>JAFJYJ010000072.1:0-2400000 GCA_019022615.1 Acacia melanoxylon
TATATTTGCGCTCGTGAAATCCGACAAAGGCGAAGACGCGCCGTTCTCGTTCGGTGCCGGTGGGCCTGACGGTACGGTCCAGCCGGTGGGACCCTAGGCCCGTACACCTAACGAGGCACAAATTGGACCGGGCGAGAATATGGAATAAAAACGCCGAAAAAGTGGTCTAAACGATGGAATCTGGCTAAAATCCAAAGACTACATGGCGAAGCAATGTATCCTGTTGTTTGGGTCATTTGCTTCAAGCTCACCAAATTTCAGCCCAAGCAGAGATAGTGGGCAACTCCCGGGCCCGTTCCCCGACCGCGCCAAAAAAGAGGGGTTCAACACGAGGACTTCCCCGGAGGTCACCCATCCTCGTACTACTCTCCCCCAAGCACGCTTAACTGCGGAGTTCTGATGGGATCCGGTGCATTAGTGCTGGTATGATCGAACCGGATGAGAGGCGCGCTGTCATCGGCTATATTTGCGCTCTATGAAATCCGACAAAGGCGTAGAAGCGCCGTTCTCGTTCGGTGCCGGTGGGCCTGACGGTACGGTCCAGCCGGTGGGACCCTAGGCCCGTAAACCTAACGAGGCACAAATTGGACCGGGCAGAATATGGAATAAAAACGCCGAAAAAGTGGTCTAAACGATGGAATCGGCTAAAATCCAAAGACTACATGGCGAAGCAATGTATCTGTTGTTTGGGTCATTTGCTTCAAGCTCACCAAATTTCAGCCCAAGCGAGATAGTGGGCAACTCCGGACCCGTTCCCCGACTGCGCAAAAAAAGAGGGGTTCAACACGAGGACTTCCCAGGAGGTCAACCATCCTAGTACTACTCTCGCCCAAGCATGCTTAACTGCGGAGTTCTGATGGGATCCGGTGCATTAGTGCTGGTATGATCGAAATCGATGGGACGCGCGCTGTCATCGGCTATATTTACGCTCTTGAAAATCCGACAAATGCGAAGACGCGCCGTTCTCGTTCGGTGCCGGTGGGCCTGACGGTACGGTCCAGCCGGTGGGACCCTAGGCCCGTACACCTAACGAGGCACAAATTGGACCGGGCAGAATATGGAATAAAAACGCCAAAAAAGTGGTCTAAACGATGGAATCTGGCTAAAATCCAAAGACTACATGGCGAAGCAATGTATCCTGTTGTTTGGGTCATTTGCTTCAAGCTCACCAAATTTCAGCCCAAGCAGAGATAGTGGGCAACTCCCGGACCCGTTCCCCGACCGCGCAAAAAAAGAGGGGTTCAACACGAGGACTTCCCAGGAGGTCACCCATCCTAGTACTACTCTCGCCCAAGCACGCTTATCTGCGGAGTTCTGATGGGATCCGGTGCATTAGTGTTGGTATGATCGAACCCGATAGGAGGCGCGCTGTCATCGGCTATATTTGCGCTCTGTGAAATCCGACAAATGCGAAGACGCGCCGTTCTCGTTCGGTGCCGTTGGGCCCGACGGTACGGTCCAGCGGGTGGGACCCTAGGCCCGTACACCTAACAAGCCACAAATGGACCAGGCAGAATATGGAATAAAAACGCCGAAAAAGTGGTCTAAACGATGGATTCTGGCTAAAATCCAAAAACTACGTGGCGAAGCAATGTATCCTGTTGTTTGGGTCATTTGCTTCAAGCTCAACAAATTTCAGCCCAAATTGAGATAGTGGGCAACTCCCGGGCCCGTTCCCCGACCGCGCAAAAAAACAAGGGTCAACACGAGGATTTCCCCGGAGGTCACCCATCTTAGTACTACTCTCCCCCAAGAACGCTTATATGCGGAGTTCTGATGGGATCCGGTGCATTAGTGCTGGTATGATCGAACCCGATAGGAGGCGCGCTGTAATCGGCTATATTTGCGCTCTGTGAAATCCGACAAATGCGAAGAGGCGCCGTTCTCGTTCGGTGCCGTTGGGCCTGACGGTACGGTCCAGCCGGTGGGACCCTAGGCCCGCACACCTAACGAGGCACAAATGGACCGGGCAGAATATGGAATAAAAACGCCGAAAAAGTGGTCTAAACGATGGAATCTGGCTAAAATCCAAAGACTACGTGGCGAAGCAATGTATTCTGTTGTTTGGATCATTTGCTTCAAGCTCACAAAATTTCAGCCCAAGCAGAGATTGTGGGCAACTCCCGGACCCTTTCCCCGACCGCGAAAAAAAAAGGGGTCCAACACGACGACTTCCCAGGAGGTCACCCATCCTAGTACTACTCTCCCCCAAGCACGCTTAACTGCGGAGTTCTGATTGGATCCGGTGCATTAGTGCTGGAATGAACGAACCCGATAGGAGGCGCGCTGACATCGGCTATATTTGCGCTCTGTGAAATCCGACAAATGCGAAGACGCGCCGTTCTCGTTCGGTGACGTTGGGCCTGACGGTACGGTCCAGCCGGTGGGACCCAAGGCCCGTACACCTAACGAGGCACAATTGGACCGGGCAGAATATGGAATAAAAACGCCGAAAAAAGTGGTCTAAACGATGGAATCTGGCTAAAATCCAAAGACTACATGGCGAAGCAATGTATCCTGTTGTTTGGGTCATTTGCTTCAAGCTCACCAAATTTCAGCCCAAGCAGAGATAGTGGGCAACTCCCGGACCCGTTCCCCGACCGCGCAAAAAAAAAGGGGTTCAACACGAGGACTTCCCAGGAGGTCACCCATCCTAGTACTACTCTCGCCCAAGCACGCTTATATCGCGGAGTTCGATGGGATCCGGTGCATTAGTCTTTGGTATGATCGAACCCGATAGGAGGCGCGCCGTCATCGGCTATATTTGCGCTCGTGAAATCCGACAAATGCGAAGACGCGCCGTTCTCGTTCGGTGCCGGTGGCTGACGACGGTACGGTCCGGTCCGGTGGGACCCTAGGCCCGTACACCTAACGAGGCACAAATTGGACCGGGCAGAATATGGAATAAAAACGCCGAAAAAGTGGTCTAAACGATGGAATCTGGCTAAAATCCAAAGACTACATGGCGAAGCAATGTATCCTGTTGTTTGGGTCATTTGCTTCAAGCTCACCAAATTTCAGCCCAAGCAGAGATAGTGGGCAACTCCGGGCCCGTTCCCCGACCGCGCGCAAAAAAAAAAGAGGGGTTCAACACGAGGACTTCCGCGGAGGTCACCCATCCTAGTACTACTCTCCCCCAAGCACGCTTATCTGCGGAGTTCTGATGGGATCCGGTGCATTAGTGCTGGTATGATCGAACCCGATGAGAGGCGCGCTGTCATCGGCTATATTTGCGCTCTGGGAAATCCGACAAATGCGAAGACGCGCCGTTCTCGTTCGGTGCCGTTGGGCCTGAAGGTACGGTCCAGCCGTGGGACCCTAGGCCCGTACATATAACGAGGCACAAATGGACCGGGCAGAATATGGAATAAAAACGCCGAAAAAGTGGTCTAAACGATGGAATCTGGCTAAAATCCAAAGACTACATGGCGAAGCAATGTATCCTGTTGTTTGGGTCATTTGCTTCAAGCTCACCAAATTTCAGCCCAAGCAGAGATAGTGGGCAACTCCCGGGCCCGTTCCCCGACCGCGGAAAAAAAGAGGGTTTCAACACGAGGACTTCCCCGGAGGTCACCCATCCTAGTACTACTCTCCCCCAAGAACGCTTATCTGCGGAGTTCTGATGGGATCCGGTGCATTAGTGCTGGTATGATCGAACCCGATAGGAGGCGCGCTGTAATCGGCTATATTTGCGCTCTGTGAAATCCGACAAATGCGAAGACGCGCCGTTCTCGTTCGGTGCCGGTGGGCCTGACGGTACGGTCCAGCCGGTGGGACCCTAGGCCCGTACACCTAACGAGGCACAAATTGGACCGGGCAGAATATGGAATAAAAACGCCGAAAAAGTGGTCTAAACGATGGAATCTGGCTAAAATCCAAAGACTACATGGCGAATCAAGGTATCCTGTTGTTTGGGGCATTTGCTTCAAGCTCACCAAATTTCAGCCCAAGCAGAGATAGTGGGCAACTCTCGGGCCCGTTCCCCGACCGCGCAAAAAAACAGGGTTCAACACGAGGACTTCCCCGGAGGTCACCCATCCTAGTACTACTCTCCCCCAAGAACGCTTATATGCGGAGTTCTGATGGGATCCGGTGCATTAGTGCTGGTATGATCGAACCCGATAGGAGGCGCGCTGTAATCGGCTATATTTGCGCTCTGTGAAATCCGACAAATGCGAAGACGCGCCGTTCTCGTTCGGTGACGTTGGGCCTGACGGTACGGTCCAGCCGGTGGGACCCAAGGCCCGTACACCTAACGAGGCACAATTGGACCGGGCAGAATATGGAATAAAAACGCCGAAAAAGTGGTCTAAACGATGGAATCTGGCTAAAATCCAAAGACTACATGGCGAAGCAATGTATACTGTTGTTTGGGTCATTTGCATCAAGCTCACCGAATTTCAGCCCAAGCATAGATAGTGGGCAACTTCCGGGCCAGTTCCCCGTCCGCGCAAAAAAACAGTGGTTCAATACGAGGACTTCCCCGGAGGTCACCCATCCTAGTACTACTCTCGCCCAAGCACACGTAACTGCGGAGTTCTGATGGGATCCGGTGCATTAGTTCTGGTATGATCGAACCCGATAGGAGGCGCGCTGTCATCGGCTATATTTGTGCTCTATGAAATCGGACAAAGGCGTTGACGCGCCGTTCTCGTTCGGTGCCGTTGGGCCTGACGGTACGGTCCAGCCGGTGGGACCCAAGGCCCGTACACCTAACGAGGCACAAATTGACCGGGCAGAATATGGAATAAAAACGCCAAAAAAGTGGTCTAAACGATGGAATCTGGCTAAAATCCAAAGACTACATGGCGAAGCAATGTATCCTGTTGTTTGGGGCATTTGCTTCAAGCTCACCAAATTTCACCCTTTGCAGAGATAGTGGGCAACTCTCAGGCTCGTTCCCCGACCGCGCAAAAAAACGGGGTTCAACACGAGGACTTCCCCGGAGGTCACCAATCCTAGTAATACTTTCCCCCAAGCACGCTTATCTGTGGAGTTCTGATGGGATCCGGTGCATTAGTGCTGGTATGATCGAACCCGATGAGAGGCGCGCCGTCATCGGCTATATTTGCGCTCTGGGAAATCCGACAAAGGCGTAGACGCGCCGTTCTCGTTCGGTGCCGGTGGGCCTGACGGTACGGTCCAGCCGGTGGGACCCTAGGCCCGTACACCTAACGAGGCACAAATTGGACCGGGCAGAATATGGAATAAAAACGCCGAAAAAGTGGTCTAAACGATGGAATCTGGCTAAAATCCAAAGACTACATGGCGAAGCAATGTATCCTGTTGTTTGGGTCATTTGCTTCAAGCTCACCAAATTTCAGCCCAAGCAGAGATAGTGGGCAACTCCCGGGCCCGTTCCCCGACCGCGCAAAAAAAAAGGGGTTCAACACGACGACTTCCCAGGAGGTCACCCATCCTAGTACTACTCTCGCCCAAGCACGCTTATCTGCGGAGTTCTGATGGGATCCGGTGCATTAGTGCTGGTATGATCGAACCCGATAGGAGGCGCGCTGTAATCGGCTATATTTGCGCTCTGTGAAATCCGACAAATGCGAAGACGCGCCGTTCTCGTTCGGTGCCGGTGGGCCTGACGGTACGGTCCGGCCCGGTGGGACCCAAGGCCCGTACACCTAACGAGGCACAAATTGGACCGGGCAGAATATGGAATAAAAACGCCGAAAAAGTGGTCTAAACGATGGAATCTGGCTAAAATCCAAAGACTACGTGGCGAAGCAATGTATCCTATTGTTTGGGTCATTTGCTTCAAGCTCACCAAATTTCAGCCCAAGCAGAGATAGTGGGCAACTCTCGGGCTCGTTCCCCGACCGCGCAAAAAAAAAAGGGTTCAACACGACGACTTCCCAGGAGGTCACCCATCCTAGTACAACTCTCGCCCAAGCACGCTTAACTGCGGAGTTCTCATGGGATCCGGTGCATTACTGCTGGTATGATCGAACCCGATTGGAGGCGCGCTGTCATCGGCTATATTTGCGCTCTATGAAATCCGACAAATGCGAAGACGCGCCGTTCTCGTTCGGTGCCGGTGGGCGTTACGGTACGGTCCAGCCGGTGGGACCCTAGGCCCGCACACCTAACGAGGCACAAATTGGACCGGGCAGAATATGGAATAAAAACGCCAAAAAAGTGGTCTAAACGATGGAATCTGGCTAAAATCCAAAGACTACATGGCGAAGCAATGTATCCTGTTGTTTGGGTCATTTGCTTCAAGCTCACCAAATTTCAGCCCAAGCAGAGATAGTGGGCAACTCCGGGCCCGTTCCCCGACCGCGCAAAAAAAGGGGTTCAACACGAGGACTTCCCAGGAGGTCACCCATCCTAGTACTACTCTCCCCAAGCACGCTTATATGCGGAGTTCGATGGGATCCGGTGCATTGTCTTTGGTATGATCGAACCCGATAGGAGGCGCGCTGTCATCGGCTATATTTGCGCTCTGCGAAATCCGACAAAGGCGTAGACGCGCCGTTCTCGTTCGGTGCCGGTGGGCCTGACGGTACGGTCCAGCCGGTGGGACCCAAGGCCCGTACACCTAACGAGGCACAATTGGACCGGGCAGAATATGGAATAAAAACGCCGAAAAAGTGGTCTAAACGATGGAATCTGGCTAAAATCCAAAGACTACATGGCGAAGCAATGTATCTTGTTGTGTAGGTCCTTTGCTTCAAGCTCACCAAATTTCAGCCCAAGCAGATATAGTAGGCAACTCCCGGGCTCGTTCCCCGACCGCGCAAAAAAAGAGGGGTTCAACACGAGGACTTCCCAGGAGGTCACCCATCCTAGTACTACTCTCCCCCAAGAACGCTTATATGCGGAGTTCTGATGGGATCCGGTGCATTAGTGCTGGTATGATCGAACCCGATAGGAGGCGCGCTGTAATCGGCTATATTTGCGCTCGTGAAATCCGACAAATGCGAAGACGCGCCGTTCTCGTTCGGTGCCGGTGGGTGACAAATGCGAAGACGCGCCGTTCTCGTTCGGTGCCGCACGGTCCCCCGGTGGGACCCTAGGCCCGCACACCTAACGAGGCACAATTGGACCGGGCAGAATATGGAATAAAAACGCCGAAAAAGTGGTCTAAACGATGGAATCTGGCTAAAATCCAAAGACTACGTGGCGAAGCAATGTATCCTGTTGTTTGGGTCATTTGCTTCAAGCTCACCAAATTTCAGCCCAAGCAGAGATAGTGGGCAACTCCCGGGCCCGTTCCCCGACCGGGCAAAAAAACAGGGTTCAACACGAGGACTTCCCCGGAGGTCACCCATCCTAGTACTACTCTCCCCCAAGCACGCTTATCTGCGGAGTTCTGATGGGATCCGGTGCATTAGTGCTGGTATGATCGAACCCGATGAGAGGCGCGCCGTCATCGGCTATATTTGCGCTCTATGAAATCCGACAAAGGCGTAGACGCGCCGTTCTCGTTCTGTGCCGGTGGGACTGACGGTACGGTCCTGCCGGTGGGACCCTAGGCCCGTACACCTAACGAGGCACAAATTGACCGGGCAGAATATGGAATAAAAACGCCAAAAAAGTGGTCTAAACGATGGAATCTGGCTAAAATCCAAAGACTACATGGCGAAGCAATGTATCCTGTTGTTTGGGTCATTTGCTTCAAGCTCACCAAATTTCAGCCCAAGCAGAGATAGTGGGCAACTCCCGGGCCCGTTCCCCAACCGCGCAAAAAAACAGGGTTCAACACGAGGACTTCCCCGGAGGTCACCCATCCTAGTACTACTCTCCCCCAAGCACGCTTATCTGCGGAGTTCTGATGGGATCCGGTGCATTAGTGCTGGTATGATCGAACCCGATGAGAGGCGCGCCGTCATCGGTTATATTTGCGCTCTGTGAATTCCGACAAATGCGAAGACGCGCCGTTCTCGTTCGGTCGGTCCGGGCCTTCTCGACGGTACGGTCCGGTCCAGCCGGTGGGACCCAAGGCCCGTACACCTAACGAGGCACAATTGGACCGGGCAGAATATGGAATAAAAACGCCGAAAAAGTGGTCTAAACGATGGAATCTGGCTAAAATCCAAAGACTACATGGCGAAGCAATGTATCCTGTTGTTTGGGTCATTTGCTTCAAGCTCACCAAATTTCAGCCCAAGCAGAGATAGTGGGCAACTCCCGGACCCGTTCCCCGACCTCGCAAAAAAAGTGGGGTTCAACACGACGACTTCCCAGGAGGTCACCCATCCTAGTACTACTCTCGCCCAAGCACGCTTAACTGCGGAGTTCTGATGGGATCCGGTGCATTACTGCTGGTATGATCGAACCCGATAGGAGGCGCGCTGTCATCGGGTATATTTGCGCTCTGTGAAATCCGACAAATGCGAAGACGCGCCGTTCTCGTTCGGTGCCGGTGGGCCTGACGGTACGGTCCAGCCGGTGGGACCCAAGGCCCGTACACCTAACGAGGCACAAATTGACCGGGCAGAATATGGAATAAAACGCCGAAAAAGTGGTCTAAACGATGGAATCTGGCTAAAATCCAAAGACTACATGGCGAAGCAATGTATCCTGTTGTTTGGGTCATTTGCTTCAAGCTCACCAAATTTCAGCCCAAGCAGAGATAGTGGGCAACTCTCGGGCCCGTTCCCCGACCGCGCAAAAAAACGGGGTTCAACACGAGGACTTCCCCGGAGGTCACCCATCCTAGTACTACTCTCCCCCAAGAACGCTTATCTGCGGAGTTCTGATGGGATCCGGTGCATTAGTACTGGTATGATCGAACCCGATAGAGGAGCGCGCGTCATCGGCTATATTTGTGCTCTGGTGAAATCCGACAAATGCGAAGACGCGCCGTTCTCGTTCGGTGCCGGTGGTATGGAACGACGGTACGGTCCAGCCGGTGGGACCCAAGGCCCGTACACCTAACGAGGCACAAATTGGACCGGGCAGAATATGGAATAAAAACGCCGAAAAAGTGGTCTAAACGATGGAATCGGCTAAAATCCAAAGACTACATGGCGAAGCAATGTATCCGTTGTTTGGGTCATTTGCTTCAAGCTCACCAAATTTCAGCCCAAGAGAGATAGTGGGCAACTCCGGGCCCGTTCCCCGACCGCAAAAAAAGGGGTTCAACACGAGGACTTCCCCGGAGGTCACCCATCCTAGTACTACTCTCCCCCAAGCACGCTTATCTGCGGAGTTTTGATGGGATCCGGTGCATTAGTGCTGGTATGATCGAACCCGATAGGAGGCGCGCTGTCATCGGCTATATTTGCGCTCTGTGAAATCCGACAAATGCGAAGACGCGCCGTTCTCGTTCGTTGCCGGTGGGCCGACGGCACAAGACGGTCCGGCCGGTGGGACCCTAGGCCCGTACACCTAACGAGGCACAAATTGGACCGGGCGAGAATATGGAATAAAAACGCCGAAAAAGTGGTCTAAACGATGGAATCTGGCTAAAATCCAAAGACTACGTGGCGAAGCAATGTATCCTGTTGTTTGGGTCATTTGCTTCAAGCTCACCAAATTTCAGCCCAAGCAGAGATAGTGGGCAACTCCCGGGCCCGTTCCCCGACCGCGCAAAAAAAGAGGGGTTCAACACGAGGACTTCCCAGGAGGTCACCCATCCTAGTACTACTCTCGCCCAAGAACGCTTAATGCGGAGTTCTTATGGGATCCGATGCATTAGTGCTGGTATGATCGAACCCGATAGGAGGCGCGCTGTCATCGGCTATATTTGCGCTTTATGAAATCCGACAAAGGCGTAGACGCGCCGTTCTCGTTCGGTGCCGGTGGGCCTGACGGTACGGTCCAGCCGGTGGGACCAAGGCCCGTACACCTAACGAGGCACAATTGGACCGGGCAGAATATGGAATAAAAACGCCGAAAAAGTGGTCTAAACGATGGATTCTGGCTAAAATCCAAAAACTACGTGGCGAAGCAATGTATCCTGTTGTTTGGGTCATTTGCTTCAAGCTCAACAAATTTCAGCCCAAGTTGAGATAGTGGGCAACTCCCGGGCCCGTTCCCCGATCGGGAAAAAAAAACAGGGTTCAACAGGAGGACTTCCCCGGAGGTCACCCATCCTAGTACTACTCTCCCCCAAGCACGCTTATCTACGGAGTTCTGATGGGATCCGGTGCATTTGTGCTGGTATGATCGAACCCGATAGGAGCGCGCCGTCATCGGCTATATTTGCGCTCTGTGAAATCCGACAAATGCGAAGACGCGCCGTTTCTCGTTCGGTGCCGGTGGGCCTGACGGTACGGTCCAGCCGGTGGGACCCAAGGCCCGTACACCTAACGAGGCACAATTGGACCGGGCGAGAATATGGAATAAAAACGCCGAAAAAGTGGTCTAAACGATGGAATCGGCTAAAATCCAAAGACTACATGGCGAAGCAATGTATCCGTTGTTTGGGTCATTTGCTTCAAGCTCACCAAATTTCAGCCCAAGCGAGAGATAGTGGGCAACTCCGGCCCGTTCCCCCGACCGCGCGAAAAAAAAAAAGGGGTTCAACACGAGGACTTCCCGGAGGTCACCCATCCTAGTACTACTCTCCCCAAGCACGCTTATCGCGGAGTTCGATGGGATCCGGTGCATTAGTGCTGGTATGATCGAACCCGATAGGAGGCGCGCTGTCATCGGCTATATTTGCGCTCTGTGAAATCCGACAAATGCGAAGACGCGCCGTTCTCGTTCGGTGCCGGTGGGCCTTACGGTACGGTCCAGCCGGTGGGACCCTAGGCCCGCACACCTAACGAGGCACAAATTGACCGGGCAGAATATGGAATAAAAGCGCCGAAAAAGTGGTCTAAACGATGGAATCTGGCTAAAATCCAAAGACTACGTGGCGAAGCAATGTATCCTGTTGTTTGGGTCATTTGCTTCAAGCTCAACAAATTTCAGCCCAAGTTGAGATAGTGGGCAACTCCCAGGCCCGTTCCCCGACCGCGCAAAAAATGAGGGTTTCAACACGAGGACTTCCCAGGAGGTCACCCATCCTAGTACTACTCTCCCCCAAGCACGCTTATCTGCGGAGTTCTGATGGGATCCGGTGCATTAGTGCTGGTATGATCGAACCCGATGAGAGGCGCGCCGTCATCGGCTATATTTGCGCTCTGGGAAATCCGACAAAGGCGTAGACGCGCCGTTCTCGTTCGGTGCCGGTGGGCTTGGGACGACGGTCCGGTCCGGCCCGGTGGGACCCTAGGCCCGCACACCTAACGAGGCACAAATTGACCGGGCAGAATATGGAATAAAAGCGCCGAAAAAGTGGCCTAAACGATGGAATCGGCTAAAATCCAAAGACTACATGGCGAAGCAATGTATCCATTGTTGTTTGGGTCATTTGCTTCAAGCTCACCAAATTTCAGCCCAAGCGAGAGATAGTGGGCAACTCCGGGCCCGTTCCCCGACCGCGCAAAAAAAAGGGGTTCAACACGAGGACTTCCCGGAGGTCACCCATCCTAGTACTACTCTCCCCCAAGCACGCTTATCTGCGGAGTTCTGATGGGATCCGGTGCATTAGTGCTGGTATGATCGAACCCGATAGGAGGCGCGCTGTCATCGGCTATATTTGCGCTCTATGAAATCCGACAAATGCGAAGACGCGCCGTTCTCGTTCGGTGCCGGTGGGCCTGACGGTACGGTCCAGCCGGTGGGACCCTAGGCCCGTACACCTAACGAGGCACAAATGGACCGGGCAGAATATGGAATAAAAACGCCGAAAAAGTGGTCTAAACGATGGAATCTGGCTAAAATCCAAAGACTACATGGCGAAGCAATGTATCCTGTTGTTTGGGTCATTTGCTTCAAGCTCACCAAATTTCAGCCCAAGCAGAGATAGTGGGCAACTCCCGGGCCCGTTCCCCGACCGCGGAAAAAAAGAGGGTTTCAACACGAGGACTTCCCAGGAGGTCACCCATCCTAGTACTACTCTCGCCCAAGCACGCGTAACTGCGGAGTTCTGATGGGATCTGGTGCATTAGTTCTGGTGTGATCGAACCCGATAGGAGGCGCGCTGTCATCGGCTATATTTGCGCTCTGTGAAATCCGACAAATGCGAAGACGCGCCGTTCTCGTTCGGTGCCGGTGGGCCTTACGGTACGGTCCAGCCGGTGGGACCCAAGGCCCGTACACCTAACGAGGCACAATTGGACCGGGCAGAATATGGAATAAAAACGCCGAAAAAGTGGTCTAAACGATGGAATCTGGCTAAAATCCAAAGACTACATGGCGAAGCAATGTATCCTGTTGTTTGGGTCATTTGCTTCAAGCTCACCAAATTTCAGCCCAAGTAGAGATAGTGGGCAACTCCCGGGCCCGTTCCCCGACCGCGCAAAAAAACAGGGTTCAACACGAGGACTTCCCCGGAGGTCACCCATCCTAGTACTACTCTCCCCCAAGAACGCTTATATGCGGAGTTCTGATGGGATCCGGTGCATTAGTGCTGGTATGATCGAACCCGATAGGAGGCGCGCTGTAATCGGCTATATTTGCGCTCTATGAAATCCGACAAATGCGAAGACGCGCCGTTCTCGTTCGGTGCCGGTGGGCCTGACGGTACGGTCCAGCCGGTGGGACCCTAGGCCCGTACACCTAACGAGGCACAAATTGGACCGGGCAGAATATGGAATAAAAACGCCGAAAAAGTGGTCTAAACGATGGAATCTGGCTAAAATCCAAAGACTACATGGCGAATCAATGTATCCTGTTGTTTGGGGCATTTGCTTCAAGCTCACCAAATTTCAGCCCAAGCAGAGATAGTGGGCAACTCTCGGGCCCGTTCCCCGACCGCACAAAAAAAAGGGTTCAACACAAGGACTTCCCCGGAGGTCACCCATCCTAGTACTACTCTCCCCCAAGAACGCTTATATGCGGAGTTCTGATGGGATCCGGTGCATTAGTGCTGCTATGATCGAACCCGATAGGAGGCACGCTGTAATCGGCTATATTTGCGCTCTGTGAAATCCGACAAATGCGAAGACGCGCCGTTCTCGTTCGGTGCCGGTGGGCCTGACGGTACGGTCCAGCCGGTGGGACCCAAGGCCCGTACACCTAACGAGGCACAAATTGGACCGGGCAGAATATGGAATAAAAACGCCGAAAAAGTGGTCTAAACGATGGAATCTGGCTAAAATCCAAAGACTACATGGCGAAGCAATGTATCCTGTTGTTTGGGTCATTTGCTTCAAGCTCACCAAATTTCAGCCCAAGCAGAGATAGTGGGCAACTCCCGGGCCCGTTCCCCGACCGGGCAAAAAAACAGGGTTCAACACGAGGACTTCCCGGAGGTCACCCATCCTAGTACTACTCTCCCCCAAGAACGCTTTATCTGCGGAGTTTACGATGGGATCCAGGCCGACAATCTCTCGATCGGCCAGTTGTACCTCCTTCTTGCTCGTTGGCACTTTCATGTCTAACACAGCCTTACACTTATCTGGGTTTGCTTCGATTCCTCTGTTTATCAACAAGAAACCTAGGAATTTTCCAGCTGGGACTCCGAATGCGCACTTTGCCGAGTTCAAGTGAATCTGATGCTTCCGCAACTTGTCGAACGTCTGTTCTAAGTCTCGGATATGGTCCTCCGGCTCTTTTGATTTGATGATCATATCGTCAATGTACACTTCCACGTTTCGACCGATCTAGTCTTCAAAAACTTTATTCATCATTCTTTGATAGGTGGCCCCGATATATTTTAGTCCGAAAGGCATTACATTGTAACAATAATTGGCCTTCTCGGTTATAAAGGCTGTCTTCTCTTGATCCTCTGGGTGCATCACGATTTGGTTTTATCTGGAGTAGGCATCCATAAAGGATAACAGTTGAAATCCGGATGAGTTGTCGACCAGCTGGTCGATGTTGGACATCAGATAGGAGTCTTTGGGACAAGCTTTGTTCAAATTTGTGTAGTCTGTGCATACTCTCCACTTACTGTTGGGTTTCATCACCATGACCACGTTAGACAACCACATCGTGTACTGTATTTCGCTGATGAATCTGGCATCTAATAGCTCCTTCACATATTTTTCTAAGGCTATCTGCCTATCGACCCCTTGTTTCCGCTTCTTCTGTGACACTGGGGTTGACCCCGATTGGATGGCTAACCTGTGACAGCAAAAGTTGGGGTCGATCTCGGGCACTTCCGACGCTTTCCACGCAAATAAATCTCGATTCCTTTTTAGGAACTCTTTTATCCTGTCTTTTAGCTCTAGGGTCATTGTTCCACCTATTTTTGTAATCTGTGTCGGGTCTTCTCCCAATATCAAATCTTCTAATTCGCCTTCTGGCTCAGGTCGTGGGATCTCGGACTCGTCTCGCAGATCCAACTCCACCATGCTAAGGGTCGGGCCACGGGCGTGTTCTTTTCGGGTGTGCGAGGTATGCTCATTTCTTTGAACCCGAGATAGAGACGCCGTCCCGTTCTCATTCTCCCGAATCGTCTCGTAATAACATTGTCGGGACTCTTTCTGTTCTCTGGTCACGGTTACCACCTTGTTCTTGGTGCTAACCATCTTCAACTTTTGATGTTTGGTAGAGACTAGCATGTCCCAATTGTGGATGATCGATCTGCCTAATATCATATTGTACGGGGAGGGGAAATTGGCCACGATGAATCTTACCCTCTCTGTCTTGAATGCTTCTTTTGTCCCCAATGTTAGTCTGAGGTCGATATATCCCTTTGCGGTAGATTGTTCTCCATTAAAACCAATGAGTGTTGTTTTGCATGCTCTCAGGTCTTCTTCATCCAAGTTCATCCTTTTGAAGGCATCCACATAATCATGTCCACCGAGCCCGCGTCGACGAAAATCCTCTTTGCGACAATTTACCGGGATTCCGGTGACTACCCGGTCCGTCTTGGTGTCCGGTACAACGTCCTTCGGGTCGTCACAGTGAACTGTAGCGGGGGAGGTGTCGGTCGGTCATGGTTATCTTTGAACTTGGGAGTGCCTCTTGCGAAAGGATTTCCCTCAAGTATTTCCCTCTTTGGCTTGTAGTATCTCCGCCTCCACCCATGCCTCCATTAATTACATTGCACCTGTGCTCCATGTCTATTTCTGGGAACTCCTCGTCATCAGTTGATGACTTTCGCCGATTCCGTCTATCTTCCGGCAAATAGGGAGTGGACTTGGGCTTTCAGTCGCCTTGCTTTCGTTTGTTGTTCTTCCGCCCTTGTGTCCTTATCAGATATTGGCGTAGCTTGCCCTCTCAGATGAATTTTTCGATTGCGTCTCTGAGTTCGTAGCACTGATCCGTGGTATGCCCCGGTCCGTCATGAAAATCACAAAATTTTGAATGGTCCATGGTGAGCCGATATCTGGGGGGCCGAGGTCTATCGACTTTCTTCATCTCGGTTGAAGTGACCTCCTTCCATAACTGGGATCGCGAAACATTTAGTGGAGTGCACCTTTCATACCTCGGTTTCTTTTCGAATTTTTCGCCTCTGGTTCTGTTATCCCGATTTTGCTTATGCGGATCTTCTCTGCGACTGCCCGACTGACTCTTATTCTCTGGAGGTGTATTTCTTCATTTTTCACTTCCGATGGCATTAGCTATCTCCATCTGTTCTACTTCTAAATATTGTTTCGCTCGAGTGTTAAACTCAGTGAGGGTGTAAACCCGGTTCTTGAAAATTGAATTAGCTAATCTGGACGAAGGATCCAGGCCATCAATAAGGCAATATACATGAACACTTTCTGGGAGACAATGTACTTGCAGGGTGACCTCCTTAAATCTGTCCAAGTACTTTTGCAGCGCCTCCCCTCGTCGTTACTTGATTTTACTCAGGGTGAACTGGGACTTAGGCTGCTTCTTGCTAGTTGTGAAATTTAGCTCAAACTTTCGCACTAAATCTTCGAAATCATAGATAGACCTGATTGGCAAAGTATGGAGCCATATTTGGGTGGGTCTGATCAACGTGGCCGCAAAGAGCCGACAAATGATTGAGCCCTTGATTTTCCGTACGAACATAAGAAGTTTGAAAGTATCGAGGTGCGACCTCGGATCCTGAGTACCGTTGTATTTTGGTAAGGCTGCCAAGTCAAACTTTTTTGGGTACGGGGCATTCTCGATTTCTTCTGAGAAAGGACTACAGTTATGTCCTGCTATGTACTTCACGCGATATTCCCTGGGGGAGCCCTTCGATTGGATCGCCTTCTCTCTACCTCGGTTTTCATCGTCCGGGGCCCTTTCCATGCAACGCTTCTTCCGACCCGAGATGTGTTCCCGATACTTTTCATATCCTGAGTCCGTATCTGGAGAGGCTGTTCTCGCAGTGTACTGGGTATATCTCGGTTGTTTGCTTGGAGGGGGGCTGCCGTCCTCTCGGGTCGCCTTTCCTTTCCTCCCTCGCTGATCACCTCGGTCTTGGTTTTGAGCCGATACCTCAATTTGTTTGAGGTGGTCCTTCATGATCTGCTGCATCACCCTGAGGTCTTCTTGGCGCTGGAGATTGTTTCGCTTCTCCATATTCTCCATCCGTCTCAGTATTGACTCCTGAGTCTTCTGCAGGAGGAGGAGATCTGGGTTCGGTGTATCCCTGGATTTTGCCGCTTTTGGAGGAGACGAGGTCGTGTCTGACACATCATTCCCTCCATTTGTGGCATTAGCGTCCAGGATATCCTCAGGCCGTGGAAGCCCTTGAGTCTGCTGTTGTTGACTCGTCTCGGCCTGCGGTGGATTTCCACGGTGAGGGTTCCGACTGCTGCTTCTGGTGTTAGCCATTGTTGGTCACGGGGATCGAAATTTAACGTCCCTACGGTCGAAGCCAATGTTCCGGTGTAGAACACGAATGTCCAGCCCAGTAGGCTGGTGCGTTGATCTTGGATCGAATAGCTTAGCCGGAATATCTATGAGGCAGATGTCCGAAAAGCGGATGATCCTTTGTACCTTTGGTTTGTATGCTTTTCGCCAAAGGGGGGAAGGGGGTATGTGTTTAGTGGGATTGTGCACAGTGATACTGAAAGTAAATAGATTAGGGTTAGAACGTGCGCACCTTAGGGTTCGACCCTTGTATATATATGGTATACCTTGGTATCCTAACTACCAAATCTATCATATCCCTTGATCCTAGATATGATAGAATGCTCCATGATCACAGGTGTATCTAGATATTTAATATATCTCCATTGGGCCATCCCCGAGTTTGGGCCTCAGGTTAGGTCCATAACAGATAGATTTAATTAATATATATTTTTTATCCAAATTCAAATTTCAAAATTAATAAGGATTAATTTTGAATATAATATGCATATAAGGTTTAGAGAAACCTACGGGACTTAAGAGTCAGACGTATTAGAAAAGCTGCGAGAAACCCTAGAGAGAAAAGAAAGAGACGCGAGAATTTTGAAGGCGCTAGCACGCTGCCGCCCGTGTTTGAAGACTGTTCGTGTGGATACCGGTAGAGGGAGGGGATTTGCAGAGTCTGCTCCTGTTGATCGAGTAGGTAGCCCACCTGATAGAATTGAACGTAGGATGCTCACAGATTTCGTATAGGTATAGTTTTTAACGAACCTTAATCTAAACGCCGTTGATGGATCCTCCGATGAGATTCGTAAGTTTTTTTTTTGAAAATTCTGCTGCGTGTACAGATCCCAACAGTGGCATCAGAGCCAGATCAACCAAGCGTTTTGATTGGGTTTTCTATATGCGAATACATGTGATGTATATTTGGATAAAACCGAATCTGTTATGCGTATGTATGCTAAAACTGAATCCTATTATGTGTTTAAATTGAAAAACTCACGTTAGGGTTTCTACGGATAGCAAGTCAGATTGAGGCGGCCATTTCTGAATTGTTCAGATTAGATTGTGTGGCTAGTACGCTGGTTCTGAATCATTCAGGATCAAGCTGAGGTCGGACGATATGGTAACGTTGGACGACACTGTTCGAACGTTCAGGTAACGTTGGTCGAACACGTTCAGACTCGCTGGGGATGATAGGGACGTCCTTTAACTTTTTCTTTTTGAGCTGTCTAGATTCAACCATGGCCACGTTCGACTTGACTAAATTTGGATGTTCAGATCAGACATGTTAAGGACGACTTCTTTCATTCGCATGACCATGTAGCGAGACCGCCGTGACTAGCTGTTCGTAGTGCGAGAATTTAAATCATGATATTATATTATATATATATATTATATAATATATTATAAATTAGAGAATTTAAATCATGATGAGTTTAATCATAAATCATAATATTTTATTTCATAATTGTATGAATGAATATATTTTGTGATTTACCTTTCAAATGTTGTTTGGGTATGGTGAACACCATGCCTCTAGAGTTTTACAAGTGTTGTAAATTTTAAATATGGTGCGAGCCATGCCTCTCTCTAAATATTCTTGATGTACATTCTCTTCTCATCTCACTCCCCTTGTATGTTAAATGAGTTTTCCCCTGATGTATTTCTCTTTTCTTATTTAGAGATGTCCTCTCATTGGCTTGAGAGGATTTTAGGTTAAGTATGAGCCATGTTGTGTCACAGTTTTATTATGATTTGATTAGATCACTCATAATTAATTTACAGTTTTTATTATGATTGATTAGATCATTCATAATTAATTTAGAGTTTTAATTATGATTTGATTAGATCACTCATGATTAATTTAGAGTTTATATGAGATACAATAGTGATTACATTCATATAAGTAGGATTAATTAGATTATATCAAATAAATACCCTCTAAATAAAATCTTAAGTCGTAATGCCATCAATTAATGAATACTTGTCAAAACCTAGATCGCCCATTTGTATGTTCCACCAAAGTGGATGCACTTGAGTTATCTTGGTGAGACAAGAGTGGGTAATGGTGATACTCAACATTCATTGTTGTCTTGACTTAATTGAGATTATCAAAACGGTTTTGGATCTCAAGGCATTAAATGGGATTAAACGTCTTAGGTCATTTGATGATCGAATCCTATAAAGATTTAAGAGTTACATGTGATGTAATTGGCAAAGGGGTTGCCTACCTAAATAACTTGATTTTAAGTGTCCTGCCAAAGCGGACTTAAATTTAAGCCAAATATGGATCTTAGCCCACTAATTATAATGAGGGTTATTAATTCAGTGGGAGGTTACTACTTAAACTTTGCATATCTTTTAGTTGAAGAATCATGTAGTCTAGTAATACTTCAACACCATCAATGCGATTAGTCCTTGAGAAGGACGAACTCGATGAGACAAACTTTCTTGACATGTTTGCTAA
The DNA here is from genome assembly GCA_019022615.1 of Acacia melanoxylon. Taxonomy (NCBI): domain Eukaryota; kingdom Viridiplantae; phylum Streptophyta; class Magnoliopsida; order Fabales; family Fabaceae; genus Acacia; species Acacia melanoxylon. Next base: position 19,181 of record JAFJYJ010000072.1, read on the forward strand.
CTTAAGCGTTGATCCTAAGCACGAAAGAAAAGAGTATCTCATCGATCAACCCGTTCTTGACGAGCCTGCAGCTACTAATCCAAGAGCTCAGAAAGATGCTTACATGAAGCATAATGATGACTCTGTGGATGCAGGATGCCTGATGCCTGCTACTATGGTTCTAGACCTCGATAGAGATCTAGAACTTGTGGAGGCCTTTGAGATGATTGTTCATCCTATAGAAATGTTCCAGCAACAGGCAAGGCAAGAGAGGTATGAGACCACTAAGGCCTTATTTTCCTGCAAGATGGCTGAAGGTGCATAAGTTAGTCCTTATATGTTGAACATGAAAGGCTACATTGATCACCTTGAGAGGCTTGGATTCCCCATGTCTCAGGAGTTAGCTACATATATGATCTTGAACTCACTCCCAGGAAGTTATGATAACCTTGTCATGGATTACAACATGGAGGAATCAATTTTTGAACTGCATGGGATGTTCAAAACAGCTGAGTAGAGCATTAAGAAGAGGCCCAATACTATTTTGATGGTTCAGAAAGGAAAGGGTATGAAAAGAAAGGCAAGGGCAAAAGAAAGGGTAATGGCTCAGCTGGTAAGACCAACGAGTCAAACAAACCTGAATCTAAGCCTGCAGCCAAGAAGGCAAAGCCTCCGAAGGATGGGGTCTGCTTCTTTTACAATGAACTTGGTCATTGGAAGAGGAATTACAAACTCTACCTCGAAGATCTGGAAAAAGGGCAAGAAGGATAGCGAGGCTATCACTTTAGGTATCTATGTCATAGATATTCGCTTTTCTGCTTCTTTAACATGGGTATTAGATACTGCATGTGGTTCTCACATTTGTATAAATGTGTAGGGTCTCAAGGATAGTAGAAAATTGAATGGACATATCTATGACATAATTGATAAAAGGATCAAGTCAAATGATTTGAATCCAACCTACCTATGGCATTGTCGTCTAGGCCATATAAATGAGAAACGCATTTAGAAACTCCATAAAGATGGATTTCTTAACTCATTTGATTTTGAATCATTCGATACATGTAAGTCTTGTTTATTGGGAAAGATGACAAAGGCACCTTTTACTAGGCTTAATGAAAGGGCCACTGATTTATTGGGCCTCATACATACTGATGTGTGTGGACCAATAAATACTTTTGCCAGAGGAGGTCATTTGTACTTTATTACATTTATAGACGATTTTAGTAGATATGAAACATAAGTCTGAATCTTTTGAAATGTTCAAAATATTCCAAAATGAAGTGCAAAATCAACTTGGCAAAACAATTAAAACACTTAGATATGATTGGGGTGGTGAATATTTGAGCTAAGAGTTCATTGACCATCTTAGGAGTTGTAGGATCATCTCACAACCTACTCCTCTAGAAACACCTTAATGGAATGATGTTTCTGAGCGGAGGAATCGAACTCTATTAGATATGGTTCGATCTATGATGAGTCAAACAGATCTTCCACCTTCTTTTTGGGGCTATGCCCTAGAAACAGCTACGTTCACACTAAATCGTGTTTCGTCAAAGGCAGTTGAAAAGACACCATATGAGATATGGACTGGGAAGTAACCTAGTTTGTCCTTTCTTAAAATTTGAGGATGTGAGGTTTACGTTAAACACCAAGCCTCTGATAAATTATATTCAGATCATCAAAATGCCTTTTTGTGGGGTATCCTAAGGAAACTAAAGGATACTATGTGTTTCGTCAAAGGCAGTTGAAAAGACACCATATGAGATATGGACTGGGAAGTAACCTAGTTTGTCCTTTCTTAAAATTTGAGGATGTGAGGTTTACGTTAAACACCAAGCCTCTAATAAATTATATCCAGATCATCAAAATGCCTTTTTGTGGGGTATCCTAAGGAAACTAAAGGATACTATGTGTTTCGTCAAAGGCAGTTGAAAAGACACCATATGAGATATGGGTAGGAAGTAACCTAGTTTGTCCTTTCTTAAAATTTGAGGATGTGAGGTTTACGTTAAACACCAAGCCTCGATAAATTATATCAGATCATCAAAATGCCTTTTTGTGGGGTATCTAAGGAAACTAAAGGATACTATGTGTTTCGTCAAAGGCAGTTGAAAAGACACCATATGAGATATGGACTGGGAAGTAACCTAGTTTGTCCTTTCTTAAAATTTGAGGATGTGAGGTTTACGTTAAACACCAAGCCTCGATAAATTATATCCAGATCATCAAAATGCCTTTTTGTGGGGTATCTAAGGAAACTAAAGGATACTATGTGTTTCGTCAAAGCGGTTGAAAAGACACCATATGAGATATGGACTGGGAAGTAACCTAGTTTGTCCTTTCTTAAAATTTGAGGATGTGAGGTTTACGTTAAACACCAAGCCTCTAATAAATTATCATCTAGATAATCAAAATGCCTTTTTGTGAGGTATCCTAAGGAAACTAAAGGATACTATGTCAATAATCCTACCGATCACAAAGTAGTTGTTATTCGGAATGGTGTCTTTTTGGAGAAAGAGTTTTCTCTAAAAGAACCAGTGGGAGTAAGGTGTACCTCGAAGAAGTTTGAGAGTCACAAGACAACATAGAACCACAGATGAAAAACAGAGAAGACTCACAACAAGTTGATGAGCCTACTCAAGTAGCACAAGGCCTACAAAGGTCCGATAGAACACGACTATAGCCTCAGAGATATGGATTTCTGATTACTGGAAGTCGTGATATTTTGATTCTTGAGCAGAATGAGCCAACTACCTATTGAGAGACCGTGGTGGGACCAAACTCCGAATGATGGCTTAATGCCATGAAGTCTGAAACGCAATCCATGTACGACAATGAGGTATGGACCTTAGTTGATCCACTTAAAGGTGTAAAAACCGTTAGGTGCAAGTGGGTTTTCAAGGAGAAAACTAACATGGATGGCAAAGTAAATATCTTCAAGGCACAACTGGTTGCAAAAGGATTCACTTAAACTCATGGTGTGGACTATAATGAGACCTTTTCCCCAGTTGCAAAGGCCAAATCAATCAGAATCCTTCTTGCCATTGCATCATATTATGACTATGAAATATGGCAGATGGACGTCAAAACAGCCTTCCTCAACGGAAAGCTCCTTGAGGATGTGTACATGACACAACTTTGAGGGTTTTGTGCGTCGAGAGGACTCTGGTAAAGTTTGCAAGCTTCAAAGATCCATTTATGGATTGAAGCAAGCATCTCAGAGCTGGAATCATCGTTTTGATGAAGTAATCAAAGAGTTTGGATTTATTCAAAACATCGATGAACCTTGTGTTTACAAGAAGGTTAGTGGGAGCCCAGTTGTATTTCTAGTGCTTTACGTTGCTGACATCCTACTCATTGGGAATGACATTCCTACCTTGCAGAGTGTCAAGTCTTGGTTAGGAAAGTCTTTCTCAATGAAAGATTTAGGCGAAGCCACTTATATCCTAGGGATTAGGATCTATAGAGATAGATCCAAGAAGCTGATTGGCCTAAGTTAGAGCACATACATAGACAAGATACTGCATAGATTCAGCATGCATGATTTTAAAAAGGGTTACATGCCCATGTCTCATGGCATCCATCTCAGTAAGGATCTGTGTCCTAGTACACAAGATCAAAGAGACCGCATGAGTAAGATTCCATATGCCTCTGCCATTGGATCTATCATGTACGCCATGTTATGTACTCGACTGGATGTGTCATTTGCCTTAAGTTTGACCAGTAGATATCAACAAGATCCCGGTGAGGGTCACTGGACTGCTATCAAGAATATCCTAAAGTACTTAAGAAGGACTAAGGACTTATTCTTGGTATATGGTGTTAGTTCTCTATGTGTTTTGATGATAACTGATAATTGTAAACACAAGTTGAAGCTTGTCTTTAGTAAGTTGAAAAACTTACTGTCAAAGGCAAACGCAAGTTTTGGTTTCAAAACTCGAGTTTTGACTTGATAGAGAGTAGCTCAATTCTAATGATCTAAGCAAAACTCTAGTTTTCATAGGAAAACTCGAGTTTTGGTCTTACAGAGAATATTCCAAGTTTTTCACATTTAGACAAACTCCAATTTTCATAGAAAACTTCAGTTTGCATCATACGGAGACTCTTCAACATTTTCGAAGAAGACAAAACTCCAATTTCCATTAAGAAACTCGAGTTTTGGTCAAACAAAGAGTCTCCAAAATTTTGAGCTTATGCAAACTCTAGTTTTGATATGGGAACTCCAATTTTCAATTTGCCATGAGTTTTCTAAGTTTTTCAAAGTTTTAAGAAAACTCGAGTTTTACTTTGGAAACTCGAGTTTACGTTTGACAAAGAGTTTTCAAGTTTTACTCGGTTTTTGAAAACTCCGGTTTTGACTTGGCATAGATTTCTCAAAGTTTTCATACTAAAATGAAAAATCGAGTTTAGTCTTGGAAACTCGAGTTTTGGGCAAAAGAGCTTTACTCTTTTCAAAGATTTTGAAAACTCCGAGTTTTAATTAAAAACTCCAGTTTTGACTTGACATAGATTTCTCAAAGTTTTCATACTAAAAAGAAAACTCGAGTTTTGGCCAAGCGAGAGAGCTTTTCTCTTTACAACGATTTTGAAAACTCTAGTTGAGAATGAAAACTCCAGTTTTGAAGTTTTGGACTAAAAATCATTTTACATGTCAAGAGTCCAAAACTCGAGTTTGGAATTGGAAACTCGAGTTTTGCTCCAATTCAAAATATGGTCCAAAAGCTCAAATCGTGATGTTCCTCTCACGGAAGAAGGAAACTCGAGTTAGGAAATAAAACTCGAGTTTAGCTATTAGTGCACGATGACAAACTCCGGTTTTGATCAACAAACTCAAGTTTGTGTCGTTGGTTTTGAAATTCAAATCTGACGAATTTGCAAAACCTTCTTGTTTGATCTTAATACTTCTTATCATAACTCATTACTATTCCTAGCTATGTTTAACCACTTTGTTAGTGAGGTTCCGATGATTTAGAGGATATTAATTGAATGTTAAAAAGCAAAAGGAAAAGTGATGTCAGCACATTAAATGCAAAGTTCAAAAAACTTGCATCCTTTTGGACAATCATTCTACACACGCAAAGGGATTAATTTTTCCTTTCCACATCCAGTAATTGCTCTTCCAATGGATTAATATTCAAGAAGTCAACCATAAACTTACGTAACTGGATTAAGCAAAGTAGAGAGAGAAGAAGACCAAAGCTTAACCTAATCCTTCCTTAATGTTGGCAACGGTCACATTGAAGATTACAACGGTCATTTAATGCTCTCTTAGTATAAATAGAGTTGCATTCATTTCTTCTCAACAACCAATCTGCTGAAAATGAATTGCATTCAAGTTTACCAACTACTCTTCAAGTTTTACTTGTAAAGTATCTTTTGATACATTGAACTTCAGTGCTTATTCTTATCCACTCTTAGAGAGAGTTCATTTATTGTAAATCATTTCATTGTAAGAATCTCAAGTCAGGGGACTTGGAGATTGGGATATTGATTGCAACTTGTAAGGGGGAGTAAGTTCTAGTGAGAGAATTACTCTTGAGTTATTGAGTGTGTAATCAATTGAGATAGTGAAAATCTCATAGAGTTTGGGGAATGGACGTAGGTCAAGAGATTAGACCGAACCAGTATAATTCCTTGTGTCTTGCTCTTTTTCCCTATACTATGCTTAGCTCTGTTTTCGTGTTCAAAAACAGAGCAATTAGAAAAGAATTTTAAAATCCCCAATTTACCCCCTCTTGGTGATTAAGCTCCACTTTCATATGGTGGATTGGGAGATAAGCTCTGTGTGACTAGTTACACAGATGCGAGTTTCCAAACTGACCAAGATGCTCTAAGATCGCAATCAGGATATGTGTTCCTTTTGAATGGTAGTGCGGTAAGCTGGAAGTGCTCTAAGCAGAGCTGTGCTGATTTTACAATAGAAGCTAAGTATAAAGCAGCATCGGATGCAGCTAAGGAGGCCTCTTGGATTAGAAAGTTCATTAATGAACTAATGGTGGTTCCTACCATCTCAAATCCAATAGACTTGCTCTGTGACAATGGCGATGCTATTGCGCAGACCAAGAGCCTAGGTCACATCAAAGGACTAAGCACATACTCAGGCGATTTCATCTTATCAGAGAAATCAATGATAGAGGTGATATAAAAGTATACAAAGTACCAAGAGAAGATAATGTTGCTGATCCTCTTACTAAGCCGCTTGCACAAGCAAAACATGAGCGTCATGTTAGGACAATGAGAATTAGAGTAATTAATGATTGCACCTAGTGCAAGTGGGAGTTTGTTGGAAATTATGCCCTAGGGGCAAGTAATTGTACTTTAAACTTTTATGTTATTTAAAGTATTCTCTTCTGGTTATCATTTCATTTGCATGTTTATAATGATAACTGATCCTTGGATATATCTTATAAATTATCCTAAATGTCCCTAGTCGGTCATCTATGCAGGAGCGAAGATGAAATAAGACCAGTATGACTTTGATGAGTATGGAGATACGAGTCAAAGTCATAGGCACTTGTAAGAGTACGAGGTGATGGACCGACCCATTATGAGAAAGTTTGCATGGATTAAGTCATAAGCTTTTCTCATGTATAACCGCTTCAATGCCCTTTGACACAGATCATCATGGATTCCTACATGATGAGTGTTGATCTTTGACCTAGTCAAAAGTCACCTTTGACCGGGTGATGATAAAGGCTTGGATCGGGATCGGTGGTTCTCATGGAGAGGAATGTGAATGGTCAAGATGGAATTTGTCCCTCACATTTGTAGAGAGATAATACTGGGCCCCTCGATGAGTGAGTCTGAGAAATGCATGGCCATACCACGATGGAAAGGAGTTTCCGTTTCAATTGTTAGACTAATCAAGAATCCAAAAAGTAATGGTCAAGAACAGGAAGTTGACATTATCCATGCCTCATCCTTGACCAAATTATCGCGTGATAAAAGGGACGGACATAGTTGTACGATAGGTTGTATCGTATTATCGATCCCCATATGAATTGGGTAGTCGCAATGTCTTGCTAGAGACTGCTTGCAATTTTTGGGCAGGTATAATATTGGTCCACTGCCAATCTCATGTGGGCCCGCAATGTCGCATACAAGAATAGCCCAACATGAGCAAAAGTGTCAGATTCATTGAATCTTAGATATCTCTAAGATTTAATGAATCGTATTTAATCTAAGATGGATATATATATTATATTAAATTCGAAATTAATATAATAATATTATTTAATAGAGATTATAATATTATTATATAATATTTGTTTTGTATTTAATTTATTTGATAAATTAAATATCTAAAACAAATAGAGATATTGTATCTCAAATTTAATTTTTCGAATAAAGATATCGAGAAGCTTGAGACGATCGAGGCTTGTTCGTTTCATTTCAAATAGAGACTACTCGTTTCGAATAAATTAAATATCTAAATCCCATGTCTTGCTAGAGACTACTCGTTTTGTTTCAAAAATTGCAAGTGTTGTCATCATCAAAAGAGGGAGAATGTTAGTTCTCTATATGTTTTGATGATGTCTAACAATTGTAATAATTGGTGGTTTAAGTTTCAAAACCTTGAGTCTTTGAAGATGATTTTAGAACTTAGTAACTCAAGTTTTCAAACACAACTCAAGTCATGGGATTTAGAAAAATCAATTTTTACAAAAGCATAACTCGAGTTGTCACTTAACAACTCAAGTCATGATCTATACTTCAGTTTTCCAAATAAGAAACACGATATCAGCTTTTTCATAAACTGATATGACTCGAGTCATGAGCAAGACAGAAAACTTCATCTGATATAAAAATGCTGATATAACTCGAGTTACTCTATCTAACTCGAGTTACTCTATCTAACTCGAGTTCTCCATAAGTCGATCGACTCTGTGTAAAACAAAATTGCATTGTTAACTCGAGTCAGTTTATCTAACTCGAGTCATCAATATGTCAATCGATTCTGTGTAAAATAAATTTGCATTGTTAACTCGAGTTACCATGATTAACTCGAGTCATATTATTTCTCTTCGTTCTCTGTCAGAAAGTTTGCTGTGTTAACTCGAGTCATCATGGATAACTCGAGTTATCTTATTTCATAATTCATCTCTGTCTTCTTAGTAACTACAACTATAACTCAAGTCATGGTATGTAACTCGAGTTACTTATATGAGAATTTGAATTCATCGTCTTCGTAATGTGAAACTCTTTGATTAAAGCTTGGGTACTTGATATTATTGATTGTTATTATTTCTAACCAAGTTTAATCAACTTGCTAGTGATTTTCATATATGATTAACAAGTTCTAATCATCAAATTATCATAAAGCAAATCTTGTCAGACGCATTAAATGTTGGAACAAAGTTAAAGCATGAAAGTGGAAATTGAGCTTCTGAGCAATGATAAAGCATTCCGGCCATTTCCAATCAACATTCTAACTGAGTCTCAACGAACAAATCGAATGAAGAATGTCAATGGAGAATAACGGCAACATCGGAAGATACAAAGAGATAGAGCAACATTCAAACTCGACGGATATATTTATTATTCTCAACGGCTCATTAATATCTCTTCAATGGTCATTAAATGCCATCAACTATAAATAGCAGATGCATTCAAGTCTTTACCTACCAAAAACTCTGCACATTCAATTAGCTATTAAGAGCATTTATTGTTTCAACTCTAAGAGTCAATATCTTTGGATATATCAATCTTCAGTGATTATTAATCTACTCTTTTAGAGAGTTATTTATTGATTATCCTTTCTTGTAAGAATCTCAAAGTATTGGGACTTTGGGATTGGGTTAATTGATTACAACTTGTAAGGGGGAGTAAGTTCTAGTGAGAGAATTACTCCAAGAAGTTACAGAGTGTGTAATCATTTTGAGTTAGTGAAATCCCGGAGAGTCTGGGGACTGAACGTAGGTCAAGGGTTTGGACCGAACCAGTATAAATCCACTGTGTTCAATCTCTCTTACCCTTACTCTGTTTATCCCTGTTTTGCATCCTTCTAACATAGTATTTTCGTGAGAAGATTTTATATCCCCAATTCACCCCCTTCTTGGTGATATTCTATCTTTCAATTTTGGGTTTGGTAGGTTCGTCAGAAACTTGAACCTTGGGTCAATAATAACGTGATTTCTTCGCAGGAGGCTTTTTGGATGGGGATTTATCACTGGAACGAGCTATTGATCAATGCAAAAGTGGGAAGCTTCGAATGAGTAGTTCAATGATGGAGAGGATAAAATTAGAGGGAAATGAGGGGTTTTAAGGATCATGAATCGGTCGAAAAAGAGCAAACGCCTGATTGAATCGTTGTAACGGTTGAAAACGGGTGTAACGATTCACAAATGGACGTAATGAGAATGAAGATTTGTGTGAGAGAGAGGGCACTAGGGTTTGCGATGCACAAGGAAGACGAGACGGGGAAATGAGACTGAAAACATGAAATGAAACAACATCCCTGTTTTTAAAAATTTTATCACGCGATATTGCTCGAGAATGGGTTTCTTCGTGCTCGAGTAGGTACTTGCTCGAGTAGACTTCATGTCTTGCTCGAGCAAGGATGAACAAAGAATATTTATATTAATAATGTAAATGATAAAAATTGACCTCTCATCAAGTGTGCTCTGTGAATACTTGAATTATTGATGATAATTGAACCCTTGGAGCAATGAAATAAGGATTTTTATCACAATGTTTGTTACACCCCTACCGGCCTCGCTCTTTCAGGTGGTGGGTTAGAGGGATTCCTTTACTTAGTTACCTTCCCTTTATTATTAGGTCCATTTAACATGTTTCAGAGTGAGCGCAACAGAGCATTTAACCGGTTTGGACGATCTACTGTACTGGTAAATGTAAAATAATCCGAAAGTAAAAGTCCCCGAAGGATTAAGGGTACAAGCATCTAAAAATAAATACCAATAATAATAATACAGTCATCCCAAAAATATAGATACAACATACAACAGTAATAGGGCATCCCTTATTCCTTATCTGCACCGTGGGCCCTACCTTTCCAAAAAGGTTCTTCCTCTTCAAGCACGTACCCCCTGAAGCTTCAGAAATATCTAGAGTTTAATAATGGCCCCCAGAGTAACCATCAATACTCATGCACTAAATGTGTAAGGTGTATGCATGCAACCATGTAAGTAGGTAAACACAAATAAGTAAGCCAAATACCATAATATGCAAATAGTAACACAACAATAAACTGCCTCTGGCACAATAGACTGCTTCCACAGGACCACCTGGTCAAGGCAAGCCCCCACAAGCATAGCGCTACCTCTGGCACAATATACTGCTTCCACAGGACTGCCTGGTCAAGGCAAGTCCCCGCAAGCATAGCGCTAAGGGGCCTCAGTAGTCGCCTATGGACACATAGTCCTCTAGGCACTATGGCCCAATTCCACAATCATAAACATGTTCTGTATACATATTTGGCAACACATATACAAAAACACATATGGCAAGCAAAACATACAACAAAACACATAGAAGTGCCGGAGTAAAGTGGTTACTACCTGGTGAGTGAATATTGCTTTTAATATTTTCTATGCCCGGTGATCTTTCCAAAAATACCCCTGACCTAAAAATGACAGAATACATCATTCTTAGTATTTACAAGAAATACCCTTACATTTTTCTAAAAATCCGAGCCCCTTCAATATTTCCAGAAATTTTGTGTTTCTGCCTCAACTTCAGGGATTTTTCATAAATTCCACAAACATCATTTGTGTATGAAACTAGTGCCATCTGAACCTTTGAAAAGTATATTTTTTAGGAAAAATATACTCAGAGCCTGGAAGTACACTTATTTTTGCGTGTAGTAATTTTTATCTCCTCTGGTCCAGATTCGCACCCCTGCTTCTATCCCTTTTTCAACCATAAATTTCACCCAGTAAATATTATCCAAATTTATCATATTATATATGTGGATTCATGCCCCGGCCGGATGTTTAGTTTCGCTATGTAAAATTTCAGCTTAAAACACGTTTTTTTACACCTTCAAAAACGCGTTAGAAGCTTCTCTGCCCAGATTCCCCTAAAACTGGCAGCAAGCCCTAACTTAATGTTTTCGGTGTTTTCGACTTCAGAAAATTAAACCATAACTTAACCCCCATAAAAAAACATGTTTTTAGACCCAGTGGAACCCTCAAAAACACCAGAATCAAACCACAACACCAAGACATATGCTCATGCACGAAAATCTCAACTTGAACTTCAAATAGTTGAGCTTTTGGTGTTTACCTGAAATCGGAGATCCGACTTGGTGTTCTTGATGATTGGCTCTTGTTCTTGACTTTGGGACTTGGCTGAACTCCTCTCTCTTACTCTAAAAAATTTCGTGCTTCATGGTGTAGGAGAGAGAGAGCATGTGTTTTAATAATGGTAAAAGTACAGATCAGTCCTGAATAACTGGAGTAAAATCTTGTCCAGTAATTAATAGAATTCATCTGGCTTTTCTTGACTTTCTCCCCAAGAAAATCTAGAGAATTCCAGAGGTGTCCAGCTACTTCCAAGTGTTAAAACCCTTTCCAAAATATCTAGATATTCTTTGCTTTTGGGGAAAATTACCCATTTTGGCCCAAAATTCTCAAAAATACAATTGTGGCCCAAAACTTTTAATAATTACCAAATTTTCCCCATCATTTCACCTGCCAAAAAGGACCTTTCTGGTGCCATTTGGGGCCCACAATTCTGCCCAAATTATTTTTTGTCCATTTATTTCCATTTTGCCCTTTTTCTCTGAATGTAGGACCCGCGGTTTGACTTTTACACTGACTTTTCTTTCTTTTTTCTCCAAGTAAACTTTTTAATAATTAAAGGGGGTTATGTGGCACCTAATGGGGCCCACAAATCTTATCCCTCATGATTTATTCCTTTTTCCCACTCAATCAGTCCAGTTCCTGATCAACCGGTCCCCGCCGGGCCCCGCTGGGTACAAAGGCGCTTCTTTTTGTACTTTTCTTCAACTTTTTTAGATATTTTCCCCTGAATGGACACTCACATGTGGCGTCATACAAACTCTCTTGAGTGGTCCCACACTTGTCCCATTCAGTCTTAAGGGAACCCCTGACTAGTGCCTTTCGGTCCCGTTTCTATCGGTCATTCACCTGTGGGACCCGCATTTCAAGTTTAGGCCTGAATATGACTTAAATCACCTGATTCTCTCTTCTTTCTCATGAGGTACAAAATTCAACATTAAAAGGACAAGGAATTGACTATTTTGCCCTTGATTTTCCTCTTTTACCCCTGAAGTGACACGTGTCCTAATGTAGTCATTACACTAACTCTTGCTTTTTGACCAGATGACTTTTCAGTGTTTCTTTCTCTTCCTATTTCCTCAAAAACATAGCGGATCTTTATCTGTTCAGGAAATGCCACACTTCCTGAATCGGGCTTAGTTTCCTGCCTAACTTAGGACTTAGGCTTATTCTCAAGTCTCCATACCCGAAATTCAGGATATTACAATGTTCATCTAGCAGTTTCTCATGCTCGGGCAAATAGAGATAGGTACTCGAGCAAGGTTCCTCCATTCGTTGTTTTTAATATACCCCGTGTTAGTTCCCTATATGTGTTTTGATGATGATTAAGGTTGAAAACAATGTTTGTTCAAAAATATATGCAAAATAATTTTAACTCAATCAAAATCGCGTTTTATCAAAGAAAATACTTTGCTGTCAAATTGGCTCGAGCCAATATTGCAGACTCAAGTCAATCCATTGTGCATCTATCGCCAAAATTCCATATTGACTTGAGCCAGACAAAAGACTACCTCAAGTCTGGCCCTAGACTCAAGCCTAGTTGTTCAGAGACTCGAGCCAATGATCGTCGATCTTAAAATATTTTTCAAAGTGTGAATCTATTGCCTCGAGCCTACAAAGAGTCTGCCTCAGGTTTGTGGCTAGACTCGAGCTAGGACTTTCGGAGACTCGAGCCAAAGGTCTTAATTTTAAAATGGTTTTCAAAACATGATACTCATGTCTCGAGCCAGCAAGGATAGACTCTAGCCAAAATCTTGACAGTTACATTCAAAGGTCAAGTATGACTCGAGCCTGCATTTATCTGCCTCGAGTCACAGACTTGCTTATCGAACTCCAAATGATTTTCTCTTTATGCTGACTCGAGCCTATTTTCCTACCTCGAGTGTGGAGGCTGACTCGAGCCTCATATTTTTCCTCGAGTCAAAGATCTTCATCATCTTTGATCAGTCTTCTAAGAGCGACTCGAGCCTTGCTTATTGGTGATTCGAGCCTAACCATAGACTAGAGCCAAGGATTTGTCTGTCTCGAGTCAGATAGCATTTCCAAATGTTCTCCTTGACTTTAACGATGTTTTGACTCGAGTCTATCAGAATGGTGGCTTGAGTCAAGTTCATTTCTGTTTTTGTAAATGCTTCTCTATGAAGATGGAATATCACCTAGAGGGGGGTGAATAGGTGATCTTAAAATTTTCTCGTAAGACTTGCGCTGGCTTCAAATAAACAGAGACAAAGATAGAAGAAAGACACAAGAGAATTTATACTGGTTCGGTTTAACTCTTTGACCTACGTCCAGTCCCCAAGAACACCTTGGGATTTCCACTAACTAATAATATCAATTACACGCTCTGTAAACGAAGGATGATCCCTTCACTCTCGAACTCACTCCCCCTTACAAGTTGTAATTGACTTACCCACACTTAAGGTTCCTCAACCTTAAGATTTAATCACTAAGTAAAATGAATAAGTGTTTAACAACTCCTCACGAGTAGATTACAGATGAACACTAAAGTACAAGAGAATATCTGAAGATATTAATGAAACAGTTAAAACAACGATTTGCAATAAAGTCGAATTGAATGCACAACGTTTCGGTAGTTGGCGAATTCAATGCTTCGAACTATTTATAGATGTTATTATTAATGACCGTTGGTGAAGCCCGTAGAATAGCCGTTTAGAGACTTGAATGTGTCCGTTTAGACAGATGTAGCTTTCATCAAGAATTTCGTCGTTTGAATATTCTAGGTGGAATTTGCAGAGCTGACATTCTCTTCATTCTTTTGTTTTGCCCATTGAAAAATAACATTTAATACGCAGTCGGAATATCAGTATAGCTTTACTTCGTTCAGAGCATTGGTTGTCGAGATTATCACTGGTTTAGGTAGTTGCATTTAATGCTTCTGACACACGATTTGCTTTATTCGAATCTGTTGTTAATGCATGTTTAAATAAACTGAAACTCATAAACAAATTTGTTAGAAGCATTTGGTAATAGCAATGTGTAATAATCTGAGGTAAGAAAATGATATAACAGAATTTAAGATATCTGGTGTTGAAGATTTCAAAAACAGAGAAAACATACTCGAGCAATAATCCATGCTTGCTCGGGCAAGCTTCTCTTGAATTAGTTAAGAATGTTCTTGGTCGCTGATGCTCAACCAGGGTTAGTTTGTCTGCTCGAGCATGGTGCTCGAGCATGATAAATTCCATGCTCGGGCAAGCTTTCCCCATGCAGCTGGAAAAAGCTTCTACTTGCTGTTGCTCGAGCATACCATAATGTTTGCTCGGGCAAACTAAATCAGAGACGAGAATAAGAAAGAACAATGATGCTGATTGAGCAATGATTTGCTCTTGCTCGAGTATGGTGATCGAGCATGATTTTATCATGCTCGGGCAAGCGTTACACAGAGGTGAGAGTAAGACTCTGAGGAATGTTACTCGAGCATGAATTTATCTCTGCTCGAGCATGATGCTCGGGCAAGTCTATTTCGATGCTCGAGCATAGCTCTTTAAGAAGCATGTTCTTGCTTCTACCTCGATGTTGCTTGAGCAAGGATTTTCTCCTGCTCGAGCATGATTGCTCAACTCATGCATTTTGCTTCTGACTCGATATTGCTAGGGCAAACTAAATCTCTTGCTTGAGCAAAACCATTTAAAACCAGTTTCTTCATCTTAATTAACCCGATGATGCTCAAGCAAGGCCAATGTGCTGCTCGAGCAAACCATGAATTAGAAGATTATGACTCAATACAAAACTTTAGAATGTGTCATCATCAAAACACTGAGAACTAACACTCTACAATCCTAAATTCTCTAAGTATGCTTTTGGATTTTTCATATCATCTATCATCAATGTTCTTAACTTCATTTAATCAGTTTCTTAGTGAGTTTCAGATGATTAGAATACGACTTAATCCTGGATTTTGAATAAAACGATCGATGTGTTAGAGAGCATTTAATGCACTTACCTGTTCGAAACCCTCAACCAACATACATACCTCTAGGCATCAAAAGACTTTTTTGAATTAAGATTATTTCATTCTCTTCGCTGGGCTTTTAACGGTCATAATCGCAGGAACAAAAGAATAAAAGAATATCGTGACACGATTATACAAACTTCCGCCCTTCATCTCTAACGGACATATTAAAGAGTATCAACGGATATTTCTTCAAGCTCCACAATGGTTATAAATGAGATCACTATAAATACCTAATGCTTTGAATTGACCAACTACCGAAACGCTGTGCAATTAATTCGAATCAACTACTTCTTGTTGTTTCATTAATTGAGCTAATATCTTCGGATATTTTCATTGTACTTCAGTGTTTATCATTTATCTAAGTTTAAACACTATCTGATTATCTGTTTAGTTGTTAAATCTTGAGGTTGTGGAACCTTAAGTGTGGGTGTACGATTACAACTTGTAAGGGGGAGTGAGTTTGAGTGTGAAAGGATCATCCTAAGTTACAGAATGTGTAATCGTATTGTATTTGAAGAGTTAGTAGAAATCCCAAGGTGTGTTTGGGGACTAGATGTAGGTCGAAGTGTTAGACCGAACCAGTATAAATTGCTTTGTGTCTATTTCCCTTCTCTGTCTTTGTTTTACTTTTCGTTGTGTGACTCGCGAAAACATTTTGAGATCACCTATTCACCCCCCATCTAAGTGATATTCCATCTTCATTTGGTATGAAAGCTAGGTTTCTCAATTGGGCTTAACATCCCAAGAAAGATCATGGAAGGAATATTACCTGACAGTGCCTCAATCAATCGACCTCCTGGATTCAATGGCGAGCATTATTAATTTTGGAAAGAAAAATTTAAAGTGTTTGTGCTAGCTACCGAGTATGGTCTCTGGCGGGTAATAGAAACTGGAGATTACGTCCCTACAAATATGGAAGGTTGAATCACTGTTCCAAAAATATAAGATGAGTTCGATGAAAATGACAAGAAAAATGTCACTCTCAACAGTAAAACTATCTTAATGCTACAAAGTGCCCTAAGTCAAAAAGAGTACTTTCAGATATGCAACTTGTCGACCGCAAAGGAGATGTGGAAGGCTTTGGAAATAGCATATGAAGGAACTTCCGGCATTAAGGAGAACCGTATCAATACTCTGACCACCGAGTATGACTTAAGTTACACCCCTACCGGCCTCGCCCTTTCTGGTGGCAGGTTAGAGGGATCCTTTTCGCTTATCGCCTTTCCTTGTTAATTATTCTCTTTTGTCATACATCAGAGTGTGCATGGCAGAGCATATGATTGGTTTGGACAACTACAATGTACTGGTAAAGTTACATACAAGAACGTAAAGTAATCCCCGTAGGGTTAAGGGTACAATCGTCCAAAACAAATACTAAACAGTGAATATAAGTCATACAGTCATCCCAAATATATAAGTACAATAAGCAACAGGCCATCCTCTGTTCCCATCTTAATCATCTCGCATCAAGCCCTACCTTCTTCAAGTCCTCCAGCCGCTACTGCCTCAACCCTGTGTCTTTTGAACCAGACTGGAGTTCAAAGTTGAACCCCAGAGTAATTGTTAAACTCATATACAATATGTATGCAATGCATGTAATGCAAATCACAATCAGGAACATAAATCTGCCTCACTGGCACAATAACCTGGCATGTATCACCTCTGCAGGACCGCCTGGTCAAGACAAGCCCCTCGAAACTATTAGCGCTAAGGGCCTCGGTAGTCAGGGCTGCAGTCCCATACCGACCCCTCCTGAGGTTTCAGTAGCCGCCTATGAACACACAGTCACATAGGTCTTACTTACCTCATATACTTCGGACTTTAGCAGTAACCCAAGGACACACAGTCCTTCAAGTACTACTGCCCGTACATGCCCTCGGACTTCAGTAGTAACCTAAGGACACACAGTCCTTCAAGCACTACAGCCCGTACATGCCCTCGGACTTCAGCAGTAACCTAAGGACACACAGTCCCATAGGCACTACAGCCCGATATACCTTGGACTTCAGCAGTAGCCTAAGGACACACAGTCCACTAGGTACTACAGCCCAACTCATACCTTATGATAAAACATACATGCGAAAGTAACATAGAGTATGCAAGTCAATAGTTACTACATGGCACTTCGCAAAAGTGGTAAACTCTTCCCTTCAAGTCAGAGATACGTCCTGCACGCGTTATTACCCTAGATACAGCCATACACCATGTTTTCAGTTACACATTCAAACTTTACTTCAAGTTTCCTAAAATCCGTATAGCACCAGAATTTCCAGCGTTTCTGTTCCAACTTTGCCGATTTTTAATACATTCTAGAAAAATATTATTGACATGAAATCAGGAGCCATGGAACCCTTAGGATGTATATTTTATATTAAAAATAATTCCCAGGGCCAAAGGGGTTCGAATCCTTTTATGGTTTCCAATCTTTAGCCACTGGTCCGAGAGAAAAATCTTGTTTTTATGTCATTTTCATTATTAAATAGCTCTCGGTTAGGAAATCCAGATGGCACGAAATTTTAGTCTAAAATAATCATTAGGATGTCTACTTCCACCATGTAAACTTTCAAAGCAAACGGAATTCATTGACTATTTTAAAACCACCGATTTGTCTTCGCTGCCCAGAAATCACAGTGTTGGCAGATTTGCATAGTTTAATGTCTTAAGAGTTTTCAGGTGTGAAAAAGGTAACCTTGACTTATCCCCACACAAAATAACGTTTTGGACTCATTGGAAACCTTAAAAACATGATAATCCTACTGAAACTTCACGAAAAACACCATAGGGCAGAAATAAGAGTTTTCAAGTCGTCGGTTAGGGGCTTACCTTAGAATGTCGGTTGTGTATGACCTTCTTCTTCTCCTTGGACCAAGACCTTGCTGCCCACTCCTTCCTCCCTCTTTGAGCAAGTACTATACAGCAGAAAATGGCCAAGGGGGTGTCCTTATATAGACTCCAAAGGTGGGGCCCTTATCCAACTTGATTACGATCCAACGGTCGGGAAAATTCTTCGGATTTAATTATAATTTATTTACTTGATTCTCAAGGGTTCTAGAGAACTATTTTGGGCAGATGGGTGGCATATCCCAAGGCCAAAAATGAGATTCCAAAATTGCCCCTGGTGGTGGTCCCTGGGATTGCTAGTTGTAGGTTTTTGGCCCAGGGGTAAAACGGTCATTTTGCACTGCTTTTTCTCCAAGCCAGTGGGACCCGTGTGATCTGCCCTAGGATATGCCATAATTACCCTTTTAGAGTCATCATTACTTGTCCTTCACCGGTCATGTTAGCTTCAGATTGTGTGATCCATATTTATTCTGATTATTTTATCTTTCTCTCTCTTCATAATTACATGATGTGACATTCTCTCTCTTCATAATTACATGATATGACCCTTTTCTCTTTCTCCAAGTCACTTTATCTCTCCTCTGGGCCCACCAATTTTTTCCTCCCTCTATGTCCAGGGGTCTGGGCCCGACTCCGGAGAACCTAACCGGTCCCGCTTAGCTCTTTTTGCCGGTTACACCTTTCCTCGTAACTCGTGCCACACAATTGGACTTGTGTGAGCCCGGATCATAAGTCTCTTCTCCCTGACCACAGGTGGATGGAATATAGTACCTTAGGGATCCAGAAATCCACATTTTAGTATCCCGGACGGTTCCCCTTCGTTGGTCAACGCTTCCCCAAGTCTTTGACATTGAAATTGGGCTTTTATATGTGTTTAAATAAGCTTTTTCTATCCCCTGATGTGGCTGCACGTTTTTCTACATTCTTGGGGAGCGAGAAATGCATATTTTAATGCCTCATAATCACCCCGTACTTTGTGTTGCCAAAAAGTCAAACATCCAACCCCAGAATGCCATGTGTCCCACTAGCATCATTACTCTTTGTCTTTTGTAATCATGAATGGACACGTGTCACCATCTCATTTGGCCAACACAAAAGTATGTCATCATTAGTCATCATGACAGTACTTTATTAAAGTTACTTTATCAGTACTTGCCCGAGATCCTGCCCGGGTTTACTCGGGTTTTCTTCACGAATACCGGCGCCTTCTCAAAAACGCAGGGCATACCCAACTGCCCTGAAAATGCCGTGTACTTACTTATACCGGCACATTTTCGCTCAACTAATTGTCCTATACCCCAGGACATAGTTGGGTGGCATCCTTTACACCGGATTTATACCGTATAAACCTTTTGTGTCCCATTTTTACTGGCACCTTAATTCCACGGCTTATGCATACAAGGTCCACTGACCCATATGGCCGAGTTACTTCGTCCCAAGGGCGTCCTAACTCTCGACATTCTTAGAACTCTTCCCGATCTGGGCTTAGTTGTTCGCCTACTTTAGGCTCATTCTCCATTCTCAGGGTTCGAAATTCGGGGTGTTACAACTTACTTCGAATGAAGTCCAAAGAAACTATTGCCGAATTTCAATTTTGTTACAGTCATCTGACCAATCAATTATCAGCTATGGGCAAAACATATGAGCAAGGTCCTCAGGTTAGAAAGATTCTCAATGTTCTTACAAAAGACTGGGAAGCCAAGGTCACAGCAATAGAAGAGGCCCGTGGAGAATCAACGGCTTCAGTTGCTACCCTATTCGGAAGCTTATCTGAATATGAAAGCAAACTGAAATTCAAGAAGGACTTGGATGAAGTCAACACTAGAAAGAGCAAAGGTATCGCTCTTAATGCTGTGAAGGAAAAAGAAGATAAAGATGAAGATGATGAGGACGATGATAAGATGGGCTTGTTCATGCAAAGATTCAAGAAGTTCTACAAAAAGGACCAAGGTTTCAGAAATAGATTCCAGAAAAAAAAAGCTTGAATAACATATGCGAATTCAAGGATAAGGATCAAGTTATCTATTACGAATGTGAAAAGCCTGGTCATTACAAATCTGAATGTCCTCAATTGAGAGGCAATGATAAGGAGAAGAAGAAGAAATTCAACGACTTCAAGAAGAAGTCCAATGTATCTGCCATATAGGGAGATGGCTCCTCAGATGAAGAAAGTGAAGAAGAAAAAGAAACTGCAAAGTTTGCTTAGTTGCAGAAGAGGAGCAACCTGAAAATGATGTTGAGGTATATGACTCGGAACCTACATATGATGAATTATTTGATGAATACAATACTTTACAATCTCATTTTGAAAAGGTTGCTGAGAAATATATGGCTTTGAAAAAGAAGAACATAGTTCTTGAACAGCAAGTTACGAATTTTTCCTGTGAAAACACTGTTTGTGAAGAACGCCTTAATTTGAGAAAAAGAATTTGTATCTCACAAAAACGCTTGAAAAATTCACTAAAGGTAGTGAGATGCTCAATGTAATTTTTAAACTCAAAGGTTTAAAAATGATAGATCGGGCATTGGTTACAATCCTATCTTTGACAAAAAGAAAGGGAAAAAGAAAACCAGAGGAAAATCTTACTTGAATTATTTTAAAAAATCAGTTCACACTTCAAACCCTTTTGCTCATTGTAATTACTGTAACCGAAAGGGACATAGTACTTCATCTTTTTTTCATAAGAAAGAAAGAAGAGATAAACTTGTTGGAAACTATCAATGGGTACCTAAGGGAACTTATGTTCCTAAGGCCTGAACTAACCTCAAAGGACCCAAGAAAAAATGGGTACCTAAAACTTAATCTCTTCTAATTTGTAGGTTTGTCTGAGAGCATGAAGAATCAACAAGTGGTATATTGACAGGGGATGCTCTAGACACATGACGGGGATCAAGACAAATTTGTTGCAATGAGATCAAAAGATGGTGGCAAAGTCAAGTAATCAATCAAGGAAAATCACTGGGATTGGTGAGATTGGTGCAAAGGATGGGCCTCAAATCAAAGACGTATACCTTGTAGAAGGTCTCTGTCACAACCTCTTGAGTGTGAGTCAAAGTGCTGACAAGAATAATTGGATCATCTTTGATTCAGAAGAATGTCTCATTGTCAACAAAGATGATCTCCCAATCTATAAAGGTAAACTCAAGGTTTTATTCAAAGCACCTTGAGAAGGTAACTGCTATACCTTAGATTTACCTATAATCAATTCTAAAAATGCTTTGTTAGCAACTTAGACGAAAGTTGGTTGTGTCATAAAGCGTTTAGCTCATGTGAACATATTTCAACTGAATAAGTTGTTAAGAAAAGATTTAGTTCTCGGTTTACCTAAACTACATTTTAAAAATGACATAATCTGTGATTCCTATCAAAGAGGTAAACAAACTACATAATCTTTTAAAAACAAGTCAAAAATCTCGACCAATAGACCTCTTCAACTACTTCACATGGATTTAGTTGGACCGGCAAGACTAAAGAGTCTTGGTGGTAATTTATATACTCTGGTCATTGTCGATGATTTCTCTCGTTTCACTTGGACTATATTTTTATCTTCTAAGGATGAAACATTTAATTTGTTTGTTGTGTTTTCCAAGAAGGTGCAAAACTAGAAAGGTATTTGTATTTCAGCTATTTGAATAGATCATGGAGGTGAATTCAAAAATCAAGCTTTCAGAGAGTTTTGTGATGCTCACGGCATTGATCACAGTTTCTCGGCTCCAATGACACCACAACAGAATGGTTTGGTTGAAGGGAAGAATTGTGTGCTCATTGAAATGGCCTATGCAGTTTTGAACGAAAATTAGACCTCACAAGTCTTTTGGACAGATGCAATGAGTATGGCCAGCTATAACTCAAATCGAGCCTATCTCCGAAAGAAGTTCAACAAGACCCCATATGAGCTTTATAAAGGAAGGAAACCAAACTTGGGACACCTTCATATTTTTGGCTGTAAGTGCTTCGTCCATAACAATGGTAAGGATAATTTGGGTAAGTTTGATCCCAAATCCAACGAAGGTATATTTCTTGGTTACACTAATAGGAGTAAAGCATATAGAGTTTTCAATAAGCGTACTCCTGTAGTTGAAAAGTCAATACATGTTGTGTTCTGTGAATCTAAATTTGATGAGCCTCTGGATGATGATGATGAAACTTCTTACAAAAACCAATTCTTTTCAAAAACTACTCCTGCCTCTCTTGAAAATCAAGAAAATGTTTTTGAAAACAATTCTTAAAACTTGTGAAAATTCTGATCAATCTCAACCTAAAGCTTGGAAGTTCATTAGGAATCATCTTTTGGACCAAGTGATGGAGATATAAATCAAGGTGTAAGCACCAGAAAAAGTACCTTGAAGGAGGTTACATTTTCTACCTTCATAACTGAGATTGAACCTTCTAAGATTGACAAAGCCCTTTTAGACAATGATTCGGTGATAGCAATGCAAGAGGAATTACATCAATTTGATAGAAATCAAGTTTGGGATTTGGTACATAGACCTAAAGACCATCCGGTCATTAGCATTAAATGGGTATTCAAGAATAAATGAGATGAGTCAGCAATCATTGTCTGTAACAAGGCAAGATTGGTTGCTAAAGGCTATAATCAAGAAGAAGGAATTGATTATGAATAAACTTATGCTTCAGTGGCAAGATTGGAAGCTATAAGGGTTCTTCTAGCCTTTACTTATATCAAAGGATTCAAGCTCTATCAAATGGATGTTAAGAGTGCTTTTCTAAATGGTTTTATTCAGGAGGAAGTTTATGTAGAACAACCTCCTAGTTTTCAAAATGATTATCATCTAGATCATGTTTACCGTCTCAAGAAAGCTTTATATGGTCTTAAACAAGCTCTTAGAGCTTGGTATGAGAAATTAAGTAAATTTATTCTAGATCAAGGCTTTGTTAGAGGAAAAGCAGACACAACGCTCTTCATTAAGAGTAATAAGCTTAATGAAATCTTAATTGTGTAAATATATGTAGATGACATAATATTTGGTGCCACTAATGATTCTCTTTGTGAGGAAGGGTGAATTCGAGATGTCTATGATGGGTGAGTTAAACTACTTCCTCGGCTTGCAAATCAAACAATGGAAGGATGGAATATTCATTTCACAAATGAAGTATCTCCGTGATTTGCTTAAGAAGTTTGGAATGGAACATTGCAACGGAGCTGACACTCCAATAAGCTCAACTGCTTTTCTGGATGACGATAAAGAAAAAGGCAAAGACTTCAACATAACCAAGTATAGAGGAATGATTGGATCTTTGCTGTATTTGACTGCCAGTAGACCAGACATTCAATTCAACGTAGGAATGTGGGCTAGATTTCAAGCTGTTCCAAAGGAATCACATGCCGAGCATGTAAAAAGAATATTTTAATATCTTGCCGACACAAAGGAGCTTGGACTTTGGTTCCCAAAAGGTCAACAAGAATTTTTGGTCGCATATTCAGACTCTGATCACGTTGGATACAAAACTGATAGAAAGAGCCCTAGTGGTCAGTGTGAGTTTCTTGGAGGTTCACTTGTGTTGTGGTTCGGCAAGAAGCAAACCGCTGTGGCTATATCCTCCACTGAAGCTGAATATGTCACTGCTTCAAGTTGTTGTGCTTAAGTCCTATGGCTCAAACAACAACTCTCTGACTTGGGAATTCATCTGAAAGAAGTTCCAATTCTCTGTGACAACACCAGCACAATAAGCTTGGCAAAGAATCTAGTTCAACATACAAGAACCAAGCATATAGATGTGAGACATCATTTCATCAGAGATCATGTATAAAAGAAAGATGTCAAATTAATGTTCATTCCAACCCATCTACAACTAGCAAACATCTTCACAAAGTCGCTATCAAAAGAGCAGTTCAATTTTATTATAAGAGAATTGGGAATGGTAAATCCCAATGAACTGTAAGTAAAATGGTAGTCTAATGGAATTAAATATGTTTTGATGATTAACAAATACTAACTTTAGCATCGAAGTATCTAGCTAATGTTTTTTGCAGGACGTTGTTACATGAAGAAAGAGCAAAGGTAATAAGAGAAAAACCTGCCTCGAGCCAACTAGAGAGCCACCTCGAGTTTCGCTCAAGTCAAAGACCAAAGAATTGAAAAAGGGTGAAATTGACTCGAGCCAGCTGACGCACCTCGAGTCGACGTGAAGGCCGATAGATAGCCATTTTGAGAAGGTTTTTTACCTCGAGCCAAACGGACAACCTCGAGTCAAATGCCAACCCTAGAGTTTGGAGAATGGAGAGTAGCTTTTGCCTTGAGTTAGTAAGTGTAACCTCGAGTCAACCACTTGTTCTTCGATGTACAGGTTAGTACAAATTCTTCGTTACCTCGAGTTAGTAAATATCGCCTCGAGTTGGTACCTCAAGTCAATACTACTAACCTCGAGTTAAAACCTATTCTGTCTATATGTTTCCCTACATCGCTTCACTCTTCACATTCGTGTCTCCTTGTTTGGTCTCTCTCTCTCTCTCTATTTCTCTCGTCTCTCAAACCATAACCCTAACTCCATTTCTCTCTCATTTCTCCGACAATGCCCCCTAAATCTCCAACCAAATCCAAAAACTCAGACTCTGATTTCATGGCCTTTGAATCATCGTCACCTCCTCCATTGGAACATCCTAAGCGAACGAAGATGGCTCCAAAAAGATATCGCCCAAAAGTGTCGTTCGAAGAAGGTGAACCTAAGAATCCCAAGAAATTGAAGGTTGAAGAACCTCCAGTAATTCCTCCAAAGAAGCCCATCGACAAAGAGGCTCTGACCCAGAAGGAAAAGGAAGATATGATTGCTGTTGCTTCAAAACAACCGAAGAAAAAGTTTGTTGTTGCTTCTTTTAAGTTTCGTGGCACTTCACGAAGCCAAGCATCTGTCTCAGCATTGAAGGCTTCTGCATCCAAAGCGCCAGCCTCTGCATCCAAGGCCTCTGTCCAACAATCTGGTTCAAAGATATTCGAAATACCTTCTCTTGTCTCCATATACCATGCCCCAACTGATCATCCCCCCTGTATTTTGTCTATGGTCCTATTCTATTCTCATCTGAGGATGGAAAGAAATTTAGTCAAGACTATGCTCTTAGAAATTTCTGTCCTGTTGTGTCTGCGGACCTGGCTAATCTCAAATCTGATTGCAATCTAGATCTTTTTCCTTGGTATAAGGATTATGAATTGTTTTTGTCTATACATGCTTCCTATAGTCCTACTCTTGTTAGAGTCTTCTATTTTAACATGTCTGTGAATACCCTCTTAGACAAACATAATCATATAGCTGAGGAGAAAGTTTTCACCATTGTGAGAGGGAAGAGGATTGCCATTACAGTTGACTACTTAAATGATTTACTTCAAATTACAAATACTTTTCCTATCCCTGAAATCCATTATGACAATGAACAAATTTTCAAAATTCTCCATCCAGATGAACAGTTAATTGAACCAGTAG
Organism: Acacia melanoxylon; assembly: GCA_019022615.1. Taxonomy (NCBI): domain Eukaryota; kingdom Viridiplantae; phylum Streptophyta; class Magnoliopsida; order Fabales; family Fabaceae; genus Acacia; species Acacia melanoxylon. The sequence continues at coordinate 44,679 of JAFJYJ010000072.1, forward strand.
GGTCACTTGACTTTCCTCCCATTATAATGCTACCTCTATATCGAGCCTTGTGGTACATCTACTCAAGGAACTTTATACAGAAAGGAAAAAATTTCACTTATTTCGCTTAGCGTGATTATACCATGTTTGCTTCCTTTATGGCCAAAGTTCCTCACAACCTTGGTCACTGGATTTTTTGGTGAAATGAAAAAGTATGCTATGCACTCAAAGAAAAACTCCACAATCCCATTTCCTAGCATGGTGTCTATCATCTTATTTCATGAAAAAATCTAGTATTTAGAGAAAGATGAAGTAGCCAAGAAGCCAGAGGTTTTTGGTCAACACATTTTAAACTTGATGAAGATCAGCTTCCAAGAAGGGTCTAGCCAATCTAGAGCTCTAGGACCCTCTAGATCAAGAGCTTCCAAGCCTCAAGCTCGTGTGCCTGGTCATCCTGAACCTAGCCCAGAATTGACTTCTCAGCCTGCTCTTTTCTCTATGGGAGCCCATATCAAGGCAATTATTGAAAAGGTTGTTTCAAATAGCTTGGACCCTCTGCACATATCCTTGGCTGCTCAGAATTCCTTGTCTGTGAAATTGGAGTTTGAAATTAGGAAACTGGTGAAGGAAGTAACTTAGATTCAGGAGAATCAAGAAGACTTAAAGGAAGAAGTTGGAAACCTGAGTGGGCATCTAGACGACCATAGCACATCAATTACCAACATACACAACACCCTTTGGATACTCTACAACAAGGTTGATAAGCTTCTGTCTCAGTCTACTGGTTCTGCTTTTGGCATTCCCTCTCCTATTATCGAAGCCTCACCATCTCCATCTCCTTCACCTTCCTTTACTTTCACCACCACTCCTTCTCTCACCACTCCTGTCATTTCATCTCTACCATTTTCTACCCCTGCCACTATCCCTGTTCCTCCATCAACCACTTCTCTTGTGAAGATTACCTATTCTGGATCTTCCACAGCTGAATTGTTTGGTGAGGATGATCTAGACACTTCTATCTCGCCACCTCCTACTCTTTCTATCATTCCCTACTCCCCTCTGTCTTTCCCCAATTCCTCTCATCCATTCTCTTCTCAGTTCTAAAAGCCTCCTCTGTGATTCCCTTCTTTTTGATAGATGCTAAAGGGGGAGAGGTTCTGTGAAGTGAAGAAAGAAGCAAAGAAGCCAAGAGTCTTACTTATGTGTTTATTTGCAAGCTTTTGTATTTATTTTGATCAAACTTTGCTTGCTGTTGTCTTAGACTTCTGTTTTAATATCCAGCTTATATGACATTTGCTTTAATATTCTGACTAAGTGTTCTGTGGTTAACGCTATTTAGGTTAATCAATTTAAACATTACAATGTCTCTTGCCTATTTTAATTTTGGCGTATGTTATATTTTGACTATGTTCTCTGTAATTTTGTTTTATGGTTAAAATCATTTTGGCTTCTTTTACAAATGTTGTCATTCTCAAAAAGGGGGAGAATATTAGTTCCCTATGTGTGTTTTGATGATGATTAAGGTTGAAAACAATGTATGTTCAAAAATATATGCAAAATAATTTTGATTCAATCAAAATAGCATTTTATCAGAGAAAACACTTTGATGTCAGATTGGCTCGAGCCAATATTGCAGACTTGATTCAATCCCTTTGTGCATCTATCGCCAAAATTCCATATTGACTCTAGCCTAACAAAACACTACCTCGAGTCTGGCCCTAGACTTGAGCCTGGTTGTTCAGAGACTTGAGCCAATGATCATTGATCTTAAAATATTTTTCAAAGTGTGAATCTATTGCCTCAAGCCTACAAAGAGCCTGCCTCAAGTTTGTGGCTAGACTTGAGCTAGGATTTCGGAGACTCGACCCAAAGGTCTTAATTTTAAAATGGTTTTCAAAACATGATACTTGTGTCTTGAGCCAGCAAGGATAGATTCTAGCCAAAATCTTGACTGTTACATTCAAAGGTCAAGTTTGACTCAAGCCTGCACTTATCTGCCTCGAGTCACAGACTTGCTTATCGAACTCCAAATGATTTTCTCTTCACGCTGACTCAAGCCTATTTTCCTACCTCGAGTTTAGAGGCTGACTCGAGCCTCATATTTTTCCTCGAGTCAAAGATCTTCATCATCTTTGATCAATCTTCTAAGGGCGACTCGAGCCTTACTTATTGGTGACTCGAGCCTAAGCATAGACTGGAGCAAAGGATTTGTCTGCCTCGAGTCAGATAGCATTTCCAAATGTTCTTCTTGACTTTAATGATGTTTTGACTCGAGTCTATCCGAATGGTGGCTCGAGCCAAGTTCATCTCTATTTTTGTAAATGCTTATCTTCAATCCTAAATTCTCTAAGTATGCTTTTGGATGCTTCATATCATCTATCATCAATGTTCTTAACTTCATTTAATCAGTTTCTTAGTGAGTTTCAGATGATTAGAATATGACTTAATCCTGGATTTTGAATAAAGCGATCGTTGTGTCAAAGAGCATTTAATGCACTTACCTGTTCGGATATTTTCATTGTACTTCAATGTTTATCATTTATATACTCGTGAGGAGTTTAAACACTATTTGATTATCTGTTAAGTTGTTAAATCTTAAGGTTGTGGAACCTTAAGTGTGGGTGTACGATTACAACTTGTAAGAGGGGTGAGTCCGAATGTGAAAGGATCATCCTAAGTTATAGAGTGTGTAATTGTATTGTATTTGAAGTTAGTGGAAATCCCAAGGTGTTATTGGGGACTGGATGTTGGTCAAAGTGTTAGGCTGAACCAGTATAAATTGCTTTGTGTCTATCTCACTTCTTTGTCTTTGTTTTACTTTTCGTTGTGTGTGACTCGTGAAAAGATTTTGAGATCACCTATTCACCCCCTTCTAGGTGATATTCCATCTTCACCCTGTTGTTGCTTGGGCAGACTTCTAGGCATGCTCAAGCAGCGTTCTCCCTGAGCCTTTCATAATGAATCTCGTTGTTGCTTGAGCATGATATGGGATGCAAGAGCAAGGTTCGTTGTTTTTGCTTCTATGAGAGACTCTTTTGTCATTGCTCGAATAGAAAGAGGAGGTGTCCTCGAGCAGCATTCACTCTGTTACCCTCTGTTTTCCAGCGTCAAAACAAAGCATCCTACATAAACATAGGCTAGAAACTTCAATGCTAAAGTTAGTAATATCTTATTGAATTAAATTAATTGAAAAGAGAATACTTAGAATTCATTGGGATTTGCCATACCCAATTCTCTACGGATGAATGTGAATTGTTCCTTAGCCAATGGTTTGGTGAAGATATCAGCCAACTGAAGATGTGTAGGAATGAACATCACCTTGACATCTTTCTTTTGAACATGATCACGAATAAAGTGATGTGTCACATCAATATGCTTGGTTCTAGTGTGTTGAACTAGGTTTTTAGCCAAGCTTATTGTATTGGTGTTGTCACAAAGGATTGGGATCTCCTTTAGATGAATCCCCAAGTCTTGGAGTTGCTGTTTGAGCCATAAGACTTGAGCACAGCAGCTTGATGCAGTAACATATTTAGCTTCAGTGGAGGATACAGCCACAGTGGTTTGCTTCTTGCTGAACCACGATACGAGTAAACCTCCCAAAAATTCACATTGGCCACTTGTGCTCTTTCTATCATTTTTTTAACCAACATGATCTGAGTTTGAATATGCTACTAAAAATTCTTGTTAACCTTTCAAGAACCAAAGTTTAAGCTCTTTTGTGTCCACGAGATATCAAAAGATTCTTTTCACATGCTCGGCATGTGATTCCTTTGGAGCAGCTTGAAATCTTGCGCACACACACTAAATTGAATGTCGGATCTACTTGCAGTCAAGTATAGCAATGATCCGATCATTCCTCTATACTTAGTTATGTTTAAGTCTTTGCCTTTTTCTTCATCCACATCCAGAGAGGCAGTTGAGCTCATTGGAGTGTTGGCTCCATTACAATGTTCCATCCCAAACTTCTTGAGCAAATCACGGAGATACTTTGTTTGAGAGATGAAAATCTCATTCTTCTTTGTTTGATTTATTGTCCGAGGAAGTAATTGAGCTCACCCATCATTGACATTTCAAATTCACCCTGCATTTTCTTGGAAAATTCCTCACAGAGAGAATCATTAGTAGCACCAAATGTTATGTCATCTACATATATTTGTACAACTAAGATTTTATTAAGCTTATTACTTTTAATGAAGAGTATTGTGTTTGCTTTTCCTCTAACAAAATCTTGATCCAAAATAAATTTGCTTAATCGCTCATACCAAGCTCTAGGATTTTGTTTAAGACCATATATATCTTCCTTGAGACGGTACATGTGATCTGGATGATGACCATTTTCAAAACCAGAAGGTTGTTCAACATAAACTTCCTCCTGAATAAAACAGTTTAGAAAAGAACTCTTAACATCCATTTGATAGAGTTTAAGTCCCTTGATACACACAAAGGCTAAAAGTACACGTATGGCTTCCAATCTAGCTACTGAAGCATATGGTTCCTCATAATCAATTCCTTCTTCCTAATTATAACCTTTGGCAACCAATCTAGCCTTATTACGGACTATGATTGCGGATTCATCATGTTTGTTCTTGAATACCCATTTAGTGCCAATGAACGGATGGTCTTTAAGCCTAGGTACCAAGTCCTAAACTTGATTTCTATCAAATTGATGTAATTCCTCTTGCATTGCTATCATCCAATCATTATCTGATAGGGCTTCGTCAATCTTAGAGGGCTCAATCTCATATATGAAGGCAGAAAATGTAACCTCATTCAAGGTACTTTTTCTGGTTCTTACACCTTGATTTATATCTCTTATTACTTGGTCCAAAAGATGATTCCTAATGAACTTCCAAGCTTTAGGTTGAGATTGATTAGGATTTTCACAAGAATTTTGAGAATTGTTTTCAAAAACATTTTTTGGATTTTCAAGAGGGGACAGAGTAGTTTTTGAAAAGAATTGATTATTATAAATAGGTTAATCATCATCCAAAGATTTAGATTCACCGAACGTAACATGAATGGACTCTTCTACTAAATGAGTAGCTTATTGAAAATCCTATATGCTTTACTCCTATTAGAGTAACCAAGAAATATACTTTCATCAGATTTGGGATCAAACTTACCCAAACTATCCTTACCATTGTTGTGAACGAAACATTTGCAGCCAAAAACATGTAGGTAAGCCAATTTTGGTTTCCTTCCTTTGTAAAGTTCATATGGAGTTTTGTTGAGCTTCTTTCAGAGATAGGCTCGGTTGGAAATATAACTGGCCATGCTCATTGCATCTGCCCAGAAGACTTGTGAAGTCTGATTTTCGTTCAACATTGCACATGCCATTTCTGTGAGCATGCGATTCTTCCTTTCAACCACACCATTCTGTAGTGGTGTCCTTGGAGCTGAGAAATTGTGATCCATGCCATGAGCATCATAAAATTCTCTGAAGGCGTGATTTTCAAACTCACCTCCATGATCAGTCCGGATACCTGAAATGCAAACACCTTTCTCGTTTTGCACCTTCTTGGAAAACACAACAAACAGATCAAATGTTTCATCTTTTGAAGATAAAAAGATAGTCCAAGTAAATCGAGAGAAATCATCGACAATGACCAAAGTATACAAATTACCACCAAGACTTTTAACTCTTGTCGGTCCAACTAAATCCATATGAAGTAGTTGAAGAGGTCAATTGGTCGAGATTTCAAGCTTGTTTTTAAAAGATGATTTAGTTTGTTTGCCTCTTTGACAAGAATCACATATCATGTCATTTTTAAAACGCAATTTAGGTAAACCAACAACTAAATATTTTTTTAACAACTTGTCCAGTTGGAACATGTTCACATGAGCTAGACGCTTATGCCACAACCTACGTTCGTCCAAGTTGCTAACTGTTACACCCCTACAAGGCGAAACTACTTAAATTGGGTGCATACACTGCTGGTGCGAGTAAAAGTAATCCCCTCAAAAATAACTTTCAATTATGGCCAGCGATTTCATAACAGTTTCAAAACATGTTTCTAAACATGGTTTTGTACTGCTTCCACCATAAACATGGTTGACAATTCAATTTTAAATCGAGGTTCCATCAGGACACCCTATCCATGAGACAACATAGTTCAAAAACAACCATTTCGAACTGTTCTCAAATTCTGAAAAAAAAAACATTTCATTCAAAAATTTAGTTTGGAAAATCCAATTTTCAAAATTTCACAAACATAGCAGGTGCATTGGTAAGTTCAAAATTAAATTTTCAATCACACCAGGAACCAGACAACTGACATAGAAGGTCATCACTTCTCTTACATCTTTGGCTCTATCCTTGGCTACTCGAACCCTCCATAGGATACTCAGTTCATTCTATTTCATTTGTTAGGTAATTCCAGATACAATGCCTATATTTCTTAGGCTTACAACTTCTTTGGCACTTTGCTCGGTATTCAAGGATTAAAGGTCATGAATTTCTGCCAGCTTATGGACATACTGGTCCCATAAGACTTAGACCTTTCATCAAACACACATCAAATTTAGTCACTCCAAAAATCATACCAATCTAGTAGGTCGCCTTACCTACTAAATATTCATACACATAGCACTGGATCACCCCATGGTAATACCTCGATATCGCATCAAATAATCCTCATTTGGGGTCATTCTGTATATGAACTTTCGATAACAATCCAACTCCAGGCATAGTCATAGATTCAACTTCCTGTAACAGGTATTTGATCCACCTCTTTCTGAGAACCTACTAGCCGCTATCATATCTACAGCTATCGGTCCTAGTCATAAGACCGAAACCTATGGCTATCGAGGTTCCAGCTATCAACCAATTCTCAGTCAAATACTTCTCAGGGAATATTCTATATTCAAGATCTTTCCCTGTGTTGATACAGTAATTAACAACCTCAAAATACCCCAAATCAAATAGGTAATATCCTCAAACATACCTCAAACAACACCATCAATCAATATTAAGGTTTCTATTTTCAATCGTTCTTTCTAAGGGGAAGTCAGGAGATTAAAATCATTCCCTAGCAGCTAGTAACCTCAAATGCCTCATACACATGGGTACTATGCCTCGATGCATTCAGATCAATCAAATGCCTAAATAATCTCTCGTTATCAAATCCGATTATTAGGTTCATCAACCTAATTCTAGAACCTCAAACAAACCCAATAAACATGTTATGATCATCAGGATTCATAACCTATAGCATTCAGGCACTATCCTCAAATAACCTCAAATCAATAATTTGTAAGATTCACAATCGACTCCCAGAACCTCAACATCAATTAGGCTAAGGAATCATATTACCTCAGTAATACCCAAAATAGAAACTAGGATCACGATTCATCTGCCTAGTCTAAACCTCAAAACATTCAATTAAACTCAACACTATTCACAAGGTTCTATCTCTATTTCAATCCTCAATATAACAGGGGTATATCCTAGTATCATTCTATTACCTCAAAGTTACTCATCAATCCTCAATCATACCCAAACAATTCAGTATCAATCAATATTCATACGGTTCCTACTCTCAGGTACTAGAACCTTAGTTCAATCTCATTCAGATTTAAGATCAGATTCAAGTCTAGTCTCAATCATATCTTGACATCCTCATAGCATCTCTAGGGATCACTATAAGTCTAAACTTAAAATACTAAAGCCTCAAGTCAAGGAATCTCAAATTCCTATAATACTTCCCAGGGGGTCACCCATCCCGAGATTTCTCTTGTCTACGCACGCTTAACTTCCGGGTGCCAGCCCTATTCTAGGGTACTCATACTAGTACAAACCATTTACCTTCCCAGAAACACCAGGTATTAGATTCTCCATATACTTCACTTCTAACTCTTGTTGTGGGAATCGGTCCTTAATTTCCATATCAGAGGACCCATGGTTAGTACCAGAACCCATACTCTGTGCTACTTCTTCTAGCACAAGAGTCTCATCTTATTGGAGCCCAACCTTCTTCCTTAGGGTATTTATCCTTTATGCTCCATTTGCCCAAAATTACATTTGTACCTTTAACCATGTACCTTTTACCAATACCGTCCAAACCAGGCTCTGATACCAAACTGTTACACCCCTACCGGCCTCGCCCTTTCAGGTAGCGGGTTAGAGGGATCCTTTCCGCTTATTACATTTCCTTTGTTAATTATTCACTTTAATCATATATCAGAGTGTGCGCAGAAGAGCATATGATCGGTTTGGACAACTTACAATATACTGGTAAAGGCGTACAAAATTTATAGAAAGTATTCCCCGTAGGGTTAAGGGTACAATAATCCAACATAACTTACAATCATCCAGAAATAAACATACAGAATGAGGTAAGGTATTCCATACGTCTTCAACCTTTAGCTTCATCGCTCTTACCCTTATATTCTCCACAGTCCAACCGGCCTACCGCTTTACATCTGTATCTTTGAAACCAGGCTGGAGTTCAAAATTGAACCCTATAGTAATTGTTAAACTCATATACAATATGTATGCAATGCATGTAATGCAAATCACAATCAGGAACACACAAATCTGGCATGTATCCCGCAGGACCGCCTGGTCAAGACAAGCCCCCAGACTCAGCGTGCAAAAGGCCTCAGTAGTCAGGGTGGCCAACCTCGACCCCTAGCCTAGGGCCTCAGCGGACACCTATAAACACACAGTCATATAGGCTCCCCCTAGCCACACATACCTTGGGCCTCAGCAGACACCTATGAAAACATAGTCACATAGGCTCCACCTAGCCCACATGCCACGGGCCTCAGTAGCACCCCTACAAGTACTACCTAGCCACCATGCCTCAGGCCTTAGCAGTACCCCTACAGGTACTACCTAGCCTGCATACCTCGGGCCTCAGCAGTAACCATAGAACATGAAGTCCATAGTTACCACCTAGCCTACATCCATAATCATTACAAAACATAACATACAAGAGCCACATAGAGTATGCAAGTTTACAGTTACTACCTGGTACTTCTTGAAAGCAGTAAACTCTTCCCTTCAAGTCAGAGATATGTCCTGCAAGCATTAATACCCTAGATACAGCCATACACCATGTTTTCAGTCACACATTCAAACTTTACTTCAAATTTTCTAAAATCCGCATAGCACCAGAATTTCCAGCATTTTTGTTCCAACTTTTCCGATTTTTAATAAATTCTAGAAAAATTGTATCGACATGAAATCAGTAGCCATGGAACACTTATAATGTCTAGTTTATGATAAAAATAATTACCAAAGTCATCTGGGTTCTAGGCCATCTAAAATGCCCAAAACTTAGCCACTGGTCCGAAACATAATTAATGTTTTTAGGTCATTTTTGGCCTTATATAACTCTTGGTTCGGAAATCCAAATGACACGAAATTTTAGTCTAAAATAATCCTTAGGATGTGTAATGTCTCCATGAAAAATTTCAGAGCAATCAGACTTCATTTACTATTTTAAAACATCCGATTTGTCTTTGCTGCCTAGAAATACAAGAATCGGCAGATTTGTATAACTTAAAGACTTAGGGCTTTTTGGTTCCGGAAAAAGGTGATCCTACTTTTCCCCACTAAAAATAAAGTTTTGGAATCATTGGAAACCTTTAAATTACCAAATTCCTACTGAAACTCCACAAAAATCACCATAGGGCAGAAGCAAGAACTTCTAGGTTGTCGGTGAGATGCTTACCTTGGAATTTCGGTTGCGTATCACCTCCGCTCCTTCTTGAACCAAGACTTCAGCTGAGCTCTCCCTCTTATCCCTTCCTTGAGCACGTCCTAGGGCAACCAAAAATGGGTGGGGAAGTGTCCTTATATAGAGACTCCAAGGCTAGGGCTTGTCCGGTGATTAAAATAACACATCAGGGGTAAAATGGTCATTTTCGCTGACTTTTTCTCCAAGACATTCCATAATATTCTTTTCCAGGGTATTCTAGAGTCTTCTGGTTTAGGACATGTGGCGCCATCTCATCCCTTAAAATTTAGATTCCAGGATTACCCTTGATGGTGACTTTAGGGGTAGGTTTTAGGTCTAGGGGTAAAATGGTCATTTTGTATTGCACTTCTTCCAACTAGTGGGACCCAAAAAATCTACCCAAGATGCTGTCATTATTACTCTTTATGTGTCATAATTACTTGTCATTCCATTGCCATGTCAGTTTCAAAAGATGTGGTCCAGATTAAACCTGATTATTTTATCTTTCTCTCTCTTCATAATTACATGACATGACCTTTTCTTTCTCCTCTTGGCCCACCAAAATTTCGCCCCTTACAGTATCCTGGGCTTGGGCCCGACTCCAAGAAATCCTGACCGGTCCCGCTTTGCTCCTTTTTGCCAGTTACCCCTTTCCTTATAACACGTGCCCTTCCACTGGACTTGTGTGGGGCCGGCTTATCAGTCACTTTCCCCTGACCATATGTGGATAGAATATAATACCTTGGGAATCAGGAAACCCTTATTTCAATATCTCGTATCTACCTCACAATGCGTGCCCTCCGACAATCCAGCTTCTGACCCTTAAATGCCACGTATCCGACGTAGTACTACTATTACTGACTTTTCCTTCTATACTTGGTCCTTGAGCTCTTCGTCAAAATACTCATGTAAACAGGAGTGCAAAATGTCTTAAAATATGTCAAGAGGACACTTAAAATTTTCCCAAACCAAATGATCAAAGTGCCGTTGCAAAATATCCTCTAAACTTGGCTTATTTTGCAAGTTTTGTTGACTTTTCTCTCTCCTCCTTGTTTTGCACGAATTTAGAGCAAATTCTCTCTCTTCATGATGACTTGATTTGACCTCTTGCTCCTGTAATTATGAAGGGACACGTGTCATGTTTTTACTGGTCCAACACAAAAGTAGCTTTTTCCCTTGTCATGATGACGGGACACGTGTCATATTTTTATTGGGCCAACACAAAAGTATGTCATCATTAGTCATCATGACAGTAATTTATTAAATTTACTTTATCAGTACTTGCCCGAGATCCTTCCCGGGTTTACTCGAGTTTTCTTCATGAATACCGATGCCTTCCCAAAAACGCAAGGCATACCCAACTGCCCTGAAAATGTCGTGTACTTTCTTATACCGACACATTTTCACTTAACTAATTGTCCTATACCCCAGGACATAGTTGGGTGGCATCCTTTTCACCGAATTTATGCCGTATAGATCTTCTGTGTCCCATTTTCACTGGCACCTTAATTCCACAGCTTATGCATACAAGGTCCACTGACCTGTATGGTCAAGTTACTTAATCCCAGAAGGGCATCCTAATTCTCGACATTCTTGGAACTCTTCCTGAACTGGGCTTAGTCGTCCGCCTACTTTAGGCTTATTTTACATTCTCAGGGTCCAAAATTCGGGGTGTTACACTAACAAAGCATTTTTCAGAACTAACATTAGGTAAATCTAAGGTATAGCAGTTACCTTCTTTGGGAGCTTTAAATAATACTTTAAGCTTACCTTTATCGATTGGGAGATCACCTTTGTTGACAATGAGACATTCTTTTGAATCGAAGATGATCCAATTGTTCTTGTCAGAACTTTGACTCATGCTCAGGAGGTTGTGATAGAGACCTTCCACAAGATATACATCTTTGATCTAAGGTCCATCCTTTGCACCAATTTCTCCTATTACAGTGATCTTTCCAAATTGGTTTCCTCCAAAGGTGACTTTGCCTCCATCTTTTGATCTCATTGCAACAAATTTGGTTTGATCCCCCAACATGTATCTGAAGCACCTACTATCAATGTACCGCTTGTTGATTCTTGATGCTCTTAGACAAATCTACAAATCAAAAGAGATTAAGTTTTAGGTACCCATATTTTCTTGGGTCTTTTGGGGTTAGTTCAGGCATTAGGGACATAAGTTCCCTTTTGTACCCACTGATAATTGCCAACAGGTTTATCTTTTCTATCTTTCTTATGAAAACAAGATGAGGTACTGTGTCCCTTTCGGTTATAGTAATTACAGTAAGCAAAAGGATTTGAAGTGTGAACTGTTTTCTGAAAATAGTTTAAATAGGATTTTCCACTAGTTTTTTTCTTTCCTTTCTTTTTGTCAAAAACAGGATTGTATCCTATGTCTGACCGATCATTTGTAAATCTCGATCTTTCAAAATTACGTTGAGCATTTCACTACCTTTAGTGAATTTCTCAAGCGTTTTTTGAGATACAAATTCTTTTTCTTTAAATCAAGGCATTCTTCACAAACAATGTTTTCACAAGAGACATTTTTAACTTGCTGTTCAAGAACTATGTTCTTCTTTTTCAACGCTATATATTTCTCAGCAACCTTTTCAAATTCAAATTGTAAAACATTGTACTCAGCAAATAATTCATCATATGTAGGTTGCGAGTCATATACCTTATTAATGTTTTCAGATTGCTCTTCTTCTGCAACAAGACAGACGTTTGCAGTTTCTTCTTCTTCCTCACTTTCTTCATCTGAGGAGCTATCTCCCCATATGGCAAAAACGTAAGCTTTTTTTTTAAGTGATTAAACTTCTTCTTCTCTTTGCCTTTCAATTGAGGACATTCTAATTTGTAGTGTCCCAGTTTTTCACACTCGTAACAAATGACTTGTTCCTTATCCTTGAAATCACATCTGTTACTTGAGCTTCCTTTTTGGAATTTATTTCTGAAGAACATCCTTTTTGGAATTTATTTCTGAATCCTTGATCCTTCTTATAGAACTTCTTGAATCTTTAGACCATCATCCCTAGCTCTTCATCTTCATCTTCTTCTTCTTCAACATCTGATTCTTTAGCTTTTTGACTGCCTTGAGAGCAATTCCTTTGCTCTTACCATTTATCTCATCAAGTCCCTTTCTGAACTTGATCTTTCCTTCATACTCAGACAAGCTGCCAAAGAGAGCTGCCACAGATGCCATTGATTCTCCACGAGCTTCTTCAATTACGGTGACTTTGGCTTCCCATTCCTTGCTGAGGACATTTAGAATTTTCCTCACTTGGATAGGTTGATCATAGTGTTTAGCCAAAGCAGCCAATTGATTAATCAAGTGAGTGAATTTAAGTTGGAATCGCCAAGGGATTCCCCAAACTTCATACGAAGTAAATCATACTCTGTCATGAAGGTATTTACATTATTCTCCTTGATTCCAGTTGTTCCTTCATGAGCAATTTCCAAACCATCCCACATAGCTTTTGCAGATGTTAAAGTGCAAATGCGAAAGTATTCACTTTGACTTAGTGCACTTTGAAGCATAAGAATAGCTTTGCTATTGAGAGTGATTAGTCTTCTATCATTCTCGTCATAGTCTTCCTCTAGTTTTGGAATTCTAAAACCGTTTTCAAGAATAGATGGCATGTAGTCTCCTCTCTCAAACACCCTCCACAAACCATACTCAGTAGCCAAGACGAAGACTTTGAACTTGGCTTTCTAAAAGGAGTAATGCTCGCCATTGAATCCAGGTGGCCGATTAATTGAAGCACCATTAGGTAATATTCCTTCCATGATCTTTCTCAGAATGTTAGGCCCAACTGAGAAACCACGCTCTGATACCAAATGAAGATGTAATATTACCTAGAGGGGGTGAATAAGTGATTACAAAAATTCTTTTGCTAAGTAATCAAGAACACCAAAGATAGAGACAGAGAGAAGAACAGGAAGACACAAGACATTATCTTGGTTCGGTCTAACTCTTCGACCTACGTCCAGTCCCCAAAACACCTGGGATTTCTACTATCTTTCAAAGACAATTACAATTACAACTGTACTCGGATGATCCTCTCACTAGGACTCACTCCCCTTTACAAGCTGTAATTGTACACCCACACTTAAGGTTCCACAACCTTAAGATTTTACAAATCAAATAATCAGATAAATGTTTAGAAACTCCTCACGAGTAGATAAAAGATAAACACTGAAGTACACAGAAATATCCGAAGATAATAGCGAAGTTAATGAAACAGTATATTGTAATAAATTTGAATTTAATGCACAGCGTTTCGGTAGTTGATGAATTCAATGCTTCTGATATTTATAAGTGGAGCATTGATGATCGTTGTGAAAGACATTGATAGAGTCCTTGCCCATTAATCCGTTTAGACATGAATTCTTTCTATTAGACACGAACTGAAGCGAAACTCAATTTTGAATGTTACTTGGTCAACAAAAGTCGTTTGACATTCCTTATTCTTTTTGACCGTTGAGAAAGAGCATTGAATGAGGAATATGAGTTGCTGACATGCTTTAGTTGGGCAAAAATGGAAGTTCCCATTTTCACGCTTCGTTTCGGCTCAGCATTTAATGCTTCTATCAGAATATTGTTTTTCACCTAAACAATGGCTAACAACCTGTAATACACTCAAAATGATGATTAGTATTTAGTCTAGATAAGTTTGAGTAAGATTGGAGAAGGATTGAAGATACCCAAGGAATTTGAATTTAAAGCTTCTCGTTTAACTGAACAGAGGATAATCATGCTTGATCATGACTGTTAGTATGCTCGGGCAACCAGTAGAGGAAATACATTGAAAGAATAGAAAATCATTCCATGCTTGAGCAAGATCGAGCTATTAGTGCTCAAGCACTTAACTGTACTTGCTCGGGCATGCCTAGAACGAAGCTTTTAAAACCATCAACTATCACTGATGCTCGAGCAACTAAGACTTCATGCTCGGGCATCATTTTGAGCCAGTGTCATCAATGCTCAAGTATCCCAGAGACAATGCTCAGGCATAAGGCATATAGAAATGAAAAGTGAAGAATATATTGATACTACTCAAGCATACTGCTTACCTCTGCTCGAGCATGTTGCTTGAGCATTACTTACACTAAGCTCAGGCATGTTTACTATGAGCTTGGCTATTAACCCAATGATGCTCGGGCACGTTAGTCACTCTGCTCAAGCATTCCTAGTCCAACTATTAAGATATGCTTGGGCATTACGTCTCATGCTCAAGTAGCCTTTTTGAAACACCTTAAATGATTCATTAGATTGAGTATGCTCGGGCATGAACTAACTCTTACTCAAGCAACTCACAACTTAGGCATAGATTACTTAATTCAATAACTTAGAGTTTGTAATCATCAAAACACCGAGAACTAACAAGGATCAAAAGGCTTAAGGTTAACCGAAGACAAGTTACGCATGCATTACAGAATGTACCTGGAAATCAAGAACAGAGAAGGGGTGAGCTTTATTGTACAAAACACAACTAATCAGCGTTTTAAACATGTAATCACTAAAGGTATCTGCAGTCCCTGACAACGACACCAAAAACTTGTTGGTCGATTTCCTTACTGGCAAGTGAACCAGTCGAACAATTAATAAAGAGTAAGTAGAGTATCGTCCCACAGAGACTAAGATACCGATTATGACATCAATTCACACAAACAGTTGGGCAAAGAAGATAAAATAAATATGATTGAGTTGTGATTTTTGTGTTTATAATTAATAAGACAGAAAATAATAAAGGATCATAGTCATAAGAAGATATCAGAAAAAGATAGGTTGAGCATCAGATTTCATCCCAAGTGCATTAGTCCCCCAGTTGCCTTAACGCATTATTATAGCAATTATGCTTCACAGCTTCCACAATGCTACAGCATAATCACCTTTCACAACGTTATCCAGTCAACCCACCACTATGCTATACAGAAGCTTTCGCGTCCTATACATATAACCTAAACTATACTTCTCCCATATGCCTATGGCGATTTTCTAGTTAAGATCATCTTTCCAAATCAAGGTCACGGTTATGAGCGGTAGACCCATGCCTGAAGCCTACAATGATAGGTCAAGCCTTGCACTAGCTTGCCCAACAAACACTGGCTATGAGATGTCTAACCCCGACTCCTTTCTAATAAGCCGAGGCCACTGATCTAGCCCTTAGCTTCCACTAACCGACAAAACTTAAGAATACTGATAAACAAACTAAATTTATAAAATTAAGTACTAGCAAAATGGGTTCATTCTACATTCAAGAATTCATCCTCGCTTAGCCATAGGAGATTTAGTTCATGACTGACGAGGGAATCACAAAACAGATAACAATAGAATAGCCCATGACAAAAGATTAACTAGAATTACAAAAAAAAACAAAAAGCTTGACAGGGGTTTCAACGGTGTAGGAGAGGCCTGTCACTTGACAACTCCACGTCTTCTCGTCTCTGTCAAACATCACTCACTGATCAAAGGCAACGTTCCAGATTTTGGGCTATTTTACAAAATTTATTTCTCCTAGTAGACATTTTGAAAAGTTAAAAAAATTTATACCAAAATGAAAATTAGTATATGTACTTTAACCCTGTAAAATTTCATAGCCATTGGACTTCATTTACTATTTTAAAACCATTTATTAAGCGTGTCTACCCAAAATTTCCAGAATTTGGCAAATTGCTACTTCCCTTAAGATGCAGGGTTTTTGGGTTTGCAAATTATGACCTTAACTTATTCTCATGAAAAATTGAATTTTAAACTCAATGGGACCCTTAGAAACATCAAAATCATACCACAACACAAATTTTACACCAGCTGGATGAAATTCTAAACTTTAAGCTATAGAAGCTAGTTTTGAACTTACCTTGATCTTAGGCTTCAATTGGTGTTTTCCTCTTTTGGGTGTAAGAGCTTGGCTGGACCTTCCCTAGCACTCCTTGAACACAACTCTTGTAGCCAAGAATATGGGTGATGATGTCCTTAAATAATGGCCTTTGATGCATTGTATTATCTGGTACATGCTATTATCCACTAGTTAATAGAGCGTATTAAGGTTTCTTTTCTTCTTTCCAAAGAAATTCATGATCATTCTAGATAGGGGACATGTGGCACCTTTTTTATCATTAAAATCAGATTTTATTTACTTTTTCATGAATTATCCAAGTCACCCTTTTATCCAGTGGTCGATAAGGTGCATCGCTGGTTAATAGCGCGTTTCTTCTTCACTTTTCCTTCAGTTTTTTCCAGATCTTTTCCCTGGCTGATCCCCTATATGTGGCGCCATTTTATACCCTCTGGAAGCTTAATACTTATCCCTTTTTAGTCAAAAATAAGTCCCTAATTGGTCCTTGTTGGTTCCCTAAGGCTTAAACCTTGTAATTGGATTCATATGCGGGTTAAATCGACTTATTCTTCCCTCTGATTTTACTTAGACGAAAATTATTTCTTAAGGGGTAAGAAGTTGACCTTTTTGCAATGTAATCATTACTTGTCCTTTTTACTTTTACAAAAGTCAACTTTTAACCCTGAGTTGTCATATGTCCTCTGAATTTTTATTAAAGTTAACTTTTCATTTTCCCATATGATTTCTACATAGTCTCTTCCCCTTTTTTCTGCCTAAAAAACGCAGGGAATCCTCATCTATCCAAGAAATTTCATGTGCATGTCTATTTTAGGACATTTTTGCTCAGCTAATTTTCTCATACCTTAGGACATAGCTAAATGGTATTTTTACCAACCGATTAACACAGTATAAGTATTTTGTGCCATTCTGCACTGACACTTTAATTTCTATAGCCCTTGAGCTCTTGGTCAAAATACACATGCAAAGGGGAGTGCAAAAATTTTTAAATTATGTTAAGAAGGCACTAGAAAATCCCCCAAATCAAATGACCAAAGTGCCCTTACAAAATATCCTCTTAACTTGGCTTATTTTGCAAGTTTTGTTGACTTTTCTCTCTTCCCCTTGCTTTGCAAGAATTTGAGGCTTATTGAAGAAGTTTATGCTCATCCTTATGACATAAACAAATGCTTATGTGTCTCTCATACTAATTGACCAAATTGTCCTTACTCGTGTCTTATCTCACAAGCTACATGTCTTCAAAATATCGTTTCAAACTTGGCTTCTTCAACAAGCTCTTTGACTTGTCAACTCTTTATCCAATTATGACATGTGACAATTGTACATAAAATGTTTGTCTAATCTATTTGACTTCCTTAACAAGCTTGACATACTTAGAGAGCAAGCTAGACATGTGTCATCTTTCTATTCGGCCAACCCAAAAGTATATCTTGATTAAAAGACATGTGTCACGTTCTTATTGAACCAACACAAAAGAAGTGTCATCATGAATCATCATGACTTACTTTATTAAAGGCACAAATACCGAGACCCAACAAACGATGCCATACACTAATGTTTTCTCAAAAACGCAAGGTATACCCGACTACCCTAAAAATGCCATATGCTTACTTATATCGGCATATTTTCGCTCAACTAATTGTCCTATACCTCAGGACATAGTTAGTGACATCTTTTCCAACCGGATTTATACCGTATAATTCTTCTATGCCTCTTTTCATTGGCACTTTAATTCCATGGCTTATACATACTAGGTCCACTGACCTATATAGTTGAGTTACTTAGTCCCTGAGAGGCTTCTTATCTCTCAACATTCTTGGGACTTTTCCCGAATTAGGCTTAGTCATCCACATACTTTAAGATTATTCTCAATTTTCAGGGTCCAAACATTGGGATGCTATAATGTCCTTCATGAATCTTACATAGCTAGGCATATGTTCTAATGCTTCTACCATAGGGATGTTGATGAGCATGATTTATGCCATGTTTTCCCTATATTTTATGACTGAATTGTATGGAGAATATGATCTTAATTGCATGTAATCTAAGCAAAAAGGCATTTATGCATTGTACAGGGAACTTAAGGGTGAATTCTGTTTACATCCTAAATATATGCAAAGAAAGAAGTAACTTTTGAGGTTTTATGAAAAAGTCGCATAACATAGCTGATGTTGTGCTATAGCATCAGGACAGCCCTATCGAAGTGCAATACAATGCATCCTTGAATCTATAGCACAGTAAGTGACGTAGTGCTATGCGGCATATATCCTGATCTTTTGCCAAGATTGTTGCAGGAAGTATAGTGCCGATCGAGGATAACTAGTAGATTGTTGATGTATTGAAATAGAAGATGCGGAGGATTGGAACTAAAATATTTGAAGAATCCTGCAGGATTAGCAGAATCAATCTATCACGAATCGGAAGATAGATACGATCGGACCTCGACAGATTAGGAAAGCCCAGCTCATTGGAACTTACGCCGCAAGAAAGCCTGATTATATAAAGAAACAGCAAGCCAACCCTGAAAACGAGGTTGAGTCGCTGAGTCTAATTCCATTCATATACGGTCAGACTCAAAGGAAGAAAGGGAGAGGTCATAAGGCACAAAAACATCAAGAGAACCTAACATCCTTCCTTGCAGTAAGACGAAGAGAAGAAGACGTGGAGTGGTAACATGACAGGGCATCTTCCACGCCATCAGAAACTTCGTCAAGCTTTCTGTTTTCTTTCATTTTAATATTTCGATCATGGGTGATTTTGTTGTTATCTGTTTTGTGTTTCCCTCGCCAGTCATGAACTAAATTTCCTATAGCTAAGCGAGGATGATTTCTTAAGTTTGTAATGAACCCAGTTACTAGTTCTTAATTCAATAAATTCAGTTTGCATATCAGTGAATTAAATTCTTGTCGATTAGCAAAAGCTAAGGGCTAAATTAGTGGCCTCGGCTTACTGGAAGGGAGTTGGGGGTTAGAACTCTAAGAAACATTGATTGCTAGGCAGGCTGGTGCAAGGCTTGACCTATTATTGTAAGCTTCAGGAATGGGTCTACCGCTCATAACCATAACACCTTGCTTTGCAATGTTCATCTAACTAGAAAATTGACATAGGCATATGGGAGAATAAAGTTAGTATTACATGTATCGGACGCGGAAGCTTCGATAGACTATAGTGGTGGGTTAGCTGAATAGCAGTGTAAATAGTATCTATGTTGTGGCATTGCGGAAGCTGTGCAGTAGAAATGCTATAGCAATGTGTGAAGCAACTGGGGGATTGATATGCTTAAGAATGATTCCGAGTTCAGCCTATTTTCCTACTGATCTCTTCTTACGACCACGATACTCTGTTTACTTTATGGTTATTTAGTGTAATCACAACCCCCAGTCAATTAGATTTTACTTTTTGTTCACACAACTATTACAACAGTTGAGCGTCACTTCTCGATATCTCAGTCTCAGTGGGATGATACTCTACTTACACTTTATTACTTGTTCGACTGGTTCACTTGCCATCAAGGAAATCAACCAACAAGTTTTTGGCACTGTTGCCGGGGACTGTAGATACCCCTAGTGACGACGCCTTTTTTGTCTTAATAGTTGTGATTTATCTGATAAAAGCTCACCCTTTTCCTTTTCTTGATTTTCAGGTGCATTCTGTAATGCATGCGCAACTCATCTTCAGCCAACCTAAAGCCTTACGATCCTGAGATTGAACGTACTTACAAGCAAAGGCGCAAGAAGAAGAAGCGAAGAAGTCAACTCTTTGACCTCGCAGACATGGCGAACATGCCTGTCAATCAGGATCAGGATCGAAGGGAGCCGCAAGTGATAAACATGGACAATCAGGTCCCGTCCCCTCCAAATCCAGAGGGAACAAAAGCTATCATGGAATTCGGGATCCCAGATTTAAGCAAATTGAATTCGACTATAACACCACCAACCCTTAATGCGAGACACTTTGAAATTAAAGGTGTTATCATTCAGATGCTGAATGCAGCCGGCCAATTTGGAGGACTCCCATCTGATGACCCGCACTTACACCTTAAAGCTTTCATGGAGGTGTGTGACTCGTTCGTCATTCCAGGAGACACGCCTGATGCAGTTCGAGTAAAAATATTTCCATTCTCTCTCCGGGACAAAGCTCGAACGTGACTCAACAATTTACCAACCAACTCAATCACTTCCTGGAACGATTTGGGGACAAATTCTTGCTCAAGTTCTTCCCACCTACCAAGAACGCCCAACTTAGAGGAGATATCACTAATTTCCAACAAAAGACTGGTGAATCCATACATGAAGCATGAGACAGATTTAAAGACCTCCTCCAAAGGTGCCCACAGCACGAACTATGCGAATGGGTTCAGTTAGAAACATTCTACATAGGTCTCAATGGACAAACACGATCAATCGTAGATGCCTCATCTGGAGGATCCATCTTGATGAAGTCTTATGAAGAAGCCCATGACTTGCTGGAGCGTATGGCTATGAATAGCCACCAGTGGCAAGCAGACAGGGCCACACCATCCAGAACCGTTGTTGGAATCCATGAATTGGATGCTATGACTACACTCACTACTCAGGTATCATCTTTGACTAATATGGTGAAAGGACTGACGCTCCCTTCAAACAACACATCACTGCATCCATCTCAGGTAGCTTGTGTGTACTGTGGCAGAGAGCACTCTTACTCTCAATGCTCTGCCAACCTTGAGTTTGTCAACTTCGTTAATAACTTTAACAAGGGTGGTAACACCAACAACCCGTACTCCAATACGTACAATCCTGGATGGAGACAACACCCAAATTTTTCATGGAATTCTCAAGGTCAACAAGCATCAAGACAATCATCAAGCCCATAATACCCAAACAGACTATCAAACCCACCAGGGTTTACCTAGCAAACACGGCAGCAAGACGGTGATTCAGAACCACAACACTCTATGTTGACCCTCCAGAAGGAGTATATGGCAAAAAATGACACTATCATTCAAAATCAACAGGTCACTCTTAGAAACCTTGAAAACTAAGTGGGACAACTAGCTACTGCCCTTAACAATAGACCCTTATGATCTCTGCCAAGTGACATTGAAGTCTCCAGGACCCAAGGAAAGGAGGAAGTAAAGCTAATAGAGCTATGAAGCGGCAAGAGTCTGAAACCTATGAGAATAACCAAACAACTTGCTGGAGGTACTAACTCGCAATTAGGGAGATCAAAGGAGGAAATAGAAAGTAGTGAACAACTACTTGAAGACAAGCAAAAGTACCCAAGACCGTCACGACCTGAACAGGATATCAATGCCACAACATTGCCTCCAACTGTCGCACTGGATGATCATGTACAACACCCAACAGGGAATGCTACAACAGCATCATCACAACATAATCGTGATCTCGGGACTTCAAAAATGCTAAAGCAACCCCCGTCGTTCCCACAAAGACTACAAAAATAGGGTCAAGAGAAGCAATTTCGGAAGTTCCTCGACATGCTACGGCAACTGCATATCAACATCCCCTTGGTGGAAGTACTAGAACAAATGCCTAGCTATGTGAAGTTCATAGAAGGAAATTTTGTCCAAAAAGAAACAGCTAGAAGAATTCAAGACAGTAGCGTTGACCCAGGATTGCAGTGCTATGCTAACAAATCAGCTACCACCAAAATTAAAAGACCCGGGGAGCTTCACAATCCCCTGTGTGATCGGACCTCAATATTCAAGGAAAGCCCTATGTGACCTCGGTGCCTATATTAATCTCATGCCTATGTCTATTTTCAAGAGGTTGGTAGTTGAGGAAGCCAAACCCACAACAGTTACGTTGCAGCTAGCCAATCGCTTCATCGTCTTACCTGAAGGAAAAATTGAAAACGTCTTGGTAAAAGTAGATAAATTCATCTTCCCTATGGATTTCATTATTCTTGACTTTGAAGCAAATCGCAAAGTTCCAATCCTTTTGGGAAGACCTTTCATGGCAACTGGACGAACGTGATTGATGTGGAAAAAGGGGAGCTTACTATGCGAGTTAATGATGATCAAGTCACCTTGTCAATCCTCAAGACAGTGAGATTTGAAGACCCAGCTGAGAGATACTTAACCTCTGAAGATGACAGCAAGGGCAGTAGTGAAGCAGGAAGCAGTCCTGCACTATCTCAGCATTAAACTGCTATGGCAAGTCAGGCTAAAGACTCTAAAACAAGCGCTTTTGGGAGGCAGCCCAAATTCATAGTATAATTAGTTTTTTTTTAGATTAGTTGTACCACTTAAGAGCAAGTTGAACCCTTATGGAAAATAAGTCTCAACAGCAAGTAAGCAAATCATCTAGGAATGCTATGGCAACCTACTCCGGTAGAGCACGTATACAGATGGAGTCGGTGGTAGGCCATACTGGTTGGGCCCAATAAAGCCTCACTTACATTTCAAAGTTGAAAACCGCCTTCGGCCACGTTCAACATCTGCAGCACACATTAACTCGAGATTCCTGAACGGCTTACATCCACTAAACCCGAATTGTGTGCCGCGATTACTCAAGATTTCCCATTATAAAAATCCGATGGGCTCTCCCGGAACAGACACCCATTTCAGCTTTAACCTGCATAATCTCTTCAAATTCGTGCCCTACTCCCTCTCCTCAAGGACTACAGTGTTCTCATTTACCTCAATGGCACACACTAAGGGTTCCGGACAAAAAGCACATGCTGATGCCCCGGAGTTCATGCCATTCGCCACCAGAGAAGCCGAAACTCATTTTAATGCTCTCAAGGCCGATAAAACCTTAGCCCCCGAGTGAGGGTTCGATACTAAGTCGCTTGAGCAAGACACCTATCTTGAATATGTAACAGGGATCATCCGTCAGCGAGGTTGGGGAAAGTTTTGCCTCCACTCCGCAGAGGTAGTCACACCCCTTGCCTTTGAATTCGTCGCAAATTCTCTGGGAGGATCGCCGTACTTCATCACTGTTTGAGGAAAGAATGTGCTTTGCAGTGCCAGTGCAATTCGCAAGGTCTACGATTTGGACCCCACAGACGATGAATACAATGAGCTCCTCCAGCAAGGAGAAAATCCCGAAGTCCTTACCTAGGTGGCTGCCAGACTATGTGTACCTAACACAGAATGGAAAATCACAAATCAAGGCTTGTACAATTTGAAATGTAGCCATTTTCATCTAAAAGCCCGTATCTGGTTTCACTTCCTCCGTTACCGATTGATGCCCACATTGCACACATAAACCATCTCTCAAGAGCGTGCCTTCTTGCTCTACTTCCTTCTAGAAGGGAAGCAAATTGATCTCAACGCCATCATCTACCGAGAACTATTCGCCGCCTTCCAAAATACCATAGGAAAGCTCTGGTTCCCTGCCTTAATCACTGAGCTCTGTCACAATGTTGAAGTTATTTTTGATGCTAGTGAGGAAAGCACTGACTTACCGCACCTCATCTCAGTGGTAATGGTGTAGCGAATCTTACAACGAGCCCAACTGAATGTCCCACAGACCATTCAAGCCAGTAGCCCTGCCGGGCCTGCAACCACTACTGCTGCAAAGGATCCAACTAGGTCGATTCCAGCCTCTGCGTTCCATGCCATGAATGCCAACATCGCTGCTATGCAATGCTCGATGAGCACACAACTTCTTCAATAGCAGATGCTGTGGAAATACGTTGCCGACAGGGACCGTTGCCTTGCCACCAATCTCATGATGAATGCCCCGAAGTACACTCCATTGCCGGCAATCCTTGAGACAATCTTTGAAATGAATACTCTGGCAGCCGGCCTTTCCCAATAGGAACCCACCAGCTCGCGAAAGCACAACAAAGCAAGAGCCCGCAAGAGGTAGAAGCAACACCCACTCACTCGGCAGACACGGACGATGACGAGGTGCCCAACCCCCATGACCAGACAGGTAGGCAGAGTTAAAAACACAGAATGCTTCACAACTTATGGTACTTATGTCTCTTTCTGTTGTTCTTTTCTGTTTTGCCTCTTTAGATCGACTTTTAATTACAAAAATCAAATAATAATAATAATAATTTTCTACTGCATCTCTAGGAACCAAGAAATTTTTTCTCTCACCTGCCCTTTTTCCCTTTCCCTTCATTGTTGCAATAGGGGCATTGCATCGATCAAGTGTGGGGGGAGGCAATTTAATCTTTGCTTGCCACATACTCCTAATTTTCCCTGAATTTAGCTTTTGCACAAACTGTTTTCAATTTGCATGATGAGGCATGAACAGAATTTTGTAGAAGTAGGATGAATGTCTGTATAACAGAGTATAGCATGATTGTCTAAGGAAACTGAACCTTTAGGCTTGGGAAATTAATAGCGCTGCTTAGCGTGTGTGTGGTAAAGTGAAGGTGAGGAAGAATAAGGAGAAAACCTATTATGGAAGGATTAATTTGAGCCTAATTTTTTCCATTCTAGTGTGCATGTCAGCTAACCTATGATTGATCTTTGCTTTGTCTTAATTCTTTGATAAACTATCTGATTTCTAAGCAATTAGTTCGTAGGATAAAGGCATTCATGTCATACCCATCATTCTCATACACAAACCATTTAACATCACCCCCATTTTGCTACCCCATTGAGCCTACACGACTGTGCTATAGCAGAACTAGTTAGATAAACAAATATAAAGGAAAACTACAAAGAAAGGTTAGGGCAGAGTGCCTTCACACACAAAAATGAAGAAAAAAAAACCATGTTCAGCTTAAAAAAACGAAGGAAAGAAGGAAGATTTCGAATAAAGAACAGCAAAGTAATACAAAGTTCAATAGAGGCACTCGACTAAATCAAGACACCTGTCTAGTATCCTACTATAGCATTGACTTTGTTTTTCATCTCCACATAGAGCTATCCACACCATTACAACCCAAAAAGCCCTTTTGATGAATGAAATCTCAGATGTTAGGAGGTAATCTTAGAACTTTAACAAGGCTATGGAACTTCTAGGTTAGCATGACAAGAGAGAAAGCTAAAATCCCCAGGGCAAGAAAGCGTAAACACGAAACCTGAGAGCCTTTTGATGCTTCTTCATCTAAGCAATGCCACGTACCACGAGCCACTAGTGCTGGGCAGTGGAATTGCCTGTATAGGGACGGGAACTGAAAGCAATTGTGTAAGCATAGTTATACAGATAGGAGCGCTACGATTATGATCTTTTGTTAGCTTTATATTATTTTGCCCCCACGATTATGCCATGTTTTCCTTGTATTTTATAACTGAATTGTATGGTGAATATGATCTTAATTGCATGTAATCTGAGCAAAAATGCACTTATTCATTGTACATGGAACTTAAGGGTGAATTCGATTTACATCCTAAGAAAGAAGTAACTTTTGAGGTTTTATGAAAAAGTCACATAACATAGCTGATGTTGTGCTATAGCATCAGGACAGCCCTATTGAAGTGCAATACAATGCATCCCTGAAGCTATAGCACAGTAAGTGATGCAAGGCTATGCGGCATATATCCTGATCTTTTGCCAAGATTGTTGCAGGAAGTATAGTACAGGTCGAGCATAACAGGTAGATTGCTGATGTATTGAAATAGAAGATGCCGAGGATCGGAACTAAAAGATTTGAAGAATCCCGCAGGATCAGCATAATCAATCTATCACAAATCGGAAGATAGATACGATCGGACCTCGACAGATTAAGAAGGCCCAGCTCGCTGGAACTTACGCCACAAGAAAGCCTGATTATATAAAGAAACAGCAAGCCAACCCTAAAAACGAGGTCGAGTCACTGAGTCTAATTCTATTCATATACAGCCAAACTCGAAGGAAGAAAGGGAGAGGTCACAAGGCACGAAAACCTCAAAAGAACCCAACATCCTTCCTTGCAGTAAGACGGAGAGAAGAAGACGTGGAGCGGTAACGTGACAGGGCATCTTCCACGCCATCGAAAATTTCGTCAAGCTTTCTGTTTTCTTTCATTTTAATCTTTTGATCATGGGGCATTTTGTTGTTATCTGTTTTGTGTTTCCCTCGTCTGTCATAAACTAAATTTCCTATGGCTGAGTGAGGATGATTTCTTAAGTTTGGAATGAACCCAGTTGCTAGTTCTTAATTCAATAAATTCAGTTTGCGTATTAGTGAATTAAATTCTTGTGGATTAGCAAAAGCTAAGGGCTAAATTAGTGGCCTCGGCTTACTAGAAGAGAGTCGGGGTTAGACC
Organism: Acacia melanoxylon; assembly: GCA_019022615.1. Classification (NCBI taxonomy): domain Eukaryota; kingdom Viridiplantae; phylum Streptophyta; class Magnoliopsida; order Fabales; family Fabaceae; genus Acacia; species Acacia melanoxylon. The sequence goes on from JAFJYJ010000072.1 coordinate 71,353, forward strand.
TCTAAGAAACAGTGATTGCTAGGCAGGCTGGTGCAAGGCTTGACCTATTATTGTAAGCTTCAGGAATGGGTCTACCGCTCATAACCATAACACCTTGCTTTGCAATGTTGATCTAACTAGAAAATTGTCATAGGCATATGGGAGAAGTAAAGTTAGTATTACATGTATCAAACGTGAAAGCTTTGATAGACTATAGTGGTGGGTTAGCTGAATAGCAGTGTAAATAGTATCTATGTTGTGGCATTGAGGAAGCTTTAGTATAAATGCTATAGCAATGTGTGAAAAAACTGGGGGATTGATATGCTTAAGAATGATTCCGAGTTCGGCCTATTTTCCTACTGATACTCTATTTACTTTCTGGTTATTTAGCATAATCACAAAACCCCCCACCCAAGTCAATCAAATTTTACTTTTTGTTCACACAACTATTACAGCAGTTGAGTGTCACTTCTCGGTATCTCAGTCTCTGTAGGACGATACTCTACTTATACTTTATTACTTGTTCGACTGGTTCACTTGCCATCAAGGAAATCGACCAACAGATATTGATGTGTAGTTGCTTCAGCATGTCGCATAATTTCTGAAACTTCTTTTATTGGCTTTGTTTCTACATTCTTTGCGGGAACGAAGGAGGTTTCCTTATCACCTGAGATGGTCCTGGGTCGAGGGTTTGCTGCGATGATGATGTTATAGCATTTTATTTTGCTTCCGATACATGGTCATTTAGCGTGACAAATGGTGGAGATGCTATAGCTTTGATGCCCTTGTTAGATTGTTGTGGCATTGGGTGCTGCTGCTCTTCTTCAAGGAATTGTTCTTATTTGACCAAATTTGGATCAATATCTTCACTTGGTCTTTTGGTTACTTTCATGGGGATCACATTCTTGCCGCTTCTGAGTTCTATGACCTTGACCTATTCCGTGCTCCTGGGGACTTCAGTGTCACTTGGCAGAGAGCCAAAGGGTCTGTTGTTAAAAGCAATCGTGAGCTGTCTGACTTGGGTCTCAAGGTTTTGAAGGGTCACCTGCTGGTTCTGGATGATTGCATCGTTCTTTGCCTTGTATTCCTTTAGAAGATTAGTTATATAGGTTTGATGGTCTGAGTCACTACCCTGTAGCCATGCTTGCTAGGTAAACCCTGTTGGGTTTAATAGTCTATTCGAGTATGATAGGCCGGTTGACTGTCCTGCTGCTTGTTGACCCTGAGAACTCCATGAGAAGTTAGGGTGCTACCTCCATCCTGGGTTATATGTATTAGAATAAGGGTTGTTGGCGTTATTTCCCCTGTTGAAATTGTTAACATAGTTGACTGATTCAGGGTTGGCATAGCACTGAGAGTAGGGGTGCTCTCTGCTGTAGTACACACAAGCTACCTGGGCTGTCTGCATCGATGTGTTGTTAGGAAGGAGGGTCAGTCCTTTCACCATATTGGTTAGGGATGACACTTGGGCTATAAGGGCATTCATAGCATCTAATTAATGTATTCCAATAACAGTTCTGGAGGGAGTTGCCCTGTCAGCTGGCCATTGATGGCTGTTCATTGCCATTCGTTCCAACAATTCATGGGCCTCTTCATAAGATTTCATCATAATGGAGCCGCCTGCATAAGCGCCCACAATTGAATGCGTTTGTCCATCCAGTCCCTTGTAAAACGTTTCTAACTGAACCCTTTAATCAATCCGTGTTGTGGGCCCTTCTAAAAAGATCCTTAAATCGATCTCATGCTTCATATGTTGATTCATTAGATCTTTGTCGGATACTCATGATATCATCCCTTAGTTGGGCATTCTTTATTGGTGGGGAGAATTTGATTAAGAATTTACTCCCCAGCTCATTATAAGAGGTGATAGAGTTGGCAGGTAGGTTGTTCAACCATGTCCGAGCCTTATCTCGAAGAGAAAATAGGAATAGTTTAATTCGAAAGGCGTCGTGTATGACTCCTGGAATGACGAATGAGTCGCAGACCTCCATGAATAACTTCATATGCAGATGAGGGTCTTCAGACGGGAGTCCTCCAAATTGCCCGATTGAATTTAGCATTTGAATCATGGCATCCTTAATCTCAAAGTGCCCTGTAGTGAAGGTCGGGGATGTGATGGCTGAATTAAGTTTGGTCAAATCTGGAATCCCAAACTCCATGATGGCTTTGTTCAGATTAGGATTTGGTGGTGGAGGAACCTGATTGTCTTCATTTATCACTTGTTACTCCCTTTGACCCTGGTCATGATTAGCAGGTATATCCGCCATGTCTGCAAGGTCACAGGGGTGACTTATCCGTTTCTACCTCCTGCGCCTTTGCTTATAAGTGCGTTCAATCTCAGGATTGTAAGGCTCAAGATTGACAGAGGGAGAGCTACACATGTGCTACAAAATGTACCTGAAAATAAAAAACAGAGAAGGGGTGAACTTATTGTATAAAACACAGTTGTGCAACAATAAACTTGTAATCATAAAAGGTATCTACAATCCCCAGCAACGGCGCCAAAAACTTGTTGGTCGATTTCCTTGATGGCAAGTGAACCAATCGAACAAGTAATAAAGAGTAAGTAGAGTATAGTCCCATAGAGACTGAGATACCAATGATGATACTGCTTTCTAAGACAGTTGTGTTTAAAAAAGAAATAAAAATTATAATTGGTTTGGGTGGTTTTGATTATAGCTATTAAACAAAGGAATAAACAAATGATCGTAGTTGCAAGAAGATATCAGTTTAAAGATAGTCCGAGCTCAGATTTCATCCTAAGCATATTACTCCCCCAGTTTGCCTTAGCGCATTGCTATAGCAATTATGCTGCACAGCTTCCGTAATGCTACAGCATAGCCGCCTCCACAATGTTATCTAATTAACCCACCACTATACTATAAAGAAACTTCCGCGTCATGTGCGTACAATCCTAGCTTTACTTCTCCCATATTCCTTTGGCAATTTTCTAGTTCCGATTATCATTCATAGCCAAGGTGTATGGTTATGAGCGGTAGACCCATTCCTATAGCCTACAATGTTAGGTCAAGCGTTGCACCAGCCTGCCCAGAAAACACTGCCAATCAGATGTCTAACCCCAACTCCCATCCAGTAAGTCGAGGCCACTGATCTAGCCCTTAGCTTCCGCTAACCGACAAGAGATTAAAATACTGATAAACAAACTGAATTTATTTAATTGAAAACTAGCAAACTGGGTTCATTCTACACTCGAGAATTCATCCTCGCTCAGCCAAAGGGAATTTAGTTCATGATTGATGAGGGAATCGCCAAATAAATCACAGCAGAATAGCCCACGAAAAGATAAAATAGAAATTAACAAAATAAACAGATAGTTCGGCGGAGGGGTCGACGGCGTAAGAGGCGCCTGTCACGTGACGTCTCCACGTCCACGTCTTCTAATCTCTTTCTCACTACAGGTAAGGATTCTGGGTTTCTTCTGAAGCTCTTGTGCTTCGTAAGTTCTCTCACTCTTCTTTAGATTCGAGCCGAATAAGAATTCTCTTGGCTCCTTCACGACTTCGATGATCTTTAGGGTTGACCGTCTTTTCCTATTATAGTCAGGTTTTCTTGTAGCGTACGTTCAGCGAGTTGGACCTTTCTAAATCCGTCAGGACCAACTTTCCAAATTCGGTTGATTGATTCTGTTGATACTGTGGGATTCTCCAAATCCTATCTCTGATCCTCCACATCTTCTAATTCAATACGTCAGCAATTCAACCGCCGTCTAATCGTCCGTCTAATAACCTACACTTAATTTCCTAAAACAACCTCAAGGCAAATTCAGAACATAAGATGCATAACACTACTTCACTTACAATGCTATGGCATTCCGGTTACATTGTATTACAGGTACGTTATGGCTTACCTGATGCTATAGCATGGTATCAGCTATGCTATGTGCTTTCACAATAAACCTCAAACTTACCTTTTCCTTATGCACATGTATAGGATAATGATGTAATTACCATGATTTATGAGATTCATCCTACCTTTCCCTACATGCATGAATTATGACATATTTGCTCATCTTAGACACATTTAAGTTCATATTCACCATACAAAATAGTCCCACATTATAGGGAAAACATGGCATAAATAGTACTCATCAGGTATCCATCTTTTCTTAGGTCCTTTTGGGTTAGCTCAGGCCTCTGGAACACATAGTTCCCTTTAGGTACCCACTAATATTCACCAATAGATTTATCTCTTCTTTCTTTCTTTTGAAAACATGAAGAAGTATTATGCCCCTTTTGGTTACAGTAGTTACAATGAGTGAAGGGATTTGAAGAGTGAACTGAATTTTAAAAATAGTTCAAATACGATTTTTCACCAGTTTTCTTTTTCCCTTTTCTCTTGTCAAAAATAGGGTTGTAACTTATACCTGATCTGTGATTTGTAAATCTTTGAGCTTTTAAAATCACATTGAGCATTTCACTTCCTTTAGTGAACTTCTCAAAGGTTTTCATAAGATATAAATTCTTTTTCTCTAGATCAGGACATTTTTGGCAAACAGAGTTTTAACAAGTCAGAGGAGAATCTTTAACTTGTTGCTCAAGCAATTTGATTTTCCTCTTTGAGGCTATAAGCTCTTTAGCAATCTTTTTAAACTCAGAGTGTAAATCATTGTATTCAAAAGTAATTCATTGTAAGTGGGTTCTAAATCATATACCTCATCGTCGTTCTCACGTTTGCAACCTCATCTTCCTCGCTTTCTTCATCCGAGGAATTTGGCTAACATGTATGACTTCTTCTTGAAATGATTGAACTTCTTCTTCTCCTTTTCCTTGCATTTTAGCTAAGAACATTCGGATTTGATATGGCCCAGCTTCTCACATTCATAACAGATGATCTGTTCTTTGTCCTTGAACTCGCGTCTATTGCTTTGTCTTCCCTTCTAAAATCGATTTCTAAAGCCTTGATCCTTCTTGTAGAACTTCTTGAATCTACGAACGAACATGCCGAGCTCATCATCTTCATCTTCATCTTCCTCTTTCAGTTCCTTTTCTTTTACAGCATTCAGGGCAACGCCTTTTCCTATACTACTATTGATTTAATTTAAGCCATTTTTGAATTTTAGCTTGCCTTCATATTCGGATAGGCTTTCGAACAACGCAGCCACTGAAGTCATTGATTCTCCACGATCTTCTTTGATCACTGTGACATTAGCTTCCCAATCTTTCGTCAAGACATTTAGGATTTTCCTGACTTGAGAGTTTTGCTTATATGTTTTTCCTAAACCTGATAATTGATTAATCATATAAGTAAAATGAAGTTGGAACTCTTTGATAGATTCTCAAGATTTCATACAGAGAAGATCATATTCAATTGTTAACGTGTTGATCCAATTCTCCTTGATTCCAGATTTTCCTTCATAAGCTATCTCCAATGCTTTCCACATTTCTTTTGCGCTTGACAGATTACATATGCGAAAGTACTCTTTTTGACTAAGAGCACTTTGGAGCATTAAGATAGCTTTACTGTTGAGAGTTAATTGCCTTCTGTCATTTTCGTCAAACTCAAATTCGATCTTGGGAACATAAATTTCGCCTTCTGTCTTTATGGGAACATAGTCTCCGTTGTTGAATACTTACCAAAGACCATAATCAGTTGCCATTACAAACACTTTGAACTTTGCTTTCCATAATGAGTAATGTTCACCGTTGAAACCCGGTGGTCGGTTGATTGAAGCACCGTCAGGAAATATTCCTTCCGTAATCTTTCTCAGAATGTTAAGCCCAAATGAGAATACTAGCTCTGATACCAAATGAAAGTGGAATATCACCTAGAAGGGGTGAATAGGGTGATTTCAAATTCTTTTTCAATTTGCTCGAAGAACAAAAGAAACAAATTCAGAGAACAAAGATAATAAACAAAGAGGAGTTATACTAGTTTGGTCCAACTCTTTGACCTATGTCTAATCCCCAGACACTTTGGGATTTTCACTATCTCTCAAACTAGAACGATTACACACTCTACACTCGAAGCAATCCTTTCACACTAGGATTTACTCCCTCTTACAAGTTGTAATCGTATACTCACACTCAAGGTCTCTCTACCTTGAGACTGAACTAATAATGAAATAAATGTTTAAACTCTCTTACAGAGTAGATAGAAATAATCACTGAAGTACAAGATATCTGAAGATATAAAATGAAATGAATGAAACAGTAATTCGCAATAACTTCAAATTGAATGCACAGAGTTTCGATAGGTGGCGAATTGAATGCTTGGAGCTTTTATATCAACTCCCATTAAGAACCGTTGAAGAGCTTTTAATGTAGCTATTGAGACTCTTCAAACTTCCATTAGACACAAATGTCTTCCGTTAGACACAGTCAAACATTTGCTTGGTTTGGTTGCTTTTGGATCACCATCGACGTGCTTTTGGTCAGAAGTTGGCTCAAAGAAGGTACATGAGACTTTCGCCGGAAAGGGTATGTCTCGAGGAATGATTTGGTCTACTCTGATTTCCATTTCGTGTGCATGCTCTGTTTTCTGCAAATATTAAATGCTTCTGACACATGAAGTTGCTTTTCGATTAATCATCGCTTAAATATTCATTAATGATCTGAAATCCACTCAAAAAGATGATTAGTAATAGCTTAAATACGTTTGAGTAAGATTTAAATAGAAATGAATGATAACTCAAAATGTGTAAATTTACAATTACTGTTACAGTGAAGGTTTCAGGTAGCTGATGAATCATACTCAAGTAGCCCTTCCTGAGTACTCGAGTAACTATTAAAAAATGCCTTTACAGATGCCTAACGTTTACCCATACTCGAGTATACAAATTCCTATACTCAAGTATTATCTCAGCAAGATCATAACAGAGGCTCTGTAATGAGTTTACACGAGTATCAAAATGTCCATACTTGAGTAGCGTACTCGAGTACACAGTATTTAGAGCTCGAGTATCATATGTTCTTCGCTGAAAGAATACACTAAGTGAAAAATTAGCCAACTGTACTTGAGTACCATTTTCCTTATACTCGAGTACCAGAGAAACAATGCTCAAGTACATTTCAAACAAAGAGCGAATGAGAGACTAAAATATACATACTCGAGTAAGCTCTTACCTTTACTTGAGTACCATTTACCTTGTACTCAAGTAACACTCTAATGAGGGCGATAACTTTAATAGAAGAGTAATGTACTTGAGGAATCCAATCTCTTTACTTGAGTACCCTACTCGAGTAAGCAAGGATGCATGCCCGAGTACAAAGGCTGAACTTCTCTGAACTTTGCTTTTTCTCCTTATACTCAAGTAACACTAATCCCTTGCTCAAGTAACATCTTCGGATATCAACATAAAGAGCCATATCTGATATCATACTTTAGTAATAGTGAACTTATACTCGAGTAAGGACCTGAGGACACTTAAAACAAACTATCATATTGAGCATGCTCAAGTAAGCTTAAGGGCATACTTGAGTACACTCTTACTTTAGGCAATATTCACTGATTCAAAACCTTAACCATTTTCAAGTATTGTTATCATCAAAACTCCGAGAACTAACAAGAGTAACGTGGGTTACCTTCATCCCTCGCTCTCTCCTCGTCCTCAAACAACTTGTTCTCATAGAAAGACATGCCTATCTGGTCAACAAACCTCTGAAGCTCGTTCAAATCCATCTCATCACCTCCCATCTCATTCCTAGCATTCAGAAAAGGGAGGGAGGCTCATCATCATGCACAATCTATTTCCCAACTCACCGAGAAATATTTTCGTCCCTCCCATTGTATTTAACTTTATAAAACATAAACAAAAATATTAAACATTAAAACTATAATATATATTATTTGTAAAAACAGTATTAAAAAAAATATTACATTTAAAAAGCTAATACTAACCTGGATATATAACTGAGTATTGAATGAGATGTTGGAGGATCAAGAATTCTTTGGAAATCCATGCCGTTATATTTTACCAAAAGTGGTAAAAAGGTTGTAACCACTACAAAATAAAGTAGAGGTGCGTAAGTTTGTAGTGGTTGTCTATCTAACCGCTACAAATTTCTTAAAACAATCAATGTGCATCTTGTTCTCTGCAATACTTTGTAGGAGTTGCACAACAACCGCTACAATAACCACTTCAAAACAGAAACCCTAAACTATCACTTCAGTTTTGTAGCTTTTTTTTCTCTTTTGAGCACTATATAAACAAACCACGAAAAACTTCTGGCCATGTTGGTGCCATATTTTCTGTGAGTGATTCCTTACAACCACAACAAAATGACTGCTACAAAGTTAGCACCAACCTGGCGCCTTTTTGGCCGCTGTTGTTTCCTTAAAACTGCTACAAATTATAGATACAACTTCACACTTTTTTCAGGCCCAGTAAAAAATAAGGCAACTTTGTTGCAGTTTCGTCCCAAATCACAAAAAGTTTCCATATTTGTAGCAGTTATTTGTAGCCACCACTAACTAACCGCTACTAAAACACACATTTTTTGTAGTGACAATTGTAACACCCCTACTGATGTACTTGTAATTAGTGTTGAATTAATGAGAAGTTTTATTTTTGATTATTACTATTGTTATTTAATTATCGTAAATAATTCAATTGGAGAAATAATTTAAGAGGGGAAGAGCAAGGGCAAAACAATAAATTCTTGGTCCCTATATATGGAAATTTCGTCCACCATGAAGGAGAAGAGAAAATCAAGTGATTTAAGTCATATTTAGGCCCAAACTTGAAATGTAGGTCCCACAGGCAATTGACGGATAGAAACGGGACCGAAAGAGACTAATCAGGGGTTTCCTTTAAACTGAATAGGACAAGTGTGAGGCCACCCAAGGGAGTTTGGTGGGTGCCACAAGTGAGTATCCATTCAGGGGAGAATATCTGGAAAAGTTGAAGAAATGTACAAAAGAAGCACCTTTGTACGTACCCAGCGGGGCCCGATGGGAACCGGTTGATCAGAAACTGGACTGATAAAGTGAGAAAAAAGGAATTAATTATAGGGGATCAGATTTTTGGGCCCCATTAGGCGCCACATGACCCCCCTTTAATTATTAAAATACTTACTTGGTGAGAAAGAAAGAGAAATCAGTGTAAAAGTTAAACCACGGGTCCCACATTCAGATTAAAAGGGCAAAATGGGAATAAATTGGTAAAATTTAATTAGGGCGGACATGTGGGCCCTAGATGGTGCCACATATGCCCCTTTGGGCAGACAAAAGCATGGGGGGAAAAGTTGGTAATAACTAGTAAGTTCCAGGCCACAATTGCAAATTTACGAAAGTTTCGAGCTAAAACGGGTAATTTGCCCCAAAAGCATATAAGGATCTGCACTCTTTCAAGGGGGCAGCACCCTAGACAGACCTGGAATTCTCTGGAAAACTTGGAGGATAAGTCAAGAAAAGTAGAACCAATTTACTCCACAAAGGACAGAAATTTACGCCAATTAATTCTACTTTCACCAGATCAATTTCACCTTTATTAAAAAGGCATTTTAACTCTTCTTTTCACCCTAAAGGGGGAGAAATTTCCAGATACCAGGGAGAGTGATTTGCAACCTCCATAGCTGAAGCTCAAACACCAAAATCCCAAGTTCATCTACCGATTCTCCGATCGAAGGTAACACCGACAACTTCATCTTCTTAAGTTCTTGCTAAGTTACTTTCGTGCAAAAGATATAATATTAGTGTTAAGGTTGGATTTTTGACTTTTTGAGGTCTCCAATGGCTCTGGAACGTGATTTTGTGTAGGGTATAGTCATGGCTTAAGTTTTCGAAGTCGAAAACACCGAAAAACTCCTAAAACCAAGCTTATTAGCAATTCTGGAATTTCTGGCAGAGGTGCTTCAACTCGGTCTTAAAAATAGTAAATGGAGTCGGTTTAATCTGAAATTTTTATGGTAGAAATTAGAAATCCAGGGCTTCACTTTTATGTCTTTTGGAGTTTTCTACTAAGAGATAAAAATTGGTGAAGTCAGAACAGAGTGCAACAGGGTGAAATCTGACCAAGGTGTAGAAAATAAGCAACACGCCAAAATACAAGTGCTTTTAGGTTCTTGAAATATTTTTCCTAAGAAATAGACATTCTAATGGATTAAATGGCATTGGTTTCATGTACAAATGATATTGTTTTGGAATTTATTAAAAAACTTGGAAGTTGGGCCAGAAACACTGATTTCTGGAAAAATTCGGTGTGCTTGGTTTTAGCAAGAGAAAAATGTAAGCGTATTTTTGTAAATACTGAAAATGGTATATTTTGATGCATTTAGGTCAAGGGTATTTTTGGAAAAGTCACCGGGCATAAAAATATTAAAAGCAATAGCCACACTCCAAGTAGTAACCACTTTACTCCGGCACTTTTATGTGTTTTGATGTATGTGTTGTTTGCCATATGTGTTTTTGTACATGTGTTGCCAAATATGCATACAGAACATGTTTGTGATTGTGTCCCTAGCGCTGAGGGTGTCTGCTGGGGTCTGCCTATGTGACGACTCTACGGAGACGGGCTTGTGATTCCGGTAATTCCGGGGCCTGTCTTGGTAAGGTGGCCCGACGGTGCGAAGACGTGTTATTGTGTGTGTGCTTCTGTTGCATATTGTGGTATTTGGCATATTTATCTGGGTTTACATACTTACATTGTTTCAACATACGCATTATACATTTAGTGCATTAGTATTGATGGTTACTCTGGGGGCCATTTCAGACCTCAGAAGCTTTTGGTGGTACAGGATGTTGGAAATTATGCCCTAGGGGCAAGTAATCTCCATTTAGTTATCATTTCATTTGCAAGTTTATAGTGATAACTGATCCTTGGATATATCTTATAGATTATCCTAAATGTCCTCGGTCGGTCATCTACGCGGGAGCGAAGATGAAATAAGACCGATATGACTTTGATGAGGTATGGAGATACGAATCAAAGTCATGGGCACTTGTAGAAGTACAAGGTCTTTGGACCGACCCACTATGAGAAAGCTGCATGGATTAAGTCATAAGCTTTTCTCATGTATAACCGCGTCACAACGCCCTTTGACCTGAGATCATCATGGATTCCTACATTATGAGTCGTTTATATTTGACCTAGTCAAAAGTCACCTTTGACCAGGTGATGATAAAGGCTTGGATCGGGATCAGTGGTTCACATGGAGAGGAATGTGAGTGGTCAAGATGGAATTTGTCCCTCACATTTGTAGAGAGATAATACTGGGCCCTCGATGAGTGAGTCTGAGAAATGTATGGCCATACTACGATGGAAAGGAGTTTCCATTTCAATTAGACTACTCAAAAATCGAGAAAGTAATGGTCAAGAACAGGAAGTTGACATTATCCATGCCTCATCCTCGACCAAATTATCGTGTGACAAAAGGGACGTGACATGGTTATACGATAGGTTGTATCGTGTCATCGATCCCCATGTGAATTGGGTAGTCACAATGTCTTGCTAGAGGCCACTTGCGACTTGTGGGCTGATACAGTATTGGCACACTGCCAATCTCATATGGGCCTGTAGGGTCGCACACAAGAATAGCCCAACACGAGCAAAAGTGTCAAGATTCATTGAATCTTCGATACGTCTAAGACTTAATGAATACTGAATTTAATCTAGGATATATATATATATATATATATATATATATATATATATATATATATATATATATTAAATTCGAAATTAATATATATTAATATTATTAATGGAGATTATAATATTATTATATAATATTTGTTTTGTATTAATTTATTTGATAAATTAAATATCTAAAACAAATAGAGATGTTGTATCTCATTTAATTTTCGAATAAAGATATCATATATCTCTTTAATTTAAATTGAGATATAGTATCTCAAATTTAAATTAAATAGATAGATATCATTTCTCGGATTTAATTTATAGAGATAAATTAAATCGAAGGCTTTTAATTTGAATTAAATAAATAGATTAGATTAGATCTATTAGATAGATTTAATTAATTTTTTTTAATCGATTCAAAATTCGAATTTCAGATCAGCCTTTTAATACGGATTAAATAAATATGTTACATTAGATCTAACAGATAGATTTAATTAATATATTTTTTAATCCATATTTGAAATTCAAAATTCAAAATTAATGAGGATTAATTTTCAATATAATACGCTGATCGGGTTTAGAATAACCTACGGGACTTTTTGTCGAGCGTATCTAAGCCACGAAAAAAAAAAACCTAGAGAGAAATAAAGAGAGATGCACAGTTCGAGGCGCTAGCACACTGCTGCGTCTGTGTTTGGTGTTTATTCGTGTGGATACCAGTAGAGGAAGCCGATTCGTGGAGTCGACTTCTGCTGATCGAGAGGGTAGCCCACCAGTTCAAAGAGAACGAGACGCGGACGAGTTCACTATAGGTAATATTCGGTTCTCTAACCTTGATTTCGACGATGGTTGAGTGATCCTCCGGATGAAATTCGTAGAATATTTTAATCCGCTGTGTGTACGGATTCCAACACAGGAGACCGTGTCTAAAGGCCTTTTGCAAAGGTAGGATGTCGGTGCAAATGAAGGATAGGGGATACCCTATCATATTTTGTATATTATATTTTGGGATGACTGTACCTATTATTTTGATATTTACTGTCGGATGATTGTAATGTAACTCTTCAGGGACTTACTTTCTGTTGACTTTACTTTTACCAATGCAATAGTTCATCCAAACTGATCTTGTGCTCTGTTGCGCGTACTTTGATATATACTTAAATGGACTAATAATCAATGGAAAGGTAATTTATAAAAGGAATCCTTCTAACCCGCCACCCGAAAGGGCGAGGCTGGTGGAGGTGTAACAACAATGTTTACCATCAATTGGTTGAAGAAACAGAGGGAGTTAAGAATGATGTAAATTGGCTGAAGAACATGAGGGAGTTGAGAATCAAATGAATAACCTGCAGGAGGTTTGGTCTTCTATGGCTGCTGCCATGGACTTTTCTTTCATTGATGATGCTTAGAACTTTTGTGCTAATAAGAAGTGAATGATCCACGTACAATTATTAGTTTATTTCAATATTTTTGTGACAATCTGATGTTTATGCAGAAATGATTCTTGGAGTGAACTCCTTGGGGAAGTGGATCTGTATAGTTCCTTTCACGTGGTTCTCTACGTCACTTGAATCCATTCTCAATCTGTTAGCTTAATGATTCGTTACATGTTGAGTCTAGTCTACTTTAGTTGCTTGTATGTAATACGTTTCTTCGATTGTTTTGTTAGATAAGTGGTTTATTATCCCTTGTTTGTTATAAGTATTTTGTTACAAATGTTAACTATTCAACAAACATGTCAGTCAAGAAATTGTCCTAAAAATACATATAAAGTTTTCTAAATGATGAAAAGTATCATGGATGTTAGGTCAACCAAGGTTGACTATTCAACAAATAGTCCCCACACATGTTGCATAACATTTTTGCTCCCAATGGTCTTGTTTGCCATTGTGGGTCTTCAACGAGTTACAATGGCTGCACATGCCTCTCCTTTTCTTTTGTTTCTTCGATGTCGATAAATATTACTCCCTCCGGTCCTAATTATAAGACAATATTTGGGGGTTCATTTTGGTCCTAATTATAAGACAACATTCTAATTTTTATCAATTTCTTCCTAAAATACCCCTATTTTGTTCTCTAAAGTGTATTTTGGTTTTTGATTTATTTATCGATCAACTGATGTTAATTTGCCAATATATATGTGGACACACACATATAAATATATGTGTGTGTGTTTGTGTCTACACACATATATATAGACGTGCACACACATATATGTGTTTGTAGACATACACACATACATATCTATATGTGTGTGTGTGTGTGTATGTGAGTGTGTGTGCGCGCACACGTGTCTATCAATATACATGTGTGTATATATATAAACACACACACTCATATATGTGTGTGTGTGTGTCTTTGTATGTGTGTGTGTGTGTCTTTGTATGTATACATATATACGCACTCATATATAGCAAAACCATTATTTTAAATAGAAAGCGTGTGGAAAGGAAAATTTCTAGGTTAGAGAGGTATATGGTATGGGCTGTTGATCGATTTACTTTTACTTATGTCATTTAAAACTTATATAAAGGCATTTTAAGAAAAAGAGTAAAATTAACTAATTTAACTCATCTCCTTAATCTCTCCAAAATCGGTTAAATATGTCCTATAATTAGGACCGGAGGGAGTATCAAAGAAATTTAGATGCATTAATAATGACAGTGTCCCTAGTTCACAATTCGTTAGCTCCAAGGCAAAACCACCGATGACAAAGAAACCAAAGAATATGATGGATATCGAAAGTATGCTTATATACGTCTTTTTTTCTTTTAAAATTTTTAACTTTTTTTACATAACCTAAATACATTTTCAAACAATAGTCTTTGTTTGTTTAGAGAAAAACTATAGAGATAATCAAACACGATATTTTCATTAGTGACAATCATATTCATAAACTAAACTATTCTTTCACCTTTTACTTCATCATTTTCAAACGTCTTTCAAAATAATGATTCAAACAATTTTTTTTTAATTTCTTCCCAAATCTTGTTCTAAAAATTCAATTTACAGTCTAAGAGCATAAAAATATTTAATGGAATCCAGTCCGAACAAACTATATACATAATAGAATCAAATAAGCCCAAAGATTTTGGTTTCTTTGTTTGCGCCATTTCTTGAGGGTATAATATTATACTCCCTCCGGTCTTAATTATAGGAGTATTATTGTAATATAATTTACACTATAAAAGTATTCTTATAATTAGGACCGGAGGTAGTATTTTGGTAAGCTCAATTATATGCTTCGCAACAAAATAATACTTGTTTGTGCAACTAATTGCCTAATGCATGTCCATTCTCCAGAAAAGCCTACGGCTTGACAAAAGCTTGAGTCCACATGAAGTTAATTAGTAATTAATGCACAATTTCATGTTGACTTATATTTTTCTTACCTACTCTCCATGTTAATATAAATATGTAAATTATTTTACTCTATATAGTACTACCTCCGGTCCTAATTATAAGAGCTAGTTGAATTTTTTTGGAGAGATTAAGGATGCTAAATAAGTTACTTAATCATTTCATATGTTGTGTTTTCTTAGATTATATATTAGTTTATTGGTCAAACTATTTAGTTTAAAGAAAAAAATAAAAATAAAAATACTCTAAGCTAATTTAATTAGCTTCCTTAATCTCTCCAAAAAAATCAACTAGCTCTTATAATTAGGACCGAAGAGAGTAATTTTCATGACACCTTATACGCCAAATACTGTATATTCATAAGAGTTAATAATCAAAAAGACCCGTAAAGAGAATAGAGGAATTTTCACAAAAATATTTCACAAAACTGTATAATTTTAGCTGTGTAAAGCAAAGGAAAAAGGACGAGTTTGAGGCCTCTAATGCGCCTATCTCTATACTCTTTGTCATTATGCCATTTTGATTTTATTTTATTTTTTAAATTTTCAAAAGAACAAAAATACTTTAAAATATGTAGCTTTGATTTTTTTAAGAAAAAAAAATTGTATGAAATTGAAAACCACACCATTTTATGCCCATAAGATATCAAAATGTTAGTTATTTTATATATTAAAAGAAACAAGAAAAAATAGTTAAAAAGTTATGACATTATAAATGGCAAAAGAGAACATTAAACGGAGACACATGCATTAGAGGCCCCTGCCTGGGAAAGGACAACAATGCCATTCTCTTATACTCCAATTATTGATATTAGATCGAATGAAACTCTTTAATTATAGTTCTCGCTTTAAAAACATTTCTTTTTCCTAACCTTTCATAATCTTACAAAATCAGTAATCAAAAGGAATGATCAGCAAAATTTCAATCATACCCATTATTCCATCCCAAAATTGAGTCCTTCACGTCCTTTGAATCTGAGAGTGGAGGATCTTGAAGAGCAATTAGTGCTGCAACTAAACCGGCATTGCTTGCTATGGTTGGTTCAGTGAACCTTGATTGGTTCCTATCATCCATGAAATTATCATGTAGGCCTGGTCCTCCTACCATGGCTCCTAAAAGAACTTGTGGATTTCGGTTTTTTGAGCTCAACCATTTTTTGCCACCATCACAACTGTATTGCTTACCATCATCCCATGGGATCGATGCGCTTCTATGATGAACTTGCAATGGAAACTGGTCACCATAACCAACCATATAGCTCATCTTCATCGGGTTTTGTCCCAGGATGTAGTTAACCTGAACACAACACACATAACAGAATGAAACTATGTTGATTTAGCCCCTATTTACATTGCTCCCTCAGGTTCAAATTATAGGGAAAATCAAAGTGAGGTCCCAAGGTACGGAAATAATCACAAAAAAGTCTCATACCACATTCCCCTCATGATTAGTTGTAAATAAGTTACTGAATTTCCCTCACCAAAAAGTCTCGTTGTCAAAATGGTTTTTCATGTTGTCAAAGTGGCTTCATATTGTTAAAATGTCCTTATGAAAATCTCACTGTGAAAATGACTTCTAATGTTGTCAAAATGACTTTTCATTTTGTCAATTTTTTTAAAAAATTCTACACGTAAGAAAAACTCGAAGAATATTTGACAACATGCAAAGCCATTTTGACAACATTAGAAGCCATTTTCACAACAAGTTTTTCATAGGGACATTTTAACAACATGAAAAGCCACTTTGACAACTAGACTTTTTTGTGAGGGGAATTTAGTAGCTTATTCACAACTAATCACAATAAAGTCCCTAAGGACTTTTTTGTGAGGGAAATTCGATATGAAACTTTTTTGTGATTATTCCCGTACCTTAGGACCTCACTATGATTTTCCCCAGATTATAAGACGTTTTTAACTAATTCACACACACCAATAAAATAGTAAAAAGTTATATTTGTCATAATGTTCAAGTCTTTTCCAATAATACCCTTATTAATCACATTAAACTCCAACATCCTATTAATTTCTACCCTCTCTCACTATCCTAAGTTGATATGGGCATATATAGTAATAATTGAAACTATCAGAACATCTTAAAAAAAGGATAAAAAATATGTTCTAGAAGATATCTTATAAAATGGATAGGAGGGAGTAGTTGATATTACAATTAAGGACTAAACAGTAGCACATGCCTGTGAGGTGGCAAAATCATGAAGCATCTGCAAAGAGTATACATCAGTGTCACAACTTGCACCAGATAGTTTCTGATGATCAAGGTAATCTCCATACAATTTACTAAGAAAAGATGATGTTGCAGCGTATTGGAGTAATGGCTCATCTTCAGGTTTTAGGATGATCAACCCGCCTACAGGTGTAATATATAACATATCAAGATATTTAAAAACCAACCATTAATTAGATTTAATTCCCAAAAAAAAAAAAAAACAACAACAACAACAAAACCATGACTATTAGAGTTTACCTGGTGTCCTGCTAGAATATTTGTTAAACAGAAAAGAACACATAAGGGATTTTGTCAAGTTTGATGACAGCATCAAGTCATCATAAGACAAGCCAGGGTCTTGAAAGTATAGAATGCGCGATAGTAAAACCTACAAAATTAATTATTTTTAATGGAATAAAAAGAGAAAGCCAACACTAATACTAGATCTGTTTAAAATATAAGCTTCACATAACTAAATTATGCAACTTGAAAGGTTGGTTAAAGACATTAAATATGTAAGAAAAATGCAACTTATTTTCTTAAGACACCCTTATTTATGGAGAGGGTAAGTAAGAGAGAGAGGGGATGAGTGGAAAAAAGAGATAAGAGAGACATATAATTAATTAAATGATGAGAGAGAATGAGTGGAAAGAATTCTTAAACCATGAGACAAATCCAAACCGAAACTTCTGAAAAAACAAGAACCCTTGAAAAATTTGAAGCTTATATTTTGAACCGCCTGGAGTGTTTCAATACATAGGTTTGATATAGAAATTACCCCAACAGCACTGAGCTTATTATTCCAATAGAAGACCCCTCTATCCAAATCTGTTTCATTGTTCTTGGCTAATTTGAAAGTGTGAGTAGCAAATTGAAGATAAGAAGTATTTCTAGTGGCAATATACAACCAAGTTCCAGCCCATGCTAATTCATCTTGGTAACCAGATGAGCTATAAAACATTCTTGCTTCTTTTCCACAAGCATCATTGGTAGTGTACTTCCCTTGCCACGAAGGATCTTCAGTAGTAACTATATCAAACAGGTTCTGAGCTGCTCTGATTAGTCTTGCTGAATAGTCATTGTCTTCTTGAAATACTAAGGAAGCAGCAGATAGTGCTGCAATAAGTTCACCGGCTAAGTCTGAAGCTGAGCTATTACATTGTGAAACTAGTCTCGGATAAGTCATGTCTTCAGGTCTTTGCCAGCAAGTTATATCATTAGGTTCACTCCCAATAGTACTTCCAACCTGGTGAAATTTAATTAAGGATTAACTTGTAGGAAATGATTTTACAGTGTACGAAGTGAGTATGTGAGAGGAATTTTGTCTTGGTTTATGGCAAAAATGCTTTTAAACAACTAAAACAAATAGGCACTAAAAAAAATTACAATTGATGGGTTGGATTTTATTCTAAACATAATATATATATCAATTCAAAACCCCCCCCCCCCCCAAAAAAATATTTATCATTTTTTTTTTAAACAATCTCTATTGATTGCACATGTAAAGGGAGTTTACATCAAGGGGTTGTTTCTATACAAATGATTCAAGAGTGTATTTTAGAGAAACAAATACGTGTTTTTGACAAATAACTAATTTAACAAAATCCATCACCTAGTTTAAAAATAGGAATTATGGGACACAAAATTCTACATGATCACTTACGTGAGAATACAGTACCAATGGGGTTTTTGCAGTTACATTTGGGAGAGCAAACACCTTGAGCAAGTAGTCACTACCCCACTTGATTATGTTTTTGACATGGTCAAGCTCACCAATATCATCATATTTACCTTGATATTCTATCACACTCCAACTCAACAATGTCACAGTGTAGGCAGTGGTGAAGGTGAACTTAATGTTATTGCCAGAATCATAAAATCCACCAATAAGATCTTCATGTGTAGAGTTCAACCCATCTTTCAACCCTGAGTCTCCTCGAAATTTCACCGGACTATTCTTTGGATAGTGTCCAGCTGCAAATAATAAGTTCTTCTCTAGTTAACATCTAAAATATAATAAAAATTCTAACACACTACTCTATCCAGTTCATTTTATAACACGTTTTTAACAAATTCACACATACCAATAAAAATAGTTAAAAGTATTAAATTCATCTTAAAATTCAAGGGATTTCTAATGTTGTCCTTATAAATCACACTAAACTTTAACATCATATTAATTTATACTCTCTCATTACCCTTGTTAATATGGGTATATATGAAAAAAAAATGCTCGTTGAAAGGACTAAAAATATATTCAAGAAGGCATCATATAAAATAGACTGGAGGGAGTATATGGTCTATGAGAAATACATAAACACAGAAATAAGTACACTTTTGGGCATCAAAAAATGTTAGAGCTTGGTTGATAGCAAGTTTGAGATTGGCTGAAGGCCCTTGGTGCCTATGCTTGTGAACCTGAGACAAGAAGTGCACAAGTAGAATTGCTGCTATGACAAGAAAAATGATTGATACTACTATAAAGATGAAACGATAGAAATGTTTTTTATCGGGGATAACAAGATTGAAATCAATGGATTTTGAGTAACTGAAGGGAATTGGATGATAATTAGTGGAAGAGTTAGGGGCAAACTGGTTATAGTCAAGGGCTATGGGATTCCAACGGCTAGCTGAAGGAAGAAGGCGACTGCCCTCGGAAACTGTGTGGATATATCTCTCAGAGTGCTTGTCAGTTTCAAAAGCAGAGAACTGCTCTGTTGGAGACATGATTATTGTTGTTGATGACAATGTTGCTAGTTTGGATGAAGTTATAAATGAAAAATTGATCATGCATAAAAGAAATGGCTTCAAGACTAATTGGTTCATTTGGCGTATTGGGCGAACTTATTCATGTCTAGCTTTGAGTAGAGCAAGGTGATAGTGGAATATATTTTAAAACAAATAGACAAACATGCATTATCTTGATGAGAGACGGTTTACAGATCCAAATGAATCTTTTTGTTTTTTTTCTTAAATGTGATCTAGGGATATTTTAAGTCACTCTAAACTTAAGACTATTTGCTTTTGATTGATGATTAAAGTGCAAAAGTTTTTTTTTACCTATCTTAGACTTTCAAGATGATTCTAATTGGTGCTCTCTTCTTTATTGGAAAGACTGTTAACTACTGCTTCATGCAACATAATACAAATTTTCTATTCATAATCCTTTTGTTGTGAGCCACTCTGTCCAATGATATTACAAGTGACGTGACGGATATGTCAATGCGTGGAACTTGTCATTTATTAGTTTGCCGTCCGAATACAAATTTTCTATTCATAATCCTTTTGTTGTGAGCTACTGTCCAATGATATAACAGGTGACGCGGCTGTCAATGCGTGTAACTTGTCATTTATTAATTTGCCGTCCAAATGGAAGCATATACGATGCCCATAAAATCATAGGAAGAAAAGCCCAAAAAAACTCTTTTTAATGTCATCCTCCGTGATCTTCTAAAAATCCTTTACATGCAATATTCAAGGCTTTTTTTTTTTTTTTTGTCGAATATATTCTAGGCAATTATTAGAAAGTTGATTTTAAACATCATATAAATCCAATTGAAAGTATAAAAAGTATTTTGAACCCCTCATCCAAAAAAAAGTTGGTTCCAATAACGGAGTCAGCAACAATTACAATCGTTATCAACGTTAATTCAAACAATCAATACTATAACATTATTTTTGTTATTCCCTTCGTATTTAAGTTAGTTTGTTAAAAATTATATCTAATTATTGTTTCATCATTTTTTTTTTGAAGTTATTATTTATGTTTTTTAGTGACAATTGAAGTCATTACTATCTATAAAGCTAGAGTGTGCTCCCACAAGCTAAGGTGCTTATGAATTAGGAGTTATCATATCTTAATTGAAAGTAAAAATAAAAAAAAATAAAAAATAAAAAATCTCGCCCAGTTACAGTTAAGATTCTTTAATTAGCCCCACTTTATAACACAAAATTTGGTAATAACCATGCGTAGAATAGCCCTTTCAACGCAGTAACTGAGAGTAGGAAATGAAATTACTTTACGCTGAAAAATCGGTGTTATAATACAACTTTTGTGTTATATTATATATGTTCCGCTAATCCAATAGATTAGACTTAGTGCAAATCACTTGGTCCGTTCCCACTTGATGATTTATAACTTGATCATACATTAAATTACACTACAACAATATTGACTTTCGTTTGTCGCCGCCGAAAGTGTTTCAGCGGCAACAAAAAGTCACTGCTGAAACGACTGTCGCTGATACTTTCGGCGGCGACATTTTAACATCGTTGCTGAAAGTAGACAATCAGTGACGACATTTTGCCGCCGCTAAAAGTACATTAGAAGCCACGAAAATGGGTGTCACTGCGGAAAGTAGAGTTTCGACAGCGACAATTGTCGCCACAGATACCCTTTTCGGTGGCAACAAAATTGGCGCCGCCGATACTCGTTTCAGCGGCGACTCAAAGTCGCCGCTGATATACGTTTCCGCGGCGAGCAAGTATCGCTGTGGATACAGTTTTCAGCGGCGACAAATAGTCGCCGCCAATACACTTTTCCACGGCGACCAACTATTGCTATTGATACAATTTTCAGCGCGATGCAACTGTCACCGCGGATAGTCTTTTCAGCAGAGACATTTGTCGTCGCCAAAAGTGACATTTTTTAAAAAATAAAAATAAATGTAAATTGCAAAAATTAAAAACTATACCGCAATTAAAACCTGTACCATATTTGATTATGTAACACCCCCAAATTTCTAACAATTTATAATAGCATAAAATTCCTAAAATTACAGATAACTGTGAAATTTAAATTAACCAAATTTGGGAAATGTTACCGCTGCACTTGTACTAAAGACAAGTACAAGGCTAAATACATTACATTCAAATAAAACTAAAGGCTAACATTCAACTAAAGGAAATATGTCTTACGCATTTTTTTAAATTCATAAAAATTCTATAAAAACCTAGAACTAGCTAGAAATCTCTGAGGCGTTATCCTTACAGCCCACTGCTAACCCCATCCTTTGCACCCCGTTTCACTGAAAATCTGCTCCCCGGAAGGATCATCGCAGCCACACAAACACAAAAGTCACCAAAGCTGGTAATCCTAATCAAAACACAATCAAATATAATCAAATCCAATATACATAGTAATTGAATCAAATATCAATTTCTATATTCACCATATACATACACGTCGAATCAAGTATTATTCATTATCTTTATTAAATTTCTTAATTAGTGGGGAAGAAAACCATGGTAGATCCAGATATCCTGTCAGTCTACCCTGTGACCCGGAAACCTGCCAGTCACAAACCATCAAATTGGCCATCATTAAAACATCTCTTCCTAGTGTGCACACCTCTTTTCAAAGTTGCTACTAGTATCCCGAGTTACCCTACCAGACACCACTTTGAGAAGAACGGATAATATATTTTCACATCATATAAATATCATAGGCATAAAGCCCAAAGGTTGTGTTCATCACTTCAGAAGGTACCATCCCAAAGCTATCCTCCCACTATTAATTCATTACAATCACACATAATCAGGAAATTCAATCTTATCACAATTATCTTATTTAAAAATTCCTTCTTTGAATATATCTGTTGCTTCAAGGGCATCATCACTTTCCAAACTCTTCAAGAGTATAATAATTCAAATATTCGATATCTGATCCAACTCATATTCATTACTATAATTCCAATATCTATCTGAGTAAAATCCAAATCCAACTATCATTTCAATCATCATAAGTTACAAGGTATCAAGATCATAATTTCCCTATCAAAACTCATATAAAATTAAACCAAGACCTCTAGGGACCTAAGACTTCTAGGGATTAGGATTACATATAATATATTTCATACAAAACAACTCTATCAAAATTCCTAAGACTTCTAGGGATTAGGATTACCTATAATATATTTCATACAAAACAACCCTATCAAAATTCCTAAGACTTCTAGGGATTAGGATTACCTATAATATATTTCATATAAAACAACCCTATCAAAATTCCTAAGACTTCTAGGGATTAGGATTACATATACCAAATTTCATCTAAAACTAATTTAAGATGCCCTAAGGATCATCA
Source organism: Acacia melanoxylon (assembly GCA_019022615.1). NCBI lineage: Eukaryota > Viridiplantae > Streptophyta > Magnoliopsida > Fabales > Fabaceae > Acacia > Acacia melanoxylon. The sequence goes on from JAFJYJ010000072.1 coordinate 94,536, forward strand.
AACAAAAATTCATATAAAGCCAACCCTTAACTTCTAGGGATTATGATTACATATAATATATTTCATATCAAACAACCCTATGATATACTTGGGATCATAATTACCCTATCAAAATTTATATTAACCTAAGACTTCTAGGGATTAGAATTACTTAAGGATTAAGATTTAGCCTAAGACTTCTAGGGATTAGGATTACATATAATATATTCCATATATAACAACCCTATGATATATTTAGGATCATAATCATCCTATCAAAATTTCATATAAAATTAACCTGAGACTTCTAGGGATTAGGATTACATGGTCTCCGTGCTTCTAGGAGGAAAATCGAGTAGAGAAGAGAAGCAATTTGAAATAAGAAGAAAGAGGAGAAGAGGAGAAGAGAAATGGAGAAATGTTGAGAAAATTGAGCCCCTATTTAAGTTGATTTGGTTTGGTTTGCAAAAGTCATTATCACTAATATTATTTATTTTATTTTATTTTGGGTTATCACATTCTACCCTCCTTAAAATAAGTTTCATTCCCGAAACTTAAAAGTTTGTGCCTCCCACACCAACAAAAAAAAAATCAAGCAAACTAAATGGTATAAAACACTATAAGTTATAAGATACTACGATTTTTATGTATGTCTTTCTATACCAATGAGTTGTCAACTCTCACCCCTAAAAGAAAAGTTTCATCCTCAAAACTTAATTGCATACCTTCTTTGAATAAATATGGATATGTACAAAATAAAATTCACCAGTCAATAATAATCACATAACGAATCATAAAATAATTTCAAACACACAATTATCAGAGTTTCAAAGAAATAAATCATTTTTAAAAGACAAGGAAATAACTCTTCACTACCCATCTCTCACATCTATTTTTTTTGTACTTATTTATTTATTTAACTCTAGGATTTTTGATCCCTTGAGGTAGTATCAAAAGCGAATCCAAGTAGAACCTAGTAAGCTCGATACCACTTTGTAACACCCATAAATTTCTAATAATTTATAATAGCATAAAATTCCTAAAATCATAGATAAGCGTGAAATTTAAATTTCCCAAATTTGGTTAATTTAAATTTCACGGTTATCTATGATTTTAGGAATTTTATGCTATTATAAATTGTTAGAAATTGGGGGTGTTACAGATTAAGATCGAAGAAATTTGAAACTAACACTATATTAACTAACAATGATACTAACATAATTCTTCAAAATTAACATCAAATATTTAAATTTTTTAAACAAAGTCTAAAGGTTGTCCATTAGAAAGAAACATCAAACATAAAACTATGAAGAACGACCAGCTGGTGGGACAAGAAGGCTAAGAGTAGATAAAGTAAGAGCTTCTAGTTGCCCCTGTTGCATTAAGACAGCTAGAGCATGTATCCTCTGCTCCATTTGTTCCATCTTCTGATCAAATTGTGAACGCTATGCTTCCATCCTTGCACACTCTTCGCACGCTACCCTAAAAATGATTCAAAACATAAACTAAAGTGAAGAAAGATTGAACTTAAAGTTAGTATAACATAAAAACACAACGCATACGTGTATTTGCTCGTATCCGGCTTCTTCCTAATTTGTTAATCTCCTCAAATGATAGACAACCACTAAAAAAGATTATGCTTTATTACTTGTTTTTCACAAGTATGCTTTATTACTTGTTTTTCTCGGTTGCTCTTGTTTCTTTTACTTTTTTTCTACACAAAAATTAGTAACAAAAAATTAATGACTAAAATAAATATATGATCCATTTAAAAGGATAGAAAGGTACCGTGAACACGTCAGTCAGGAAATACGCTAGCAACAACTCCCAATATTCAAAACTAATATTTTGAGGAGGATTAGCCCGCCTGTCCTCATCAAGAGCATATTTGTTATAGTGATTGTGCAAGTTGGTCTTCCAATTTCTAAAGGCGTTTTTCAAGTTCATTGTTATAGTTTTTTTGAACTTCTCTTCATTGGTTGCATCATAAGGTTCAAATTTGTCCTAAAATACATATAAACAAAAAAAAAATTGTTATGAAAACATAAATAAACAAAGATATATATAAATATTTGGGAAGAGTATACCTTTACTTTCAAAATCATCTCATCTTTATATTGTTCATAAATATTCTTCCACTCAGCACCGTGACGAAAAGAGATTGTGGTCCTAACAACATAACCACAATAATTAACAAGGTTTCTCGCTTCTGCACCTACTACTCTTGTCAGGTAGTCTGAAAGTTTCACTGGTATCTTTGATCCAAATCTGGTCGTCAAGTCCACTTTAAAGTATTTGTACACTCCTCTGCCTTTTTTGATAGGATGAGAGGAGCCTATAATTCATGTGATAGAATTAAAACAGTTAAAGTTGAGCAGCAGCCTAAAGACACAAGCATCCATTAAAAGCAGAATATATATATATAGCTGGCCACTTATAGAGATTTAATTTAGCTATGAATAAAATAAATGATATATATATATAGCAAAGTGTTTCTCCAGTCATGGAGATAAGTTTATCTCCAGTGACCCCTAAAACTACGTCATTTTGAATTAATGAAGGGTGTGTTTGTAATTTTAAGTGAATTAATGAAGGGTGTTTCGGTAAAATTTATATGATGAAAAAGTAAACAAAATTATAGAAACACCCTTCATTAATCCAAAATGACGTAGTTTTGGGGGTCACTGAAGATAACTTATCTCCAGTGACTGGAGAAATCCTTTACCCATATATATATACCCATAATACAATATTTTGGTTATCTCTCTCTAATTTATAGGAACAGATTTTGCGTTGACACTGCATGCCAATAAGCTTTAATAAGAGATTCTGATTCAGTTTAATATCAACCATTTCTATAAAGAGGATCATACAATGAATTATTTTTTAGGGTAAATACTCTTTTTGGTCCTTTACAAAAAAAAAACGCGATCCCCATTTTGGTCCCTTACAAAAAAAATCGGCCTTTATTCGTCCTTTTTATGGGCTAAAAAGGACCTCTTGGAAATTTGTGAGGGATCAAAATGTCAACCAATTGAGTGTATTTTGAATTTGTGAGGGACTACGAGACTTTTTTTTTTGTAAGGGACCAAAATGGGGATCGCGTTTTTTTGTAAAGAACCAAAAAGGGTATTTACTCTATTTTTTAAAAGAATAGTTATATGCATACACTTTATATATTTTCCTAGTATTAATTTATTTCTTACTTATACCTAAACCACTGTAACATGGAGTAGTTATTAGTATTATATAAAATTAAAACAAATGTACTTGCACTACTAGTTTGAGTAGGGGGAGAGTTTGCAAGCATTTCCTCAAGTTGTAATTGTAGTGATCGAGGTGAAATTACACGTCTTGACTGAGGTGTAGAGGAAGTACCCCCACTATTTGTGTCACCATGTAGTCTAAAGGAATGATTTCTACCCCGACCTCTCTTTAATCCTGACATATCTTATAAAAATGTACAACATTTAAAATAAATTTTCAGCAAGCAGAAAAAGTGTGAAAGGGAATTTAAATTTTAAAGGACATTTAATTTATAAAGACTTAATGTACAAATTAGTAAAAGTTACCATAAAGAGACAATAATTTCATTCAATTGATTCTTTTGAGGCACTATCACTTATATCAGTATCTTCTGATTCATTCTCTTGTACTTCATTTTCTGTGTCACTTTCTATTTCGGTATCACTCTCATAGTCATCAAGCACATCCTCTTTATTACTATCTTCATGACCCGATGAATGAGTTTCGTTGTCATCGATAAATCCAATGTCCATGACATCATGATTATTTCTTTGTGACGGTTCTTGTTACACCCCTACCGGCCTCGCCCTTTCGGGTGGCGGGTTAGAGGGATCCTTTTATTTAATTGCCTTTGCTTTATTAATTATTCTTTCTAAGATACCTCAAAGTGTGCACAGAAGAGCATATGATCGGTTTGGACAACTTACAATATACTGGTAAAGGTACAAACAAAAGCATAAAGTAGTCCCCGTAGGTTTAAGGGTACAATCATCCAAAATAAATACTGAACAGTAAGTATAAATCATACAGTCATCCTAAAAATAGATATACAAAACATGATAGGGCATCCCATATTTCTTCAGTCTTCCACATCATGCCTTTACCTCCTTGTCCCTGAACAGCTCAGCAAGTAATACCTTTATCTTTTGAAACAGTCTGGAGTTCAAAATTGAACTCCAGAGTAACTGTTAAACTCATATACAATATGTATGCAATGCATGTAATGCAAATCACAATCAAGAAAAACAACCACGGCATGTACCACAAACCGCAAGACCACCTGGTCAAGATAAGCCCCCGGAACCAACAGCTCTGAGAGGCCCCAGTAGCCAAGGCTGCAGACCCTAACCACCTACCTCAAGAAGCCTCAGTAGCAACCTAAGGACACACAGTCCAGTAGGCTCTACCTACCTCATATGCCTTGGGCCTCAATAGTGACCTAAGGACACACAATCCAATAGGTACTGCCTACCCTACATGCCTCGTGCCTCAGTAGCACCCTAAGGACACACAATCCCCATAGGTACTACCTACCCATCATACCTCGGGCCTTAGTAGCAACCATAGGACACACAGTCTCATAGGTACCACCTACTCTACATCCCCAATCATGATAAAAACACACATGCAAGAACAACATAGAGTATGCAAGTTAACAGTTACTACCTAGTACTTCTTTGAAAATAGTAAACTCTTCCTCGATGTTTGAGATACGTCCCACACGCGTTACAGCCCTAGATCCAGCAATATAGGGTTAAGGTGCAAAAATAAACATGTGCTTTTGTCAAAAGTGCTTTTTTTGGGTGCAAAAGTGTACACGTTGTTACAAATTAGGTGCAAAAATATCGTTTGACCGTTAAGTTTGACTTTTTTTGCTGACTGGACGATGACGTGGCATTTCAAAGGTGCAAAAATAGACATGTGCTTTGTCAAAAATTCACATGTGCAAAAAAACACTTGCTACTGGGCGCTCCTCTGACCAAAGCACATGTCTATTTTTGCAACTTTGAAAATGCCACGTCATCGCGCAGTCAGCAAAAAAAGTCAAACTTAAGGGTCAAACGATATTTTTGCACCTAATTTGTAACCACGTGTACACTTTTGCACCCAAAAAAAGCACTTGCTACTGGGCGCTCCTCTGAAAAAAGCACATGTCTATTTTTTCACCTTAACCCTTAGAAAAATATCATACTTTTAATCACATATACAAACTTTACTTCAACCTCCATAAATTTCGCCCAAACCATAATTTTCTAGAAACTTTGGTCTGACTTCAAAGATCTTTAATAAATTCTAGAAAAATCCGATTGACGTGATTCCAGCGGCCATGGAACCCTTATTATGTCTAATTTAAAGTAAAAATAATTTCCAAAGTCATTTGTGTTCGAATCTTTCTCTTATTTTCAAACCCTAGCCGTTGGTACGAGAAAAAGTCCAAGTTTTTGAGCCATTTTCAACATTAAATATCTCTCAGTAGAAAAATCAAAAGGACACGAAATCTTATACCAAAATGAACCTTAGGATGTCTAATTTAACCCTGTAAAGTTTCAAGGCATAAAAAAGTCATTTACTATTTTAAATCACCTGATTACCATTCGCTGCCCAGAAAACTCAAGAATCGGCAGATTTGCATAACTTAAGACTTGGGGCTTTTCGTGTCCGGAAAAAGTAACTTTAACATATCCCCACTCAAAATCACGTTTTGGACTCAATGGAAGCCTTAAAGATATCAAAATCCCACTGTAACCCCATGTTCATCAGCATTGGGCAGAACTCAAAACGAAAACCACCAAGTTGTCGGTTGAGTGCTTACCTTAGATCTTCGGTTGCATATGACTTCTTCTTCTCCTTGGACCAAGACCTTGTTGTTCCCTCTCTTCTCCCTCTTGAGAACATGTTTAGGCAGCATAAAATGGGTGGGAGGTGTCCTTAAATAGACTCCAAGGGTTAAGGAAATTGTCTAGGTTTTGCTATTGTCCAATGGTTAGAAGGATGCTTCAGGTTTTTATATAATTCTTTGGCTTGTTTTCCAAGAAATTATAGAGGATTCTAGGGAAAATATGTGGCGCCATCCTGTCCACAAAAATCAGATTCTTTGTTGCCCTATAATCATTACCTTTAGATTTTACTTGGTGCAAGCTTTTATGTAGTGGTTAATGCAATGTCTTGTGTGTAAAACATGCACTTTTGGTTTCTTTTTCAGAGATTAGTTGTACTACTTAAGAGCAAGTCGGACCCCAACAAAATATAATTTCTTAGTAGCATGTAAGCAAATCATGTAGGGATGCTATGGAAATCTATTCCGGCAAAGCACGCATAAAGATGGAGTCGGTGGTGGGCCATACGGGTTGGGCCCAATAAAGTCTCGCTTACATTTCAAATTTGGAAACCACCTTCGACCACACTAAACGTCTGCAGCACACATTACCCTGAGATTTCCGAACGGATTGCACCCACTAAACTTGAATTTTGCGCCTGCGATTACTCAACATAAAACTCAACGGACTCTCTCGGAACAGACAGCCATTCCAGTTTTACCCAGCACAATGTTAGTTCTCTATGTGTTTTGATGATAACTGACATTTGTAAACACAAGTTGAAGTTTGTCTTTGGTAAGTTGAAAAGCTTACTGTCAAAGGCAAACTCGAGTTTTGGAAGCAAAACTCGAGTTTGAATTTGACAGAGAGTAGCTCAAATTTATGAACTAAAGAAAACTCCAGTTTGCTTAGGCAAACTCGAGCTTGCAAAGACACAAAGAGCACTCAAGTTTTTCACACTAAGACAAACAAGCCAAACTCGAGTTTGTACCAAACAGAGACACTTCAATATTTGCTGAAGAATACAAAACTCCAGTTTTCATCTACCAGAAAGTTTGTAAAAGTTTTCTCTTATGAGGAAACTCGAGTTTGGGTTTTGTAAACTTGAGTTTTGATCATACAGAGAGCTCTCAAAGTTTTGAACTTAAGCAAACTCCAGTTTTCATATGGAAACTCCAGTTTGCACCAAACCAAGAGTTTTGTCAAATTTTGTGAACTTGACCAAACTTGAGTTTGTATTTTCCAAACTTGAGTTTGGACTTGGCAGAGAGTCCCAAAGTTTCTCATCCCAAGCAAACTTCAGTTTGTTATAGCAAACTCTAGTTTGCCCTTGGCCAAGCATTTTCTAAGTTTTCCAAAGTTTTAAGGAAACTTGAGTTTGTATTTGTAAACTTGAGTTTGTGCTTGAAAGAAAGTTATCATGTTTTATCCACTTTGTGAAAACTCTTGTTTGTCTTGAAAACTCTAGTTTTCACTTGGCAAAGATTTTCAAAGGTTTTCAATTTTAAATGGAAACTCGAGTTGGGTTTAGTTAACTCGAGTTTATGCCTTACAGAGAGCTTTGCTCTTTTCAGTGATTTTGAAAACTCCAGTTAAAATTTGGAAACTCCAGTTTTGAGCTTTTGGACTTAAACATGTTTTCATTAGAAAACTCCAAAACTCAAGTTAGTCATTAACAAACTCGAGTTTGCTCAATGTTTCAAAATGTGCTTCAAAACTCAACTTGCGACATTCTTCTCTGGAAGAAGGAAACTCGAGCTAGGATTTGGAAACTCGAGTTTGGCCTTCTGAAAACTCCAGTTTGTGAGAACAAACTCGAGTTTGTGTCGCTGTGTTTGAAAATCAAATTGCACGAATTTGTGAAATCTTCATGTTTGATCTTAATACTTCTTATCATCACTCATTACTATTCCTAACTAGGTTTAATCATTTTGTTAGTAAGTTTCAGATGATTTATAAGATGTTAAATGAAGATTTGAACAAAATAAAAAAAGTGACGTCAGCACATTAAATTCAAAGTTCAGAAAACTTGCATCCGTTTGGACAATCATTCTAAACATGTTGCAAAGGAATTAATGTTTCCTTTCCTCATCCAGTAGCTGCTCTTCCAACGGATTAATATTCAAGAAGTCAACCATAAACTTATGTGCAACCGGATTAAGCAAAGAGTAGAGAGAGAAGAAGACCAAAGCTCAAGCTAATCCTTCACTAATGCTGGCAACAGCCACATTGAAGATTACAACGGTCATTTAATGCCCTCTTGGTATAAATAGAGCTGCATCAATTCTTCTCAACCAATCTGCAGAAAACGAAAATCATTCAAGTTTCCAACTACTCTTTGAGTTTTCTTGTGTAAAGTATCTTTTGATACATTTGTACTTCAGTGATTATATTTATCCACTCTTAGAGAGCGTTCATTTACTAAAAATCATTTATTGTAAGAATCTCAAGTCAGGGGACTTGGAGATTGGGATATTGATTGCAACTTGTAAGGGGGAGTAAGTTCTAGTAAGAGAATTACTCTTGAGTTACAGAGTGTGTAATCAATTGAGATAGTGAAAATCCCAGAGAGTCTGGGGACTGGACGTAGATCAAGAGGTTAGACCGAACCAGTATAAATTCCTTGTGTCTTGCTTCCTCTTCTCTTACTCTGTTGTGCTCTGTTTTTGTGTTCAAGTTTCAGAGCACCAAGCAAAGAATTTTTAAAATCCCAATTCACCCCCTCTTGGTGATTTGATCCACTTTCACACAATCTCTGCAAATTCGTGCCCCACTCCATCACCTCAAGGACTACAGTGTTCTCATTTTCTCAATGGCACACACTACCCGAGAAGCCGAAACTCATTTCCAAGCTCTCAAGGCTGATAAAACCCTAGCCCCCGAGCGAGGGTTCGATTATGAGTCACTTGAGCAAGGCGCCTATCCTGAATGTGTGAGAGGGATCATCCGTCAGCGAGGTTGGGGGAAGTTTTGCCTCCACCCCGCCGATGTAGTCATACCCCTTGTTTTTGAATTTGCCCCAAATTTTCTAGGACGATCCCCTTACTTCATCACCGTCCGAGGAAAGAACGTGCTCTGCAGCGCCAGTGCAATTCGTAAGGTCTACGATTTGGACCCCACAGACGACCAATACAATGAGCTTCTTCAGCAAGGGGAAAATTCAGAAGTCCTTACCCAAGTGGCTGCCCGACTATGTGTACCCAACACAGAATGGCAAGTCACAAATCAAGGATCGTACAATTTGAAATGTAATTGTTTCCGCCCGAAAGCCCGTGTCTGGTTTCACTTCCTCCGCCACCGATTGATGCCCACATTGCACACCCAAACCATCTCTGAGGAGCGCGCCTTCTTGCTCTACTTCCTTCTAGAAGGGAAGCAAATCGATGTTGATGCCATCATCTACCGGGAACTCTTCGCCACCTTCCATAATACCACGGGAAACCTCTGGTTTCCTGTCTTAATCACTGAGTTCTATCGCAATGCTGAAGTTATTTTTTATGCTAGTGAGGAAAGGACCGACTTTCCACACCCCATCTCAATGGCAGTGGTGCAGCGAATCTTACAACGAGCCCAGCCGAATGTCCCACAGACTATTCGAGCCAGTACCCCCACCGGGCCTGCGACCGCTATTGATACAGAGGATCCAACGAGGTCGATTCCTTCCTCTGCTTTCCATGCCATGAATGCCAACATCATTGCTCAGCAACGCTCGATGAGCACATTGCTTCTTCAACAGCAGATGTTGTGGCAATATGTTGCCGACAGGGACCGTTGCCTTCCCACCAATCTCATGATGAATGCCCCAAAGTATACTCAATTGCCAGCATTCCTTTAGACAATTTTTGAAATGAATAATCCGGCGGCCGGCCCTTCTCAGTAGGAACCCACCAGCTCGCGAAAGCGTCAACAGAGCAAGAGCCCACAAGAGGTAGAAGCAACACCCACTCACTCTGCAGACACTGATGATGACGAGGTGACCAACCCCCATGACCAGACAGGTGGAAAGAGTTGAGCCCGCAGAGTGCTTCACGACTTTTGGTACTTATGTCTCCTTCTGTTGTTTTTTACTTTTCTTTTCGTTTCTTTAAATCGATTTTTAGGTTTCAAAAAAAAAATTAACTGCATCTCCTGGAACCAAGAAAGTTTTTTTTTCCTCACCTACCCTTTCCCTTTCCCTTCATTGTTGCAATGGGGGCATTGCATCGATCAAGTATGGGGGGAGGCAATTTAATCTATGCTTGCAACTTGTTGTTCAATAGCCTCAAATAACCCAGATTTAGCTAATGTGCAAACAGGAAACAATTTTTTTAAAAAAAATTAAAGCAAACAGAAACCTATTGCAGTAGGATGAATGTCTGTAGAACTAAGCATAGTGTGATTGCTTGAGGAAAACTGAACCGTTAGGTTTGGGAAATTGTAAAGTGACGATGAGGAAGAATAAAGAGAGAACCCACAATGGAAGGATTTATTTGAGCCTAATTGTTTCTATTCTGGTGTGCATGTCAGCTAACTCATGATTGATCTTTGCTTTGTCCTGATTCTTTGATAAACTATCTGGTTTCTGAGCAATTAGTTTGTAGGATAAAAGCATTCGTGTCACACCCTTCATTCCTATACACAAACCATAGAACATCAATCTCCATATTGCCACCCCCTTTGAGCCTATTCGAATATGCTATAGCAAATTCCATTAAACAAGCGAGTGTGAAGAAATGCTACGGCAAAGTGCCTCCGCTAAAAATGCAGCAAAAAGAGATGTTTTGCCCAGTAGTTCTTCTTTAAAAAAAAGGAGAAAGAAAAGAAAGAAGAGGAAGAAGAAGGCAAAGCTTTGGAATAAAGAAGCATGGTGAAACAAAATTCAATTGAGGCACTTGGCTAAGTTAAGAAACCTGTCTGAAACCCTGCTATAGCATTGATCATCATATTCCACATTCACACAGCCATAGCCATCCATGACATTACAACCCAAAAGCCCTTTTGACGAATGAAAGCTCAGATACTAGAAAGTAATCTTAGAATTTTGACAAGGCTATAGAACGTCTAGGTTAGCGTGACAAGAGAGGAAAATAAATCCTCGGTGAGAGAGAGCATACACACTAAATCTGAGAGTCTTTTGACACTTCCTCATCTGAGCGATATCTTGCACCACAAGTCATTAGTGTTGGGCAGTAGGATTGCCTGGACGGGGATGAGACCTAAAAGCAATAGCATAGGCATAGTTATGGGGACAGGCGTGCTGCTGCTATTAGTTAAGGTTTTTCTCTTTCATCCCTATCTTTTATTTTTCCCAGGAGTGCAAAAAGCTAAGTGTGGGGGTATTTGATGAGCATGATTTATGCCATGTTTTCCCTATATTTTATGACTGAATTGTATGGAGAATATGATCTTAACTGCATTTAATCCAAACAAAAAGGCATATATTCATTGTACAGGGAACTTAAGGGTGAATTCTGTTTACATCCTAAACATGTGCTAAGAAAGAGCAAGTTTTGAGGTTTTATGAGAAAGTCGCATAACATAGCCGATGTTGTGCTATAGCATCAGGACAACTTTATCAAAGTGAAATACAATGCATCCCTGAATCTATAGCATAGTAAGTGACACAGTGCTATGCGGCATATATCCTGATCTTTTGTCAAGATTGTTTCAGGAAGTATAGTGCAGGTCGATGATAACGGTTAGATTACTGACATATTGAAATAGAATATGCGGAGGATCGAAACTAAGGGCTTGTTTGGTACGCTGATTTCAGTAAAGGGAAAGGGAAGATGAGTGGCTTCCTACGGAAAAAACTGTTTGGTGCACAATTGTCAGGGAAAATGGGTTTCCCACCAGGCTCCATCTTCCCACAATGGTGGGAAAGTTGAATCCCTCCAAATCTGGCGGGATAGCATTTTCGTTCCCGGGAGAGTGAATGTTAGGGATAAAAAAGCCCCTATATACAATGCATGTGTTTATTAAAAAAGACATTTGAGGGTTTAGCTGAACGAAGGTCGCGAACCTGAAATTGACGACACTGGCATTTGGATACGCAGCTCAACTTCAACGCAGGTGCAAATACAGGAGAAGCTCTTTTAACTAAGGATTCTCGAGAATCATCAAGGGATTCTCAAGAATTGTCGAAGACAGAGGGGGTTCAAGACATTTACAATACTAATTCTCGAGAATTCAAACTAAATTCTTGAGAACTGGAGAACAAAAAGAATTCTTGCAGTGAAGACTTTTCAGCCATTCTCGAGTATGTAAGAAGAATTCCTGAGAACTACCATCTGCCATCTGGGAATACAAATCTATCTCATCAATTTGCTATGCTAAGATCAAATTTATCATCAAAAGGCTTCAAGTGTTCCCAATACACACTTGAATTGAGGTAATTTAGCATTAAATTCACTCTATTTATCATTTTTCTAAATATACTATTCTCGAGTATAGAAGGAGCATTCTCGAATTAATGTCATTCTTGAGAACTCAAATATAATTCCCGAGAATTGTCGGGATTGATTCATCATGTCCACATCTTGGTTCATCATGCACAGGTTTGGCTAATTAATCCCATTCTGTGTGCTTGACCTTGAATGTGTGCCTTTCTTTGTCTTGCTTTTCCTCGCAAAACACTACGCCAAAGTACATGCTTATCCAAGTTATACATCGATTCATTAACCAATCGGGAAATGTTGTCGATAGCCGATTTATTCACAATACTCTTTCCTTTATTTGGAAATTCATTAAAAGAACTTTCACTTTTTTCGTTGACCTAAATGGGAAGGCAGAATAAAGGTAACACCTTTGATATCTTGATACTCAACCGCTTTTTTTTTTTTTTTTTGTGGAAAAAATGTCATTTTTTATCTAGTATGTATACATAGTACTAATTTTCTTTCTTCCCCAATTTCTTTCTTTCTTTGGATTAATTAGCCAAACCCGTGCATGATGAACTAACTTTGCCTCCATTGTCATACAGCACTTGAAAAGGCCAAATAGCATTACTTAATTTGCTTTGGCAAACCTTGCATTTACTGAAAATTAACTTCATATTGCTTCAATTTGTCTCACTTACCCATTTCACATTGCCTTCCTTGTTTTGAAGTATTTGAGAAGGCCAAATTTCATTTTGTTGATTGATTTAATCTGTCTCAATGTGTCTCCATTGGAAAATTCACTTTTAATCCAACATTTCCTTCCTTATTTTGAAGCATTTGAGAAATCCAAATGTCATAATGTTCATTGCTTCAATCTGTCACAATTTTATATTTGTGTGCATTATATTGGTTCACTCATTTTGTCTTCTTCTTTATGCTGATATCTGTCAAACAAATATATTGATATGCATCACTCATTTTGTCTTCTTCTTTATCCTCACAACTGCACATCTTTAATAAGTTTTTTTGCCCAATTAACGCAACACAGGTCACAATCGTTATTCTGATGTGGAATTATAGTGCTTATGAATTAATTTAATTAAGCAATGAGTTCTTTTCTTGGTTTTCAGTCTTCACCTCTGTTTTTCCTAACGAACCAACTTCTTTTTTTCATCCACTTCAAACTTTTCATGGTTCTTCTGAGTGTTTATTTCCATTTATTTTTGCCTTCTCTATCAGTGCATCCGCTGGGTTCAAAGTTTAATCGTTTTTCCCTTGTTCATCTGTTTATATGAATTGTCGCTTCTGGTTTCGTCTTTTTGAGTTGTCACTTTCTAATTCCTTCCATGTGCGCCGTCCTTCAAACATCCCGAATCCATTCGTCAAGGCAATTTCATTTCGCATCCACCTCTACTTCTGTTTTCCACCTGCACATTCACGCCATCTGGTTTTAGGGTTTGTTGTTCTGCCACTGCGGAAAAACAAAATTCAATTACAGGAATTTTTTTGTTCTTTTAATTTAGGGGCATTTTTGGTATTTCACCTCACATTCCCACTTAGCTAACACCCAATTCGTCATACCAACCATTCATTTTCCCTCAACTTAAATTCCCTTCCCATGTCTACCAAACAGCTCAACTTTTTAATTTCCCTCGCAATCTTCCATTCCATTCCTTTCCCTCCTTTAAATTCCTTTCCCTCTTTAAATCTTCCTCGTACCAAACGAGCCCTAAAATATTTGAGGAATCCCGCAGGATCAGCAGAATCAATCTACCGAGATTAGAAAGACAGATGCGATCGGACCTCGACAGATTAGGAAAGGCCCAGATTGTTGAACGTACACTGCAAGTAGACCAGACTATATAAGGAAACAACAGCCAACCCTAAAAGAGGGTCGGAAGTCGTCGAGAGAAAAGAGCCCAATCATACACGGCCAGACTCGAAAGAAAAGTGAGAGAAGTCACGAAGCACAAGGACCCTAAGAGAACCCAACATCTTTCCTTCTAGTGAGACGGAGTGAAGAAGACGTGGAGTTGTGACGTGACAGGGCTTCTTCCATGCCGTCAAAACATCCATCAAGCTTCTGTTTCTTGTTTCTTTATTTTAATTCCAGGCAATCTTTTATCATGGGCTATTCTGTAGTACTCTGTTTTGTGATTCCCTCATCAGTCATGAACTAACCTCCTGAGGCTGAACGAGGATGATTTTCTAAAAAGTATAGAATGAACCTAGTTGCTAGTTCTTAATTTAATACATTCGGTTGCTTATCAGTAATTCAATTTCTTGTCGATTAGTGAGAGCTAGGTACTAGGTCAGTGGCCACGGCTTATTGAGAGGGAGTCGGGGTTAGACATCTGAGAAGCAGTGATTGCTAGGCAGGCTGGTGCAAGGCTTGACCTATTATTGTAGACTTCAGAAATGGGTCTACCGTTCATAACCATAACACCTTGATTTATATTGATAATCCAACTAGAAAAATCGCCACAGACATATGGGAGAAGTACATATTAGGATTGTATGTATCGGATGCAAGAGCTTCGGTAGATTAGCGTGGTGTGGTTAATAGAATAACTTTGCATAGGGTGTTCATACTGTAGCATTTGTGAGAGCTGTACAGTATGAATGCTATAGCATTGCATATAAGCAGCTGGGGGAATGATATGCTTAGAAAGGATTCCGAGTTCAGTCTATCTTTTTACTGATATCTTCTTACAACTACGATCATTTACTTATTTTCCTATTTATTAGTATAGCTATCAAACTTCTCAAACCAATCAAAGTTATTTTCTTTTTAAGCACAACTAATTCTGCGATAAGGTGTCATCATTTGGTATCCAGTCTCTGTGGGACGATACTCTACTTACTCTTTATTACTTATTTGACTAGTTCACTTGCCATCAAAGAAATCAACCCAACATGCATCATAGGCTTGCACCCCTACTTCCCACAATTGTTTTCAACTCTTCAATCCTTGGTTGTAAGTAAACATCTATCTCATCACCTGGACACTTTGGACCGGGAATAAGAAGTGTCATCATAAAGTATGGGCTTTTTATGCAAAGCCATATATGGTACCAAAACAACAGGCCAAATGCTATGATTGGCACTCATATTCCCAAAAGGTTGAAAACCGTCACTAGCCAAGCCTAAACGAACACTTCTTGGATTAATAGAGAAGGTAGGATATTTTTGGTCAAAGTGTTTCCAAGCAAGGGAATCAATTGGATGTCTCATCACATCATCACTGGTGTGCCGCTCCTTGTCCCGCCTCATTTTTTTAGCCGTGTCTCTTGCCATATAAAGCCTTTGTAACCTAGGTGTTATTGGAAAATGTCTCAAAACTTTCTGTGGAACCTTTTTCCCTTTTTGTTTGTTTAACTTCCATCTAGGCATCTTGCACATAGAACATGACTTTGCATTTGCATGCTCTCCCCAATACAATATGCAATCATTCCCACAAGCATCAATTTTTTGGTAATCTAAACCCAAATCACAAATTATCTTCTTAGCTTCATAAAATGAGTTTAGCACTAAAGCCCCGTCACGGAGAATAAATTTCAATAGGTCCAATAGTGGATCCATGTATTTATTAGTCCAATGGTTAAGGCACTTCAATTGAAGCAACTTCACAATAGTGGATCCATGAAATTTTGCAATGGAGGGAATTGAAGCTGTGAAAATTTTGGAGGGAGAAGAAAAAGGAAAAGGTTTGCTTTAGATATCTTGGGAGATTTATTTTTCTTCTAATCTAATCAAATCAATTTGAATATTTTTTCTTTTGGATAATAAACAAAGCAAGATAAAATCAATTGGAAACATCTTTATCCCATCAACTTTTCTAAATTATTAATCAATCAATATTAAATAAATATTATTTTTAGCATTTGAAAAAATAAAATATATCAAAATCTGCTTTACTAAAATATACGAGATTACGAAGTGATTATTAGATTATGAATCAATCAATATTAAATCAAATTCAAAAAATAATATGGTAAAACATCTCAATTATAATAAATTGTTGGCTGAAATCAGCAATGGATTAGAGTTATTGATCACTCTTTTTCCAGGCCCCAGTCACACATCTAGCTGTAATTATTTTCTATGCCTAATCTGCCTCAATGAAACTCAAATATTGTCCGGTTAAATTAGATTTAACTCTCTTAAAGCTGTTTTCTATCATTTAAAAAAAAATCAAAATCACACTAGTGGTGGAGATTTTTCATGAATTGTACCCAATTTTACAACTGTCAGAAAAGTAAGTTAAATTTAATTCTATATTTTCAAAACTGCATATAACTTTTGAATAGAAAATAATTTTTCTTTTTAATAAAGATTTTTGCTGGTGAAAACAAGAGGAATAGAAAAAAGTTATTTTCTAGTTTAGAAATGTTCTTTGAGCGAACAATAAAAAAATTAACAGGTATAGTTAAGTAAGAATAATAGAACTGTAATAGATATTAAAATTTAGCTTTGTGTGCTAGGGGAAAAGGCAAAAAAACTAAAAGTTTTCCTTGCTTGAAATTGATGATGAAGACCTTTTCCTCAAACTAGATGATAGTGGCATTTGATTATGATCTTTCCATCATGGCCCAAATGTTTTGCCCTCTTACACCTTTTTATGTATGGGTATTTATGTAATTTAATTACTATTTATTTCAAAAAAATTGACAGGTGTGCGGATGATAAGCCGTACTTGCCAAGGTTTTAGGTTTCCAAAGAAAAGGACAAGAGCTTGGGAATTGAATTTATTCCATTGAAAGTGAGCATCAAGGAGACTGTTGAAGCTTCAAAGAAAAGAAGTTGATCAACCTTTAACTCATGACGTCATTGTAATGTCATACCCCTTTAGCAGCTTCTGTGTTGATAATACATATTAGAGGTGAAATGATTAAGATACAAGGCTTGTATTATGTGGACATTAGCTTGTTGAATAGGTTTGTCCCTGCTATAAATTATGAAAAGAATAAAATTTATAAGCCACATTTGAGCTCTAAGTTATCCAAAGATTTAGATCCAAGAATTTGGTTGTTGATGAAGTTTAGTTTAATGACCGTCATCTATATAGTAAACCCACCTAATAATAAAGTAAGGCTTGTTGATGTTGTTGCTATTATGTTTTGCCCTAGTGATATTGATTTAGCTGGATTATATGTTAAGTTGTAAACATCCATTATATGATATCATCATTTCATTTAAGTATACTACTTATAAAAAACAAGTATACTTACATAAATTTAATTAAAATATAATTATATTATCTTAAACAGTTAATTTTATTGTATACTCCTCTCAATTGTATTATTCCTCCCTCCCTTTCACCCGCTCCATCTCTCACTCCCCCTCTCTCTCTATCTTACAAACTATCCCCCCTCTCCCTTCTTCACACATACTTTTAATTCTCTCTCTCTCTCTCTCTTCTCACATACATTGTATCTTTATCTCTCTCTCTCTCTCTCTCTCTCTCTCTCTCTCTCTCTCACACACACACACACACATATATACCAATACAAACATAATTATCATATCTCTCAAATAAACACATGTTCGCTATCGCAAGTGCACGAGTCACGCCAAGTAATAAAGTGATAAGTAGAGATCATTTCCATGAGGATTTGATTAATAAATTATCAAAGAAGAGGCTTAGTGAATTTAATTAAATTGAGCCATAACAAATTTTGATATGGAAAGATAATTTTGAAACTACTTTTATGATTATAAAGTGATAAATGGAAATGATTTCATTAAGAACTAACAAGGAAAAGAAAATGTACTGATCAATTTCTAAGAATTAACAACACTATATCAATCCCTTCCTACTCCCTTCTTCTTACTCTCTCCTGCAAAAAACACTATTTCTCAAACTCTCTTTATGTCACAATAATCCGAAGAATTAATTTATTTTCGTCACAATAAACTATATCAATAAACATATTTATTATATAAATATTATAGTAACAAAAACTAAAATTTTTAAAAAGTAAAAAACAAAAAATTTTAGTGGCGACACTAAGTCGCCACCGAAACACACTTTCGACGGCGACATATGATCGAGTGTCATTGCTGAAAGTTAATACTTTAGCGGCGACAAAACTTATCGTCGCTGAAAGTTCTACCTTCAACGACGACGACATAATGTCGCTGCTGAATGTGCCACTTTTGGCGGCGACAAGATATGTCACCGCTAAAAGTCAACACTTTTAGTGGCGACATTAAAAGTTGCCACTGAAGGTCAAAACTTTCAGCGGCGACTCTGTTGTCATCGCTGAAAGTCAACACTTTCAACGGCGACTTTTAATGTCGCCGTCAAAGATTGCCACTAAAAGTCTTTTTTTTGTAGTGTTACAACTCCTTCACCTCTCTCAATGAACTTATATCATACTCTTCATGATACAAAAGAGTAAAAAGAGCCAAACTACATCAATGCATATCATAAGGGCAAATAATAATAATAATAATAAGGGTTAAGGTACAAAAATACACATGTGCTTTACCCTGAGGAGCACCCAACAACAAATGTTTTTTTAGGTGGAAAAATATCCATGAACTTTCAAAATCAGAGCAAAAATATCATCACCGTTAATACAATCTAACTGCCGTTATCTTTGTGGTGGGCTCCACCTTATTAAAAAAACGAAAATGCCTGGGTCTTGTTAATTTCGCTCACTGCCCTTACTCATATATGCTATTCCCTTCTTCCCTTCACCCTATTTCCTTCTCAGATGTGATGCAGACGGTGGTGGAGTCATCGTCCACCAGCAGCGACGGCGCACACTCCACCAGTAGAGAGCACTCCACCAGTAGCGATGGTGCGACTCTTCACCAGTGGCTCGATCACTAATCCATGGCTCAGAGGATGTGCAGTGAAAAATGCGTTGGAGGTTGCGATTTGCAGTGACAAACGACAGTGGAGATTGATTTTCAGTGGAGATCGATTCCTCGCCACCTGAATGACACCCATCAGGCAGCGAAACTGGGCTTGAAGGTGCTTAGATTAATTATCACTTTCGACTTACCCTCTCTTGTATCAAATTTGGCCTTTTTACGATGTTGCTCTATTAAGGTTTTCTTAATGCGGAAGTTAAGTTAGGGTTTTTGATGCTTTATGTTTCATTTTTGGCATTCCTGTAGAATCGATGTGGCACTTAATCGGTCAGGCAGTGAAACTAGGCTTGAAGGTGCAATGAAAATTTTACCTTTATCCATTCACTTTGTATATTTCTTTTTGTACGCCAAAAATATGGGTTTGACCTGATAATTGGCAATTCTTTGTGCATTGGAGTGTCTATTAGTGTTTCTTTCCTATTATTTTGTCTACTTTGTGAGGTGTTCTGAGCACGATCTTACCTCAATGAAGATGCAATTGAAGCTTTAGTGGCCTTAGGTGTGCTTTTGGTATCTAGAAGTCATGTTAACTTGAGGTTGTTTTTTATACTATGTTCACTCTCTGATTAATGATTGTGGATGACGAATTTTTTAGGGTGAAGAGCATGAATCAGTGGTTCTGACTTGCGAGAGGTTGGGGTGATGGGCATTTTGGTCCTTTCAAGTTGTAATAAACGGACATCTGTCTCTTTTAATAGTGCTGTGAAATTTGCTCCAATTTGGTAAGCTTATAAGTAGTTTTGCACTTTCAAAAAACATTTGGTGCTGGGTGCACCTTGAATAAAAGATTATGTGTATTTTTGCTCCTTCACCCTTATAATAATAATCCCTCTTGTCTTTCATGTAAGAGTCAATTGACTTTTTTTTTTTTGAAATTAAAGAAGCTAAATAAATTACTTAATCATAGCATATGTTGTATATCGTTAAATTGTATACGAGTCTATAAGTTAGGTAAATTAGTTTGAAGAAAAAATGATAAATATAAATCCTTTGGTGTAACTTATTTAACTTCTTTAATCTCTTAAAAAAAAGTCAACTAACTATTATATTAAATATCAGAGGTAATAATAATAATGCATATCACAATTATTTGGTCTTCTCTTGTTCTCGATAACTAAAAATGCATTAGAAATGCTATAACGGTAATTGAGAGAGATGAAGGAATAATAATTTTGCCTTTCTAAATAAAATAGAATTGTTTTCACAAAAATATTATGGATGGCTTGAGGGTGATTTTAACCTCACCCGATTCTTTCCTAGAAGTTGTGTAGTTTTATCTAAGAAAAAGTAAAAGATATAAGACTTGGGACCACGCTTGGTAAAGCTTGTGTTTTTATTTTTTACCCTCTCCTAATGGACCAAAAAACTTGTTGGAGACAATTCAAAACACATTTAAAATCTACGCTTATGGGTGAGGTGAGAATTTTGTTCCAACTTCTTGACCATTTAATGCCACTAGTTTTTTCTATCATTTAAGACCGCTTTTCCTCTCCTTTTTTGTCAACACAGCAACTGCTCATCATAATGGAGCCAAGATTGGTCCTTGCAAATGTAATACAGGAAACTCTTGCTATTATGCCCTTTTTCTTATATCAACATGTTTAATTCTAAAAAATTTGAACGCATCTCAACCACTACTACTAAACAGAATTTTTTTTTTTTACCGATTTTGCTTATGCCCCCAAATCTTCTATATGATCGATCACATTGCAGCATTATTTCTACCATGCACGAGTTTGAGGCAAAAAGGCTTAACTGATACACACAAGTTGTCAGACATAACAATAAACAAAAGAAGCACAATGTTCTGGTGTAGAACTCAGATGTCTAGCCCGTTGGGCTAGTGCTTTGATCTTGGATCGATTAACCCTGCCGGAGTATCTACGGAGGAGATATCCAGGAAGGGACGAGATCACTGTACACTATAGGCTATCCGCCAAAAAGGGGGGATGGGGTATGTGTTCAGTGGGGATTGTGCACAATGATGCGTAATGTAAATAGGATAGAGTTAGAACGTGTGCACCTTCGACTCCTTCCCTTGTATATATATGGTATACCTTTGTATCGCAACCGTCGGATCTATCTTATCTCATGACTACAGATATGATAGATCCCCCTTGATTGTCGGCATATCTGGATATCTGATATAATCTTACATTGGGCCGTCTACGCGTTGGGCCGCTTAGGCAGGACCGGAACAGTAGCCCCCCAGCCCGGTAGTTCAAGCGTTTGATCTGCCGGGATGCACCTCGCTCCTATACTTCCTGTCCGAGGTGTGATACCGAGGTAGGCTAGCCACGCTGTCCTAGCCTGTTTGGATATTTGATTGGATAAGGCTTGACCTGGGTACGACCCTTAGGGCCTACGTACCCTGCAAAGGGATCAAAGCCCATATCCGTAATCCTTTAGTTAGGAGGTATTTGGCCGAGGCCGCGTAACCACTGGCCCGACTGTGTGGGTTTCGCGCTTCTAACTCTGAGGCCCTACCTTAGGATTCGCGCAATTGCCAGGAGTTTCACCGAGTACACAACGATTTGACGATGCTAAGATGTTTTTTATTTGCGGGACACTTATCCCGGGGACCGGGCTCTGAGGTGAGGCCAAGCTATCTATTCTTATTCCTAGGTCAGAACCCTTCTGTATTCCCCATCATTGCCCCCTGACAAGTGGCGGTCCTGGACTGGCGAGGGATTTCAACCGCCCTACTACGCCACATTTGGTTGTCGTGCGCATTAAATGCGCTCCTCGTTCTTCGTACGTTAATCCCGTCACTAGGAGGGAATTTACCTTTTTACCCTTGACGCTTCTACTTACTTGACTCGTAAGTGTCTTTCACATTTCACTTTTCCCTCCGCTTTTCAAGCTCCATCTTCTTCCTTTCTCCCGAGTTCACAGTTGCCCTACATACTTTGCATTTTTCCTGAACGATTAATCTCACCGATTAATCTTGTGCTGCATTCTCAGACTCTTCCCATCCGGGCGTTACTTTTTTTTGCTTAACTCCAGGTATGCCTGATCATTCTGCTGCTTTAACTGTATGTCTTTACTTACGGTCTATTTTTCGCATTTGTTCTTCGCTCATTACGCTAACGTATCGTGGGTAGGCTAAGATAAATGATTTTTCGGTTTCGGATGATTCTTTTGGTTTCCGGATGAGTCTTTTGGGTTCTGGATGAGTTTCTGGGTGTCTGTATTCAGAGTCATACTTTTCTATTCGTACGTGCGCGTCTGAGTTCGTGGTGGTTCTCCACCATTTTCCTTATTAGCCCTTTTATGCCTTTTTTCTCTCTAGCGTCTATGGTTTGGGTTAATCGCTCATCCTCAAGCCGTCCCCTAAACCCTGACGAGGAGGAAGCACTTCGTGCGCGTTACCCTTACATAAGCCATTGGCTACTTGGCATTCCCCTCTCCGAAGAGCAGAGATTAGCTTCCTTTCTCCTTGGGGGTCGGGTCCGAGAACCGTTGGATCCGCCCCACGCGCTGCTGCAAGGCCGCGAAATCCTGGGTCCCCCTTTAGGCCTTTCCTTCCAGCTATAACAGAGGTGGTACCGGCCCGACCCATTAATTTTTATGAAGACCCTCCTCGCCCTAGGGTAGAATCCCTTCAAGACGGGTATCTCAGTCCTTGCTGGGATTGCCTTTCCTCAAGTTCGTTCCATCTTGAACACGGCGAAGATTCTCGAGCCGACGCCATTTTAGGCCCTTATCGCCATAGGCCGTCCCCTGGGGTTGACTTTGTGACCGTGGGTCGTCCGAGTCCGCCTATTCTTCCCGTTCCGCGTCATAGCATGCATGCGTCAGGTATTTCCGCACTTGCTGATCCTAGTATTCCTATTTTTGTGTTATAGGTAAAATGGCGCCACCTTCTTCACAAACTAGTGGCCGATCGGACACCGGGGAGGCGAATTCCTCCGCGCCTTCTTCATCCTTGGTTAAGCGGTTTCCTTGGGTCACACATGACGTACTTGCTACCCGATCCTTGATGACTGATGCCGATCTCAATCAGATGCGACTAGGGGAGATGGAGGGTTGCTTCTTGAGTCCTCCCCTTGCCGATGAACCTGTTTGTTCCTCCCGGGCCATCGGTCGTACAAATTTTTTCTTTTTCTATAAAGCCTACATGTCCCGGCTCGGTATTCGCTTTCCATTTACCGGGTTCCAAATGGCCTGCCTAAATCATCTTCACTTGGCTCCTTCCCAACTTCATCCAAATGCGTGGGCATACTTAGTTGCCTTTGAACGTTTATGCAACAGTTTTTCCAAGCCCCTTCCTTGCACGACTACCTTATTCTTCTATTTCTTTTGCCCTTTTACCCCTCGTTCTGGTAAGGAGGCCGACAAGTTAAAGGGTCTTACTTCCCTTCGAGGTTGTACCGACTGGAAAATCCTGAACGCTTTCTCCGACTCCTTTAAACATTTCAAAAACAGCTTTTTTAAGGTAGTCGCTAAACCTGGGGAGTAGCCTTGGTTCCTGCGGGGGGCCGAGGCTGAGAAAGTGGAGTGGATGTTTCCTCTGTATTGGATGTACGATCACCATAAGCTAACCTCCACCTCCTACCAAGTGGAATCTGACAATCTACCGGCCGACGAGGTCTTATCGGTCGATCGACTGGTGTCGTATGCCACCACATATGGCACCAGGAGCATTGCCTATTTTATTACCGGTCCTGGCTCAAAGCCGGGATATACTATCTGTATGGATCCTTAATCGTTTATTTTTGCTGCGTTTCTATGACTTTTATATTTGTCGAGTCTGACCTCTGTTATCTTGCTTTTGCAGCTCAACAAATGGCCGGGTTGCCTTCCTATCTATCTCATGTGAATCCTGGCGGAGCCGCTCCTCCAAGGCCAGAATCCCGGAAACGTACCGCCACTGCATCGAGCCGGGGATCAGAATCAGCCGCGACCCGTGCCCTGGTCGTGAAAAAGACTAGGAGTTCATCCCCGGTCGGCACGTCTTCACCTGTTCCTTCGGGGCAATCTCTTCCTTCGGGGAAGGAGACCATGACCGAGGAGGCTCAGACTTCAATTCTCTCTATGCCTGATCATCTCCTCCTCCCCCTCCTCCTTGTAAGTTGCCGAGGAACTTAGTTTGGGAGAAAGGGGTGACTGACGAGCTCAGAGTGGCATTCTTCCCTCCACGCCGGTTTCTAGATACTACCCTTCCCCTGTTCGAAAGCGACGAAGATCTGGTTCATTCTATGTAGAATCATCTTCTAAAGGGGGTTGGCTTGGCGCAATCACTTCCTTTGCTTTGTTAAGGTACTTGGCCAAAAGAGGGCCTTTAGTCTGATAAGTGCCTTCAACCTGCGCTGTTACGAGCTGTGAGTCGGTGAAAACCTTTACTCTTTGCGCCCCATGTTCCCTGGCTTGCAATAGTCCAGCAATTAGGGCTTCATATTCAGCCTGGTTATTGGAAGTCGGGAACTTCAGCTGGAGGGAATGTTCAATGGTAACGCCGTCCGGGCTTTCGACTATAATTCCTGCTCCGCTGCCCCTCGTGTTTGAGGAACCGTCTACATATACCTTCCATACCTCTTCTTGGCCGGCGTCGGCGTTCTTAACCGGGGTGAGTTCCCTCACAAAATCTGCCAACACTTGTGACTTGATTGCATGTCGGGCTTCATATGTGATGTTGAACTCTGACAATTCGATGGCCCAGCTGGTCATTCTTCCTGCCAGGTCTGGTTTGTGTAAAATCTGCCGAAGAGGCTGGCTTGTCCGAACTATGATTGGATGTCCCTGGAAGTAGGGCCGAATTCTTCTCGCCGAGATAAGTAGGGCGAAAGCCACCTTTTCCAGCTTTTGGTATCATAGCTCCGAGCTCTGTAACGCCTTGCTTACGAAATAGATTGGTTCTTGGCCGATGTCGGTTTCCCGTACTAGGGCTGCGCTTACTGCTTCTTGTCCAATTGATAGGTATAGAAATAAAGACTCACCCGGGTCAGGTTTTGAGAGGACTGGTGGGGTCGCCAAACATATTTTGATCTTTTGGAACGCTGCCTCGCAATCCGGGTTCCATCCTCCTTGCGTTTCCTTCTTTAATAACCTGAAGAATGGGAGTGCGTTCTCGGCCGATCTCGGTAAAAACCGGGTGAGGGCAGCCAAGCGGCCGGTCAGCTGCTAGACTTCCTTCTTCGTTTTGGAGCCTGCATGTCGAGCACCGCCTTGCATTTATCGAGATTGGCCTCAATCCCCTGATTTGTAAGCATGAAGCCTAGGAATTTCCCGGCCGAGACTCCGAATGCACACTTGGCAGGATTCAGACGAATCTGAAATCTTCTTAATTTGTCGAACGTTTGCTCGAGGCTCGGATGTGGTCTTCCGGTTCCTTAGTTTTCACGATCATATCATCGATGTAGACTTCCACATTTGTTCCGATCTGGTCCGCGAAAACCTTGTTCATCATCCGTTGGTATGTTGCTCCGGCATTTTTTAGACCGAACGGCATGACGTTATAACAATAGTTGGCCTTGTCAGTCATGAAGGCTGTCCTCTCTTGATCGTCTGGGTGCATGGCAATTTGATTGTATCCAGAGTAAGCATCCATGAAAGACAGTAACTGAAAACCCGAGGAATTGTCGACCAGTTGGTCAATGTTGGGCATTGGGTAGGAATCTTTTGGGCATGCCTTGTTTAAGTTGGTATAATCTGTGCATACCCTCCATTTTCCACTTGGCTTTTTTACCATGACCACGTTGGATAGCCACGTGGTGTATTGTACCTCGTGGATGAATCCGGCTGCTAGTAACTCGTTGTTCCAAAGCCTTCTGTCAGTCGGCTCCTATGTTCCTCTTCTTTTGTGCCACTGGTGTCGCTCCTGGTCGAACAGCCAGCCTGTGGCAGCAGAAGGCCGAGTCTACCCCAGGTATATCGGCCGACGTCCATGCAAATACATCCTGGTTCTGTCTTAAGAACTGAATAAGACTATTTTTCAAATCCGGACTAAGTGCTCCCCCTACTCTCGTAGTTCTCGAAGGGTCACCTCCGAGGATTAATTCTTCCAACTCACCTTGCGGCTCCGGACGTGGTACCTCGAGCTCTTCCCTGAGGTCCAGCTCTATCATGCCTACTGGCCGTCCAGGCTTCCTGACCCTTTCAGAATCTGGGCGGCATTCGCCTTTAAGGATCCGGGGCGGAGATGTCGGTCCTTCTTCCTTTTCTCGAACCGACTCGAAGTAACATTGCCTAGATTCCTT
Organism: Acacia melanoxylon; assembly: GCA_019022615.1. Classification (NCBI taxonomy): domain Eukaryota; kingdom Viridiplantae; phylum Streptophyta; class Magnoliopsida; order Fabales; family Fabaceae; genus Acacia; species Acacia melanoxylon. The sequence goes on from JAFJYJ010000072.1 coordinate 120,801, forward strand.
CTGGTCTCCGCTGATCACCACGACTTGATTTTTCTTGTTTACCATCTTCAAATTTTGATGTTTTGTAGATGCCAGTATGTCCCAGCCATGGATGGTCGGTCTTCCCAATATGAACCTTATTCGTTCTGATCTAAACGCCTCTTTGGTTCCCAATGTTAGTCGCAAGTCAATATACCCTTTGGGGAGCGAGTGCTCTCCATTAAACCCTATGAGAGTTGTTTTGCATGGTTTTAGGTCTTCTACGTCCATCTTCATCCTTTTGAAGGCATCCCAACTGATGATATCTGCCAAGCTCCCTGGATCCACGAAAATCCTTTTAACTCGGTATTGCGCCCGGGTTCCCGTCATGACTAAACCGTCCTGGTGTCTCGGGACTACGTCCTACCGTTCTTCATGAGTAAACGCTAGAGGTGGCGGCGTCGGTTTCTTAGGGTCTTCTTTGAACTTTGGGAGATCCCTTACCAATAGGATTTCTCTTAGGTATTTCTTACGCTGGCTCAGGGTATCTCCTCCTCCCCCGAAACCTCCACTAATAGCGTTGCAGTGGAATTGGGCTTCTAGGAACTCGTCATCATTGCTAGTTGCCTTTCGTTTGTTTCCATCTTTCTTAAGGTCCGATGTCGGGCTCCTACTACGACCCTCTTGCTTACGCTTGTTATTTTTTTGCCCTTGGGTTTTTATCAGGTACTGGCGTAATTTGCCATCCCTGATAAACTTCTTGATGGCATCCCGAAGTTCATAACATTGGTCTGTCGTATGCCCCGGGCCGTCATGGAACGCGCAATAGTTGGAGTGGTCAGTGGAAGGTCGGTTTCGGTTCGTCTGGGGCCGGTCAGCCCTTCTCATCTCGGTGTGTGCGACTTCCTTCCAAATCTGGGAACGAGGAGCGTTAAGAGGAGTGTATTTTTCATACCTTGCTTTCACTTCGGGTCTCTCCCGTCTCGTTCGTCCATCTCGGTTCCGTGTGCGGGGTGGGGGCTCTTGCCTCCGTTTAACGGGCTGGTCCTTGATGTTAGGTGACGTGTTCCCCTGCTTTTTGACTCCAACAGCATTAGCTAGCTCCATCTGCTCTACATCCAAGTATTGTTTGGCTCGAGTGTGAAATTCGGTGAGTGTGTAGACTCGGGTCTTGAAGATACTCTTAGCCAATCGAGACAGAGGATCCAAGCGGTCTATGATGCAGTGTACATGGACTTCCTCTGGGAGCGAGCGTACCTGTAAAGCTACTTCCTTGAATCGGTCCAGATATTTTTGTAGCGTTTTGCCCTTCCTCTGTTTGATTTTACTCAAGGTGAATTGAGACTTCGGCTGCTTCTTGCTTGTTGCGAAATTCAATTCGAACTTTCGTCCGAGGTCCTCAAAATTGTGCACCGAGTCCGTCGGCAAGGTATGGAACCACGTTTGTGCCGGACCGGTTAACGTTGCTGCAAAGAGTCGGGAGATGACTGAGCCCGTAATCAGTCGAACGTACATGAGTAGCTCGAATGTGTCGAGGTGCGCGCGTGGGTCCTGAGTCCCATCATACTTGGGGAGGTGCGTCAAGTCCAAGTTCTTTGGATATGGTGCAGTTGCAATTTCCTCAGAGAATGGGCCTCCATTGCGGGCGGTTAGGTATTTCATTTTATATTCTCTGGGAGAGCCTTGACGCCTGGGCTTTCGCTCTGTATCTCGGTCTTCATGTTCCGAGATGCGACTCAGACGTATTTTTTTCGCCTTGTGACGTGTCGGACCTCGTGGGGAGCCTGAGGTCTTTTGGGCATCCTGCTGTGATGACCTCGGTCCCTCGCTGCGAGATGAATTGCTAGTGCTATGTACCCTCCGCTCCTTGCTTTCCCTTGGATCTTCGCGGCTTTCATTACTGATTGATTTCTCAAGCTTCTTAAATCGTTCTTCCATCATCTGCTGCATTATCCTAAAATCTTCCTGGCGCTGGAGGCTATTACGCTTTTCAGTATTTTCCATGCGCTTCAACATCGACTCCTGTGTTTGGCGGAGGAGGGCAAAATCTGGATTTTGACCCGAGGTTTCCGTTTCTGTTGCTGTTTGTGCTTTGGGGATAGTAGGAGGGGAGGACGATGTGTCAGAAAGGTTCCCCTCCGGGATATCCTCAGGCTATTCTGGATCCTGGTGGGCTCCGGCCTGAGGTGGGTTTTCAAGCTGATGATTCCGACTGCTGCTTTTGGTATTAGCCATCGGTGGTCACGGGGATCGAATTTTAACGATCCCCACGGTCGGCGCCATTGTTCTAGTGTAGAACTTAGATGTCTATCCCGTTGGGCTAGTGCTTTGATCTTGGATCGATTAACCCTGCCGGAGTATCTACGGAGGAGATATCCAGGAAGGGACGGGATCACTGTACACTATTGGCTATCTGCCAAAAAGGGGGGATGGGGTATGTGTTCAGTGGGGATTGTGCACAGTGATGCGTAATGTAAATAGGATAGAGTTAGAACGTGTGCACCTTCGACTCCTTCCCTTGTATATATATGGTATACCTTGGTATCGCAACCATCGGTCTATCTTATCTCATGACTACAGATATGATAGATCCCCCTTGATTGTCGGCATATCTGGATATCTGATATAATCTTACATTGGGCCGTCTACGCGTTGGGCCGCTTAGGCAGGACCGGAACACACAGTAATGAGCATCACGGGTTCAATCTTCTTTAAATCCATAGTGAATTCAATCTTCATGGGTTTTAAAGTTTTACATAATGCAAAATGCTTTTTTTTTAGAAACATACGAAGCATGACACAACTTTTTCAAACTAGCTAATTAATATCCTATAATCACCTTAGATAACTCCCACCGGACAACTTAGCACCTACAGATTTAATTTCTCTCCAGCAAGACTTAAACATATTTTTATAAATTATACAACAGAAGCCATAAATTTTAAATTTTTTCTATATTTCTATATTCTAATTGGTTTAAGTAGCAATTTTGCCCTAGAAGTTTTTTTGGGTTCAATTTTGCCCCGGAAGTCTAAAATTGGAGCAAGTTTGCCCCTTTGTTAACAACCCTAACGGTCAACTAAAAATTGACCGTTAGGGTTGTTAATGAAAGATTCGGCTATCACCCAAGAGTGGGGTGAATTGGGTGTCTAATTAAAAACTTGGTACTTTGAAAATCTTTTCAGAAACTTACTGAAAGTAGTTTGAATGACAAAAATAATTTATAAAGTGATAATCAGTCATTCAAATATACCACTCTTGTCCTATTTATAAGTCCAGTTTGACCAAATCTCACATACCAAGGAGAGGTAAGTATCTCAATGATTATGGAACAAATTTCCAACTTTACCCTCATTTATGAATGGGTACCTTTTAAAATTTATTGTCAAATTTCTCTCATCTTTTTCTCTTTACAACATGACTAGCCAATCTCTTTCATCATCATTACTATGGGCAAAATTGTCACAATCTCATTTATTTGGTCAAACTGGACTTATAAAAAGGACCAATTTTGTTGGTCAAAGTGGACTTATAAATAGGACCAGAGTGGTATATGCACATTCAAATATATGTGCTAGAAATATAAGAGATAAGGGAAGAGAATATGCAAACTGATTTATACTGGTTCGGCTCAATCCTTGACCTACGTCCAGTCCCCAAGCTCCGCTTGAGATTTTCAATCCACTGTCTTCTTTCAACTTGATTACACGTTCTGTACATGAAGTAATCCTCTCACTAAGATTCACTCCCCCTTACAAACTGCAATCAATTCACCCAATTGATTACACACTATGTACTCGAAGTAACCCTCTCACTAGGATTCACTCCCCTTACAAGCTGTAATCAATACAATGGGTCTCCCACTCAAGATCACCCAATCTTGAGTAACTCTTAGATAGAATGATAGGATGATTACAATAAATCTTCTCTCTCAGAAGTGAATGAATAAACACTGAAGTGCATTACAAATAATTTCACTCTCTCTGATAAACTATGTAAACATTTTGAAAACAGAGAGTAAAATAAGATGAAAATCAGAGTATGAGCATTTTGAAGTTGTAGGCTTGTGTCTTGCTTCTTCTATCTTGAATCTGACTTCTTTTATAGGTAGAGATCAATATATGAACGTTGGATGAAGAAATATAGCCGTTAGACTCAGATAGAAACTAGCCGTTATAACCTCGTTTTCTGAACCAGCGACGAATACTCGAGTATTCATTTGGAAACTCGGGTATTCAATACTTTACTTGGATACTCGAGTATTCACTCAAGTATTGCTTCTCGCCAACCTTCAAGTTGCTCTCTGTCTGATGGAAACTCGAGTATTGAACTTACATACTCGAATATTGACCTTTGTTGAACTAACCGTCAACTTTCAAGGGTCATATCTCCCTGGTCTGAACTCCATTTTGGTTTTTTCAACTCTTCATGGAAAGCTCTATGAGTCTACTTTCATATGCCACCAATTTCAGCTCAATCGGATTTGTATTTTGTGAGTTACACTCAAAACATTGAAGCTTGGTTTGCTGTGTGGCGTGAATTTATCTGTCAACTTCCACAATCCATATCTCTCTCATATGAACTCCTTTGGGCTTGAATTTTATATCAAAATGACGCATTGGGAGTCTAGTTTTATATTCCACTGATTTCACCTCAATCTGATTTCTGGTTTAGGAGATATCATCAAATTACCAGACGTCGCCAGAGCTGAACGTGAAACAGATCTGATCACCGCTGCATACTCGAGTATTGACTTGAATACTCGAGTATTGCTAGTCCAGAGAGGCCAAAAATGCTGAAGACACTGCATACTCGAGTATTTACTTAGATACTCGAGTATTCCTAGTCCAAAGACCCCAGAGATGCTAAAAACACTTCAATACTCGAGTATTGATGAACATACTCGAGTTTTGACTCCTAAACTCGAGTATTGAGTTCTTTACTCGAGTTTTCTCATCCTGGAGTTGATTTTTCCTTGTTTAACTCTAAATTGAGTCATTCCAACTTCCATATGCTCTTGGAGGCATCTAGCATCAATATAAGAACTTGAATAATGATATCTTCATTCCTTTCAACAAGTTCTTCCTTTTTCCATCTCCCAACTTGATCATTCTTCATCATTCAACTCTTTCTCTCTTCTCTTCTTCTCTTGATCATTGTCCATAATTCAATTCTTTCTTTCTTCTCTTCTCTTGATCATTTTCCACAATTCAATTCTTTCTTTCTTCTCTTCTCTTGATCATTCTCTGTCATTCAACTTGTACTCATTATTCTTTGCTAGTTCCTCAATATCTTCTCTTCTATATCCATAGAAGTGAGCCTATGTTGAACTTGTTTCTGAATTTAATGTGTAGACTTTTCGTATCAGCACTATTCATGTATACTCCTCTGTAGCTCAAATATGATGAAGCTTCAATCCAACTTCAGTTTGATCATGGAGATTTCCAGTATCACATATAAGAACATATAGTGCAAGTTCTTATTTCTTTAGCCTCCTTTCTTGGTCAATCTCTATAGTTCAACTTGGAATAATCTTCTTCAATATATCCTTCTTGATTAATCTCTATAATTCAACTTGGATTAATCTAAATTAAATATAGCAGTTAGTCAATGTAGGAGATAACTATATTACTCAATCTTTTTGCTTTTAATAATGACATCTATATAAGGCATCATCAAAACTAATCATAACCAACAGTTAACGAAGGGGCAAAATTACTCCAAAAAAAAAAACTTCCGGGGCAAAATTGCTACTTAACCAAAAAAAATTGTTAAAACTGCTATTTATGATATCATATATTTAAAATTATTATTTATATAATATCTAGGGGTGGAAACAGTCGGGCCAAATTTGTGCTTCACCCTTAATAGGCCGGGCACGTTCGCGGCAACAAAGTGGCCTGAGTCTGGCCTATGGCCTGTTAGAGGCCATTTTTTTAGCCTGAGCCTGGATTATGCCCTGTTAAGGAGGCCTATATTTTTTAAAATTTTATAATTAGGCTAACAAGCCTCACTGTAAAACAGGTCTACTTCAAAGAGGCCAAAAATAGGCCTACTTTAAATAGGCCGAATTACATAAATCAGCAAAGGCAAAGATAAAAAAAAGGGTTGCATTTTCATTAACAAGTCATTATTGCAAAATTAAATATTAAATATAAAAAAGGGTTAAGTAGCATTTTTTGCCCCAGAAGTATAAGGCCAAAAGCAATTTTGCCCTGGAAGGTTTTTTTTTTTGGAGCAATGTTGCCCCGGAAGTTTTTTGTTTGGATCAATTTTGCCCCTCCGTTAACAACCCTAACGGTCAACTAATAGTTGACCGTTAGGGTTGTTAATGGAGGGGTAACATTGCTCCCAAAAAAAATTCCGGGGCAAAATTGAACCCAAAAAACTTTCAGGGCAAATATTGTTCTTTGGGGTGTACTTCCGAGGAAAAATTGCTACTTAACCCATTATAATTTATGCAATGAATAGTTCAAATGCTATAAATCCATATAGTTAATGCCACGGGTGCATATCTTTACACAAACCAAAGCAATGAATTAACACACTTAAGCTCAACAAGGTAAATGAAGCAAGATGTAGAATAACATAATAAGAACATGGTGGTGGATTCGATGCTTTCTACAAAATGAGGAAGCTTTTATTGACCAACGCAAGATAGCAATAAGAAGAAAAACTCCCCTTATAAGGAGTCATTCAAGTGAATAATGAGTATAAAAACATTCTTAAATGGGATTCAATGTTTTGCACAAAATGAATAAGTCCACTTTATTATTGTTACGTACTAATAAGTTTTGATATGGAAATGATGCGGTGTTTTTGCTCTTTTTTTATCATGCCCATTTCTCGAATTAGGGTCGGTCCTTTTAGACCGAAGTAAAAAAAAAAAAAAAAAAAAAAACATATGTTTCTCAAGTCCCGGTCCAAGAGCATGCGGGCCATTTTTATGAATCAAAATTATTTTTCCTATGTTTTTTAAAAAGAAATATAATTAATAAAATACATAAAGAAAAGTTCTAATTTATCAAATAAATGTTGTCAACATTAATGTCTATACAACACACTTAATGCAATAAACAAACGCAATCACTAATTCATAATCAAGAGTAAACTATTGTCCACAAGTAACTCACACAAAGCATAACAAGCTTACCATTAAGCAACATGAGTACGATGACTATCATTTTCATCTTCTTCACCACTATAATCAATTTCAAAGACATTTGATTGTGCTTCACTTCGAGTAGTAGGCTCGTCGGGGTAAAAATATCAAGAATATGTTCTCTCACATCATGAATATACCCATAATCTTTATCGGCAACAAATATTAAACCAAATTATAAAATTAAAGTATAGTTATTATGTATTTGTAATTAAATTGATAAATAACTCTATAACAAATACAAAATACATATAAATTAGTAAATTTAATGGTCAGGTCAAGTCAAGTTAAGGAAACAAAAAAAATATTTAAAGTGCCTAACGGGCCGGCACATGGCCTTGCAAGGTCAGCCCTTCTAGGCCCATGACCCTACAGTGTCGGCCCTACAGAGCCAACTTCATTTAGAAGCTTCAATTTACAAGCCTGACCCTTGAAGGGCCAGGGCTTAAACAGGCCGGCCCGATTTCCCGGCTCTACCCATGGCCTTATCTCTCTCTCTCTCTCTCTCTCTCTCTCTCTCTCTCTCTCTCTCTCTCTCTCTCTCTCTAAAGTCTCAATGCTTCGTCTCACACCACCCCATGACTTTACAACCTCCAACACTTTCTATGTTGTCAACATTTCAGCTCTAATAGCAATCAGTCTATGGTTCATAGCATGATTTAGATTTCTAGCTGGGACTAAAGGCATCCTATCAAAAGACTAAAAAACTAATATCAGACGATACGTACGTACTTACGTACATACATACATATATATAAGTGTAAGAAAAGAAAAGCAATGTGTAAGGTAGGGGTGGAAACAGGCTAGGTCAGGCTTCACCCTTAACAAGTCAGGCTTGTTTGGCTACAAAGTGGCTTGAGCTTGGCATGTGGCTTGTTACAGGCCCTTTTTTTGGACCTAAGTCTGGCTTGTATACAGGCCTGTTAAGAAGGCCTTTTATCAACAACCAAAAAAAAAACTTTTTAAGTAACCTAACAGGCCACAGACCTCACCGCAAAACAGGCCTACTTCTAACAGGCCGAAAACAGGGCTACTTTAAACAGCCTAAAAATAGGCTGAATTACATCGTGTCAAAATCTTAAGGGAAGGAAGAGAGAGTAATTACAAATTTACCATTTTATCCTTATAACAGGCAAGACTAACAGGCTTAAAAGGCTCATTGGTAGGCCTAGGCCTGATCTATTAAGAAAAATAGGCTTTGAAATAGGCCTTGGCCTGGCCTTTTAGCTTGACAGGCCAGGCCTGACCAGGCTTCGAACAGGTCAGGCCGCAAGCCTCTGATAGGCTGCCTGGCTTGTTTCCACCCTTAGTGTAAGGTAAGTGTCTTGCCAACACTACCAAAGTTGAAAAAAACGAAAAAGTCAACAGAAAAGTACATAATATACTATGAGGTGTCTTGCAAGGCACAAAAGCTTTACATAGCAAGATAGCTTTGTAAATAGTTTTGTCTTGTATAATAAATAGATCAGGATAATAGAAAGAAGTATATAGAGTTTCTTGTAAACTTGCTTTACGTGTAAAGTTAGGTAAATGCTTTATGTCAAGATAGAATAGGAAGGAGTTGGTATGCCAGCTCTATATAAGACCTGTAATAGGAAAATTATTTATCTTAAATATTATATTTAGATAAATATTATACCTTAAATAATCTTTTTAATAAATATTACCTATTTAAAATAGGTGAATTTGTGGTCTCAATTTTTTCTTATTATTTTTATTTGTTTTCTGGGTAATTTCTTCCTAGAATTAATATAGTTGAAGATTTAATTTTCTAAATCTTATTAGGAATCATAAAATATCCTAAGATTATCATAATTAAGTATAATCTTAATTATATCATTTTAGCAATCAAAATCATCAAAGGATGCTTAAATCAGTTAGAGAAAATTAGCAACAATCATTGGGCAATTTAATTTGCAATAATTAAGATATTTTTCTAATTTTTGAAATTAATTAATAATTAATTTAAAAAGGTCATAATTAAGAATATATCAACTTAATTAGTATCCAAAGGATATGTAAAGGCCAAGATTAATACACAAAGGGTTTTTAACCATCAAGATTAATTTAGAAACCTATCAAATTTTGGCAATTAAGCCTAATAACCCCCTAAAACACTATTTTAGCAATATTAATAAAATATTAATTAATTCTCCCTTTAATTATTTAAAATGGCGAAAATTGCTAAAAAGGTTAAGTAATTGTATTAATTCTTAAATCTAAATCGTTAACAAATATCACTAATAGTATTTAGATTTTTTCCAACCCAAAATCAAAGGCTTGGATTAAATTTAATAAAGTTAATCTAAAGGTTTTAAAATTTATTTCATAAAGCCTAATCCTTGTGAGATTAAAATCAACCAATAGGAGAATTTTACCATGGCTTTTACAAATAAAACACAAATCCAAGAGTAAAATTATAGAGTGAGTTCGGTTTTGGGAAGGGAAAGGAAGAGTAAAATTGTTAAATGTAATTAACAAATAAACATCATAATCAAACATTAATCGCAAAGACTTTCAAGGCTTGTAAGATTAAGACATAAAGGAGATGAAATGCAAATTAGAATGAAATTAGGGGGGGTCGGTTTTGTGAAAGATGAGCCAAGATAATATCTAGATATTTACCTAAAATATGTCATAATCAAGTTTAAATACAAGAAGACTTTTGTGGTAATTGTGATATAAGCTTATGTAATAAAGGTAATTAATGATTAATTAATAAATGGTAAGATAAAAACCATTAGGATGAATTCAAGACACAAGTGAATGAGAACCAATAGAAAATAAATTGTATCTTGAAAATCATTGATCATGGATCAAATATAAGTAGATATTATGAACAAGCACAATTTAAGTTTGAACTTGGTTATCTCCAAAGTGATTTTCACAAACTTTTGTGATTCATACTTAAGTGATTTAGAAGTCTAAAAATACCTTAAATCAAGTCATAAAATTGTGATTAGAAAAGTGGAAATAGATCTTGAATAAAAACACCAACTTGCACCTAACTAAATAAGTATTTGGGGAGAAAAAGATGAAGAAGAAAGGAGGAGAGGAGGTGGCGGTTTTGAGTAGGTGTAAGGGTGAGATTTAAACTTCTCAACTAAGTTTAATCCAAGGGTTAAGAATGAGTAAGAGTTGTTAGGTAGTTAACCCACAATTTGCTATAAATAGGGCCTTTGGCTCTTCATAATTCCTCACCAATTCATAAAGAAAGAACAAGCTTAGAGTAGCAGAAATATAGAGAGAAATTGAGAGTGAGAAGCTTTGAGAAAGAAGGAGCAAAGTTCTAGGTAAGTTCTTCAGCTCTAGCTTTTGAGTTTTTAGTTAAATTGTTGTTTTGATTCATAATCTTCCAATTATAGTTTTATTTTCATGTTTTTATGGTTATAATTGGCTTTATTTCAAAAAAATGATGAAGAAGAAGTTATAGCAAAATTTTTGGAAGATTATGGTCAAAGTAGCGAAACTCTGGCAAAAATTTGTCGGTTAGCGATTTTTGAAAGCTATTTCAAAAACGCTGGTATCTTATGTTGAAGATGCTATGTTAAAAGTCTGAGTAAATTCATGGTAAAAGTAGACATATAGAGCTTTCCACATATACCTATAGCATGTCATTTTTAGTTTTGTGCTAGGAGATAAAAATTCTACAAAATTGGCTACGAAATTCTGGAGAATTCTGAGCAGAGGATGAAAATACGAAAACTGGGAATTTTTCATAAAATCTGGGAAATAACCAATATTTTTTCTTAAAATTAGACATCTTAAGGATTCCGAGGAATTTTACGGATCCTCGTTTCGAGTTCTGTGGAATTAGTTATGATTTTTCAAAGTTAGGCGAAAAATCAGCCCACTTGCTGTACAACAGCGTTTTTACGAAAATAAAAGGGGATTAAGTTGAAAATAATTAATCCAGGGGTAAAATGGTCTTTTGAGACTAAGATATTTATTAGAATATTAATTATGAATTAATAAATGCGATATTACCTTTATAGGATATCCGTGATCACAATTTGACCGTCCAACGTACCGTGAACAACAACGAAGGTACGTTCGCGTACTGTATCACTAACTCTGATGCTTATTGTATACTTATATGTGATAGACGACTATACATGTGAATTGTATAGATAACTTTACATGTGATGTCTACTGTTAACATAGACGACTATACATGTGAATTGTATAGATAACTTTACATGTGATGTGTACTGTTAACATAGATAACTATACATGTGAATTGTATAGATAACTTTACATGTGATATGTACTGTTAATATATTAATCTTACATCTGCTGTGTGCTTATGTGTTGATTATTGTTGTAATATCATGAATATCTGTCATACATATATTGTTTACATAAGCATGAGGTTAACCGTTACCTGGGGTCCAATGGGCATTGGACCTCAGTCTTAAACTAATAGTTCATGAAAGGATCAAGGATCAGAGAAGGCACCGGTAGATGAAGCCGTAAAAAGACGCCGATGGACGGAGCCGTGAGGAGGCACCGGTCAAAGCAAATGAGGGAAGAAGGTTAACAGAACCTACCTTCTGGCATGAATCTAATAGGGTTACTTCAAACCATTTGGTGCTTACACTAGAAAGGGTCGTCTATGTGGTTCAGTCAATCAGTCGTCGTGAATTCGGGGAGACTTCCACTAGACTTTACCCAGCCTGGCCAAATGGATTTGATATAACTGTGTTAGGTTCTATGCCCCAAGTCAGGAAATGGCTTGGTCTGAAAATGTATAGTTACAATGTAAATTCTGTAATTATATAAGTCTTGTAACACATGAATATTCCTTCGGGAAATTTGTAATATATCAGTATACGTCGGGCATCAGCATATGCCTAAGTATTTTATATCAGTTACTCGTTGTTCAAATTGTTTTTAGTACGTGCTCTCTGTTTCCGCAACACGCTGAGTTGTAGCACCTCAAAACTCTGACAATTTTTATAAAACCACGTGTCACCGGCACGATTTATGATACGGAATTTGGGGTGTTACAGACCCTGTAAGTATGCATTGCAACATACACTAGCTTTCGAACTCTCAAGCTCAAATCGCAAATCTCTCTTGTAAGGGCACTTTGGTCATTTGATTTGGGAGATTTTTAAGTCCCTTCTTAACATATTTAAAGACGTTTTGCACTCCCTTTTTCATGAGTATTTTGACCAAGAGCTCAAGGGCCATAGAAATATAAGTGTATGTGCAGGAGGGCACAAAACACTTATATGGTGTTAATCGGTTGGTAAAAATGTCATTTAGCTATGTCCTAAGGTATGAGACAAGTAACTAAGCAAAAATGTGCTAAAATAGATATGCACATGACATTTCCTGAACTGATGAGGGTGCCCTGCGTTTTTGAAGATAAAAAGTCAAACGTAATGATAATCAGGGAGACACATGGCGTCACAGGGAGAAAAGTTTGACTTTTTGGAAATAAAAGTACAATGTCATCATGAGCTTCTAGAAAAAGGTAAATCCTTACCCATTAAGAAATGAATCTTGTCCACACAAAATCAGAAGGAAGAAACAGTTGATTTAACCTGCATACAAGCCCAATCGCAAGGTTCAAGCCGTAAGGAAAAGAAATCAGATGAAAGGGAACCAATAAGGACCAATTAGGGGCTTCTTTTTGAATCAAATGAAACAAACACTAGTTTGTTTCAGGGTGGAATATGGTGCCACATATGGGAGATAAGCCAAAGAAAAAGATCTGAAAACTTGAAGGTTAAGTAAAGAGCGAGCGAGCTATTAACCGCCGATGCACCCTATTAACCACTGGACAAAAGGGTGACTTGGGTAAATCAAGTAAAAGCACAAACAATCATATTTCCATGGCCATGAATGCGCCACCTAAGCCCCTGGAAAAAAATCTAGAATTTCTTGAAATTTAAAAGTAAGAAACATGCAAAAATCCAAGGAACATGCTTTGGAGCACTAGGTAAAAGGGTTCTTGGATAAAAGGTGTAATTAGGACACATGGAGATTTGTATAAAAAATATATATCTTATTTTAAGGGCAGAAATGGCGCCACATGTCCCTTCTAGAAGAGTCTTGAATTTTCTTGAATTAAACAAAGAAACCCTAATACACCTTTTTAACCAGCGGATAATAGTGTGAACTGGGTAATTCGTTGCACCTGAGGCCATTATTTAAGGACACTTCCTCCCCATTTCTTGGCTGCAAGGGACGATCTCAAGGAGTGATAGGGAAGGTCCAGCCAAGTTCATACGCACGGAAGAAGAAGTAGAAATACCGGTTAAAGCTCAAGTTCAAGGTAAGCTCGAAACTAGCTCTTATGACTTGAAACTTAGGATTTTTGTTCAGCTGGTTTGAGCATGAATTTGGGATATGATTTTGATGCTTTTGAGGGTTCCATTGAATTTAAAACTAAATTTTTCATGAGAATGAGTTAAAGTCATGATTTACAAACCCGAAAACCGTGAAATCCAAGAGAAACAGCTAGGTGCCAGATTTTGGAATTCTGGGCAGCGACGCTTACTAAATGGTTTTAAAATAGTAAATGAAGTCCAATGGCCATAAAATTTTACATTCTTACAGTAAACATCTGGGGAATAATTTTGATGTATGATCTTGTAATTGTTCAAGTTTCCTACTAAGAGCAATTAATTTTTGAAAATAACCCACATGACTGAAATTCTTCTTTGACCAACGAATCAAGTTTCAGCACCATGATGAGATATGAACACCTTTGGTATCTAAAATTATTTTTATCATAAACAAGACATCTTAAGGGTTCAAAGGTATTTGATTTCACGGAAAACATATTTTTGTAGAATTAATTAAAAATATTTGAAGTTAGTGTACCCTTTCTAGAAATTCTGGTATAAGGCAAAATTCATGGTTTTGAAAAGAGAATTTGTATAGATGATTTAAAAGAGATGTGTTTGCTTTATTTAGATATAACACAAGACTGGAGAGACTTTACAAGAACTGGGAAATTCTGTTAGACACTGAACAGCTGTCAAGTAGTAACTGTTTACACACGTACTCTATGTTACTTTGTATGTTTGTGTGCCATAGTTGAGGATTTGGGCTGTGGGGCCTAGTGGACTGTGTGTCCTTGGGTCACTGCTGAGCCCGATATGCATTCAGCGTAGTTGGGTTTGAGGCCTGGCTACTGTATGGTTCCTAGCACTGAGGATTTTTATGGGTCGGCCTTGTTAAGAGGCTTGACGGTTTATGGTTTTCGGGGCTTGCCTTGGTAAGGCAGCTCGACGTCTTGTTGATATTGTGTTTGTGATTCTGAATGCATATGTGGTATGTGTTACCATGTTGATTGATATTTCATGGTTGCATTCATACACTGCATACATATAGTCTTTGAGTTTAACAGTTACTCTGGGGTTCATTTTTGAACTCCAGACCATTCTATAGACACAGGTGAAAAACCCTGAGCTGTTCAAAAGTTGAAAGGTAAGGACATACAACGAAGGATTGAAGAAATAGGGAATGCCCTATTATATTTTGTATATTTATTTTGGAAGTTTATGTACTATTCGGTACTTTATTTTAGATGATTGTACCCTTAACCCTACGGGGATTATTTATTTTTGGTTATCACACCTTTACCAGTATATTGTGGTTGTCTAACCCGCCACCCGAAAGGGCGAGATCGGTAAGGGTGTAACATTAATTCTCATGACAACATGTGGCAACTTGTGGTGCAAGTCTTGGTTGACTTGGTCTTCATCCTCCTTAGAAGACGCAATATGATAGCTTGTAAGAAAAGAAACCATGCAAAATGACCCTCACGCCCGTCATTAATTGTAATTGGCCACGTTTTTTCTATTCATGAGTCATAGAAGACATGCATTTGGGCTTAAGTGGTGTTCATATGGCCCATTTAAGGAGCATAAGTCATAAGTTAAAACATATGGACCTTAACCAAATTGTAATTTGGCCCAAAAGCAGTCTTAAGGCCTTGTTTTTCATGTATCCTTTTCGCCTATGTGATTTCCATGTTCTTTTCCATGGTTGATTGTCTTGTTTACTTTAATTCCTTAATTTCCTTTCAATAAACACAACCAAAAATACTTTCGTGCAAATCTGTTTTTTCTAGGGAAATAAAAATATGACAATTTCACCATTTTTAGCATTTCATTTGTACAACACCTTCTAATCCAAAATAATCATAATACTTAGATTTAAGCACAATAATAATGATAAAATCCCATAAATAGATATAAAATATATAATAAAATAGGGACATATCAATCTCCTTAATTCTCCCTTCTTTATAACTTAATTGGGCCCAATGCGAAAAAAAAAAAAAAAAAAAAAAAAGGCCCAATACCGTACGGCCCCAATATCCCAACAGTCATCATCCAGTGACGCAGCTAAATACCACAATATAACCCCGAAACAAAAAAGTCTAAATTTTAAAGGTCTAACGGTGTAAGGCTCCGCTAAATCTTTTTAGGTCCCGAGTTCGAGTCTTAGAGGAGGCACTTATATTGGGAGGGATAGTAACGAACTCCGAACCAGATACAAGATGAAAATGTAAAAAAAAAAAACATATTACAAAACAAATCCCATAACATTATAGTCAAACTCAAGCCAAGGACAATTAATGAGAAAAATAAAAATATGTTTTAGCTTTAGGAAAATTCCAAACAAATACCATCTGAATTCATAAACCCTAAAATGTTTGTTAACACTTGTAAATGACAAAGAGGTGATAGGGATTAAATTGGGATTTTAAAATGGTAGGGATTTACTATAATGTCCCTCAATTTTTTAAATTAAAAAAAAAACAAAAGAAAAAAGAAAAGGGCACCTTGCAGGAGCTTGGCCATCTAGCACCCTCCTCCTGCCAGCGTCAAAGGGAGTTTAATCCTTTTTTTTTGGAAAAAATGTGCCGAAGTGGTGAGAGTGAGTTCAAATCCCACCTTACCTTGGCACCAAAGAGGCATGACGACCATTGGGCCACCAAAACCTCTAAACATATATATGCATAAGTAAATATATTGAAAATGGAGCAAAATACCCAAGAGGGGGGTGAATTGGGTATGTTTAAAAAATCTTTTTGAAACTTGCTCTGTTTTTGTAAAATAAAAACAGAGATAGACAGAGAGGAGAGTAGAAGAGCAAGACACCAAGATTTATACTGGTTCGGTCCAACCACTGACCTACGTCCAGTTCCCAGCCACACTGGGATTTCCACTATATCAAAAGATTACACACTATGTACTCAAGAGTAATTCTCTCACTAGAACTTACTCCCCCTTACAAGTTGTAATCAATGAACCCAATCACCAAGTCCCCTGACTTGTGATTCTTTACAATAAATGATTTGTAGGTAAGAAACTCTCTCTAAGAGTAGATAGAAATAAACACCGAAGCTCTAATGTATCAACGGATACTTTACACAGAAAAACTCAAGAGTAGTTGGAAACTTTGAATGATTTTCGTTTTCTGTTGTCTTAGTTGTTGAGAGAAATTGAATACTACTCTATTTATACTAAGAGAGCATTAAAGATCCGTTGCAAGCTCCATTATGACCGTTGGTGCATTAATCTAGTTGTTGGAGTCATTTTGGAGTTTTTCTCTCTACTCTTCACTTAATCCAGTTGTACGAGAAGATCGAGTTGACTTCTTGAGAATTAATCCGTTGGAATAGTAGCTCTTTTGGATGTGGTAGGTAGACATTAATCCTTTGTAAGCGTGTGCAGAGGGATTACCCAAAAGTATGCAACTTTCTCGGGTTTAGCATTTAATGTTCGACATGCTTTTTGCTTTTGCATTAAATCTTCATTTAATCTCTTCTAACCAAGCCGAAACTCACTAACAAAGTGGTTAAACATAGCTGGGAATATCGAGAGAATAATAATGACAAGTATTGAGATCAAGCAAAGAGGTTTTCACAAATTCGTTCAATTTGATTTTCAAAACTCGCGACCAATACTTGAGTATGTTCTTCAATACTTGAGTATGTCTTTGTGCACTAATCGAATACTTGAGTATTCATCTTCGGAAGAGAAGGCACTACATGATTTGAGCGTTGGACAATATCTTTGAGTAGGACCAATACTCGAGTATTGAAACCAATACTTGAGTATTGAACTTTTTATGTGAAAATAAGTTTAAGTCCAAAACTTCAATACTTGAGTATTCAAACCAATACTTGAGTTTTCAAAATATTTGAAAAAGAGCCAAGCTCTCTATATGCCCAATACTCGAGTATTCAACTCAATACTTGAGTATTGAACTGTTCGAAAACTTTGTGAAATATTTTCCAACTCAATACTTGAGTATTCACCTTAATACTTGAGTATTCAAATCACTTGGAAATAGCAAACCTTTCTGTATGGCCAATACTCGAGTATTCAACTCAATACTTGAGTATTGAACTGTTTGCAATACTTGTGAAGTCTCTGTCATTCCAATACTTGAGTTTTCATTCCAATACTTGAGTATTCATAAACATGTGAAAAACTTTGAAAACTTTCTGTTTGCCCAATGCTCGAGTATTCAAACCAATACTCGAGTATTCACATGTTGAATACTTTGATGACTCTCTGTATGACCAATACTTGAGTATCCATATGGATACTTGAGTATTGGCAATTTTGCCTTTCAGCGAAAGAGTCTCTGTATGATCAATACTCGAGTATTGAAACCAATACTTGAGTATTGACTTATAGTGAAAAACTTGGAAGGCTCTCTGTAACTCCAATACTTGAGTATTGAGACCAATACTTGAGTATTGTGTGACTTTGTGGAAACAAGTCATTCTCTGTCAACTCAATACTTGAGTATTGAAACCAATACTCGAGTATTCACTTGACAGTAAATTTTTCAACTTATCAAAAACTCATTTTAACTTGTGTTTACAATTGTCAGTTATCATCAAAACACATAGAGAACTAACATATATGTATAGTGCAAATGAAAGTGTAATGATATTGACTAAATCAGTAATAAAAATGACTAAATTTGTAATGCTATTAAGTAAATTCGTAATGGTATTAACTAGAGATGTAATGATATTGACTAGAGACGTAATGGTATTAAATGAGTAATGACATTGACTAAAGGCGTAATGGTATTGACTAAATAAATAATGACATTAACTTAAGGCGCAATGATATTGATTAGATGAGTAACAACATTGACTAAATATATGTATAGTACAAATAAAAGTACAATGGTATTAACTAAATCAGTAATGGAAATAACTAAATGAGTAATGACACTAAAGGTGTAATGATATTAACTAAATAAGTAAATATATTCACTAAAGGCGTAAACAAAATGACTAATGGCATAATGATATTAACTAAAGGCATAATGGTATTAACTAAATGAGTAATGATATTGACTAAAAGCTTAATATTATTGACAAAATGAGTAATGAAAATGACTAAAGGCCTAATAATGTTGACTAAATGAGTAATGATATTAACTAAATGATGAAAGATATTGAATAAAGGTGTAAACGTACTCACTTAAAGAGTAAATACCTTTAGTCAATGCCATTACTTATCTATTCAATATCATTACACTTTTTATCAAACCATTACTTATTTAATCAATACCATTACGCCTTTAATTATTTTTTTAACACTTTTAGTGAATATAATTACTCATCTAGTCAATATCATTACGCATTTAGTCAATGTCAGTACTCATTTAGTTAATAGGATTATGCATTTAGTTAAGTTGTTTACACCTTTAGTGAATATCATTACTCATTTAGTTAATATCATTATACATCTAGTCAATGGCATTATTCATTTAATCAATATTATTATGCCCTTAATTAATACCATTACAAATTTTGTCAATACCATTACAAATTTTGTCATTTCCATCACTGATTTAATGAATATTATTACTCTTTTATTCATATTATACATATATTTACTTATGCATATGTATATATCAAAAATATTCCGAACAGTGGCGGAACCAGGAAAAAAATTTAGCCCGAGCCTAAAAATAAACATATTGAACTACTCCCTTTAGTTCTTATTATAAGACACCAACTAACAAGTATATTTGATCTTTTTTATAAGGCACTTGCTTGTTTCTAAATAGCATTAAATATTTTTATGTATACCCATAATTAAAAAGGTAGTGAGTGAGAGTAATAATTAATAAAAATTTATTATTACTCTTTTTTTGAGCATTTTATAACAAATCTCTGGAAACAACAGTACTACTTTTTTGAAGAAGTAAAAATAAGAAAGGTCTAGTTAGGTGGAGGAAACACCCATCAAAACGGTGATCAACAAGAATCTATTCCAATAGCTTGGACTACTTCAGGCACAAGCGAGACCTTTGAATCTGCAGAAGGTGCTTTAGATTATAAATATGATTTATATTTGGATTAATGATGGGTTAATTAACTTTTTTCTAAATGTATTCTTATTTGGATAATTATTTGAAAAGTCAGTTACGATGGAAAATAACTGAAAATGACATTAATCTTATTGAATACTATACACACATATTAGTTGTATATATTGTGATAATTAAAGATAAAAATTTAAATTTGATTAAAAAAAATTATTAGTAAAAAAATTTAAAAAAAAAACTCTAAATTACTTATTTAAATATATTTTAATTGATAAATTAGAATGCATATGAATGTATATTTAATAGTACATTTCTTATTTGATCACATTATACCTAATATTTTTCCCACTCTGAGACTACCGCTATCCCAAACGGTCCATTTTTCTCCACTAAGCTTAAATCATTGTGTGTTAGGCTTTTTTCCTTCCCCACTGCTATACCAAACAGGTTGAATGTCCGTGCATTCAACATTCAAATTCCCATATGAGTTGTCGCGTCGCCTCAATCTCGTGTCCGAATGGGTGACTCGCTCGGCAAATTGACCAAAATAAAAAATAAAATAAAATATCTCTTGGATTGGAGCGGTTGGGAAAAAAAATTACCCAACTAAGGCGTCAAAAGCGGCGTCAGTTGATCGACGCCACTGGCGTCGATCAGCGCGCCTACGCGGAGCGTCAATTAATTGACGCCTCAATTGGGCGTCAATTAATTGACGAAATTGACGCCCAAGGCGTCAATTAATGGACGCCTTGGGCGTCAATTTATTTTTTTAAAATTTTTTTTTATAAAATATAATTTTATAATATAATTTAAAATTATAAATAATTATTTTACTTAATTATAAATAATAATTTTAATTAATAATTATAAAATTAAAATATTCAAAACTTTTATAAACTTTAGGATACAAGACTAATAATTAGTAAATTAATTAATTAGTGACTTAATAATTATTATTCTCTATTTAATCTAGGAGTGAGCATGGTGTCCAGACATAATTAGTCATAATGTAGATGACTGCTACCCTATATTAGACATAATTAGTCATTCTGTAGATGTCTAATAATTTTAATTAATATAATTATTTATATTAGACATAATTAGTCATTCTGTAGATGTCTAATTATTTATATTAGACATAATTAGTCATCTACGGAATTTCAAAGCTTTAAAGATATCTGAAGTATAATATAATATATTTAGACATAATAATATAATATATTTTAAATAAAATAGTATATATAGAATAATATTTATTTAAATATATTTAATTTTTCGGGCACTACCAAATGGGCATGGCAGACCCCCGACCCCCGATGCCTAGCCCAATTGAGCTTATTGGCCCAACCCAAAACCGCCCATTATTATTTGGGCTAGGCATCGGGCAGGGGTCCTGCCATGCCCATTTGGTAGTGCCCGAAAAATTAAATATATTTAAATAAATATTATTCTATATATACTATTTTATTTAAAATATATTATATTATTATATCTAAATATATTATATTATACTTCGATATCTTTAAAGCTTTGAAATTCCGTAGATGACTAATTATGTCTAATATAAATAATTAGACATCTACGAATAATGACTAATTATGTCTAATATAAATAATTATATTAATTAAAATTATTAGACATTTGACTAATTATGTCTAATGACTATCTACATTATGTCTAATATGGTAGCAGTCATCTACATTATGACTAATTATGTCTGGACACCATGCTCACTCCTAGATTAAATAGAGAATAATAATTATTAAGTCACTAATTAATTAATTTACTAATTATTAGTCTTGTATCCTAAAGTTTATAATAAGTTTTGAATATTTTAATTTTATAATTATTATTTATAATTAAGTAAAATAATTATTTATAATTTTAAATTATATTATAAAATTATATTTTATAAAAAAAAAATTAAAAAAAAAATTGACGCCAAGGCGTCCATTAATTGACGCCTTTGGCGTCAATTTCGTCAATTAATTGACGCCCAATTGAGGCGTCAATTAATTGACGCCTCCCAGAGGCGTCGGCCGATCGACGCCTAGTGGCGTCGATCAACCGACGCTTTGATCGCTTTAGTTGGGTAATTTTTTTCCCAACCGCTCCAATCCGTAGATATTTTATTTTATTTTTTTATTTTGGTCAATTTGCCTGACTCACTCCATATCTCTCTCCAAAATGTTAATGCCTTCCCAGAAAAATTTTATGGCGCAGCTTGCCTTCTGATGCATCTACCATAAGATTGAATATACATTGGTGAAAAACTTCCTTTGAGGAAGCTCCACAAGTTTTGCAAATCTGTTTGCCTCTGTATTTTCATATCATCCAGCAGACATAACCAATCACTCTTGGCCATAGATTTAAATGCTACATGGTACCTCTTAAAGAAAAATCATACTTCAACTCATTTCATTAATAATTTCACAACCAATAGTCATCATTCACAAGCAAATTACTTCCCAAAAATGCTGCAATCCACTCTTAACTGATTTCATTCTTTAAAGAGATAATATGGGTACTTGTGTTATGGACCAATATATTGGGCCAAATAGGTTCCCGGCCCAGTAAGGGAACCCGCAGTGAAACTCCCTTTTACCCAGGTAAAAGGGCGAACCAGGTAAATGGTCCGCCACTACTCCATCGTGTCTGTTATGTGCAGGACCGTACATGTAGTGTAGCAGAGGCCTGGAGAACGTGGGAAGTGCATAATGGCTAATGGATGGACACATTTGCATGGGAGTGAAACCCTAGGTAATCCCTATAAATAGGAGATTACCCACCAGGTGCACTCGGGACCCAAGCTATTTGAATTACTTATCATTCAGTCACACTGCACACACACCACCCCCTTTGGCGAAACGCCTTACCTGTATTGCATTGTGATCTAAGCTCTCTCGACGATATCTTCCCCATAGATATCATCGAGCCGGTGCCTTTTCTTTGACACTCAATCGGTGAAAGGCCCATTGATCCAACATTAATCGTTCCTAGCTCACTGAAGCTAGACATCTGTGTTCTACTACAGAACAACTTGCTATATATGTATCCATTTTTCCCTCCAATTGAAATCACAAATTTTTCATCATTAAAACCCAACTCACAGAAGAATTTTCAATGAAGAAATAATCATCAAAAAATGTTTTCAAATCCCCCAATAATCTATCAAAATGGTGCAAGAAAGAGGGTATCATTAAAATTCAGAATATTGACCACCCAGTCATACCCCTAATTGGATCAGTCAGCTGCATATTTTTGGACAGAATTTATATACCAAAATAGACCTTAAACCTCCCTTAAGAGTGTGAGCAAACGGTGTAAGAATGAGAGTGACTTTATCTATAGTCCACTAGATACATTTTAAAAATCTTTTCCCCTACGATTAATCCTTCAACCTGCTGCATTTATTATAGCTTAAAATGAACATAGAAAATGGCACTAAATGGCTCTGTAAACAGAGCTAAGACCTGACGCAAAGGAGAGAAGAAATTTACCTTGTAGCTATAACATCAATTCATCCCTCTTTATTTCTTCTATTAGAACCGTCAATTCAAGCTTCCACTCCTTCTCTTATCTTCTTCATCACTTTCCTTCCTTTATAACCATGAAACACAAGGTAAATCACTCATTAGATAATCTAATCGGTATAACACAGAGGACAAAGAGAGGGCTGGGTTTAACAAAGGTCACCAAGGTTTTTGAGGAAGATTTCATCCTCATGCAAGCTTGACATGGAGCATTGGCTTGGTGAGAAACTGGAGAGACACAAGGCAGCTGTCATGAAAACCTTGTTGTTATACGATGAAGGCGAAAATGAATTGTGGCCGTTATTTTTCGATTTCATTGTAATTTCATTTAGATAAAGAATACATTTTACTCCCTCTGGTCCTAATTATAGGAGCAATTTACCAGAATTTGGAAGGATTAAGGAGGGAAGTTAAATTAGTTAATTATATATATTTTCCTAAAATACCCTTACCTAAAACAAAAATTGATATATCATGATATAAACCTAAATTTCACACGAACAGTTTGAGAAGAAAAATAGTCAGTAGGTCTATTTCATTTATTGCACTCCAGCGGACCTCACACACACACCCTCTCTGCTACAAGAGGAGAAGATCAAAATAAGTATATACAGCAACGATGTTTGATTATATTAAAATAATAATAATAATTGGATATAAAGTCATGAATAATTATTATAATATGGTCAGAAGTCATTAATAAATGTGTATTAATGTATTGGAAATAAAGACTAAATTATAAAAGGAAAGAAACATGAGATGTTATGAAAAATATAAATAAGCTAGGTTATTCTATTATTCAAAACTTATTGAGAAAATATAAATAAGGGTATTATAGGAAACAATTGACAAAAGTTAAAACTTGCTCTTATAATTAGGACCAAGACCAACTCCAAAATTTGCTCCTATAATTAGGACCAGAGGGAGTATCATTTTGCATAATTGCCTTCAATCAGTGTTATAAGAAAAAAGAAAAAAATTTAAATTAAATTTTTAATCTGAAGTAATTTTAAATAAACAAATCATTGGGAAAATTTCAAAAGAATATCTTCAAATTTTGAAAAATCCAAATTTTGGTGATTTTTTATTAAAATAAATTGTGAAAACTTAATCAAGTATAGTCAATACCTAAACTATTGTAGGAAACAAAACTGATTTGAGATTTTGATATTCTAAAGGTATTTTTATAGGATTTTTCCTAAATAAATAAGTTAAATTATTAATTTATTTCTTGTATTAATAAGATTTTTTTAAAAATAAAATAAAAATTAAGCCCTTTCTTGATTCATTTAGCCCTTCGTTAAACTCCCAATGGAGTATGAAGAGCTTCAAAGCCTCTTTTCTTGATTCATTTCGCTTGCTTCAAATTCTAACATCTTTGCCGTGCATATGTGCCAAATTATGAATCAAAAGAATCACCCCCATACTATATTTGCCACAAGAAATCACGGAAAGCACTGTAAATATTGAGGGAGCTTTCTTAAAATTAAATCTTTTATCCTAGCACCCCTCGAATAGGCGCAATAGTGATGGTAACACTTGGTCCAGGGCTTGTACTTTAGGTTCCATCAATGGTATACTGTGCATGTTTGGGATGACTTTTAGAAAGTCCAATCGAACTTATGCACTGTTTGAATCAGATTTATGGAAAAATATATGTTTGGTTGAGAAGTTCCAAACGAACTTATGGACCAAAAGTAACTTATTTGAAAAGTTACTTTATGGAGCTTTTGTTCCAATTGGACTTATGGACCAAAATCATAAGGTATTTTTTTTAATAACGTTCAGTATCCTAAAGTATATTTTTAGTATCATTCAAGACCTAAAAAATATTTTAGAATCTTGATTGATACTAAAAATATTTTTTCAAGATCATAAAATAATTTTTCAAAATCATAAAGTATTTTTTTTAGTGTCATTCAAGATTCTAAAAGATATTTTTAATATCAGTCAATACCCTCAAAAATATTTCAGATTGACTATCAATTTAAATATCAAAAGCTATTTATGCTAACGCCAACTTAAACTTAAATTACATTTCACAATCTGACTTTTATTACCCAATATGATTTATAAATGGAAAAATGCCAAATAAATACCTTCTGAATTTGTAAAACCCCTAGTAGTCTGTTGAATTTGTAAAAAAAACTGAGAGGTACCAAGGACCTATGAGGGATATCAAATTCGGGTGAAATTACCCTTTTCCCCTTACTTTTAAATAAATCAAAAAAAAAAAAAAAAACCCTCCACCCCCACCACCGCCGACCCCCCTACCGGCCAGCCGGAGGCGGTGGTGGGGGTGGAGGGTTTTTTTTTATTATTATTCCCTCATAGGTCCTTGGTATCTCTCAGTCTTTTTACAAATTTAACATACTTCTGGGGGTCTTACAAATTCAGAAGGTATTTATTTGAAATTTTCCCTTTATAAATCATATTGATTATCAGTCATTTTTCCCACCGGTATCCCAAACAACCCCACCGAGTACCTCGGCAAGCTTTTCATTTTTCTTCTATAATCCCGTCATCTCTGCCTTATCATATTTTAAGGTGCTTCTCTTTAACCATCAAATATTTATACTTTCATGTTAATAATGAGACTTTATACCCATTGATGTAGGACAAACAAACTCCCTAAAGTCTTAAACAAATTGATCAACAGAGCTTATCCATAATTGATGTGGAAAAATCAGACTCTACTACCAATTAATGTAAGACGAACCAAACTCTAATACCACTTAATTTAGGACAAACTAGAAAGGGATTATCTATATATAGTTAACCATAGTGCTTGTAATTTACCAATGGTTAACAAAAATGCTGTATGAATATTAAAAATTTGTAAAAGAGCCGTAAAAAAAATATAAATGTAACTGAATCACAAAAAAAGGAAACAATTTATTAAATCAACTATGACCAAAAGATTTGGTTAGTCAAATATAAATTAGAAAATTCATAATTATAACTATAATAAACACAATCAAATCAACTACGATCACAGGACTTGGAAGATTGAATTTGTCAAGAGGAGTCATTATGTCACTGTTCCTTGAAGAGCTCTCGTCCAATAATCATTCTTCTAATCTCACTTGTTCCTGCTCCAATCTCGTACAACTTTGCATCTCTAAGAAGACGGCCAACTGTATACTCATTCACATAACCATTCCCACCTAAACACTGTATAGCCTGCACATTTTTAAAGTTCAAAATAAATAATAAATAAATATAATTTGCACTTGCAATTTGAAGGTTAAAAAAAGCGACTCAGTGTACAAGGCTTCCATTGAGGGAAAAAAACTAACTCTAGTCCTTAACTTCATTTAAGATCTTTTTTTAAGTGTAATTTGAAGGAGATCCTATATCAAGAACTAGAAGTAATAAAAGATTATTTGCAAAGTGAGACGGACACTAGTAAGAGAATCTTTCTTACCTGCAAAGCAACCTGGGTTGCTCTTTCAGCAGCACATAGAATGACTCCAGCACAATCCTGCAGTTGCCATGGAAGTTAATCTAAGCCGAGTTTAAGACTGTTACCGTTAAAATAATTTTTTAATGCTTTAATAAATGGCGATGGTAACCGATTATGAAGAGAACAAGATCTGGGTATTTCAAAAAAAGGCACAAAAGAAATAGGAATCAAGGGGATCTTCCTTTTTTTTTTTTTTTGGTGGCTAACAGAATTTGCATCAAGAAAGGGGCGAACAGAAACATTGTCCAAGTTAGTTGGACTAAACTAAACAACAATTACAGTCCATCATAAAATTAGTAAGAAATAATATTTAGCCCAAGTCTATGATTGAGTTTAAGGTAGAATATGCAAAATAAGCAAGCATTTTGAAGTATGATAATCTTAATTTTGACAGAAGTACGTACTGTCGACAATTTTATGAAATCAGAATGAATACAAAACACAATTATTGCCAAAAAGTATCAAAAGTTCATTTGTCATAGAAACCAATCATAATGAGTAATTATGATATGTATATATATATATATATATATATATATGTATATAAACACACACAAAAGATTTATATATATATATATACATATATATATAGACACACACACAAGATAATGAGACACACCTTTGGATTAATTGTTCCATTGTCACAATCCCGAGCAACAGAGTACACATAAGACCTAAAACATAGTTAATTATTTCCATGAGAACGGCTGACGACCAAAACCAGAATATTAAACATGACATTATAACCGTTACCTTGAAGACTGTAAAGAGGTGTAAATATCGGCTATTTTCCCCTGAAATTTTTGACCAATTAACAGTATGAGGGCAATATACAGGTGCCAAGTTAATGTTAATTGTAGAAGAAAGTTATAACTTAAAAACCTGTATAAATTGAAATTCCCCAATAGGACGTCCAAACTGCTCCCTTTGTCGAACATAAGGAAGAACAACATCAAGACATGCCTGCATAATACCTAAAGGACCAGCTGCCAAAACAAGCCTCTCCAAATCCAACCCAGACATCATCACATAGACTCCTGAACAAACCCAAAAAAGCAGGTAGGAGGCAGCAATATTAAAGAACTGCATATGCATATGACTTACATTGCACTGTATATAAGTGCAATTTGATAGCCGGCTAATTTGATTAGATTAAATAAGTTAGTTGAGTTAGTTTATATAACATGTATTGTATTGTCTAAAACACCCTAGTCATCTTCTTTAATTCCCTTATTCCCTTTCCTCCTTGATTATTGTCAATGGAACATCAATAGGAGTAAATTAGGAAAAGATTGACAAATATGAAAACTATGTCTTATATTTAGGACTAAGATCAACTCCCCAAATATGTCTTGTTTGATAGCCAGCTAAAGGAGTAGAAGTAAAATATGTGACACTACTCCAAAGTTAAAATTATTGACATCTATAAGAATTTAATGCATAAGATGTTACTCTTCTGATCCTTAATATAAGAAATATTTACTTTATTTGATTAGATTAAGGAAGTTAGTTAAGTTGGTTAATATAACATGTATTGTCTGAAACACCCTAGCCATATTTAATTCCCTCCTTCCTTCTCTTCCTTGATTATTGTTGAGGGAGCATCAATAGGGGTAAATTAGGAAAAGATTGACAAATATGAAAACTATGTCGTAGGACCAAGATCAATTCCCCAAAAATGTCTTATATTAAGGACCGGAGGAGTATTAGATAAAGCTACCAGAAGAAATAGAATAACTCCTATATTTAGATATAATAATGAGATCAAGGAGGGAACTAGACTATTTCCATGTTTTTATTAAAGGAATTTTCAAACAAAGACTACCACTGTACAGAGCATCATAACACAATCTGTTCTACAGATCATTCTTTGAATATTCCATCCTGATAAAGATTAACCCAGAGGCAATCGCAAACCTTTTCCTTCTTGACCAAGAACATTTTCATTTGGAACAAAGCAATTCTCAAAGACAAGCTCACATCTGCCAACAAAATTAACCATTGTCAGAAAACAAAAGTTAAACCAGAATGGAGATGAACTCATATACTGATAACATTCATTCATACGTATCACTTCCTCGCATCCCAAGTTTGTCCAATTTCTGGGCTGTGCTGAATCTGTAACAAAAAGAAAAAGATTTCAGAAAAACATAAAACTTTCATCAACATGTTCTTACTTGTTCAAGTGCTTTATCATGTGAGAGGCCATTAGCTTTCAAACACATAACAATGGCATTTTCTATTTTTCTATTCATTCTTCCTCATCCCCCTTTTCGAATTACAGATGATATTTTTGCATATATTGAAGACTTTAACTAGTTGATGTCGCAATTATTCTGATGCCCTTGCGTTTTGTTTATCATTTTAAAATATTTTGCATTCTTGCCAAAAGACCTGGTAGGATACACTCGTGTAGTCTAAAATTGAATTATTTACCCAGGAAAATCCATTTATTTTAGCAGCATCACAAGTCAAATAACTCTAAAGGCTAAAAGCCCACATATAGATGAGCCATAGCAGCATGAAATCACGTAGTAGTCATTCCATTAAGTTAAAATGGACTTTTACATAAATTAATATCATAGAATTTGCGCAGGTTCAGAGATATAACCCTGGCATTCCCTTCTCGATGATGAATGCTGTAATTCCTTTTGACCCAGCTTTAATGTCTGTTTTCGCATAAACAACCTGATCAAGTACAAAACATTAGTCAAATGTTCCAAGCATTGCCACGAATATATCTGGATTGTAAGATCTAATCTCATTCTGAATAAAAATAACATTTTGATTCGGTATATGGTCATGGAAATATCTTCAATGCACTAGGCCACATATTAATTGTGGTTTTTAGTAGACAAGCACCCAGTTTAGCATTTTGAGGTATGTGTTCCCAATATGCAGTTAGTCAAACCAATTTCCTATCTCCGTTAGTTGCATTAGTTAAACCAACAAGCAGACAGTTTTCTTTAACAGCATCAAGGTCCCTCCAACAAGACTACTGTTTATGTTACTGGCACTGACAAGGAACACATTTTTCTTTGAATTTTAATATCCCTAGACTCATTTCACCAAAACAAAATATGAGTTGATTCTATAGAGGTCATCTTAAAAACATTCTTGTGCGTGTGCATGGAGCAGAGCAAACCTAAATACCATCTCATTTATTAGGTACTAATATAGTCCCCAGAGAAAGAGTTGTATTATAAAAAGTAAACAAACAATAAATAAAACCAGATAAACATACTAATGTTTCAGCAGCTGGACCATTGGTACACCACATCTTGTTTCCGTTAATAACATAACCCCGATCTACACGATCAGCTTTGCATTTCATGCTAACAACATCAGAACCAGCTGAAAAAAAAAAATCCAGTTTGAAAAAAAGTCATTGGAATTTTTAATAATGCAAGGTGCATCTGTTTTAGTCCACACAGTTACCATTGGGCTCACTCATTGCCAAAGCTCCCACATGCTCCCCAGAGACGAGCTTCAAATAGAAAATATAAACCAATCAGCCTAGCAAAAGGGAGACTAATTACGATAACTCTTAGTGGATACCTAGCAAATATTATATGATTATTCTTACAAGCTAATAAATTTAATCAATTTACATCATATGTCAAATGGTAAGCTAGCCAATAATGCACCAAAAACAGATAACATTAAAATATCAAAAACCTTGGGCAAGTACTTTTGCTTCTGAGCAGGGCTTCCATTCCTCACCTGAACAATAAACATGAGGAAGGTGCTAAAAGCTCAGCAAAAGATGATCAAGTTTACAATGAAAGAAATGTAAGATCCGTTTAGGTACCAGCTGGTTGATACACAAGTTAGAATGAGCACCATAAGAAAGTCCAACAGATCCAGAGGCACGACTGATTTCTTCCATTGCTAAACAGTGGTACATGTAACCAAGGCCAAGGCCTCCATATTCCTCTGAACAAGAGCAGAATTAGCTTTGGATAAGCTTGTAACCATAACAGTAATGGCAGAAGAAATAGTCAACAACAAACCCATCATCTACATTTTTTTTTCCAGAGGAGATGGTATCATACAACACAAATTTCTGTCTTATGGCTGAGCCATATTGGTGGCTTTACATATTTCAAAGGTCTTAACAATTGTATACGATCTAAGAGAGGAACCTGCAAACTTACTCTATGGTATACAAACCCAGGCTTCAAATGTAGAACAAAAAAGCAATCTCTTATGAAAAATCAGAAAGTAAAGGCAGAAGAGTCCGGATGGAGAAAAGACTCCACCTGGTGTAGTAATGCCAAGGAGATTGAAATCTCCCATTCGTTTCCATAAGTTAACCTCCTAACATTAGATCAAATTAAAATCAGAATTTCAAACATAATCTATCATGTTGATAACCATCAAAAGATTAAGACCCTCATACAAACCTGCGGGAATGAATTTGTTTGGTCAATTTTTGCCGCATGAGGGGCGATGTTTTCCTTTGCAAATTGTGCAACACTTTCTTTAAACTGTATCATACAACAAAAGAATCAAAATTTATAACCTTAAAATACATAGTTCATGTTCAAAAAAATTTGAAGGAAAAAAACACAAAACGAAGAGGCTGGTCAAATTTTTCTTCAGAGAAAGTTTAAAATGGTGAAAAAGATTACCGAAAAAAGGAAAGTATTTCCATGTTCAAAAGATTGAATAGACAATAAAAAATCTTAAGTTTATCAAACCAGTGGAAAATTCTAATATTAAATTCTAGCCTTTGGCAGATTTTTTTCTCCATCAAAACAATTGAGTAGTTCGGTTTCAAGACCAATAAATTCAATTTCAATCCAGGATACATTCATTCCAGCCAACAGATTAAAAAACAGAGGTGCAGGAGAACTATAGAACAGCGTAAACCGAATTGATAGGATGAAGAAAGAGACAGAAAACCTGTATCTGAGTATCGTCGAAGAGTAAGGAGGTGGAGAAAGCGGCAGAGAGAGGTTTTCTTCCGAAAATGAACTTGGGTTTGATGATCCTATGCATTTTCCTAATCTGCTAGAATGGGGTACGAAAAAGAAGAAGAACAAGAACAAGAACTAGTTCATTCTCTAGTCAAATAAAAGCTGACCGGCCTGGTAGTATGTTCCTTGTATTTCTAATTCTCTGTGAAAGCAATTTGGTTAATATCCGATTATATACTAGTATTGTGAAGATGATTTCGTCACAATGGTGAAGATGATTTCGTCTCTATTACGGACCATAGAGGAAGCATAAAATCACAATTATATTACAAAATAAAAAATTGAACCCAGTAAAGTTTGAGAATTCATTGAATAATTTTTGGGTCAAGAGAATTCGTTGAGCATTATTTCGGGTCAAAAAGAATTCATTGAATATAATTTTTCCTTTTTCCGAAGTGAAACCACACTTTGAAACCAAAACATAACTATTACTCCCTCCGGTTCTAATTATAAGATTGAGTTGACTTTTTTGAGAGAAATTAAGGAAGTGGATGAGGTACTTAATCATATCATACGTTATATATCCTTAGATTATATATTAATTTATTACCAAACTAATTAGTATGAATAAAAAATAAAAAATAAAAATACTCTAAAGTAATTTAATTAACTTCCTTAATCTCTTCAAAAATAATAACTTGATCTTATAATTAGTGCGGAGGAAGTATTTTAGATTGAGACCACAAATATTTAAAATTTTAATTAATAATTTTTAATATTGGGATGATAATAATATCTTCCTTGATTTTATGGTTCATTTGATCCTTTAATCCTTTTTAATGATTGTATTTTTGAAGAGGTTTTGATGGAACATGAGATTATGAATAATAAATTCTAATTTAGATATTTAGAATTATCTTTAAAATTATTGAATAAGGATATTTATCTATTAGAATTAAAATTTATTTATTCTTCTTTCAAAGAAAATAGGATACGAAATCTAGATTATCCTATAATTTTCTTATCCTATGATTATGATTATGATTAGATTCGAATTTAAAATATTTTTATATTAATATTTCTTATTAAATAAGAATTATTGTCCATTAAAATTAGAATTTATTTATTTATTTATCTTTGATTATTGGTTTAGATATTTTAAGCCCACGGATCCAACATTGTAAGTTTCACCAAATGTGATTAGCGCTCTCTCTCTCTCTCTGTTTTTTTTTTTTTTTTTTTCCTTTTTGCGGGAAATTGAAGTGTTCACAGTTAATTAAATTTATGTACAATTTCAAAAAAAAAAAAAAAAAAAAATTAGGGAGAATTTCGCTTAACCCTTACATGTGGCTTTATTTCATTTAAAGACTAACAAATTTAGAAATTACATGCAGTATAAAAAAAACCCAAAATGAAATTTTGTTTTGATGTTAAATGACCAAAATTCCCTTTATTCATTTTTTAAAATAAATGCACATTCACATTTTAACAACAATTAATGTAGCAAAATTCTAAATGTACATATTATAGTAACTTTTACAAAAATTCATTAGGGTTTTTAAATGAATTTACAAGTACACGTAAGCATTTCAAAAACTAACTAGCCAAATTACAAGAAAACATACAAAAATTCACAACTCTTAATTATAAAAGATTACCAGTGTTGATGAATGAAGTTATAAGTGCACATAAACATTTTAATAATTAAAAATAGCAGAATAGCAAATATCCATATGCAGAAATGGATTTTGGCCATTTATCATCAAAACATAATTTCATAGTGGTCTTTTGGTACTGTAGTACAATTTTAAAACCTTTAAATCAAATAAAGTCACATGTTTAATGAAATTATACAAAAATTTTAAATTAAGATGAAAATAGATTAGTAAGATCCACCTCCTCCCACATGGCCACATGTATTAATTAAGTTATTAAGACACAAGCACATTTGAAGTCCTTTATTTCTCTTTTTCCCGGGTCCCACCCTGTTTCAGTGTTTTTGAGTTATAAATTTCCTTCGTAGAATGGAGAAAATGAGCAACCCGTAGAATATATAATATTCGACTAAATAAATAAGAGTAAAATGCCTCAGCTTCTGTCTATTTACTCTCAATTAGAGAGTCATCTCCTATTTTAAAAATCCATATGAACATTCATTAAAATCAAAAAGTATATGGCATAAACATTCTGTTAGAATATATAGGTAGTTAGTCTATATTAGTTAGAATTAGTTAGGATCATTATCTATAAATAGGGGATCTTAGCTAATATGAGTGAGTAAGTGTTGGGCATTAGGCCCTCACTATTACTCTTTGTAAGAGTACTATGCTCTCTATCAATAATATACTATTGATTCTTCTCCATCTTCATTCTTTCTCCTTATTATCTTCTCTAATTATACATTACTTTACACATTCTTTCTAGTTTTTGGATTAATTCGTTGCTATTACATTACTAGCAACCAATTAGTCGGAACTTATAGGAATGCAGGCCTAAAAATCGGGAGACATCACTACCTCTAAGTAAGTATCATGGTTGCATACTCAAGGCTCAAACACAAAACTACTAGTCTAATTGAAACAACCCACAGCCCGTTTGTCCAAACGCTAAGTGGTAACCTTCCTTCTAGTTTTAAAATTCAACTTGCATACACTCAACTGTTAATTCATAATGTTGACATGTCATTTTGTCTAAAATGCCCCTACTTAATAATAATTTACCCACATATAGTTATCCAAAATTTAAAAAATAATTTGAATATATATATTATATTCAATTTTTTTGTCATACAATTAAATTAATCACCATATTACAAATTTAATTAATTTTATAATTATAATTTTTCCCAATAAATTTAAATGTTTAATCTCGTTTGTTTATCAAAATTTATCTATGATTTAATATTTTAAATATATATGTTTGGCTAAAATGTTTTGAAATGTATTTTCATTTATATTATAAAATGATATAATTTTAAAATCCTTATATTAATACATTATAATTAAATTTTTAAAATATATTTCACAAAAAATATGTTTGTTAAGAAATTATCATATTTTTGATCAATTTGTTAATATTGTTCACTTAAAAAATTACTTTAATTTCTTCATTTAATAAAAATATTAAATAGATCATTAATAATTAACAATGTTAAAAGATAAATTAGGAATTTTGTATAATGAGGTGTCAATTAGTAAACAAGATTTATTCTTGTTGGACTATAAGTGGATTAGACCTAAGTTCATTAATTATGGGGTAAGAATGGAAAAAACAAAACCATATAGGGACAGAGCCCTTTTTGTTTGAACTGCATGAGCAGGAGTGGTTTTACACTTTTACCTTCGTGGGTGTTTCATTTTTTAAGTGAATTGATGAGCAGTTTTATGAAAGCACCATAAGCCACTTTTATAAGTTCACATGTAACTCAATGAATAAATAAAAAATTTACTATAATTGATGGCAAAAAATAAAGTACTATAAATAGAATACTTATGAGATACCAGGTGCAATGCATTTTTGGGTCGTATGCTCTACTTAGCGAATCTATGAGTAGGGCACTCATCCCCCAAAACGCCAGCATTTTGGGGAGGCATATTTTTGTAATTTTTTTTTTTTTTTGGATTAAATTGTTCGCTGCATCTTGAAATAGTTTTGGCTCCCGGTATCTTTAATTAATTAATTTCTAATATATCTCCAGCACCCAAAAATATTTTTCCAATGCCACCCATATTATAATATAATTTTCCAATAGAACCTAGTATTCTAAATTAATTAACTTTTAGTGTATCTCACACCATGAAGTATTTTTTCAGGAGGATCTGCTAACTGAAAAAAATACTTCAGGGTTTCAGATGCACTAAAAATTAATTAATTTGAGATATTAAGTGTTATTATAAAGATACTTCAGGTTGTTAAACACAACTTAACTTATACAAATAAAAAAATTTAATTTAAAAAAAAACCCTAATTTTAGGATGAGCATTCCCTACTCGTCTTTTGGAGGAGCAAGGAATGTGGATTATGGGATCCAGATTCTTGCCTATCCAAAGGATAGGCAGGGGGAACTTCACTTCTTTAGATCGTCTAGATTAGATTTGGACGGTCCAGATCTTTTTTTTTTCACTTTCTATTTTTTTAAAAAAATATTATTTTAATGGGTAGAGAATCTAACATAAAGATAATCTCTTAATTAATTTTTTTTTTTACAAATGATTTTTTTATTTGAAAATCGCCAAATAAAGAATAAAATCTCGACCATCTAAATTAGATTTAAACGGTGGAGCCAAACTCCACCTGCCTATCCAAAAGATATGGAGGGAAACTGGGTCCGTGGATTCTGCAGTTCTTGAATGTTTTTTAAATAGCAGATAAGATAGGGATGAGCTCCCACTTCACCAAGCATGGTCACGGATAATTTCAGACAGATCATCGTGACGCAGCATGTGCTTACTTTTTTCTTAAATTAATTTTTAATTTTAATTTTTAATCATTGAAAACCAAAAGATAAAATCAGAACTCAATTATCGTTGGGAAAATTAATTAGAAAAATCTTCTCACTCAATCTGTTAAAGATAAAAATTTACTCCTCCAGTTCTAATTATAGGAACACATTTCAGAGTTAATCTTGGTCCAATTATAAGACCAAGTTTAAATTTTTATCAATTTCTTCCTAAAATATCCATATTGATATTTTCTCAATAATAATTAAACATAATAATAATTTAATAATGTACCTATATATTTTATAAAGTATATATGTAATGCTTGCAACTTCACTAATGTCACATACACATCAATTTTACTTTTTTTAATAAAATAATTTTAAGCAATTTTTGTCATATTTTTCCCATATCACCCTTGCTAATACTTTTTCAACAATAATTAATTTAACAAGACATTTATATTTTATCAAGTGAGAGATTCTACTTTCTTTTTTATTTTTAAATAACATAATTTTAATATTTCTTTACAAATATTTTCCTGCCAGGACGATATAGGGAGAAGTCTTTGAATTATTAAAGGGTGATATGCGGAGAAACTGTGAGGAGGTCTGACATGCGCAGGGATGAGAAGCAGAATATGAATGGTTGAGAGCTTTTATTACACTATATATTATGCAGATGTCATTTTAAGTTTTAAATAAGGGTATTTTAGAAAAATGAACACAATTAACTAATTTAAGTACTATCCTTAATTTTTCCAAAATCTGGTAAATAGCTCTTATAATATAAATGAGGCAAATTTATCTCATGATATTTTTTAAAAAATAAAATAATGATTAAATTTGGAGACAAGGCATATATGGAGAATATGCTCGCACACCACACTGTCACAACAATGGATATCATATCCTGTATACGTTCCCCAAAAGAATTTTCCTCTTCGTTTGTTTTTATTCGCCTCCCATGATTAACATTTGGAAAATTGTAAATAAATGCCTACAAATTTTGAAAATCCTAAATCAGTGATTTCAATTTCAAAAATCTCAAATCAGTCTTAATACAAAAATGAAATTTTGAAATGTTTACGTTTTCACAATATTGCCTGTCATTCAAAAAAAAAAAGCCGCCGGTGAATTTTGAAAACCATCGTCATAAGCATATGTACTCATGCTTATAATTGATAAAATTGTAAGGACCTAATAAGAAACTACATAGACTTAAATTAAAAATTAAGTGAAACTATAAGGACAGAAAAATTAATTTTCTCTTTTAATTATACAACTATAAATATTTTTTAATAACGAAATCATCTGAAATTATAATAAAATATAATTAATTTATCTGAATTTTTAAGAAAATTATTCTTATACAATTTCGACATATTGGGGATTTCACAAAATTATGTTTATTTGTTAATTGCTAGTCCTATTCATTTCATTTAATTATGGAGCAACTATTTGAAAGGAATCCTGTCATATATTGTGAAAAATTATTATTTTAGTCAAATTTAGAAAATTTCTTGTAAAAATTAATCTTGGACAGTTTCCAAATTTTGAATTTTCTCAAACAATATATTTTTGTGGTGGATTTATATATATATATATATATATATGTATGTATGTATGTACATTATTAAGACGCTGAACCTAGGGAGACTTTTAGTTGATTATTCACATATGTTTTAATTGTTTAACTACTGTTATATCTTTTGGTGATGGCTATG
Organism: Acacia melanoxylon; assembly: GCA_019022615.1. Classification (NCBI taxonomy): domain Eukaryota; kingdom Viridiplantae; phylum Streptophyta; class Magnoliopsida; order Fabales; family Fabaceae; genus Acacia; species Acacia melanoxylon. Next base: position 158,340 of record JAFJYJ010000072.1, read on the forward strand.
TTGATATACATACATATATTTCAATTTTCATAATTAACTTAGACGCTTCTTGTTAGAATTTAGCGCAACTAAGTGAGCAAATGATTTGGGACTTTAGTGAATAGCATTTTTTTTCTTCTGGGTTTTAACCTGAAAAATATGCATTCAATTAAAAAACAAAAACAAATCATCAGATATGGAGTAAAATTATTTAATAAGAAAAATTAAAATGGGATTAAAATTAAAGGGTTTAGGAGCAAAAATACACATGTTCTTTACCCTTGGGAGCGCCTCAGCACCATATGCTTTTTTCGAGAGTAAAAATACACATGTGGTTACATTTTAGGAGCAAAAGTCACACCAACGTTAAAATCTAACCTGTTGTAAATATGGTCTTTTCTGTTGTAAATGGCCAAATTTTAAATTTTGTTGTAAATACAGCACTTCCTGTTGTAAATCTAGCCTTTTTTGTTGTTATAAATGACATTTCTATGTTCAAAATCCAGGTGTTTAAATGTTGTTGTAAATATGATATTTTTCGTTGTAAATATGGCCGGATTTTAAATTTTGTTGTAAATACAAAGACTTCCGTTGTAAATATATCCTTTTTGTTGTTGTAAATGTTGTTGTAAATATGACATTTTCTGTTGCAAATGCACCGTTAAGTTAGATTTTAACGGTGGTGTGATTTTTGCTCTTAAAATGTAACCACATGTGTATTTTTGCTCCCAAAAAACAAAGATATGGTCTTTGAGCGCTCCTGAAGGTAAAGCACATGTGTATTTTTGCTTCTTTACCCAAAATTAAATTTGACTAAAATAATAATAATTCTAGAGGTGGCGGCAGTGGAGTCTCGAATGTTAATACCCCATAGGCAAAACCATTACAAAACTAATCTACGGAGACCTCAAGATACTATAAACGGTATTTTAAAGAACATTGAGGATCCGGCTCCCCTCAGCCTCCCTCTCATTGAGGATGAAGATCTGGACGGTCCAGATTTTTTTTAATAATTTACTGCATGCGGTACCAATACCGCATGCGGTAACAATTAAATTTTTTTAAAAAAACTGGACCGTCCAGATCTTCATCCGACGGTCCAGATAAGGAAGAGGATGGAAGAGGAGAGGAGGGGAGCCGGTTCTGAACATTGATGTACAATCACAATGCAGTTATTGTCATCTATAATGAAATTCAAATGTGAATTAAAATCACTTTCTATTTCGCAAACATAACAAGATCGAGTTGATAAATTCAAATTCTTGACTTTAATGCTTGGGATTTGAAAATACCTTCCTTTGGATAGTAGGGATTTAAAAGGGATGAGAGGAAAAAAATTTATATGTAAGATTTAAGAAAGGGATTAAGATTTCTCCAGTGACTGGAGATAAGACTCTCTCCAGTAAGCCCCAAACTACATCGTTTCACTAAAAAAACATCTATGAAAAGCAACAACGAGAGCGAGAATCAAAACACTCCATTTATAGAAACTATAGGCTACAGAAACATATTGAATACCGGCGAGGCGAATTGCTGCATCACCGTCAAATGTATCATCAGTTTTTCCTCCCCACCCCATATCTCCATATCTTTCGTGCTTCTATTCTGAGCGGAGGAAGAATCAAGACCAATTAAAGATGGTTGGATACAATGCGATTACAATTATGAAAACAAAATCAAATCATATATACAATCAATCCCAATAATCTCTCCTGCTTTTTTAGGATATTTTCTGCCGTAAAAAATCGTGTGATAATGATTTGATTCATCAAATAATATTTTTTATTTTAAAAATTTATTGAAGCAAACATCAAAATTATCCAGGTTTCAATGGAATCAAACCCAAGCAATGAAACAATTGGTAAAAAATATGAAAGAACCCTAAAATCTGCCAATTGCAAAAATTGAACTGGAGAACTGGGGAGTGGAGATTGATACCGATGACAAAAGAGCAGGTAAGGTGAAGAGCGAAGAGATTGAAGTGCGTCGGAGAACGAATGATGGCTTCCAGTTGTTGGGTTTAGGGTTATTTGGGAGCAAATTAGATGTTTTTTTAGTGAAACGGTGTAGTTTGGGGAACTGCTTGGAGATAGCCTTATCTCTAGTGGAGAAATCTTAATCCCTTTAAGAAAATTGGAGAAGTGAGATTACAAAATTTTAATAAAGAGATGTGTAGAATCTCAAAACTTAAGAAGTAAGATCAGAAAACTGAGAGAGCAACTTTAAATCCAAAATTATAGGGGGTAATTAGGATAATTAATCTTGATTATTTCCTAATTTGTATAGTATCATATCGGGACCTAATTAATGCCTGATTCTGTCATACGTGTGTATATATATGTAATCTGCTAGTGTGAATGATACACCAATCAATTCAATCCCATTTTTCTCTTCAAGAGGTAAGATAAAAGAATATGAAAAAATAATTAAAAACTTGTAACCCCACTTCTCTAATTTTTTGAATCCAAATCAATTTTTTTTCCTTCTACTCACTTTCACTCTCCTCCTCTCATACCAAACAAGCACCTGGGGACTCTTCTGTTCCCTCATTCTTTTATTTTTGTTTCAATAATCCATTTAGGATGCCAAACACCTTTCACCCTCTTCACAACAAAATTACAACATCCGAGTTGAAATAATAATAATAATAAAATAAAAAAAATCATACCGCATGGGATGTTCAGAGGCAATGTGTACAGAACATAGCAATTGATAAGATTCCAAACTGGAGTACAAAATTCGACCACATTAAATACTTGTTTATTAAGATTCCAAATAGATATATAGCACTTCTACATTCTGCTAATGAACTATTCTACAAAATTCGACCACATACATAAAATATCTTTTTATTATACATAATTTATCCTTGCTTATTTAATTAATCTAAAGGCAGAGGCAAGGCTGTGATTACTGTAGGGGACTTCCCTTACATATCAACATGATCGAAATCTATTGAGGTGTCCTCAAAATTGTAGTCAGATTCATGTAACCTGTTTCGGGCCAATCTGCTCAACATAGCCAGACCTGGCATTAAGATAACCCATGTTAGAGCAGTGGTATGAACATGTAATCTCCGACCAGATCAAATCATATCTCAACATGCATGCTTCCACTTTGGGAGATTCTAACTGCGTCAAGTCTACTACAAATAAACATTATTTTTTTTATTTTATTTTTTTAAAAAAAAGAAAATCTGGTCAATATTTTGTTTGGATTATATAAATTTTTCCTTAAAATAATGGCTTTAAAAGCCAAGCATCCTGCATAGTATTAGTTCCAAGCAAAGAGAAACGATGCTTTAATATATTGGTTAAGACAATAGAACAAAATTGTACCCTCAATCATCCTGAAAAAGGATGTCCACCATCTGTTTGGTGATATCTGGTGTTGGTCTAAGGATTCCTCAATTTCTTTATCATGCCTACCATCCAAAATTCCCTGCAGTGTTATCACGGCGTTCTTGGCCGTCTTGAGAATGCTGTTGTCATCTTCAATTTCCAGTTGGCGAATATCATTCTGGGATGAGGTCATGCTGACAGCAAGGGCAAATTGCGCTGCAGCTGTCCAGCGAGACGAAGCTAACCATTTCCGCTGTCCATCGAGATGATTCCCTTCTTGCACCGGCTTGTTTCCACCATCCCCATTGTGCACTAAGCTGCGTAGATATTGAGCATTTGCAGCTCCAGTACTTTGCACCATCTTTGAGAAAGCACTACCGTCGTTTGACAGTAGCTCCTCAGGGGTCCCATATTCACGAATCTTCAACAAAGTAAAATGTTAGTATCAGATCCAATATAGCTTAAATAGCTCTGAAGAATCAACATTATATTCACAAAATACACGTGTCATTAGACATCTAAAAGGCATACCCGACCACCATCAAGCAGAAGGATCCGATCACAGTCAATAATGGTATTTAGTCTATGAGCTATAATTAACATAGTACAGGATTTAAACTCTTCTCGAATTGTTTTCTGTATTAGTGCATCAGTTCTGACATCAACCGCTGCAGTTGCCTCATCAAGTACCAATATCTTTGATCTCCGTAATAATGCACGAGCAAGACTCAATAGTTGCCTCTGTCCAACGCTGAAATTCTCTCCTCCTTCAGATACCTTGCAAAATACAACATTTTAGATTAATACCAATTTTAACAACCTTTAGCACTGCAAAAATCGCACAGGATATATACCTTTTACCTTAAAGTATATCTATGAAGTACTGTTAAATGAATTTTGCACTAATTTTTCAAAAAAACCAAAAACCTTCCTAATAAGGCATTAAGCTTGAGAAAATAATTGTTTTGCAGCATTTTATTCTTTAGTGATTTTTGTAGAGAGTCAAGAGAGCTTTAGCCTTTAAAGAAGCCTAGTCATGCCAAATGACACTTTCAAAAAGGAAATTAATCTTTTTTTTTGGATGATGATGAAAGAAATTAATGAGTTATACAAAGATCAGAAAGCAACCAAATTGGCTGTTCAAGTTTGAGTTGCTTAACGCGTTAACCTTTCTTTAAAGTCATTGTTTTAACTTCCTTACCATGTTAAGACATTCTATTTAACATGTTATCCAATTCTTGAGTTCAAGTTATCTCTCTGGAAAACTGTTAACGTGTTAATCCATGCCTCTAACGCGTTAACCATATCTCACTTGTTCCACTTCAAAGATTTAAGTGCTAAGTCATCTCCCTAACGCGTTAACCTACTTCATGTTATAGGCTATGACTCTCTGGAACTTTTCTAACGTGTTGTTTAAAACCAGAATAGCAAAAAATGTCCTTAACGTGTTAACACACTTATGCTAACGCGTTAACCAAGCCTTTGAAAATGTGTCTCTAGATTTTTCTTGATGTGTAAAGCATCTTGAGCTAATATGTTAAGAATTTGTGCTTGTCACTAGATTTTTTTTTATGTGTCAAGCATCTTGAGCTAAAATCTAAACAAGCTTCTTCATGTTTCAACTCAACCTTAGACAAACCTTTCTTTAACGTGCTACTTCTTCTATCTAACACGTTACCGAATTTGTGCTTTTTCAGATAATGTCTCTTTGGATTTATAATGACTATATTAATGTTCTTAACTAGTTAACAATGAAATCTATAAATACTACCACATTTAAGTTGGTAGGTCCCAAACATCTTGATCCCAAAATCTCTCATCCCGTACAGGATCGGAACCGGGACATATTTCTTTACCTCATAAATTAACTTATCCTTTTATTTTTTGTATTTTTTACCCCATAAATTAAGTTATCCTTTGATAAGAAGTGTATCACATCTTTAGTTGGAGTTAAACCACATATATCGTGATACTACCAATCCTAACTATATACTACATACAGATAATAAGGAGATAATAAATTTGTGTAATAATAATAATAATAAGCTATTCTTCAACCCTAGGTCAATTCGTGTGATTTTTATGGCATTATTAGTTGTTAAATGATCACTTTAAACAATAGAACATGGAGAATTTAACTAATATAATGATATTTTTAAGTTTTTTTTTTTAATTTTAAAAAAAAAAGTCCCGGTACAACTAGGACTGGGATGCAAATTGCAACCCGGCCAAAAACAGGGACGGAACCAGGATTGGGGTATCCTGGTCCCGTCCCAAGCTTTGAACACCCCTAATTAATCAAGGGCATTAATAAGACATCAACCTAAGTAACAAACTGTAGGACCAGAACATACATATGTAGATATTAAAAGGGTATCAATTCAACGGTCATTATCATCAATTAAAAGAAGTATTCAAGTATAAGTACTAATAGATGAACAGAAAATGACAGTAGCATTTTACAAAACACAAGAAACAATAATTAAAGAGCCATTTAGCATTTACCTCGGCTTCCAGTCCCAATGAACTCCTTCGAATCACATCCTTCAAATGTGCTCTCTCCAGAGCCTCCCAAAGGTCAGCATCATTGTGCTCATTAAAAGGATCAAGATTAAATCTCACAGTTCCTGTAAGTTGCAATATGAAATTAATGTAATTGCTATGATTTTATTTAAACTTTCATATTATTACATATACGAAGCTTAATTAAGTTGAAAGCCTGTACCTATAAAACACAATTAAAGACATGAAAGAAATAAATTATGAATTAGAAATTGCTGAAATTTGGGGCTCAAGCAAAGGTAATGTGAATGGAAAGGTCTACAGACCAAAGCAAATGTACTTTGAAACATTATGATCACAAATAATTATAACTCTCCTGGAAACACAGAAAACAAACTCCAAAACTCCCAAGTAATAAAATCTAAACTGGCTAAAACTCCCACTAAATTTGTAAGGAAGGCTTATTCAATGGGTATGTATGGCATATTAAGTTGATGACAGAACAGTTAAATGAAAGGTGATTAATATCCTCAGACAAACCAAGGCAGCAAGCCTTACCAGCCATACAATCAGTTAAATCGCAAATTATTTGTTAAGGTATGATGAAGTGCCATTAATGTTGTTTTCAATTTTTTCATTTCTCTGGTAAGCCTAATCCCTTCCTTAAAAGACACAGAAATTTACTATGTAGAATAAGGTTCATTGCCAGTAAAAATAGAAAAACAATTCAAGACCCTCCTGAGCAGCATAAGCTTGAAGGATGATAGATTTATAAATTAAATTAAATTTTAAGCACAAGGCAGTGGCTGACCTACAATTTATGCTGCAAGATGAAAGTTCATGGGAAGCACTTAATAGCTTAAGTTTTGGAAGAAGGTAATTTACACTATACATTAATGACGAATATATTTTAGGTATTTGGTTAAAATGGAATGAGAGTCTTCTACCGCAAGTTTCTTCACATTTTCTTATGGGAAAAGAGAACTTTTGCAGCTTCTCCAGATTCAGCGCATAGGAAGCATGAATAAGAAAAAGGGGTGCAGGATTTATTTTTATTTTTTTTTTGGGGGGGGGGGGGCTTTTTGTCTTCTTTGAGATTTAGTGAATGGCTTTCTAGATAGAGGGGGAAGGTTGGCTTGCATGGTAATGAAATAGGATTGGAAAGATCTTGAGTCGACTTGGAAGAAAATAATCTTCAATTGCAATGAAACTTAATATTGAGTTGAGAGTCATAAGGTCACGATGTTTAAAATGAAGTGAAAAAAGTAAATACCTGAAAAGAGAACAGGTGACTGTGGGATAATTCCAAGAACTTTACGTAAATCAGTCAGTCCAAACTTAGCAATTTCACAGTCATCAATTAAGATTTTTCCTCTTTCCAACTCTACAAGTCGAAATAAAGCATTAAACATGCTACTTTTTCCTGCTCCTGTCCTACCGACAACGCCAACCTTGTCACTTGGAAAAATTGTGAAAGACAACCCATGTAAGACAGGTGGAAGTTCAGGCCTATAGCGAAGAACAACATCTTCAAATCTGATTGATCCAGATGATGGCCACCCAGGAGGAGGACGGTTACTCTCAATGATAGATGGAGCCTCTGAAGGCAAATCAACATAAGTACCCACACGCTCAACAGCGTTTAAACTATTCTCAGCCAGACTTGCAAGTCTGAGTACCCCTGTGAGCAGACTAGTGATATTTAAAGCATAACTAAGTAGAAGCCCCATCGTGGATGCAAATGCCTGCTGGTTCACAGCCCTCCCATTTTGCAATACAGCAAAAGATGCAGTAAACCATATCATAATGCCACCCAAAGTTTCCAGACGAATTGCAAGCCATCGGTTGCCACTCATGTTCACAAGAGTGAATCGTATATTATTGTCCACGGCTTTTCCATTAATGTCAGCCATTCTATCATAAGCTTTGTAAGCACGGATAGTTGATAGACCATTAAGTGCTTCTCCAAATTGAGCATATACAGGAGATCTACTGATAGAATCTAAGCGCTTCACTTCACGGGCCATGCTCTAAAATGAAGAAAAATAATTTAACAAACTGAAAACCGACTTCTATAGAAAAATATTTGTGAATTTTAGTAAGGATTGAAACTCATTGTGTAACGATATTATCTAAGAGTAAATCCATATTTATGTGACTAACAATAAAAAGTCTATTGAAATAGGCAAACATGCTTGCATTTTGTCCAATTAAAAAAACAAGTGACCTCTAAACTGCATCACATGGTTGTTAATTGGTTAAAACTGAGCAAGGCAACAAAGGTTATCAAATGGGATTAGCTGTATGCATACTGCTGAAGAGAGCAGCAGAAAGTTTTGCTACCTTGAAAAAATTCCCCTAGGAGCTAAGCTTAAGTAGATTGAAACTTTGTGAAGATGAAACCCATCCAATGAATTATTTTCTGTTAGATACAGCAGTCATAAAAAATCTGTCAAAATGTTCATACCTGATAATATAGATAGGCTCCATAAAACACCACCAATAATGGCATTATTGCCCACAAGGACATTGTGCTAACAATCCCTATCAAGATGAATGTTGAAAGAAGCTGGGAAACCTGGCCCAAAAACATATTCACAAACGGAGCAACATTACGGTCTATATCACCAAGATCCTTTGCAAACCTATTGATGATCCTTCCAAGAGGATTGGTATGAAAAAACGACATAGGAGCCCTTAAAATTGACTGGAGCATAGCGTCGTGCAATCTTTTAGCAGCATAAAGACTTGATATGATTAGCCAGAAAGAATTTGTTAAAGTCACCAAAACCTGAAATAGAAAATGATAGAGAAAATTGAAAATTAATATCTTAACAGGGCTAAAACTCAATGAAGTGTGTAGGTAACAACAATGTTGTCATTTACAAAGGATTGAAAGGAGATACGAATATGCTTATTAAGATAACAATAACACATACAGTAAAAAATAAATAAAAAATTGTCACAAGATATATCTTGATTCAGGTGCAAAATTATTTCAATGAATGTAGATGCCAAAAAGTGAATTAATTGACAATGACTTGAAATCTTTGTAAAATGGTTCCTCTTGCCAATATTAAAATCACACCTGACAAAATGACAGGGTTGCATATATCAGATTGTAGTAACCAGGATTATAACCCTTTGACGCACTCTGACCAGTCCAATGGCTTAACCATGTGCTACTAGAAACTCGTAACACTTCTGTTAAGATATAGCATGTAAAAAGCACTAGCACCACCCAAAATCCTCCTAATGCATTCTTGTACCTAAAACCACCACAAAGTAACAAGATGAAAGGTCAGGTAAGATGAACAAGTAGAGAAGCACATGGAAATAGAAAGGCCAAAAGAACCACGAACATCATTTGAAAATTCCACCAAATTGTTCTCTTTCCATATAATCCACCATTAAGAACAATTAGAACACCATACGATGCAAAGAATGAAAGATTCTGCAATATGAAGGTATATCCAGGAGGGGCGTGTGGTATTGTGTCCAGTCTATTGCTACTTCATGTAGTAATTATATTCCATGAATTTATCTGTGTTTCTTACCTCTGTAGAACTTTCAGACTGACAACACCTGTTTCTCGTTCTTCTTGCTTAATAAGAACAGATTTGGCTTCTTTTGGTTTATTTTCAATTTTTGCCATATCATTAGGTTGTCCATTGGGAACTGATTTTGAAGAGGTGTCTTGATCATTACTTTCAGTGTCTCTGTTTTCTTCTGCATACTCCTCCATCTTTCCTGCATTTTCCATAAGCTTTTGGAACAACGGTCCATGGTTAGAGAGTTCCTCAAATGTTCCCTCTTCTTCTACCATACCATCATGGACCAGCATAATTCTATCGACTTCTGAAAGAAAATGTAGTTGATTTGTAACAAGGACTCGGGTTTTTCCTCTCAATTCACCTTTGATGCATTTATCAAACACCTGAAATGATATGCAAGTTACATAATGTTAAGATTGAAACTGGAAATCAAAATTCCATAGCTAATGGCACGAGATAAAGCAGAAAAGACAGATATAGAGCTCATTAAAATAGTGATAAACAATTGCATATTTCGTTCACCTTCCAGAATTAGCTCATTTAAAATTCATTTATTATACATCACAACTTTTTACAGCATGCAAGCATCTAAGGTAGTCTAACTGTTTCCCATAATCACTAATGAACCAATAAGAACGTTTGGTGGTAAGAATGCAGTCATTTAACATGGCACTAACCTGTCTTGCAACATGCGCATCCAGAGCACTTAAAGGGTCATCAAATATGTACACATCTGAATTGGAGTAGACAGCTCTAGCCATGGACACCCTTTGTTTTTGACCACCACTAATATTTACCCCTCTTTCACCAATTTCAGTAAGGTCACCACCCTATTCATTAAGCCACAGACCTTGTTAGCATGAATGTCAACTTTTATAAGATCAACCTGAATCATAGAACCTTGATATACTCACAGGAAGCAACTCGAGGTCATGCCGCAGTTCACTCACATCTATTGCCTTCTCATATCTCACAGGGTCAAAGCGAGAGCCAAATAAAATGTTATCCCGCACCTGTGCATAGAAAACTGATCAGTGTTCGGTCAAATCAAAGGGAACCTTTGAAAAATGGCATCAAACTCTCAAGATAATAATGATTAATATTTAATAACACCTAATCAGCCACATAATTTGGCTTTTGCCGGAATGGTGGAGGATCTTGTAAAAAAATGTAGAGACTTTGGTTGCCTATGACTGTACGTAAGCCATCAACCACGGTTATCTTCCTATTCCTATGTTCAACATTCCTACCTAGTTGTGTTAAACAATAAACAAGGAGGGAAAAAGACATATTAACACCATACAGTTGCGTTAAAGATCCATGAAATTTGTGATACATAAGCAACTGTCCCTCTTATAACAACAGTTGCATCTGCAGTAGGAGGAAGCTCCCCAAGCATCGCAGATATGAGTGATGTCTTTCCTTCTCCAGTACCGCCCACAATTGCAACAAGGCTACCAGCAGGTACATCCAAATTGACATCAGACAATGTAGGCCTCCCAGCCTGAAGAAAGGAAACTTTAGTATTTCTGTTTCCAGAATCAATATCAAATTATTCAAATTAATGAAGTGCAAGAAAGATTCACGGTCATATGATACTAGAAGGCATAGTAAATTTAACAACAATAAACGTAGCATTTGAGTCCACGATTAAGGACCTCCCTTCAACCATTAGTTTGTGATGATATGTTAAAGAGTAAGGGAGTTTAACCTTTTGGAGTTTGAACAAGGCTCTTCAAAAGTTCCCACAAAATCTAAGGTTTTGTCAGTTACAAGGTTGCAGGAATCCACACAGCTTAACCTCATCATCCCTAAATGTTTGAATTAACCACGCGGTTGGGAATATTTGTTGAAGGGTAATGAAGTGTGAAACCTTAGGCAATCTATTAATAGCCTCATGGATAATAGTCCTATTGCAGGAAAGGTAATCCTTCAATAAAAATAAGTTGAGAGCAGCCATTTTAAATATTAATTATTATTTATATACTTATTTTATATTAGGCTTGTTATCTCTTTCTCCTAGGATTAGATATGGGTACATACTCTACATTCAACAAGTTTTATAAGACTCAAACTCTTACAAAATGGATATTCAATTCAATATTCTTTTTCTTGCATGTTGAACTGGATTTGAGACAATTATAGAAAAATATCAAGCAACAGAGGCTAACACCAAGCAAATTTAGCAGCCACAGATACTAAAGCTCAACATTCAGCCTCAATACGGAATCAAGCCACTACTCTTTTCTTTTTAGAAGACCAATTGACAAAAGGATCTATGGGAAAAACAGCATATCCTCCAACTGACAACCGAATTGGCATCATAAAAAAACCATATAAGAGGAGCAAGAAATAAAATGTGAGGGCAATAATGATAGGGGAGTCGTAGAATACACAAAGCATATCATACAATGAAGAGCCATATGCCTTATATAGGCAACCCCTCAAAACCCATTAATCCAAAATGGTTACTAACAACTAACTAACTAGTCCTCCTAACTAACTAACTAACTAACTAATACAACTAACTCCCTAACTAACAAACTAATATATTCTCTACACCTTACATATCAAATAAGTGCTGCAGAAGCTAAGTTCAAAGCTGTAGCTTGAGGAAACTGAGAGTTTATGGTTGCAAATACTTCTCAAAGAACTGCGTGTTGATGTGGAATGTTCCTGATATACATCCCAACACAGAAGCAAGTTGCTTATGTCCTCAACAAGGTACTTCCAAAAGAAAATTTAGATGAATGCACAAGAGAGATGGACATGATCAGTATCTATCATCCAACTTGAGGGAAGTGTGAGAAACCGTTTACATTTATGAGCCATAAGCACAAGCAACATTTTCGTTTATTGTGAGACTTTGTTGTAAATATCATTGTTTTACTGTATATATATTCCCATACCATGTACATATGAGAATTGAGGATGAAATAATGATTTTCCCTCTCCACATCTTCCCTACGACTACTTGGGAATATTCTTTCAAAAGAGAAATACTCCTCCACTCCTAAATGTAGGATCTAGTTTGGAGGTGGATTTTGGTCCTAAATGTAAGACCTTCATCCATTTTATATCTCATATTTATCATTTTTTCCCAAACAAATTTGTCTAACTTATAAAGTCATAATCTAATGTTACTATGCGAATAATGTGTATTTATTGTAAATATTCTCTATTTTTTTTGGTAATAATAAATATTCTCTATTTATTAGTAGGTATTAGCTAATTAGTAATTAGTATTTATTAGCTTTTATTAGTCTTTACTATTATGTCCCTCTTTTTTTATATAAATAGGTATTGTATCACAACATTTTATGCAATGAGAATATAAACAAGTGATTGTATTACAGCTAGATTAAAAATAATAAGAGATTGACTTAATTTCTCTGGCTCGAAGTCTCGGCAACAACGTCTTTGCGTAGTATCGTCATTTGTCTCTACAAATCCTTGACCAGTGTCATTTGTCTTTGTGGATTCTGGTCCTTCCCAGCAGATCGTCGTTCATCACTGCAAATCCTTGATCAGTGTCATTTTTTCCACAGATTCTCGACCATCTTTCTCGCCCAGTACCGTCATCCTCAACTTGTCTGACGACCTTAGTCCCATCGTCATCTACTCATCTGTGGCCCCCAACTCGTCCGTGGTCCTCGTATCAACGCGATTTGTCTCGGCATCCTCTGGTTTTGTCCGACGCCAACAACCTCCGCCATCTGGTTTGGTCCTCTCCTGGTTTGTCTCCGTCTCTTATTTGTCTCCGTCGACATCCTCTGGTTGGGTCTCTTCGACTACACCACTGTGCCTCTCTTGTCTAGATATCATCTTCGTGGGCTCATTCATAAGTCGTCTCGCTGGAAGTTTTTCACTAGTGGACCAATTTGTCATTTTTACAATTCGATGACTGAACTGTCATTTCTGAAATTTGAAGGATAAAACTGTCATTTTTTGAAGTTTGAATCACAAATTGCCATTTTCAGTTTTTGGTCAGTGTGCCTATTTGTGACTCTTAAGAATGGTATTGTTGGAACCCCAAGGAGTTGTGGGATACATGTCTGAAACTATAGCTTCAGTATTGCTAGCTAAAAAGGGTAACTTTCTTCAAGCCCTTAAAACCTCACGTGATAAACAAGTATGGATAGTTGATTCTAGAGCAACAGATCACATGATTGATTGTCATCAATTGTTCATAACTTATGTCCTATGTGCCGGTAGCAATATGTGCCGGTAGCAAAAAGGTTAAGATTGCTGATGGTTTTCTTGCTCCTATTGCCAGGAAAGGAAGTATTTAGATTTCTGAGTTTATCACTTTTGAATCTATTCTCCATGTACCAAAATTAGCATGCAATCTATTATCTGTTAGCCAATTGATGAAACAAGCTAATGGTTGTGTTAAATTTCTGCCATCTCATAGTGTTTTTTAAGATCTATCATTAGGGATGATGATTGGTTGTGCTAATGAGTGTGACAGGCTCTACTTTCTTGATGACGTTGAAGTGAGTCACCAACATCCGATTAGGGTATGCAATTCTGTATCGACATCTAAAATTGATGATGTCATATTATGGCATAAGAGAATGGGCCATCCTAATTTTCATTACCTATCTCGAGTGTGAGAGGCTCTACTTTCTTGATGACGTTGAAGTGAGTCACCAACATCCGATTAGGGTATGCAATTCTGTATCGACCTCTAAAATTGATGATGTCATATTATGGCATAAGAGAATGGGCCATCCTAATTTTCATTACCCATCTCGTGTGTTTCCATCTCTCTGTCTAAATACTAGCATTAATTTGAGATGTGAGATATGCGAATTAGCCAAACACCACTGCTCATTGTACCCTAAAGCTCCATATACACCATCCAAGCCTTTCACTACCGTCCATAGTGATCTGTGGGGACCTTCTCACATTCCGAACCGTACCAAAACAAAATGGTTCATTTCTTTCATAGATGACCACTCTCGCCTTAGTTGGGTCTATCTCTTAAAAGACAAGTCTTAAGCTCCCTCAGCATTCATGAAATTCTTCACAATGGTTAAAAATCAATTTGATACAAACATCAAAGTATTGCAAAGTGACAATGGCACAGAGTACTTCAACCAAACCATGAGTATCTTCCTCCAAACACATGGAATTATCCACAAAAGCTCATGTCTTAATACTCTCCAACAGAATGGGATTGCTGAGCAAAAAAATCAACATATCCTAAATGTCGCTCAAGCACTAATGCTAACTTGCAATGTGCCAAAGTTCTATTGGGGGATGTCATCCTACATGCCACCTATCTCATTAACCGAATACCAAATTGAGTCATATCCTTTGAAACCCCTTTCCAAAGGTTCAAGAGTACCTTTTCCACAACCCACCTTGAAACCAACCTTCTTTTTCATGTGCTCAGCTGCACCATGTACGTCAATATGCACCCTAAAATAAACTTTGACCCCCGTGCTGTGAAATGTATATATCTTGGAATCCCTTCCACTAAAAAGGGATACATCAGCTTTCATCCTATTTCCAAACACACCTTTGTCAGCCTTGATGTCACTTTTCATGAAGAGGTTTCTGTGGAATAATATGGGAGAAAATTGTATTCAAATTGTGTTATCTTGCATTACAGATGATATACCTATTTATACACAGATGACAGCCTCTATATGACCCATCTACAAAAACAGTAAAGACTCGTCTAATACAACCTATACGCACAAACAGTAGTGCATACAAGTAGACCTAAAAAGGTCATCAGATCTCTTAATATTCCCACACTCCCCCTCAAGTTGGATGATGTTAATCATATCCAACTTGCAGTTTTCAAATGGAGATCTGATGCTTCTCGTAGTGTCACAATGCTTCTGCCTTTGTACTCTGAAGTCAACCATGGACCCCGAGATTGGATTTGGCTGACATTATGACGACAAAGAAGATTGATGATTATAGGCCTGAGTAGCAGCAGATACTCGACCATGAGAGTTATTGGCAGCGGCAAACTTGACGGGCAGCGGACAAATTGTAGGTTCTGGTTTCCAAGTCTGAGGTTCATCACCCATACTCTCCCCCTGAATTGAAGACTGGTTACCTTTCTCTCTTGTCATTGAGTCCCTGGTAAGCTCGCAAACGGACATGCGCCGACATTGGTTCCAAAGTGCTGATTATGACAGAGAGTGTATAGGTCTAGCTTGATGCTAGCCAAGGTGGTGTTGGGTTGGGAAAGACACTCCTGTTTATATCCTCAGAAAGATGATTTCCAGTAACCAAGGTAGACTTTGGGTCTGGGAGTCCCTTGTTTGAGACAATCTATATTTTCCTAGCGGTGCTTTGTTCTCCTATCCTTTTTTCTGGTGGTGAGATCGAGGCTATCCGGCGGTGAAGGTAGCAATCTACGTTGCTCTGGCAATTTTCGTTGCTTTTGGCAATCTGTGTTGCTCTGGCAATCTGTGTTGCTTTGGCAATCTTCGTTGCTTCTGGCAATCTTTGTTGCTTCTAGCAATCTTTGTTGCTTTGAGTTCTCCTACCGCGGTGCTCTCTTCTCCTTTCCACTTTAGGAAATAACACTTGCTGGAATTTGATGATGCTGGGAATTTTGATTGCAACATATAAAGGTCCCATAACTGCTTAAGTCTCCAAAATCCTTAGGCTTGTATTTCTGGAGTCTCAGATGCCCACTTACTTTGTCTGGACTTGTACTCTTGTTTGAGTCTCAGAGGCCCACTTACTTTAGGCTTGTACTCCTTTTTTGAGTCTCAGAGGTCCACTTACTTTGTCTGGACTTGTACTCCTGTTTAGATTTCCGGTCTGAGCTCTTTGTCTCGCCGGTGTCTTCTGGTCCAACTCTAAATCCCTGTCTCTGACGCAGGTGATGATGGGTTTGAAATCACCGGTGAAGCTCCAGTGTTTCTGTCCCTCTTGGTTCCAGAAAACTTCAATATGACAATTTAAGCCTTTGAATTTGAAGAATGACAATTCTGTCTTCGAACTTCTGAAATGGCAGTTTGGTCCCTCAATTTAGTAAATGGCAGATTATCTTCAAATTTGAGGAATGACAGATTGATCCTTCCATTAAATCTGCCCGCAGTTGTGGAAATAATCCAGCTCAAATACTAAAATAATCCAGCCCAACAGTCTCCCAATCCTTTGAGCCCGTGCCTAATATTTTTCTTCTACAATCACAATCACGTCTCCTTTCTCACTTTTTCAACTATGTGGGACCCAAAACAACCCATTAAGTCAAAAGGTGACATAAAAGTCCAAATGGAGACATAAAATTGTTGAATCCGTGAATGTGAAGAATTGTTGTCCTGTACGCCATGTGAAAGAAACAACATGTGGGACCCAAATTCGGCTGATACTATTCATACACACTATTCATCAAGCACTGTTCGGCGGACACTATTTACGCATACTATTCATCCAACGTCTAAATGTTGGGCCCCTCCTTTTTAAAAAAAAAATCTGCTTGGCATAGTAGATTAGGCAGTGCTGTCCCACTCCTTTATTCAAAGTCTAAGCTTTGTCTCCCTTTCCTAATGCAACTGTGAAGAGGAATGTGATTGGCATAATCTCTGGCCCTTTTTCTTTGCTTTATCAACATGAGCACAGTAGAGTAGCTGCCACGATCTGCAATTTTCCTCTTGCACCCGTGATTAGTGGTGGCTTTCTTCTTTTTTTCTCCTGTCTCCAACTAACGTCTCGTCCTTTCTGTACTGTGCAGGGCTCCACGTCCTTCTTCCTTTTTTTTTTGACAAAAAGAAAGTAAAACAATCATTTATGTCTTCCAACCGATCCAATATCGTGACTTCCTCCTCTTTTCTGAACCTTTTCTCTCTTTCCATCATCATGACATCTTCTTTTCTCTTGTCTGAATCTTCTCTCTCTCCATCTTCTCTTGTTCTACGGTGGCTAGATGGCTCGTAGCCTTGCTGAAAAATAACCAGACTCGCCTGCAATGGATGGAAACGAAGAAAAGAGGTGATAACATGAGATCTAACGCCTAACGTGATCTCTAAGCCGGCGATTTCTCCTTCTTTCTCTTCTCTCCTCCTCCTTCTCCGAGCTGCCAAAACAGTGAGGAAGGGACGGTGGAGTATTGAGGATAAGATACTCTGATACTGGTTCATAGTTTTCCAGCGCTGCTCTGCCTCTGATTCTCACCGGTGTTGGTTCTCTGATCTCCGATCGGCACTGTTAGCTCTCGCCGGAGTTCGCGACTCTATCTCTTGCGGACGTGTGTTCGCTACTTGTGAACTCCTCTCCCCCTGAGTTGCGACGTCGGTGATGTTAATTGGGGTTGAAGGAAGGATGTCTCCGGTGCTTCTCACGGTGCCATACCAACGAAAAAAAATACCCAACGGTGAGTCTGATGCTGAGCGATCTCAGTTGCTTGCTCCGACGGTATACCGTTCGATTTTCTGGACGAACTGGACAGAGTTTTGATCTCTGGTCTTTTGCTGGTAAAGCTCTCCTCACGGTTCAGTGATTCCGATGATGATGATGGAATTAACGTCAATGATGGTGGAAGTTCGAACCTCTATTTTTCCGACGGTGGAGGTGGAGTTGATTCTCCAGTATTTCTTATGACGTCACACTCCCCTTCCTTCCGCCGTGTGCTTTTGGTTGAGTGGGCAATGACTGAGTTGATGTTGAACCCGAAGGTGCAGGATAAGAGGCACTGGTCTTTCTCCACGCCGGAGCTCTCTGTCTGTGCTTCCTGGCAGGATGAAGCTCTGCTCTGCTTTCCTGGTTCACCTTGTGGCTGACTCCTGTGTCTCCAATCTTGTCTTTGCTTTTCTACTAGCGATGGTGGTAAGAGGGAAATTAACGGTGGTTTCTTTTCTCACCTCTGACTTGTTCAAATCAAGCTCACGGTGATTTCTCTCCTCACCTCTGGCTCGTTTGAATCAAGCTCACGATGGGCTCCTTCTCACCTCTGGCTCGTTCGAATCAAGCTTTCTCACTCTTCTCCAATTTTTCATCGCAACTGTGAAGCTTATTGGGTTGGAGCTTTCTGGTTTCAGCCTCCCTCTCATTTGAGTTCTGGGCGTCGAAAGTCTGAGGCACGCTTCTGTGACTCAAGGTCTGTGCTGCCGGTCTTAACTTCTACGACGACCGAATTTGAAAGTGGTTCCGACTTCTCTGTTTACCACCATTTATGGTAAATCTCTCTCTCTCTCTCTCTCTCTGTGAAAGGTCACCAAAGATTCTAGTGGTGAACTCGTGGTGCCTCTATTCTATCAGAAAGGAAGGATGGGGATGGAAGGATGATGAAGGTTTGATTAATTTCTTCTCAATGTCTCCTGGCTTTGTCTCCCGGCGCTGTGTCTTGCAGCCTCCCCAATTATTTCTGGAGGGTAGCAAGTCACCAGCGTCGGAGAACCAGAACGGAACTGCTAATTTGCTTCAGGAATTTAGACTTGCTCTGATACCATGTGGAATAATATGGGAGAAAATTGTATTCAGATTGTGTTATCTTGCATTACAGATGATATACCTATTTATACACAGATGACAACCTCTATATGACCCATCGACATAAACAGTAAAGACTCGTCTAATACAACCTATACGCACAAACAGTAGTGCATACAAGTGGACATCTAGGAGCCTCGTAGGGACCTGGTAGGAGACCTAAAAAGGTCACAACCCTTAAAAGGTCATCAGATCTCTTAATATTCCCACAGTTTCTTTCTATTCCAAGTCTTCAATTTAGGGGGAGTATTGGTGATGAACCTCAGACTTGGGAACCAAAACCCAACAGAGAGTATATAGTGATAACACCATCCAAGCCATCACCACCACCTATACCATTGATAGAGCTAGAGCCATCACCACAAATAAAGCCAGTGTTATTACCACCACCTTCACCATCTCTTATGCAAACCTTAGCACAAAATGGACAAGCCGAGGAAGATATAGAAAAGCAGAAAAACAAGTATAAGGATGGGTTGGTGTACTCACAGAAACAAATCTAAGGAAGGAGAACACCTTGCATCTGAAGCACCAAAGGAGCTAAAACTGGTGGTAGTTCTTGGAGCATCAGAAGTAGAAGAAACAGTAGTAGCTGAAGGGGTTAGTGAACAATCTGACCTTGATTAGCCAATTGCTCTCAGGAAACAACCGCGATCTTGCACACTGCATCCAATTAAGAAACATATGTCTTATAATGCTCTCTCTCCTCGTTATCGAGCATTTGTTACTAATCTGGATAAAGTATGCATTCCCAACAACAACCAAGAGGCAATGGAGATGCTAAAATGGAGAAAAGAGGCTATGGAGGAGATGGGAGCACTAGAAAAGAATGGAACGTGGTATATAGTTGAAAAACCTAAAGGCAAGCAACTTGTAAGCTGCAAATGGGTTGTTACCCCTAAATATCTGGCCGAAGGTACTTTAGACAAGCTAAAAGGCCACCTGGTAGCAAGAGGGTTCACTCAGACATATGGTCTAGACTATCAAGAAACATTTGCACCAATAGCGAAGCTAAACACTATCAGAGTTCTATTGTTTGTGGCAATCAACCTAGAGTGGCTACTTCACCAGCTAGACATCAAGAATGCCTTTCTGAATGGAGAACTAAAAGGAAGAAGTATACATGAACTTTTGAAAAGGTCAAAATTGATTAAGTGTGCAAGGTGAAGAAATCGTTATATGGTCTGAAGCAGTCTCCCAAGGCATGGTTTGACAGGTTCTCAAAAGTCTTGAAGTCAGAGGGCTACAAAGAAGGATTATCATATTATACAATGTTTGTCAAACTAGAGGACGGAAAGAAGTGCATCCTCATTGTGTACGTCGATGACATAATCCTTACAAGAGATCATATTGAGGAAATATCTAGGATAAAAGTTGTACTTGGGAAAGAATTTGAAGTCAAGGATCTTGGAAACTTGAAATACTTCCTTGGGATGGAGGTTGCTAGGTCAAGACTAGGCATCTATGTCTCTCAGAGGAAGTATATACTTGATATTCTAAAAGAAACAGGCATGCTTAGTTGTAGTCCCGAACGAACTCCTATTGTGGTTCAAATAAAAAGGAAGAAGAAACCTAAGTAGAACAATAAAGAGAAGTCACAAGAAGGTGACTCAGATGATGAGATTGAAGAAGATCAAGACCAAGAAGCAAATGAAACTGTCGATAAAGGAAGTTATCAGAGACTTGTTAGAAAGTTGATTTATCTCTCTCATACAGGACCTTATATAGCTTTTGCAATAAGTGTGACCAGTCAGTACATGAGTGAACCAAAGAAGAAGCACACAGACGCAGCCTACAGAATTTTGAAATATCTAAAGGGTACTCTTGGCAGAGGGTTGTTCTTCCAAAAATAGGAACAAAGAACTATAGAAGTATACACTGATGTAGATTGGGGAGGAACTCATCCTGACAGGAGATAAACCTTTGGTTATTGCTCCTTTGTATGAGGAAACCTGGTTACCTGGAAAAGCTAGAAACAAAGGTTTGTATCTAAGAGCAGTACTGAAGCTGAGTTGAGGGTACTAGCTCAAGGGATAATGGAAGAGTTGCGGCTGAAACAGGTCCTACATGAGATACAAGTCAACGTGGATTTACCACTGAAACTCTATTGCGATAATAAGGCCGTCATAAGCATGGCCTTAAATCTTATTCAACATGAACGATTGAAACAGATAGATAGACTGTTAGGAACTAACAAAAATAGTAACACAAAACACTGCTGAATCTGAATTCAGGTTCAAATTGATGGATGTGAGATGTTTGCGTTTGTTTTGGATAACATTTCAACTTTTTGCAATGTTTTAGAGCTGCAACTTGCCTATGAGTTCTCTACCTCCCAGCTTATTCCATAACCATCCTAATGCTTCTAACGGCTAATATAATCAAAATAAACAACTCTTACAGAAACCCAAAAGGCCACCCAACAGGACAGCTAATATCCTAATCTTACTTCAAAAAGGAAAGTCAAACCCTGCAACCTTAAAAAGCATGTTGGTCCTTTGTTGGTGCTAACTTTGTCTGCCTAGATCTCCTAGCATAAACCTTACCACTAAATAGGGTCCTTTCATAGACACTTCATCAGGGAAAAAGTAGAAGAAAGGATCATATGTCTTACTTATGTACCAACAAATCTTCAAACTGCTGATGTGTTAACAAAAAGATTACTCAAACCTACATTTCAAAGTTGCATAAGCAAGCTGGAAATGATTAACATCTTGTAGGAATATTATATTATATTATTCTCCCTAAATTGTATCGTCTCCTCTATTCTCTTCTTGTTCCTCTCCTAGATTTTCTCCATCAGTTACTCCTTTATTTTCTCCTTAATTTGTTTAGTTTTATCTCTCTACTTATTATATAAGTAGGCATTGTATCACAACATTGATCAATGCAATCTGAATACAATTTCCTTTCATATTTATTCCACATGGTATCAAAGCAGGATTAATTCTTGAAGAAAATTAATAGTTCGCCAGATTGATCTTGAAGACAAAAGAGTTCAGTTTTTTGTTCGTTCAACGCTGGTGACTCATTGCTCTCTCTAAAATTGTATCTCCTTCAAGCTCCACCGTCATTGCTTCGGGCATTGAATCGAGAGAGAGAGTTGGAGAGGCTGCAAGTCACCAGTGCCACTTTCATCATCGTCATCTGTTGTCAGCGAGTCATCTAGTCCGTGATTTCAATCTGTCAGAAACACCCAGTGTCAGCGCCATCTAATTACATCAGTATCGGTGCTCCCTGGAATGACCACCTTGTGGCAGTCATCTCCATCCTACAATCTGGAAGTCGTCGCCATTCATGAGCGAAGAAATAGAGCCGGCGATCCTCCAACCAGCCCAGACGTTCGGCCACACCTCAACCTCACTGCTAGAAAACTAGAGAAGTTCGCTGAAATTATCAAGTTTAGCTGGACAGTTTAGAAACTCGTCGGCATCAGAAACCCAGTCACCACCATCATCTTAGATGACGCCGAACTCGTCTGTGGTCCTAATCTCGGCACCTGGGATTTTTCGTAAAACCCAGCGTTAGTAGCCTCTATCCCTGTCTCCGTTTGGATCACTATCTCTAGCTGCCACCACAGCGCCGTTGCCGTTTCTCGCTCTCATCACCAGAGTCAACCACTACTCGCAGAAAAGGCAAACCTAAGCTACTAGCAGTCCACTGCAGTCTACCGACGACCAAAAGAATCACCGGCGACGAGAACCAAGGCAAAGCAGCGCCAGAAAACCGCTGCATAAGCACCTTCTCCTCCTTGCCCCATTGTCCCTTCCTCGTCGTTGTTGCAGATCGAAGGAGAAGGAGAAGGAGAAAAGAGGAGGAGAAGATTAAGATGAAGAAGAAGATGGATCTAGTCCGTTTTCATCCGCGGCGTTGGTAGTGAGACCGAGACGTACAAAAAAAAAAAAGAAGAGAAGGTCACGATGGATTTGACCTGTGTTATTATCCAAAAAAAAAAAAGACTAAATGGTTGCATAAAAACGCTGCAGTTTTGAAGACTAAACTGCTATTTCAGAAATTTGAAGATCAACTTGTAATTTCTGAAATTCGTAGGACCAATCTGTCATTTCAGAATTTCGTAGGCCTCTAAGACTCAAAAAGGAATACCAGCCCAGACAAAAACAAATGGGTCTCTGAGACTAAAAAAGGAGTACAAGTCCAGACAAAATAAATGGACCTCTGAGACTCAAGAAGTACAAGCCTAAGAAATTTGAAGACTCAAGCAATTATGGGACCTTCATCATCAATCTTATCGCAGTCGTTGCCCGTTGATCTTGTCACAGCCGCTGCCCGTCAATCTTGTCACAGCCGGTTACTCCCAAAGTTGTCATGTATCTACTGCCCGTTTATCTTGTCGTAGCAGTAACTGCCAACATCGTCGAAACTCCAATAAGTTGCATGAGCAAGTTGGACATGATTAACATCTATGATCCAACTTGAGGGGGAGTGTAGGAATATTATATTATATTATTCTCCCTAAATTGCATCCTTTCCTCTATTCTCTCTTTGTTCTTCTCCTTTATTTTCTCCTTAATTTGTTTAGTTTTATCTCTCTACTTATTATATAAGTAGGCATTGTATCACAACATTGATCAATGCAATCTGAATGCAATTTCCTTTCATATTTATTCCACACATCTATTATCCAACTTGACAGTGAGTGTGGGAATATTATGTATTTATTGTAAATATTCTTACTTATTAGTAGGTATTAGCTAATTAGTAATTATTAGTATTTATTATCTTTTATTAGTTTTTACTATTATGTCCATCTCTTTTGTATATAAATAGGTGATTGTATCACAACATTTTATGCAATGAGAAAGTATTTTCTCTCACAAAATTGTCCACAGTTACACATGTAATTTGCAGAGATCATGTCACGTTATAATTAAGTAATTTATTTAACTTCCTTAATCTCCCCAATTAGATAAAAAGATTTTACATTAAGGACCATAGAAGTTCTTTGTTTCTATGTCCTTTAATTTTGTAGAGAAACACAATCAGCCAAGAAAATCTAGAGAAAATGCACAACATAAATAGAAAGGAAATGAAAGACACATAGTTTGGCAAGTTCTCTTGCACAAAAATAGAATCTCAAACTAAAGCATATACTCTTTCCCTAATCTGTGTAAAATATATACTAAAGTAAACAAACACAATTACTGAAATGGGAAGTACCCAATGTAAACCAAAAACACATCAAGGGGCATGACGTGTTAGAACGCTTGCGACCCATGAACAGCACAACAATACCAATATTCAATGCTGTATATGTGCATAATCGTGAACAATGCACGAATATCACGATGGAAAGCAACAAACCTTTGCATCCCATGAAAAGTTTCCATTCTTCACTGAGATTGCTGGTAATCCTGGCTCTAGAGGTGGATTAGGCATAAGAACCCGTTCTTCTGCCAAGAGCAACTCTTCTAGTCGCTTCAAGGATACATTTGCATTAACAACCTTTTAAAGAAACGTAACATCAGGATTTTTGAAGAGAAACTCCAGTATAACAAAAATGTTGAAGAAAAAAAATCCCATATCAGATTTCCGCATGCAAGTACAGAAGTTTATTCTGCCTCCTGTTTGGTATTTTATCAAAAGACATAAAAAGAAGAGTAAAAACAAGAGTATTGTACAGCACAACTTGACCGCGAATAAGAAAAGTAATATGGAAAATCCTGTTTTGTTATTAAAAATTAAATCATTAACGAGCAATGCTATTAGTACATCAATGGAGGATAAGGAATCCTCCACGACCAAACAAAATCCTCTCCCAGAAACATAGACCACAATCTAGCAAAAAATACACGTTACAAAAGGGCTTTATTGCCCTATTTGTTCCCAAAGCCTTTGTACAGAGCAAAAATGAGGAACAACCTATTCCAAATTCACTAAGCCACTTCTTTATATAAAGCAGTAGAAGGGTCGTCTCTACTCTCTAAACTCTAGCCCAACTATTTGTGCTATTCAATTAAGAACAATTTAGAAAAGTATAGTTCCTCAAAACAATAATTGGCTTAGCATCATAAATAAACCAAAATTGAAAGTAAGATCTTGCACTTGTTGCTTCCCCAAATATCTCGCCACGAGTAATTTAATTTATTCAAAGTTCCCTGGATTGACTCAATTTTTACTAAACAAACTTTATGTACAAAGTAGTGCAGAATTGTAAAGTACAATAACCAAATAATGGTTGCTTTGATTACCCTAACAAGCCATAAGGGAGAAGAAGGACCTGAGTAATAATATTAGGAAGCATGAAGAGGGGAAACCGTAACACAGCGAACAAAGAAAGGGATGTAAATGCTCTCGAAGGTGTTAGATCCCCTCCAAGCAAGGTGAATACTCCAAATGAAAGAACAGTAACAAAAACTGGAATGCTATTTAGTATAAATCCATTACACTGCAAAATAAAAAGGTCTCAAAGTCAAACAATCAATGTCAGAATAAAACTACAAATAGTGTATTTACTTTCATCCTCAAAATTTATAGTTGATGAAATAACACAAGAACCAGGAATAAAACTATCAGCTCTTTAAATATGAATGATTAATACTACATATTATAGGGCTTGTTTAAAAGGAAAGCCTTTGCCACTTTCCAACGCAATCTTTCTTGCTAAAAGACAAGGAAGGGCATGCTCATTCTGCTAGAAACAAGAGGGTACTATCATTCAAAATGGTCTACCCATTCTTGGGAAAATTTTGGTTGTTAGCGTCTAAAGTCTAAACCCTACTAATTAGTAAAAGAGTGAAAAAATTAAGGTATACATATTAAATTTGTAAGGAATAAATGTTCAGAAGCTTATTATCCTCTATATGATCTTAATATTACAAAAACTGTGGTGATTAAACTTTGAATAAACTCCCTAGATGGATTACTACAGATCACTTTAGATATTCTCATGAATCATTCACCTGGGCAATGTCGATTCCTATCTATTTTTCAGACTTTGCAATTTACACGTTAACTGGTTTTTATTTTCTCAAATTCACCCAAACCTTGAAGATGAGTTAACAAAGAAAGAAATTTACAACAGAAAAGGTTTGAAAGTGTTGAAAGAATATTAACAATAGTAATCTGTATATCTTTCCTTGTCTGTCTTATATTGTGAATATTGTAATTACCCTTGATTACTTGGGATTCTTGATTGTGTTATCTATTTACTTGGCTGATTTCTTGAGGACTGAAAAGCAAGATTGTTGCTCATCTTCCCCTATTTATGTACTCAATTTTTCTTTGTGATTTGATACACAACTTCCATTTCTATTTATTCAGGAAGGACAACCTTGGTGACCTATATTTTATCATTATTCCACAAATGTATTTAGAGATCGCCATAGCAAATAATCAAATATGAGATGAGCAGAGCTAATTTGGTTTAGAAAGTGTGCATGTAGCATCCCCAAGACATTTCAAAACAAAAGGAATTAATCTGACTAGATAGCGGAGATCTATAAAATGGAACCCACATCATAACCAAAAATACATATATATGCTAAATTTATAGCGTACCGCTCCAAGTAATGATGCCTTCCGGAACCATGATAATTCATCATCTCGGACAACTTGTACTTTAGATTGGAAACTACTCTCCCACGCATAACATCTAAAGCATGTGAAACACACAATTAAGAGAAAATGAACTTGTTTTTCCAAAGTAAAAAATAATCAAATGTATATAGTTAATCATATTGGAGAAAACCATACTTTACAGTGTCCATAGCAGCCAAAATTTCATTCATCAGACCAATTCTCTTGTCTGTACGCTGCAACCCTTCCTTGGACCACTTTTGCATTCTACTAATGATAAAAGTCTGCTTCCACGAAACAGAAGTTATGGTCGCAGAATTAAATGATTGTAGATGCACACTTCAATGGCAGATGCTAATAGTCCAAATCCCAGGGAGCATAAAGATAATATGCCACACAAAAAGTTCCAACTTCAGCAAAAATTTAAAAAATAAAAAATAAAAGCTATCCTGTAGGCCCAAAAAAGATCCATTAAAACACCTTTTACTTCATTGAAAATATTGTTCCAAATGCTGCATGTTCAAAAATCCAAGAGCAACATTTCTGTCTTCCATTGAATAATTCTTGTACCATATTCAAATAGAAGGCAGGTGGAATTAAGGCACTAAAGTTTCCTTAAAATTCCTAGTCCACACAAAATGATAAAAAAGGAAAAAAAGAAAGAAAGGTACATAAATGGAGCACAATCCTTGAGGGAATTATTTTTGCGTTTTTTCACCCAAAATAAGGTGCTGTGACAGCATATATACAGCAAACAGAAGCATGAAAACATAGATAATCTAAGCCTACTGGATATGCCTAAAACGAAATACATAAATGCAATATTTGAAAGCCCCACATCTAATAATTAGAAAAAAAAAAATCAAGGATAGACAACAAAGCCAACAAACTTACTAACTGGAAAGGACAAAAAAAAAAAAAAGTTTAGCTGCACAAACCCCTGTATCCAGAAAACTAATAAATGTTTGTGTTTCTAATTTCTAAATCTTAAAAACACAAACATTTATAGATACAGCAAGACTGGCCTTTCAGGACTAGAGCAAGTAATTTGAATTAATTCTATAAATTACTTCTGTCCAAATATTTGCCTTTACTAATGTTTTTTCCACAAAACAAAGATTAAGAAAAAGAATGTACATATTTTCTCAATTCAAGACGAACAAAGGAGAATCAAGTTCAGGAAGACAACAAAATCATACGCCAAATCCTTCCATCAGGCAAAGTGAAATCACAAAACAAATTAGAGATTTCCAATGACAAAATAATATCAACAACTTTATCATAGAGATTTCAACTAGAATGAAAATGCCGACTCAAGCCATTACATTGACGGATTTAATAGCAGATATCAGAGTACCATAGAAGGTAGATGCCAAATACGGCAAGGAATAAAAAAAAAACAAAAACTACAAATGGTCCTCCCAAAGCACAAGTGCCATCTACACAAAGAAATTGAAGGTAAACCGGGAAAAAAAGCCACAGAAATACTTTTAACAGCCAGCATGCATTTAAAATTAATTAGAGAAAGCTGATCAGTTTCTGTACCTGTATAGGGAACAATAGAGCCAGCAATAAAGCGCCAAGAAGAGAAGCAACACCTAGTTGTTGGTATAGAAGAACCAGCGCAACAATGATACGAAATGGAGCTGACCACACAGTATGAAGTGACTGACATATTTGCTGTTTTGGGAGAAGAAGAAAAAAGACCAACCAGAGTTATTAAACATAGAGCATATTGTGATCTGCGTTCTAAATTAAATTAAATTACTCTCAAGTATGTTGGCCAAGACAATCAAATTTTTATGTATAATTGTTAAGAAAAAGGACGAAATAATCCAAGAGGATTTAAGAAATGGTGCGAAGAGTGTTTCTTCCATTGATCCAAGACATATAGCAGTAGCATATACTAATCTAATATAAATACAAGATCAGATAAAGAAATAATTTGGAAAAAAACAAATAATAACTACAAATCTGTAAGTGCTGTGAAACTTACAGACTAGTATACCTCCTTTAATGACTAGCCCAAACACAGAAATCAAAGTGAGTAAAAGTCCTAATAAATCTAAGATTTATTATGAAATAATTTAAGATTCCACACTCACCATCAAGCTTGTATAAAGTTAACTATCAACCATACCCGACTTTGATAGATGTATACCAAACTAAGTTCTTGGAATGGATATAAGAACAACAAAGTAACAGTAACAGAGAAGATAATTTTTCGACGTATTATTTATCCCGATCAGAAAGAAACGTAAACAACAATGGGAGATATGGCAGACTTAATGATGAAGCCAAGAATCAAGGGATATGCAATCAAAGTATAATTTGAATTTTAAATTCCAATTATTTACATTTAATTCCTATATGATCCCTATAATTTTAGGATTCTCACACTCCCCGTCAAGTTGGACCATATTAGATATTGATCATGTCCATCTTGCCAACAAAATATCCAGGCTTGTCCTTGGAAAGTCTTTGTGGAATAATATGAGAGAAAATTGTATTCTCATTGATGTTTAAAATGCTGTAATACAAAGCCTACTTATACACAAATAGAAGGACATAAAAGTAAAGATACAAAAGGACCCTATAGAGGCTGGAAGCTGGATCGGATCCTTTAGAGGCTGGAAGAGGAAATACAAAGGACGGACAAAATTATTGAGGAACATTAATGGTGAGTGGAGACAGCCTGGTAGATGAGTGGAGGTAGGCGGAGCTGATGGAGAGCATTAATTTAGGAGAGGAGAGAGAATAATATAAAATAATACAATTATATTATATAATATTCCCACACTCCCCCTCAAGTTGGACCATGATTGTTAATCATGTCCAACTTGCAAAACTTGCAATTTTATACTACTGACTCCCCCTTAGGCTTGTACTTCTTGAGTCTCAGAGGTCCATTGACTTTGGACTTGTACTCCTTTTTGAGTCTCAGAGACCTATTTAGAGAGTAGCAGATACTTGACAACGTTGGGAGTTACTGGCTGCGACAGATCGATGGGCAGCAACTGCGACAAGACGAACGGGCAGCAGATACTCGACAACTTTGGAAGTAACCGGCTGCGACAGATCGATGGGCAACGGCTGCGACAAGATCGACAGACAGGCGGTTACGGCAAGATAGACGGGTAATGACTACGACTTGATTGACGGGCAGCCACTACGACAAGACGAACGGGCTCTGGAGGACGACATCAAACGGACTTTGGCGTCAGACGGGCTCTAGAGGACGGTTTGATCCTTGATAAATGACATATTGGTCCTGCAACAAACATTTAACGACAGGTCCCAATAACCACAATGGATGAACAGTAAGGAATAGTGCCGATGAATAGTCCCAAATAGTGACGAATGAATAGTGACAATTGATTGATGTTTATCACCATGTGGGTCATAAATCTGAATTAGGCGCCACAATAGACTTTGCACTTGTTGGCTGGAAATTGATGTCCTGCACCATGAGAAGTAACACATATTGGGGCCCGCGGATACTATTCATACAGCATTGTTTACCTTCTTTTTTTTTTTACTCTCCACCTTACTTCTCGTGCTCCCCCCTTGTCTGCCACTTCACTCAACACTCACATTACCTCTTGTCTGCCACTTAAATCAAGTAAATGATTCACCTTTTTTTTGTTTTTTTTTTTAATGATTACAATAATTAATAATGACTCAATTCAGATCCACTCCTTCCGTGACTTTTCCCTCTTTCTCATTCATCTCACTACCTTCTCTTCTTTCTTTTATTTTCTTCACAGCGCCGCATAAGAACCGGACACTCCTTCATCTTCTCCTTTTTCTGCTCTTCTCGTTCTCCTTCGATCTGTGGTAATGGCGAGGAAGGGACGCTGGAGCTGGTTCGTCGATGAGGAGGACAGCGTTGATGGTTCTGGTTCGCCGCTGATTCTGGTTCAAACTTGCCGGTTTTCATTTCCGGTGATACATGCGGCCGGTGAGAACAGACACCTTCATCTTCTTCTTTCTCTATTTTGCTTCGATCTGCAACTTTGCCCGAAACTGCTGACGCTGGGTCTGACTGATGGAGAACCCATGGAGCAGAAAATATGACTGGAGAAGAAGGTTCTGGTTCACTGGTTGTATTTCTGAACCTCGCCGGAATCTGGAAATTTCGCCGAAATATGGGAAACTCGCCGGAATCTGGAAAATTTTGCCAGAGTTCGCCAGAAATTGCTGACACTGGGTTTGACAAACGGAGAACCCAGCGAGCAGAAAATATAACAGAAATTACTGACGCTGGGTCTGACAAACGAAGAACCCAGGGAGCAATTAGACTGAGAAGAAGTAGGAGATGAGGTGAGGAGCTGAAATCATGGACTGACTAAATGGACAGTGATTATGGGCTGACACAACAGACAAACGGTGGTGAACATGTCTCCTGGATTGGTCTCCCGGCGCTGTGTGTCTTGCAGCTTCTCCAACTATCTCTAGAGGGCGCAAGTCACCCGCCGGAGAGCTAGAACGGAAGGCGCTAATTTGCTTCGGGAATTAAACCCGCTCGATACCATGTGGAATAATATGAGAGAAAAATGTATTCTCATTGATGTTTAAAATCTTTGTAATACAAAGCCTACTTATACACAAATAGAAGGACATAAAAGTAAAGATACAAAAGGACCCTATAGAGGCTGGAAGCTGGATCGGATCCTTTAGAGGCCGGAAGAGGAAATACAAAGGACGGACGAGTAATTATTGAGGAACATTAATGGTGAGTGGAGACAGACTGGTAGATGAGTGGAGGTAGGCGGAGCTGATGGAGAGCATTAATTTAGGAGAGGAGAGAGAATAATATAATATAATACAATTATATTATATAATATTCCCACAGTCTTTTTGTTCGAACATCTGCAGTCTACTCCCACGAGGGTATATAAGTTAGACTGGTTATTCCATCATCTATCTTTTCTCTTATGAAGTGCCTATCATTCTCCACATGTTTTGTTCTGTCATGCTGCACCCGATTGTGTGATATATTAATTGCTGCCATGTTGTTTGAGTAGAGTCAGTCCAGCAAACTCACACTCTTCTTCAAATACTCATTTCATCCATAAGCCCTCACAAATTCCGAGTGCTACAGCCTTAAACTCGCTATTGCACTGCTCCTGGTAACTAGGTTGCCCCAAACTGTTGGAAGTAACAGTGGGCCTATCACCCTTGTTGGGCCTCTTTAGTGATTAACCTAATATTCCTTTTATAGGATGATTATCTCCTAGAATCATGTTGTGCTTTATTGCTTATCAGTTTTAGTTATTCTCTCTGAGAGTAGACTTTTTGTCATCTTGATCACCTGCCCAATCCGCATCTGTATATAATTCTACATTTTGATTCTCAAACTTCTTAAATAGGAGACCATGGCCTACAGAGCCTTTCAAGTACCGAAGAATCCTGTAAACTTCATTTAGATGTTTTTGCTTCAGGTCATGAGTGTCAACTAACTACACTGGCTGCAAAGCCAATGTCAGGTTGAGTGTGAGAAAAATAACTTAACTTTCCTACCCTTCGTTGGTACCTTCCCTTGTCCACAACCTTGCCTAGATCTTCTTCACTGATCTCATCAACTCTCATGGGGTGAAATCCTTGTTTCCTTTAGGAGATCTAGAATATATTTTCTTTGGGAAGCATAAATCCTTTTTTTTTATCTTGTAACTTCCATCCCAAGATAATACTTTATTTCTTTAAGATCTTTGATATGGAATTCTTGGGCTAAGGCGTTCTTAATACCCTCAACGGTTGTTGTATCATCATCTATTAATACCATGTTATCAATGTATACTGCTAGAACAATAATCTTCCCATTCAGGTGTTTGTAAAACAGAGTATGATTGCTTTGTCCAATTGTCCCTGAGTGTAACATTGTGCATTGAGGACTTGCATGAATCTCTCAAACCATGCTCGAGGGGACTATTTCAATCCATACAATGACTTTTTTAATCCGCGTACCTGGTTTGCTTTCTTCTAAGGGAATCCTAGAGGCATTTTCATGTACACCTCTTCTTTCAAATCACCATTGAGAAAGACATCTTGACATCTAACAAACCCCATCCAAACCCCATGAACCCTTAACTTGCCGGGCAAAATTGCAGCAAAGCTCAGAATTTTATCAATTTAGTTGTGATACATATATAGGAGAATACATATCTCATGTTTTAATCTAATCCTATCATTGAATAAGATAAGACTCTAATCCCTTAAAAAGAAAATATAGTAAATGAAGAGATTCATATGAGAGAATAATTGTTGTATTATTCAGATGAGAGGGCGATTATATTTATACACAAAAGAGAGAATCAGATCTATTAATGAGATTTTGAAATTTGAAAAAATAATATCCTAACAATTATCTCATATAATCTCTAGATCAAGTTAATCCCTATAATCATGGGATTAATATTCTAATAATATAAATGATTCTATTTCTACACTCCCCCTCAAGTTGAACTATAGATATCAATCAAGTACAACTTGCCGATTAGATACTCAAACCTGTCCTTAGGCAATCCTTTAGTGAGGATGTCTGCATTTTGTTGTTTAGAAGGTATATATATACCTTAGATCAATGATACCCTCATCAACTTTTTCCCTTATAAAATGTATGTCTATCTCAACATGCTTGGTTTTGTCATATTGAACCAGATTATGAGCAATATTAATCGCAGCCACATTATCACAATAGACCTTGATTAGCAGATTTATGCACTTCCTCAAGTCTTCCAAGACACAGCCAAGGCTTCAAAAAAGTTACCTCTCATGACTATTGTGGCAGAAGGTTGTTTCGTAGTCTGTAGTGCGGCGAGCATATCCATGATTTTGCTTAGCTGGTAATTTTGGGATGATTCTTTGAAGGTTTCAGCTACATAACCTCTTCCTCTCCCTTTCTTTGGCTTCTAGTCGGCAGGTTTACCATGGAGATCCCAGCAGGTGTCATTTTTCCCGATTTCTTATAATGATCACAGAATGGTTGACATTTAGAACCTTTTGATTTCGTGGATCGAACAGCAAGTGTTGAGGCCTCAAAAGCTACGTGAGTAGCAGCGGAATTATTCTGATTCTGAAGCATTGATTTGCGCCTATCCTCTTCATTGCACAAAATGGTGTAGACTTCACGCATAGAAGACAAGAGCTCTTGACTGAGAAACCGAGCCCGAACATCATCATAGATCATATTAAGACCAGACAGCAACTCATAGACTCTTTCCTCTTCTTTCTCTTTGCAATCCTCTTTAGCATCAGACCCACAATGATGGGTTTTATTCGTTAGGGCATCAAACTCTTGCCAAAGCGTTCATTTTTCAAGATATAATTATCAGGTGACATGTGGTCTTGTTTCAGTTGCCACAACTTTTTCTTAACATCAAATATGCGGGACCGATTCCCTACAGAACTACATGTCTCACGGAGGGCCTCTCAAATTTAGCAGGTTGATGGAAGTACATGAATGAAACTCTTCTTAAGTGAGGATAACATCGTATTAATCAACCAAGAGGACATCAATGCATTTTCTGACTTCCACTTTTGAAATGCCTTGGTTTTCGTGGACTTTGAAAGAGAAATATAATTCTTAATTAATCTCTTAATAAAAAAGAGTACATAAAGGCCTTTATATAGGCAAATCTAGACCTAACCCTAGAATCTCATAAAATCTAATCAAATCAAAATCAACCAAATTGATTGAGATATAATAGGAAATATCCTAAGATATAATATACCTATATCTAATCATAACATATGATATAATATATCTATATCTAATATAATAATAAGATAATAATAAATGCATAATATTCCAACACTCCCCCTCAAGTTGGATCATGAATGTTAATCATGTCCAACTTGCTTATACAACTTTTACTACTGACACTCCCCCTTAAGCTTGTACTTCTTCAGTCTCAGAGGCCTATTTAGAGAGCAGCAGATACTCGACTACGTTGGTAGACAAGCAACGGTTGCGACAAGTTTGACGGGCAACGGTTCTTCAAAAATACGTTGAGTCTAGGACAACGGGACCAGTCGTCGGACGAGTTGAGGAGCACGATGACAGAGGAACTACCACCAACAACGATGAAAGGCTCGACGACGATGACAGCGTCGAAGAGGAGATGGGTTGTTGATGAAGAACTATGCTTACGAGTTGATGAAGACGGGACCAATCGTCGGACGAGATGAGAGGCACGATGACAGAGGAACTACCACCAACGATGATGTTGATGAAGAACTGTGCCGGAACGTTACTAGGGTTTTGATAAAAAAAACACCAAACACAATAAGCAGCAAACTCATGATCTGGAAAGAATGAACCCAGACGCCGGAAAGGAGGAGAGGAGACTGAAATAGGAAGTCGCCGATGAAATCTCTCTTCCACGCGCCGTCGTGGAGGTGTCAGATGACCACCAAACTTTTGGCATCCGCCGATCAGAGGGTGGGGAAGACTTGGGCCAAGCGGTGAGACTCGTTGGACACTGTGGGAGGCTCGCCGGAACTTCTCTCTCTGTCACTGTTCTGGACGATGCAGCAGGAAAAAAAATAGAAGAATTAGAGCTGGCCATTGTTACTGTTCACACTACAGTAACAACGGCCACCAGAAAAATGCTCAAATTGGCCAAGAACGATCCCAAAAGCTCTGATACCATGTGGACTTTGAAAGAGAAATATAATTCTTAATTAATCTCTTAATCAGAAAGAGTACATAAAGGCCTTTATATAGGCAAACCTAGACCTAACCCTAGAATCTCATAAAATCTAATCAAATCAAAATCAATCAAACTGATTGAGATATAATAGGAAATATCCTAAGATATAATATACCTATATTTAATCATAAGATATGATATAATATATCTATATCTAATATAATAATAAGATAATAATAAATGCATAATATTCCAACAGTTTTTATTGTGGGGGCACTTCTGCTACACCATTAATATACTCAAGTTTGTCTCTTCCTTCGAGAGCAAAAATCATGGATGGAGACTATTCCCGATAATTGTCGCTAGTAAGTTTCTCAGAAACAATAAGAACGGTAGAGATGTCATTAGATTGTGGCACAGAGGAAGAAGCATCAAAAATTGTAGACAAACTGACTGTGTAATGAAAATTGTGTGGGAAAAAAACTATCAAGAGTTTGAGCGAGAAGCAGCAGAAACCAATAACGTGAACAGTAGCGTCACACAGTAACGTGAACAGGAGCGCCAATAACCCAGACCAGTTGACGAGCAAGTCGAGAGGATGCCAAGATGAATACCTAATACGAGATGAAAAGGTGCTGAAGATTGTCAGCATCATACAGATAGAACCACAGACGATCTGAACTAGTAACGTCGGAGCATTACAGATGAGTGAAGGACAATAGACGAGACGAGATGGTCGAGTATGACGATCTAGACTAGGATCGTCGGATGATCGAGACTTATGGTGGAGGACGATGTCGGACGAACTCTGGAGGACAGTGTCAGATAAGCTCTAGAGGGATCGTCGAACGATCAAGACTTGTGGTGGAAGACGACGTCGGACGAGCTTGAGACATTGCCACTAGTAAGTCGAACTTGATAGTCGAGGACGGAAATAAGGGATTAATCTCTTCTAAGCTTTGATACCATGAAGAGAATAAGATGAGAAAATAATTGTTGTATTATTTAGATGACAGGGTGATTACATTTATATACAAAAGAGAGCATCAGATATGTTAATAAGATCTAGATTTGAAATTTGAAAAATAACATCCTAACAATCATCTCATATAATCTCTAGATCTAGTTAATCCCTATAATCATGGGATTAATAATATATTCAAATAATATAAAGGATTCTACAGTAAATACAATATTATTGAGATGGAATAAATCAAACAAGATAAAATAAATGAAATGTATAAAACTTATTTATGTGGGCTAGGCCAATGCCACACTAACAATCCTCAAGCTAGAATATAGATATTCATCATTCCCATCTTGCCAGTTAAGTCTTCAAACTAACATCATCTTTATCCAAGCTAAGTTAAAAAAGGGAGAAACAAATATATAATAACAAAAGATAATAACAAAATAGATAATATCATGAACCATGAGTCTTCTAGAAACATATATCATTAATTTCAATAAAAAGACTAGATCACAAGTGAAGACAATCCTTGAAATCAAGCCCAACAAATCCCTACACCTATTGTTCATTTATACACAATGTTACTTTTACCCACCAAATTTTAGCACTTTATTGAAGCAAATGCTCTCATTCTACATACAATCCTAGCCATTCAAACAGTACAAGTTTAGTCAATTGCTTCTCTAACATCATTCAGAAAGTAAAAGAAGACAAAGGGATCAAAACAATAGAGGAAAAGCATACCTGAAGTGCCTCAGCATCAGTAGTCATCAAATTGGTTATTTTCCCAGATGCAAATTGCTTTCGGGCTTCATGAGTAAGTTTTAAAGATTTGCGAAACACAGCTGCCACCTACAATTAAAAAAATAACAGAAAAACACAGCAATGCACAAATCATGTTCTAAATGCACAAGCAACCATCACCACAACTGAAAGCAGAGGAATTGTTAGATCTAATAAACTAATTCAAAACAATGATCTATTTGTTGGTCGACCCAGAATTTGCCCACATTTTAAGGGTTATTTAACATGATTTCCATATACAACAGGACTAATTACACGCAATAGTAGAAAAGAAATATACAAACTTGGATTCTAACAATAAAATTAGGAAAGGAATGCAATTGCTATGCATCAAATTGAAACTGTTGGATGAGGTCCTCAAGTCCCTACTCAACAAAACATGATGGAACCCATTTATGCGACAAATTGAAAGGTTAAATAAAAGGTCATACCAGAGTTACATCAAGGAATCCAATATTAGCAAATACCACCCTATACCAACGTAAAGGAAACCACAACAATCGTAGTGTGAAATACTTAGATTAGCCATACGGTAAAAAGTCCTGCTAGAAATGTTAAACATAGAGCTTAAGGGAGAAAGAGGGTTTTTTGGCTGAAAAGCGAAACTATAGCCAAGAAGATTAAGAAAAACATAGCCATCTCAAAATCAGTTCACAAGATTCCTAGACAAACCACCAAGATCAACTCAGAGCAGAACACAATGCCACCCTAAACCAACGTAAAGGGAACCACAACAAATGTAGTGTGAAATATTTATATTAGCCATACGGTAAAAAGTCCTGCTTAAAATGTTGAACATAGAGCTTAATGGGAGAAAGAGGGTTTTTCAACTGAAAAACAAAACTATAGCCAATAAGATAACAGAAAAAAACATAGCCATCTAAAAATCAGTTCACAAGATTCCTAGTCAAACCACCAAGGTCAACTCAGAGTAGAACACACAAAAGACATGAATGCTAATGTTGTACCAAAAAAAAAAAAAACATGAATGCTAATGATGTTTTACACAAGGGCTAACAGACATAGATTGAGATTTCTTTTTGTTGCTTTTAATTTGATATCTTTAAAATGCTTTTTAAGTTTTAGATTTAGTAGGTACCAGTCCAGGCATATCCCAAGTACCTTAGAGCACAATCAAAGGAAGACCAGAATGTACTCCAAATTTAAAGAAGGAAAAAAGGAAGCCATAGAATAACCCTTCCTTCATCACTCCAAAGCAAGACTACTAGTCCAAAACAAAACTGTGGTGATCATTAACCGCATGTTTTATGTGAAGCATGTCATTTATAAGTTAGAGCACTAATTTCCTTTTCGATCTAACATTATTTTCTCAATTTTTGTAGTTTTTTTTTTGGTGAATGACAGACTTGCTACATGAGATCTTCTATACATTTTTCCATTCAATAAAATTAATTAAAAAACTTCATTTATCAAAGTTGCAATGAGGCAAACATTTTTTTCCTGGAAACAGAGATCTTAATCAAACTAAATTAATGGAATTACCAAAGTTGATCTTAGCCGAAAACCAACTCTCATGACATTCTGAAAATATTGAGCTTCACATAAAACTCCGAAAACCTGCCAAAAAGAAATTTAGAGATCTCAATCAATGTTCTATAGGTTCCAATAACATTATAATATGAAATAGAATAGAACCAAAGACATCCACACAACAAGCAAGTAATTTACTGGCGACTAGTTCCTTCACTAAAAGTAGTGGTCAATATAATGTAGTATAAAATTAAGGATGGAGTAAAAACCAAGGCAATATACAAAAGCCAGTAACATTCACAACTTTCTTTAACCGCTAGAGTCTTTCACTAACATATCTAAGGTAAGAAGATAATAACCACATGCAATTACATATATATACCATCATGGCTTCTTTACTTACCAACCATAAATTACAACTAAATAAGAGGACTAGTAGGAAGCAAAGGAAGTTAATCACAAAAGTGCTTGTACAGTGGAAAGGGTTGCCAGATGAAGAAGCTTCTTGGATGCCACTTTTAAATTTCAGCAGCAGTTTCCAGCATTTAATGCAACAGATCCTTGAAGGCAAGGAATGTTTTGGGAGGGGTTATTGTTGTATACAACAATAAATATCATAAGTCAATTAGGCATTAGTTAAAACATAGCCGTTAGGAGGCTATAGTGCTAGTTACATTCCAAAGCCTATAGACAGATCCCATCATTTGTAATCAATCAGACTTGTGCGTCAATAATACTTCAGTACTATTCAGATTAGTTCTCTGCCTCACTTTCTCTGATCCTCTCTTCCCTGTCTCTCTATTCTGTCTCTATCTCTCTCTGTTCCTCTCTCTCAATTCTCCTTCATCTCTTTCTCTCTCCTTTCACAATTATATAAACCTACATCATATAAGAAATAGGTCAAAGCACAATTTAGTACACAACAGACATTTCCCTCCATTGTTGCATCCAAAAGATCTCTTCGATAGTAAATTTGGGAGAACTAGTGAAGTGATTGGTAATGCTCTCTGATACCTTAGCACCTTCCAATAAAATTATAGACGCTCAAATTGTTCGCTAAATTATACAAAATTCCTCTAAACTTTCACCTATGTACGAACAACTCTATTTAGCTATAAACCTGACCCCAAAAGAGCAACCTTTAAACTTTTAAGATCGTGCAAATAACCACTTGCTATCAATTATTCCAACAAAGCATCATATGTTATTCACCAATTACCCATTTAAACTTCACCTTTTGTGTAGATAACCACCTTAAACTTGTTGGCTAAATTTTACAAAATTCCTCTAAACTTTCACCCATGTACGAACAACTCTCTTTAGCTATAAACCAGACCCCAAAAGAGCAACCTTTAAACTTTTAAGATTGTGCAAATAACCACATGCTATCAATTATTCCAACAAAGCATCATACGTTAATCACCAATTAACCATTTAAACTTTACTTTTTGTGTAGATAACCACCTTAAACTATGAGTAATATGCAGAAGACCCAAAATAAAAATTAAGACATGCCTACTCTGCTTTTCACTTCATTTAGCAAGAACATTTGAGGTCTCTTACGCATTAAAACCTTAACTGGCGCTAGGTGACTCATTAACTTTGTTGATGATCACACAAAACTTGCATGGTTTTACATCATGAGGATGAAAGTGTAGACTACCAGTATTTTCAAACACTCCGCTAAATTTGTTCATACAATCTCAAACACGAAAAAATAATTAAAAAATCACAAATATCTTAACGTCTGACAATGGATTTAGCTTAGAGAAGAAATAGAAATCGTGAAACCATTGAATCCCTAGTGATCACCACTAAGGTACCTAAATTAAAATACCAATGGATGGAGGTCTTCTAACTACTATATGCTTTATGCCATCAAAACCATAGATTCCAAACCCCTTATCACGAACACCTCAAAACATATTGAAAATAATCTTAAGAAATAGTCTTATCCTAATCAATATAGATATTAGTTTATCCTCATTAAAACCCAACACTTAACCTCATCCTGGATAACAACATTATCCGACATTAACTAAAAAGTATCAAATAACACTTAACTGAAATAAACAACTAAAATAACCAAAATAGTAATTTCCAACAGACAACAGTCCCTCTCAAAAAGGATATTCTCTTCTTTGATCTAATCTTCTAGCTTTGCCAATCTTCTTTAATCTTGCAAAGTTTTGTTTTACTAATTTATTGATAGTATCCAAATCGGTAGATAAAAATGATGGACGAAACTTTTATTAAATTATGAAATCAGAATCTAACTCAACAGTTAATAAAGGAAAATCTTTTGTAAAAGATGACCAAGAATCTTAAAAACTCACCTGACCAATAAAACCAAAGGAGATATCCCAAATAAGAGAAATATTTCTCTGTTTAATTTTCACATATTATAGACCAAGTTTACAAGCATTGAGCCTCAAAATTTATAGAGAAAAAGATAATAATAACTCCATAAAATTCAGGCCACTTACATGCATTGGGCCTCAATATTTATAAAGAAAAAGAGAATAACAGACCTGAATAAGTTTAATAAAATTATTAGGAAATATGTATTAATGTAATTGATATGTAATTAATTAAGATCCCTATCAATCGGGATTACAATTAGGGAGTTATCGAGGAATTATTCTTATTAATGAGCCATTAATATTGAGGCTCTCCTCTCATATATATATATACACCTCTTCTATACATGAATACACAAGTAATTTAGAGTATTTTTTTCCTCTATCTTTACATGAGAGCCTAGGGCTCTCTGAAATATTTTTTTTCTATCCAATGTTGTTTCGCGGCTAGTTTGTTTTCTATCAAAATTGTGTCCATGGTGTTAGGGCTTCGGTGGGTAAGGATTCTTGACCACGCGCCCTACCAGTGGCATCGTCGTCGTCCGATCGTCCACAGCCTTTTTTGACAGCGACCTTCTCTACCGTGATTAATTCCCTAAAACTGGTTGTTTCCAGGTAGGGGTGGAAATAAGACAGGCTGCCTGTTAGGGGCCTGCGGCCTAGCCTGTTCCAAGCCTGACCTGGCCTGTTAGGCTAAAATGCCAGACCAAGGCCTCTTTCAAGGCCTGTTTTGCTTAACAGGCCAAGCCTAGGCCTTATAAGGGGCCTCTTAGGCCTATCAGGCTAGCCTGTTTAAATTCATGAACTTGTAATAAAAATTGTTATGTTGTTTTATTTGGTTTCATATTTTATGTGTATTTTAGATCATTAGTATTAATTTATGTAATTCAGCCTGTTTGAAGTAGACCTGTTTTTAGCTTGTTTGAAGTAAGCCTATTTTCAGCCTTTTTTTGCTGTGAGGCCTATAAGTCTACTTAAATTTTTTCCAAAAAAACAAGCCTCCTTAATAGGCCACAGGCCAGGCTTAGGCCGAAAAAATGGCCTGTAACAGGCCCCAGGCCAGGCTCAGGCCACTTTATTGCCAAACAGGCCTAGCCTGTTAAGGATGAAGCCTGGCCTGGCTTGTTTCCATCCCTATTTCCAAGTAGTTTCAGGATCTATTTCTGAGGGTTTTTTTCGTCACCCCTTTGCTTTCTTCCGATTCACTGTTCAAGCAGTTTCGTTGAAGATTTGTTTGTGAGGGTGCTTTGTTTGGTCCTTGGTGGGACCAATTGACTTGCTAGCTACAACAAAGGAAATGTTTCAAACTACAGAACCGCCTATCCCGTGAATAAAGACTGACGCTAGACTAGCTGCACTCAGTTGTCGCAACACTATGGCATAGAAAAGATGTTTGTGTTGTTCAAGTTGTGTGGTGCCAACTATCAGGTTAGGACTCGTATGCACTCCCTCTACTAGGCTCTTTGTGGTCTTGAAACATTTATGTGGT
Organism: Acacia melanoxylon; assembly: GCA_019022615.1. Classification (NCBI taxonomy): domain Eukaryota; kingdom Viridiplantae; phylum Streptophyta; class Magnoliopsida; order Fabales; family Fabaceae; genus Acacia; species Acacia melanoxylon. Next base: position 200,485 of record JAFJYJ010000072.1, read on the forward strand.
CTCTGTGTGTGTGTGCATTTCTTCAGTTGCTGCCTTCTTGGTTGTTCATTTACTTTGTGATTCTTTGTTAATTGAGGCTACTTACTAATCTGTGTGAGATCTATTGGCACTTTCCTTCTGCATGGCACGTCTATCGCTGACTTGGCATCATTTTGTTGATCACTGGTGTGATCTAAAGTTGCTACTTGGTACTTGCTCTCGCTTACACGATGATTCTTGGTTTCTTTTCGGTCTTTGAGGCCTTGGCGTAGCTGCTGCGATTCCTAGTAAATTTATTGTGGTTTGAATGGTCATTGGCTAGTTTTCCTTGGTCGGACACTCTAGGAAGATTTTTGGTTTTTAGTATTGTTGGGAAGTATATTAATGTAAAAAGATTATAATCAATTAGTATTGCACATAATCAGGGATTATGATTCCGATTAGGAAATCAATCATTATAATGAGCCATTAATTTTGAGGCTCCTCTCGTGTAGAAATACCCCCCTGTATACACGAATAAACAAGCATTCAAAAATACATTTTCCTTTATCTCTCTCTAGCATTACATGGTATCAGAGCAATCAAGTTGTAAATTTCTTCTCGATTTTTTTTCTCTTCCATTAAAAGACCTCTGGGTTGTGCAACACAATATGAGAGAGAGTTCGGGTTTTGTATTTGGCGAGATAATACTACACGCACCCTACCATCAGATTCTCCGTTATCAAATCGACGGACGCCTGAAGTTTGGGGACCATCCGACAGTGCGTGGGCGGAACATAGACGACAAGTGCCTTACTGCCAGAATCTGTCACCGGCGCGTAAAGGCGCGTGAGCTGGAGTTTTTGACGGCAGTTTAATTTGCCTGAGTTGACTCTTCTACCTCTGGTGTGCTTGTGTTGATACAAGTATGTTTGTTAATCGGGTTCTTCTTGTGTTAGGTTTTCTGTCTTGTTTTTTTCCAGCAACGTTTAGTTCTTCTCTTGCTGTTTGCATTTTTTTTCTTGTGGAGATTGTGGCAGGTTTGGTATTGCATTCTTAACTTGGTTTGTCCCCCGAGACTTGTTTATTTTGCTAGTTGTTTGGCCTTGTGGTTTTATTTTACTTCTTCGTTGTCGCGTGGCTGCCTCTTTAGTTTCTATCCATGGCTGATTCTAAGTCTATCTCCCTACTAAGATTGTTCCGGTTTCAAACAAGATTACTTATCATAAGTTGAACAGGACAAACTATTCGGACTGGAGCAAAACCGTTACTAAGTATTGAAAAAGAGGGTCATTTAACTAAGACTCCTCCAAAGGACGATCCTAAGTTGGCTTAGGCCAGAGCTGATGCCCGATTATTCTTGCAAATTCAGATTTCTATCAAGAGTGACATCCTCCCCTCTATTAGTCATTGTGATACTGTTAACAAAATTATGGACTACTTGAGTTCCAGTATTCTGGGAAAGGGAACATTACTCGCATTCACGAAGTTTGTAAAGGTTTTTATTGTGCAGAACAGCAAGCAAGACGCCCCCTGAAGAACTTCTTCATGGATTTGAAGAAAATGTATGAAGAAATGAAGATTTTAATGCCACCAACAGCTGATCTTTCGGCACAAGTGGATAATATGGAAAAACAGGCTTATGAGACAGTTTGATCTTAGATTGTCAAGCTCATAGCTTCCTTCGCTTCAAGATGTGTACTCTCACGTGCGGTGTGCAGATAGTCTATCTCAACCGACTTCTACTACTAATGCTAGTGCTTTAGCTGGCCATGGCCCTACTGATAACAGGAACCAGGGCTTCTCGAGACAAGGAAATGGTACACCGAATCCGGTCTCTACTGATAATAGAAACCAAAGCCTCCCCAAACAATGCAACAATCCTCATAATCCCGAAGCTATTCTCTGCTTCTATTGTAAGGAGCTTGGTCATACCAAATGTTGTTGTCGCAAGTTACAAAATAAGCTTCAGCGCAGTGGTTCTGCTTATATGGCATAGTCCTCTAATAATTCTAATAATGCTCTATCAACACCAATTGTGCTTGCTACAGGTAACTGTGATTCATGTCTTGCTACTACTCCCTTAAGTGGATCATTGTTACTAGTGTTGTTGGTCATATGACATGTAAACATCATTTGTTCTCTATATATACACCATATGCCAACTCCTCAATAAAATTTGCCAATGTTTCTTACTCTAGGATCTTGGATCTAGGAGTTACACCTACTCCATCTATTTCCCTATTGTCTATCCTTAATGTTCATAACCTTGCTTTCAACATTCTATCACCTAGAGAGCTTACTCGCCAATTAAACTGTTTTATCTCAATTTTCCCTGACCATTGTTTGATTCAGGATCTCACAAATAAGCGCATTATTGGTAGGGGATATGAATTTGGCAACCATTATTTCCTTGACGATCGGGTGCCGCGTTCAACTGCTTGCTTTGGTGGTGTATCTTCTTTTGACGTTCATTGTCAGCTGGATCATGTGTCTTTGTCCTCTTTGAAGAGGATGTATCCTCAGTTTCATCATTTTTCATCTTTAGAGTGAGTCGTATTAGTTTGCCAAACATCACCATATTCACCTAGCACCTTGCATCAATAAACGGGTTGCGATCCCTTTTGATTTAGTTCATTCTAATATTTGAGGTCCGTGTCATGTCGAGTCTCAATCTAGTTTAAGGTATGTCGTTACTTTTGTTGATGATTTTTCTCGAACTATCTGGCTTTATTTAATGAACAATCATTCATAGTTGTTTTCTCACTTTTGCAATTTCTGTGTTGAAATCAAAACTCAATTTGTTGTATATGAAAATCTTACAAAGTGACAATGCTAAAGAATATTTTTCTGCTCAATTTCAAAACTATATGCTTTAGCATCGCATAATTCATCAACCTTTGTGTGCAACACCTGCTCAAAATAATGTTACCAAAAGAAAGAACCGGCACTTATTAGAAGTAGCTCAGGCTCTAATGTTTCAAATGCAAGTTCCTAAACCCTTCTTGGCTAATGCAGTGTCAATTGCGTGTTTCTTGATTAATCGTATACCATCTCCTATTCTCAATGGTGACACTCCATACACAACTTTGTTTCATTCCAACCCCTTATTCCCTATTGATCCCAAAATCTTTGGTTGTGTCTGATTTGTTCGAAATGTTCATTCCACTGTTACCAAACTTGATCCCAAGTCTCTCAGGTGTGTCTTTCTTGGGTATTCTAGGGTTCAGAAGGGTCATCGGCAAGGTTCTGAAACCCAGACCGGTTATTGAACCGGTGGAGATAGTGGGTCAAACCGGAATCAGACGGTACTAATTAAAAAATATAATTTAATTAAAATAAGTAAAAATATTCATATTTTAATACTAAAAAAAAAATTGTTAAACAATAAAAATAATATATTTTTCGATAAAAAGTACTACCTCCAGTCCTAAATATAGGACATAGTTTGTAGTACAACAATATCATGAGTATATATTATTAAATAATACTACTCTAATTAATAACGGACCGTTTCCATTTTTCTTATTATACGAGTAATATTTATGATAATAATAGTTTGGGATTATTTTACAATTTTTGTCTAAAGTGATCATGAAGAAGATTACTTATCTAAGAATAGCTTTGAAAAATGCAAAGTGTATAGATTTAATCCTCCAAGCAAGCGTCACGTCCTGTCAGAAAAGAAGCCTAGCATTTATTTTCCAACTGGAGTTCCTCAAGTCTATATAGTCCTTCTCTCTCTCTCAACTTGCAGTCTTCAATAGCAAACGTGGTGCCCTCCCTTTAACACTTCTTGGTACATTTCTCTCTCTTCCCTCCCATTTTTGTTTCTGGCTTTCTGAGATTCCCAGTGGGAGAGAGATTCTAAACCCCCTACTCTCTCCCTTCTCCATTTTCACCCTCTCTGTTTCTCTAAATCACCACAATTTGGGGTTGAGTTCTGCGATTGAAGGACAAGACTCGTTGGTTGGGCTTAGATTTGCAATTTGAATCTCGATCTACTAGTTGCTTGAACCCTTGAAGCTCGGCTTTTGTTTTTCCGATCCTTCTCCTCCTCTTCTTGAAACTTTCTCCTTCTTCTTCCCTGAGTTTCCGATGTTTCCAGCTTTCAACAATGAAAAGAGGTCACTCGCTCAACCCAGCCGAATCACACCTAGTCAACTGAGTTGACTCAGAGTCACCTCCAAACCCGGTTTGGCAGCTAACTCGGATCGGCTTTCCGAATAGTTCGCCGGTTTACGGTCCAAACCGGCCGGTCCGGTCCGGGTTTCAAAACATTGGTTATCGGTGCTATTCTCCCACTCTTCGGCGTTATCTTGTGTCTACAAAGTCACCTTCCATGAGTCGACTCCATTCTTTTCTGTCTCTACTCCATCTACATCCCCTGACACAATCGAAGGTCTTGATGATATATTGGTGTATGAGGTTCATTTACCACCAGTGCAAGCATCTGTCCCAGTACCTGCTAAACCACCTCTTTATCATGTTTATAGGAAACGTCCCAGGGAAAGTAATGTAGTTGATCATGTTCATACCCACCAATGCACGCATCGCGTTTGACCCAAAATCAGTTATCCCCGCTCCTGCCTCTGAACCAGAAATAGTGTCTGATCCTTCTGCTACTTCTGCTCCTTCTAATGACTTTCCCATTGCCCTTCGCAAAAGTAAACATACTTATACCTATCTTATTTCTTCTTTTGTTTCCTATTGTTGAATTTAGAGGGATAAAGCATACTCTATTCATCTGTAAATAAAAGAGTACATAGGGCCTTTATATAGGCAAACCTAGAGCTAACCCTAGAATCGAATCTTATCAAAATAAATTACATCAAATCTAAATGATTAAGATACATTATCATAAGATATAATATATCCATATCTTTATCCTAATAAATATCAAACTTAATAATAATAAGATAATGACTAATCTAAGATAATGATTAATCTAAATAATCCCTAATATTCTAACACTCCCCTTCAAGCTGGAGAGTATATGCTGATCATTGACAGCTTGCCTCAAAATTCTTCAAACTATGTTCTGCCTACTTCAATCTTCAAAATCTTTAGGCTTGTACTTCTTGAGTCTCAGCGGCCCATTTATTTTGTCTGGGCTTGTATTGTTCTTTAGTCTCAGAGGTCCCATATTAAGTTTGGGGTTGTACTCATTTTTGGAGTCTCAGAGGTCCTATATTGAGTAGCAGAACTTGCTCAGAAGAATCTCGAGTCTCATTCTCTAGAAGTCCCAATCTCTAGAAGTCCCAATCGTCCTCCTTGTTTTTAAATCCTGATTGGACCTGATTTGCACTGGGAATAGAATTTGACTTTGAGAATTTGTACCAGATATAGAAGCCATGGGATAGACTCCAGTTGGACTGAAATTTTGAGGTACTGCACCGAATAAAGGAGAGAGAAGGATGGATCTTGATTCTGGTAAGAAAACGGTCTCTGAAGGTTACTGTTCATGCCAGCGCGTGGTGGCACGCGTCGAGCAAATCGCTGGCGTTCCTCTGGGTTGTGCCGATCGGCACTTACTGGTGCCGTCGAGGGTGGCGGTGTAGCTAGACGCGCGCCCCTTCACTGCAGATCTGAAAGTCTCGTTTCTGCGTTTTGTGCTCTCCGTCGCCCTCTGTCACAGTCGTGTCTCCCTCTCTCTCTCCCACCTCTCAGGTCTCCCACTCCTCTCTTTTACTCCAACGCTCTCCGTCACTGTGTTTATCTGTCACAGTGCTCTCTCACACCTCTCTCGGGTTTCCTTCTGTTGTTACTGTGACTACAGAAGTTGAACGCGCAAGGATCTATGGTCTGAAGTTTGATTTTTCGTGGGTCCGAAGGAAGACCTAGACTTGATGGAACAGTGGGATGGTTAGGGTTTTGACGATCACAGTGATCGGACTCACTGTGTCGGACAGATGAGAGTTGCCATCACCTTTATGCCTTCAAACCTTCAAATAGAAGGCCCTAGCTCTGATACCATGTTGAATTTAGAGGGATAAAGCATACTCTATTCATCTGTAAATAAAAGAGAGTACATAGGGGCCTTTATATAGGCAAACCTAGAGCTAACCCTAGAATCGAATCTTATCAAAATAAATCTGCTCTCACTGTGATCTTGGTTGTTAGAGAGATTTTAGGATCTAATTAGAAGATTATGTTAATTTGAATTTTGTAATTTGTAATTCCTAGATATTAGGATCTATCTCTAAATATTAGGATCTATCTAGGCTAGCAGTTAATATTTTCTACTGTATATAATCCTACGAATTGTGATAAATAAAAGTTTTGGGATCAATATACCCAACGCCAAACTTCAATTGGTCTTACCACATTGTTGCCTGTGAGACTGTGGTGTGGTAACCTGTTCTGCACATAGCCTCTAAATCTGTGTTTCAAGAAACACATTGAGATCGACTGTCACTTTGTACATGATAAAATCAAGGAGAACTTCATTTCTACAGGACATGTGAGATCTAGTGACCAATTGGGTGATTAGCTGATTAAAGCCCTAAATGGGACTCATGCATATTGTGAGAATATTAGGAAATAAATCAACTTTATTATTAGGATCTCTTGATTATTGTCCTCATTGATTATAGGATCCTAATTATATCAGCTTTATTAGCTTTTATTGTAATTTATCTTAGTCCCTAAGTTTCTCTTCTGTTTGCCTATATATAAAGGCCTATATGTATTCTTTCTGATTAAGAGATTAATTAAGAATTATATTTCTCTCCCAAAGTTCACATGGTATCATAGCTAAATTGATCTTGAGGACAAAAGACTTAAGTTTTGTTCCTCTAGCGCTGGTGACTCGTTCTCTCTAAAACTGTTTCTTCTTCATGCTTCACATAATTGCTTCGAGCATTGAATCGAGAAACAAAGTCGGAGAGGCTGCAAAGCACCAGCGCCAGGAGCCACGTTCACCACCGTTTTTTCTGTTGTATTAGCCCATAGTCGCTGTCCATTTAGTCAGTCCATGATTTCAGCTCCTCACCTCGTCTCCTACTTCTTCTCAGTCTAATTGCTCCCTGGGATCTCCGTTTGTCCGTTTGTCAGACCCAGCGACAAACCCAGCAGTAATTTATGTTATATTATTTTCGCTCCCTGGGTTCTTCGTCAGTCAGACCCAGTGTTAGCAATTTTCTGGCCAACTCCAGCGCCAATATGTCATTTATCAAGTTGAAGGATCAAACCATGCATTTGTCAACTGACACCGTCCTCTAGAGCCCGTCCGTCTTGTCGCAGTGGCTGCCCGTCAACCTAGTCACAGTCATTGCCCGTCTATCTTCTTGTAGTCGCTGCCCATCAATCTTGTCGCAGTTACTGCTCGTCGATCTGTCGCATCCGGTTACTTCCAAAGTTGTCGAGTATCTGCTGCCCGTTCGTCTTGTCACAGTTGCTGCCCGTCGATCTGTCGCAGCCAGTATTTGTTACTCTCAAAATGGGCCTCTGAGACTCAAGAAGTACAAGCCTAAGGGGGAGTGTTAGTAGTATCAAGTTGTATAAGCAAGTTGGACATGATTCATATCCATGATCCAACTTGAGGGGGAGTGTGAGAATATTAGGAAATAAATCAACTTTATTATTAGGATCTCTTGATTATTGTCCTCATTGATTATAGGATCCTAATTATATCAGCTTTATTAGCTTTTATTGTAATTTATCTTAGTCCCTAAGTTTCTCTTCTGTTTGCCTATATATAAAGGCTTATATGTATTCTTTCTGATTAAGAGATTAATTAAGAATTATATTTCTCTCCCAAAGTTCACAATCTTTGTAACAAGTTGGGCATGATTAACATCTATGCACCAACTTGCAGGGGAGTGTTAGGAAGTATATTAATGTAAATATATTAGAATCAATTAGTATCGCACATAATCAAGGATTATGATTACTAAAATAATAAGAACATTATACTAAAATAATTAAAAAATCAAAAATTAAAACAACTAAAATAAATAAAAATATCATTCTTAACAGGTGTCAAGTTGAACACATCCTAACAAAAGCCTCAACTCAAATCAGGTTTGAAGAACTTAGTAAGAGATGTAATATCGTACCACTCCAACAAATATTGAGAAGGCATACACATAGCCAATCCACCCCGGCTCACCTCTTTGCATGGACTGCAATTAATTCATAGGACAAATCCAGTCAAACATTTTAGAAATTGTTAGTTATAACGGCATGCTTCCAAAACTCACATGCAGATTATCGTAAAGCTCAATAAGCACAAGAAATCACCATTTACTAAACTATAAAATAATTCTTAAGCTGCTCTAATGCTAAAGAACACTGAAGGGAAAATAACCAGAATTAGTATCGGCTTCTGTTATCATTTCTAAGAGAAGTCAAGGGAACTAAATGTAGAAATTTATTTGGGAAAACCAAACACTTGCCTATGCATTTCCATTGTTACTTTTTACACCATTCATTAAAGAATTTGAGTTTGTACACACCAGAATGTAATTCTGATTCATGTAATAACATTTGTCTCAATCTTATTATCACGCATTATGTTCTCCCAGCGTTTCTTCATTCACATTTTGCAGAAATTGGTCTTATAAATTGTTTTTCCAGTTTAGGTTGAATGCCATTCATTCTCATGGTGTTGCTTAAGTAATTCTTTTGGTCTAAAAATCTTCCCTTTTTTTGATAGGGCTCTAACAATTTTATATATCACATATTTTTGGAGCTTTTCAACCACTTTTCTTTGATTTTGACAAAGGGGAAAATTAACAATACAAAATGGATGTTTCTACTTGAGTTTCTCATAGATAAAAACTAGATTGAAGCATCCAAAGAATATCAACAAAGCTCCAAGTACAGTAACCTATGGAAGAATGCGTCATAACAAGAGAAGGTTTGAACTATTGATAATACAATCTGGTATTGAGATGTCTTGGAAACAATTTCTGCAACTTGTTATGAAATTTGGAGTCTTAGTTAGTCGTCAATAAAAAAATGAGAGATTTCTAGCCCCAACCCAATAATTCAACGAATTCAAAATAAATTTTCATGAAATATAGACGCACACAGCTTGAAAACTGAGGTTCTTATTCAACTTGGTCTATTTTTATCCGTAAAAATACCCCAAACCTCCTGCAGTACACAGGCTTTTGAAGAAAATAGAGTCACAAAAGGCTCTTGTTTTAACTCATTCCCAAATAATTAACAAAGAACCCCAATAACCAGCAAATTAATACAAACATTGTGGAACTGAGGAAAATTGTATCTCTCATTCTCTCTTAAGGGAATATTACATAATACAATACTATGTATACACAAGAGGATACTTATAAGAAATAAAAGCTAATTAAACTTAATAAATGCTAATAAATAGTAATAAAGCTATTCTTTGCAATAAAAGCAAAATATTACCACAAACATTTTCATCCTTGGTGGCAGTATTTAAACATATTTGGCCAAACAAAAATGACAGATAACTAAAAATATAACATTTTTCATCTTTTTTCACAAAGTATACGATGTACATTAGTAGTTGCAGCTTGAATTACAAAACCCTATATGTAAAATCCTACCTGCTTCTTTAAATGGATATAATTAATATTTCACCCTGATGAAAATTTGAATGAGCGTGTGGATGTCACATCCAAACCAAAGAAGGGCCAATGAAAAGTAAAGAAGGATCAATGATCCAATTATTGATGGATTAAGTAAGAAAGCAACCAACCTGTAGCAGCTGGTTCAATATAAGAGGCCCCATAAATTGGGAAATGTCATTGCCAATCTACAAGTTGTCAATAATAACACGTCAGAGGCACGTTTTCAAAGAAAAAAAAAATTCACAAATCTTTTTCTGTACATAGTTTATATGTAACATCACTTGGAAAAGGTACAAGTACATCCAATCAAAGAAGATCAAATAGTGACACCCCGTGCGCACGCACAAACACAACCTTCCAAAAGCCTCCCCACCAAGAAAACATAACAAAAGATAGATTAAAATACACCCAGCCACACACACACACATTATTACCTTCCAAAAGCCTCCCCACCAAAACCTACCAAAAGGAAAATTAAAGTGAGTGGCAAATCTTATGAACATCAGCGGTAAATGCATCATTAATAAATAATGACCAACTCATTTTATAGTAAAGGACAAGCACTTTTATTGACATAAAGTAATTGGATACTGTAGGAATTCAGAGTTCAATTTCCCTCTGAACTTATTCTATTAAATGGAAACGATGTTACATTCATAGATGATAAAAGAAAGAGATCGAAGTTCAATAACTAAGTGATAAAAACTATCCAAACACAATAATGTTATTTACTAAAAACATAATAAGATTTAATATATAGTAACATATAATTACCCTTAAATAAGAATGTGTTTCTATTTTAGTTGGACCCAGAAGAAAGACTCACCATGTAGTTTTTTAATTCATACGCCATTCTATATGGACAAAAGTCAGGGAAGACATTCAAATAAGATACACAAAACATGACTAACCACTGTTGCTGATAGCAACAGGCCATCATTGAGTATCTTTGGCAAAAATAATTGCACCAGCTCTTTTTTTAAATTGCGCACAAATACATAAGGTTCAATTCTAGACAGCAGATCTACTGCAAGGTTTGCTACCTATGTGTAGGGCAATATGGTCACCTGAAGAAGTAAGAAGCAAGAGGTTGTTTCAAGAAATAGAGCGGAGTCTAAATTTGAAGGATTGGCACAGGGGATGCCTGAAGATATTTGGTTATTGATGTTACGGAGAACTCAAGAAGAAAGTAGACCTGTCAGTGAAGATGTTTTATGATAACATATCAGCCATAAAGATGGTCAAGAACCCTATTCAACATGACATAACGATGCATGAAGAGGAAATGAGTAAAAGGTATTCAAAGTATCTTATATCAGCTCTAAGTTCAGAAGTAGCAGACTTACTGAGCCTTTGATAAACCCAAACTTGAAGAGCTAGTATCCAAGCTGGGGATGATCAACATCTACTCCCCAGCTTGAGGGTGAGCATTGAAGGCTTCACTAAATTAATATTTATAATTTTATATTTTATTAATTATGTATATTCTAGGATTAGATATAGATATTAATCTTTTGTTGGTTTCTAATCTTATTTTATATCTTAGATAATTATTCTAGAATTTTATTATTATTCTAGACTTTTATTGTATCCTATATCTTAAATACTAAATCTAAGACATTAGAATCTAGGATCCTAGGATTAGCTTTAGCACTCTGCCTATATTAAGTCATATTGTATTCAGAGTAATTACTATGGAATAATATTAACAAGAGGCACAGCACCTCTATTTCTACAATTTTTTATTTTTTAATGAAAAAAAAATGCTCTCCTAGGGAAGAAATTTAAAAAGGATGCCATGATCTACAAATCCTTAGCATACCTTCCTCCAAGGCTACTATTTAATGCTCTTAATAGCCATGGTTTGGACTTTTGAGATTCCTCATTCCAACATGTTTGGAACCTACAAAGTCATAAAGCACAACTTTCAATTATAATGCAATAAAAAAATGAAATAGAAATTAGTTTGAAGAGAAGCAAAAGGATACTTGTTGTTCAAAGTCTCTGTCCGATCCCAAGTATCTAATTTCCATACATCTTTCTCGGTAAGTGGTCGTTGATATCCCAACTTCATTATAGGATTCATCCAAGTGAAAATTATTTCTGCCAAAACAAAATGATGAAATTGCAATGGCTTACAAAAGCAACTTATTTAGAAAATGATCAACTCTTAATTAAACTTTATAGTTACAATAAAGGTATAAAATTTCAACATTTTATACTTATCAAAGCATATTATTTAGTAGCTTATTATCGATTTTGAATGAATTACTTCAACTACTTATCAAATATCTTTCTTAAGTACGGACTTTCACTTATTATAGTAGCATTTAATAGGAAAATGCAACAATAATGGAAAGAATAACAGCACATTCAGCAAATACAACTCATGAAACATCTCAAATATAGTCCCAAATTTGGATGAATTGCACCATGTTCTATGGTTTTGTTAATCATAACAAATCTGACCTTTGATTGAGATCAAGGAACTTACAAAGCTGATTCTTTGAAAAAAAAATGTGAAACACTTAAAAATAATTTGGGAGCTAAGAGTGGCACAATGGTGGACAAATTGAGTGGGAACAGTGACTGGTGAATTTGTAGCAAGATCATTTCTATATAGTAGTGAAAATTGGGCTTTAAAGGGACAATAAGTGCATAAAGTAAGGGCGGCTGAAATCAAGATGTTGAGATGGATGTATGGCCATAAAAGAAAAGATTTGGGGTGGCATCTATTGAAGGAAAAATGATAGAAAAATCGTTTGAGGTGATTCAGACGCACAAAAAAGGCCAAAGCGAATGCTGAGAAGATATAGAGCAAGACCAAAGCGAACGCTTATGAAGTTATTAAGAGGGATCTCTCGGTTAACAAATTAAAATTTGGTTATTGATAGTGCATAATGACATCATACGATCCATGTAGCCGACCCCACCTAGTGGGATAAGGCTAGATGCTGCTGTTTTTGTTGGGGCAGTTTGATAGATCCTGAAGATTAGGATCTAATAGAACAATTCAAGAACCAGAATTTGAAGTTCTTGACCAAAGACACAATACAATTCTGTATATATTTATCTGCCTAATCATCTGCTTACACAATAGGAAAATATATAAGAATACACAACTTGTCAACTGAAAATAACTTCCTGAGTGATAAGATACACCTAAGTTAACTTCCTAAACTGTTCCTAATCTGTCATAACTGATCCTAATTCTGTCTTATCCAAACAGAATATGAAACTACCGAACTACCCTTATATCCTATATCCTATCCAAACGCCTCTCCTTTTAGTACACAAGAATAGGACGTGGACTTGGTAACCTATCATTACCCTCCCCTTGAAAATGAGCCTTGTCCTCAAAGCGAAAGTGAGGAAACTATGTAGCCATCAGATCATAGGGTTCCCAACTAGATTTTGCAGGTGGTTGAGTAATTCCTTGAAGCTTATATTGCTTGCCATCAACCCAAAACACCATGAATAATTGTTGCCAATTGGCTGCAACAGTGTTTAAAGAGGCTAACCATTTGATTCCTAACACCATATCAACCCCACCAAGATTAAAAGGGAAAAATTCATCTCGGATGGTCACTTTTTGCACCTGAATTTCCACATCCTTGCAGATTTTTTTACAAGCTATCATTGCACCGTCACCGACCTGAACTCCAAAGGGTGGTAATTGTTGAGTTGGTATGTGCAAGTCAGACACCAATTTGTTGGAGATGAAATTGTGGGATGACCCACTATCAATTAAGATAAGAATTTCAGTTGAACAGAGTGTTCCCTTCACCTTCATAGTGGTGGTCGATGATCTGCCCAGTATTGCATGTAACGATATTTCAGCCATAGGGGTGTTATCGAGACTGTCATCTTCGGTTACCTAACATAGTGCCTGACTGTTATCCTCTTCGACATTATCTGAGACCTCCATGATTCTCAGCGTCGATGAAGAATAGCGGTGACCGGGAGAAAATTTTTCTCCACAACGATAACACAATCCCTTCTCTCGTCGGTATTGCCTGTCCGAATCTGTTACTAATTGGCTGTGCGAGAACGATGGAGCCTTGGAGTTACTCGGATATACCGATAAAATTTGGCCTCGTATCCGATCCGAAATTGGTGTCAAATTAGATTGATAGTCGATCGAAGATTATGTGCGATACTAATCTCTCGGTGCGATATCGAACTGAGCATGCTGACGTGGCGTTGTATATTTGATCATTAAAATTTTCGCTCTAGTCAGTTCCACGGAAATAGGAATTACGTTGAGGAGGGCGTATCATATGTTGGCTCTGCAATTTTGATTCGAATTCTAAAGCAAGACTGGCGGCTTTATAAAATGTTCTAGGTTTCTGAATTTTAACGTCCACCTTCAATTCCTCTTTCAAGCCATGAATGAATACTGCTAATAAATAGTGTTCAGGCCATCCTTGAACCCTCGATGAGCGCCGTATAAATTCCTTTCTGTATTCTTCTACTGTTCCTAATTGCTTAACATCACATAAAAAAATATCGGGATTTTGGAACTCCGTTGGACCAAAATTATCTTGAAAAATCTCGATCAATTCATCCCAAAAGCGAATGGTTCGACTTGAAGAAACCCAAGTGAAGATATCCAAAGCATCGCCTTCCAAATTCATCGCTGCCACTTCAATTTTGACATCTTCCAGCGTTTGATAATAGCGGAAATATTTTTCAGCCTTCATAATCCATCCTCTTGGATCTCCATCTTCAAACTTGGGAAATTCTACTTTTGTATATGGCCTTTTATGCACTGGTTTATTCCACCATGGATTGTCTGTCTCAAATTCTTCATAATCCACGGTATGTCTTCTTATTCCTCTGTCTTCTTGTTCTTCCACTAGTTTCTTGTTATGCTTCATCTCAACGTCAATACTTTGAATTTTATTGACCAGGAACACCATTTGCTGAGCCAAATTATCTGTTGGTGGAACATGCTCCTGTTCCTTCGAAGATTCTGCTTCATGGCTCATATTTGGATGATCCGTTGATTGCTGCTTCTTCTAATAGTTTCCCATAACGCACAAAATGGCCCAGAGAACGAAATTGCTCTGATACCAAATTGATAGATCCTGAAGATTAGGATCTAATAGAACAATTCAAGAACTAGAATCTGAAGTTCTTGACCAAAGACACAATACAATTTTGTATATACTTATCTGCCTAATCCTCTTACACAATAAGAAAATATATAGGAATACACAACTTGTCAACTGAAAATAACTTCCTAAGTGATAAGATACACCTAGCATAACTTCCTAAACTGTTCCTAATCTGTCATAACTGATCCTAATTCTGTCTTATCCAAACAGAATATGAAACTAGCAAACTACCCTTATATCCTATATCCTATCCAAACGCCTCTTCTTTGAGTACACAAGAATAGGACGTGGACTTGGTAACCTATCATAGTTCAATCCAATATTGGTGAGGTAATCTCCAATAGGATGCATACACAAGATATTCTAGAAGAAACTAGCATGTTAGATTGTTGACTACACTTCTAGAGATCCTAATATTAAACTTCTACTAGTCCAGAATAGTGAAAGCCTTTGACAAGCCATGGTAAATATCAATGACTAATTAGAAAGAATTTATTTGACAATCACCTAACTAGATATTTCTTTTGTTGCAAGTGTAGAGAGTCAGTTCCCACAATCCCCACATGCTAGTCATTGGGATGTGGGGATGTGCATTCTTTAGATATATCAAAGGGGCACCTAGCAAGGGTTTATTGTATGAGGATCATAAACATTCCTAAGCAGTTGGGTATGGTGATGGAGATTGAACAAGATCCCGAACAATAGTTAATGCATATTTCATGGGGGACTCTTACCCCAAGAAGAATAAGCAACAAGAAGTTACTGCATACAATAAGGGTTTATTGTATGAAGATCATAAAGACATAAACAGTCCTAAGCAGTTGGCTATGGTGATGGAGATTGAACAAGATCCCTAACACTAGTTACTGCATACTTCATGGGGGACTCTTACCCCAAGAAGAATAAGGAACAAGAAGTTATGGCAAGATCGAGGACTGAAGTTGACTATTGTGAGAACATTATGCATTTATTATTATATTAGATATAGATATATTATATCATATCTTATGATTAGATATATGTATATTATATCTTAGGATATTTCCTATTATATCTCAATCAGTTTGATTGATTTTGATTTTATTAGATTCTATGAGATTCTAGGGTTAGCTCTAGGTTTGCCTATATAAAGGCCTATATGTATTCTTTCTTGTTTAGAGATTAAGAATAATATTTTATCTCTCAAGTTCTCAACATGCTATCAGAGCTCTAGGTTTTGATCTGGGCCCGAAGTTCGTTTTATGTTCTTCTCTACTTTCTTGAGTTCAGTTTCCGGCAACACACTGAGAGAGAGAAAGACTTAGGTTTCTGTGTTCGGTCTCCTATCGGTACACGCGCCCCACCATCAGCACCTACACCCTCCGATCACGTTTCAATGGCGCGTATGACTTCACGCGCCACCCAGACTCTCGCCGGAAATTACAATCGCCAGCGCGTGGGACTTATCTCCGGCGACTTTTGCTACGCAACTTTCTTCTCCGAGATCGACTTTGTGAACCCGGTTCCTTTCTGGTGGTTGTGTTCATCCGAGGTGGTTTGCAAATCTAGGTCTTCCTTTTTCGGTTGTGGTCTGGGTTCATCGTTTTCTGATTATGGGGCATAGCTAATATTCAACCCTAGTAATGTTTTCGGCACAGTTCTTCATCAACATCATCGTTGGTGGTAGTTCCTCTGTCATCGTGCCTCTCATCTAGTTCGACGACTGGTCTCGTCGTCATTTCTGGCACAGTTCTTCATCAACATCATCGTTGGTGGTAGTTCCTCTATCATCGTGCCTCTCATCTCGTCCGACGACTGGTCCCATCATCCTCAACTCGTCCGACGAATGGCCCCGTCGTCCTCAACTCGTGAGCACAGTTCTCCATCAACAACCCATCTCTTCGACGTTGTCATCATCATCGAGCCTTTCATCATCGTTGGTGGTAGTTCTTGTGTCATCGTGCTTCTCAACTTGTTAGACGACTGGTCCCATTGTCCTCAACTCGTCCGACGACTAGTCGCAGTCGCTGCCTGTCGAACTTGTCGCAGCTGCTGCCCGTCTCTCAACGTAGTCGAGTATCTGCTGCTCTCTAAATAGGCCTCTGAGACTCAAGAAGTACAAGCTTAAGGGGAAATGTCAGTAGTATAAAGTTGTATAAGCAAGTTGGACAGGATTAACATCCATGATCCAACTTGAGGGGAAGTGAAAATATTATGCATTTATTATTATCATATTATTATATTAGATATATATATATATTATATCATATCTTATGATTAGATATAGGTATATTATATCTTAGGATATTTCCTATTATATCTCAATCAGTTTGATTGATTTTGATTTGATTAGATTCTATGAGATTCTAGGGTTAGCTCTAGGTTTGCCTATATAAAGGCCTATATGTATTCTTTCTTATTTAGAGATTAAGAATAATATTTTATCTCTCAAGTTCTCAACAACTACCAAGCCATGGCATTAGCTACATGTAGACTCGTGGATGAAACAATTACTCCGAGAACCTTAGCTTGGAAATCTTGAAAAGATGAAACTAAAATGTGACAATCAAGCTACTATGCATGTTGCCTCTAATCTAATATTTCATGAGAGGGCTAAACAGACTCAAATCATTTATCATTTCATCGAAGAGGAGATCCTATCTAGCACCATATCAACTCAACATTAGCTTTAGCCTCCAATGATTAACTAGATAAAATTCTTGCAAAAGTACAAAGAGAACACAATATTTCCTAAATTTGCAACAAGCGTAGCACATATGATTCATAGGCTCCAGCATGAGGGGTGTTGAGGATTATGTTTGACGCATCATTTATTGTAAATAAATACACTTGATTTTAGTTTATTAGGGCATACTGGACAATAATTAGGCATATCTGATATATATTTATTTGCTAATAACTTTTTGGCCTCAACATTTTTATAAAAAAAATGCCTAGTACATCACTTATTTATTAACCAAAGCTTACAATATACATTTGTCCCAAGCTCCTTTCTATCTTGCTCGTTCTCTACAATGATCACTTAAGATCTATGAATGTTTTGGGTGTGTTTGACAAGTTTCTGGTTTTAAGGAACACAATAGGCCAATATGAGGTATTGATTAGGGTTGGGCCATTTATATAGTATACCATAGTAGTGATTAGACCACAAATTGTACAGTATGGTTTTATTTTGGTCTAAGCCAAAACTTGGGTTGCGCTAAAATTCTTTAAATTAGAGCATTGCTAGTGTTGGTTCACAAGTGACCCAAATGGTAGAGTTAGAGTGGTTGATGTGATTGACAACCTAAGCTTCATAAAGAAGCTGATTTTTTAAGCCTAGAATTCAAGTTATGATCTTTCGAAGTTCATAAACTAACTTGGTTTTAGATTTTGGATGTTGTTGGGATATAAGTTGATCGCTAACCATGCAGGAGTTAGATGTTATGTATGTTGCAGGCTGGAAGTTGAATGCAATCCTTTCAGGGTCAACTGCTTCTCTATAGTCTGTAGGATATGAGATTTTTCTTGTATGCACGGTTGTCCAATGGTCCTTTCCAGCCAAGGTTTGTCAAAAATGCGTTCCAAACTTTTTCCCATTTGTCCTTAGGGCATTTTGAGCTGTTTTAAAAGGTTCAAATTTCCCTATAGTTTTAAGAAAACTTTCATTTCTTTTTTTAAAATTAATGTAAATCTTCATTAAATTAGTATAAATAAGGGTGTCACAACTTTTTTGATAACTAGAATACATGTTCTATGATCTATCAATGAGTACATATTGTTGAAGGATGCACTACACATTCTCTAATGGGGATATTCAAGACTTTTTTGACATCTAGAAGTAATGTTCTACCAATTGAGTAAATACTTACTTGAAAATATGCTGCCATGCCTCTCGGGACATATTTGTTCCCCACCTGGAAGTTCTTCATATGCAATATCAGTGACCAGTTCACTTTGGATGGGGGTATAATCAGGATAAGGATCTAAATTGGGAACATACATAATCAACAATATCCCAAACAAAGCCTGGACCAAAAAATAAGATCATGTGTTAAGTTTGCCTTGAGATTTTTAAACCGATAATGATGATGATAGTAACTGTAATGGTAAAAGGAGAGAGTACAAAGTATTGAATTTTAGAAATTCTCAAATAAGAAAATTTAAAAAAAAAAAACAAGGAAAAAGAAAAAGAATTCATGTCATCATGACTAATTAAAGAACAGGCATGCCCTTAAAAAAAACAACCGTTGATGTCCAATCCAATCAGATATGCCCTTAGTATTGTGGGTCTCCAATAAGGCACTTTTCTTTTCCATATTTATAGATAGGTGTTTGAGGGGCATCGGCCCAACTCAGAAATGAGCTAATCTGGTTTACTTATTTTAACAAGTTTGATTTATTTTTATCTCAGATTATATTACATTTAATAAATTTTTTATGCAAAAGATTAGAATCTTATCCTATTCAATTTTAGTCTTCCATGGGTGACTTATACGTAAGTCCAAAGCAATCCTTCAAGGCTTCAATGTACTCTTCCTAATAGAGGGTTCCTGTGTTAGATGCCACTGACAAGCCTTATCATCATGATGCAAACTTGCCATCTTGACATTTGACTCATCGCGTGTCTCATCAAATTCAAAGAACCTTTCACACTTCAAGAGTTACCCAAGCATGTCCACCCCATGAAACCTTGAAAATCCATCTTTATGAATTGGGTTGGCCATCGAAAATCCCTTTGATCAAAATCGTCACATTGGCCCCTTATTTGGTCATCTTCATTACATGTACGATGACATCCTTCTTTGCGATCACACACATTGTCAATGGAGGTTTCCATCCCTGATGCACAATATCAGGCAATGTATAGACCTTGATAAGTCGTGGATTAATCAACTCAAATCTTTCTTCCAACTCTTTTTGACAAGCCTAGGACCTTGTTTCCATGAGGCCAAGGAGGGCATGATTCTAGATGCCGCAATTATGGGATTTGGTTGAGAAAAAGAGAGTGAAGGAAAGAGAAAAGAAGGAAAAAAAGAGAGGAAACAAGAAACTGATATGAAATTGTAATTCTACAAATTCTATATTTTAAATGTTAGGTAAGTTAGTTAGCAGAAGAGCAGCTGTTAGTGGTATTAACTATTATTAGAGTAGCATTAGCTAAACACAGCACTAGTTGTGTCTCCTAGCTAATTAAGATAGAGCAATATTACCATTGAACCCCTTAGTTCTATATAAAGAAGCATCCCCTCATTGTAACATGTTGTCACCTATTGTTGAATGAATGATTCAGTGTGAATTATTTGTTTCTCTATCACTCTCTCTTCTCTGCTCTCAACCCTCTCTAATCTCTCTTCTACCTAGCTTCCCCTTCTTCTTCCTACTTCACCAACAAAATTCTGTCAACAATTACAGAATTGCATCAGTGGTATCAAATTAATCCTCGGCCACGTGTTCTTCTAGCTGCTGCATGGTTGAAACAATATTTCAAGAAAGATCAAAAATGGCTGAGGAAAGATTTTGTATGGCCAAAAGCCTCCTCTCCATTGTCCCTACTCGCCACATACTTCGGTACTAGAGGCGGTGGATCGAACTTTTGAAGCTAGGGAGCAAGTTTTGGCTATGCTCAAACACCATTTGCATCGTGCCGCTAATAGAATGAAGCAGAAGGCTGACTTACATAGGTATGACCGTGAATTTCTTGTTGGTTAGTGGGTGTTTCTTAAGCTACACCGTATAGACACATTTCTGCTGCTGTTAAGAGCTCACAAAAGCTTTCGCCAAGGTATTTTGGACCGTATGACGTGCTGGAAAAGATTGGTCCTGTTAATTATCGACTTGAGCTACCTCCGAAGTCGAGGGTTCACCCTACTTTCCACGTTTCTATGCTGAAGTTGTGTCCTAATCCAGCTGTGAAACCTCGGCATCCCTTACTACACTTCCCAGAGCCTCCACGGCATCCCTTACTACACTTCCCAGAGCCTCCACCTTCCTTACTTCCTGAGAAAATCCTTAATCAAAGGTCTGTCAGGAGGCAAAGAAGGCTCATTATGGAAGTGCTTGTGCAATGGAAAGGGTTTCCAAATGAAGAAGCTTCATGGATGTCACTTCTTCGGTTTCAAGAGCAATTTCCAGATTTCAATATTGCTCATCCTTGAGGGCAAGGATGTCAAAAGGGGGAAATATTGATATGAAATTGATATTCTATATTTTAAATGTTAGGTAAGTTAGTTAGGGGAAGAGCAACTGTTGATATTAGCTATTATTAGAGTAGCATTAGTCAAACACAGCACTAGTTGTGTCTTAAGATAGAGCAACCCTTGAAAGGGAGCTCTACATAAGAAGCATCCCCTCATTGAAACAGGTTGTTGTCTATTGTTGAATGAATGATTCAGTGCGAATTCTGTGTCTCTATCTCTATCTCTCTCTCTCTTCTCTCTTCTCTCCTCTCTCTTCTCTCAACCTCTCTTCTACCTAACTTCCCCTTCTTCTTCCTATTTCACCAACACAATTCTGTAACAATTACAGAATTGCATCAGAAACAGAGAGAGGAATCTGAATAATATGAATCTTATTGAATCACAAATCGAAAATCAAGAAAGTTACACATATCAAAGGCATTATTTTTAATAGATGTCCTAATCTATCGAAATCCTACTAATATTAGGACAATATTTAAAATCCTTTTTAAAATCTATTTAAAATCATATCTATTGAAATCTCTTATTATTTATTATGACATAACATCCTTCCTCTATTTACCCTGTCTTGTATTATCTCTTTCTAAAGAAATAAGAATATGAAACATTTTTTCCCTTTTCATGTCTCATCAAATTTCAATATACAATAGGGGCCAGCCCCACAATTATTAGCAAATAAGTATACAAATACATTGAAGATCCAACACCCAAATAATTCAAAGACAAATAAAGGAAATAAAAATTGATCATAGAGCACATAACACAGAGCATAAGAGTACCTGTATGACAACCTCACTTGTGTATAAATATAACATCGATCTGCAAAGTTAGACACAAAAATATGAAATAAAAGAAAAGACTGACAAGCATCACACATGATTTGAACATGATAACATGACTTGATATAACATTTTGCAGTGTTGAAATCGAGACCAAAGTAACAAGTTGAACCCTCTCTAGTCAAGACAACAACTAGAGAGAATCCAATCATGTATTTCAATCTATTTTACTAGATAAAAAATTTCAAGTAGGCAAGAAAACGCAAATGCAAGGTCAAATTAACTGCGGGAAAATATTATACTTAAAAACTTTGATTCTACTCATGTAAAATTTTGGACCTCACAATTGCAGTTTTTGTCTTCCTATTGGAAATTTGTACCTTAATAGAAAGCTTCCAGCTTAATCATTACCTAAATCCTAACCTATCACCTAGATTGAATAATGTAGCATATATAGCTCACATGAGCAAAAATATGTATGGCAAACATGTTAGAACACCTTGCAAACGCAAAATTGGCTGAAATTTCCTTCTTCCCCCGCCTTGAGGACAAGGCTGATTTTCAAGGGGAGGGTATTGTTAGGGTTCCATGTGTCCTCTTTTGAAGAAAGACACATGTTAGGAGAGGTTAGGACTAGTTATTATTTCTTATCAGTTGTGATTAGAGAAGTTATTACCTCTTATCTGTTGTATGGGAGTTATGACAGGTAGTTATTTAGGAAAACCTCTATAAATATTTGTATTCTGTTTTAAGAATATTATGGATGAATAAAATTATTATTGAGATGTTTATCTCTTCTCTTTCCCTAGAACTCAGATTCTGGTTCTAGTCTCCTCTCTTGATTAGAGTTTCAGATTGTGGCTCTAATTTCCCTTTTTCTCTCTTAATTTCCTTAAGTTCTATCAAAACACGAATACGTTATTACTTTTGTATATTAGTATCTAATGAATCCTCTATTATACTTTACATTTTTTTTCTAGTGATTAGTATTGAACTTAAGGTCTTTAACTCTATAGAGGTAGAGAAAAGTCAAAAATGACACTCAAGGAAGGTCAAAAAATGACATATTTTAGTGACAACTAGAGACTTTTATGACCATCATCATGTCACAATGACACAAGCCCTCCCTCCCCGACGATCGAGAGACCACGCGATAGTGATCAAACTAGGGGAACAACCCCCTAACATTAGACCCTACAGGTACCCTCATTCGCAAAAGGAGATTGAAGAGCTGATTAAAGACGTTACAAGCTGGGATTATTCAACCCAGTACAAGTCCTTACTCCAGCCCTATTTTGCTAGTCAAGAAGAAGGATGGGAGTTGGCATTTTTGCATCGACTATAGAGCACTAAATAAGATCACGATACATGACAAGTTCCCTATCCCAGCCATAGAAGAGCTGTTAGATGAGCTAAAAGGAGCAACCGTATTTTCCAAGTTAGATTTAAAATCAGGGTACCACCAAATTCGAATCAAGGCTGGTGACGAACACAAGACAGCCTTCCTCACCCATAAGTGACATTATGAGTTTAAAGTGATGCCTTTCAGACTTACTAACGCTCCTTCTACATTCCAACCATTGATGAATGAGATATTTAGAGGGTATCTACAGAAATTTGTACTTGTGTTTTTCGATGACATAATGGGTACTCACTTCGAACACCTAGAAAGGGTGCTTGCTGTATTGCAACATCATCTGGTTATTAACCTCAAGAAGTGCAGTTTTATGCAACCAAGAATCGAATATCTTGGTCACATAATTTTAGAGCACGGCGTCAAGGCTGATCCAGCCAAGGTAGAGAGCATGGTGGCTTGGCCCCAACCTAAGAATGTGAAATCACTGCGGGGATTCTTGGGATTAACTGGGTAATACCGAAAGTTTGTCCGAGGATACGGAAAGATAGCTAGCCCTCTAACGGACTTTCTCAAGAAAGAAGCCTTTCATTGGACTCTAGAGACCACCAAGGCCTTCAAAGCACTCAAACTAGCCATGACCACCCTTCCGGTATTGGCAATTCCAGATTTTTCAACTCCATTTGAACTAGAAACTGATGCTTCGGGGACGGGTATAGGCACTATATTAATGCAACAAGGCACCCCATAGCGTCTTTCAGCCAGAAGCTATCTAAACGAGCTCAACAATGTTCGGTCTATGAGAGGGAATTGATGGCAATTGTACTAGCCGTTAAGAAATGGAGACACTACCTATGGGGACAACATTTTGTCATCCAGACAGATCAGAAAGCCTTAAAATACCTGCTGGAGCAGAGATTTGTGAAGGAAAACCAGCAGAAGTGGGTGTCAAAATTGATGGGATACAAGTTTGAAATCCTATACAAACCGGGAAAGGACAACAAGGAAGCTGATGCTCTATCACAACAGGAGGAACCCTTGAGTCTAATGGCATTTTCCACATGGCAGAACGCGGACTTAGAAGATTGGAAGCAAGAAGTGCAAGCTGATCCAAAGCTTAAGGAATTAATGCAACGGATACTCCCCGGCAGAGAAGGAATAGAAGGGTACTCCTTATTCAAGGGGTGTCTACAATATAAAGGCAGATTAGTTCTACCTAAGAACTCGACAAGAATTCCCTTGTTACTGCAAGAATACCACAATTATCCAGTTGGGGGACACTCGGGGTACTTGAGAACGTATAAAAGGCTTGCTAATGTGGTTTATTGGGAAGGGACGAAGCGAGAGATACAATGCTATGTGGCTGAATGTGAAATCTGCCAGAGAAACAAGCATCAAGCCTCATCTCCTACGGGGCTATTACAGCCTTTACCCATTCTGCATGCCATTTGGGAAGATATCAGCATGGATTTTATTTCTGAGCTACCCAAGTCTCGACGGTATGACACGATACTAGTTATAGTAGATCATCTTACAAAGTATGTGCATTTCCTTCCTCTTCATCATCCTTTTAGTTCTAAGGATGTAGCAGAAATCTTTGTAAGGGAAATAATCCGGTTGCACGGCTTCCCAAAAACAATTGTCTCCAATAGAGACCAGGTGTTCGTGAGTCAATTCTAGCGGGAGTTGTTAAACAGGATGGTACTCAATTATGCTTAAGCTCAGCTTACCATCCGAAGACCGATGGGCAAACAAAGGTGTTGAACAAAGTGCTGGAAACCTATCTACGGTGTTTTACTAGTGAAAGGCCGAGCCAATGGGCTCAGTGGTTACAGTGGGCAGAATATTGGTACAACACCACTTATCAAGAGTCAACTAATATAACCCCTTTTAGAGCATTATATAGAAGGGATCCACCCACCTTTCTCAAACTCACAAATGAACCTTCAATGGTGGAGGAAGTGAATGAGCAGCTAAGATCAAGGAATGTGATAATTGCAACCTTGAAAGAAAACTTGATCTAAGCTCAAGAAGAAATGAGGAGACAAGCAAACAAACACCGAAGGGACATCCAATTTGAAGTAGGGGATCAAGTGTAAGTCAAAATCAGACCCTACAAATTACGCACACTAGCCAAGCGGATTGATGAAAAGCTCAGTCCATGATTCTATGGACCATTCAAGATTGTGGCATACCGTCTCAAGCTTCTTCCTACTGCCCGAGTTCATCCAATTTTTCACATCTCGGTCCTAAAGAACCTAGTGCAGTCTGGCATCGTGACCCCCACAATTCCACCAACTCTATCTGAACAGTTGGAACTGCAGGTTCAGCCCGAAGAAGTTTGCAAGATCAAAAGGCTTCTGAAAGGGCATTCTGACGTGCTTATCAAGTGGAAGGAAATGCCAGAGTATGAGAATTCTCGGGAAAACATGGAGGCAATCACTGCACAAATTCCAGATTTTCACCTTGAGGACAAGGTGAAGCTTTTAGGGGGAGGTAATGAAAGAGCCCCACTCATTGGTAAGACCTATGCAAGGAGACCTAGGGGGCACAAACAACACAGACAAAAGGACTGGATACTTTTTAAGGTTGCAGAGTTGACCATGTAACTTTCCATCTTTTTTGGAGTAAGATTAGGAAACATAGCTGTTATTTAGGGTGGCTTTTTGGGTACGGTGTAAGACACTTTTTTCATTATATTAGCTGTTATAAATGAAAGAGCCCCACTCATTGGTAAGACCTATGCAAGGAGACCTAGGGGGCACAAACAACACAGACAAAAGGGCTAGAAACTTTTTAAGGTTGCAGAGTTGACCATGTAACTTCCCATCTATTTTGGAGTAAGAGTAGGAAACATAGCTGTTATTTAGGGTGACTTTTTGGGTACTGTGTAAGGCACTTTTTTCATTATATTAGCCGTTCAAGGGATGGGGGAAGTAAGCTTATTTTTGTATGAGAGTTGAAGGAGAGGGGGTGGGTTCTGTGTTGTGTAACAGACCTGGAACTATCTTGGCTGTGGGAGAGTTTTGCTCTCTACAAATTGTTGTTATTCACTACTCCCTCTAGTCCTTATTATAAGGACCTAACTAGCAATTGTATTTGGTCCTTTTTATAAGGCACTTCTTGTTTCCAAAGCGCATTAATTCTTTTTTTCCATGTATACCCAATAATTAATAAAGGTAGTGGGTGAGAGTTATAATTAATATAATATTAGAGTTTAGTGCAATTAGTAGGGGTAATATTGGAAGTTATTTAAATTATAGGACAACTTTATTGACTTTAACTGTTTTTATTGGTTTATGAGAATTGTTAGTTGGTACCTTATAATAAGAACCAGAGGGAGTATAATACAGCTTGTGCCTTTGATTCAGTCAGTAAACTCGGTGCTTATTTGTTGGTCCCTAACAAAAGACTACAAATAACAAAAAATATAGAAAAAAAAAATATAATCTAACCTATTTACAACTAATCCCTAGTATTTCTCCTATCTTGTTAGTGATTTAAGAGATCCGAAAATCTTTCTAATTACTTCTAATTAATTAATTCGGAATAATCTATACAGGCTACCAATCCCTATTAGAATTTAGAACCCCCTTTTCCAATGATGAATAATTACAAACTGTGGCTCTGGAAAATTACACTAAGCATGAAGACAATATTAAACAAGGAATACTATTTTGAAGATTGAAATAGGATTCTTAAACTTTGAGAGACCAAAGATCAAATAGAGAAATGGTGTATCTTTAAGGGAACATAACATTAATTCGCTCAAAAGATCATGGTATTGACAAGCTTATTTTGTTTTCTTTGCATCTTGGCTAATACATACATATAAAAATGCACGCATGCATATATGGTATTCTCCTTTATAGTGCTCCTTTAGTCCTTCTTTCAAGTATCCACTAATGTTGCTTCTTTTATCATAAATTATAAAAGATTTCAAAAAGTCCAAATAGACAAAAGATAATATCATAATTAGCCAACACGGAACACATGTAATAAGATAAGAACAGACCTAGTGTAGAATTCCTTCGCAGAAAATATGAGATTGAACATAACAGCATCCCCCACTATAGTATAAATCACAGCAAATCTGACAAACCATCGGAATTCATGGATATAAACTCTAGTTTCAGCAAGAACTAGAACCAGCATAGAGCACCAAGCAAGAGCCTCAATGATGAGTGAAACCATCTGTCAAATGATAATATTACAGTTTCAGTGATCAAAGAAACCATTCTACCATAAGAAAGCCTGAGGAGTTGAACAGTAGACATAATAAAGTACACTACAAAAGAAGTCCATGTCTTCGATTACATAACCAAAACAGCACAGCAAAAATGTCTCATTTTTCTAAATAAGCACCGATGAACCAATTTCTACCAGAAAAAAAAAAATCAAGAAAAAGTAAATAAAGTGTCATATCAACACATGTAATACATTGCTTTTCCTTTATCACTTGGGTTCCATCAGGTGCATGTCATTTTTTAAAATAACTATAATCTCATCTACTATGTTGTATATTAACCAAAAGAAACATGCAACTGGAAATTAAATAAACAGACAAAAATAAAAGATATAGAAGCACAAATTTTAGAAATTAATGCTCACCTCAAATGGAGCAAGACCAGTCTGCCCATCTAAATTCAAAACCGATAGTCCCATAACCAATCTGAATAATGGCTCAGCTGTGCAATATCCAGCTAACAAACCCAAAAGATAATTATAAAGCTTTGACCTCAAACAATATCTCTTGACTTTGAAATTCTTGTTAATCAACCATATTCGATAGAAGCACAAGCCAAAAAGGATCAAATGCGAAATGATGATCACAAGAGAATCAACTGCACAAGGAGTATAAGCACCAAAGGCATTCTGAACCACTTTTGTCCATACTCCATTTGCCACTGGCTGACAAAACCAATCCATTGGCTCAAATGCCATATTTGCCAGCAGTTTAGCAGAGATGCTTAAACAAGAACATGAACAAGAGAAGCCTGGAGCAAATAGATATCCAAAATTAGCTGCTTTTGCATATTAGTATCAAATGAAAGAATAGACCAAAACATGTACTTCACATTTTACAAGTTCCTTCATCTCAGCTATGAGGAAATAAATTATTAGACTTGTAACATCTGAACTTTCATTTTTTGATATAATATCGGTATGCTTGAATTGCAATGTCCAACCTTGTTACGGAAAGCTACAACTATTTTTCATGCTTTATGCGTTACATGCATATATTGTGTGACCCAATATGTAAATTTTCCTTTGAAAGAAATTCCAACAGAAGCGTATAGTGGAAATCAATCATGAAAATGGATAGTAAGCAGAAATAAAAGGAAATCGAAATGAGAACTTGTCTGTCAAAGAGAATACTTTTTCCTCTAATAAATCCTAAATCCCGTTTTCCGTTTTTAGTCAATTTGGTCCGAAATAGTTCATACGATAATGCTTTCTTTCCCCTTATGACAGGTCCACAGTCTATACTCTGGCGCATTTTTTCAGACCTTTAAACACAGCAGAAGATTGAGATATCACAACACCAACTTCGATTCCATACAACAGAGAAGACAATGATATTGATTTCAGTGTAAAATTTCCAAGTCAAAGCAGTCGCCTTAAAATGGAACCAAAATCCAGAGGCGGGAATAAGACGTTCGTACAAATAGCCCATAAACATTTAAATAAATAAATCAACAAATAAAAGTAAAGTATCATGTAACATTCAGAAGTTGTACAAGCTTTTGAGGCTAAGCTATGAAGCTCTCCCGCCACTCCTGTGATAATCGAAAACAATAAAAATGACCATGCCAAGGAGCGCAGAACTAATTCAGGCGAATGAAAAAGTTTGGAAAACACGAAACATTGAGAAAAGAAAAAGACGAGGTCACGGTGGCGGATCCACCGGGCGACTTGGGGGAGTGGGGGAGAGAGAACTCTAACCTGGTATACTCGTGAGAATAAAGATGAGCCACACGCTGATGCATCCAAAATGAATAGTCAATCATTATTTGAAAGCATATCACCCACTCCCCACCCACACGAGGCGTGCCTTTTTTCCCCTTTTTTTTCTTTTTAAATAAAGGCACCTAGGCCTAAAAGTCATAGTAGTACTCCGTAGTATGATCTCCTACTACGTATTTGATTATGCTTGGCATTCTTCTTTCTTAAATATAAGATTTTTAAAAAAGATTTATGTTGTGCATCATTTTATTATATACTCTTTTCGGTCTTAATTATAAAATCAAATTGACCTTTTAAAAAAATTAAGGAAGCTAATTAAATTATTTTAAATATTTTTATTTTTATTTTTTTCTCCAAACTAATTAATTTGACTAATAAACTAATATATAATCTAATGATGCATAACATATAATATGATTAAATAACTATTTAGCTTCTTTAATCTCTTCAAAAAAAATCAACTCTGTCTTATAAGTAAGACCAGAGGCAATATCAGTTTATAAGTCAAACAAATTAGTTTGAAGAAAAAATATGAATATAAATAATTTAAAATAATTTAATTAACTTCTTTAATTTCTCAAAAATAAGTCAACTTTGTCTTATATTTAAAAGTGGAAGGAGTAATTCTAAGTAATTGTTTCTAACTTTAATTCTATGAATTGTATGAATCTATGATATATGATGACATATGTAGGTTCTGCGATCTAAGAATATATCATACCTTCGCTCGATGTTGGCAGATGGTTGGTTTATCAATAAGCCTCGTCCCTTAGCCAGGGAGGTCACTTTCTCCTTGAGATTCTGTTTTTTAAAAGAATTTAATGCAGAATCACTCTTATAGATGGATTCCTAAAGAAGCCCATCTGATAGATATCTGGTCTGTCAAAGCTTCATTGGATGGCCTTACTAAATTTATTGGGTATTGTAACCTCCATTTTTAACTACGTTGATTGAAGACGTGAAAGGAGTTTAGTTGGATCTCTATTGTTTTCTTTCTTTTCTTTCATGGTGTTTTATGCTTCATTGTATTATGTTGCTTTACGTTCTACTATATTTGGGTTTGTCGTTTTTTTTGTCCTAGTTGTTTTTATTGTTATTTAGTCATTCTGATGTGGCCTTTGTTAATGATTCTGGTTCAATGAATTCCTTTATTGGCAAAAAACTAAAAGTAACAAAGGATGGACAACATCAATCTCACCTTCGGTTTTTGTTTTAAATTTAGCACATACCTCTTATCTTTTAAAAAAAAAAAAAAAAAAAAACCCTATTTAGTTAATGGGAAAAGTATTTTAAATCGGGAGATAGAATTATCTCCAGTGACCCCAAAACTACGTCGTTTTGAATTAATGAAGGGTGTGATAGTAATTTTAGATGAATTAATGAAGGGTGTTTCAAAGTAAAATTTATATGATTAAAAATAAACAAAATTACAAAAACATCATTCATTAATCCAAAACGACGTAGTTTAGGGTCACTGGAGATAACTCTATCTCCAGTGACTGGAGAAATCCTTACTCTTAGTTAATTTGAGTAAATTAAAAAATTAATTATTTGTACAGTATCTCTAAGATGTCATATTAAATCATTTATGTCGAAACTAATATAGATGCAAACTCTTAATTTTTGTGCTCGTTAAATTAAAGACATGATTTATTTGAGTTGACTTTTAAAAAATGCGTTTATGTAGGTATAGAAAAAACTCTTCCCATGAACTTATCCTATATACTTAATTTATGTTAAAAAAACAGTTTTTATCGCTAATTCAAACTGACACTTATGATTAGAATCAAACTCAACCACAAGTCAAGTCTTATAATTAGACCTTGGTAATAAATAATGAATAAATTCTTACCGACAGAAAAAGTTGGATGCGTCATCCCTGACGATCAATCTTTGGGCTGCTGGCTTTTTAGCTTTTAATTAATTAATTAATAATCTTCAAAAAAAATTCTTTTTGGGCCCAAGGAGAAATTATTAAGGGAAATCCTTTTTAGGGCCCTTTTTAGCGTAAAAATCCTAGAAAAGACCCGCAAAAATCTGAAATCTTAGAAAAAGCTCATTTTCAAAATCTCCATGAGTTATTAATCTTAATTTGATATAGTTGTTAACGAGATCTTGATATAGTTGTTAAATAAATTTGATTCAGGTTGTTAGAAAATTGTTGTTAAAAGGTGATATAGTTGTTAAGCGAGTCTGATATAGTTGTTAAATAGACCTGATTGAGTTGTTAGAAAATTGTTTGAAAATCGCTGAAAAAGCGCTTTTCTCGGGATTTCAGATTTTGGCGACCTTTTTTAATTTTTACACCAAAAAGGCGCGAAAAGGATTTTCCCAATTATTAATGTATATGAGTTTTAATTCATCTACCCGCAAGTTTTGACGGGCCCCAGGAAAATGCCGGATAGGATTTCTTGATGCTCATTACAGAGATGCGATCCTTCTAGGCTCTTTTTGATTGGCTAAAGGAAATGAATTGAAAATGGCAGGCGATAACGGAGAATAATATTTTATTAGTCATAGTCATTACCATATTATTGTACTATTTAAATATAGAACATAATCATAAAATTATCAAGATAAAATATACTGGTAAATTATACAATATGCCATGATATTTGTAATTATTAATCATTATCTAATGTTATTGTAAAAGTATTAATAATATAATTAAAATAAAAAATATTTCTCACAAAAGTGAATGTTACTTTTTTTTTTTAATTATTGTCACTAATTTAAGTCATATCATAATATTTAAATATAGAATGGCCCTTACTTAAGGATGATACGCACTAATTGAGAAAAAATTAACAATATCAAATATAAAAATTATAATAAACTACACTAATCAATTGTTCCTATTAGAGTGCTTAGTGTAATGCCCCAAGAAATTAAATCCAAGTTTAAAGTTAATCAATGATGTTATGGCATTAATTTGAATGTTATTAAATATTAAGATTTTGGGCTTGATTGAAGTATTGTAACCTTAATATACAAACTGTTCGAGGCCTAAATTTACTCTAGAAGGCTGTATCATATAGCTGGTATGCGACCCTTTAAAATGCATCATCTAACACATTACGGTGTTTTAAATAAGATTACCTACAATAGGTCGATGCTTTGAAAAAATGTGCACGAATTTTGATTCTAGTTTCAACCCATATCAATATACACTTAAAAGGAATAGCATATTAAGCCGTTCACTGTTTTCCCTCTCAGAAAATACTATTGTTAACAATAGTCACGGCTTCACAATAAAATTTCAATGTTGGGCTTCGTGCAGAGATGAAGGTGTCTGGAGCTTTTGATTTTCGAAATTTCAAATTCGAAAATATCTTCACATTTTCTCTCTTTTCTTTCATTCAAACGAGTTCTCTCTCTATCAATTTTCAATTTTCAACTATCTGTCAGTTCACTCTTCCGTCCCTCCAATTTTTCAATTCAAATTTCAAAAATCAAAAGCTTCAATATATAATCATCCAAAGACGAGTGCAAAAAAAAGCAAGAAGATGGACCACTGAAGACAAATCTTGTCAGTTTGTTATATAATCTTCTTGTGTTGGAGAGTGGAAGAGGGTTTTACAGATTGACCATTGCTTCATGGACTGAGATGCTTCCACAGCAGCTTCACGAGTAGGTTCCGATGGCGGCCGCAGGGGGAGCACGTGGTGGCATCAATTTCATGGAGGACAAGAGGGGACTGCACTCACGGCTTTTTTTTCTTCCCTTTTTTCCTTTTGCATTTTTTACATCAGAGACCGAACGGCTGATAGCAACCAGAATACGACGACTGGTAAGCAAACATTGAGGAAGACTGAAGTAAACGACCAGATTCAGGTGGGATTGCCACCACCATCATGTTCAAACCGATTATATGAAACCACCACTTCTCCTCCGTCCTTCATCGCCAAAGTCGCAGATCGTTTTCATTTGAACCACATAGTTCATCGAGTTCATGCTTCACTGGAGAAGTTCAGCTGTCACTGGAGCAGATCGACGCCCAACCGGAGCAGATCGAGATTCACCAGATCTCCACCTATGTTCGGCTGTTGCGAGTTCTCCACTTATGCTCCACTGTTGCAGAAAACGACCAGTGAAGAAGAGGAATCCGGTCCGATCTCATCTGCGGTGCTGTGAAGAAGAAGAAGAAGAGAAGAAGGTTCCAGTCTGTCCTCATCTGAGTGAATGAGTCGGTAATGCATCTCAGAAGAAGAAGAAGAAGAAGAAGAGAAGAAGGTTCCGGTCTGTCCTCATCTGAGTGAATGAGTCGGTAATGCATCTCAATGAGTGAATGACAATTATGAGTGTAGTGGCCGTTGCTGCATTTGTTTGTTTAATGATTAAAGTGAGGCTATAATGGAGAAACAAGTGGTCCCATATGTGGAAGAGAGAAAGAAGTTGTGCACCGTAAGTCAAAAGTGGGGATGCGTGTCTTTTATGCTTTCTCCATTTGTGCTTGGAATGTAATGTTTAGATGGGATATTATAGCTACTACTGATTTACCTTAGGTTCTAGTGGGTGATTTTAATTATAACTTCTTTTTTCTCCTGATGGCCTGATTCCATTTTGCATGATAGAATTGGAAATTTAATGTTTAAAATTTTTAGAGATCTCAACTTTCATGAAGAAAACTTGGTCATAATATATCTGCCTACTCCTCTGCTTACACTACATTGAAAGAAATAGCCATAATATATTATATTATAATAAAATATATACAATAAGATTATATTAGATATTATAAATCGTAATTGTATACCCCCCCCCTCCTTTCTATTACGTGCGCGGTTAACATAATATAAATTATATATATATTTGTTAAAGGATAAAGGATAAGTTTAGGAAATATTTGTTACACCTAATATTTAGAAATTGTTTTTAAAACTATAAGATATGTAAAACTATTTTAACATTTGTGAGGTTTCCGTGTGCTTAATAATAAAGTAGTATTATATATTACAATATTATAATTATAATATTATATGATATGATATATTATTTTCAGAAATGTATATAAGACAACCCATATTTTAAGAAACAACTAATACAATTTGGTATAATCTTAGCAAACAAAAATTTATATTAAATTTGAGAGATATTTATGGATTGCAATTAGTATAATCCATCAAGCAAACAAAAATTCAACGGTTGGAAGATGTAACATTCTTATCTAAAATCTCACTATTTATTTGTGGGGATAATTGAATAAATTCAATAAATTAATTACACTATCACAAATTTAAAACCCCACCACCTTTTTTTTTCAACAACAACTACACCACTTTTGTCTCAAATAAAGTTCTTTAGTTTATGTTTCAATTCAACATCTTACTTTAAAACAAAATGTTGCGTTCTTTTATGAAATTATTAGAGACTTCACCACTTTTGTCAACAACCACTTCACTACTTTTGTCTCAGATTGGGTTTATTTAATTACAATTCAACTTCACTACTTTTCCCGTGTAACCAATGTTAATAATACTGATCATTCAGGTGGCAGAATTGTAATTACAGTTATTATATATTATATAATCATATAGCAAAAAAATATATACTATTTATAATATATTAAAATATAATAAATTGTAAAAATATGTTATTTAAAGACTAAATAATTAGCCTATTTTTGCGAGTGAACAGCATAGGTGTATAGGGCATAGGCTTTGAAATCAGAGGATAAGAGGAAAAAAAACATTATAAGAGAGAAAAAATTCAATGATATTCATACTTAACTTTTTAAATTTTTTTCCTGACCCAAAAAAAATATTTAAAAATATTTAAATATAAATATGTTATTCTATTATTTATTATTTAATATTTACTTTTTTAAAAATCATACTGATAATATATATTATATTTACTTATAATATATCATTTCATATATATCATTTTTCAAACGTTCACGTGAATGAAGAAGAAAGTTTTAGTGTCGGGTCCCATGTGAATAAAATAATATATTAAAATATAATTATAAGATAATAATATTAAATAAAATAATTAATATTATTATATATTATATAATCATATAGCAAAAAAATATATACTATTTATAATATATTAAAATATACTAAATTGTAAAATGAAATAAAATATTATAATATATATTATCAAAATCTAAATATAAGAATAATAATATATTATAATTCAAACATGTGGGACCATTTAACCTAATTCAAAAAAAAAAAAAAATCTCACATCCGAATTTAGAACCTAAAGACTAAATAATTAGCCTATTTTTGCAAGTGACATCATCTTTTTTTTTTTTTTTTTTATACAATGCAAGTGACATCTTTGGAATCGGTATTTTATGAGTTATGATTAGTATTTAATTTAGACAAATACGTTTTTTTTCTACTTAAATTAAAGGTAATTACTATTTTCGGACACAATCACGCGTGAAGATTGATAATTTTGTGGGTGGGACTTACAAAAACTTAACAAGAGACAATAATTTCAGTATAACAATAACAAAATATCTCTTCTTATATTATTGTCTCTTGGTCCGAAAGACACAATCACGCGTGAAGATTGATAATTTTGTGGGTGGGACTTACAAAATAGTTCTTAACTATTGGAATAATTAATATTAAATAATTATAATATTACTATTATATTATAATTAGAATATTATAATTTTGTGATATATTTAAAAATATAAAACTTATATTTCTAAATAAGTTTACATGGGGGAAAAATGGCGAGCAACACCATCAAATGGTACAAATTTCGAACCCTTTTTTTTTTTTTTTCCATTGAAAAGAATCAAAAGAATAACAATAACAAACATATCTCTTCTTATATTAATTCAATATAATAATTTTGAAAATTCAATTTGAATTTTACTTTCCAATCTTTTCAAACCACGACATATTAATCTTCAATTCAATCGTTGTTAATCATTCACCGATTTCTTTATGGTTTTTGTTAATCATTCACTGATTGTTAAATTTTCATTTTTTTCGAATTCACCCATTATTAATGGTTGTTTGGGTTGAAATAATTCTATACATATGAAAGTGAAAAAATTATCAACAAAAATTTTGGGGTTTCTTTTTTAAAACTTCACGTCAACCCTTTCAAATGAGTAATAAATATAAACTTATTTACAAATATAAATTTTTTATTTTTAAATCTTTAGTACCATGATTATTCTTCCTCGATTAAATTGTAAAGATAATTTTAATAATTATTTTTAACCTTAGAATCCATATAAATTTATCAACATGAGAGCTCTAAGTAAGGTATGATTTTCTTATCTTCTCTTTAATATTTTCATAATATGTATTCTAACTATATGGGATAATCTTAGCTACTATATGGAACTAAAGAGATTCTTTCACCCATTGTTACAATACATCGTTCATTGTTGAGATTGGAGATTGTTATTATTTACATGTTCATTTTTATATTTATAAATATATAGATATCATTAATATATCATATATATTACGTGTGTGTACATATATGAATTATTATATATAAAAATGAATAAGGAAATCACGCTTGGATTTTTCCTCAATCAACTTTTTCAAACCTTCACGTGAAAAGGAAACTATTTCGTGAATTTAATTTAATTATTTTATTTTTTATTTTAATTTGAATCCGTCATCAAAATCTGGATAATATACAGTTCAACCTATATATCTATATACAATCCATTCAAATTTAACCTAATCATTTAAATTAATTGAAATAATGAAAAAAGTCTTTGCGGTTGTTGAACATCACATCTTATTGTCGTTAACAATTTGGGATACAATGAGAGGAAATGCGCAAGTTGCTATTTCCACTTAATATTGACGAGTTTCGTAAATTTGCGATCGATGCAATCCAGGCTCATGAATGAAAATTAAAGATTATTGCCCATTTTAAAAATATTGGATTGTACAAATTTCTTCGACATTTATTTATAATATATCGATATATAATTTTAGGCGATAGTGGGCGGATTACCCTCCGATATTAAGGGAGGGTATTATTATATAATAATTAAATATTATAATATTTTAATTATTGAGAGATAAAGCTTGCCACCAAAATACTATGTAACAATTATCAAAAAAAAATTAGTATGTAACAACACTTGCCAATAAATATTATTTATCAATTCAATGTTATATTATAACAAAGCGTATAAAATTATTAAGTAATTTTTTTTTTTCGACTTTCAAAATATTCGCCATTTCATATGGTGCTGTCGCTTATAAACCCAATCAAACGACAATTGTTTTGTGATGGATATCAATGATAAATACAAAAAAAAAAAAAAAAAAAAAAAAAAAAAATCCATACTTTTATTGATGGATCTTACATGAAAAATATGAGAACGCTTACATTAATAAACAAAAAAAAATTTAGATCGAGACCGTGAAGAGTATTGTTTTTGTAACAAAAGCATTGATGAATATTTGGTTTATGAGCAAAAAAAAAAATTGATGAATATTTTGTCCGTACTATTTTGATTAATAAACTAAACGTAATCAGCCTTAAATTAAGAAAAGCTAATGATGTCAAATTAGGTATAACCACCCCAATATAAATATGGCAAGACAGCTACCCTAATATAAAAATATATCTACAGAATATAATTAAATAAAACAATCAAAGTGGAGACACGGCAAGAGAAGTGTTGAAAAATTCTTACGGGACAATTACGTAAAATGAGGAAGAATAATCCTGATGAATTATCTATAATTGAGCAACAATAATCATGATGAAGCTTACACATAATAAGAAAACTCAAAGAGGTCCCGCATTAACTTAGTAAAAGATATTTTATAAAAAAAAAACTATAATTTATATTCGTTGTACAACATGATTAATTATACACGTGTTATGCTAAAGGCACACTCCCTAAAATCACTATACAATTATATGAGCAATTGGATTTTTTTTTTGGCTCAGAGAGAAATTGGATTTTATAATATAAGATATGCAACACTATTTCACTTTTTGTAGTAGACAACCCATCCTCCATTTACGCCCAAGAAGCTAAGTCGTAGAAAAATCTCATGAGACATCAATATCAACACCGATCCTTCATGTAGAAAAACAATTTTGTTTCTCGAAATCTTGCCATTCAAATTTTTATTGTCTTACTCTCAAAGGGTCTTTTTCAAATTGTTTTCCCGAAGGATGTAAATTGAGAATACTCCGTATGTTTTCTTCATTCTTTTATTAACAAAACGTATAAAACTGTTGCTTAGTTTTATTGTCTAGGGTCTTTTTCAAATTGTTTTCCCCGTCTTCATTCTATTAACAAAATACTCCCACCGAGGATGCATGCGTAATCGTAATCAAGGAGTTCCATTTTCACAAGAAAACTTGACATCAAGATACAACCGCACACTCAAAGTCGATTTGACTCGCTATACGAGTCATATAGAAAGTTGCATTAGGGTTCGTCGAGGTTGCATTAGGGTTCGGCGTCCAAAGATTAACACATGATAAAAAAGCCCGCACAATTATGAATTGAATATAGATTAGAATACGGCGCGTTTTTTAATAAAAGAAAAATCTAGACATTATTGGCTCAGCTATAAATTTTTTAAACCAAGAGTAAATTTCTCACATTCTCTGAAGCATCACAAATATTACAACATACTCATTTTAAGCCCGTTCGTTCCTTGCTCTAAATTCATCCACATTATCATGGCAGTCTAAGCAATTTAATCCCAGTTTCTGAATCATACAATGCTTTCTTCCTTGATACTTTACTAAATGACAATTAGTCTAACGTGTTGGCTGAATTGTCTAACAATGTACAATTCTCGTATTCGTCTTTAGTTCCTGAGAATCTCTTAGAGATGAATGCTCCTATTCCATCCTCATTGATTCACGCTCCAACTTCTCCCTCAAGAATTAAAGATTCAATGCTTACGGAAACTAACAGAGAAACGTCTGAAGCAGGTCCATCAAGGCGACATGTCAAAAGATGTCGTAATATGGCAGAACTTATGGAGTCTACAAAACCTACTCAACCAAGGAATTCTATTTCAAGTACGCATGTCGCTTCAAGTCTAGCCGAAACCACTAATCCATTTTCATGTTGTTTCACTGATTTGTTTTGCGGGAAATCATTCATACAAATGGACTTCAATATCATAAACTTGAAGTTCATGGGACGGTTGGTATGATATGCCATGCTATCTTTCACCAGGATGTACAATCAGGTTCTTCCAGACCTGAAAAATTTGATTTTGGTAAGAAAAATATTGAAGAAGTCAAGTATTTTTCGAAAAATTATTGTTTGAACCAAAACTCTTTTAGGGTATGTCCCGGTGTCGATCCTCTATCATCCTACTATGATGCCCTCGTGTTGGTTTTGAATGGACTAAAAATCAAAATGAACTCCCGGGTAGTTCATTTCCAACCAACACAAAAAATATATCCTATAAAAGAAAAGGCCCTGAGGTTGTACATAATAAACACTTAGATCCCCCACCGAGAAATTCGTATAGGTCAAGAGCTGAACAAAACATTAGGGCTGAATCAATGTCAATAAATGATTTTAAAAGACTTATTTCATTTACCTCAGTATGAAGCGGCAAAACGTGTTCGTCTATGCAAAAATGATGTACAAGGAATATGTCGTAAGGGAGGAATCGAAAAATGGCCCTACATAAAGATCCAAAATGCGATGAGGCAAATCACTGCTCTAAGAAGGACAATGTCTGCTGTTGATCGTGTCTCAAGAGCAACTGTACAAGAAGAAATTAAAAGACATAAACTTGAGATGGTGGAAGCTTGCGGTGGGGTAGTACCAACTATTGCTCTTGATGCTTGAACTCATCTAGCCTTTTTTCTTTTTCTTTTTCTTTTTCAGATTGTACCTTTTATTCTAAGGTTCATGAGACTTCTCTAACTGGAAATTTTTCAAAATTTCCAACAAAAAATTATATTTCATTCAATATTAGTTGTTTAGAGTATTTCCAATAATTTTTTAGAATTATTATTCCAGTGTTGGTTGTATTGCTCGCTTTGTTATGAATCTTCGTTGTGA
Source organism: Acacia melanoxylon (assembly GCA_019022615.1). Taxonomy (NCBI): domain Eukaryota; kingdom Viridiplantae; phylum Streptophyta; class Magnoliopsida; order Fabales; family Fabaceae; genus Acacia; species Acacia melanoxylon. The sequence continues at coordinate 240,407 of JAFJYJ010000072.1, forward strand.
TGTGAAGTTCCATTAGGTCGAAAAGAAAAAAATGAGCACACAAGCGCATCTTTTTTTGGTAAGTACAACCGCATCTTTTATCATCAAGTAAAAGCAAGACAAGCTATTTGACCGTAATCAAAATGCAAAAGACAACTTATCCTTAATCTTTTAACCTTGCAAACTATAGTACTCGGATGATATATCTACCTTTTGAAATGAATAACGAAACAATGATGTGCGGCAAAAAAAAAACAAAACTACACGATGGTCGTTGTTGACCACATAAATATGTCGGGCTTAATTTCACATTTTTCAAAGCAAAGAATCCATTTATTTTTCAACCAATTTTTTGTTTTCAAAAAAAAAATTAAAGCAAAAGGTAATAATTAACTATATATTTTTAACATTAATATCCACAGATGATTTAATTACATTTAATGACATGTCGGGAAAATAAATTACACATGATGACTTTTTTTTTGGGTGAAAAATTACACATGATGACTTTATTATGGTTCTTGGTTGTGATGTAATGTGAAATTCCATTAGGACAAAAAAAAAAAAAAATTCAGCACGCAACTGCATATCTTATCATCAAGTAAAAGTAGTGCAAACTATTTGACCAAAAAAAAATGCAGTACAACTTCTCCTTTATCTTTCTACCTTGCAGCTATAGTACTCGGATGATATGTCTACCTTTTGAAATGAATAACAGAAACAGTGATGTGTAGCAAAAAAAATAAGTTACACGATGGTCGTTGTTGACCAGATAAATATGTCGTGTTTAATTTCAAAATTTACAAAAAAAATTGATTTTTTTTTCACCAATTTGTTTTTTTCGAAAACATTATTTACAAAGAAAAGGTAATAATTAACTATATTTTTTAAACTTGAATGTCCACAGATGATTTAATTACATTAATTGAAATGTCGGGAAAATAAATTACACATGATTTGATGTGTAAGTCCTTGATAGTGTTATGGTTTAATACTATTTTAATTATTCTTTCAAATTGCCCTTTTAAATAAATTATCTTCAAAAAAATTATCGTGGCCACTTCTCTCGCACTTCACAGAGATAAAATGTCAAACTAGATTCATATTATGTGAGGAAGAGAGAGAATTGAAAGGTAAGTTCCATTTTTTATTTCTCAAGACAGAATGCGTTGGAAAAAACACCAACAAGGAAGATGATGTAAGACACAAACCGCTTCTCTAGACTTCACCTGCTCCAATCTCTCAGCTTTAGCAGCAAAGTGCCACCAAATTGTCGATTCATAGTTTAATTCCCAAAGTTCACATTCTTAGGTATGCCTTATTCACCCCTTTCTCTGCTTTTTTAATCAATTCTTTGCAATCATCCTTCAAATAACCGTTTGAAGAAAGTTTTGACAAAAAACAAATCATATGGGACGACAATTATTTCAACTTCTTCACGTTGGCAGCTTGAGAAAAATACAAGAGGAAAATTCACAAGCCATGTTTTCAATAATATTGAGACACGTAGGTGACATATTGTCAGTTAGACCGTGATATATATGCATGTTTACAAAGTATGAACCGTCTTAATGTGGTGGGTGTGTGGGGCCCTATGCAATATTTAGCAAATATCATAACTACATAAATTCATTCGTATAATCAGATCATCGATGTTTAAAACTCAAATTACTAATTAATTAAATTGCCATGTCCATCGTGCTTGGAATGACAATTACATCACCTAATATAAGCAACGGATATGAGCTATTTGATTTATTTGTTTCATTATGAGCAAAATTCACAAGCCATGTTTTCAATTGAACAATTTATTTCTTGCACAATTTCAAATTTCAAAAACTAATTTAGGGTTGTATTTATCGAAGCCGAGTGTTTACACATGAACAATTATATGTTGCTCTTTCAAGAGTTAACAATATTGCGGGATTGAAGATTCTAATAAAAGAAGGGACTACTTCTATAATGAATACAACTACTAATGTTGTATACTGGGGAAATCTTCAGAATGTTGAGTTACATAAGTAACATATTGTCGGTGGATTACATGAGAATTGTTTACAGTGTATGCATGTATGTTGTGGACGTGGTCCTGCATAATTACCTGTTGTTATGATTTTGCACCTGCGCAACGCGCGGGGGAAATGTTGCTTGTTAGGAATAAAAGGAAGGAAGCGGTCAAGGAGTGAGGAGAGTGTGTTTATAGGTGGAATGGGATTCTCTGTCTATCCAAAAGATAGGAAGGGGGAGCTCCTCTCCCTAGATTGTTCAGATGAGATCTGGACGGTCCAGATATTATTTTTTTACTTTCTATTTTTTTAAAAAAATTATTTTAATGGGTATAGAATCTAAAATAAAGATAATCTCTCAATTAACATTTTTTTTAAAATGATTTTTTTTTTAATTCAAAAAGCAGCAGTTAAAAAAAATAAAATCTAAATTGTCCAGATACAATCTGGACGGCCCAGATGCGTTAGTCAGATGGTGCCTATCCAAAGGATAGGCACCAAAACCAGTTCCTTTTATAGGTACTAGCTAGGGTATGTTGTAATTCATTTTCCTTGCTTCCAATCTCAAGACAAGTGTGTCTCCTTGCGGCCTCTCCTCCTTTATATGAAAATATTGAAGTATTTTGGAGTTTATGGAGTAGTTCTTGAATAATAAGATTATAAGGGTTTTGCGTGATTAAAGGGTTTAAATACCCTACTCAGAAACTCTCTCTGGCCACGAGTGCTTGTATTTTGGTTGTTTTTGCAGCAAGTGTGCTAACTAAAATATGGGAGAATCATCAAACCTAGGTGAGATGTGGAAGGGATTTTCCAATTTTTGTGATCAATTTTTCACCCCTGGGCTATATAATGGGTCGATCTTAAATGATTGTGGGAGGAGGAAATAATCAATTAGTATGGGTAATGTTGGAATTTTGGAATTTTAATGCTCTTTTACTTTGGTCATTGGTTAGATTGTGCATATTGAGGCTTTAGGGCTACATCTCTAAGATTGAAGATTTTTTATTGGACAGCTTGAACTTATTTTGGCAACTATAGGCCTCTTTGGTTAGCGGTGGGAGTGATAGTTTATTTTCTATCCGACTTTTGCAGAAGTCCGATAGGAAAAAGTTCGGTTGTAAATGTGATTTGTATTTGGATTATCCGTTTGGCTTTTGAATAAATGACTTTTTTCTAAATTGATGAGTTTTTAGATTATTTTTTCAAAAGTCAGTTGAGATAGAAAATGACTAAAAAAAGCATTAATCTTATTGAATACTAGATATATATTAGTTACATATATTATGATAATTGAAGATAAAAAATTTAATTTGATAAAAAAAAAGTTAAATTATTACTCCCTCTCGGTCCTAAATATAAGACAAAAATGATTCTTTTTTTGAAGAGATTAAGGAAGCTAATTCAAATTATTTTAGAGTATTTTTATTTTTATTTTTCCCCAAACTAATTAGTTTGAATAATTGATTTTTTATTTTAATATTTTGCCACATTTCCATATTTTCCCATTTTTCTGTTCCTTTTCTCTCTCAAAAAAAAAATCTAGATCTTTCACGATACTTTATTCCTTCTCTCTCTCTCTCTTTCATCGCGACCCGCCTCCAATGCTACAACAACGCTCGCACCTCCAACTTCCGTGACACCGAGCTTCTCTAAGAAAAGCCCAGTCACCTGAATGCTTAACCAAATGGCACCTAGACTGCGCAACACTCCTTGCCGAGCTTTTCCATCGCAACGCTCACCCACAGCTTGCAAAACATGTCCCCAAATAGGCTCATTAAGTGGTTTGCCCTATTAAAAAATGCTTTTAAAACTAGTTAAAAACAATATTTTAAACCGCACCTAGTACTGGTCTAGAAACAGGAGGTTTAGAAAGTCAATACTTTCTAGACTGGGTAGACAACCGATCTAAATAAACAAAATTAAAAATTAAAAATTAGAAAAATCCAGATCTCAAAATTGCAACTTTGTGGGAGAAGCGATTTTGAGATAAGGATGGTATTATGAGATCTCATAATAAAATATATATCTCAATAAAATAAAAGAAGATAAATTTCAAGAATTTAAGAAAAAATCAGATCTAATAAAATCCAAACAAACAAGCCCATCAATAAGAAATTACAGAAGAGTAGAAAATATTAGATCTAAAGAGATTATATAGTCCCAGAAAAGACCCATGTACCTAAAATTTGTGAAAATAATGAGATATCAATAAACTATGTTATGAATGGAATCCAATTGGATTGAAATGAAGTCAACGTTGACGATATCTTTGCTTATAATATAACATATGATGTAATGAATTGTAATGAGGATCATGAGCCAAGATCCATTAGCGAGTGCCAACAAAGAAAGGATTGGCCCATATGGAAAGATGCCATTAATGCAGAATTAAAATCATTGATAAGACAACAAGTTTTTGGACACCTAAAGATGTAAAACTTGTTGAATATAAATGAGTCTTTGTACGATAGAGAAATGAAAAGGGTAAAGTTATAAGATATAAGGCATGTTTGGTAGCCTAAGGCTTTACACAAAGACTCAATATTGATTTTGAAGAAATGTATTCACCAGTAATGGATGCGACTACTTTTCGTTATTTGATTAGCCTAGCCGTAAATCAAGGGCTTGATTTGCGTCTAATGAATGTCGTGACTGCCCATTTGTATGGATCACTTGATAATGATCTTTATATGAAAGTCCTTAAAGGACTAAAGGTGCCAGAAGCACAAGTCCTCAAAGGACTCAAGATGCTAGAATAATCTAATTCAAGTTCTCAGGAACAATATTCAATTAAATTAAATAAGTCCCTGTATGGTTTGAAGAAATCAGGGTGCATATGGTATAATTGTCTCAGTGAATATATGTTGAAAGAAGGATACAAAAATGATTCGATATGCCTATGCATCTTTATGAAAAGATCTAGAAGTAAGTTTGCTATAATTGCTTTTTATGTTGAGGATATCAACATCAATGGAACTCTTGAAGAGCTTCAAAAGGCAATTCATTGTTTAAAGAAAGAATTTAAAATGAAGGACTTGGGAAGAACTGTAACACCCTAATTTTCAACAACCAAATACTTGACAAAAGTATTTAAAATATTGTCAATCAACAAAAACTCATTTTTATAGGGCCGAATTAATTTCCCAAAATATTTACAAGATATTTAGTGTCAAAATAAATTTATAAAATATTTCAGAATTGATAAAATGCAGAAGTCTTGTGGTCATGACAAATACAAATGACATAACATGAACTTTAGGATTACAAAAGAGCCTTCAAGACTCACTCCATAGGTGCCTTCCCTTGTGTAAATGACAGAATATCACCAAGAGGTGGGGTGAATTGGGGATTTAAAAACTTTTCAAGTTTCCCAGAAATAGCGAGCTGAAACAGAGTATAACAGAAAGAGGGAAGAGAGCTAGATACAGAAGATTTAAACTGGTTTGGTCACAACTCTTGACCTACGTCCAGTCCCCAAGCTCTTTAAGATTTTTCACTATCCTTTCAATCAATTACACACTCTATACTCGAAGTTATCCTCTCACTAGCATACACTCCCCCTTACAAGTTATAACCTGATAACCCAATTTCAAAGTCCCACAACTTTAAGATTTTACAATGAATGATAATCAATAATAAACTCTCTTAAAAGAGCAGATGAATAATCACTGAAGTTCAATGTATCAGAAGATACTTTACAGAAGAGGAGTAAATGCAAATAAGATTGAGCGTTTTTCATTTTATGTATTCTTGTTGTTGTTGAGAATTGAATGCTTCAGCTTATATATGAAAGAAACATTAAATGACCGTTGGAAATATTAATGTAACCATTGGAGACATTAATGAAGCTGTTAGGTTGCAACTAGATCCATTCTCTCTCATGCTTTAGTTTAATCCAGGTGCTCAGACATTCTTGTTGACTTTCCTTGAAATAATTCTGTTGGATGATGTGGCTTTTTGATAAGGAAAGAAAACATTTAAACCTTTGGAATATCCAGAGAATGATTTGCCAAAAGGGTGATAAGTTTTCTGGACCAGCAATAAATGTTCTGACATCACCTTTTGCTTTATGCTTAATCTTCAGTCTAATACTCATTTGATCATATGAAATTCACTAACAAACTGATTAAACATAGTTAGGAATAGTAATGAGAGATGATAAGAAGTATATAGATTATTCATGAAGATTTTGCAAATTTGAGTAAGATGATTTCAAAACAAAGCGCTTTAAACTGGAGTTTTTTCAAGCAAACTGGAGTTTGCAACTCGAATTTACTCTTCTAAACTCGAGTCTCATAGACATCTTCTTTGGAAAAGATTTGAAGTCGAAAATGAAGACGTCTCTATAAGACTAAAACTGGAGTTTAGAATATTTCACTCAAGTGTATGACTCGAGTTTAATTCCCTAAACTCGAGTTTAGTTCTTTTTTTTTTTAAAAAAAAAGACCATCGCGATAGCACTTTTGAAAACATTTTGAACAAAATGCAAACTCAAGTCATTTAATGACAAACTCGAGTTTGAGACTATTCATACTGAAATGAGTTTAAGTCCATAAAAATTCAAACTAGAGTTTTAAGAAATAGACTCGAGTTTCTTTAACTTTAAAAACCTTCAAAGCTCTCGGTCTGGCGTAAACTCAAGTTCACAAATACAGGCTCGAGTTTACCTAAAAAGAAAACCTTTGAGAACTCTTGGCCAAGGATAAGCTCGAGTTTAATAACAATAGGCTCGACTTTGTTTAAGAATAAGATTCTTTGAAAAGCTCTCGGCCAATGTTACTCTCTAGTTTCCATGTCCAAGCTCGAGTTTAACTAAGTTCAAATAACTTGACTTACTCTCTGTCAAGTGTAAACTCGAGTTTGACAACTCTAAATTTGAGTTTGTCTTTGACAGTAAGTTTTTAACTTAATAAAGAAAAACTTCATTTTCATTTACAATTCTCAATTATCATCAAAACACAAAGAGAACTAACACCTTGCTCCCTACTAAAATAATATCCTGAAAAAATAAATATAACAACTATAAGATCCGAGGATCTTAGTAACCATTTATTATTCAGAAATATACATGCAAACCAATATTGAGAACGTACGTACGATTCAAAAATTAAGTTCAACTCACAATAATTTATTAATATTATCAACATAAAACCTTTCACAACTAGTTCTCGATTTGGTTAACAAAATCTCTTCCCAAAAAGGGTTCCAAAATAGTGGAACATCATTTCATTTTCTGAACATCTTTCATAAGAGATATCATATAGTATACTATACAAATATGCAGTATGCAATATGCCCCTCTTATATCACCGTCCATCCTCATACTGTTGACTGGAGTCATAGGTTAACACATAGTCCAATAAAAACCCATCCATTTAACTGGATTGTTCCAAGCTCACCAGTTCTTAAGATACACCCGGCCAAAGGTATAAAGCTTAAGTCTGGACTATGGCTTCTTTCCTTGAACACAACTAAGGATGTGTCACATGTCTCACAACTTCAATGCAATCCCGGCCAAAGGAAGACATGGAAGAAGGAGCCCTGACAAGTACCATACATTGTACACCGAGTGATGACATAAAGAAATCTCATCATAAAAATTCCTCCTTACTCCAACCCATCACAAATGTACCACCATTCATATGTATCAATGACAACCATCACAATAAAAAAAAAAAAAATTGATCATAACACATTAGCATGCTTAAAAAGTTTCATGTTACACCCCTACCGGCCTCACCCTTTTAGGTGGCGGGTTATAGGGATCCTTTTCGCTTATTACCTTTTCTTTGTTAATTAGTCACTTTAACCATATATCAGAGTGTGCGCGGAAGAGCATATGATCGGTTTGGACAACTTACAATATACTGGTAAAGGTAGAACAATAACATAAAGTAATTCCCACAGGGTTAAGGGTACAATCGTCCAAAATAAATTATGAGCAGTAAGTATAACATACAGTCATCCCAAAAGTATAAGGTACAAAAAGCGATAGGGCATCCCGTATTTCTTCAATACTCTACACCATTCCCTTACCCTTTCCACAGTCCAACCGGCCTACTGCCTTACACCTGTATCTTTGAAACCAGTCTGGAGTTCAAAATTGAACCCCAAAGTAACTGTTTGTAACACCCCCAATTTCTAAAAATACCATAATATAAAATTTCAATGATTCTTATAAATAATTACTGAAATTCAAAATAACCAAACTTGGGAAGTGTTACCGTCGCACTTGTACTGGGACAAGTGCAAGGCTACTTATTACAATAACATAAAATCCAAAACTTAAATAAAAATGTCTTATGCGGAGCATAAAAATATATATATATAATAAATAAAAAACTAGCTAGAATTAATTGAACGTTCTTCCTCACTTCTCATTGCTAGCCCCAACCTTTGGCACCCATTTCACTGAAATTCTGCTCCCCCGAAGGATCATCGCAGCCCATGAACACAAACAAAAATCAGCAAAGCTAGTAATCCTACTAAAACAAGGTAATATAGAGAAAAATAAAACATTTACATTATAATAATAATATCACACACACACACAATTAAAAGAAGATGTCAATTTTTATATTCATTATGAAGTTTACTTAGTGGGAAGAGAACCAAGGTAGACCCGGAAACCTGCCAGTCTACCCCGTGACCCTAAAACCGCGACCACAAATCATCGAATTGGCCATAAAATGTTTCTTCCTAGTGTGCACACCTCTTCCCGAAGTTGCTACTAGTGTCCCGGAAACCTGTCAGACACCACTTTGGGAAGAACGAATACTATCTTTTCACATCATATAATATATCGAGGGCATAAAGCCCGATTGTGTTCATCACTTTGGGAGGTACAATCCCAAAGCTATCCTCTCACTATTAAATTATTTTAAAATACAGATATAATAAAAATTCCTAAATTATTTCTATTATTTAATTATCTTTTTATATACTTTTCTATTATTTAATTAAATATATGATACAAGGATATTTTGATATAAAATCTATACATATCATATTTTATTGTGTAGAAGATATTGTATAAAGAAGGAAATAAAAGGGAATCAAATAATATAGCATAGCACAGGCGCAAGCTAGTATCTAGGTTAATATAATATATTGTATTATCTATAATATATTGCAATTAATGCAAAGAAGACGTGGACCCCACGAAGCAATTGTATTCAACACGAAAAGAAACCAGAGACGCACAGGGAAACTCAATCCAAGCAATTGTATTCAATCATATACATATACAATTCAAGCATGAAGGCCGAGGCGAGGCAATTGATTCAATCACAAAAAAAAGGAACGCACATGTATATGTATATAATTCAAGCACGAAGACCGAGGCAAAGCAATTGTATTCAATTCATAAAGAAGGGACGCGTAGGTATATGTATATAATTCAAGCACGAAGGCCGAGGCGAAACAATTGTATTCAATTCATAATAAAGAAAGAATTCGACAAAATGATCACAAGTTACTCACAGAATCCAAAAATGAACTACAAATGCAATGACGCCTTTAATATTGTTCCTATTGTTCTAGGGATTAGGATTACCTGGTAAAGTTTTGCTAACCTCCTAGAAAAATAATTTGATGAGAGTACGGAAAGAGGATGCAGTAGCGGAGAAGAAAAAGTATTGAGCGTTCGTTAGGTTTAGGCAGCTAAACCTCAATTTATAATTAAACTTTAGGGTTTTAGCTATGGGCTAGGCTCTTTAACTATTTCCAATTAATAAATTATAAAATAGTACCAACATTATTAAATTCTAGATTTTTTTATTATTACTATATTATTATTTTAATCTATTATCATTATTGTTGTTGTTGTTGTCGTTAATCTAGGTTATTACACTGTTAAACTCATATACAATATGTATGAAATGCATGTAATGCAAATCACAAACGAGAAGAATAATTCTGCCTCTGGCACAGTGATACTGGCATGTATTTTCTGCCTCAGGCACAATCCGCAGGACCGTCTGGTCAAGACTAGCCCCCAGAGTTGCAGCGCTACTAGGGCTTCAGTAGCTAGGGCGGCCAACCCTAACTACCCACCCCAAGAGGTCTCAGTAGCCACCTATAAACACACAGTCACATAGGCTCCACCTACCTCACATAACTTGGGCCTCAGTAGTGACCTAAGGACACGCAGTCCAATAGGTATCACCTACCCTACATGCCAAGGGCCTCCGCAGTAACCTAAGGACACACAGTCTAATAGGTACCACAGCTCGACACACTTTGGACTGCAACATTAACCCAAGAACATATAATCCAATAGGTACTACAGCCCAATCCCTAACATGATAAAACACACATGCGAGAGTAATATAGAGTATGCAACTTTACAGTTACTACTTGGCACACCTCGCAAATAGTGAACTCTTCCCTTGGTGTTGGAAATATGGTCCACACGTGCTAACACCCTAGTTAAAACAAAATATCACACTTTCAATCACATACCCAAACTTTACTTCAAGTTCCATGAATTTCGCCCTACACCAGATTTTCTAGAATTTCTAACCCAACTTCTCCGATTTTTAATAAATTCTAGAAAAATATTATTGACGTGAAATCAGCGGATATTGAACCCTTAGGATGTATAGTTTACCATAAAAATAATTCCCAAAGTAATCTTGGTTTTTATCCTTTTCTTATTTGCAAAACCGAGCTGCTGGTCCAGAGAAAAGTCCAGGTTTTTAGGTCATTTTAAACAATACTTATCTCTCGGTTGGAAAATCCAAATGACACAAAATATTATATAAATATCATCCCAAATATGTATACTTTCACCATGTAAAATTTCATAGCAAACGGAATCCATTTACTATTTTAAAACCACCGATTACTACACGCTGCCCAGAAAACACCAGAATTGGCAGATTTATGTAGTTTGAAGACTTAAGCTTTTCGGGTTTGGAAAAAGGTGATCCCACTTTTCGCCACATAAAAACATGTTTTAGACTCAATGAAAACCTCAAAAATATGGAAAACCCACTGCATCTCCACGAAAACACCATAGGGCAGAAATAAGAGTTGCTAGGTTGTCGGTGAGAAGCTTACTTTAAAATTTTAGTTGCGTGTGCCTTCCTCCTCCCTTGGATCAAGACCTTCAGCTGGACCCTCTTCTTCCTCACCTTGGACTTGTGCTTGACAGGTGGAAAATGAAGGGGGAGGTGTCCTTATATAGGCTCCAAGGGTGAGGGCTTTTATCCAATTTTGGTTATTATCCACCGGATGAAAGAATGTCTCGGATTTAAATATGATTTTCATGATTTATTTCTCAAGAATTCTAGAGAATTATTGTCTGAAAATGGCGCCCTCATCTGCCCAAAAATTAGGTTCCAAAACTGCCCCTGATGGTGGTTTTTGATGTTACTCGGTGTAGGTTTTTGGTGCAGGGGTAAAACGGTCATTTTACACTGCTCTTCTCCCAAGTCAGTGGGACCCACCAAATCTGCCCTAGATTGCTCCATTAATGCCCATGTGATGTCATAATTACATGTCATTCCTCTTGTCATGTCAGATTTAAATGTGTGGTCCAGATTAATCCGGATTATTTTATCTTTCTCTCTCTTCATTATGACTTGATGTGACATTTTTCTTGCCCTCCAAGTTAACTTTCTCTCTCCTATGGCCCACCAAATTTCACCCTCTCTCTGTGTCCAGAGGTCTAGGCCCGACTCCGGAAGACCCTAACCGGTCCCGCCCAGCTACTTTTTGCCGGTTACACTTTTCCTTGTAACTCATGCCACTTAGTTGGACTTGTGTGGGCCCGTATTAACAGTCTCTTCCCCCTGACCACAGGTGGACGAAATAGAGTGCCTTGGGGAGCAAGAAACCCATATTTCAGTATCTCCTAATTACCTCGTACTTCATGCTACCGAAAATTCAACTTCTGACCCTGAAACGCCACGTGTCCTACTAGCATCATTCTATTGACTTTTATAATCATGAAGGGACACATGTCACCATTCTATTTGGCCAACACAAAAGTATGTCATCATTAGTCATTATGACCTTACTTTATTAAAGTCATTTTATCGGTGCTTGCTCGAGATCCTGCCCGGATTTTACTCGAGTTTTCCTTCACGAATACCAAGGTCTTTTAAAAAATGTAGGGCATACCCAACTGCCCTGAAAATGCCGCGTACTTACTTATCCCGGCATATTTTCTCTTAACTAATTGTCCTATACCTTAGGACATAGTTGGGCGGCATCTTTTCCACCAGATTTACACCGTATAGGTCCTTTGTGCCCCTTTTTCATTGGCACTTTAATTCCACGGCTTATACATACTAGATCCACTGACCCGTATAGCTGAGTTACTTAGTCCTTGAGAGGCTTCTCATCTCTCGACATCCTTGGAACCCTTCCCGAACAGGGCTTAGTCATCCGCCTACTTTAGGCTTATTCTTAATTCTCAGGGTCCAAAATTCAGGATGTTTCATTTCCAAAGTATATAACCATGAGTTCTAATATACAACAAGCATACTTAAAAAGTTCCTCATCTTATCAATATAGTTTTAGTCAAATATAATTCCAAATCAAGCCCTACATGGGCATAGCAAATCCCAAAACAATTTAACACACACACACACACACACACACACATATATATATAAGGTTGACAAATATATAAAAGAATAACCAGGGTTACCTCTACTCCAAGCTTACAGATAATCACATAAGAGTTACTCCAGAGCTCTCAATGAGAGTCTATAAAACCACACAAATAAATTTCTATTTACATATTATTCTAAAACTATATAGACACACATATTAGCTCCCACCAATAACAACCTATTTATTAATCATTATTATTTTTTATGATATGGTACAGAAGGCAAAATATTTTAATATGAAACCAAACACACACACACACATATATATATATATATAATATTCTTCCCATATAGAGGACTTATAAGGAACAAAAAGGCGTCATAATAGGTGGCTTATTTTCATTATTCTCATATATATTCTTCTCAGTTTTGAAAATGATGAACCGAAGGAAAAGAAAATAAAGGAATATAAATAAATATATAAAAATATATAAAAGGGTTCCATAGTAGGCTGGTTCACTAGTAGGTTGTAGGTAGGATTAAGTAAAATATATATTTACACACACAATCACATAGAAAGGATGGGAGAGGTGTGTGGAGTCTTGAAATGAAATAATATATATAACAAATAGCTAAAAACCCACCGTAACAAACAGCTAAAAACCTACCGTAACAAACAAAAGGATGAGGCCTGGAACAATGAAAATGGAAATAGACATTACACACACCTACATACCCGTACAAGAAGAGAAGAAAGGTTATGGATGCTAGGAAATATAACAAATAAACCACATACACACTAGAAAGTCAAAGGTTTCAACAGTTGCTTGAGTTTTTGTTTTTCATTTTAAAAAAAATATATTTTATATGTTTACATACTTTTTGTAATACCCCAGATTATTATTATTAATAATATATTTAAATAATAATAATAGTAATAGTAATAGATTTAAATAATAATAATAATAATAATAATAATAATAAATGATATAGTAATAGTAAAATCTAAAAATTAATAATGTTTGTATTGTTAGTTTATTAATTGGGAATAATTAAAGAGCCCAGCCCATAGCTAAAACCCTAGATTTTAATTATAAACTTAAGTCTAGCCGCCTAAACCGAGAAAACGCTCAACACTTTTCTTCTCTGCTATTGCAACCTCCTCCTGTACTCTCATCAAATCATTTTTCTATGAGGCTAGCAAAAACGGAGATTAGGTAATCCTAATCCCATGAGTCTTAGGTTAATTTTATATGAATCTTGATAAGTAATCCTAATCCCATGAGTCTTAGGTTAATTTTATATGAATCTTGATAGGTAATCCTAATCCCATGAGTCTTAGGTTAATTTTATATGAATCTTGATAGGTAATCCTAATACCACTGTATGTATGTAAATACAAATTCAACGAATCAATAAAACATGACACATACGTCTTTAAATTTGAAAACAAAGCCGACAAGTTTGGCATATTAGCTATCAAAGTCTTTTATATATAAATCCTATCCGATTACTTGACCTTTGTTGATTGTTAATTGATCTTCTTGCTTTGTTAGATTTGATATAGCTCCACACGTTGTAATATTCTTTCAACTATCAACTATTCATGTTTTTGTCTCTTCTAATTACTGTTGCTTGACGTTATTACCTTGACGCGATGTCAAACTTATTGTTCTATTTTTTTTTTAATCAAGCCTAGTAAAGCCAAAAAGGGATAATGAGTAGAGGTAGGGATTTAAATGATGGTCATGAGAATTTCTCATAACAACCTTATAGGAGCCCATGAGTAAAAGCGATAATGAGTAGATCCAGATATTTAAATGATGGTCATGAGAATATCTCATGACAGCCTTATAGGAACCCATGAGTAAAATGGATAATGTGTAGAGCCAGAGAGTTAAATGATGGTCATGAGAGCTTCTCATGACAACTTCATAGGAACCCATAAGTAAAATGAATAATGAGTAGAGCCAGAGAGTTAAATGATGGTCATGAGAGCTTCTCATGACAACTTCATAGGAACCCATAAGTAAAATGAATAATGAGTAGAGCCAGAGATTTAAATGATGGTCATGAGAATTTCTTATGACAACCTTCTAGGAACTCATGAGAATTATATGTGTATTAAAAATAATTTAACAGAGGGAAGATAACTTTGGGATGGTACCTCCTAAAGTGATGAACACAACCTTTGGGCTTTATGTCTTTGATATTTATACGATGTGAAAAGATAGTATCTGTTCTTCCCAAAGTGGTGTCTGGCAGGTTTCCGGGACACTAGTAGCAACTTTTGGAAGATGTGTGCACATTAGGAAGATATATTTTATGGCCAATTTGATGATTTGTGATTGGAAGGTTTCCGGGTCATAGGGTAGGCCGGTAGGATATTCGGGTCTACCATGGTTCTCTTCCCACTAAACTAAATAGACTGGCAGGGTTTCCCGGGTCTAAATAAATTTAAAAAGTAATGATTAATGTTTGATGCAATTACCACATGATTATATATATTTGCTTTGATTAATATATTTGTGCCATTTAAATTGTGTTTTATTAGGATTACCAGCAATTGCTGATATTTGTGTTCATGGGCTGCGATGATCCTTCGGGGGAGCAGCATTTCAGTGAAACATGTGCCAAGGGTTGGGGCTAGCAGTGAGGAGTGAGGAAGAACATTCAAGGCCTCTAGCTAGTTTTATATTTTTTTTTAATAAATCACATTTATTTGAGTTGGATTTACATTATTGTAATAAGTAGCCTTGCATTTGTCCCAGTACAAATGCGGCGGTAACACTCCCCAAGGTTGTTTATTTCGAATTTCAGTATTCATTTATAAAAATCATTTAAATTTTATACTATGATAATTGTTAGAAATTGGGGGTGTTACACTTTTACATGGAGAGATAGAAGATGGGTACAATCATAATGAAAAGATAGTGAAAAAACCTTGAGAGAGGATATAATACACACGTATGAAGGAGAGAGAAGGAGTTGGAAAATGGTGAAATAAATTCACACCTACCCAAGAAAAGATGACAGATATGAGGCTTCTTAGAATTGAAAAGACAAAAAGGAAAACATGCTACAGTGAAAAGCAATGGAGAAATGGAAGTATAAGGCCACGACACAGTCAGAAAAAAGGAATCAGAAAAGAAGAGTACCTACGCGGCGCCTAAGGATCATAATCGGTTGGGGACACCAGATGATTTATATAGGAGGGTATTAGGGTTAGGGTTTTAATAATATTATTTTTTAAAATAAATAAATAAATAAAATAATAATATTTGACAGCATTTTCTTTTGTTTTATATTATTAATTCCCATACTAGTATATTCACATACACAACCATATATTTAGAAGAATTATTTTAAGGACGCATTTTCATTTTTTTTGAACTTGATTCTTGATCTTAAATTATAAATTTATTCTAACCTTTGACTTAATAAAACTTAAGCTACAATTAACTCTAAGCCCTAAAATTTAAGGATGTTACAAGAACAAAATTATGTCTTGGATTATAGATTGAGTACTTGAAAAACGAGATATTTGTATATCAAGAAGCTTATACAAAGAAGGTCCTAGAACGATTTTACATAGATAAGTCACATCCATTATGTACCCCAATGATTGTAAGGTCTTTGCAAGCGGATAAAGACCTATTCAGATCTCGAGTAATTAGCAAAGAAGGTGATGAATAACTACTTGGTCTAGACGTACCATATCTTAGTGTTATTAGAGCATTAACATATCTTACTAATAACACACGTCCTGATATATCATTTGCTGTTAGTTTATTAGTAAGGTATAGTTCTTCACAAACATGAAGGCATTGAAAATGAATAAAATAGATTCTTCGTTATCTCAATGGCATTATGGATATGGGGTTATACTACTCAAATGTATCCAAACATGAATTGGTTTATTATGTCGATGCTGGATTTTTGTCTGATCCACATGATAGTTAATCATAAACAGACTATTTGTTTACATGTGGAGGTGCAGCTATTTCATGGCAACCTATGAAACATATTATATCAGCCACATCATCTAACCATGCTGAAATTCTAGCAATACATGAAGCAACTTGAGAATGTTGTGTATGATTGAGGTGAGTGATACATCACATATGAACAACTTGTGGTTTATCTTCAGGCATAATGGTCCCAACAATTTTATATGAGGATAATACTACATGTATTGACCAACTTAAAGAAGACTATATTAAGGGCGATAGAACGAAGCATATTTCACCAAAATTCTTCTTCACTCGTGTCCTACAAAAGGATGGTGAAATAGATATCCATCAAATCCACTCAAGTGAAAATCTAGCAGATTTTTTCGCTAAGTTAGTTATAGGTACAATCTTTGAAAAACTTGTCCATGACATCGGTCTTCGGAGACTCGAAGATCTCAATTGATGTTGTCAAGAGGGGTCAATACATGATGTATTCTTTTTCCCTTATCTAGGTTTTGTCCCACTGGATTTTCTAGAAATATTTTTAATGAGGCAGCATTGGAAAGTGTATCAATGAATGATGTACTCTTTTCTTTGGTTAGATTTGTCCCACTGGGTTTTTGCCAATTAAAGTTTTTAATGAAGCATATTCATAATGGACATCCAAGGGGGAGTTGTCACACCCACCGAGGGTAGTGCCGACATTTTTTACCTTAATCTTACATAGTAGTGTGGTAAAATCAGAAATAGTTCGTCATACTGATACAGCGAAAATTAAATTTGATTACATAACAGGGGTATTCCCAGGGTTTATACCCTTTCACATTCATTTACAGACAGTGAAAATTAAAACACATTAATCACTGTCGCCCCCTACGGTTTTTCAAGCTGTCCCTCTGCTGGGCCGTCTTCAAGCAACGCTTCCTCTTTGAGCCTTGTGCAACACTTCTCATGTGCTCACCTGTCTATTGGTTGGTAGTGGAGGGTGAGATTCTGAGGAATCCCAGTAGCAGACAATACCAAACAATGCATGCAAGATAAATGCTAATGTATGATATACTTGCCTTGCAAGAACTCATGTTAACATAATGACATTCCCGCATGCTCAATGCTTCATGCATCATACTCACGACAATAGCATAATCATAAACAGAGCTTCAATTATTCAAGTATGTTAAACATAACAAGCAAGCATAGTAATCATACATACACATACAAGCAATAATATCAAATACATGCAAGTAAGGTAAGACCACTACCTTTAAGGACTACTATCCTTACTCGAGTTCCTCTTTCAACAACCTTTAGAGTTGTTTGAAGTTCCTTCACTCTCCTTGTGGCCCTAAGGACATAACCATATTTTTAAAACCAGGGAAAATGAATGTTTATTTTCCTTTTCAACCCTTATTTCATTAGGGTTTAATTAAGTGACTTAAAAGCTATCAATTGCTAACTTTATCATTGACTGTCCTGAAAAATACAGTAATTTGTGGTATTTTTCATTAATTGTAAAAAAATCATTTAATTGTGCTTCCAACTCTCTTGTGCTCTCTGAACACTCTAATTTTAAGGAAAAATAATTTCAGAGGTCAAATCACATCATATTGATCCCAATTTTTGAAACTTTACTCTTTGTCCAGATTGGTTTCCAGAAACCTGTCTTATATTTAAAAATTCATATTTAATTTTAAAAAGCTCTAAAAATTACCAAGTTTATATCAAATTAAATATATGTCAATCCTCTATCAATATGGAAAGTTTCAGGATTTTATTACATACCAATTATTCCCATTTTCCAAAAACATACAAACTGTCCAGTGAGTTTTCCCGAAACATGTCTCAACTTTAAAAACTCGTATCTCACTGCTAAGAGCTTTAAAAATTACCAAACACCTATAAAATTAAAGCTCGAGTCCTTTGTATGCCTGGAAAATTTCACAATTTTCTCCGGGCATATTAACCCGCTTAAATACTACGCACAAGCTCTTTGCCCAGTTTTGGTTTCTAGAACTCAGGGTCATTTTTTACAATTTATTGCTCTCTGACCAGAGCTCAGAAAAAAAAATACCCACAATTTTAAAGTTACGTGTGTCCTCTACCTTTCTGGATATTTCATATTTTTCTAAGTCCATTTGCTTAGTCAAAACATGCATGCAAGTGGACTGACTCCAGACTTCCAAAACTGGCAGTTTCAACGTTTTTATGAAGCTTGTGATTTTATGTTCCAAAATACCTTTAAAAATTCATTCACCAACATATTCACACTCCTTTTTCAGTGCTGAACACGATGGTAACCTCAGATTTATGAAATTCCTCTTATTTCCCAAATTTAGGTTCAACAAACCAAGAAAACTCAAAATGATAAGAAGGAAGTGGAAATACTTCCCACAAGTCCTTGATCTCCCTAGATCATCCTTCAAGTTGAGTGAGGATGAGGTGGCTGATCATGAGAAAGAGAGATTGGTTGAAGTGGTGTTGGTGTTTGGTGGAAGAAGTGTCACGATTTTGGAAGAGAAGGGAAGAGAGGAGGATTGGGTGCTTGAAGAAGAGGAAGAGAGAATTTAGATAAGCTGTGTGTGTGTGTGTGTGTGTGTGTGTGTGTGTGTGTGTGTGTGTGTGTGTACGTTAGAAATGAGGAAGGGAGAGTAAAATCTGATTTGAGTGTGTTAAAATGGTTGTGACATGTGTCTAGCATGCAATGAGCCATGTGTTTCAATGCGAGGGAGGAAGTTGACAAGTGTTTTGTTGCATGCTTGCCAAGTGTCATGTGTGTTGGTGTGTGTATATTTGTGCGTGTGTGTGTTGGTGTGTCTCACGGCTTTTCAGGAAAGTGTAACATCCTAATTTTATTTTTAGGATTTAATCGTAATTATAAAAATAATTATATGTGATTATTGTAATTAAATTGTAGTTGTGAGGGAAAAAAATCTGGAAATAATAATAATAATATAAAATAAAGTTAGGGCTTATGTGGCAGTTTTCTCCATTTTCAAAAAAAAAAGGCGGTGTATAGAAGAAGAAGAAAAGAAAATAATAAAAAGTGGGCAGCAATGAATGAGACAAGTGGGAGGGGTAATAATTACCCCAATCCCTTCTCTTGATATATATATATATATGTGTGTGTGTGTGTGTGTGGGGTGCCAGGCGGTGAGATGGAGAGAGGAAGATTTGGGTTGTTGAGGTATGTTATTTATCTTATAAGATCATTTTGGTAGTTAAATAAACTTCCTTCATGAAAGTTGTTTTATATATTTTGCTCTTTCCAATGAATATAATATTATGTTGATTAGTTATTAATCGTTCTATACATATATACAGTTATTAATCTACTCAAGAAATTCAGGATTTATATCATACCAAATATTTTTACCAATTAAAATTTGTATAAATTTTATTTTGGGTTAATAAAGAAATTATTGAGATTTTAATCGGTTAGTTTTGAAATTTGAAGGATTAAACTGTCATTTTTAGTTTTTATTATGATAATATATATTTATTTGAAGTTGTGTAATTCAAGGTATATGAAATTATAATTGTTATAATGTAAAGTTTATTTGTGACCGGTGATTGTTCGCGTTTTACTCATCGAGGTTTAGTTTGGAGTTGAGGTAACCAGGGTTAATTTATTTTATATGCTTGTTTTGGACTGTAAGGTATTTTCTAAACCTTACTTTCATATGAACTACTGGCATGTGTTTTGAAAAATTATGCATATATCCGAATATGAAATTGCTTCAGTGAAGCCGTGTATTTTCCAATATATGAATATTGTTATTGAGAATGTGAATGTTGAGATAGTTATGATGTTTGTTGTAAAATGTTGAATATGGAATAATGAATTTTGTAAGATATTGTTGTTTTCATGTTTGTTATGGAATGTTATATACGGAATAATATATTGCACGATGTTTTTAAAATTTATAGTGATATATTGTTTATCTGCTATGAGATATGTTGGATTGTGTGGAAGAGATTTATGGTAAAATTGTGCCCATCGGCTTTCTCATTCCTGGCCCGGAATTTGAGCTGAGTGTTTTGGGTGAACACTTCCCTGTTACGGTATATCGATGGTAGCACGGGAGGGGACAATATTCTTGAAGTGACTAGCTAACCTTGGCTAGGTATACTAGCACTGATAGGTTATACCACGTCCAGATGATATAAGGAGGAGTAGGATGGATGAGTAGGGATGGTTCTAATTATTGTTAACTATTTTGTATTATTGAGTTATTGATGATATTAAATTATGTCAGCAAATCTGCTTCCCTGACTTCCAATCTTTTCTTGCATATTTGATAAATTAATTTTGGTTACTGGGACTTTATGTCTCACCCTGTCACTATCAATATTTTTCAGGCAAGACATCTAATTTTACTAGAGGACAAGGGAAGCAACCAAAGGCATAATAGTTGTGAACTTTGTAAGCCTTTTTTTGGTATTGGTGTTGTATGAGTTTATATATTGCTATTTTAGGGCTCACATGTTTTGGAAATACTATTTTAACTGTTTAGGATGACTATTTATTTGCTGTCGAACCAAAGGTTTTATTTTATACTCTAATATATTTTGGTAGATCCACAATCAAAACTTGTGCGGAAAATATTTTGATGTAGACCCTTTGTTGTGGATTTGGTGTTGTAAGACTCGTGGACTGTGTATTCCCTGTAGTGAGTTTGTGGGCAGAATTTGTGTCATAGACTCTAATGTGCTTATTTTTGAAAAGAAAATGGTTTTCCTTAATCACTTGTTGATCCGGTTTAATGAAAACATTATGGTTAATTATTGTTTAGTGAGGAAGGGTCTTTTAAAGTGTCGTATATGTTGATTTTCGGTGTTCGTGTTCTTGGTTTCTGCGGTGTACTTGGAATTCTTGCTCGGGTTTTACTTGGGATTGCAACTCGAATACCGAGACTCGACAAACAATGTCACATACTGGTGTTTTCTAAAAAACGCAGGGCATACCCGATTGCCCTGAAAATGCCGTATACTTATTTATATCGGCATATTTTTGCTCAACTAACCATCCTATACATCATGATATAGTTGGGTGGCATCTTTTCTAACCAGATTTACATCATATAGGTCTTCTGTGCCCCATTTCATTGATACTTTAATTCCACGGCCTATACATACTAGGTCCACTGCCCGTATGGTTGAGTTACTTAGTCCCTGAGAGGCTTCCTATCTCTTGGCATTCTTGGGACTCTTCCTGAATCGGGCTTAGCTGTCTGCCTAATTTAGGCTTATTCTCAATTCTTAGGGCCCAAAATTTGGGATGTTATAGGAGTGTTACGAATATTAATTATGTGGATGTCCATTGTCTTATATCCTAGTTAGGGTGGTTACATTTAATAATTTCTTATCTTTATTCTACTTCCTTCCCAAGCTAACAAGACTTGCTCTCCAAGTTTCCTATTAATGATAACTTTTGATGCAAGACTCATTAAAGCCTATAAATAGAGGTCTTGTATAAGCATTGTAATACATACAAGGGAATGAGAATTACTCCCCTATTTCTTTCTTGAATTTCTCTCTTATTTTATCTCTTACTCTCTTATCTTATCTTAGATATCTTTTATTTTCATAATAAATGATTTTTTATTTTGTGTGTGTATAATATTGGGTGGAAATTAGGCAACGGAGACTTTTATTGAGTGTAATATAGACCACGCAAACCCCAAAAAAATTAATATATATTGTGTTTTTACCAAATAAATTCATATGCTAAGTATCAATTTATATATAAAACTTTGATAATAGATTTTATAGCACATGAAGTTAAAAATAATATAAGGACTGAGGACATTATGCTCTTCCAATAATTTTGTTTTTAACTCCAAAATTTCTTGACATGGCCATAGTAGGAAGGAAGAAATTTTGAAATTGTATAAAAAAAGGAAGAAATTTCAAAGGAAGATCCAAAAAAAATATTAGTTGAACTTTAAAATCCCAAATAGGTGATTTCAACAAAATGATTTGTCAATTGCTTTACTGTTCTTATTAATCCCATTACCGTTTTTGTCAACATGATTTTAAAGTTCAAGTAGTGTCATTTCCCCAAATTTCAAATTGTCATGCTGCGAAATTCTACAAGTTAATTTTTTTTTTTAAAAAAAAAATCTTAAAATTCTATATGGAAATTCATATAGGCCCAAGTTTTAGAATACATAAAGCATCATGGTCAAAAAAATACATAAAACATCACTACGGAAAACTAGGAAATGTTATTAAGTAGAGTAAATCTATAAATAAACATAAGGAGATCACCATGAAAAATGTAATGTTAAGTAATCTAGACTCATTATTGAACTGTTCAAAGCTATTGTTCATGATTTAGTAGTTTGATTGTTGTAGAATTAACCATAACAAGTATTACTACCTGTGCATTATATAAGGAAGTTCTTATATAACATTGTGAGCTTCAGAAGCTTATACAAATACAGAAGGACAATTTATGGTATTAAAGTATGTCTTTATGAGGTACGTAATATTTATTAAATAATATAGTCTTTATGATTGGACTTTTATATTTATATATATATATATATATATATATATATATATATATATATATATATATATATATAGCAATAGAAAGAATATGTTAGATTAAATTAACATACAATGAGGAGTGACACAGTTGGCTCAAAAGGAAGGAGGCTCAATACCGTCATTGTCGATATGAGAAAGATTATTGGTAATCAGTAAAGATTTTATAAGTCTTTTTAAGCGCGAGACACGCTTGCCGACTCTCTATGGTGAAGATCGGTGCTACCCCCACCTTTTTTTTTTAATATAAAAAAGAAACATACAGTTTAATATTATCATTAGGTTCATTTTCTACTTCTCCTCATTACTTTATCTTTCAAAGAAATCGTCAAAGTAATTAAATTAGGGATTCAATTGTTAATATTATCATGAGGATCATTTTCTACTTCTCATTACTTTTATCTTTCAAAGACATCGTCAAAGTAATTAAATTAGTGATTCAATTGTTAATATTATCATGAGGATCATTTTCTACTTCTCATTACTTTTATCTTTCAATGACATCGTCAAAGTAATTAAATTAGTGATTCAATCTTAAATGTTTATGTTACTGCCACTGGGAAATATATTTAAATGGAGATTTCACCCTCAATAATAATAGATATAAAAGTTTATATCCCCATAAATCAAAGATTAAGGAGTCATTATAATTTAGAGTGAGCACGGTTTATAAAAGGCTCAAAATGCAAATGTTAATTTTAGCGAATAAAAGTCCACATCAACATTAATGAATTGGACTTTTTTTTTGACAAAATGTGCAAGAAAGAATCTGGCAGATTAAATGAAAAAACAATTTATTATTGTCAATATGATTTTTTTATTACTGCTATTTCTCAATCAAATCGCTAAAGCTAAATAACAATTCAAATTCAAAATTATAAATTGTTTTGGCACTTGGAAAGGCCTCATCAACCTTACGTTGAGGATCCTCTTCAGACGCCATTGTACATAAATCTTTCTATGGAGTCTCAGGTTAGGATTATACAGAGGAAAACTATGATGCATGGGAATTTAATTTATGCGCTGCAAGATATTATTATCATGCTAGATAGGTTTGTGAGCTGTAATTTCGTTTATTAATGCATAATAATATTTCATCGAAAACAATGAAAATTAGAAAAAGGCTTGTAAAAGGGATATAATATATATTGAATCCGGATTTAATTATACTAAGAAAAGGCTTGCAAAATCCAGATGGAGCTGGGGCAAATACTCCTTTTTTTTGTTGTTGCTCAAAGCCTTAAAAGTTACTCTCTTTCTATCCTAATTATAAGACCAATTGACTTTTTTGAAGAAATCTGATTAAATTATTTTAAAGTATTTTTATCTTTTTCTCCAAACTAATTAGTTAATAAACTAAAATATAATCTAAGGATACACAACATATGATATGATTATATAACTTATTTAGCTTCTTTAATCCCTCCACACACAAAAAAAAAAAGTCAACCCAATCTTATAATTCGGTGGTGGTAGTAGATCTCAATGTCATCAGGTAACAAACCGAGAAGACATTTGGACAATGGAGTGGTTCTAGTGGCCTTTCTGGTAAGGTAGGTATGGAAGAATGAGGTGAATAGCAGTTGCAGCCGACGTGGGTTGACAGAGGGCATGATCGAAGTGGAAGCAGAAGAGAAGATCATATACCTTCGTTGTGAAGGTTTATTTTAATTTTAAAATATAAAAATGTTATATTAAAAAAAATTAAATTTAAGCATGGTTTGTCATAGTCACCACCTAAACTTGCAAATATCCTAATCTCCCAGCTCTCACCAATTAGTATCTGTTTCTCTGTTTCAAATCTTAATCATAGAAAGTATATATTTGCACAGAAAATTATAAATTAATTGTTATCATTGAAGAGTGTGGAGAGAACAAGAAGTCACATACGGTTTGGATGATGGATGAAGTAGAGTTAGGGTAGGGGGTCTGAAAAATGAGTGTCTTCAAATAGAGCCTGTAAGTTGCAATTTCTTGATCTTATGAGTCAATGAATGAATCTATAAGTTCTATGGGTGTAGTTTCTAAATCTCATGCTTAAGAATGAATCAACTATGCAAATTATAGAATTGTTATCCCCAATTCAGAATTTCATTTAAGGATCATTTATGACAATTATTACAAATTAAGCTCGAAATTTCTCAAACTTCACAGCATGACAATAGGACTAAATTGAATTCAAGTTTTATTGGTCAGATACTAATATGTGATTTCTTATATTTGTCTAATATCCATCAAGAGACCAAGTTGTTCGTTTGTGTTGCTCTATGCTATTTAATAAATCCCAAATCCTAAATCCTTAGCACTTTTGGGCTAAAAAAATGATGATTCATTTCATTGGGTAGTATGAGATATACATACAAATTTGCAGTACTATACATTGACAGGACTAAATATACATTGGGATTAATTAGGCTATGGTCTTTATGACAACCAACCCCTCCTGTATAAAAGAAAAAGAACATGACAAAAAATTAAACGACAGGAACGAATTCAAGTCAGGAAAAAGAACCTGGACTTGAGTCGAGATTAAGCCACAATATTGCTACTTTCACACCTTCAGAGATGTCAAAAGTCTCAATGTTATAAGTTATAACGCTCTGCCACAGATATGTAAGGCTGATAATGCCGATAGCAAGTAGAACATGTCACCAAGACAAAATTGTTGGCTGCAATCACAACATTCCAACATGAAGGCTTTTCATGCTCTGTACGCTATCTATTCATCTTCAGTAGGATTGTTGGAGAACTAGATTTAACTCTAGGGCAGACCTGGCCAGTGAATCACCTCGCCTGCAGCAAAAGTGGGCGGAACAAGAAAAGAAAGATACATTGAATCTTGATGGCTAGATGGAAAGATTGATACTTCATAGATGATAAAACAAGGAAGATGAATAACCAACCAACAAGGAAATTGTATAAATGCTAATTCTTATAGTAATCTTTTTTGCGATACGAATCAAAAGCTACTTACACAATGTTTTCACAATATATGATGTTACATTGATTTATAGTGTTATACGACACACTAAAAACATTGAAATGGAAACAGGCAAGGATTTCCATTTTCCAACGTTTCTATATATTAAAACCATCAGTTTAGCTGCATTGGTTTCTATTTAAGTATTGACAGAAGAACGAAGTCTGTATAATTACCGCATTAGTATTGGAAGAATCTTTTGAATCTTTTGCAGCTGCAAAAAGCATTGGTTGCAGCATTCCCGTCTGTCCCCAAGATTTGACATATCATGTCAGTTTTACTGACAAAGAACATGGAACACTGAAAGGTACATGTAAACAACAACGCACAGTACCTTTCCTCAGCATGCAAATCAACCCCAACAGAGGGAGTGGCCGAAATGGTTGCATGAATTGTTGGGCCAAAGACTGCTACCAGCTTTAATAAAATATCCAATGACACCTTTATATGTCTGTAAAATCATAACATAAAAAATGCCAACCAAAACCAGGTCAATTTTACTGAAATGGCAGGAAAAACAAGCATGAGATTTCATGCTCTTTTCATGTTAAGGCCTAATAAAGAAAGCATTGCTAATAGGGTCAAAATTAGAAGTTCCACATATTTCAACTTCCAGAACAACATCACCTTTCTGTCTTGCTATCCAGCAAGCCAGTGAGCACAGGAAGCAAGCTAGAAAACAAATCTAAGGTGAGAATCTCCAACTTCTCCACAAGAACACTGACCACATCTGCTTCCACCTGCATCCAAATAAGAGATACTTTCAGGAAGGACTGCCAATATCTACTTAGAAGAAGACAAAACAAAGGACCATCACAAGTTAACATCAAACAAAATCTGCTTCAAGTAATACCCACAGATTGATCTGGCAGCTTTCTTAGAACATTTATTGCACCTTTAAAGTCCCTCTGTTCCCAAAAATGGCGCACTACCTGCAAATGGACACTAGAATAAGTCAATGACAAGTTCTAAATCAGTTCAGTTTTTATCCTTTCTTAAGCTAACCCCAGAATGAAGTCAAGGGAGCACACAAAAAGAACCACTTTGCAAATTAACATGTTGTTAATCACTATTATAATTTGCAGGGCCAAGATAAATACAGAAAGCAAGACCCACCGCAATAATTTAGAGACCAAAATAGGAAAATAATGATATTAATATCAATTACTTGCTGTAGTTACCTGTAATTTTGTCAAGCGTAAGCGAAGACTACTTAAAGTTACATCATGAGTCTGCATCAGACCTTCTATAATTTCCCCTTCATTTACAGAGTTTACATCCCTTCCAGAAACTTGAGGCTCAACTTTCTGAAAATCACAGCAGGATAAAGTTGACTGAGTCCAACTAACCCACGTGAAATAACTAAAAATTGGAGTGTCACACCAAGTTGTTTGGACTACCACATTCTATCATGGCATAAGATAATTCATTGTTCACTAGTTTATGCCGTAAAAGATACCAGGAACTAAAATTATGTAAAGCTAGCGTCTATGTATAAAAAAAATAAAAAATTATGTAAAGCTTCCTCATTGCAGAGAAAGTTTACCAGAATGGTGGGGGTTTCATTAATTTCAGACATCATGGCAGGCATGAGGGGAACATCACTTCGATCTTCATTGATTTGACCTCTTTCTTGCCCTTCTAAAACTGTGGTAAGGGATGCATTAGTTTGATCTTCATTGATGCAAACTCTTCCCATCTTTTTACATATAATGGCAGGGTTTGCATTAATTTGATCTTCATTTGCACGAACCTTTTCCCTTCTTTCAAACCTGTCAACCAGAGAACGGATCCTTCCTTGCACAACAGCAACTGCAAGAAGCAAAATCTAAATCAGATTTCAGTGGGTTTATTACTCACTACAAAACGCTGGGGATGACAAACCTCCATTGACACATTTAACAGGGCTAATCCCCTCATTGCAAGGGGAGTATTCCACACCTGAAATATGTTGAGAAAATCACTCATAAGAGCACAGATAACATCATGAATAATTAACAAAAGATGCATGGCATCTTTGTATGGATTATAAATGCCTCCTCAGCTCATTTAATCAATGAGAAGTTAGGGCCCATTTGCTAGGAAGAATTAATTTTGATAAAAAGGAAGGGAAGAGGAAAATTCCAGCCAAGTGCACGTTTAGTGTGCAAAGGAAGGAAAAGGGAAATGATGAATTAAGTAAATAAAAATATATCATGCAAAATATCCTAAATTCCCTTTATGTGTGAGAGGCAAAAAAAAAAAAAAAAGCTTCTTCCCTCATCTTCATCCCTAACTGCCAGTGAATCTTTCCGATAAGAAAGTTTTAAATCCACATACGCAGATCAACATTTTCAGCATAAGAAAATTCAGATTCACATTTCAACACAAGAAAGAAAATCAAAATTGATTTTTTTTTTTTTTTTTTTTTTTTTTAAAAAAAAAAAAAGGCAAAGAAAAGGAAGCTTTGACAGAGTCGCTTGGGCTGAAGAGAAACAGCGATGAAGGTAGAGGTTGCAGGGTTAACCTCCGCCGTCGGGGTAGGAAGAATAAGATGGTGTGGTAGCTAGCTTAAGGCAGATGTATTGAATGATGAACCAGTGGAATTCAACGAAGATGAAGAAAGGAGAGCATCTGAAAAGTTGAAGCAGGCAGAGGGTCCAGAGAACGAGGGAGATGAAGAAAGTATAGGGCAATTTTGGTACTTTCACAAATTTTCCTTCATAGGAAGATCCGTTCCCTTGCCTACTGGAAGAGCAGCTCCCATATAAGCTGGAAAATATGCTTCTTTTGGAAAAATGAGCCTGGCTACCAAATGGTCATTGTGAGGGAAAATAGCCCATTTTGATTTTCCTTCCATAAATTTTCAGGCTACCGAACAGCTCCTTAAATAGTTTAGGTAAATAAAGAATGACTTAAAAAGAAGAAAAACACACAAGAACTTAAGCTTGTTCCAAAAGGGCCACATGGCTGCAGGAACTAAAAATAAGAAATAGGATCAAAGTGACAAGCAATTACTAAATCAATGAGAAGTTAAATAGTTTAGGTAACATCAGCTGACAGTTTAAAATCAAGGTAATTTTGTTTTTGGCGCATGTGAAACAGTGATAAAGTAAATGCAATCAGGGGAAGTTATTGTAATGGGATAACCTAGGAAATTAAAGAGAAAATAATTAATAATGACTTGCATTTGCCTGTGTGATTTAACACTCACTAAGAACGGGAACTTACATTTTTCTTGACCAAGGAGTCTGTTTGGAGGTGAAGTCCTTTTGTAGTTTTCTGTAATACTCTTGATAGGATATTTATCTTCACAAGATTCTTTGACTTCATTCTCAGACTCTAGCTTCGTTTGGAAGTCAGAATCCTTTGCATCACCCAATTTACTTCTTGTATGACCAAAAGCTCCAGAATCCATCTCTGCTGAAAATCTATCCACATCAAATCTGCCAGTGGATGCTCTTCTTGCATGAGCTGGCTTGAGTAACATTCCAGGTTTTGTTCTTGAAAAGGTGATAGTTTCTCTTCCAGGTTTTGCTGAACCTTTACCATCAGGAGTGTCCCGAGGCACAACATTTGGCACAATAAAAGATTTTTTGTGAGCTTGTCCATTTGATTTTGCGTGAACTGTTGCAGGGTTCTGTTTCAGTGTCCCCAGAATACAAATTTCCTTGGAATCCTCAGGTAGATCTACTTTTGGAGAATTGTAAGACCCAGATCTCTGTAAAGCAACAGGTCTACTTCCAGAGGCTTTTTTGTTTTCATGGAAGGAAAGAGAACATAATTAGATACATGATATAGGTAAGTAACTAGAACTAGAATTATAAATAAATAGGAGACAAAAACAAAATTTTAATCTGAATTCTCCATATCAAAGAGTTCAGTGCAAGCATGCATGCAAGTATAATTTTTGACACTTTAAATGGGACAAAATAGAACTCTCATAAGATACATGATCCAAGAAAGAAACAGAATCGACAAATAAATTGCAAACAGAAAAAAAAAAAAAAAAAAAAACACTATTTACCACATCAAAAAAGTTGGCATGCTCCCATGCAAAATCAAAATTTTCAACAATCAGTTTAATATTCGATGATAGAATAACTGCATTCTATCTATTAATTTGTCCATAATTACTATAAGATACACTTCTATTTTGCAAGCTGAAATATTTCATGATTCTTTACAATGCATGATTTAATATGAATGAAACAAATCAATAAAAGAATCATGTAATATTCTGATGATACAGGCTATATAAAGATTCAAGCCAAACCACATAAAAAAGTGAAATCACATATAGGACAATTTATGCAGGGTATATCAAGTTGACCATCATCAAATGCAGTATTACTTCAGTTATAAAAAGCTACAAACTTACGCAAGATAGCAAACAAGTTTTACTAATGAAATTTAGCAGAAAATTAACGAACTAAAACTATTAGGTAGGACAGTAGTTATGCAGACGATGATCTGCTATAGTATGCAGCAACGTAAGATAAAACTGACCAATGAGGTTTACTTTTCTAGACCTACACTATGTCCTATAAGTTGTTTTTTTCCTTTCTTTTTCAGAGAAGTTTCAAACCCCAAAAATGAGAATCACTCAGACCAACAGTATTTCCTAAAAGCTACAGCTTAAAAATATACAATCAGTAGCTGTCAGCAAGTGAACAAACAAAATGACCACAAAGCAAATAGAAAAGTACAAATGGAAACAATTGAAAGGGAAGAACAGTTTCAACTACGACTTACAAGAGATCAACTTACAGTCTATGTATATATTCTTTATATCTTTTGACTCACTGTCAGAAGACATACTGTGCATTCCAGAAGTCGGTCCCAAACCAGAATCAACATTCTCCAGTTGGCTTCCCTCACGACTGAAATTTTGCTCTGTGCTTGCTTTTTTCTTGGGTTCCAGGCCACCACCATATGGTTGAATAAACTTATAGAAATATATATGACACTCGTTAGTAGCTAACAGAGCAAAAGAAAGGTGAATGAGAACCATGTGCATCGTAAAATTTATTTAGTGTTTTTCACAGACAAGATGGAACCAAAGTAATCATGCTACACCTAAATAACATACAGATATACCCCACTAAGTATAAGCATGTGCAGTGCAACAATGCTGGCATCACACTTGGAACAAAGTAATTAAGCAAATCTACAGATAGAATTGTAGACAGACAATATATATACATATACACCATACACACACACACATATAATCTCTTTTGGGTAAACGAAAGACATTATATTTTGCAAAATAAAGAACAGGGAAGAACTGATTTAAATGACAGCAGATCCTACCGATATATCTGCTACCCAAATCCCAATGGCATTGCGGTAGTATGAACAACCCAAAACTTTCTCGTCGTTAATGCAGAGGTCACCAAGTGCTGTCCACCCCATATCAACGGCATCATGACATATAATGGGCTCCCAAGAATAAACCTACAACATATGAACATATGATATCTTCATCCTGTTCTGGGTGCTGCATTTTCATGTATTATCATTATTGCAATGATATGTACCTTTAAACTATCCTCAAGTCCAGCAAATAGGGTTCTTCCATCAGGATGAAAAGCTGTTGAGCATACCCCTGTAGCCTAATAAAAAGTAGAGGAGTGTTAATTAAAGCCACATATTTGTACTGTTTACGTTTAATATTTTATATACATATTTGTGTGGCGTTGCATGTGAATTTGAGAGCAAATGTGCAGGCTTACATTAGATGAAGAACCAGCCCAATAAGAAAGTTTATGCACTACACTACAATTTGTCTAGGCTGTGTGCTAAACCACAGGGTAAATTTATTACAAGGATAGTATATCATACTCTGGAAATTGATAGTAATGTTGTAGAAATGGAGAAGATTTCGGAAAGTGGGAAGAGAAGAGATGAAGAATCAGAGGAGCAGGATAGAAACAGAGGAGTCGAACAGAAGGGAAGGGAGGAGAGAAACTCGAGGAATGCTATTTTCACTCATTCAATCAATCCACAACCACATTAGTCTAAGCTTCCCTTTATATAGGATAATGAATTAGACTTTCTTAGCCACTGTGACACGGTAATAGCAGAATAACAGAACATAGTAATACTAACTAACCCCTTAAGTATGGCCTCATAGGATTAATATTGTGCCATGTGGCCTCATAGGATTAATTTTGTGCCATTAAAATCCCCAATTATTTACTCTAACTATTTATTTACAACTTACATAACAGAAATTTTCAGCAAAAACTCAAAGTCAACTAACAACATTGTGATAATAACAGGTAAGTGCAAAGACAAAAGGACTCCATGAAAGTTAGTAATGGTCTAAACTAGCCTAAGGGTGTTGCAACAGAAAATCAAAAGCACAAAGGCAGGTATGCAAGCACAAATTATGACATAAACAAACAAGTGATTATTTTTGGACAGAAGAAATAGCATTCAGATAGTGTAAATACCTCACATCTAGCAGATCCAATTAGTTCAAATGTTTCTAAATCCCAGAATTTTACAGTTCTGTCTGCTGAACCTGAAAAACAACTTGGCAGATCAATCAGTTTAAAGGTCCTCCTGTGCAATTATATGTTAGCATAAACCAACTTCTTAGAAATATAGAGGAGACACAATGATAAAGCATATCAACAAATTTCCAAATCACACATCTAGCAGCTCTGCAAGTATTCACAGGACACATTAGGCAGTAAAGAATTATAGAAAAGCTTGCTAATATATATTGATCAACGTCGATATATATCTGATCATCTAAGTTTCATGTGAAGGTTTAAAGATTTCAGGGCCTATTGCTCATTTCTGGTCAAACAATTAAGAGAATGGCTGCAGCTGGTGATCCATCACTGTAAAATGCAATTAAAGGAGATTAAATATCTTCAACAAACAATAAAAGAGAACAGAACTGAGGAAATAACTACAAAAGAAAGAGATGTCAAAGAAGATCAAAATTCAGGAGAGCTGATCAGTGTTAAATTTCTCAAGTTAAAGTTTGATGTTCATTACTTTCAGGTGACATTTGGATTAATCATGTAAGCTTTTATTGAAAGGTACTAATGAGTTAGATGAAATCACAAAAAATAAATTATGTTAAATTTAGAATCATAATCGTAGAGACCAATTTTTTTAGGAAATATAAAAGAATAAGAGGATAAAAATTAGAAGGATAAATCTTTATTAAATTATGGAATCAGAATCTAATCTCATAATTAATAAAGAAAAAGATAAATCTTTAATAGAAAGATGAGCCAGAATCTTAACCCATCAGACTACTAAAGCCTAAGAAGGATCGCCCGTAATCAAAGATGTAATTCTCTACTAATTTTCATATATTTTCCAAACTGCTTTTACATATAACAAGAGTCAATATTTATAGATAAAAAGAATAACCATGACTCCCTAAAATTTAGGACCACTAACCACGACTCATAAAATTAACATACTTGAATTCATTTCATTCAATAAATAAAATACTTTGACTCAGCATATAATCCTAACTAACTCCACTTAACCCTAATCTTGCTGAGCACTTAACAAACCACTAAATCCACTACTAAAACAACTAAAATAAATAAACAAAATCAGATTAATTCAATCCCCTAAATTAAACGCACGTGATTTCCAGCTTGGTACTCTATCACATATCGGCCAAGGAAGAGCATTAAAAATTCCTCATTATGTTTGATTGACAAATGAACCCAAGGAAGGGATGGTAAATTTAAGCATAAGTCCAACTATGATATCCCATTGAATTAATGATATGAATGAAAGAAATCCAGCGTCTTAAAGCTGCACACAGATGCAGTTGAGCAATAATTTTTGAAGAGTTTAGCTATAATGGGACTGACAAAAAAGAAGCAAGTATATGGATAATGCACATGTATACATGATTAAAGTTACTACTTCCAGCTGCTCCAAAATTACTTAACTTGCTAACTCACCTGTAGCCATGAGAAACTCAAGTGGATGAAAATCAATGGACCTAATATGTCCTTCATGAAACTTGAAGTCATGCAAGAGCTTTCCGGCTGTCAGATCCCACACCTGTACATTGTCCAGGTAAATCATAATCTCATTGATAGAATAATTGTACAAGTTAGCAACTATATCAAATCATATCATACCTTTACAGCATTATCAAACCCACCAGAAACCACCCAGCGGCCATCTGGAGTAAACTTTATAGTACTGATGTCCTGGCTATGACCCTTGTATGTATGAATGCATCCTTTTTTCCGGATATCCCAAATTCTGAGATTAGTGTCCATGGATCCAGATGCAAAAAACTCACCAAATGGGTGGAACTCAACAGCAGTGCAGTTGGATTGGTGTCCAGTAAGAGTGCGAACCACTATACTTCAAGTACAGTGGTAAAAAAAATCAGGAACATATTGAAGATTTAAAATATCAGAATCCCATGCAGTAGGCACCTATTTATAAAGCTTAGGGGTTTAAAATTATAAAAGTTTTCCTAGATTCCCTTATAACATCAAGCATGCAAAGTAAATTGGGTAGTTCATAATTCTAAAATCAAATAGTCATCTAAATTTATGTCCAGAAAGACTATTTTGGATGAGTTTTCTGAGTCTTACCTCTCTAACGTACAGTCCAATGCTCTCAAAAAGTCAAAATCACTATCGCAAATTTACTTTATATATCATAAAACTTAAGTATCTAGCAATGAACTTACTCTTTGCCTCTTCTAAGTCCCAAAGTTTTATTGCACCAGCCGACGCTCCAGCAAGAACTAACACTTCAGCTGAATCAAAAGCCACAGATTCAACTGGACTACTATGACCATTGAGACTCTGTATTTAGTACAAGTAAGACAGCATAATTAGGTGATAGTCATACATGGCACTTCTACCAGCAGAAGAAAATTCCACGTCATAATAAAACCCAACAAGTGATAAAAGATTTCAGGATTGTAAAGTCACATGCTTCAGTCAAATACATCCATATAAAGACAATAGTGAAGCTGACCATCAAAGATGTTGGTTTGCCAATCGTCCATAAATTGACCTTGTGATCATCCCCTCCTGTAATGACAAGGCGGCACGCCTTCTTTCCAATTTTCAAACAATTGACGCTGCCTGAATGGGCCACAAGTTCCTCTAATAGTTTCGCTGAGGAAAGCGTATTATAATAAAGAACAGACTTCAATACCCAACATATTCATTCAATGAAAAAAATAATGACCCAAATTGGAAAGAAAATAATAAAGTAAATAGACAATAAATGCTATATCAGCTGGAAAACTGAAAACTCATAGCTTCAGCTAGATATCCAAAAAAAATTTAAGATGAATATACTTTATCCAATCGACAACAAACGCCAAGTAAACATGAATCAAGACTAAGAATAAGTTTCGATTCCAGAATGTGGCAATCAAACGAACTGCAAGACCCAGAATTTCAATTGTTGGACAAAATTTCCAATTACCACCTTCAGCTTCCTACAGTTCGATTGCATTCTTCAGATAACAAAAGGACTATCAAATTCGAAGCTTAAAAGATACGGTTCCTACAAATTTAAACAGAAGCTTAAGAACCGGTAACAATCACTTCAATTTCAAAAATAAAGGCTGAAGTTGAAGTTTAAAAACATAAAGCAGAAGCAGTTCCTGTCACCCGGTTTCTCTGTTATGGAAAAAAGAAACTTAAAACAAGAAAATATTACGAGTAAAGAAAGGATACGGAGCTTGTATCCTCGCTTCGCCATTCGTGGACAGAAAAGTCAGTTTTGAAGCAAAAATCGTTTCCACCACGAAAGAAGGAAATAGGACTTGGGTTTACTTCAAGTTGCTGCGACTCGACAATAACGACGCTGAAGAAGGAAGAGTCTGCAGTTATTTTGCGAGTTGAAATGAAAACCGATGGAAGGTATGAATTGGATTAAACTTCTTAGAAGTGAATTGGTTCTGAACAGACAGGAAGTTAGATAATTAGATTCAACAACAGTGGGAAAAGAAAACCATTTAATGAACAATAGCACACCATAAGCAACTTTATTTATTTATGTATTATTTATTCTTTATGTCGACGCGTAGCAAATGGAGGAGCACTTGAATTCGTTGAGATTCTGGCCATAAATGGTCGAGCCACTTCACTTTCGGACCAAATTGCCCTTCTCTTCTTGTGGTTTGGGGGGTTGATATTTAAAATTTCAATATGGAAGTTCTTAAATAATAAATTTAATTTTTAAGAGAGTAATAACTACATAATTCTATTATTTTAGATTTAGATTTAGATCATGCATTTAATAAAGGGGAAATCCCAAAAAAATATCTTATAAAACCCCATAACGTCACTTAAACATTAAAAAAAAAAAAAAACAAATAAGGGAGATGATAGGAATTTAAGATTTCAAAGTGTTGGTGTT
This sequence comes from Acacia melanoxylon, assembly GCA_019022615.1. Lineage (NCBI taxonomy): Eukaryota > Viridiplantae > Streptophyta > Magnoliopsida > Fabales > Fabaceae > Acacia > Acacia melanoxylon. Next base: position 276,810 of record JAFJYJ010000072.1, read on the forward strand.
TTTACAAAATTGCCTTTAATCTTTTATTAAAAATAAAAATAAAAATAAAAAAGCCACCTTCGTCGGAGCTCCGCTCTAAGGTAGTAGGCACCCTTTGACTGTTGGAGCTCTAACACTAGTAGTTGTTTTTGGGGGGCACTAATTTTTTTATTTGGGGCTAGAGTGGTGAAGGTGGGATTTGATCCTACCCCACTTGGTTCTCAAAAGGTTGGTAACCCTTTGTTAATGCTATATGAAAAGACCATTTTCTTATAAACAATAATTGTCCATAAATGGCCTAACAAAACACGATTGAACAATGATAATTGAAAACTTTTACTTTCAAGAAAACATAGACTCCATGACAGAAGTCCCGCCCACAAACCTACAACAAAAAATATATCACTCTAGGCACAATTAACAAATAGAAGAAAATATAACCCACAAGTTTTTCAAACACTTAAACCCACAACAAATAGTCTACACAAAACAATTTTCCAACACAAGTCACAAGATATGATTGTGGATCCACCAAAATATTAGAGTGTACAAAACGAGACCTCAAGCCCATCAAATTTCAATAGTTATCCAAAGTAGTAAATATAGTATTTCAAAAAATATGAAGACCCTAGAATGACAACATATAAATTAATACATCACATCAATAAACAAGAGACCTAAAAGGCTACCGACGCCTATGTCTCTAGTTGCTTCCCTTAGCCTCTAGCAGGATTAGAGGTCTCGCATGAAAAATATTAATAATGACGAGCTGAGACATAAAGTCTCAGTAACCAAAATCAATTTATAAAGTATGCAATAAACAAGTCGGAGAAGTAGGTTTATTGGTATAGTAATAATTCTATAACATAATATGTATCAACTACAAGCAAACCACCCATCCAATTGCTCCGCCTTATATCTTTTGGACATAGTACAGCCTATCAGTGCTAGTATACTCAGCCAAAAGTTAGCTAGCCACTTCAAGAATATTGCCCCCTCTCATGCCACCATTGATATACCATTACTACTATATATTTACACATTTATAACGCTTAATACATAACCGTTACATATAATAAATGTCATGTATGTCGAGATGAAGGTCGCGCAAAAAATATATAACGCTTAAAAGTAGTGGTTAATTATGCACACATTCATGTATTGCGAGACAAAATCTATGAAAACACAAAAATAACGGTTGTATTTAATAACTGTCATTCATTTAGTGATAAAAGTGATGATTCTTTTGAAACAACTGTCATGTAATGCTTACAAAGAATTCGTCTTCCAACCCTTGTATCAGCGAAGATAAACCATAACGGTCTTTAGAAACAGCCATCATCTAACACCCCACACCACCTAAGTCATAACTCATAACTTCTAACCCTTTGTAATATGCTAGAACTCTATTTAAATTCACATATTCCTTGTGATCTTTACTACTTTTCTTTATTGGTCTCCTCCTTCTCCTTCATCATGTTAAGTTCCTAGGGAGCTCCTCCACCGCCACCGCCCCCTTCTCTACCAACACAACCACCACCTCCTCCACCCCCTCTTGAAATGGAGGCTTTGATGTAGATATTTGCAAGCCTTGGCTGGATAAAAGGTAATATGCTATAACAAATATAGGGCATTATAACAAATATAGGTTGTATTATTCCCTACTTTTAGAGTGAATTTTAAGAAAACTTTTCATTTATCGTCGTGCATTGGGCATAATTACCATGCCTTGTAACAAATACAAATCCATAGGAGCTTTGGGCCCTTAACCCACAAATCTCACACATCTAGTTGTAACAATTGTAGTCCAAAATCCATTACATAATAATTCATTAGCTATAATAATGCATTTCTATAAAAACCATAGGCCTTAGGTCGTCCACTACCAAAATCTAGATAAAGGGCTGCTTAGAGTTCAACACAATCATGAATTTAAAATATAGATCCTAACTGTGGCAATAAATGGAATCAAACAAGTACATTGTGGCTACTACTAGGTGTCGCCACAGGGCTCAAGTGCCTTTTCAGTCACGTCGCCCCTCGAGCTCTTACCTGAAAAGTGTGAGAAGTAATGGGATGAGACCACTGTCTTAGTAACGTAGTCACTATCCACCTTAATTACCGCAACCACCCATGGGGTGCCTAATGAGACTAATATACATACATGTTAAGCAAATATAATAAGCAGGAGGGCAAGCAAACATAATAAGAAAGAGCATAATAGTTTTGATTCATATGCCTTAAAGAACCTTTATTCATAACTGTGAAGTCTCACATCGACTGGAAAGGCGAACGAAGCATGCCTTATAAGGATGTGGAGACATTTCCCTTATGGATGCGTTTTGACGGGCTAGGCCCAGCCAAAAACAAAACCGTGAGGCCTTGTGCCCCGAAGCGGACAATATCCACAAGCGAGCGCCTGGGATGTTACAGATAGTATCAGAAGCATGCCTTATAAGGGTGTGGAGACATTTCCCTTGTGGACGCGTTTTGATGGCTAGGCCCAGCCAAAAACAAAACCATGAGAGCCCTTGTGTGGCGAAGCAGACAATATCCACAAGCGAGCGTCTGAGATGTTACAATAACACAACATAGTGTATCACAAAATGTCATAGTGTATCACAAAATGTCAGTTTATTTTGAGCCTCTGACAAACACATTGTTTCATTAATAAATTGAGAGGGAGTTAAACTAGTTTTATAAACCAATATGGGGATAGGTAATTTTAAACTCCTCCTGTCTTGAAGAAAAGTCCTAAATTTAAAATCCTCAAATATATTTTCTTTTAAACAATTATTTCTTATATTTAAAATCTCTTTCATAATATCCTCACTCAACCTAATTAAGAAGTAATTGTGATAATTAACTCATTTTTGTCTTAGTCCTTATGGGAACGATATTTTGTACACTACTTGCGACCCGTACGCTTGCGATTAAGCTAGAAGGTTAACAAGAAGTCATTGTAAATATTGTAGTGTAACAAATCCATATTCTTTTTTAATACATATATTTGATCATACATTTAGAAGGTTTTGTGACACTTTCACAACAAAATTCATTGTGATTTGTGCTAGGTTTTGTGACAATGGTAGATTGGGAAATTAAGGGTAAAAATATGATGAATTAGAAAAATTAAGTGATTTATTGATTTAAGACTTTTTTGGATTATCCCATGTGTTTAATATGAAGATATTACCCAAAGTTGCTAAATTGATGCAAGTCAAAGGAGCTTTAATGTCAAAGTCAAAGCAAAAGTCAACTCAAAGTTCAAGTCACTAAGTAACTCACCGTAGCAAATAGAATGCTTGTTGAAGCGAGCACACTCCGAAGAAAGTGAAGTTTTTGTGTCACTTGCCTTAATGAGTTGCAAGCCTTCCAAAACAAATAGAGATTAATGAAACGATTGAGTTTTGCCACAACTCACCCCGATAAGTGAAGCACTCGCCGGAGCGAGTGTGTTTGACGCTAGAAAAATTATAGCTTTGGGTGAATCGAATTGTGGACCCAAAATTCAACATATTAGATCGACTTGTAGCCTCCAATTCAGTCATTCACTACTCTATTTACTCTAGAATCACCTCTCTTCATCCTCCATCAATCTCTACTCATTTCACCTCCATTCTTCACTTTTCTTCATCTCTTCCATCACTGAACCTTGAATTCAACGTATTCCTGCTGTAATGAAGTATATGCGTGGCTAAGCAATCATCCTCCTAGAGCAATGGATTGAATCCACAGCTTGGAGCTTCAAAAAGGAGTTTTTAATGTCTAGTTTCTCATTCTACCTACTATGTAAGTTGAATTCTATGTTTAGAGTTTGAGTGATGTAATGGATTGATGTTATGTAGTGGATTCCTTAAATTTGTTGAGACTAGATGTAATTTTGACTTTATTATTGTGCTTTTGAACCTTGAGCTTAATCAGTAGCAATTTCATGTAATTGACTAGATATATAACTTTTGCTTGGAATTGTTATGAATATATGTGTGTTTGTAATTCAAGGGTTCTTGGTTACTTGTGTCATTGCATTATTAATTCCAATTTCTAGTGTTATGAATTGGATTTCGGTTATAGAGATTAAATCTTGCCATATTTAGAAGATTTTGTCAACCTAACTCAAGCTAGTTCAAAGGGTTTTTTAGATAATTTTGTTAAACTAGCAAGCTTCCAAATCATTTGAAGCAAGATAGATAAAGTCCATTGGTATAGGAGATTGCCATTTATATTTTCAAACCAACTTTCATTTCATCGCATTTTTATCCTAAAAAACTAAAAAAGATTAGTTTTGTATCATTTAAGTTTCTTTGCAAAAAGTAATTGATAGTTAAAAGATCAACCCCTTTTACTTGTTTTTGTCAATCACTACACTTAGTTTCTAGGTAATTAATAAAAGGCACCTCAAGAAACAATTCGAGATTGTACTCTATATTGCAACCTTTGGTTTATTTTTAAAGAGGTTATTAAGGCACAAATCACATACTTCTTCATAGTGGTTTATAACTACCCGATTTAGATTATAGTAAAGCAAAATTTCGAGTGGTTTGCTAGGGATTGGACATAAGCTTAAGAGTGGAATTGAAGCAGGATAAATCATATGTTTGCATTCTCTATCTCCCCTTAATCTCTTTACCTTTTAGCCCCTATTTGTATTTCTCGCGACTTAGTTATTGAATTTCAAGTGTCTATTGGTTTTATAGATAAAACTCCTTTCCAACAATTATGTTCAAATTATTCAAGCAATCTTGTAAACATAGAACTTGTTTTTGATTAAACACAAATTTACGCCCTGTTTTAGTATGTAAAATTTTTTAAAGATACAAAAATTTGATAAACACCAAATTCACCCCTTGTTTGGGTGTTGTTGCCATTTATGACAGAATGAAGTGGAATGATTTGAGGGATTGTAAGCTTGGGTGGTTTTTCTATTTATGAATTATTTAGACATTTAGTATGAATTTTTGGGGCCTTTTTTGGCATGAGCAAACTAGGCATTGCTCTAGGTCCATCTTCAATTTGCAATGACATCTGGACCTATTGTTATTGTCTTTTGCCTTAGCCTATGAATCCCTCTTGAATATCCTGAAATCAAAAATAAAAGATACTTTTCATTCGCATAGATCAATTCAATAAAGAACAAAGGACAGATAACCCATTTTTATTATTTATTTCATGTATTGTTTATTGAAATTTATTAATAACTCTTAAAATATGTCCAAATATCATCACAAAAATCTCAAAAATATATGCCTCTCAAAACAAAATAGATATCCAAATGAATTCCTCTGGAAAATTCTGAAATAAAAAACAAAAGATACCTTTCATCCGCGTAGATTAATCCAATAAAGAGGTTATAAAAGCCAAGGACAAATAACCCATTTTTTTTTTTATTTCATGTAATTTTTTAGTTGAAATTTATTAATAACTGCTGCAAATATAAGTAAATATCATCACAAAAATAGATATAAAATTATACAATGAAGTGGGAATACTCAACCACTTAGGAACCAATTTCATATATTTTTTTCCTGAATTTTTAGGGTAAATTTTTGGGAAAATGACAAATAAATACCATATCAATTTACAAAACCCCCAAAAGTCCACCGAATTTGTAAAAAGACTGAGAAGTGAAAAGGACCTATGAGAGATATGCAAATTCGGGTGAAATTATTTTTTTGCCCTTAGTTTTAAATAAATTTTAAAAAATAAAAATATCCTCACTGGAGGGTCGCCAGGGGCCGGGCGTGGTGTTTTTTTTTTGGGGGAGGGGTGGGGTTTTTTTTTTTAAAAAAAAAAATTCATTGAAAGTGTGGGAGGTGGGGTTCGAACCCCCACACATCCATGGGGCCAAGTGGCCCAACTACTGGGCCACTTGGTTCATTTTATATATATACACACATTAATAAATATATATTCTTCTTAACGTTTTTTCAACGGTAGTTACAAAACTTTCAACGATATTTACAAATCTTTCAACGTTATTTACAAAATTTTCATTGATATTTACGACGTTTTTTTAAGGGTTCCCTTTCTTGCCTCTGAGGAAAAAACAAAAAAATAATGCATTATTACAAAACTTTCAACGGTATTTACAAATCTTCCAACGCTATTTACAAAATTTTCATCGGTATTTACGACGTTTTTTTTAGGTTTCCCTTTCTTGCCTCTGAGGAAAAAACAAAAAAATAATGCATTATTACAAAACTTTCAACGGTATCTACAAATCTTCCAACGCTATTTACAAAATTTTCATCGGTATTTATAACTTTTTTTCCCCAGAGGCAAGAAAGGGAAACCTCAAAAAAACGTCGTAAATACCGATGAAAATTTTATAAATAGCGTTGGAAGTTTTGTAATAATGCATTATTTTTTTGTTTTTTCCTCAGGGCAAGAAAGGGGAACCTCAAAAAAACGTCGTAAATACTGATGAAAATTTTGTAAATAGCGTTGGAAAATTTGTAAATATTGTTGAAATTTTTGTAATAATGCATTATTATTATTTTTTCCTCAGAGACAATAAAGGGAAACCTCAAAAAAACTTCGTAAATACCAATGAAAATTTTGTAAATAACGTTGGAAGATTTGTAAATACCGTTAAAAAAATGTTAAGAAGAATATATATATTTGTTAATGTATATATATATATATATATATTAAAGGAACCAAAAATAAGGTGGTTGGGCCAAATGGCCTAGCGGATGTGTGGGGGGTGCGGGGTTCAAACCCCACCTCCCACACTTTCAATGAATATATATATATATATATATATATATATATATATATATATATATATATATATATATATATATTTTTTTTTTTAAAAAAAAAAACCCTATCCCCTTGCTGGTGGCCGGCGCCTAGCCGACGGCAGCCCTCCGGTGAGGGTATTTTTATTTATTTTTAAATTTATTTAAAACTAAGGGCAAAAGAGTAATTTCACCTGAATTTGCATATCTCTCATAGATTCTTATCACTTCTCAGTTTTTTTACAAATTCAGTGGACTTCTGGGGGTTTTACAAATTCATATGTTATTTATTTGTCCTTTTCCCTAAACTTTTCATAATTACACTTAATGACTCAAACACTCACAAATTACACTGTTAACTCTGGCAAAATTTGTCATCCAGGTAATCCCCTCTTCAATCTCTCTTAAGGGCCTTTGAATAATATTTATAGGTCCTTTCCAACTTAAGATATTCTTTTGGATCACTTTCCACTATATTGTAAGGTCAAAATATTTAGTTATACTTTAATATCCTAAATTTTGAATAATTACATTTTTGTCACTATATACTCCCATCTTTTTATAATTTGGATCCTTCTCTCTTAATATTTCTCTTTAAATTTAAGTTCCTAATCCCTTTCATTTTGGCCTTTGGAACTTTCCCAGGGTCCCTAAAAATATTTATAATTTAACCTAATAATAAATTTTAATTTGGGCTTTAATCCCTAGAAACTATTCTAAGACTCATTCAAGTTAGTAATCTACATAATTCAAGCTTATTTTTGAGCTCCTAGATCTAAAAAATAGGATGACAACTTTAGCATGAAGATGACAATCATACTTACCTCATACTAAATCGTAATAGAAAAACACCTCATACATCGTAAATCGTAATAGAAAAACACTTTCTATCGCTCATTCAAGCTGGCACTAAATGCTTCTAAATATCTTATTTTTTTGAAAATAACACATTCTAAAATAATCCTAGTAAAATAATGATAAAATATCCAATTACATCCTAATTGATCTAAGCGATTAAAAATATCATTATTCTAATTAAAAATAAAACAATCATACAAATCTAAAAACGCTAATTGTCCCCAATTCTTGTTCCATTCACTTAGCCTTGTGGCATAATAACCATGGCTTATGCCTCTGAAACTGAAACTTCATTGACAAGACTTCAAAAAGAATGTGTTGAATATCCCTCTCAAGATATGATGCGGTAAAATTAAAGCAAATGACAAAATCAATAGATGACATACATTGTTGTGAGAGTGACTAGAAGTCAGTGAGATCATAACAAAAATGAATAAAAAAATTATTACAATTTCCACACTGAAATATCAAATTCTCAAATAACACTCGAAAGCAAAAATCACAGGCCGCTGGGAATCAAAGTATGTCTTCAGTTAATTTCCTGACTATGAGCGTACATCATCTCATTGAATTCATGGCTAAACGTCCTTCTAGATCATTTCTCTAGCTGTGTTCATTTCCTAATATACTTTACATTAACAAGCAAAACCAAACAAAAAAGTTGGGAACAAAAGTGTGTCTTCAGCTCATTCAGCTGAGAGGGTTCATTGTCTCATAGATAACTACTTGTCCCTCTAGATCATTCGTAGGAGATCCTGCACAACTTCCGCCATTGCTGGTCGGAACTCTGGTTCACGCTGTGGAATAGAACATTTGAAAAGGTTTTAGACTATTGGAAAGCAAAGTAAATTATTTAGCAAAAAGGCCTTGAAGTTTCCCCCTCGCATTTTTTTTTTTTAAAAAAAAACAAATCTGCTCCGGCCAAAAAGGGAAAAAAGGTAGGAGCATGCCAACATCCATTCCCCATATTTACTGACTGGAAATATAACAGCGCAACAAAACTTAGCCTAGCAACAGGGCGCATATATTTCTGAAGCCAGGCAGATTTCCAGCAAATTTTAACTACAGCAACTGGTGTTGATAGTAATCATATTCCATGAAAGGTCAGTAGGAGTGACACTTGATGTTAAGTTGAATATACCCAAACTACAAGTATCACGAAAAGTATAGTGAAAATCGTATCAGAGCATACTACTGACAATCACAAAGTTGAAACGAACATGCACCATTAGACCAACCAATTGTTATGTATTTGGGCACCAAGTATGTGGACTTGGGTCTTTTGTTCAAGACAAAAAAAAAGGATTTTGGAGAATATAATAGAAGGCAATGCTTGTCCCATATATAGTTCAACGAAGAGATTTGCATAAAACCGAATTAGACAACATATCATGCCAACATCACCTTTCTAAGAAAGCATCCTAGCTTCTGTATTCCTTTTCTAAATGGAAAAGATCAAGGTAAAAAATTACCTGTAGACATGAAGAAATGATGTCTGCAAACCGTGACAAGGACTTCATAGAATAAGCTCCCTTTAATGAGGGGTCAACCATTTTTGTTAAAGCATCAATGTCATGCAGTTGAGGAACTGCCCATCTGACCAGAAATTTTTCACCATGAGATCGCGACCTAAATCAACAGGTATGGCATGTTACTTGAATCCAGTATTTCCAAGAAGCCAAGTATAATTTCTGTGTAGCTGTATTATTACTGTATAGCTGATACATAAGACAGGTACATATTAACTGACCACAAACCTGTCACAGGATTTTCGTCCAGTGAGGAGTTCTAGCATTACAACTCCAAAACTAAAGATATCACTCTGCTTTGTATAACTCCCTGATTCAAGTTCTGGCGCACCATAACCATTCGCAGTGAGGTGGCATCCTGACAACTGAGGGTAGATGCATCATTGTTAGCCAGAAATATAATAAAAGTAGAGGAAAAGTCAGCCTATTATATCTTGTCATTTACACAGCAGTAGTGGGCAGCTTTTGCAAATTATATTTGGTAGCTTATTCTGAATAGTCATTATCCCAATAATGCTTAAACAGTATAAAAAACAAGGCCAAAAGTTTTTCTATGACATCATTATTAACCAACTCATTGGCAACACTAATGCATGTAGAAAAGGAAAGTTTTAATAACCATAAAAACAAAAGGAATAAATTTAGGATAAAATGCCGTGGACTCAATTCTTTGAGCACATGTGAGAGCATATATACATATAAAAGGGAAAATACAGAATAACCACACTGCCAACTGGCCCGTTTAAGCTTTATTTCTGTGGTTGAACATGTATTACTTTTTAGGGGGGTTTCTGCTGTTAAGAGGATTGCCATCAGGAGCAATTTTCTTTTACAGTGCCAAATGCATTAATCCATGTGATGAAGTTCAAAAGGGGGAAAAACAAGGGGACAAAGTGAAAAACAGGAGGCTGTAGTGCTATCAATGTTTCATTCAATTTTTTTAAAAAATCTAATGGGGAATAGTGGCACATTATTAAGCATATAGTGAAAAGGCAGAAAATAACCAAACAATGGGGAGGGTGTTTGAAATTTATCCCCAAAAAGAAGATTCATTGGTATAGGAACCCTAATCTGTGGAACCCAATGTGCAGGATTTCATCCTATTGATTATTATAACAGTTATTTCACAGTTTGACCAAAAAAAAACAAAAAACAAACAAAAAAATTGATCCTGTGATTTTGCACTTCCATGTCTTTTCCACCATGTCCAAAAACTCCTAAAGTGTTCAGCAACATTGGGGAGCATCGATTCACCATATGTTTAGCTCACAAACCTAAACTATAAATCATTCAAAAATTTTACAATTAAGAGAAAGCTAAAGCCATACCTGACCAGCAGATCCAGAAGACAGTAAAGGAAATCCACAATCAGAGACGCATACTTCAAGCTCAGTATTCAAGAGAACATTAGCTGATTTTAGATTTTGATGCACAAAAGGTGGCTGGAAGTTCTCATGCAGATACCTAATTCATGAAAAAAAGGAAGTTTATCATATCAAATTCAAGGCCAAGAAAATCATGAATGCCCAGCCTAATGATGAGTCTGAAACATGAGTACGATATATGGATTGAGAACCTATTTTTCATTGCAAAAACACAATTTAAGGGCCATTAGGCCCTGGTCAGTAATGAAAGAGATGCAAAAGATATGTTTCAAACTTCCAAGGTAAGACAAGCTTTATGGGCTTTATGGAGTACCAGTAGCTAATAGAAATTGGCAAAAACGTTTGGAAAGAAGGTTGCTAAACTCACTCTAAAGCTCTAGCAGCTCCCAGTGCCACCCGAATGCGTGCATTCCATGACAGTTTCACATGGAGTTCATTATCTTCATGCAGTGCATCATGAAGAGTTTCATTACTGAAATAATCATATACAAGAAGTTGCTGACCATTCTCAGCACAGTAGCCCATAAGCTTCACAATATTAGCATGTTGAATTTTGGAAATACTGGCCACAAATTGAAGAAACTGCTCATGTCCTATAGAAGCAGTAGCATTCAGTTTCCTCACTGCCAGTTGCTGCAATTATCGTTTGGAAGACATAGCCAGTTATGTCAATCAAGGCGAAAAATAATGTTATGTCAAGCAAGTAAGGAAAAATTGCTCATTTAACGGCTTGGAAAAAAATAATCATAAAGCTTTCAATTTCTCAGACTGCGCAGATCAATAGTGTCCCATTTGGTATGCTGGAATTGATCCCATGGAAATGGAAATGGAATTTAATTCCATGCTTTAAATATGTTTGGTACATTTAATGGATCATGGAATTGGCTTCCATGTGGAAATCAATTACATCAAAATTTATGGATATGATTTCCATCATATAACCCATGGAATTCTATTTGTGTCCCTCATTTTTCATCTCCTTCATCTTCTCCAACAAAAGCCTCAGCCTCAGCCCCAACCTTCAACAAAAACCTAAGAACAGTCCCATGGAATTCACCACTGACCTGATGGTGACCTCCAACAACCGGCCTCCCTCGTGACAGCAAAATCTCCAGTGATGATGAGGATGTGATGCCAACAACTGAATGTCATGACAGCCAGTCCTAAGGACCATCACCTTCCTCTTTGACTTCCTCTCCATTGCAACCTTTGACCTCCCTCACTATCACCTCACCAGAACAAGATCTGAGGAACCATGTTCACAAATCCTCCTTCAAAGATCTACACCACCGGTGATTTGTAGACCTGTTTGAGGAGAGAGATGAGGAAGAGACGGCAAGCCCACATCTTACCTTTCGAGTTGTAGACCTATTTCAATATGCTTGACTGCGAACTAGCGAGTTGCAGACTTGTTTCAACAGTAAGACGAAGAGATGAGGAAGAAGAGGTGAGGACGACAAAGAAGAGGAAGAAGAGGTCTGGTCGGAGAGGAAGGAGAGGTCTGGAGCTTCAATGGCAATGAGTTGTTTCAGATTGAAAAATTGTGGATTTTTTGTTTTGTTTAATTATAAGGGCATTTTGGTCTTTTTATATAAAAATTAGGTCCCATTTCCAATACACACCAAACATACTTTTAAACCCCATCTCCATCTCCCTATCCATCAAAACCAATTCCACGTACCAAATAGACACTAAGGTAATTAATAAAATGTACATGCGAGCCTGAGAGGATGAGAGGAAGGGCGTCATGGAACATTTTCCATGTGACTATTCCTACATTTTGAGGGCTAAATATCATATTCTGGCATGCTAGCTCATAATTTTGTTTGCTGATTAGTATAAAGAAAATGATACTGTCCAAATGCAACAAGAGGAACCAGAAAAACATGAACAAATATAACCATATCTACTAAATGATGAAATAGCCAGAAGCAAAGATGATCAACTACTAAGGAAAATGCTCAGGTCAAGGCCAGGTTTGAGAAGGAATTATAACAGTAAAACACCAAGATACCAGCTGATAAAGTCTTTTCAAACTAGAACGTCATTAAAAATATAAGATAAATTTTTTTTACCTTTCCATCAGGGAGCTCAGCCCGATAAAGGACACCTAGTGTGCCTTCACCAATATAATTTTCTTGAGAAAAACTATTTGTATACTGCTTAAGTGATGCAATAGTATAAACTTGCAAGGAACGTGTCACTTCTTGTCTTTCAGTAACTTTGGTAGGTATGGCTGGTTTGGTTAAGTCCTTTTCACCAAGATTGATTTGAAGAGATGGTGGTGGCTGCAATGTTGCAAATTTGGAACCTGCTGATACTCTCTTCACATGTATTTCCTGTTCATCCTGAACATTTGGTATCATATTTGTTCTTTGATTTGGTTCTCCATATCCAAGAGACCTTGTTGATTTCCCAGATGCTTCAAGAGAAATTGCCAGGAGAGTTTGACAAGTTAATTCACAACAGACATGAACAAAAAATAAAAACCACATTTGATATTAATTATTTATATTTACCTTTCTCCAAAGAGTCACTGCATTGATGTTTATGTAATGACATTGCGTCCAAACCCATATCCATTGTTTTAGCATTTTTGTTTTCTGGCCTTCTCTTTAAACACCACAACATAAAAAGACAAACTCCTAGCCCAATAAATACCAAAACCCCAGCAACGGCAAACCAAATAACATTCTTAGATATAAAAGACTTCCTAGAACTTGCAGGTATTGGTGCAACCAAGGTAAATGGATTATTTGCCACATTCCAAGGGGCTTTGGCAGGTGATGGGGCCATGGCTAGTGGAGCTGGGGCTGCAGCAGGAGGTGATGGGATGACAGTAGTATTAAATGGATTTCCATCTTTCCTGCAAGGGGAATGCTCTTAGAACTAACTTAAAAGCTGGAAATAAATAATACACCCTCTGTTCCCTTCTATAAGAGGCAATTTTTTGGTATGGCATGATTCTATTTATAAGAAACACTTAGAGGTGGTCTCAATTTTTTGTTGATAAGTTCCCATTTTGCCCTCAATTACTCATATTAATATCATTGCATTTATTACATTCATTTGCACTCTCTCCCCACCACACGTTCTCTCTCTTTCACACATCTCTGTTTTCTACTTTTCTTATTCTCTCTCTTATGTTTCTCTCCTCCCATAAATAAGGGTATTTTTGGGAAAAAGTTATATTTTTTTACTTATTGTCTCTAACTAATTTTAACCAACCTTTGGACCATTGTGATTCAGTTAATTGTCTCTTATAAAAAGGAGCAAAGGGAGTATGCTGAGCAAACCTATAAAAAGAGAATCTTAATACTAAATTTATAGTGTAACTATCATTGGGATGATACTACAATAATAATTTTTCACATGCACTTCTCCATAATATGAAAATAAGAATACTTGAAAAAAAGTTTTATGAGAATGAGCTTTTATTTTATATTTTTGTGGGGGGCATAAGACAAGAAAAAAGGCTAACCTGAGATTTGGGATGCTCAACAATTGAGGAGGAATTGGCCCAAAGAATAAATTGTTCTCTATATTCCTACAAAATAAAAATTGTTGCATAACATTTTTTTGCTTTATATACATTGTAACAGGGTATAGATGTTCAGGTATGCATACGTATGTAAATTCATATTTCTATTCACTAATGTCAGTAAATGGTATATGGGCTGAAGAAATTTACAAATCCTGAAGAGGAAGATCTTGCAAAACATTAAGAAACCCAGAAAGTTCATTGTTCTGCATGTGTCTGCAAAAAACAAAAGAAACAAAATCCTCAGTTACTCGTTAAAAAGACTGGCAACTAGATTAGAATATTGACAATAAATTATACTCACAATGTTAAAAGTGATGATAAACTTCCCATTGAAGGGGGTAGCTGACCACTCAAGTTGTTAGCTGACAGGTCTCTGCAGTATCACAAGAGTTCTGTCAACGCAGAATAAAATAATGACAGAAATATTTAGGTGAATATAAACCATTTTCTTACATGTTTATCAGGCCGGTAAGCTGCTGAAACACATCAGGGATTTGTCCATCCAGAAGGTTATTACTTAATGACCTAAAGGCAGCAAATGCCCATCAAAATGAAAGAAGAGACAATTTTAATTATGAATTACAAGCCAATATTGAATCATGAGAAGAAAATAATGAATGAACTCACAAATCTGACAATTGTGTTAGAGAGGATAGGGCTTCTGGAATACTTCCATTTAACTGATTACTTGAAAGAGACCTAAAGGTAAAAAGGAATGAAAATTTACTTTAGGACAATTGGAGAAATGAATAGCAAAAATAAAATAAATCACTCAACACAACTAACAAAATGGTCAATAAGCAAAAGTATAGAAGATAATGATGCATACAAGATCCTCAGAGTAGGGGGTAGCGCAGATGGAATAGGCCCTCTGATGTGGTTGTTGCTAAGATCTCTAGCCAATTATGGAATATAAAGCTTCATGAGATTTTTGTTAGGACTTTGACAATTTCTATCAAAACAGACTGAAAAAAGAGATTAATAAAAAAAACTACACACGACAATAAAAGAAACAGTACTAATGAGATGGTACTTTCAGTTACAAGTTACAACAACCTAACTCAGGCTACCATTCTAATATAAATATGTAATGAAGCTGATGAATCCGTAGCTGTTGGACCTGGGGTTGATATTGACATACTTCTGCTAAAGAACACTAAACTTCACAGATGCTTCAAATGACACAAATACAGTCAAGATATGGATTACACCTTCAGAAGACTAGCATGTAAGATGAACAAAAGGACTTACTACACATAAAGCACAACAATACATGACTAGAACCTCAAGAATATAACAGGTTAGCCAACATCTCTCCACCAAGAACTGACCAAATTATTCTTGTTTCCCTCCTCAACTGTTCTCCATTATATCCCACTCAACATCTCTTTCATTGCTCAACCCTACCCCTTCATCACTACTCCCTTCTTTTGCACCTCCACTCACCTATCTTTTTGCCTATAAACATTTGGGTCCCTCGTTGTGCCACTAGCCCCACCATTGGGCCCTCTGCCACTTCCTTATGTCTCCAGCTGCACATTTTGGTGGAAACAATGGATTGAAACCCATCAGATTCCCAATCCAGCCATTACAGAGTACAGACCCAAAACAAGTAAACATTTAAAACATCCAGGTTCAATATGTATCCCCATTTTTATAGTAACACTATATAAACGTGCAAAGTAAGTTGCCTCTTTCACTGATCAAGAGCTATAAATTCCAAATTGAAGGAATCCTCCAATCACCAGATACTTAGGACTCAAAGGAGCTTAACACACAAATTTGTCTGTGGAATTAATAAATTCATGCTGATGATGTACACATGCCATTCAATGGTGTTATGAGATCCATATAGCTGACCCCACCGAGTGGGACAAGACTTTGTTATTGTTGTTGATGATGTACACATGCCATTATCTTGG
The DNA here is from genome assembly GCA_019022615.1 of Acacia melanoxylon. NCBI lineage: Eukaryota > Viridiplantae > Streptophyta > Magnoliopsida > Fabales > Fabaceae > Acacia > Acacia melanoxylon. The sequence goes on from JAFJYJ010000072.1 coordinate 292,770, forward strand.
AAATCGATACTTACATTTCAATGATGGAAGGAAAATTTAAATTACTGCCCAGCTCTCCACCCAAATTCATGCCTCTGAGACTTCTGTTAATGGAAATGTAATTACTAAGTCTAGGCCCAATTGTATGCACTAATATTTATCAATCAAACAACATAGAAACATAAATGAAAGATTTAATATGATAAATCAAATTTCTGAATAATTTAAAATCCAATAAATGATTAACCCACGAGTATTTAAGAAAGATAGGATAAACGTACAATTGAGTTATGTTGGAGAAGACACAAGACACGCCTAGCCACAGTTCTGCACATGGATCTCCCCCAGTGGTTTTCCAACCTTGAAGAGGCGGCGAGCCCAGAGCAACATATAAACTATTGATTGCTGCAACTGTAACAATAACACATCATTTTCAAAAAACAGTTTGATTAACTTCTGCGTTAATAAAAAGAATATGACATTATGTTTAGCAAGGTGACATTTCCCCTGAAGTTTATGCTTTATTCACATGTAAAAGTACAGGAGTGTCGGAGAAAGCAAAGAAAATTTTACCGCCACCATGATGACGCTATCATAAATATAAATAAAAACAACTAGCAGCTTCAAAAACAAGACAAAATGGGCAAAAGAAGAAGAATAAAAAGAAGGAACATGTACCATACCATCAAGCAAGTCAGTATCTCCAGTACAAAAGGTTACTGTAAAAGCTATCATCAAGATGACAAAGATTCGAACATGCAAGCCCATATTTGTGTAGAACACTCTTTCAAAAATAAATCAGCTTCCAATGACCACCTTCTTTTCCAACTGCGGATGCCTTCTGAGGATACTACGGAAAGCCCCTAAGCTGACAGTGAAGGTACTCAAACTCAAATTTAAAATTCAACAAACAGAGAAACACAGGGAAGGAACATTCACAAAACTCTGCAATTTCGAGAAACTAAACATATCCTTTACAGAATGGAGCCCAATAGTGGAAGGAATGAACAGCAGGAAGTTGAAATGGCTTGCCTGGCGTAAAAATGGCAGAGAAGGCGAAGAAGGAGAGTAAAGATCACAAGAGATAGTTGCGATGACGAAGAAGCTGAAAGGGAGACACAATGAGCAAGTGAAAAGCCCTAGTGATGATTGTAGAGCTTCATCCAAAGCAAACAGAGCCTCTGGGGGAAGCAGAGGGGGTCATGCTTTCGCTCTTTTCAAAAGTACGAGCCATCAAAAGTGTCAAATACGAACCATAATAATTAATAATTTAATATAAGTACTAGCTAAACTCCGGTGCAGAGTGTACTTTTGCTGATCTACTGTACCTCTTAAGTTTATTTAATTTGAACCCAAAAAAAATGTTTATTTAAGAAAATGCTTACTAAATAAATTTAATTGATGATTCAACAATTAAATGTGGATAAATTATGCTTAATTTTTAAAATATAAATTGAATCATATAAAATAATTAAAATGTGAGAATATTTTGCCAGCATCCAATTGCAAAATTACGATTTTTATGAATCTTATAATAAAAAAAATTATTATTTATTTTAGACAAAAATTAATAATAAAAAATTGAATTTAAATCTTAAATGCAAATCAATAAAGAAAGTATTGTAATAGGTTCATTTGTTTTTTCCAACTAGATTCATTTTTTGTTAAATTCATAAGATTTATTTTTATTTTAAATATAATGAAATCATAATGTTTAAGTTTATTTTTCGGTTTATCTTTTATTTTAATTTAAAATGAATCAGTATTTTTTTTATAGCTCGTTTGGTTTAATTCCATTTGGGAATGATTATTTGTAATCCTAATGCAATAAACCAATTATAGCTTTTGATTAGACTTATGTAATATAAAGATGATTACATTTTGTAATCTTGATTATATCAAATGATGTAATCGTGAATCTGATGAATAGATATCGCAAACATCTTGTAATCAAGTGAAAAATATATTATAGGCATTGTAATTTTTTAAATTGACCAAAATATCCACTCAAATCCTATTAAATGTTAAGTAATTACCATCATTAAATTTTAAAATATTAATTAATAATATAAATTTTTAAAAATATTCCCCTGTTAAAAAAGTAAAATAATTATATTCCACCATTAAAATTTGCAAAATATCTCATTAAATAATATTTCCACCATTAAAATTACTATGAACCCACATGTACTACAAAAATTGAATTTTTTTTACTATGAACCTTATTCAGGGGTAATATTATATCTTGCTGTATTGCTATTATATATTCTCATATTTAATGTTTTATTTTCGGCATGGAATATGGAAACAGCTTATTTCAATTGGTCTTCCGCTCCCAGACAATTTTTTGGCCAACGCAGCATGATGTAAACGTTCGGAGAGGGGATGATATAATATCACATGGGGGCCTCTATAGGGGGAAAATAGGATATTCAATGTGACCCCACTTCAACACATCAAATTCAAAATAAAAATGTAACGGATGCTTGGTACCGTCTACCGCATGAAGCAGTTCTAAATCTAAAAACCGAAAGGAAAAATTAAAATAAACTATCTAGAGAAAATAATATTTATTATAGAAGACCATAAAAATTATAATTATTAAAAAAATATTATAATATAAATTTAAAATCATTAAATTACCTCTAACCAAACCTCTTTTATAGTATCTCTTGTATTCATAATTTTTAAAAAACTAAACTTAAAAATAAAATCGTCCATCATGATATGATTTTTTTTTTTCAATGTATTATCTAATTAACAATTGTTAAACTTAAATTGTTTTAATTTTTATTTTATACTACCTCGGGTCCTAATTATAAGGTGGGTTGACTTTTTTTGGAGAGATTAAAGAAGCTAGATAAGTTACGTAATCATATAATATGTTGTGTATCTTTAGATTATATTTTAGTTTATTAGTCAAACTAATTAGTTTAGAAAAAAAATACTTTGAAGTAATTTAATTAGCTTTTTAAATTTCTTCAAAAAAATCAACTTGGTCTTATAATTAGGACCGAAGGGAGTAATAATTTATATCATCAAGTTATCTGATTTATATTATCAATATTGATATCGATTAAGCTCTTTTTATGGGGAAAAAAGCTAAACTCATTTCATATTTTTTTAGGATATAATAGATTACTTAGATTTTTTAATTTTATTAACATTAAATGATTTTTTTAACCCACATAAGTTTCTTCTAAGACAAAAGTAAATCATATAAACTTGCATGATTTAACATATATGATAAATTATAAAAAAATTGTTTTTTTATAAAAAATTATATTATTATATTTTTAATTAAAATTTTGTTGATTTTTTTAAAAATAATTTTAATATTTACAAAATTGAAGAATGTGTAATTCCTTTTTCCATAGATATGTGTGCAATTTTTGAAAAATGAAGATTAAGAAAATTGTTGTTTAATTTAATTGAAACTTAGAATTTTGTATTAGTTTTAAAAATAGAATGTGGAAGAGAATGTAGGAGGGAATATAGAAAATTTTGTTAGGGGCACTTTAGTATTTTTTTTTTTAGTTATATATTTTGCATTTGGTCATTCTAAATAGTTACTCCATAAATGTCTTTTTCTATAGGTCCTTCATTCTAATTTTCCAAATAAAAAAACTTCACTCTATTTAAAAAAAAAAAAAGATTTGTTATGAAAATAAGGAGAATACGAGATATTTGGGATGAGAGAGATGAGAGAGACATCAAGAGAGAATTAAAGAGCAAAGAATGAGTGATTCTTATTCCACTTCTTACCACAAATGTGTGTGCATGCCTCTATCTATAAGTCTCCAATATTGATGACTAATCCTATGAGTTATAATCCATGAAGAGGAGAATAAAGAAATATAATTGTACATGTTGATTGGCAAAGAATAAACCCACATTAACTGAATATTACTTATTATTGAACCAAAATCAATATATACAATTGAGTCTGACATATTTATAGGCACAATGTCCTACAGTAACTAAGGCCCATAAACATAAGATGGCCCAATCCAACAATACACTCAGAACACTACCAACATCTAAACCTAACAATTTAACATCATAATCTAATACCCCCTCAAGTTGGGGGCTAAACAAGTCAACAACTCCTAACTTGATGAGGATGAGATCTAGGATGTCTATACCAACAACTTTCGTTAAGATGTCTGCCTCTTGACTACATGAACAAACATGTTGCAACACAACCAGCTTTTCTAATAGTTTCTCCCTTACAAAATGATGATATGTCTCAATATGTTTGGTTTTCTAATGGAAAACCTGGTTAGAGGCTATATGCAAGGCTATCTTATTGTCACAAAATACATTCACCAAAGTTAAGTGATCATATCCTACCTCTTTAAGCAACCCAACAATCTACAAACCTTCACCAAAGTTAAGTGAAAGTCATGTAATAGACAAAATTAACCAATAGACACTTCATGGGTTGATGCATAAATTGACTAAGGACCTACATAAAAAAAGCAAATATCAGGTATGGTTGATGTTAAATAGATCAACTTACCAACCAATTTACGATATCTCTCTGGATCTTGGAACAGATCTTCCTTTATGTCATTTCCTTCCTCATAGGCCGACAATTTTAGATCTGTGGCCATTGGTACAGTAAGTGGTTTGCCACCCACTCATTCCTATATTTGCAAGCAAGTCTAATATATATTTCCATTGTGAAAGCATTATACCTTTTGTTGACTTAGCAATTTCAATACCAAGAAAATATTTCAAAGCAGACGAGGCTTAATCATCTCATGCTGGTTCACCTACTGCTCTTGCTCTCGCACCTTCACTCTTTTGAGCTACTATTCATGAGGCCATCCAGTCTGCTCTCACACCCTTGATCCTATCCAATACTGCATTTTAGGCCTCAATCAAGCAGAAGATGACAACCTTGTCTCATACCAACATATCTTTGATCACCACCTTGGAAGCCAAACTGAGTCACTTGGTTACTGAGATTAATAACAACTTAAAGGTACTCTTTGATCGATCACCAATCTGAGCAAAATAGGAAGATAATACATATTGAGGCAGCTTTGCATTCCGTGGGATCCTGATCCTACTTTCTTTGCTCCTTCGAGTTCCACTCTTGTGCCTAAGCCTACTCTTATCTCTCAGCCTATCCCTATACCCACCACCATCCCTGAGACTACCACCCCTCCTGTATCTGTGACTCTTATACCTTCTTCTGTACCTTCCTCACCCACTTCTATGATGCCTTCTAGCTCAGCTAACCCTAACCCTACCTTGGATCCTCACTTGGCCTCATCCTCTACCTCTTCATCCACTGCCACACCACCACCTCCTCAATCTGCTCCTCCTTCTTATCTCACCTTTCCCTCCTTTTTGCCTAATGACAAAGGGGGAGAGAACAGAGACTACGTGACTAAGATTGATATCTTCTTATGTTTTCATTTGCCTCTGTATTTTGTTATGTCACTTCAATTGTACTAACTTTGATTATCTTTACAAGTGGTTATTTATGTAATCTTGTGCCTATTATATTTTACAAAGTTTTATTGCATAACATATTCTTCCTTGGTGATCTCAAAGTTTTTCAAAATAAATTCAAAAAATTCACAAGTGTTGTCATCATCAAAAAGGGGGAAAATGTTGGTTCTCGGATTTATATTTTGATGATAACAAACTTGAAAAGGGAAAAAAGATTTAATTCAGTGAGATTTGAGGTGAGCATACCCGAGTATTTAAGTGAATACTTGAGTATAACCAAAGCCTCAACCCAAGACTCGCCTCTCGTTGCTAATATAAACATATTTTGATAAGTATTCGAGTTGTTAGCTCCTATGTTTTTTATGATTACAATGTTTAAGTCATTGAATTAAGATATGTTTGCTCAAGCAAGGAACTGAACCAATAAAGCATATCAGGCAATATTGCTCGAGCAAAGTACATAGTCTTACTCGAGCAACATCGAGAAAGATTAAAATTCTATAGTATCAAACACCTTGCTTGAGCATACATGAAGGTGTTACTCGAGCAAAGCTAGAAAGTATGCTTTCCCATCATGCTCGAGTAGGTTTGGAAGTGTTGCTCGAGCAAAGTCGAGCAACAGGTCTAAACCTCACTGATTGAATCCTGCCCGAGCAAATCTAGGAAGCATGCTCGCTCACCATGCTCAAGCATAAAGAAATCCATGCTCGAGCAACATCCCTCAGAAACATATCTTGCTTCTGTATTCAACTTGCCCGAGCATGAATCAATTCATACTCGAGCATGTATCTCGCTTCTTCACACTCCCCTCTGTATCTCACTTACCCGAGCATGAAAAATTTCATGCTCGAGCATCATGCCCAAGCAAGGGCAAAAGGGTTGCCCGAGCAACATGTGTATTCCTTTGGGATGTCACCTCTGCCTATGGATTGTCCGAGCAAGAATATCAGCTTGCTCGAGCAACAGCGTCTGGGAGCTATTTTTTTCTGCTCGATGAGAAGATTGCCCGAGCATGATAGATTCATGCTCGAGTAGCATGCTCGAGCAAAGGAATTTAGTTGCTTGAGCATCAGCGGCCAAGAGGCAATTCAAAAGAGCTTGCTCAAGCAAGCATGGATCATTGCTCGAGCAATAACATCCCTGTTTTCAAATCACTATCCTCTGAGATACATGAATCATTGAATGAACCTATGCTTCTTTCTAATATTGCATGTTACGATTACCAAATGCTTTTAACCAATCTGTTCATGAGTTTCAGATTAATTAAACAAGGATTACCAATGAATTTGAAAAAAGCAATCTCGTCTGTCAGAAGCATTAAATGCAATTACCTAAACCAGTGCTAAACAAGTAAAGGAACTCTGATTGAAGTAAAGTATCTCTGCTATTCCGTCTGGGCATTAAATGCTATTTCACAATGGTAAAACAAAAGGAATGAAAGAGAACGTCAACTCTGCACTGTCAACTTGAAATCCTTGACGAAAAACTTCATCTGTCTAACAGGCACATTCAAGTCTCTCAACGGCTATTTCACAAGCTTCACCAACGGTCATTAATTACTTCTTCTATAAATAGCTGAAGCATTCAACTCACCAACTACCGAAACGATGTGCAATCAATTCGAGTGTATTACTATTTGCTGTTTCAACTGTTTCATTAATATCTTCAGATATTTTCTTGTTCATCAGTGTTCATTTATATCTACTCATGAGGAGTTATTAAACACTTATTCATTTCATTTAGATATTGAATCTTAAGGTTAAGGAACCTTAAGTGAGGGTGTATTAATTACAGCTTGTAAGGGGGAGTGGAGTCTGAGAGGATCATCCTTCGTTTACAGAGTGTGTAATTGTCTTTGAAAGATGGTGGAATCCCAGGTGTTCTGGGAACTGGACGTAGGTCAGTGAATTTGGATCGAACCAGTATAAATCGCCTTGTGTCTATTTCACTTCTCTGTCTCATTCTTCTAATTTGTGCATCGTCGTGTGGGAGTGAAAAAGAATTTTAAAATAACCTATTCACCCCCTTCTAGGTGATATTCCATCTTCACGAGTAACCAAGTAAATACTCGAGTATTGTGTTTGTACTCGTAGGATTAGAAGCCTGAAAGACATAAGAGTACTCAAGTATGCAAATCACTACTCAAGTATGGGTGTTTGTTCCCAATGTACTGGTGAGTTATACTCAAGTACATAGCTATATTACTCGAGTAGGGGATCCTGTTACTTGAGTATGTTCAGTTAAACATGAGGCACTATTTTACTTTCAGATTAATACTCGAGTACGAAGTAGTTATACTCGAGTATGCTCGTTTGATAGCAGAAATTCAGAATAACTCTTGCAAGACATTTTGGAAAATATTTGAAGTAGGGGCGGAACTAGGAGGCTAGGGGTGACCCTTGCCCCTAAAATAACATAATAGAACCTAGGTGTTCAAGAAATTACATTTCAACCTCACAAAAATTTCAATATTTTCACTTTAGTCCCCACTAAAAAATTCATTAAGGGACTAAAATGAAAATATTGAAATTTTTATAGGACTAAAATATAATTTCATGAACATCTGGGTTCTATTCTGTAATTTTCACCCACCCAATTACAATTCCTGACTCCACTTATGATTTGAAGAATACTCAAGTAAACCAAATGAGTACTCGAGCATTATCGAAGCACAGAAAGACATTGCCAGAATTTGATGTGTAAGTTCTTGAAGATACTCGAGTATGTTTTAGCTTATTCGAGTATGGTACTCGAGTACAGGGAGTTAATACTCGAGTATTGGTTCAATTGTTCTTACTTCATCTTCGTAAATTCAAATTATCTGGTTATCATTCCATAACTTCTGATTATTACTCATTATCGTTCTCAATGCTTCTAAACATGTTTGTTAATAAGTTTCAGATGATTAATTAAAAGATCATGTGCAAATCCTTAAAAAGCAAGAATTGTGTCAGAACATTAAATGCATATCAAATGATCATACTCTTAGATATCCATTCCGCCAAAAGCGAAAGCGACTCATCCCTAGTCAATTACAGAGACCAAAGGCATGTCGTATGAAGATTTTCAACAGCGATACGAAAGTGACATATCGTCAAATCTTCCAATGACTCCGGTTTGTAACAGAAAGCTTCTGAGTAGAACAGAAAGTTTGAAGTCTCATAACGGATAGTTTGAAGTTTCTCCAAGAATCATTAATGGAGTTCATCTATAAAAGGCAGAACATTCAATATAGAGCCACCAACCAACGACGATAAAAATTTATTGCTTAGTTATTGATCATTAATACTCTTTGAAATATCTTGTGATATTCATATACTTCAGTGTTCATATATCTACTCTATGAGAGAGTCTTTATTACTCAACTGTTTGTTGTAAAATCTCAAGGTAGTGGGACCTTGATGTGCTTATCTAATTACAATTACAAGGGGGAGTGAGTGCTGGTGGGGATTACTCTAAGCTTATGTAATCGTTGAAAGATAGTGGAAATCTCGAAGACACTTGAGGACTGGACGTAGGTCAAGATATTAAGGCCTAACCAATATAAATCTCTGTGCATACTTTAGTGATATCTTTCTAACCTTTCCTTCCTGATTTAATTATTTGTTAAGATTGTTTTAGTTTTTATAACTCATCCAATTCACCACCCTCTTGGGTGATACGCTACAACTAATAGCTGTTAATGCTTCAAAATAGAAGCATTAATATAAGTATTTTAGGTTGTCAAAGTATGCCTAAACGTTTCAATTGGATGACTAAAATAATATCTCTTAAGTTGGGAAATTTTTAGAATGATAGGAAACACTCAAATAATGTCATCAAAGGGTGTTTAAAGGCTAGAACCTTGAGATTGATACATATATAAGTGGTTTATGGTTCTTCCTTGGTTATAACTGAATCTAAGCTCTATTTTGTTAAAGTCTATATGGGTTCTCTAATGAAAAGATAAGAGGAAGAATAGGTAAATTCCATTAGAGTTGTCGTCCCATTATGACTGAAAGTGGAATTTTGTGAATTAAAGCACTAATTTTTTAGTAAGACAAAACCTGGGTATTCGACCTCTTATGACCATGATATTTGGTGCACATTTGGTACGCATATAAATCTTTAAAAGGAGTCATAGATCATGTTAATTGGAGGTCTAAAACTCAATCTTTGATTTTTCAAAGTTAGAAAAGGAAAATTTAAAATTCTATTTTCAAAAATTATGGTTCCTGTTTTGAGCGATATTTTGACCAAGAAAATGACCTTGTCTGTTTGTGAAATTTGGACAAAAGATAGTAGGCCTCATAAGCTTTAAAAATATTTTTAGAACATATTAATCGGAGGTTTAGAACCCATGTTATGAATTTCCAAATTGGGCAGGAAACATAGGGCAAATGAATCCTTTTGACCATAATATTTGGTGAAACTTTATTGAACATGATAAGCTTTACAATGAGTTCAAAATCTCATTAATTGGATAAGTATAACGAAAGTTATGAATTTTTCAAAATGGGACAGGGAAACTGGAAAATCCTTTTTCTATATTCAAGTAGTGTCCATTTTGCGAAATTCTGGGAATGATACAGCCACAAATTGGGTTGTGATTATTTTTTCTTAAAATTATACTTATATAGCCTTAATTAGGAATTAGAATCACTTTATTTGGAGTTTCCTAGACCAAGTTGTGAGTTTTTCAAGTTCCTAGAGTAATTAGAAGCTGAATTTCCGTTAGGTCTTAAAATAATCACATTATTGAACAATTGCTGTTAGAACCGGCTATCACCCAAGAGGGGGTGAATTGGGTGTAAGATAAAAACTTAGGAACTTTGAAAATATTTTCGCGTCTTCTAAATTAACAAAAAGATATTGAAATAACATATACAGGAAATATAAGAGATAAAAGAAGAGAATATGCAAACTAAGATTTATACTGGTTCGGCCAATCCTTGACATACGTCCAATCCCCAAACTCAACTTGAGATTTTCAATCCACTATCTTCTTTCAACTTGATTACACACTTTGTACTTGAAGTAATCCTCTCACTAGGATTCACTCTCCCTTACAAGCTGTAATCAATACACCCACTTGATTACACACTCTGTACTCAAAGTAATCCTCTCACTAGGATTCACTCCCCCTTTACAAGCTGTAATCAATACAATGGGTTTCCCACTCAAGATCACTCAATCTTAAGTATCACTCAGATAAAATGATAAGATGATTATAGTGAATCTTCTCTCTCAGAAGTAAATGAATAAACACTGAAGTACAATACAAATTATTTCACTCTCTATGATGAACAATATGAACATTGAGAAATAGAGTGTATGAGTTATTGAACTATCGACGGTGAAGTAGTAAAATCATCTCATTGGGTTCGTCAAGTCATTCATCAATCGTCACTTCTTTCAGTTTGAAGACTTTGCTATTTATAGGCAATGAAGATCATTTAACTATTGTGAGCATTCGTCTATTGATTAATTCTTCCCGTTGGAATATGACCGTTGTGACTTTCGTTGGAAAAATAGTCGTTGCTTCTGACGTCATCATCTACTTTTTGTAAACTATTGTTAATCCTTCATATAATCATCTGAAAACTCATTAACAAACTGATTAAACATAATTAGGAATAGTAATGATAGATGATATGAAGAATCATAGATAGTTAGAGAGTTGGAAGATTCAAACGCATAGCATTTTCAGAAACAGAGACATATTGACTCGAGTCACATATTCCTGGCTCGAGTCAACTTAGTTTTGAAAACGCAGAGAATAAAAGAATTTGAACTGATTAACTCGAGGCATAAAAAACCTTGGCTCGAGTCTGTGCCCAAACTCGAGGCAACCAAAATCCTGGCTCGAGTCAGGTACAACAAAACACTTTGGGATTTCTGAAAAATGATCCTTCTGACCCGAGGTAGAGAGTGATGGCTCGAGTCAAATTATATTTTAAAATGTAACGGTCAAAATTCAAGCTAGAGTCAAACAAACTGGCTCGAGGTAAAAACCTCTCTCAAAATGTCTAACTTTCTGTTTGACTTCCACTTGAGTTAGACAAGCCTTGACCCATGGTAAGAGCTCATCAAAATTGCTTGCTTCCAAATTCTATAAAACACTTGTTAAGTCTAGATTCATATGAATTTGGTTTCACTTCATTTGGTTGTGTATAGTGTGGGCTATATCAAGAAAATCGAGCCTATGCTGGAATGAATCCATAATTTTGAGTGTCAACTTTTGAAGGCCATAACTCCCTGGTCTGAACTCCACTTTGGTTGGTTCAAATCTTGATAGAACTAATTTTGAGTCTACTTTCATATTCCACCAATTTCAGCTCAATTGGATTTGTAGTTTGTGAGATATACCCAAAACATTAAAGCTTGGTCAGCTGGATGGCGTGAATTTCAGTTCCAACTTCTACAATTCATATCTCCTTCATCTGAACTCCTTTGGCCTTGAATTTTATATAAAAATGATGTATTGGAAGTCTAGTTTCATTTTCCACTAGTTCCACCTCAATCCGATATCTGGTTTGGGAGATATCATCGAATTACCAGACATCGCCCAAGCTAAATGTGAAACAGAGGTGAACAAAGTTACTGAAAATCACTATTGGCTCGAGTCAGAAAAATGGCTGACTCGAGTTAAGACCCTAACTCGAGTCTATGAGTTCTCTTGCTCGAGTCAACTCCTACTAGATGCGGAAACACTGTAGAAAAACATTCTAACTCGAGTTTATACCCCTTGGCTCGAGTTAGTTCATCTCGAAGCTTGATTTTGCTTATCTTAAGTATGATTTGAGTCATTCCAACTTCCATATCATCATGGAGACTTCTAGAATCAATCTAAGAACTTGTATACTGACTTTCTCATTCCATTCAGCAAGCTCTTCTTTCTTTCTTCTTCTCTCGATCATTCTCCATAACTCAACTCTTTCTTTCTTCTCTTCTCTTGATCATTCTTCATAAACCAACTCTTTCTTTCTTCTTTTCTCTTGATTATTCTTTATTATTTGACTTCACATCTTCTTTGATTCTACATTAAATATAAGAATTAGTCAATGTATATTATACAATCTTTTGCTCTTAATAATGACATCTATATAAGACATCATCAAAACTAATCATATCTAACAATTGCAACTAGCCTTAGATGGAGATCCTTCACCCATGTTTGTCATCGGATCCTTCTTAGGTTGTTAAGCTTGAAACTTGGCTCTGATACCAAATGTTAGAACAAGAATTTCACCAAGTGGGGGTGAATTGAGTGATAGTTAAAATCTTAAACTTTAATGCAAACTGTAAGGAAAATAGGATGGGGTTGAATAGATGTCACGGCATGAGATTTATACTAGTTCGGTCCAAACCACATGACCTGCGTTCAGTCCTCAGAAGCCTTTTGAAATTTTCACTATTCTTTAAGATTTTCCTGGCTCTTGGTGCCTCAATACAAGCTAGTTCTTTTTCAAGAACAATCACTCCCCCTTACACTTTGCAATTTAATTCTCACTCAAGATCCCACAATCTTCAGTGTCTCAGATAATAAATGAATCAATAAATATTTCTCACAAGAGTAGATATAATCATTGAAGTATGTAACACTTCATCCAAAACGACATATATACTTACAGTTCAATATGTTACATGTCACTTATGAGCTTAGAGACTATCTCAACAGAACTTGAACAACATTTACTTAATACTTTCAAAATAATACTTCAAAGGTTTAGTCTCAAACAAATATTTATCAACCAAAGAATTTTAGGATGCAAAATAATCCTAGTGTCATGGAAATTAAATATAAAATGGCATAACGGCGCACGAAGAGTATAAATGAGCCTTCAAGGTTCACTCCATAGGTGCCTTCCCTTGCTCCTTACTAGAATAATCACATGAATTTGTTAATATAGGGTGAGATTCGATGTCTCAATAGCTACTAAAAAATTCTACCTTACATAAGCAAGTCACATATGATAAAAAGAAGGAGTTGATTTTATATATATATATATATATATATATATATATATATATATATATATATATATATTTGTATTTACCAAATCCTCGCACAAAATTATTCATAATTTAATCATCGTTGTAAATTTGTACTTTCATCATATAATGTATTATACAATTATGTAATATGCAATAGGTAGTCTCCCTTATAACATCATCCATCATTATTCTGCTGACTGGAGCCATAGGCTAACACATAGTCCAAAATAGATATATATTTGACTGGATTGATCCAAGCTCACCAGTTCTTAAGATACACTTAGTCAAAGATATAGAGCTTAAGTCCGGATTATGGCTCCCCTCCTTAAAAGAACACAACTAATTAATGAGGTGTCATATGTCTCACAGGTCCAATGCAATCTTGGCCAAAGGAAGATATGGAAGAAGAGACCCTGACAAGTACCATTCACTGTGCACTGAGTGGTGGCATAACATATGGTAAGAGTTCATCATACAAATTCCTCCTTACTCCAATCTATTGCAAATGCAACACCTATTGACAAATATGTTCGGTAACAATAAATCATGCTTTCATTTGTATCAATTATAATCATATTTAAATATGCCAAGAAGGAATTAATATAATAATTATTTAGCTAGATAATATATATATATATATATATATATATATATTTTTATAATAATTTAATATAATAATAATAATATATTATAAAAGAACGTTTAAAAGTAATAACATAACATTAATATCTTAACCAAATTAACATACAATGAGTTCAAACACGACCCTGGTTGCTTCCTACCCATACTATTATATTATAATAATTTATAATACATACACATATACATACAAATCAGTCCATTTATTTTGTAAAAGATAATTATACACAATTCACAAGCATATGGAAGATACCTGTGACTCTAGCTAAGCTCATAGATAATTGTAAATGGCTTACTCCAAATCTATAAATGAGGGTGTTAGTTGAAGAAGAATAAGGGACTGAAAGAGCACGGAGTGTATGGGAGCAGGAGATGGCACCACAAAATTATTGAATTGATTCAATACATATCCCCACACCGTAGCTTTTATCAATGTAGAGGAATTAAAAGAAAATGATGACTCCTTCAATCACGAACAACAACAAAAACGAAACTAAAGGAGAAAGAAAAAAGAGGATGGAATTCTAGCGCACCCACACTACAATGATGGAGAGAAAAATCAGCGGCTATAGCTGATAGAGTTGGGATGCCACGCGTGGAGTGTGAAGGAATAGATCTTATATAAGAGTAGGTCTAGGTAAGGGTTTGACTCCTTTTCTTAAATATATTTCTTTTAAAAAATAATAAAAATAAATAAATAAATAACAATTGTAATATTCGAACAGTATTTTTGTTTTTTATTATTTATTCCAATAATAAGATATATTTGCACACACATACCCATATATTTATGTGGTAATTATATTATTTTGCGTAAATAATATTATTATAAATTAAATATTATAGGATTAACTTATTATCCTAGGGAAAAGCACCAATGTAGTAACTTTTACCAAAAATTGAACCAATTAAAGCACATGGGAAAAGATTTACCAAAATAGGGCAGTCAATGGCGTCTTGTCAGGCAACGCCATTAGTGGTTGAGACATCTATGACGCCACCGCCCTTCAGGTCATCAAATTTCATCAATGGCGTAGACAGGGTTGACGCCATTAATGGCACCAAGCTACGTGACATGGAGATTCCAAATAAAGCTGACAAACTTCACGTGATGCGTTTCTGCTTTGCAACTTTTCTCTTCTTTTTTTCCTTTTTCCCATGTTCCATTCACAACTACAGTACTTTGCTTTGCGTCATAAAAATTCTTGTTTGAAGCTCGTCGTCCTAAACAAAACACTTCTTCCCTACTTTTAAATTTATAAACAAAAACAATTTATTGTAATATTTTTCAGTTAATCCCCTTATATCCCCACCCAGTTTTGGTGATTATAAAATTGTATGTTATATAAAAAGGCCTCTCCACTCAAAATTAATTTTTATGCGTAAAAATATTATCACATCTGGATACAGCTTATTTTAATTTATTGTAATGCTTTCATCAAAATGAGTTTATAATTAAGTTTATTAAATTTATATATTTATGTCAAATGCCCGCTTATATATATAAATATTATCACCATCGGATTTTTTATTTTTATTTTTGATAAAAAGAGGACATGTTTTTTAAAAATAAAAAAGATGAAGGGGAAGCATAAATTAATGAATGATCAATAGCAAGAGGTTTTCCAAGCATAATTTTTTATTTTTAAAAAACATGTCCTCTTTTTATCAAAAATAAAAATAAAAAATCCAGTGGTGATAATATTTATATATATAAGCAGGCATTTGACATAAATATATAAATTTAATAAACTTAATTATAAATTCATTTTGATCAATGCATTACAATAAATTAAAATAAGCTGTATCCAGTGGTGATAATATTTTTACGCATAAAAATTAATTTTGAGTGGAGAGGCCTTTTTATATAACATACAATATTATAATCACCAAAACTGGGTGGGGGATATAAGGGGATTAACTGAAAAAAGTATTACAAGAAATTGTTTTTGTTTATAAATTTAAAAGTAGGGAAGAAGTGTTTTGTTTAGGACAACGAGCTTCAAACATGAATTTTTATGACGAAAAGCAAAGTACTGTAGTTGTGAATGGAACATGGGAAAAAAGAAAAAAAGGAAGAAAAAAGTTGTAGAGTAGAAACGCATCACGTGAAGTTTGTCAGCTTTATTTGGAATCTCCACGTCACGCAGCTTGGCGCCATTAATGGCATCAAGCACCTTGACACCATTAATGGCGTCAACCCTGTCTACGCCATTGATGAAATTTGATGACCTGGAGGGCAGTGGCATCACGGATGTCTACACCACTGATGGCGTTGCCTAACAAGATGTTAGTTCTCTATGTGTTTTGATGATGACTAACAATTGTAAGCTCAAGAGATTGCTATTGATTCAATTCAAAATGACTTAGTCTTAAAAATCATAGTTTGCTATAATGACTCGAGTTGTCACTTAAAGACTCGAGTCATGCACTGTACTTCAGTCTTTTCAAAATGTCTTCTCGATAGCATCTTTTTTATATTTGATATGACTCGAGTCATTTTACTCCTAACTTGAGTCATGAGAGTCACAGAGAGCTCAACTGATTTAATTTTTTGATATGACTTGAGTCACCCTATATGACTCTAGTCATCTTATTTGAAATACCTTTCTGTTTGAAATATTACAACTATGACTCCAGTCAAATATACGTCACTCGAGTTACATTGACTCCAGTCACCTTGTGTAACATCCCAAATTTTTGGGATTTGGAAATTTGAAATATTATGAGGGAATTTCATTAAGAAAATTTGGCTTGAATTAATTGTTTGGGATTTATGGCCTAGAGGAATTAATTAGGAAAAGAAAATCCTTATATGAAGTTATGGATTAATTTATTTTTCATAAAATACAATTAATTAAGTAATGGTCTTGAATCATAAATAAGAGTCTAGAAGAAAATTAAGTGGGTTAATTTTTAGTGGTCTAACCCAAAACGCAATTTGGATATATATATGTATCCATGTTCCTCTGAAGAAGCTTCACTCATTTGATCTCCCGGCCTAACACGTGGGAACATTAAAATACTCATCAAGCCCATATCATTTTTTCATTCTTCTTTCCCCCCCCAAATCAATACGTGACCATGCATATTCATCCCCGGCTCAAACCAATGCAATTAAAGCAACTCATTTCGTTCCTTCTTTAGCCCACAAAGACGTGACATATTTTTATTCAAAAGCAAACCAAATAGAAACACACACACGCCGCAGAATCCTTCTCGAGCAGCCCACCCACACCATGCACCAACATGCTTCTCGAGCACCGTCGCACCATACCCCTCTCATTATAAACCATAATGCGTTCTTGCAAAGCATCAAGACAGAGGCGAGAGAAAGATAAAGAAACGTAAAGGGTGTGAGACGGAGAGTGAGTCCAAGAGAGGGAGATTACTGGAAGAAGAAGGAGTACCAAACACTCCTCCATTTCTGGTTCATCCCATCGGCCTTCACAAAAGGGCGAGGAACGAAACGCACCGAACATAGAGATAGAGAACCGAGGACGAGAGGAAGCATCGGAGAAGGAAAATAAGGATAGAAGCAGTGCTCACGCTGCATGCAAGCTTCAGGGACGACTAAGGTGAGTTCTTGGAACTTTTTCCTTCTAGTTTCCATGACCTTAGTGTGCTGTTTTTGCTGTTTGGTCAAGAAGAATAAAACTGAAAACGAAGCAGCTCTGTTTTTCGGACTCAAAACAGAGTGGTCTTGTGAGCTTCTGTTTCATAGTCAAATGTCTGTGTTTTTCCATGAAATTTTTACAGGGCATAGTAGACTCCATAAGCTTTAAAACAAGTCAAAACCCAGAAAAAACGGACATGTAGATTGAGAGATATGATTTTCCAAATTTCTACCAAAATCTGAGACGTTTTCTGCACTTGCAGAAAACAGTACTTTTCGAGTCTGATTTTTAAATATCAAATGTTTCCTTTTTTACTTGAAAATTTTACAGTATGTAGGATACATTTCAAAATTTCCAACGAGCCAAAGAACACCCCAAACGGAGGTCTACAACTCCGGATATGATTTTTGGAAGTTGAGTTAAAAATCTGAAACTTTCTGGTATGATTCTGGAGCAACCATATGACGTTGCATTTCGGACCAAGTAAACATTTGTGTTTTTCCCTGAGATTTTGTTATGACATATTGGACCTCTCAAGCTTTCCAAAAAGCCAAAAAACAGCTAAAACGGATTTGTACAAAGGGAGATATGATTTTCCAAAGTTTAGCCAAAATCTGAAACGTTTTCTGCACTTTTGGTGAACAGTGATTTTCGGGCTTGATTTCAAAATAGCAAACCTTTGTGTTTTTGCTTGAAAATTTTACAGTAATGAGTATACATCTCAAGCTTTCCAAAAAGCCAAAGAAAACCTAAATCGGAAGTGTGGAATGAGAGCTATCATTTTTCAAAGTTTGGTCAGAAAACCTGGAAAATCTTGTTCCAGATTTAAGTAATGTCTACTTTGCAAATTTCTGGGAATTATACAGCCATTATTTGCTTTGATGACCATTTGTCCCTTATACTAGACTTATAGAACTTTGAATAGAAATTTGGATCACCCCAATCGGAGATTTAGAGAATTAATTATGAATTTTCAAAGTTTAATGAAAATTCTGAGGAATTAAGTTAGGTCTTAAAGTAGGAAATTAAGGGAATTTTAGGGGTTAATGCATAATTCGCGTAGTTAGTTACTTTGCTACGTAAGAAGCGACTAATGACAGTGATAAAAATTTATAGGTATATCTTGACACCTATACCGATCCCAAAGACATCCCGACAAGTTAAAGATTTAAGTTCGAGGTGGGTAACTGTTATCTTGTTAGCTTGTATTAATGTATTAATGTATGAATGATCATGTTTGCTAGATGATTTACATGTTTATTTCCTAGCTATGGAATTGAGGCTGCGGTCTCATAGGGCTGCGTGTCCTAAAGGGCTGCGGTCCTTGGCCGTTAACTGCGGTTACGGTACGACTTGTTTACTGTGAATTATTCTATGCTTATACATGTGTTATTCGTTATTTACATTTCATACCCGCATATGAGATTAACTGTTACCCCTGGGGTTCATTCATTTGAACTCCAGATCACATGAAAGAGATAGGTAGTGGATCGGGATCAAGAGGAAAGAAGTAGCTGTAAGGGTTACAGCAGATGGAACTTGTGGGAGAAATATGATTAGCCGGACTTTAGTTTATCGTTTATCATCTCTGTCTATTTTGGATTATCGTATTAACATCCCACTTTGGGATAGATTCGAATCGCGTTAGATTATCCTCATGTTTTCAAAACCAAGTTATTTTTAAGAAAGTTTTTATTCCGCAATTAAGTCGTCCAAACCACTTCGATGCACCGTGCGCTATAACTCTGATAAATAAAGGCGTAATTAGGACGGGTGCCACAGTTTTGGTATCAGAGCCCTGGTTTGGACAATTTTTTTTAAAAAGGATTTAAACTTGGTTATGTTGAAAACATTATGAGGATTTTCGAAGAAAAATTATCCCTTGTTGTGCGTACGTTAGTGTATATTTAAAACCACGTATAGAGGAGCGCTAGAAACCCAACCTAGTACCAATTTAAGTGTAGTAGTCTTGTCGCAACCATTCCTAAGTCCTAGGGACGTGTTATTAAAAAATGGTGATTTGTAATGGCAAGTACCTTATGTTTGAACAAGATTATGGGATGTTAGTAACAAGTATGATGTATGTTTAAATACATATGAATATTTGGAATGATTATTATACCTCTGTTATTAACAACCAAAATTCTTTTTGACATAAAGTACTATAGTGCAATGGCCAACACAAGAACCAGTTGAAGACAAATTCCCGACGGGCGCGCCCCCAACAAGGAGAAAATCCACCTACACGTGGAAGGGGCGGAGGCCGAGGTCGAGGACGAGGCCGAGGACGAGGCGAGGGAAGACCCAATCAACAAGAACCTCCAGTCCAGGGACCCCATGCAACAAGCACGAGTGATGTTGGGTGAATATCAAGAGTCGTTAAGGGAGCTCAGAGAAGAGGTATTCATGTTGAAGGCAGAACGAGACGAAGCAAGGCAGCGTGCTGAAGCTGCAGAAGCACGACTAGCTCAGAGGGTAGAAACGGAAGAAGAGGAAAATCAAGAGAATAACCTTCTACGGGTAGAGGTTCCACCTCTTGCCCAACCGCAACAACGAGAGATCTCGGAGAGTCCCATTCTGGACTATTCAATTTTGTAAGCACAACCCGCCATCATTTGCGGTGAACACATACGAAGCCGCCGAGAATTGGCCGCTCGGGACCGGAGAAAATCTTTGAAGTCATGGAGTGCCCCCGGAGAACGAATGGCACAACTAGCCATATATAAACCGGAAGGCGATGCATACCATTGGTGGAAGAGCGTGGCTAAGGCTTTGTGTGCCCAATATAGACCAATTACTTGGGAGCTATTCCAAGAGAAGTTCAATGAGAAGTACTTTCCCCCCTTAGTCCAAGTAGAGATGGAGCATGACTTCATAACCATCAAGCAGAAACCGGGAGAGTCTTTTGACAAGTATCTAGCAAGGTTTACCAATCTGTCCCGCTACTCCTCCTACCTAAAGGAGAATGAAGATGAGGGATGGAAGGTAAATAGGCTCATCAAGGACCGCAATTTGAGATGAGGGATAGACTAATCTCCCGACGATTTCTTACATTCCACCAAGCCGAGGAAGAATGTAGGATAATCGAACGCAACCCTGCGGGAGCTGCATGAAAGTAGGATGGAGATGAATAACAGTGGGCATAGCCGTGGAAATTGCATGAGTAATCAAAAGAGGAAAGGGAACTGGTCTGGTTACAAGGGCAAGAACAAGAAGCCCAATCTCTACCGGCAGAACAATTCAAGACCGCCAGCACCCCGACCTTGTGAGAAGTGCGGGAAGAGCCACCCGGGAGTAAGATGTGATGGGAAGCTGACCTGCTTCAAGTGTAACCAGCTGGGACACTTCAGTTTTAACTGCCCGCAGAATACCGGGGAAAAGAGGCTGCAAAATCATGGAAGGGTCTTTGCATTGACCCAAGAAGAGGCCAGGAAGTCTCCTGACATGATCCAAGGTACAATCTCACTAAATGGTAACTCTTTGCAAGCATTATTTGATTCGGGTGCTAGCCATTCTTTTATTGCATGTGATTGTGTTAGACGGCTAGGGATGAACACCCATAGATTACCATATGATTTGATTGTAAGTACACCACTTGGTGTTAAGTCTGTAGTATGTGATGCGTGCTTGAATTGTGTATTGATTGTAAATGGACATGAGTCCACACTAGATTTAATTTGTCTACCGTTGGTTGATATTGACGTCATACCGGGATTGAACGGTTAACGCCAACAATGCGTTGATCGATCGGTAACAAGCTTAATTTTATACTCACAAGTCAACGAGAGGATACTAGGGCAAACAATTTGAATCTTCTCACCGCCCAAGAAGCGAAGAAATGCTCGAATCAAGGTTGCCTAGGGTACATGGTATTTTTCTCGGTGCAGCGAGAGAATGAACCTACATTGTCGATATACCAAAGTAGTGAATGAATTTCCCGAAGTATTCCCGGAAGACATTAGTGGATTGCCACCGTGAGGGAAGTTGAGTTCACTATTGAGTGATGCCGGCACGGCCCATATCGCCACCCTACGTAATGGCACCGAGTGAAATGGCGTAATTGAAGAACCAAATTGAAGAGTTCTTGGAGAAAGAATTCATCCGACCCAGTGTGTCACCCTGGGGAGCTCCAGTCCTGTTTGTGAAGAAGAATGATGGGAGTCTTCGACTCTGCATTGATTATAGGGAGTTGAACAAGGTAACAATCAAAAACAAATATCCACTCCCTAGAATTGATGATTTGTTAGACCAATTATCGGTTCATGTGTTTTCTCGAAGATTGATCTACGCTCGGGATACCATCGATTACGTGTAAGAGCCGAGGATGTTCCAAAGATGCCTTCGTAACCGGATATGGATACTATGAATTTATGGTGATGCCCTTTGGTTTAACTAATGCACTGCAGTGTTCATGGACTATATGAATCGAATCTTTCGTGAGTATCTAGATCGATTTGTAGTAGTCTTCATTGATGACATTCTGATCTACTCCAAGAATAAGGAGGAACATGAACACCATCTGCGGCAGGTACTTAATGTACTGAAAGAGAAGCAACTCTACGCCAAGCTGAACAAGTGTGACTTTTGGCTTTCAGAAGTTAGATTTCTGGGCCATGTGATATCACGAGATGGGGTCGCGTTGATCCTAGTAAAGTGGAAGCAAGAGTACTAGACTCGGAAGAGACCGAGACGGAATCGAAATACGGAGTTTCTTGGTCTCGGCGGGATATTACCGCAGATTCATAAAGGATTTCTCCAGACTTGCCTTGCCATTAACAAAACTGACGCGAAAGAACCAATCATTTGTTTGGGATGAGCGTTGTGAGGGTAGCTTCAGAGAACTGAGGGAGAGGTTGACTACAGCACCAGTGTTGATTATCCCGAATCCGGGTGAGACATATGTTGTCTATAGTGATGCTAGTAAGCATGGATTGAGATGTGTCCCGATGCAGCGGGCGGGGTGGTGGCATATGCCTCTCGATGAAGCCTCACGAGTTAAACTACCCAACTCATGATTTGGAGCTCGCGGCTATTGTTTTTGCATTGAAAATTTGGCGGCATTATTTGTATGGCAATACCGTGGAACTGTACTGTGACCACAAGAGTCTTAAATACCTCTTTGACCAGAGAGAGCTAAATATGAGACAGCGTAGATGGATGGAGTTGCAAAAAGATTATGACTTGGAGATTAAATACCACCCAGGGAAAGCCAATATTGTCGCAAATGCTTTAAGCAGGAAAGTAGTGCAGACAAGATTCATGATGATCCACGAAGAAATTACTAGACGATTTCGAGATATGAATCATCCAACCAAATTGCTATGGAACCAAAAGAGCCTCATGAAGTGTATCTTGCAAGTCTTCTTGTTAGTCAAGGAGATTATGATCGAGGGATGAAATTGAAGAAGCTCGAAGCAAGACAAACAAGCAAATGCTATACGAGAGATGATCTCTCGAAACGAGACTCAAGATCATGATCTATCACCGGTGGATTAGTGCGAGGTATAAGAAAAGGATTTATATACCGAAAAATGAAGAGTTGAGGCGTAGAAAATACTAGATGAAGCTCACAAGAGCAAATACACCTTACATCCAGGCATGGTCAAGATGTACGAATTTGAAATCGAGGTCCGGTGGCCGGGGTTGAAGAAAGAAGTAACCCAATATGTAGCCAAATGTTTAACATGTCGAGGGTGAAACTTGAACATCAACGACCGCCGGGACCACTACGTAGAATTGGAATTCCAGAATGGAAGTGGGAGGATGTTACCATGGATCTAGTAGTGGGATTACCCAAGATCGGGCATTTTGATGCAATGCGGGTAATTGTTGATCGTTTTACTAAGTCGGCACACTTTCTTCCCATCGGTGCTAGTTATTCTCTGCGAAACTAGCCGAGGTCTACATTAAGGAAATCGTGAGACTCCACGGTATACCGAAGAGTATTATTTCGACGAGAGATCCTCGATTCACATCCCGATTTTGGCAAGCTCTACATGAAGCTCGGGGTCAAAGTTAAAATTCGCATGCTTACCACCCCCGTGATCGATGGTCAATCGAACGAACCATACGACGCTAGAAGATATGTTGAGAGCGTGTGTATTGGACTTTAAAGGACATTGGGATCAATATCTCCCACCGGCGATTTTGCATATAATAAATGCCTATCACTCGAGTATCCGGATGGCTCCGTTTGAAGCATTATATGGCAGAAATGTCGATCACCCATTTGCGGATGAGTTGTCTCGAGAGGAGGCTAATTGGGACAGAAATAGTTGACAAAACCTCCGAACACATTAAACCGATCAAGGAGAGGCTCTTAGCAAAGACAAAGCGAGCGTAAAAGCTATCGCCGATAAAAGAAGAAGGCCTTTAGAGTTTGAAGTAGGAGATCACGTCTTTCCGAAGATATCTCCCGATTGTGGGTTGGTAGAACATTAAAGAGGAAAAAGTTAAGTCCTCGATATGTTGGTCCGTTTGAAATATTGGCAAAACGTGGACCAAAGTAGCCTACCCGCCTAGCCCTACCCCCAAACATGAGCAGACTTCATGATGTATTCCATGTCTCCCGCTTGAAAAAGTATCAACCGGATCGCGATCATGTCTTAGAGTATGAGGATGTCGAACTCCGACATGATAATACTTTCGTGGTTGAGCCGATACAAATAATTGCTCATCGGGAAAAGCAGCTCAGACACAAGAGTATCCCATTGGTGAAGGTGGTCTGGAAAGGGTTATCTCCTGAGGAAGCAACATGGGAAACAAAGGAAAGCATGAAGGAGAAGTACCC
This sequence comes from Acacia melanoxylon, assembly GCA_019022615.1. Classification (NCBI taxonomy): domain Eukaryota; kingdom Viridiplantae; phylum Streptophyta; class Magnoliopsida; order Fabales; family Fabaceae; genus Acacia; species Acacia melanoxylon. The sequence continues at coordinate 317,238 of JAFJYJ010000072.1, forward strand.
AGAATTTATGGCTCAGAGTTTGCAAAATGTGTAACAAATTTCGGGGACGAAATTTAAATTAACGGGGGGAGTAAATGTAACATCCCAAATTTTTGGGATTTGGAAATTTGAAATATTATGAGGGAATTTCATTAAGAAAATTTGGCTTGAATTAATTGTTTGGGATTTATGGCCTAGAGGAATTAATTAGGAAAAGAAAATCCTTATATGAAGTTATGGATTAATTTATTTTTCATAAAATACAATTAATTAAGTAATGGTCTTGAATCATAAATAAGAGTCTAGAAGAAAATTAAGTGGGTTAATTTTTAGTGGTCTAACCCAAAACGCAGCTGGATATATATATGTATCCATGTTCCTCTACAGTAAGCCAGCTCATTTGATCTCCTGGCCTAACACGTGAGAACATTAAAATACTCATCAAGCCCATATCATTTTTTCATTCTTCTTTCCCCCAGCCCAATACGTGACCATGCATATTCATCCCCAGCTCAAACCAATGCAATTAAAGCAACTCATTTCGTTCCTTCTTTAGCCCACAGCACGTGACATATTTTTATTCAGCAGCAAACCAAATAGAAACACACACACGCCTGCAGAATCCTTCTCGAGCAGCCCACCCACACCATGCACCAACATGCTTCTCGAGCGAATTTCACCATACCCTCTCATTATAAACCATACCCCTCTCATTATAAACCACAGAGGCAGAGAAAGATAAAGAAACGTAAAGGGTGTGAGACGGAGAGTGAGTCCAAGAGAGGGAGATTACTGGAAGAAGAAGGGAGTACCAAACACTCCTCCATTTCTGGTTCATCCCATCGGCCTTCACAAAATGGCAGGGAACAGAAACGCACCGAACATAGAGATAGAGAACCGAGGACGAGAGGAAGCATCGGAGAAGGAAAATAAGGATAGAAGCAGTGCTCACGCTGCATGCAAGCTTCAGGGACGACTAAGGTGAGTTCTTGGAACTTTTTCCTTCTAGTTTCCATGACCTTAGTGTGCTGTTTTTGCTGTTTGGTCAAGAAGAATAAAACTGAAAACGAAGCAGCTCTGTTTTTCAGACTCAAAACAGAGTGGTCTTGTGAGCTTCTGTTTCATAGTCAAATGTCTGTGTTTTTCCATGAAATTTTTACAGGGCATAGTAGACTCCATAAGCTTTAAAACAAGTCAAAACCCAGAAAAAACGGACATGTAGATTGAGAGATATGATTTTCCAAATTTCTACCAAAATCTGAGACGTTTTCTGCACTTGCAGAAAACAGTACTTTTCGAGTCTGATTTTTAAATATCAAATGTTTCCTTTTTTACTTGAAAATTTTACAGTATGTAGGATACATTTCAAAATTTCCAACGAGCCAAAGAACACCCCAAACGGAGGTCTACAACTCCGGATATGATTTTTGGAAGTTGAGTTAAAAATCTGAAACTTTCTGGTATGATTCTGGAGCAACCATATGACGTTGCATTTCGGACCAAGTAAACATTTGTGTTTTTCCCTGAGATTTTGTTATGACATATTGGACCTCTCAAGCTTTCCAAAAAGCCAAAAAACAGCTAAAACGGATTTGTACAAAGGGAGATATGATTTTCCAAAGTTTAGCCAAAATCTGAAACGTTTTCTGCACTTTTGGTGAACAGTGATTTTCGGGCTTGATTTCAAAATAGCAAACCTTTGTGTTTTTGCTTGAAAATTTTACAGTAATGAGTATACATCTCAAGCTTTCCAAAAAGCCAAAGAAAACCTAAATCGGAAGTGTGGAATGAGAGCTATCATTTTTCAAAGTTTGGTCAGAAAACCTGGAAAATCTTGTTCCAGATTTAAGTAATGTCTACTTTGCAAATTTCTGGGAATTATACAGCCATTATTTGCTTTGATGACCATTTGTCCCTTATACTAGACTTATAGAACTTTGAATAGAAATTTGGATCACCCCAATCGGAGATTTAGAGAATTAATTATGAATTTTCAAAGTTTAATGAAAATTCTGAGGAATTAAGTTAGGTCTTAAAGTAGGAAATTAAGGGAATTTTAGGGGTTAATGCATAATTCGCGTAGTTAGTTACTTTGCTACGTAAGAAGCGACTAATGACAGTGATAAAAATTTATAGGTATATCTTGACACCTATACCGATCCCAAAGACATCCCGACAAGTTAAGGATTCAAGTTCGAGGTGGGTAATCGTTATCTTGTTAGCTTGTATTAATGTATTAATGTATGAATGATCATGTTTGCTAGATGATTTACATGTTTATTTCCTAGCTATGGAATTGAGGCTGCGGTCTCATAGGGCTGCGTGTCCTAAAGGGTGCGGTCCTTGGCCGTTAACCGCGGTTACGGTACGACTTGTTTCTTCGTGAATTATTCTATGCTTATACATGTGTTATACCGTTATTTACATTTCATACCCGCATATGAGATTAACTGTTACCCCCCGGGGTTCATTCATTTGAACTCCGATCACATGAAAGAGACAGGTAGTGGATCGGGATCAAGAGGAAAGAAGTAGCTGTAAGGGTTACAGCAGATGGAACTTGTGGGAGAAATATGATTAGCCAGACTTTAGTTTATCGTTTATCATCTGTCTATTTTGGATTACTGTATTAACATCCCACTTTGGGATAGATTCGAATCGCGTTAGATTATCCTCATGTTTTCAAAACCAAGTTATTTTTAAGAAAGTTTTTATTCCGCAATTAAGTCGTCCAAACCACTTCGATGCCTGTGCGCTATAACTCTGATAAATAAAGGCGTAATTAGGACGGGTGCCACACCTTGTATGACTCCAGTCATCCTATTTGAAACTCTTCTCTGATTGAAATATGTTAACTATGACTCCAGTCAGATATACATGGCTCGAGTCACATGACTCCAGTCATCAGTATATGACTCCAGTTAAATATATCAGTTTTTGATATCTTCGTTCACGTAATTTGAAAATTATTGATTATGCTTTGGGTACTCCATATTATTGATTCTTACTATTCCTAACAAAGTTTAATCAGTTTGCTAATGAGTTTCAGACATGATTAACAAGTTTTAATCATCAAATTATGATAAAGCAATTTGTGTCATACGCATTAAATGCTTAAGTAGAGACGAAGCATGAAAATGAAAATTAGACTTCTGAGCAATGATAAAGCATTCCGGCCATTTCCAGTCACCATTCTACCTGAGTCTCAACGGAAAAATCGAATGAAGAATGTCAACGGAGAATAACGGCTAACTTTGGAAGAATACGAAGAGACGAAGCAGAGCTCAACTCAACGGATATATTCATTAATCTCAACGGCTCATTGATCTCTCTTCAACGGTCATTAAATGCAACGATCTATAAAAGCCAGAAGCATTCAATTCTCCAACACCCAAAACTCTGCGCATTCAATTGGCAACTTAAGCATTTACTGTTTCTACTCTTACAGTTAATATCTTTGGATATTTAAATCTTCAATGATTATACATCTATTCTTTTAGAGAGTTAATCATTGTTTATCCATCTTTGTAAGAATCTCAAAGTATTGGGACTTTGGGATTAGGACATTTGATTACAACTTGTAAGGAGAAGTAAGTTCTAATGAGAGAATTACTCCGAGAGTTACAGAGTGTGTAATCATTTGAGTTAGTGAAATCCCGAAGAGTCTGGAGATTGGACGTAGGTCAAAGATTTGGACCGAACCAGTATAAATTTATTGTGTTCTATCTTTCTCTTCCTTACTCTGTTCATCTATGTTTTGTTAGCAACTAACAGAGTATTTTGGAAAGAAAATTTTAACCACCCAATTCACCCCCCTCTTGGTGATATTCCATCTTTCACAAGACGCCATTGACTGCCCTATTTTGGTAAATCTTTTCTCATGTGCTTTAACTGGGTATAATTTTTGATAAAAGTTACTACATTGGTGCTTTTCCCTATTATCCTAGGTTAGTTGGGATCAGATTCCCTTGTATTTAAATTTCAAATTCCCCCATTCGATCCTAGAAGATCTCGGATGTGTTATAACATGTCCTACTTACTTGTACTATATATAATTCTTGAGCATAAAATAAATATTAAGTCCTATTATGCTACAATTTAAAATAAATATTTTAAGGTGGTATTTTATTTCTATTATTTTTTTTGAACAAATATTTAGAGCTTGATACTTTTTCTACATTACTAACACTTTTCTAATTATTAATTAATTATATACTCTTTGACTAAACAAGACTTAAGCAACAACTAACTCTAAGTGCTAATAAAAATTAGGATGCTACAAAATACAGATTCAAACTTAAGATCTTTAAGACTTTGTAATGAATGTAACAAAAGTTTTTTTGTAGTAGTTCGTTGAAGTTAGGTACATTCGTCTTCAATGCTCTGGGTATTTATAGGTAGAGTGAATGACCATTGTCTTGTTGAGTGTATCTGTTGGAGTTTTCTCAATTTTTGATATATATATTTGTTAAGCCTCTGAATAGTCGTTGTGTTTAAGGAACTAGTCTTGGGGCAAAGATAATGTTCAATATTTGAATGTCTTTGCATTTAATGCTTCTGACCCAATTTTTTTTTTTTCCAGTTTGTGAATTAAACCTTGTTTGATCACCTAAAAAACACTTAAGTACTAGTATAGTAAACATTTAGAATTATTAGAAGCAAGAAGAACAAATTTCACAATCATTCTAGTGATTTAAAAAGTTCTGAAGCGCTGCTCTGTATTATGGGAAAACATTACTTGAGTGATCTTCTCTTAGCAGTTTAAAAATCTTACATAGCATTGGATGGGTCACTAGAGTGATGTGCTAGTGATTCACAAAACGGGATCACTCGAGTGGTCACTGGAGTGATCTTTTCAGATTACTTGGTGTATCACTTGAGTGATCAGCTAGTGATGAGGAATTACAAGGTCACTCGAGTGATCTTGTTTCTTTTAATTGTTTAGAAAAATATATCGCTTGATCATATCATTGAAGTGTTCTTTTAGTGGTGTTGTTTTAACACATCACTCGAGTCATTTTATACTTAGAATTTTTTTTTTTTGATTTCAGAAGACTTCTAGGATCACTGCAGTGTTGTACTAGTGATGCTTTTTGTCTCATCACTCGAGTGATCTCAAGTCATCACTCAAGTGGTCATTAGAGTGATTTTTTCTTTAAAGTTCTTTAGAGCAGCATCACTGGAATAAGTCACTTGAGTAGTGTGCTGGTGATGAATTTTAACCTATCACTTGAGTGAACTTGGAATATCACTCGAGTGATTTCCCCTTGAAAATTTTGCAGTCACTGATCACTAGATGAATCACTATGGTGATTTGTTGGTGATGGATTTTAATACATCACTCGAGTGATATTCTTTTGTGAAATTATTTCATTAGAAAGATCACCATGATGATGATATATATAAGATCTGTCACATCACTCAAGTAGTCACTCGAGTGATATGTTTTTTCAACTTTTATTGACTTACAATGATGATTTCTCTATCACTCGAATGTCACTCGAGTGATCCAACAGATTTTACAAAATAGAGATCTTTTCTTGTTCAAAATATTTTGTTCATCATTCAAATCATATGCAAAAACTTTCTAAGCTTTGTTATCAACAAAACATAGAATATAACATACCTTACCTAGATATTATTCCAAAATGCTTGCGTAATCTCTCTGTACCCTACATTAGTTACCTGCCATGATAGGAACATTGATCCTTGTTGCTAAGTCGATATAACTGTTGAAGTGTGACAGCCAAAAAGAGGTTGACCGTCATTATTCCATGTCATTTTAATTTTTTTCCTAAAAGACTTTGCTTTATTCACAAAAGTCAAGGGGTAGCGACCTCTCTTAACAATATCTCGCACTTATTCTAACAATGCTTCCAAGGCCTTGTTTTTGGGTTTTGTAAGGAGAAAATCGGTACCAGTGGGAATGCCATTACTAGGACCATCAGAACTAAAGGCACTATTAGAACTAGGGGCATCATCAGTGCCGCAGGAAGTAGATCTGGCCATTTTAACTAGAAAACAAAACACAGTCAGTTAGCCATAAGGAACAAAGCAATGGGTTTTCCAGATAAATATGATGCATGATTAAGGTCAAAACCTACCTAAGCAAGATGAAGTAGAAATAAGGAGCAAACGGAATGGAGAATGGAGAATGCAAATGTAGAAGAGAAATCATATCTTAAAAAAAGAAGAAGAACATAGCAAGTAAATGAATGTGACATAGCTAGGGCTTCAAAACGAAAAAGTGAGTTAAAAAATTAAGTTCAAAGAAAGCAGTGGAGGATGTGGTTCGCTTGGATGTGATTGTCGAAGGTTGGAAAAGTTAATCAGAGTTGTAGGGTTCCGAGGATGGTGGGAACGTTTGACCAAAGATAGCATGTTACGAGTAATAACTTTGAAAAGTGAAGAGGCGTGACATAGCGAGTACATGTTTTAAAAGACTTGACGAAACTTGCTAACGGTTCTAATTAAGTTTAAAACTGTTATGATTGGTGGCCTTTTCTTACATTTCTTAATTAACAACTGTAATAAACCTTTGAACAAAAGTTCACAGTTTTAACATCACAGTCGTTTGGTGTTGTAAACGGTGATGATGATTTCCTCATAACTGGTAGGTATTTGATATGGTAATGGGTTTTACATAATAACGGCTACTTATTTGACTTTTTTAAAATAATTTTTTAAGTTGAGTATTCAACCCCATAGTACAAACAAAAAATTAAATAAAAGAAAACACGTTTGAATAAACTAACAAAAAAGGCCTAAATTAGTAATGATTGTTTACTAATAACTATGAAGAGATAATTGCTTTTTTTTTTTAAATATTTTTGGGCTACATTACCCTAATGATTTTTTTTAATATTCAAAAAATAAAAAAGCAATAGTAGTTTTTAGTCATCACCACTACTGTAGTTATTGAGGTACCCATACAAGTGTGTGTTTGTGATAACAGTGGGAAAAATGACTTATTTGCAATCTCACTTATGAAAAAGTAAGATTGGCTGAAAGTCAGATTGAGAACTATGATTTATATTTGGATTGACAATAGTATAAGTATCTTTTGTGAAATTGAAATTTATTTGGAATGGCGGTAGCGTTAGTGACATTTGAGATGATTATCAGATAAAAATTAAAATCAAAACAATAAAAAAGTGAAAAATGCTAACTTAGAAAATTTAGCAATGCTAAACTATATAATTTGATCAAATAATATTATATAAGTAACTGGATTACAGGTCCCGTACAATTTGGTCTCTAATTGTGCCATGAATCCGATTCATTTAGGATGAAGATGACGCATCATAATTAGTCGAGAAAGGCTCTTCATCTACACTAATATTTCCATTTTCAATTTCTATGAAATTAACATATGTTTGAGAATTTATCCTAATAAAATTATGTATGGCCATTATTGTACAAACCATGTAGACTTGTGTTTGGTATCTATATTGGCGCATTCTTTGTAAGATTAATTTTGATGAGAAAATGTTAAATTATTATTAAAAAAAAATAAAAACACTAAAGTGCTTAATTAAATATATTTAATGGGTAAAACCGTATATAAATTAGAATATATGCAAATATATATTTGATGATATATTGCTTATTGCTTATCGAATCACTCATCCCTTTTTATAATACACTTACTTACTTGTTTTCAAAGACCATTAAATATATATATTTTAATATATATCCACTAATTAATATGATGAGATGAGATATTGTTATTACCCTTTTTTATTACTACCAATGTTACTATCACTTTTTCACCGTCCCTTACTTAATATGATAATTAATACGGGTAAATTGAAAATTACAAATTTAATGGGTGTAATTGTTTTTAGGGAAAATTCATATGAGGGCCCCTTTAGCCCTAATAATCCCAAAAAAGGCCCATAAACTCGTGAATCCTAGAAAAGGCCTTAGGGCCTTTATAGGTATTAAGTTACAATGCCAAATTACCTTCATGCCCTGTGTGGAAGTCTGAAATTAAACAAATTTGAAAATTAGTCTTGCCCTATTCGAACTGAAATCCCTCTTCTCCGTCGCTCCCTTCTCCGATCTCTGACCTTCTCAGTCTCGATCTCCGCCTCTGCGTGTCCGTGCTCGTGGGTCTCCGCCTCAGTGCTCGTGGGTCTCCGCCTCAGTGCTCGTGGGTCTCCGCCTCTGCGCCGCCGTCCTTGTCCGTCTCTGTGCCTCCGCCTCTGTGCTCGTAGGTTGGTTTTCATGCGAGTGGACCTTCTTCTTCAAGTGCAATAGAGAGAGAAGCCACTATTGCAACTTTGATTCTTCTTCTTCGTGTTCGGTAAGCTTGAACACATAAGGGAGAAGGGAAAATCTGAGTTAGTAAAAATTTGTGATTAATTGGCTTTTGCAAAGAACCCAATCATGGCCAAAAACTAATTGACTTATGCATTTAAGTTTCGCAATGGTTATTAACTCCGAATGTGTTTGTTCAGTTTGGGCTCTATGATCACAATAACTTGATGTTTCCTTGCCTTATGCTTTTATATGTTGTTTGTATATACGTGATGTGTTTGCCTACAAGGCTCGAGTGATTATGAGTATGAGTATATATGCTTGTTGCTCGCTTTTCAAATCCTTTTTTCGCATCTTATTTAAAGGATCGAGTGTTTGTGAGTATGTCATTTGCCAAATGCTTGTGATACGAGATCCCGAAATTGATGAAGGTAACTTAAAAATAGTTCTTTACATAGTTGATATTATCGTATATGCTTGTGCTACTTTCTTAAAATTGCTTTATGTTTTGAGGACATGGGTGTAAGCTTGAATTAATATCGACTCGAGCAACTAAGGCTTTGTTTGGTTTGGGGGAAGGGGGGGGAGGGAAGGGGAGGGAAAATGGAGGGAAAAAATTTAAATGAGCGGAAAATGCTGGGGGGACCCACTACAAATAACTTTTCTCTCCCTCCATTTTCTCTCCCCTCCCCTCCCCTCCCCTCCCCCAAACCATGCATACCCTAAGGGTATAATTTTGGTATTTGGATGAGCTTGATCTAAGAAGTTCTTAGGCATCTCTAGGTCATTGAAAACATTATCTACTACATCATTAATATATGAATTTTTATTTTATTTGAAATTGACAGAAGTATTATTATTTTTCCATGTATATACGATTAATATGTCTGCACAAGATGATCATTAAGGAAGGATTAATTTTCTCCGAGGTGTAATCTAGTTTATTTGAGTAGAATATAGTTTCCATCAAGTTTATTATTCTTTTCCCTAATATTATTGTTGCATATGCTCTTTTTTCTTTTGGATTGAGATTCACAAATCAAATCTTTTCTCCTTGGTTTTTCTCGCTAGAGACAATTATTTTCCCTTTTGGCAAAACTAATCGGAGACTCCCCTGGCTTGATAAACATCTTTGCAGGATATGACCATTTTTTAACTAAGCTATATGAATAGAATTGAGTTTCTTTGTAGTGTTGTATAATTATTTCAAGTTCATCTATGGTTTATTTATATTTTACTTGATCTATAAACATTGTTTTTATGGTTTGCTTGTTATATACCTTAATTATATTCCTCTATATACTCTGCATGATTTCTGATGGGATCTTATTGAAATGTGCTTTTGGTTGTACATTTAAACTGTTTGCTATTTTTGTAAGTCATTATTGTTGCCAAATCTTGGATACTACCTGAGATTACTATTGTCTTGTTTTACATATGCGTACTTGATGCTCTAGTGAATTTGAGCTTTAAGCGAATGGTGTGAAAAGTTTTTTTTTAATGAGAAAACCTTTGAATTTGCATCAAATCTGAATTTTGGTCTGAGTTGTTGGTCTTTTGGATCATAAATTGCAGTTTCATTACTAAGAATATGACCTTTTGGATAATAAATTGCAGTTTTTGGTCTTTTGGATCATAAATTGAAGTTTTTAGGTTGTTCTATTCCCTTCCCCATTTCTTCAAAGGTATTTTCCATATTGCGGTGCGATATCAACGCTTTAACATAAGGACAAGAAACAACAATGAAACACTCTCAAAGGGATGTGAGGTTCTCGGGCTATAACTTGTTCACGTAGAAGAATTCTTCAAGCAACATGTAGAAAAAAAAAAAGGTGAAGGGCAAGGGGAAGAAAGTTGTAGGAGGTGACCAAAGAACCCATGCCGACTTATGTCTACAAATGAGAGAATCATGGAAAAGTTTGAGTTCGGTGAGAAAGGTGAATACACCAAGAGGGCTAAACAACTAAGAGGCCCCGGTAAAGTGGAGAAGTATATTGTGCCATTCCTAACGAGGCGCGCACCGAACACTTTCATTCAAGTATGCCATAAGTTAAAGGAACGACCCGAGGCCATGGCAAGGCCGAAAGCGATTGGGTTTGATATGTTGGTGGAAATTAATTGCCGACAAATAAACCGTTCCTTGTGTGCACAATACATGGCATGTTTTGACCCCCAACAAAGCAAGTGTCCATTAGAGGGGAGACCCGAGTCATAGGGGCTGAACATGTGCATCAACTTATGGGTTTGCCTGTGGGGGGTAAGGGCATAGAAGCTAAAGTTCCCCACCAGAACCTAGTGTTTAGTCACTTTAGGCATGCGTACAAGGATGTAAAGTATAAAGCAATCGGTGACACCTTGTTAGAAAAATTAGATGAAAACTTTGAGTTTCGTTTGTTCTATTCACCCTAGGTACCCTTTTGGCTCCACGTGCATCCATTTGTGTTAGTGACCGTATGTTGAAGGTGATGACGTTCACTAAGGATGCCATTGGTGATTTTGATTGGTCCACCTTCATTCTTGAAGAACTCACCCAACATATCGATGAGTTCAACAAAGACTCCCACAAGTCCGGTAACAAGAGCAAAACTGTTGGAGGATGTGTATACTTCCTCATGGTAAGTTGTCTTTAACTAAGTTTATATGTAAACGTTATACGTCAATAGCCGAGTCTTGTTATTAATTGTTTGAAATGTTTTTTTTTGTTTGTTTTGTTTGCAACATTTTGGTTTGGGTGATGTGGTAGCCTCGAGCATGAGTCGGTCATGGCTTATTGGACCGATGACAAGATTAAGAGTAGAGTTGAGCTCGAGAAAAAAAGCCAAAAAGGCCTCGCGGGCCGGCGCTCTCGTCTCGGCCATCGGTCACTCCGTTGGCATCGTTTGACCCTAACACGATGCTCACTCACCCGGTAATGTGTGACAACAATTGTTCACTTCCATTTTTTTTTGCATTATGTAATTTGTGTAATTATAGCTGTTGTTACTGTGTTTGCTGATTAGGTCTTCCATCTCTTACATATTAAACTTCAAAATGAATGCAAAATTTGATTTGCTGATTGGTCTTATTTGCAATTATTAGTATCCGTGCAATGCATAGAAAAGTGTGATTACTTCTACAAATGAAGCATTACGGTGTATTCAAATATGTAGTTTTACCGTGTCCATGAGTTCTTACACCTGTCCTTGACTCGAGTTGTTCTTGTTATTGATGATTGAACAACCGATTTTTTGTTTTTCCGGGAAGTTCGCGGGACATATTTCAGGCTTGTGTCCATGTTGGGACGGGAGATGTTGGCCCTTCAACATAGATTAACATCGGATACCAATAAACCGAAGGGCCACAAGAAGGCTTGCACGAAATCGAAACACCCAACAACCGCCCCTCAAGTTCCGGGGAGCCTCGTAAAGACAATGACAAAGAGAGAGATGAGGAAGATGAGGCTGAACATTTTGAAGACATTGATGATGACGACGACCACCGTCACGACACACCTAGTGTTGAAGATGGTCTTGACGTGGAACCCATTGAAGATGATGTTGGGGAAGAACCTGATGGACATGAGGGAGAACGAAGTGACAAACAAATTAGAAGATCCAAGAGGGTGATAACCCGTAGTAGCGATTGTGTTAAAATCACCTTGGATCGATCCAAACCGAAAGTGCAAGGAGAAGAGACTCTATGATCAGAAGGATCAGCTGTATCGGTTGTGTATTAGTCATCCAACTAAAGATGAGGCCGAGGAGTACGTATCTATAACTTGTGCAAATGGAATTACGCATATCATAAAAAATGCATATATTGCTTAACCTTTTAATATGAATGCATTTAGGGAATTTGTTGAAATGCACGGCTGGCACCTCCAAAGGGCAGAGCTACATTGTTTGAAACCACGTGCGTGGATAAAAGATACGGTATGGCCCATGTACTGCGTTTCGCTCGTAATGAATTAGTATAATTCGATGTGCATTAGTAATTTTCTCGATATTTGTGTTAGTTCTTTGTATGTTGAAACCGATATTGCGTTGCGCTTATATAAATGTGGCTTTTGTTGTTGCTAGGTTTTTGTTATACGAAATCATGAACTTCCATTTTGTACATATTCGGTAATGACTATGGTTGCCAAGACCTTGGTTGCGATCAACGACGTAACGGAGGGACGGTCACCCGACACATTTTCGTGCGTATTTCATGCACAAAATCATAAGCTCTCCTCCGACTTGGTCAATTGAAGCCAATGAAGCTGAAATCTTGCCCGAGCGTATAGGATATAACATCGGGGACTCGTCGTTTCATGTTTGGCCCGTCACTTATGTGGGATCATTGGTTCCGCTATGTTGTAGACACGACAACGATGACCTTCTACGCCCTAGATTCGTTGGTTGACATATGGACATATTCACGCATAGAGCGCGCAAGCGAAGAGGGAAAGCAATTGGCAACCAATACAAAAAAAAAGGCAACAAAATCTCAAACCTTCAAAGAAAAGGAACAGTTGGCAACTCGTGTGGTAAGTTGACCTGAATTTGAATGTGTGTTTATGTCAGATAATGGCCACAATTATTGTCATCTAATTTTGTCAACTTTAATATCAGCGAAAATGCTTCATGGACATACTACGAAGGATTAAGCCTCAATTGTTCAAGAATGAGGATAGAATTCCCAAGGGGGTGACATGGTCTAAAGTCCATGTCCAAACGGATGTGTAAGTGTCTATTAAGTTTTTTAACATTCATATATATAATGTCTAAGTTACATGAAGCATGTTGTTAACACCTCTCGTAATTTTCTTGTTTTCAGGGACTCGTGTGGTGTTCATGTCGTTTCATGGTTACAGATGTGGGATGCCAAGGAGCAAGAGGATGGATACACAATGCCTTACTACTCCATGGATGACATCCGCGAACTGAAGATTGGCATGTTGTGGTGGTTGGTCAATCATCAAAACAACACACATCGAGACAAAGTGTTGTCGATGATCGGGGACTCCCAGAAGCGGAAGACGAGCCGTTAGGCAGCAATTGTTTAAAACAACATTGTGGTTGTATGACAGTTTTTGTTAACGAAATTGTGTAGAACACTTGAGTTCATATTTAGGAGAAATGTTTTGTAAATTTTATGATGTAGGTGTCATGACATTTTAATATGAATGAGAATGACAATTGTTTCCTGCATCTCTGTTATTGTTAGTTGTGTGTGCAGAAGCTGGAAAATGGGATATAATAACCATATCAGAAAAAACTAACAACGACATCGCCCCCACCGACAACTACATCACCATCTTTAACAACCATATCGCCCCCCACCGACAACTACATCGCCCGTGTTTAACAACCATATCAGCCCCCACTGACAACAACATCAACCCCAAATAACAACCATATCAGAAAAAACTAACAACCATATCAGAAAAAACTAACAAGTACAAAGGCAAAAAAGTAACAACGCCATCAGCCCCTACTGACAATTACATCAGCCCCCACTGACAAGTACATCAGCAAAAAAGTAACAACAACATCAGCCCCCACCGACAAGTACATCACCCCCACCGACAACTACATCACCCAAACTAACAACCATATCGCCCATCTCTAACAACAACATCAACCCCAAATAACAACCATATCGAAAAAACTAACAACAATATCGAAAAAACTAACAACCATATCGAAAAAACTAACAAGTACATCAAAAAAAGTAACAACAACATCGCCCCCACCGACAAGTACATACCCCACCGACAACTACATCAGTTCCCACTAACAACCATATCGCCTCCACCGACAACGCCATCGCCCCTAATGACAACTACATCAAGATCCATCGACAACCACATCGCCCATCTTTAACAAGTACATCAGTCATCTTTAACAACCATATCAGCCCCCACTGACAACAACATCAACCCCAAATAACAACCATATCAGAAAAAACTAACAACAATATCAGAAAAAACTAACAACCATATCAGAAAAAAGTTACAACAACATCAGCCCCCACTGACAAGTACATCAGCCCCCACTGACAAGTACATCAACCCCACTGACAACTACATCAGTTCCCACTAACAACCATATCAGCCTCCACTGACAACGCCATCAGCCCCCAATGACAACTACATCAGCATCCACTGACAACCACATCAGCCATCTTTAACAAGTATGACAATCATCTTTAACAACCATATCAGCCCCCACTGACAACAACATCAACCCCAAATAACAACTATATCAGAAAAAACTAACAATATCAGAAAAAACTAACAACCATATCAGAAAAAACTAACAAGTACATCAGCAAAAAAGTAACAACAACATCAGCCCCCACTGACAAGTACATTAGCCCCACTGACAACTATATCAGTTCCCACTGACAACCACATCAGCCATCTTTAACAACTATATCAGCCATCTTTAACGACCATATCAGCCAGCTATAACAACAACATCAACCCCAAATAACAACCATATCAGAATATGTGTAACATATATTTGTCAACATCATTTACATTTGTAACAAAGTATGAATATGTGTACATAAATGACACTTGGATACAATTGTGACAACAATATTCAACCTTCATTTACAACACCCAATGCATCTACAAATTCATAATGACAACATCACACACCATCTCCAAAAATAATATAGTGTTGATTTCTATCTAAAGCCATATACGACAAAAGAGTGTGAGACGCAATGCCCAAAAAGAAACACCTAAGGCACCATCGATGATCAACTTGGATTTGGATTCTTGCAAGTCCTGACGGAGTGTCCTTGCTCATGGCATCTACCACAATGATAATCCTTCTTGTTTTGGAACTGAGATTCCCGCCTTTTTTTTGGCGGTCTACCTGCCGCCCTTGTAGTAATTGGGGGCTCCAAGAAAGTCTCTGTTAGCATTTGTGTCACTGTGGGCGCATCAACACGTGGACAGTCATGTGTTGCAACTGGCCGCATCTTTGTGTGCATAAATTTGCTCTTGTCTTGAAAGTGTAAAGCAATCATCCACGAATGTGTACACATTACCATTAAGTACCTTAATTCTGCACATGCATGTGGGCAATGTAGTCCACTCATTTGCCATGCCAAACAAGAGCATTCTTTTGCAACCACATCAACTTTCACATAAATTAAGGCATCACCGCGTCTAGTTTCAACCAAAAACCGGTTCTCCCCATAATATCTAGCATGCATATTTTCTCGCAAAGTTGACATGTTGCAACAATTTTTTTTCTATGTTGGGTCCCACACCATTTTTCCAATTCACCAAAGCCATCTTGCTTGCAAGCAACTTCATGACCAACTTCTCCCTATGCTCATGTATTAACATTGACACGTGTGCGTCCGCTCTTTCACCATCCATGCATTGAACGATTCAAAGCAATGTTAGTGGTTATGTTATCCCACCTTTTCAAAGGAAACTTGCTTAAAGCCCATTGATCAACGTCCCCATGAGTCTCAACCCACCGTGCCAATCCGGATTGAACGATTTTAATTTTCCCATCGCAATGCAGTGAAGTCTTCACCCCGACCTTGCGTACGCAATTCCATCAAGGAGGTGCAATGCAAGATCCTTGCTATTCCCTGCAGGTACGTGGCATCCGTTTCATGATTTTAAGGAACTCTGCACTATAATTTTCCTTAACATGCCTATAACAAAATGCATGTCTGTCGGTGCCAAATATATATGCTACAGCCCCAATAATGGAATTATTCCGATCAGACACAATTGTTATCATCAACGATCCTATAATCTGTTTTACATTATTTAGAAACCAAGCCCAATCATCATACGTCTCACCATTGACAATGGAATATGCTAAGGGAAACATTTGGTTGTCTGCATCATACGCACAAGTGACAACATTGTTCCCCTATAAGGGCCACTCAGATGACATCCATCTATATAAAGTATTGGCCGACAACCATCTACAAAACCTTTTATAGAACAACCATAGGCAATAAATAGCCTCTTAAATCTGTCATCGGCTGACCCTTCCCATTTTGCAACTGTATCGGGATCACTCTCCATGAGTCTGCCACACATCCAAGGAATAACCTTGTAAGAGTCCTCTACTCGTCCATGTAATTGCCTCACCGTCGTTCTTTTGCACAATATGCTTGACGATAATTTAGGCGTACCCCATACTCGCTATACAAGTCCGTTCGAATTTCATTAGATGTCTTCTCAATATTATTTCTCAAACCATCAATTACAATCGATGATGTCAAGCTACACTTGGGTGGATGAGATACAATAAGGCTATCCCGTGCATAATGTATGTGTTCACTTCGTATGATCTAATGATTAGGAACTCGGTATCTTGACGTTCTCCGCCGGAATATGCACCCATGTACCAGGGACAACTATCAACCTTGCACTTCACTATTATCTCGCTTTGGCTTGTTCTTGACAAATTTGTATGAAAACTTGTGTGCAATGCTATATTTGTACAATGTTTCACTTGAGGGTCACAAGATTCGCAAACATTTGTCCTTTTCCCATAATCAAATCCTTCCATTTATAATGATTCATTTCAAAGCGAGCTTAATGGCACACTTTGTGAAGAACACGTTAATGATGGCAACTCTTGAGTTTCATTAAACATTTGAGGGGGAGACATAGACAACCCAGCTGGACCTCCAAAGACTTGATCCCTCCTGCGACAAACAACAATTATTAGTGCAAGTAATGAGAACCAAGTAATGACAATTAGTATACGAACAAATTACATTTCTTAACACAACTACACTTACACTTCTTGTTCTTCCATTTGAACATTTGTTCGTTGTGGTATATTGTCATTATTCCCATTTTCTTCAATGTACACATGACAATATGTTTCATTATACCTTATTAAATGTTCTACCCCTTCATCATCTACAAGATCAACAAATGTAGATGTATCCATGCTAAGTTTGCACTTCATGCAAATTTCAAGTATTTTCTTCCCCAATTAAAGATGCTATGATTCTTAGCAACTCCTCGTACGTTGTTCCTTCCTTGATGCCTCTTGTTCTTACCATTCCACTAATATAATCACTACCTTGTCCTCCCCTCTACAAAGTTACCCCCTACATGGAAGTAACATAACAAGTTCTTCGACTCAAGTACCGGCCATCTTTAACTATGATCTCGCAACATAAAGTTAGTATTAACAAGTTAAACACCATATTAACAACTAAAACTCGAAGGAATTAACAACTAAAACCGTAGGTATTAACAACTATCTCATATCAACGTTTTCACATTCAATCATTCCCACCAACAAACAAACCCCCTCTGTTTCCATGCTCGAAAAACAGAGCAACCTACCCTACAAGCGTTTTTCACTTTCATCTCGCATTAACAAGTTAAACCGCCATATTAACAACTAAAACTCGAAGGTATTAACAACTAAAAGCGTAGGTATTAACAACTATCAAATTTCAACATTTTTTCAGCCTTCATTCCTTGATCACTTTCAACCATTCCCACTCAAATACAGACCTTTCCCCGTTTTCATGCCCAAAAACATAGCAAGATTTTAATAACCCAACCCTACATTGATTAAAAACGAAGTAGCATGGTGATTATGATATCTTAATCAAAATATTAGCATTTCTTACATAACTCCTACCCGATAATAGCATAAGTGAGGCGAAAGCTCAACCTTTCGTCACCCAACCTTCGATCGAAAAAAATGACGACGAACAGCAATATACAGATTGCTAAGTTCAGAAACGGATTCAATGGATGATCAGAATACACCTAAGGATAAACAACGGAAGAGGGAAGAGGGAAGAGGGAAGAGGGAAGAGAAGGGTAAACGATTGAGGAGGTAGGTGAGGATCAGTCAGAGGAAACCCATGTCCAGTTTCAGCTTTTCTTCATTCTGAATCTGATGTTACGTTTTAGCGCCAAAACAGGATGATGTTTTTACTCCAGGGGTGTGTTGGTAATTTGGCATTGTAACTTAATACCTATAAAGGCCCTAAGGCCTTTTCTAGGATTCACAGAATTTATGGGCCTTTTTTGGGATTATTAGGGCTAAAGGGGCCCTCATATGAATTTTCCCTAGTTTTTTCTGATATGGTTGTTATTTGGGGTTGATGTTGTTGTCAGTGGGGGCTGATATGGTTGTTAAACACGGCTGATGTAGTTGTCGATGGAAATGATATGGTTGTTAAAGATGGTCGATGTAGTTGTCGTGGGGCTGATGTCGTTGTTAGTTTTTTCTGATATGGTTATTATATCCCATTTTCCGCCACGCACACACAACTAACAATAAAGATGCAGAAACAATTGTCATTCTCATTCATATTAAAATGTCATGACACCTACATCATAAAATTTACAAAACATTTCTCCTAAATATGAACTCAAGTGTTCTACACAATTTCGTTAACAAAAACCGTCATACAACCACAATGTTGTTTTAAACAATTGCCGCCTAACGGCTCGTCTTCCGCTTCTGGGAGTCCCCGATCATCGACAACACTTTGTCTCGATGTGTGTTGTTTTGATGATTGACCAACCACCACAACATGCCAATCTTCAGTTCGCGGATGTCATCCATGGAGTAGTAAGGCATTGTGTATCCATCCTCTTGCTCCTTGGCATCCCACATCCGTAACCATGAAACGACATGAACACCACACGAGTCCCTGAAAACAAGAAAATTACAGAGGTGTTAACAACATGCTTCATGTAACTTAGACATTATATATATGAATGTTAAAAAACTTAATAGACACTTACACATCCGTTTGGACATGGACTTTAGACCATGTCACCCCTTGGGAATTCTATCCTCATTCTTGAACAATTGAGGCTTAATCCTTCGTAGTATGTCCATGAAGCATTTTCGCTGATATTAAAGTTGACAAAATTAGATGACAATAATTGTGGCCATTATCGACATAAACACACATTCAAATTCAGGTCAACTTACCACACGAGTTGCCAACTGTTCCTTTTCTTTGAAGGTTTGAGATTTTGTTGCCTTTTTTTTTTTTGTATTGGTTGCCAATTGCTTTCCCTCTTCGCTTGCGCGCTCTATGCGTGAATATGTCCATATGTCAACCAACGAATCTAGGGCGTAGAAGGTCATCGTTGTCGTGTCTACAACATAGCAGAACCAATGATCCCACATAAGTGACGGGCCAAACATGAAACGACAGTCCCCGATGTTATATCCTATACGCTCGGGCAAGATTTCAGCTTCATTGGCTTCAATTGACCAAGTCAGAGGAGAGCTTATGATTTTGTGCATGAAATACGCACTGAAAATGTGTCGGGTGACCGTCCCTCCGTTCGTCGTTGATCAAGCAACCAAGGTCTTGGCAACCATAGTCATTACCCGAATATGTACAAAATGGAAGTTCATGATTTCGTATAACAAAAACCTAGCAACAACAAAAGCCACATTTATATAAGCGCAACGCAATATCGTTTTCAACATACAAGAACTAACACAAATATCGAAAATTACTAATGCACATCGAATTATACTAATTCATTACGCAGTAATGTAATACATGGGCCATACCGTATCTTTTATCCACGCACGTGGTTTCAAACAATGTAGCTCGCCCTTTGGAGGTGCCAGCCGTGCATTTCAACAAATTCCCTAAATGCATTCATATTAAAAGGTTAAGCAATATATGCATTTTTTATGATATGCGTAATTCCATTTGCACAAGTTATAGATACGTACTCCTCGGCCTCATCTTTAGTTGGATGACTAATACACAACCGATACAAATTGATCCTTCGATCATAGAGTCTCTTCTCCTTGCACTTTCGGTTTGGATCGATCCAAGGTGATTTTAACACATCGCACGGGTTATCACCCTCTTGGATCTTCTAATTTGTTTGTCACTTCGTTCTCCCTCATGTCCATCAGTTCTTCCCCAAGATCATCTTGGTGGGTTCCACGTCAAGACCATCTTCAACACTAGGTGTGTCGTGACGGTGGTCGTCGTCATCATCAATGTCTTCAAAATGTTCAGCCTCATCTTCCTCATCTCTCTCTTTGTCATTGTCTTTCCGAGGCTCCCGGAACTTGAGGGTGGTTGTTGGGTGTTTCAGTTTTCGTGCAAGCCTTCTTGTGGCCCTTCGTTTTATTGGTATCCGATGTTAATCTATGTTGAAGGGCCAACATCTCCGTCCCAACATGGACACAAGCCTGAAATATGTCCCGCGAACTTCCGGAAAAACAAAAAATCAGTTGTTCAATCATCAATAACAAAGAACAACTCGAGTCAAGGACAAGTGTAAGAACTCATGGACACGGTAAAACTACATATTTGAATACACCGTAATGCTTCATTTGTAGAAGTAATCACACTTTTCTATGCATTGCACGGATACTAATAATTGCAAATAAGACCAATCAAAGCAAATCAAATTTTGCATTCATTTTGAAGTTTAATATGTAAGAGATGGAAGACCTAATCAGCAAACACAGTAACAACAACTATAATTACACAAATTACATAATGCAAAAAAAAATGGAAGTGAACAATTATTGTCACACATTACCGGGTGAGTGAGCATCGTGTTAGGGTCAAACGATGCCAACGGAGTGACCGATGGCGAGGACGAGAGGCGCCGGCCCGCCAGGCCTTTTGGCTTTTTTTCTCGAGCTCAACTCTACTCTTAATCTTGTCATCGGTCCAATAAGCCATGACCGACTCATGCTCGAGGCTACCACATCACCCAAACCAAAATGTTGCAAACAAAACAAATTTGGAAAAAAAACATTTCAAACAATTAATAACAGCACTCAGCTATTGACGTATAACGTTTACATATAAACTTAGTTAAAGACAACTTACCATGAGGAAGTATACACATCCTCCAACAGTTTTGCTCTTGTTACCGGACTTGTGGGAGTCTTTGTTGAACTCATCGATATGTTGGGTGAGTTCTTCAAGAATGAAGGTGGACCAATCAAAATCACCAATGGCATCCTTAGTGAACGTCATCACCTTCAACATACGGTCACTAACACAAATGGATGCACGTGGAGCCAAAAGGGTACCTAGGGTGAATAGAACAAACGAAACTCAAAGTTTTCATCTAATTTTTCTAACAAGGTGTCACCGATTGCTTTATACTTTACATCCTTGTACGCATGCCTAAAGTGACTAAACACTAGGTTCGGTGGGGAACTTTAGCTTCTATGCCCTTACCCCCACAGCAAACCCATAAGTTGATGCACATGTTCAGCCCCTATGACTCGGGTCTCCCCTCTAATGGACACTTGCTTTGTTGGGGGGTCAAAACATGCCATGTATTGTGCACACAAGGAACGGTTTATTTGTCGGCAATTAATTTCCACCAACATATCAAACCCAATCGCTTTCAGCCTTGCCATGGCCTCAGGTCGTTCCTTTAACTTATGGCATACTTGAATGAAAGTGTTCAGTGCGCACCTCGTTAGGAATGGCACAATATACTTCTCCACTTTACCAGGGCCTCTTAGTTGTTTAGCCCTCTTGGTGTATTCACCTTTCTCACCGAACTCAAACTTTTCCATGATTCTCTCATTTGTAGACATAAGTCGGCATGGGTTCTTTGGTCACCTCCTACAACTTTCTTCCCCTTGCCCTTTTTTTTTTTTTTTTTTCTACATGTTGCTTGAAGAATTCTTTCGTGAACAAGTTATAGCCTCGAGAACCTCACATCCCTTTGAGAGTGTTTCATTGTTGTTTCTTGTCCTTATGTTAAAGCGTTGATATCAAGACCGCAATATGGAAAATACCTTTGAAGAAATGGGGAAGGGAATAGAACAACCTAAAAACTTCAATTTATGATCCAAAAGACCAAAAACTGCAATTTATTATCCAAAAGGTCGATTCTTAGTAATGAAACCGCAATTTATGATCCAAAAGACCAACAACTCAGACCAAAATTCAGATTTGATGCAAATTCAAAGGTTTTCTCATTAAAAAAAAAACGTTTCACACCATTCAGTTAAAGCTCAAATTCACTAGAGCATCAAGTACGCATATGTAAAACAAGACAATAGTAATCTCAGGTAGTATCCAAGATTTGGCAACAATAATGACTCACAAAAATAGCAAACAGTTTAAATGTACAACCAAAAGCACATTTCAATAAGATCCCATCGTAAATCATGCGAGTATATAGAGGAATATAATTAAGGTATATAACAAGCAAACCATAAAAACAATGTTTATAGATCAAGTAAAATATAAATAAACCATAGATGAACTTGAAATAATTATACAACACTACAACAAACTCAATTCTATTCATATAGCTTAGTTAAAAAATGGTCATATCCCGCAAACATGTTTATCAAGCCGGGGAGTCTCCATTAGTTTTGCCAAAAGGGAAAATAATTGTCTCTAGGCGCAAAAGAGAAAACCAAGGAGAAAAGATTTGATTTGTGAATCTCAATCCAAAAGAAAAAAGAGCATATGCAACAATAATATTAGGGAAAAGAATAATAAACTTGATGGAAACTATATTCTACTCAAATAAACTAGATTACACCTCGGAGAAAATTAATCCTTCCTTAATGATCATCTTGTGCGACATATTAATCGTATATACATGGAAAAATAATAATACTTTGTCAATTTCAAATAAAATAAAAATTCATATATTAATGATGTAGTAGATAATGTTTTCAATGACCTAGAGATGCCTAAGAACTTCTTAGATCAAGCTCATCCAAATACCAAAATTATACCCTTAGGGTATGCATGGTTTGGGGGGGGGGAGGAGGGGAGGGAGAGAAAATGGAGGGAGAGAAAAGTTATTTGTAGTGAGTCCCACAAGAATTTTCCTCTCATTTAAATTTTTTCCCTCCATTTTCCCTCCCCTCCCCTCCCTTCCCCCCAAACCAAACAAAGCCTTAGTTGCTCGAGTCAGATATTAATTCAAGCATACACCCATGTCCTCAAAACATAAAGCAATTTTAAGAAAGTAGCACAAGCATATACTGATAATATCAACTATGTAAAGAACTATTTTTAAGTTACCTTCATCAATTTCAGGATCTCGTATCACAAGCATTTGGCAAATGACATACTCACAAACACTCAGATCCTTTAAATAAGATTTAAAAGGATTTGAAAAGCGAGCAACAAGCATATATACTCATACTCATAATCACTCGTAGCCTTGTAGGCAAACACATCACGAGATATACAAACAACATATAAAAGCATAAGGCAAGGAAACATCAAGTTATTGTGATCATAGAGCCCAAACCGAACAAACACATTCGGAGTTAATAACCATTGCGAAACTTAAATGCATAAGTCAATTAGTTTTTGGCCATGATTGGGTTCTTTGCAAAAGCCAATTAATCACAAATTTTTACTAACTCGATTTTCCCCTTCTCCCTTATGTGTTCAAGCTTACCGAACCCGAAGAAGAAGAATCAAAGTTGCAATAGTGGCTTCTCTCTCTATTGCACTTGAAGAAGAAGGTCCACTCGCATGAAAACCAACCTACGAGCACGAGGCGGAGGCACGAGACGGACAAGGACGGCGGCGCAGAGAGGCGGAGACCGACGAGCAAGGACGCACGAGGCGGAGACGGACGAGCACTGAGGCGGAGACGGACGAGCACTGAGGCGGAGACCCACGAGCACTGAGGCGGAGACCCACGAGCACGGACACGCAGATGCGGAGATCGAGACTGAGAAGGTCAGAGATCGGAGAAGGGAGAGACGGAGAAGAGGGATTTCAGTTCGAATAGGGCAAGACTAATTTTCAAATTTGTTTAATTTCAGACTTCCACACAGGGCATGAAGGTAATTTGGCATTGTAACTTAATACCTATAAAGCGCGCAAGGCGCTTTTCTGTGATTCACGAGTTTATGGGCCTTTTTTGGGATTATTAGGGCTAAAGGGGCCCTCATATGAATTTTCCCTTGTTTTTATTCATCCACTCAATCGAAGCTTCGCATCGCACTCGACCTTGAGCCCATCGCCACCTCGCCTCCTCTCCTCACCGGTCACCACCTGCCACCGCCGACGCCGTGAGTTTCACTGACTACACCAATCACAAACTTCAGCAAGAAGATCTCGTCAGGCGGCACCAAAATTGGTGACGACGACGTTGACGAGTCACGATCTGGCGCTGAGGGGCGACAAAGCTCCTGATCACAAAGGAGGCTCACAATCTTAAGTCCCCACGAAGGAGAAGGATGAGAGGAGAAAATGGCAATTGGCTGAGTTCTGAGTGAAATTCTCTTTTCCTCTTCCTTTCGAGTGATAATCACCAGATGGTAGTGTAGTTGTAGGAGTGAATTTAAATAGCAATTTGAAGAATTGGGAGGGAAAATGGCCGCGAGGCAAATGGAGGAGGTCCAGAAGAAATTGGCGATGCTGAATTATCCAAGAGCCAATGCTCCTGCTCAGTCCCTCCTTTTTGCTGGAATGGAGCGTTATGCCTTGTTGGAGTGGCTCTTCTTCCGGCTGTTAGGTGATAAGTCACCCTTCTCTCAGCAAAACTTACAAGGGGATGTTGTGGTTCGAGATGATGAGACTGCTCGCATTCAGTATTTGGCCGAGATTGCCAAGTTTTTGGGTATCACGACTACCATAGATACAGAAGCTATTCAAGTTAGTCATTTTCTTATACTGTATTGTTGATTTACTTTGTACATTGCAGCTTCTTGCAAATCTTGCGGTTTATGGCACTTTTGGAGGCATTTGTATAACTCTTTTTAATGCTATGAAATAGTGAACACAGCAAATTCCATTTTCAAGTCAAGATTTTTTTTACTATGCAATTATGCATCATACTGATACTTATTTTTGGGGAGTTGTGACCATCCTGAAAGCTGGCGCATGTATAACAGGGACGTGGAAGTTATGAAGACCGGACTGAAATGCTTCGTCTTATTGTTGATCTAGTTGAGGCTAGCATTTATGCTGATACTCCTGAATGGAGGTTATCCGCTGTCTTATCTCTTATGGTTGCTGATTAATGCTACGTGCTTTTTCTACTCTTTGGCATTGTGGAACTGATATAAGATTTCTTTGCATTCTGATTTTGTAGTGTGGATGACCAAGTAGCAAAGGACATTCAATTGATAGATTGCATTGCAGAAAAACAAGCTCAAATTTTTTCTGAAGAATGCAAATTGTTTCCTGCTGATGTCCAGATTCAATCCATTTATCCATTGTAAAGATTTTTATATCCTTTTCTTCCTTCCTATTGATTTTGCCTTTGCATTCTGTGATTATTCCATAGCAATAGGCCTATATGTCATTGTAACGATGGGTATGTGATTCTGTCTGACAGGCCAACTATATTCATATGTTTAGATTGTATCAAACATTTGATGTAGTCTCCAAAATGTTTACTGCACTAGTAAATCCTACTTCCTTGTTGACAAACTAAATTGGGATGAGTTGTGGATCATAAATAATTGTTGCTATACAGAGAACCACACAAGTATTAGATAACACAAAGATATAAGCAAACTCTATGTGCTATGAGCATATTCATTGTATGGAAATATAAATTGATGAATGTCATTGCACATTTACATTTTGCTGTATTTAGAATTAGTGAATGTTCAATGGCACTGGTGGCATTCTTTCTATACCGATTGTATCAGATAACATGTATAAATATCATGACATGTTCTTTACATAGTTTCCTTTGTTTAAAGCATATATCTTAAGTTCCTATAATGTCACAAGTGCTGCAAAAAGAATTTGTCCATATTTTGCAATTATAAACAAGCTAGCTTTGTTTCATTGAATTTTGTTGTGAGGTGTTAAGACTTTGGGACTTATGGCTAATGAAAGAGTCACTCTTCTTGGGAGGTATTAAAATCTGAGGAAAGCTTTGTCGGTTGAGAAAATAGTTGGCTGTGGTGCACCTGGAGAAAGGTTATAAGTGTGGTTAGTGCAAATAGAGGTTTAGAGTCGTTTTTATACAGGAAGTCTTGAGTTCATTGATATCATCAGAGTTTTTCAATTAATATTGGTTCAGTCCCTTCTGTTTCTGCCTGCCCACCTTTAAAACTCTATTTTCTTAACAAATATAAGGGGATAAGCTTGACTCATTGAGCCATTGGTAGATTTCATTCATCATCATCAAAGTTTTTCTAAGAGGATGGTCAAATCTTACAACAGATGCCGTTTTGTATTCTGCTTAAATTGTACTCTGATATCACCCCAAGAAATCCTCCATCTAGGGATGTTGGTTGGTACTTTTATGATTCTGAAATTATTTAGAATTTGTTATTCATTAACCTATGTTCCATGAAGAGGTTTTTTAGTGGCAGAAATTGTATTAGTATAAACAGTTAGCAAACAGATCATCCTATTAAAACTCCATAAAACCATTAATGAAACTCTTTAAAGAACATGTCACCAAATTCATTTGTAAACTTCAAAATTTGATGTACACAATTGTAATGAAACTGCTGTGCAGAAATCAAACTTGCTTCCTTTTTGAAGTTTTAGCTAGCAAAGCCACTTGGATGAAGAGAATTTAGCTTGTACATGTCATCCTACATCTTGTCTTATTGGATTTAGTAAATAACTCTGCTCTAATCGAAGTTCATTGGCAGGCCAGATGTTTCTGAGTTGGAGGCAAAGCTTTCTGAACAATCAAAAATCTTGTTGAATCTTCAGCAGAAAGTTGATGATTTGGCATCAAAGGTTTATTACCAAGCTTATTAATCCCCTTGCTGTCTTTTTTGTGATTTTGTTTTTGTTTAAGAAATATATTATATTAAGAAGGGGAACATACAAAAAATACAAATAAGGAGGAAATGACCATCCTCCCAATATAAATGACCAATTTGCTACATATATCAAATATCTTTTGAACTGCGTCCTCTGCTTTCCCTGCAGCTTATCCTATGCAAACTGACATTTCTATCTAAGATTTTAAAGTGAAAACTATTACAAATGTAGAATTACAGAACAACTGTGTGGTGAATTAATGACAAAGTTTTCTGTAGTTTTTTATTTCTGAAATCTATGTTGCTTAGTTTCATTGTTATTTATCTCCAATTCTCCATCTGAAATATTTTTAAAAACCTTATTGTCATTCCTTTCTATCAAGCAGTAAATAAGGAAACTTTAGTGTCAATATTTTCTGAATGTAATTTCAGCTTGCTTATTTTGATGTAATTGCTGTTTACAATATGTAGCATGCTTACAATCCAGATGAGGAGTATATTGAGGTGGAAGCCAAACTGCGGTCACATTTGGAATCTTTCCTGGAAACTGCAAGAACTTTCAATATAATATATACAAAGGTTTGACCAGCCATTCTATTAGTTGTGATGCAGATATTTTTTATCTTGTTTCTTTGGAACCTGGCCAAATAATTTTTATCATGCATTATATTTGGAGAAAACAATTGTGGCAATGGAGTGTGCCGAGGGAATATGCTTCTATCTAGCCCCTCAGAGTGTCTTATCTTTCACTCTAAAATATCTCCATCATAGAATCTACATGGATGATATTTCATTAAGGCTAATGGGATCACCTGGCTGTTTAATTGGGATCTTACAAAACTGTTCCATTAATTGATGGAAAGGCTGGTCATATTGGTTAAATCTTGTAATAAGTTCTTGTTCATTATTTAACAAGGTATTTGGATTTATGTGCCTCAATTTGAGGTGTATAGAAGTCAGAGAACAATAAGAAAGGACGTGATGACTAAGAGAAAAACTCAGAAAGATATTTTGTATTATTGCTCTGCATATGTCTCATATTTATAGACTCTTTGACTAACTAATTCAACTGTATATAATCGTAACGCCTCTATCAGACCACTAATAACATAATGACTAACAATAGATTTCCTCTAACAGATTCCCAAATATCTTTCCTCAATTGTAAACTGAAGGTGACACTACACACTACCGCTAACTTCACTGATTCGCCCCTTCAATTTGAGCCTCATTCTGAAACACAATCTTGACGAAACTCTAACATTCAGCCTTGTCTGGAATTGAGCAAAGCTGCCATTGGTCTTTAGTCAGGATATTAGCAACTAGTTCTCGTGCTGGCACATTTACCATTTCCTTTTTGATGACCTTTTCCCAAACAGAATACAAATCTAGTTCAATATGGTTTTGTTCTCATGTGTAATACTGGATTGGCAGATAAAGGCACAGTACAAAGATTGTCATAATGAGTCACAGCTACTGTGCAAGACACGTTAATACATAATTCATGCAATAGAGAATCTATCCAGACAACTTCTGACAAACAATTGGCTGAACTTTGGTATTCCCCTTCTGTGCTAGATCTAGAGACTAGTGATTGTTTCTTTGAGAGTCATGAGACTAAATTAGAACCCAAAAATAAAGCATAGCCACTTGTGGTCTCTGTCATCCACATTAGTGGCCTAATCCGCATCTCTAATATCCAGATTAAAGGTCATCTTCAACACCAACACACACTCAAGTTCTAAGTATTTCAAAATCCTTTGACCAGATGCTCAATGTTCCTGTTGAGGATTATGCATAAACTGACATACTTTGCTCACAAGGAAGCTCAGGTTGTGATAGTAGCATATTGGAGTGCCCCTACAATCGGTCAATAGAATTATGGATCTTTAACAGAATTTTCTCCTTTCTTCCTTAATCAAACGGTTGACATAGGAGTCTGCATTTACTTTGAATATGCCATACCAGCAGTAGCTAGTAAATCTTTGGTCATGGGCAAAATTCAACTTCTGTCCTTTTAGAATCATTGCCAACCCTTGTCATCTCTAGTGGTCATTGCAAATTGTTCTTCAGTGTTAGCGATATGTAAATGGTAAATAACTAATTAGGTTAGTTAGTTAGGAAGGGATTAGTTAGTTAGTTAGTTGTTCGTAACTAATAGTAGTTAGTTGGGATTAGTAGGTCTAGTATATTGCCTATATAAGGCATAGGACTATCCATTGTATCTCTATGCTTGTTATGATGAATGAATGAGCATGTTTGGATTTTGTTCTTTCCCCTCCGTTTCGTTCGTTCTCTTCTCTTTCCAAATGTTCCTACGATTCTATAATTTCTCTAACGGTGGTATCGGTAGCTGTTCAATCCTTGGCATGCTTCTGTACGATTTGTTAATCTTGAATCAGACCTGAGTCTTCTTCTCACCTCATGGTTCAGTTCTATTCAGGAAACAACCAAGAATTTCAAAAAAAAAAAATGAACCCAAGTGCAACTCTTGAACCAGAAGGAGTCATGATCCTAATGGTTCAGTTCTGCATCTAAGTCAGCCACGAAAATACCAAAGAAACTGCAAGGACGGCAAGACGACTTCAAGACACCATCAACGAGTCTTGCGATCAACCAAGAATCGATCAAGATAAATTTTTTCAACGATTACATCGATCGTTCTCGTCATCGTCCGAGTCTGAACTCCGGGTACCATCGGGCTCTGCGTCTCTGTTTGTTGGGTCCTCGTTAGTCACACAATTTCATTGAGACGGCGTCGAATGAATCTGGGTACGGCGTGGATTGGTTATGGGTATGGCGATGCTTCATTGTTCTGTCCTCGTCGACACTTTGGACTCTGGGTGCTCGTCGGATTCCGAAACCATTCTGGGTTGTTAAGGTATCGTTTTGGTTTGTTTCTGTTCATCGGAATCTGAAAATCATTCTGGATCTTCGCCGACTGGTTCTGGGTGCGTCACTCGTCTGTTCTGATTTCACGTCGAACTGGTTCTGGGAGTATTCTGCTCGTCTGATTTTGGTTCGTCCTGTTCATCAGAATCTGAAAATCATTCTGGTTCTTCACTCTGCGTCATTGCGTTGTCGGATGCTGGGTCGTCGCACTCTGGGTAACGTTCTTGGCGACAGAAAACAATGAGAAGTCGTGTTCTGAAAGTCGACATGTGAGGTTTCAAAAAAAAAAATCCTTTTCTTCTGGTTGGTATGGGACAACTGCTGAAGGAAAACAAGGAAAAAAAAAGATTCCTCTTCTAGTTGGTATGGGACAACTGCTTAAGGAAAAAAAGATTCATCTTCTTGTTGGTATGGGACAACAGCTACCTAAGAAGGATTATGATCTCCAAGAAGATGTTTTTGATTGGTTCAGATTTATATTTTTGAGTTTTGTATTTTTTTGTTGTTGTTGTCAATCATCCTTGAGGGCAAGAGTTGCACTTGGGTTCATTTTATTTTTTTTGAAATTCTTGGTTGTTTCCTGAATAGAACTAAACCGTGAGGTGAGAAGAAGACTCAGGTCTGATTCAAGATTAACAAATCGTACAGAAGCATGCCAAGGATTGAACGGCTCTGATACCACTATTAGAGAAATTATAGAATCGTAGGAACATTTGGAAAGAGAAGAGAACAGAAACGGAGGGGAAAGAACAGAAATCCAGTGATGCTCATTCATTCATCATAACAAGCATAGAGATACAATGGATAGGCATATGCCTTATATAGGCAATACTAGACCTACTAATCCCAACTAACTACTATTAGTTACTAACAACTAACTAACTAACTAACTAATCTCTTCCTAACTAACTAACCTAATTAATTCTTTACAGTTTACATATCAAGAATGATTTTTAGATTCTGATGAACAGGACAAACCAGAATCAGACGAGCAGAATACTCCCGCAACCGGCCGACGTGAAATCGAATGTACGAGTGACGCACCCGAACCGTCGGCGAGAATCCAGAATGATTTTCAGATTCCGATGAACGTAAACGAACCAAAACGATACCTTAACAACCCGAATGGTTTCGGAATCCGACGAGCACCCGAGTCCAAAGTGTCGACGAGGACGAACAATGAAGCATCGCCATACCCATAACCAATCCACGCCGTACCCAGATTCATTCGACGCCGTCTCAATGAAATTGCGTGACTAACGAGGACCCAACAAAACGAGACGCGAGCCCGATGGTACCCCGAGTTCGACTCGGACGATGACAGAACGATCGATGTAATCGGTTGAAAAAATTTATCTTGATCGATTCTTGGTTGATCGCAAGACTCTGTTGATGGTGTCTTGAAGTCGTCTTGCCGTCCTTGCAGTTTCTTTGGTATTTTCGTGGCTGACTTAGATGCAGAACTGAACCATTAGGATCATGACTCCTGGTTCAAGAGTTGCACTTGGGTTCATTTTTTGTTGTTGAAATTCTTGGTTGTTTCCTGAATAGAACTGAACCATGAGGTGAGAAGAAGACTCAGGTCTGATTCAAGATTAACAAATCGTACAGAAGCATGCCAAGGATTGAACAGCTCTGATACCACTGTTAGAGAAATTATAGAATCGTAGGAACATTTGGAAAGAGAAGAGAAGAGAACAGAAACGGAGGGGAAAGAACAGAAATCCAGTGATGCTCATTCATTCATCATAACAAGCATAGAGATACAATGGATAGTCCTATGCCTTATATAGGCAATATACTAGACCTACTAATCCCAACTAACTACTATTAGTTACGAACAACTAACTAACTAACTAATCCCTTCCTAACTAACTAACCTAATTAGTTATTTACCATTTACATATCAGTTAGCTTGATCTTTTTATTATCTATTGCTATTAAAACTCTGAAAACTTGCGTATTTATGATTGTCTGATAATTGCAATTCTGAAAGCGTCAAAGTTGGACATCTGCTTAAGCCTATAGAATTTTAATTTTTATGAAGGAAATTCGTCCCTGGACACACATGATGGAAGTACCTCAACTACATGGGTTTGGACCAGCTGCTAATCGATTGCTGGAGGCCTATAAGATGCTTTTGAAGGTAAGAAGACCAACTTCCTAAAGTTTGGTTAAGAAGTGGTTTCGGAATGCTGTTGTTGCTTTGTAGAATCCAAGTGCTGCATGACAAAATTCTGTATGATCTATTAATGTTAGTTATGTGTGTGTTTATATACATACAAGCACCTTTTAATTTTTAAGCTATTAATTCCTTAGATTTTATTTTATTTGTATACATGTTGGATTGCATCACCATACTCGAGTGTTGAGCATTTATAACCTTGTTTTCCTATTCAACCTTACATTTGTCACAAGCTGAATTAATCAATTAACTTAGTTTTGTTACTTGTATATAATATGCATTCATCCTTCATCCTTTTACATGTTGAGAATATTCTATGGAGCATCAACACTTCAAAGTTGGAAAAGAGTTTGCGTTATATGCTATGCAACATTAATACATATCTCAGAACTTCCTGTACTTTTTTTCTTCTAAAGAAAAGAAAAAAGGTTGCAGTTCTGAATATAGCTCCCATATGGCCTAATAATGAACATAGACAATGTTGGGTAGTCTAGTCAACGCACTGGCAATAGGTATAGGTTACGCTTACTGACTTGGCTCTCAACTAAGAAGGTTTATTCTGCCCTCCTAAATACTTATATATCATGTGAACAGATACTACCTATTTTGGCAGGGTAAAATTACTGAAGGTTTTTGTCATTGTCTGGATTAAGCTTATTTTGAATGATTTTGTGCTGCATGAGTTAAATAAGTTAAAGGAGTTTTATCTAGTAAAGTGAAAAAACACTTAGGTGCTCCCAAATAGAGTTTCCTTAAATGATGCTGATTCTTATGTTTTTCACTTTCTATTCTTCAGTTTCTGGGTAGCCTGAGGAATCTTAGAGACTCTCATGCGGCTCTTGCTGTTGGATCTTCTGAGACAACCGGAGAGCCTTCTTCTGTTACGAGGATAATATCTGAATGTGAATCTGCATTAACAGTCCTAAATCAGGACCTTGGAATTCTCTCAGCTTCCATTGATCGTGAACGTGGAGGAAAGATGAGTATTTAGTGATGAGATAGTTCTGAGATATGAGAGTTCAAGCTGCCTAGAAGTGAGATTTAACTTCGGAATGTTTTGATATTATGATATGGTATATTGATTCGGTTCGTTGCTAGTACTGTCGGATACCAGTGGAAAAAACTGATAATTTGATTCAGTTGGCTGCACTCATTGTCTTAAGCATTGTCACTAATGTGCATAGTAGGGTCTAGATGTCAATTTGTTTGTTTGAAAAGTTGGATATGATGATTATTCCAGGCTTGATACTACTCATCAGGAACTACCATTACTGTTAGCCCTCCGGTGTGTACTACTTATCTATTATATCTACTAAAAGCCATGAACTTCCATGGCCTGGATCAACTCGGGATTTGTGTCGCTGCGATCTCTTCTTTTGTTTTCATTCCTGGCTGCTTGCATGGCATTTGCATATTGGTTGCGATTTTTATAAATAGCTTGTGGTCCTGGGTTCATTCCTTTTGTTGTTTGTTGGCCGCCTTTGGTTGTGGTTTCTTTCTCTTCTTTCATCGTGGCTTTGCTTATTTATTTGTGTTTTAGATTCTCAGAATTTTATAATTTAGGCTTTTGCTCCTTTCTGGCGTTTGAGGTCTTACATCTCACTCTTCTTTCCCTTTTTTGGTTTTTCGTAGGTGTTTCGATATTGTCTGATGTTTGGAAATAGTGTGCCTTCTCGATTCTGTATTGATGGTGTTTCTTCTTTTTTGATATTTTTCTTTGTTGTTTGTGATCCTAAGACCCAGAAACACAAAAATGAACAACGAAAGGCGAAAGGGGAAAGAGAGGCACAAACGATAAAGAAAAATATCGTAACAGAAGAAACACCATCAACCCAGAAAAAAAAAATTGAATAACAAAGAAAAATATCAAAAAAGAAGAAACACCATCAATACAGAATCGAGAAGGCACACTATTTCTTTGTGTTCGATTTTTCACCCTGGGTTTCACTATCATTCTTTGGGTTTTTCGTGAGCTTTGCCTGTGATTTTTTTTATTGTCTTGGCTTCTGTTTAGCTGTTTGTCTTCATCGCTTGTGTCCCGTTCATTTTTTCCCCCCAATATTGAACGTGCGTTGTTGTTTTTCAGTGCTGGGTGGCGTTGTTTGGTGACTCTTGGATGGGTCGTTATTGAACTTCGTTGTCGGTGCATGTTGACTTTGATAAGAGATTTGCCAGAGTAGTTCAGCGGGAACTGTTCTTCGTGGCTTCTGCATTTGTAGTCGATTTTTGTTTTGTTGGTTCATGAGTTTTTATTTTTGGCCAGTTGTTTGGCTTATTATTACTGCTCCACTGTAAAAGTAAGTCTTTTTGGCCAGTAGTTTGGCTTTTTATTAGGTCTTCAATGTAAAAAGAAGTCTCTGTACTTGGTCTTGGCGGGTTTGATTCGGTGAATAAGATGTTTTCGGTTTTGGGTTATCCTTTTTTTTTTTTTTTCCTTTGGGTTGGTTTTGATAAATTTTTTGCCGCTGTAAAGAGATGTCCTTGTGGTGTTTGTTTTTGGATTTGATTCATTGAAGTGAAATTTGAAATTTTTCGGGTGGGTTTGTTTTGATTTTGGTTTGTCTGCTTTATCGTTTTCTACATTTCTGCTTCTTTATCGTTTTCTACGCCATAAATTCCTGTGGTGAGGGCATTTGGAATGGAAAATGTATTAAATTTGGATGGAGATGGATTAGAATCTAAATTGCCAAGACGGTTGGATTTTCAGGTGGGATTTTTGCCATTTGGATGTCTGCTTGATGTTCAGTTTCTGTTTCAAATGGAAATAACATTATCATTGGTTCGGTGGTAATAATTTATGTTTCGGATGTTTTGGAGAGCAAGAAAAGGATTAGTAAAAGGGGCCTTAAGGCTTAATTGTGGAGAGGATTTGATTGCTAGGTTTGATTATTGTCGTTTGAATGATGCCCGTCTTAATTTTCAATTTTCCTGTTTAAAATAGAAATGTCTATATCTTCAAGAAGTGGGGATTAGATTTGAAGAGCTGGACTAATGTCATGGGGAGCAAGAAAAGGAGTGAAAGTGGGGTTAATAAATACTAATAATATTATCATTAGCGAGGTAGTTAGAACTTAGAATTAATATTTTGGATAATTTTTCAGATTGTTGTTTGGATAATATTAGTAGAAAGATCGTTACCTTTAAAGAAGTGGGAATTAGTTTGGGAAAATTGCACTGAGGTAACAAGTTAGGAAAAAAATTACTAAAAAATCCCTTAAAATCTTTAATTTGTAGGTAAGTCTTATGAGACTTTGTGTAATATAATCAAAATATCAAAAGACTTAAGCATCCTTAGTGTCAGTTGCCTTACCTATAAATGGCCACCCATGAACTTGTCGATGGTTTTTTCTATTGACAAGTCCATGAGCGTCTAATGACAAATACATGGGCAGCCATTGACAAGTTCATATGTCTGTATTAACATGTGATGTAACTAACTTTAAAAGTAGTTGTGTCTTGACATTTCAATTATATTACCCAATAGTCCCATGAGACTTGCTTGCAACTTGAAGATTTCAAGGGATTTTATAGTAATATTTTTCTTAGCTTGGGACCTTAGTGCAATTTTTTCAATTATTTTTAAAGAGGTGGACCAATATCCTGAGGAGCAAGAAAAGGAGTGGAAGTATACTTAAATACTAATATTATTATCATTAGTGAAGTTGTTATAATTAATATTTTGGATAATTTTTCATACTTGTTTGGATAATATTTTCGGACTTTGAGTATATGAATAATTGCTAGCCTTTAGAATTTATAGCCATTATTTACTCTGTATTTGTTGTGTTGGCGTATTTTTAGTTACATGTTTGTGTGGCCCTTAATAGAGCCAACGGACCGGGTTTGTATGATGAGAAGGCTTGCGTTATGCGTAATTTTTGTACTGTTGATTTTGTTTCGTTTTTATGTGGGGTATGAGATAATTGGTGATGTTTTAATTTTTTGAAGTTTTTTTGGAATCGCGGGTAAAAACTAAACAATTTGTGTACCAAAAAACACTTTATAAATTGGTGTTTGCTAAAACACGATGAACTCTAAAGATACGAACTGCGCTTTTGTGCCTCCTTCTCAAGAGGAGGATGATCTGCTAAGAATAAACTTGAAAAAAAATTAAGAATGCTGAAGGGAATACGTAGTCGTCTCTCCCCATTGGTTCATGACCTCTGCTAGGTACTATGAAAACCACTTATAAAAAAGGTGGAGTGTCTTTCGCTGATAACCTAAAAGCGAGAACTGGAAACGATGATAACTCAGACGATGAAGAAGGTGTGAGTCTCGCCAATGGACCTGTAGACGCCATGTCAGATGATGATCTAGAGTTGGAGGATAAGTCCCCATTGTGTGAAACAGAGGAGGACCGTGAGAGGAACTTTCCAACCTTTAAGTTCTCTGAGAAAGCTAAAAAACGCCTGTTTAAAGCATGGCGGAAAGCTGTTATCATCAAACTGCTGGACAAATCTATTGGCTATAAAGCGTTATTGGCTCGTATTCAACCGTGGTGGGCAAAATGAGGGGTGTTAAACCTTATTAATATTGGACATGGTTATTACTTAGTAAAGTTTTCCCATAGAGAAGATTGTCTTAATGCCTTGACTAGGGTCCATGGTATGACCATTATTTGACAATGAGACCTTGGGAACCAAACTTCATTCTGACTAGAGCGAGGGTGGACAAGGTTGCTATGTGGGTCAGGGTTCCTAACGTCTCACTAGAGTATTATGATCGGGAAGCCCTTACTTATATCGGCAATAGGATTGGAGATACGGTTAGAGTTGATATAAATACTGCCAGCCATCTGTGAGGGCACTACATGATAATCTGCATCCTGGTTGATCTGAGCAAGCAGTTAATGGCTGGTTTTAGGTTGGATGGGGAGGAGTACTTCCTAGAATATGAAGGGCTTCGTTTACTTTGCCCCCATTGTGGCTTATATGGTCATACTAGTATCATGTGTCCCAGTCGAAAAACTGATAAGGGTCATATCGCTACGAATGCTAACGAAGAACCAAAGCCTTTGCCGGAAACTAGAGAATTACAGCCGGAAGGAGGTATTGCCGACCATCGGGATCAATGGAAAGTGGTCCAAAAGCCGAAACGTCCACGCAAGCAAAAACACAAAAAAGAGGGACTCCCAAAGACAGATGCAGAGGTTCTTGATTCGGGGTGCTTTCTGAGGCAGAGGATATTCAAAACAGGGATCCTGATAACGTTGTTGCCTCCAAAAAGATTGTAGAGGATCATGGACCTGAGCGTCTTGGTCAGCAGCAGGGTATTGTAGTTGTATTTGATTAGAAACGGTCGAATAAAGGGAATAAAGGAAAGCGAGGGGATAAAGCGCATAGTATGGAGGCAGCGGAGTTGCAGGTAAGTCAACCCTGGAAAAGGGCCGAAAAGAGAATAAGGGAGAAGAAGGGTGGAGAATCTTATGTTCAGAGATCAAAAAGTGTAGGCCCCGTTCAGGTTATTTTGGAGAAGAATATTGAAGGTTTTATTGGTGTTGGGCCTAGCCCTGTGGCAATACTGGTGGATGAAGGGGGGGTGGTTTATGAGAAGGGATCGGGTAACTCACTGGACCAAGGGCTTCTTACTGGGCTTCCTTCCAAAGTAGACCCTCCTTTTATCCCAGCAACCTGAGGTGGAGATGTTGGATCCTGGGGAGGAAAAAGAATGTGGGCCGTGTGGCGATCCCCCCTTCCTCTCTATCCTTGAAGATGTGGATCTAGTGGATATGTCAATGGTTCCTGAAACCCAGGGTATTTAAACCTGCGCTATGTTGGGTCTCTCTTATTTATAATTCTTTTTTATGGATAGTTTCTTATATTGGAATGTGAGGGGTGCTTGTAATAGATACCTCTTCTCTAACCTTAAGACTGTTTGTAATAGGCTGAGGCCCAGTGTAATTTTCTTATCTGAGACGAAAGCTTCTGACGAGGCTCCTCTTTGACCACTCTTGTCTTGGGGATTTGATTCAATTCGGGTGGCGCCAAGCGAAGGTCGGTCTGGAGGTTTGGCGGTAGTTTGGAGAAGTGATGCCGTTAACCTAAGAGTCGTAGAGACCAATCACCAATTCTTTCACTGTGAATGTGAGATTACCGGTAAACCTCCCTTCACCATCACTTCAATCTATGCAATACCCCACTCTAATCTCCGTGAGGTTCTTTGGGCGTCATTGAGGTCTCTCTCGGTATCCATGTCTAATCCTTGGATTGTTCTTGGGGACTTTAACAACATTCTTTCCCCTTCGGAAAGAATTGGTGGTGTGACTAGCAACAACCAAAGAATGAAGTGGTTCTATGATCGGGCGAGAGAATGCAGCTTATCGGATCTTGGGTTCCTCGGGCCTTGGTTTACGTGGAAAGGGCCGTTAATTCCTGGCTATACTAGACTCTATGAGAGATTGGACTGAGCTTTTGGGAATAATTCTTTTCTCAACTCGTTCGTGGATTGTGTTGCCAAGGTATTTCCTCGGACGGCATACTCTGATCACAACCTGATGCTCATATCCTTCTCTGATTCTCAAAGAGGTAATTTAGTTCGTCCTTTTAAGTTTGAAGCTCTATGGTTGTCTCATGATTCTTTCAATAATTTTTTGTTAAGTTGTTGGGATGGTTCTGTTAACATGAGGGAATCCCTGTTTAGAGTTCAAGAGGCTTTAGCTAGATGGAACATAGAGTGTTTTGGGTTAGTTGAAAAGAATAAAAGAATCCTTATGGCTAGACTAAAAGGTATTCAAAATTCTTCAAATTACCTTGGTTCTTCCTTTTTGTGTTGGCTTGAGAAAAATTTACAAGCGGAGCTCAATCTCTTGTTGGTGAGGGAAGAAGTCAAATGGTTCCAAAAAGCCAGGTCTGTTTGGATCACCAAAGGGGACCAGAATACTCGTTACTATCATCTCAAGACCTCAATGAGACAAAGGAGGAACAAGATTGTGATGCTTAAGTATGATAGTGGAACCTGGATTGATGATGTTGATAATCTTAAGTCTTTGGTGGTTGATCATTTTAAGGCTTTATATCAAAGGGTTGAAGGTGGCAATTGTAACCTTAATACACGCTCGACTTTTCCTATTTTGGATCAGGAGTGATTGGGAAGCTTGAGTATTTTGCCGTCGAATGAGGAGATTAAGAGGGCCATGTTTGCAATTGATCCCTTTAAAGCTCCCAGTTGTGATGGGTTCCCTGCAATTTTCTTCCAATCTCAGTGGAATGTTGTTGGCTCCTCTATCTGTGTTTTTGTTCGTGATGTGTTTGAAGGAAAGCATAAATTAGAAGCTCACAATAAGACTTTAATTTATCTAATTCCCAAGAGAGATAACCCTGAATCGGTTGGCCACTTTTGGCGATCTTTGTGTTCGGTCTACTACAAATGTGTCACAAAGGTGATTACTGGAAGACTCAGAGAGCCTATGGATGCCATTATTTCTCCCTTTCAATCAAGTTTTATCAAAGGTAGACAAATCCATGATAATATTATTATCGGCCAAGAAATTATGCATTCTATGAAGCGTGTTAGGGGTAGGAAAGGGTTAATGGCGGTTAAAATCGATCTGGAAAAGGCGTATGATCGCATTCGATGGGATTTCGTGAAACAAGTCC
The DNA here is from genome assembly GCA_019022615.1 of Acacia melanoxylon. Classification (NCBI taxonomy): domain Eukaryota; kingdom Viridiplantae; phylum Streptophyta; class Magnoliopsida; order Fabales; family Fabaceae; genus Acacia; species Acacia melanoxylon. The sequence goes on from JAFJYJ010000072.1 coordinate 356,828, forward strand.
TTGAGGAGACTGGTATGGAAGTTAATTTCATTAACCTTATTATGGAATGTATTTCGTCGATGCCTTATAACATTTTGTGGAATGGTTCACAAACTGATTTCTTTTCGTCTAAGAGAGGGCTTAGATAAGGAGATCCTATTTCTCCTCTTTTTTTTGTCTTATGTATGGATAATCTTTCCCACATTATCATGGATGAAGTTAATCAGGGGCATTGGAAGCCCATTGCTATTTCAAAAGAAGGTCCCTACATCTCTCACCTTCTGTTTGTGGATGATATTCTTTTGTTTGGTGAGGCCTTCGAGGTGAAAAATAGATGTATGATGAGTTGCCTTAAGAGGTTTTGTGATGCTTCAGGAGGAAAAGTTAGTATTCCTAAATCATCTATCTTTTTCTCCCCTAAAGTGAAATCTGCTGTGAAACAGAACATAGCCTCAATTTCTGGGTTCCACATTTCAACTGAAATTGGGAGATATCTGGGGTTTCCTTTGTCCAGGAAAAGGAGGCCTATTGAAACTTTCCAATATGTTGTGGATAAAGTTGGGACCTAGTTGGCTTCTTGGAAAGAAAAATGTTTGTCCAGGGCTGGTAGAATTACCCTAGCTAAATATGTCCTTAGTGCTATGCCTCTCTATCCTATGCAGGTTGCCCAACTTCCTATTTCTATTTGTACTGAGATTGAAAGGATCCAAAGAAATTTTATTTGGGGCCACAATGATTCTTCTTATGGTTTCCATCCTATTGGTTGGAAACAGGTTTGTTTACCTAAGGACAGAAGGGAGTCTTGGTTTCAAGAAACTTTCTTCCTTCAATGCGGCTTGTGGGGCTAAATTGACTTGGAAACTCCTCATTGGTTCAAAAGGGCTTTAGGTTGATGTGTTACTAAAAAATTTTTTTTTGAGAGACAAGTCTGATTTATTCTCGGTCGAAGTTGAGACTCGCCATTATGGAAGTTTATTGTTCAGCAGAAAGAGATTGTTTCCAGGGGATCTGTTTGGAAAATCAGAAATGGGGAAAGTGTTAATTTTTTCAATGACCGTTGTCTTTTGAAAGATAATTCTTTGAAATCGGTTTGCACTAGACCCCTTTCGGCTGATGAGGAGAACAACTGTGTGGCTAGCTGGGTATCTAATGGTAACTGGAACTATGGTCTTTTATTGTTAGTTTTTCTGAGGAATTTTATCCAGAAGTTTATTCCAATTATTCCTCCGACCATGGAAGCTAGGAGTGATATTCTGAGTTGGAAGGAAACGGGAAATGGTATTTTCACTATTAAGAGTGCTTATAATCTGATTGAAGGTATAGAAGGGCAGAAAGGAATTAAGAGTTTCCAAGATATATGGAAATGGGAGGGTGCTGAGCACATCAGGCTCTTCCTGTGGATTACTTTCAATAGTCGATTACCTACTATGATATGGAGAAGCCATTGGTCCAGTTTTGATGTTTTATGTGTCCACTGTAATGAGGAGTCTGTGGAATCAGTCTCTTGAATCTGATTATTCTACTGAATTTTTTGCTGCCCTACTAAGGGAGTGGGGCATCCTGAATTTGAACAAACAGCTTGGTGTTCAGTTATTGGGTAACTGGGAACAATTTTGGGCAGTGGCAATATGGAAGTTGTGGACTTGGCACAATGATAGTATCTTTAATGAGGGGTTTGAGAAGCCGTCTAATCCTGCTGATGTTATTAAGAATTTGTGGAGGAATTTTGTTACTTTTCAGGAGGATCCGATTTTGGGTGAAGCGATCTTGAGGCAGAGCATTAAATGGGAGACTCCTGACATGGGTTGGGTGAAACTGAATGTCGATGATGCTGTGGCTCGGATGACGAGAAGAGTTGGTTGCGGGGGTGTTGTGCGAAATCATCTAGGCGATTGGATTGCTGGATTCTTCCACCAAATTGGTCTTTGCTAGGCTTCTATGGTTGAAGAGTGGGCGATTCTGAAGGGTCTTCAACTATCTTGGGAGTTGGGTTTTCGCCATGTGGTGGTGGAATCGAATGCTAAAGAGGTGATTGACATCTTAAATGGTAAGGGAGGTGATATCGGTGATGATCTCATCTGTTGGAAGATCAAAAATCTTAGAAGGAATTGTTGGGACCTCTGTTTCCAATTCATTCACAGAGAAGGGAACACTATGGCCGACCTTTTGGCTAAACAAGGAATTGCGACTTCTGTCTTTTTAGACACTTGTCCTGAGTACTTACATGTGCTGGTACAACAAAATAAATTGGGATTAATTTCCTGCTTGTAATGGTTTGCTTAGTTTAACTTATGTTTCATATGTATCAAAAAAATAATAATTGAAGTTTTAGTTGTTTTTTGTGCCAGTTAGCCTTATGCTTATGTCATATTTTGACCTTGGCTTTTTTATATGAAAACTATAAATAATATTTAAATATCTGCTAAGTAACTTTGGGATCAAGTAAATGGGAAGGTGAAAACTAAATCTTGATTAAATGGATAAGCACATTTAATAAAAATGGAATCCGATTGCTTGCACCATATGATGATAAAGTAATTTTTCGGGTTTGGATTCTTTCTATAACACCCCCAAATTTCTAAGAATTATAATAACATATAATTGCAATAATTTTTATGAATAATTACTAAAATTCAGAATAACCAAATTTGGGAAGTGTTACCGCCGCACTTGTACCTTGGGACAAGTGTAAGGCTAACTTATTACATTAACATAAATCCAAGACTTAAATAAATATGTTTTATTCAGAGCATAAAAAGAAGTAAATAAATATTTAAAAAAAACTAGCTAGAATTAACTGAATGTTCTTCCCTACTTCTCACTGCTAGCCCCAATCTTTGGAATATGATTCACGAAAATCTACTCCCTCGAAGGATCATCACGATCATGCAAACACAAAGTCGCAAAGCTAATAATCCTAATCAAAACAAAGATAATATAGTGAAAATAAAATATTTACATAAAAATTCATTCATGTATAACCAACAAAAATATCAATTTTGTTATTCTGTATTAAGTTTAATTAGTGGGAAGAGAACCATGGTAGACACGGGAAACCACCTGACTTACCCGTGACCCGGGAAACCCTGCCAGTCACAAATAATCAAATTGGCCATAAAACATCTCTTCCTAGTGTGCACACCTCTTCCCAATGTTGCTATTAGTGTCCCGGAAACCCTGCCAGACACCACTTTAGGAAGAACGGATAATATCTGTTCACATCATATAATATATCGGTGGCATAAAGCTTAAGGGTTGTGTTTGAAAGTGGAGCTTAATCACCAAGAGGGGGTGAATTGGGGATTTTAAAATTCTTTTGAAGTTACTATGTTTTCGAACACTAAAACAGAGCTGGACAAAGTATAAGGAAGAATAGCAAGACACAAGAAACTTATACTGGTTCAGTCCAATCTCTTGACCTCTGGGATTTCACTATCTCGATTGATTACACACTCTGTAACTCAAAAGTAATTCTCTCACTAGAACTTACTCCCCCTTACAAGTTGCAATCAATATCCCAATCTCCAAGTCCCCTGACTTGAGATTCCTTACAATAAATGATTTACAATCAATGAACTCTCTCTAAGAGTAGATAATGATAAACACTGAAGCTTAATGTATCAAAAGATACTTTACAAGTGAAAACTGAAAGAGTAGTTGGCAAACTTGAATGCAATTCGTTTTCAGCAGATGTGTTGTTGATAAGAATTGAATGCTACTCTATTTATACTAAGAGAGCATTAAATAACCGTTGCTAACTCCATTATAACCGTTGGTGCACTAATCTAGCTGTTGGAGGCACTTTGGTGTCTTCTCTCTTTACTCTTCAGTTAATTCTTTTTGTTCGGAGGATTAGTGTTGACTTTCCTTGTAGTAGATCCGTTGGAAGAGCAGCTACTGCTTAGAGAAAGCAGACATTAATCCCTTTGTAATGTGTGGAGAATGATGGTACAAAAGGATGCAAGTTTTCTGGACTTTGCATTTAATGTTCTGACATCACCTTTTGCTTTTGTTCAAATCTTCATTTAATATCCTCTAATCCATCTGTAACTCACTAACAAACTGATTAAACATAGTTAAGAATAGTAGTGAATGTAGAGGAGAAGTATTAAGATCAAATAATAAGGTTTCACAAATTCGTCAGATTTGATTTTAAAACTCTCCGACTCATACTCGAGTTTGTTCGTCAATACTCGAGTTTGTCACTGTGCACTAATATCAATACTCGAGTATCCATAATCAAACTTGAGTTTTCTTCTTCCAGAGAGGAACGTCGTGATTTGAGCTTTGAACCATATCTTTGAATAAGAACAAAACTCGAGTTTCCAAACCCAAACTCGAGTTTTGGACTTTTGATATAAAAATAAGTTTAAGTCCAAAACCTCAATACTAGAGTTTCCATTTCAATACTTGAGTTTCCAAATCATTTGAAAAAGAGCGAAGCTCTCTGTATGCCCGAAACTCGAGTTTCCAAATCCATACTCGAGTTTTCAGAGATTGTGAAAACTTTGAGAAATCTATGCCAAGTCAATACTTGAGTTTTCAAATCGATACTTGAGTTTTCAAAACATGTGTAAAACTTGAAAACTTTCTGTCAATCTGATACTCGAGTTTCCATTCCCATACTCGAGTATTCTTAAGTTGAAAATTTTGGTGACTCTCTGTATGACCAATACTCAAGTTTTCAAATAAATACTTGAGTTTTGACTTCTTCAGGAAATATCGAAGAGTCTCTGTATGATGCATACTCGAGTATGCAAACCGATACTCGAGTTTGGCTCAGGGTGAAAAACTTGGAGTGCTCTCTGTGAGTTCAATACTCGAGTTTCCAATGGAAACTTGAGTTTTTCTTTGTTTAATAAAATTGAGCTACTCTCTGTCAAGTCAATACTCGAGTTTTGAGACCAATACTCGAGTTTTCCTTTGACAATAAGTTTTTCAACTTACCAAAGACAAACTTCAACTTGTGTTTACAATTGTCAGTTATCATCAAAACACATAGAGAACTGACATTCTCCCCCTTTTTGATGATGACAGCACTTGTAAACCAAGATTTCAAAAGTTTGAGAGAATTTGCATTTTGAACTCAAATGACAGTATTTTAAACTTCAAAGCTTTTGACAGAAGCAGTATTTTAGAATACTTGGGCATTTCGAAAATTGGTTTTGCACATTAGAGAAATCACAGCATTTTAATATATCAGAGATAAGCAACATAAGCCACAAAATGTTATTAATTCATCATTCATTAAAGTGCAAAGCTACATTAATGCTAAATCAGAAGGAAACATTATGAAGAGAACACATTATAGAAAATGCAAAATCCTAACTTTTCTCCTAAACTCTTCTCAAAACTCAATTGCCTTTCTCTCCCCCTTTGTCATCTTCAAATGAGGATGGATCTGAGATAGTAGGGTCAAAGAGAGGAGTAGGAGGAGGGGATTGTGGTAGGACTTTAGTAGTGGGAGTGTGAGAGAGATGAAGAACTTCAGTGGATGGGGTAATTAAAGATGGACTTGGAATCTCTGTAGTAGGTGAGGAAGCTGGAATGGGAGATGATAAAATGGGAGTGGATGGTTCAGGTGATGAGGTAGGAACCTGAGGGCTAGTGAAGGTAAATGAAGGTGATTAAGAGGAAGGTTCAGACTCAGGCTTCATATTAGGACCTGCAGAGGGACCATCACCAGAAGAGGGGCCAAGATGCTTCAAGATCTTGTCTAGTTTATCACTTTGACTCACATTTGACACCATTAAGGTAGTGAGCTTAGCATCATGATCCATCATATGTTCGGTGAGATCATCAACCTTTTCTTTGAGAGCCTCATTCTAACCAGTGACACCTTCAATTTGCTCTTTCATGGCATCCTAAGTATCAACCATCTCATGGTTGCCTCTTGTTACCTCATGCACTAGCTTCGCAACTTCAAACTCAATCCTTATTGACATAGCAGCTATTGAGCATCCACAATGCTTTTCACACGAGCATCAAAATCAGAAGGTAGAGATGACTGAGGAGGTGGAGTAGATTGAGCTTCCTGTGCTCTTGCCTGAGAAGCTCTTGTTTGGGATCTTGAAGGAGCCCGAGATTGGCCAGAGTCTTCAGCTTCAAAGTTAAGTCTCATGAGATTGAGTTGAGCCTTGCCAAAGAATGGAGGATACTTCAAAGACTCAGCAGAACCAACATACCATATTTTGTGGTAAAAGAGGATAACTGAAATCAGAGATGGAAATGGTATGTGGGAAGGCCTTCTGGATGAAAATTTGAACTTCATCATCTCCTGGAAAATCCAGTGGCCAAGGTTTATAGGATTCTTTTTCACAAGGGAAGTGAAGAGGGGATAATCTTTTTGGGAAAAATGTGTGAAGCTCCCTCCCTTCTGGATGAAGTTCCTGGAATAGATATACCAGAGAACTCGGTTTATAGGAGACATTGACCTTGGTTTGAAAGAAAGCAACTGTTGTTGGCTTTCAGGAAAGGGCTCATTTGGTCTGAGTGTGGTGAAAATCTCTTGGTTACTGTAGTTTGGTGAGGAAACAGGAGGAGGGTTGTCAATTTTCAAGATGGTATTAAGAATTGAAGCAAACAAGGTGAATTTGACACCCTTGACAATGGTAGTCGCTCGCTCCTTAACCAACTCACCATCCAAATTTAGGATATTGTCAGATTCCATATGGAAGTAAAATAGCCTAACTAAATCGGGAGTATAAGGAGCAGAAATGGATATGAACGTGTCATAGGGTTCGAGCCAAGGGGACAAATTGACACTACAATCTTGTTGGAGTTGAACTAAGCCTACTGCTACAACAGGGCATAATTCTTTCTTCATGTATGCCTCTTTGAACTTAGCATTCTGTTCAGGAGAAAGAGTTACAGAAGTAATGGTAAAACCTTGAGGAGGAGTAGGATGGCGGTAGATATCTTCTACTGCATTGGCCAACACTGGAAGTGTCTTCTCTGGTTGAGTGTGTGTAGAAGAAGTAGCCTTGGAAGAGCCTGGACCCTTTGAAGTGTCATGAGACTTAGAAGCAGTGGCCCTCTTCTTCCTCACTCTCTTAGAAGCCTCAGTTGCCTTTGCCTTTCCTTTGCCTTCTGGTTGAGGGTCCTTTCGCTTCTTTGAAGGAGACACAACTGGTTCCTTGAACGAAACCCCCTTCGATTTATGGTTAGGAGAAGGAGATTCTGGAATTTTTTCGCTCATTCCTCTGATAGAACGATCGACGCCATAGTGGAAGCGTCTGAGAATGTTTTTCATTCTTCTTGGTCGCTGAGGAGGAGACCATGATTTTGACCCTTCTTGGTCAGAACTCGTGTTGTGAATCTCCTGGGGAGTTGATTTGGAGGCCATTTAGGGTTTCTGAGACATGGGTTTGATCGAGAGTCGAGAGAATTAGAGAGGGAAGAGAGAACGACTAGGGCAAAACTTGAGTTTTGAGGCGAGTCTTAAAGAACATGAATAGTGACCTATATATATATAGACGCGACAATACTCAAGTATTCATTACAAAACTCGAGTTTTGAAGAATGATTACTAACCTGGACTTCAAAGATGTAAGGTGAACCTTTGAACTTCCGCGACCAAAACTCGAGTATCCAACATACATACTCGAGTATTATCTTCTCCAAAAAAAATCAAGGTTGCTCTCTGACCCCGACAAACTCGAGTATAGGTTCCAATACTCGAGTTTGCTTCTTTCGACAGCAAACACCAGTATTTCAAGCATCCTGCATAAAACATAACTAGATACTCCGATGCTTAAATTAGTTTCTAACAATCATCAAAACCATAACTAACATTGAGAGAGAGATACTTACAACTCATTGGGATTTACCATTCCCAATTCTCTCCTTATGAAATTAAATTGTTCTTTGGCTAATGGTTTGGTGAAGATGTCAGCAAGTTGAAGATGAGTTGGGATGAACATGACTTTGACATCCTTCTTCTAAACATGATCCCTTATGAAATGATGTCTCACATCAATATGCTTGGTTCGAGTATGTTGCACTGGATTCTTGGCCAAGCTTATTGTGCTTGTGTTGTCACATAATATTAGGATCTCCTTCAGGTTGATTCCTAAGTCAAATAGTTGTTGCTTGAGCCAAAGGACTTGAGCACAACAGCTTGAGGTAGCTACATATTCAACTTCAGTAGAGGATACAGCCACACTTGTTTGCTTCTTGCTGAACCAGGAGACAAGTGAGCCACCAAGAAATTCGCATTGGCCACTTGTGCTCTTTCTATATGTCTTATACCCAGCATGGTCTGAATCTGAATATGCCACCAAGTGTTCAGGTTGACCTTTGGGAAACCATAAGCCAAGGGTCTTTGTGTCAGCAAGGTATCTGAAGATTCACTTTACATTCTCAGCATGAGACTCCTTGGGAGCATATTGGAACCTTGCACACATCCCCACACTGAATTGGATGTCTGGACGGCTTGCTGTGAGGTAGAGCAATGAACCAATCATTCCTTTATATCTTGTGATATTGAAGTCTTTGCCCTTTTCATCAGTATCCAAGGCAGTGGTTGAGCTCATTGGAGTATTAACTCCATTACATTGGTCCATCCCAAACTTTTTCAGCAGATCATTGAGATACTTGGTCTGAGATATGAAGATTCCATCTTTCCTTTGCTTGATTTGCAGACCAAGGAAGTAATTGAGTTCTCCCATCATGGACATCTCAAATTTCCCTGCATATTCTTAGCAAACTCTTCACACAAAGCATCATTAGAAGCACCAAAAATAATGTCATCAACATATATTTGAACAATTAAAATTTCACCAAGCTTATTACTCTTTATGAAGAGAGTTGTATATGCTTTTCCTCTAATAAATCCTTGATCAAGAAGGAATTTGCTTAATCGCTCATGCCAAGCTCTAGGAGCTTGCTTAAGACCATAAAGGGCCTTTTTTGAGACGATAAACATGATCTGGATGATGATCACATTGAAAACCAGGAGGTTGTTCAACATAAACTTCCTCTTGAATAAAACCATTTAGAAAAGCACTTTTTACATCCATTTGATAGAGCTTGAATCCTTTGATACAATTTGACAATCATATCGTCAATGTATACTTCGACATTCTTCACCAGCTGATCCTCGAACACCTTGTTCATCATTCGTTGGTACGTTGCCCGGCATTCTTCAATCCAAATGGCATCACGTTGTAGCAATAATTTGCCTTCTCAGTGATGAAAGCCGTCTTGTCTTGATCCTCAGGATGCATGGAAATTTGATTATACCTTGAATATGCATCCATAAAAGAAAGGAGTTGAAAACCCGAAGAATTATCTACCAACTGATCTATGCGGGGCATTGGAAAAGCATCTTTAGGGCATACCTTGTTCAGATCTTTGTAATCCGTACATACCCTCCATTTGCCATTCGGTTTCTTAACCATGACCACATTAGATAACCATGTGGTGTATTGTACTTCCCGAATAAAACCGGCTTCCAGCAATTCCTGCACGTGTTTCTCTAGAGCTATTCCTCGCTCTTCGCCATGATTTTTCTTTTTCTGAACCACGGGGGTCGATCCCGGCTGTATTGCTAGTTGGTGACAGCAAAAGTCGGGATCTATCCCCAATATCTCGGACGGATTCCATGCGAATACATCCCTGTTTTTCTTCAGAAATTCTTCAAGCTCTGCCCGAACTTTAGGGTCTAGCGTCCTGCCGACTTTAATGGTTTGCCCCGGGTCGGGGCCCAAGACAAAGTCGTCCAACTCCCCATTTGGCTCTGTTCTCCTCATTTTCTCTTCTTCCCGCAAATCTAGTTCAACTAGATTGACTGACTCCTCTGAAGGCATTTCTACTTTATATGGACTTTTTCCTCTCGAGTTCCAAGATGAGGATGATGGTTCATCTTTTCTCTCCTTGACCGTTTCGAAGTAACATTGTCGAGACTCCTTCTGATCACCTTTGACCGTGACCACCTCGTTCTTGTTACTAACCAGTTTCAGCTTCTGGTGTTTTGATGACACTAACATATCCCAGTCGTGTATCGTCGGTCGCCCCAAAATGATGTTGTATGAAGATGGGAAGTTGGCCACAACAAATTTTATCCGTTCTGTCTTGAACGCCTCCTTGGTTCCCAATGTCAACTTGAGGTTAATATACCCCTTCGGGCGAGTGTATTGCCCGTTAAAAGCCGTCAAGGTCATCCTGCATGGCTTTAAATCTTCCAGGTCGAGCTTCATCTGCTTAAACGTGTCCCACAAAAGGATGTCAACCGAACTCCCATTGTCAACAAATATCTTCTTAACACAGCAGTTTGACACCATTCCAGTTATTACTAATCTGTCATGATGGCCTGGAGCTACATCTTCCAACTCTTCCTTGGTAAAACTGAGTACATGAGATTCCGATTTTGCAGAAGAGGGGCTTTTCTTGAATTCAGGGTGATCTCTGACGGAAAGAAACTCCCTCAGATATCTCTTCCTCTGATTCACCGAGTCTCCTCCTCCGTCGAATCCTCCGCTGATAACATTGCATTCGTTCTTTTCCATTCTTGGTCATTTGGGAATCAAAATTTATCTCTCCCCACGGACGGCGCCAATGTTCAATTCTACGAACACAAATGTCTAACCTCTGGGTTAGTATCAGATTAATGTAGGATCTGTATGCTCTTCGGTAAGTGTATAAGCAACACCCAAGAGAAGGTGAGTATTCAGTGGTGCCTATGGGGAAGACACCAAAGAATATCGACTGATCACTGTGCTACACAAGAATGGCGATGAGCCAAAGGGGGTGGGGTGTGTGCACGGTGTAACAGTATAGTAAAAGGATATGAACAAAATGTGTGCACCTGATGGGTAATCTCCTATTTATAGAGATTACCTAGGGTTTTGTTCTGGTGGCTGGGAGTGCCTTCAAGCCCGCAACGCCCTACTCCACTACAAGTCTCTGCTCCACTATCTGTACGACCGAGCTTAGTGCTGAAATTATAGGTAGATTAGTGTTTTATTGACGTGAGGAAGGCTTTAATTGTAATGCGCTCTTGTTGGGCCGTATCATGTCTGGGCCCAAAATATCAATCCATAACAAATGTAATGAACAACGTTAAACATAGCATTCACAAATTTATAATCCTTCTGAAATTTGTGTTTGAATGCTGAGGAAACTACAGCTACACGCTTGACTTTGATATGGATGTAAACTAGCAATCTTTGCGGCTCTTTTCTGTTCTTACTTTTAATATGTTTAATACGTTCTTTTCCTTTCTCTTGGATTTTAATCGATTGCCTATCATTACCAAAATCTCAAGATGACCATGTTGGTTACTGAAAAAGTGAAAGGGTTGTTTGTTTAATGTTGTATTTCATGAATAGTCTCTCATACACACTACAATGGACGTAATTTTCGCGATTTGCACCCATGTACACCATAATTTGCTAGTAGTGATGTTCTTCGTTTATGAAGAAAAAGGGGGATTGTCCATGTGATTATGAGTTCCGGGAGTTTTATGCTCATGGACACTGATTTGCTTGTTGGTGATAGTTCCTCTTATCTTTAATATAAGATCAGTTAGTTGATTAATTTGGGTAAATTAAGAAAATTAGTTATGTTAGTCATTTATAATAAATATATGTGGGTTTTCTTAAATTATCATCTTTCATCATGGCTACCTTAGATAGAAACTCCTTAACATGTGTAAACAATAGAGTTTTTTTGGTTGTTCGGGGATTAAAAAATTTAGGAAACAGATAAACAATAGAGTTTTTTTGGTTGTTCGGGGATTATAAATTTAGGAAACAGAGTGGACTAAAGTTTTACATTTAGGGCTAAATCTAACCCCAAGTCACTTTAGCAAGTTATATAGCCATTTTTCATGAATTTCGTTTGCAAATCAAGATTAAATTAATATATCTTCGGATTCCACCTAAAATATAATCAAAGTTAATGTATCCAATAAAAATAAAACCAAATAGTCAAAAATACAACCTCAATTATGATTATTTCAGAGGCTTATAGATAAAGTAAACAAATAAGAAATTTTGAAGGTTAAATAAAATATGAATATTCCCACACCCTATAATAAACAAGGAGCGAAATGGAATCTATAGGTCAACGAAAATTCACATGCCTATCTTTACATTTTTGCCTAAAACAGGGATCTCCTGAAACCATGCACTAATACTTAATTAATTTGAAGAATCATAACAGGGATTTCCTGAAAACATGCTCTAATACATAACAGGTACTAATAATTTGTATAATCATATTCATTCCCCAAGTTATAATTAACCTAGGATCTTTTTTTTTGGGGGTAAAAATGCACCTTTAATTCTGTATTTTTCATAAAAATTGATTTTGGTCCCTTAATTCTATAAATTGTTTTTTCAGTCCTTCAACTTTAATCCCTAATGATGTTAATAAAAAATGCTGATATTAAAATTTTAAATATTGAAAAAAATACTATCAAAAGAATACTTATTAATGTTACAAAAATCATCATTTGAGAGTAAATGTATTAGGATTAAAATATTGAAAATTTTTTTTTTTTAAAATTAAATAACCAAACTGAAACCTTAATATAAAGTCAGAAGACCAAATGTCCACTTTTACCTGTATTTTTTATAAATTTCAAAATATATTTTTCAAAAAGTTTGAATTTATTTAAACTAAAAATGTACATATGTTGAAAAATTATAAAATTATATAACTTCAACAAAATAAATATATGTATAATTTATTTATGTATTTATTAACTTGCGGAAAAAGATTCGTATATGAGCCAAGGTGGTAACGTGCACCCACACACTAATATTCTTTATAAATAAAATCAATTATATAAAATAAATAAAAGTATGATTCCAACATACTAATATAATAATATAAATTCATACACATAAACATACATATATAGCGCGGATGCTTGTACAAATGGATAACACAATAATTCTTAGCTTCATTTCTGCTAAATGATAATATTAAAACCATAAATCTTAGCTTCATCCCCGGGAAATGGCAACGTTATCCAGTTTAAAGTACAGTATAGTAATAGACTCTTTTATATATATAAAAAAAAAAATTAAAGGACTAAATCTTAAATTCTAAAATAAACTTTTAAACTTATTTTTCATATTAAGTACACATGTAAAATTAAAAATATACACTTAATTGTCTCTATTGATGATTAGTCTATTTTTAAAAATATTAATTGAAATTTTTATCTTTCCCTGCTTAAATTTAGTCTTCGTTGTAGTTGAAGATTTCCCACTTCTTTATGGTACTCTGGATCTGGGTAGGAGGTTATCACTTTAGTCTTTTTTATAAAGTCCAATTTGGGGGAAAAAAAGTTTTAGTCTTTATTATAAGTTCACCTAAAATGTAATTAATGATAGTAATATATTTTCTCCTCTATTAAATGTAATGAAAAAATGATTTAATTTATGTTGGAAAGATAAAAAGATGAGAAAGAGGGTTGAGAGTGTCAGTTATAAATAAGGATAAAATTGAGAAAATGCATCAATTTAAAATATTTTATATGTGAAAATTAGGTAAATTGGACTTTTAAAAAAAAAAACTATAGTGGTATTTGTTATTGTGGGACCCACTTTTTATCACATGCTATGCCCAGTTGGGGTGGACCATTTAAGCCTAACAAAAATAAAGTAGTTAATATTATTGTTGGTCCTTTCAGTTTGATCGAATTTTAGTTTTAATCCCTATAGTTTTAAATTATTTGTTTAATTTGGTCTCTATAGTGATATAAAGACTTGATATGAATTATAGGGACTAAAACCAAAACTTGTTAAAAATATAATAACCAGTTGTTAAACTCATACACAAAATTTACAAAGTTATGAGACCAAAACCAAAATTCAACTAAAATATAAAGACTAACAATGATATCACCCTTAATTTTTTTTTTTTTTTTAAAAAAAAACCAACTGGGGTTACACCTAACTGAAGGGGTCACTTTATCTTTTTTTTTTTTTTGCTCGATGGGGGTCACTTTATCTCAACGTGACAAACCAATTGGAGATGCCCACATTTATCATTTGACAATATCTTAAACTTGAATAGTATTACCTTTTTTTTTTTGCTCAAGGAATAGTATTACCTCTAATAAAAGGATACATATTTTTTTTTTGGTCAAATAAAAAAAAACTACATATTTAGCGGATACATATCAATCCACTTTGTTACCTAAATTTGTAACATCCCAAATTTTCATTCTTAGGCTTAAATGATCTTATGAAGGATATATTTAGCGGTGAATAGAATTTAGTGAATAACAAGCACTTAGACCACACGCATTGCATGAGATCAATATAATTCAATGTAAAATTAAACGAAACTTTTATAAACCCCACCAAAAGAGAAAATCATAAAAAGAAATTGTAAAGTCAAATATAAAAATAAACTACATACCCAAAATTAAGGGATGTGTTGTTGGAGGTGGGATTTCTCCATATGGACGTGCATGAAATATAGACATAGTCAATACTACCTTAAGAGATTGAGATTGAAGTTAAATGCAACAAATCTCTAATAGCATTTATAAAATAGTAGAAATTATTAAAATCAATTTTGGTCCCTTACTAAATTCCTTATACAATTTCATCTCTGTGCGTTTTTCTTTTTCAAATTCAATTTACTTTATTACCTCATCTTTAAACCCCAATAATAAAAATTGAGAATTAAATAGGAATAATATCCCAATAAATTCGAATAACTTGAAAACAGACATACTTTTAATGTACTTATTATTGAAGAAGTGAAACATATTGGAGAATAATTTGCAATAATTTTTCAAAAAGAAAAATTACTTTAACAGGTATTAACTGGATGGGTGTAAATATAATGTTGAAAATTATGCCCTAGGGGCCAATCATTGTATTTTAAACATTATTGTTATTTAAAGTATTTCTCCATTTTTGTTATTATATCATTTGCATGTTTATTATGATGACTGTATCCTTGGATGTATCATAACGATTGTCCTAAAGGTCCCTAGTCGGTCATCTATGCGGGAGCAAAGATGAAATAAGACCAGTATGACTTTGATAAAGTATGGAGATACGAATCAAAGTCTTAGATACTTGTAAGAGTACAAGGTGCTGGACCGACCCACTATGAGAAAGCTAAGCTGCATGGATTAATTCATAAGCTTATCGCATGTATAACCACGTTACAATGCCCTTTGACCTGAGATCATCATGGATTCTTACATGAGAGTCGCTAATCTTTGACCTAGTCAAAAGTCACCTTTGATCGGGTGATGATAAAGGCTTCGATCGGGATTAGAGGTTTTCATGCAGAGGAATGTGAATGGTCAAGATGGGATTTGTCCCTCACATTTGTGGAGAGATATTACTGGGCCCCTCGATGAGTAAGTCTGAGAAAAGTATGATCATATTACAATGGAAAGGAGTTTCCATTTCAATTGTTAGACTATTCAAGAATCGAGAAAGTAATGGTCAAGAACAGGAGGATGACACTATCCATGCTTCATCCTTAACCAAATTATCGTGTGACAAAAGGGACGTGGCATGATTGTATAATAGGTTGCATCATATCATCGATCCTCATATGAATTGGGTAGTCGTAATGTCTTGCTAGAGACCGCTTGCGACTTGTGGGCTAGTACATTGTTGGCCCGCTGCCAATTTCATGTGGGCCTATAGGGTCACACACAAGAATAGCTCAACACGAGCTATAATGTTCAGATTCATTGAATCTAAGATATGTCTAATATTTAATGAATACAACGTTTAATCTAGGGAGGATGGATATATATATATATATATATATATATATATATATATATATATATATATATATATATATATATATATTTGAAAAATATTATTATTATGTATATAGATAATAATATTATTATGTAGTATTAGTTTTGTATTTAATTTTTTTGATAAATTAAATAACTAAAACTAATAGAGATATCATATTTGATTTAATTTTTGAAGATAGATATCATATCTCGATTTAATTTATGAAGATAAATTAAATCGGTTGGCTTTTAGTTCAGATTAAATAAATAGATTAGATTAAACCTATTGGACAAATTTAATTAATATTATTTTAATCCAATTCAAATTTCAAAATTAATTAAGATTAATTTTGAATATATATCTGACCCATTAGGGTTGGAAAACTCTAAGACAGTGAGGAAGACGTATTAGAAAGGCCACAAGAGAAACCCTAGAGTATAGAGAGAAAAACGTTGAGAGGCGCTAGCATGCTACCTGTATGAGGGAGCTGGTTCGTTCAGTTGGCTCCTAGCGATCGAACAAGACGCATATGAAAGGTACGATTCTGACTACTCGAATTAAACGCCATTGGTAGATCCGTGATTGGGATTCAATGTTTCTTTTGGTAAATTTCTTCCGCGCTTGTACGAATCCCAACATATAATTGCGCTTGGATAAATTTATTGACATGATTGCCTGACCCATTTTTAGTTAAATGGGCTTTTAAGCAGGTATTACAAAACTTCATATATAAAGTTGATGGTTTAAATAAGGAAGATAGATCTAAGAAAATTAAAACAATAAAATTAAATGAAGTCTAATAAAAATATAATTAAACAATTATTATTATTGAATTGTTTTAGAAAAAATGAAATAATGAAGTTAGTAAAAGTTAAATGAGAGTATTTAATTTAAATTTTAATGATGTGTAAAAGTAAATAAATAATAAAATAAAATAGACTAAGAAGTCTCACATGATTAAATAAGGAGAAAATGGAGTTCTTAAGGCTTATATATAAGAGTAGTGAGGTGGATTCAAAGTGCAACTTTTCTATTTTTAAAATACAACCGAGGCAATCTTGGTAAAATGCAATTTGTGTTTTTGTTAACCGTTGGGTTTGACTGAAATTTGGTCAGTCCATCCAGGACATCCAATACATCAATTTTAACTGCAAGTTTAGAAATTAGTGTTGTGGATTACAAGTTACAAAAGCCCTGAATACGGTGTAATTTTTGGAACATGGAAAAATAACCCTTGAAGGAAGAATCAACATTGTTGACTAAATCCACCGTTGGATTGACGTGAAATTTTGTGAGCTTCTTCGAGACATCCTTTTCGACAAAACCAATGATGGGATTGTTGATTTGATGCCACGAGTAAGAATAATGTATCATGAAATTAATCTCTTCCTTGAATAGCTAAATGATAGTAATTTGATTTAAGTTTTGCTTACTCTGCAGTTTGAATTCGAGCGTGAAATAGAAAGGTTTTCAATGATATGATGTAACTTAGATAACTCAAGGTAACATGATCCTATCTATCTTATTTATTGGTGCTGCTCGTGGGTTTTTCTAAAAAACTCCACAAGCCTAGAATGAATAGAACTGGTATGAACCTTGCCCCCTTTTTTTTTTTACCAAGAACATCGTGTGGAACCTTTGTGTTAACCCTAGGACTTGATAGATTGATTTTTGGAATCGTTAGAGACAACTATAAGTCTAGATGAGTAAATTGAATTATTTTTTGTCTATTTGTGATTCACCCCTCACCGAGGCAAGTGGCACTCTATGGGCAATTGAACTACTGGTGTGATGTGCTTATGAGTATGGACTTGATGATATGAATATATATATATATATATATATATTATGTATGTTATATTATGTAGTTATTCGAGATTACATCTTTGTTGAAATATTGTTGATTGACTGGATAAAGAATGTTTGTCTATGTTGGAACATGTTGATTCTATGTTATGAACTAGAATGTACGAGCATGAGAATATGAAAGCCCCTTAAGAATAATGTGATATAAATGGCAGAGTTAGTAAATGGGTTGTGATTAATAAAAACTGAATACCATATGACATGCTGCTATTTTGATTGTTGTGCACCACTTGTTGGCATATATTTACAAGGCAATATTTCCTAATACGACACTCCTAGGGCTTTTAGACAATATTACCAGGGTTCGGGCAGTAACCTACTGGAGGAACCCATGGTCCTATTAGATCTCATATTTTAATGATAACAAAGCTTAAGAAAGTGTTTTGCAAAAGATATATTGGTTGGAAAAGGTTTTGAAACACATAATAGCTCATTACTGTGAAAATCACCATACCACTCAAGTGATGTGTTAAAACTCAGTTATTTTATCTCTTAAACAGTGATAAAAAAATTATGAAAATTTCCAATTGATCACTCAAGTGACCATTAGAGTGATGTGTTTTTGAAAGAGCACATCACCATGATGCTTATTGTAAGTGTGAAATTGTTCACATTTATAATCACTCAAGTGAAGAACATTTACTATCTCTTCCACCTCACTATAGTGATCTAGATAGTGATCTTATTTCTAAAAAATATTATTCTAAGAGATAACTTAAGTGACCACTCGAGTGATGAGATTCAAATTGCATCACTATCAGTCCACCATAATGATTCAGCTAGTGATTATTTTTTGAAAAGAAATTTTAAAATTGATCACTCGAGTGACTTCTCGAGTAATGTATCAAAATCTTCATCATTATCACTTTACCACGGTGATCTATCCAAGTGATCAAGTTTTTTAAAACGAAGTTTAAAAAGATCACTCAAGTGACCTTAGCATTTTGGCATCACTTGCATAACACCAAAGTGATTATGGTAGTGCTCAATATTTTTGAAAATATTTTAAAGAGAAGATCACTTAAGTGACCACTATAGTGATGTACAAAAAGTGCATCACTACCATTGGACCATAGCGAGTTAGCTGGTGATATTGTTTTCCTCTAAAATAAGATGAAGCATGATCACTCGAGTGGCCACTTAAGTAACCCTATTTGTACTCATCACTATCACATCACCACAGTGAGCTAATAGGTGATTTATTTGTTTTCAAATCCTATAGTGAAGATCACTTGAGTGACCACTTAAGTGATATGGACAAAGAAATAGAACATCACTTCAGAAATATTGATACTCATTCAAATCATCTATAAACTTGTTCTTTTTGCTTCTAATTGATTTAACACTTTATCATATCACTATCTGAACATATTACATGTGCTTAATCAAGGATTAACATAGTGATGTACAAAAAGTGCTTTTGTGTTAGAAGCACTTAATGCTATGAGTTTCAAACGCTTCAAATCCTCTTTGTCTCCAATGGCTAACCCAATAGACAAAAGGATCAACCTGACACACTAAACGAATGGATACAATGACCTCACACTCGAACCGCTACATTCAAGAACAACGGCCATCAACCATTATCACACTATAAATAGAAGAGCATGAAGACGAAGCACTGACCACACTGTGCACATTTACTATTACATTCATCGCTAAGTCTTAAGCTCCATCTTTATGTGATTGTGTACTTCTGTGATCATATATTTACTCTTGAGAGAGATTTTACTGAATCATTTATTATAGTTAAGGTACTCAAGGAAGTGGAACCTTGAAAGGGAATTGATTGCAAAGTGTATGGGGGAGCGAGTGTTTTTTGAAGAAGAACTTGCTTGTACTAAGGCACCAAGAGCCCTGTGAATCTTGGAACAATAGTGAAACTCTTAAAAAGGCGTTTGAGGATTGGACATAGGCCAAGTTGTATTTTCACAAGTTTCACCTACCATACCATGTGGCGTTTTTTGCTTCAAATATCATTTATCCTCCTTCTCTTGCATTGTTGGCCAAATTATACACCATATATATATATATATATATATATATATATATATATATATATAGGTTTATTATTTACTTTCAAGACTTGTCACCTTCCTTACCTTACACTTGGCACAATTCATGTTCATTCTCTTAATCTTGCATTGTTGGCTAAACTATAGCCTTTGAAATAATGGCTTATCCAAGAAGCCATGAATCATCTTTTTCCATCTTTAAATATATGCACATGTGTCCTCATATTAATCCTTAATTTCCATGCTTATGTGTTCATTTCCCATGTAAACAAGTGTCAAGTTACAATTCACTTTGGTTGGTAAGATGTGTGGCCAACAATAAGCATATGTGGCTTCTTACCGGTGGCAGAGCCAGGATTTTGAATGACGGGGGGCGAGAATATCAAATATATTATATCAGAAATAAAAGTATTTAAAATATAATACATACCTAATATACAAAAAATTAAGAGAAATATGTTACAGAAATTAAAATAACTTCACTTTACTCTTATCATATGTTACAAATTTCCATATCACACATTCCTTTTCATAGAGATATAATTTACAAAATTCCATATCACACATTCCATTTCGTAAATTTCATATCACAAATTGCATATCACAAACTCCATATCATAAATGATAAATCACAAATTTTATAACTAAACCCTAACTTTATCTTCCTCAAATCAACCACTCATGTAAAAATATAAACCATAGAACTTTTACTCAAGCCTTATTAACTCCATTAAACGCATAATGATCACCTAGAAACCTCAAAATTTCAAAATCTAACAAATTACTAAATTTTTTCTAAAACAAATTCCATCAAACTAAAAGATAAGAGACTAGAAAGATAAACTATATCACTTACCTAAAACTTTCTAATCTTCTATGACAGTGTGACTGTGGCATGCCCGTAATGCCGACTGTGCGTGCGAGGAGTCCTAGACTGAATTAGAAACGGAAGGCTGGAACGTGTAGTGGGTGTTGCAATTTTTTTTTTAATATATGACTGTGCCACTTTTAGATCATTGGTGGGCTACCCCTCCCCCACAACTTTTAGATCATTGGACACTTGGGGTTGGTGTTGGGCCCATTTCTCATTACTTAGGTGTGGCTGTGCTGCTGTATCATGCTTATTCTTTTTTTTTTTTGGTCAACACTGTCATGCTATTCCCATTATTTGGTTTTTTTTAGGGGGGGCCCACCCTAGCCCCCTGTATCCGCCCCTACTTCTTACTAAACTTCACTTTCATGCCTACTTGTCAAAATTCGATAATGCCTTCCTCCTCCACAGTTAATTGAACACATCATCCTTTTAAGCTTGATATTTGTTTGCAAAACTTGGCATTTTCCTAACCTTACATTTGGCACAATTAAGGGTCTTACACATAATGACTTTTAATCTTGTATTGTTGTCTTACCATATACCACAAGTATCTTGACTTCCCTTTTGGAACATTTGGCACAACTCTAAACACACAAGATACTTAGCCCTTACTCCTCTTGACTTTTCACATGTTACTTTATAATTTAACATTTTATATTCCTCATATTCCATTCCTTGTCCAACGAAATGCCCCTAAGAAAATAGATTCCAATATTGTGTCATATTGCTTTTGCCCACATGCTTATTAAAATTTCACTTGTTACCAAAATCAACAAGTGATTTCCAACTTAAGCAAATAAAAGCCATTTTAATTTCTCATGCATAATTATTAAGGAATAATTCACATAACCTTCTTTTACCAAAATTATGACCTCAATTGGTCATTGGAATATTTATTCCATGATAAATATTTGTACATTATATCCTTAACTTTAAAATTTCGGAGAAACTAGATGTTCGGGTAAATTCCACTATTTCATTCACTAAAATGTCAAGAAAATTCCTTTCATAATCTTGTCATACTTCATGAACATGGCTAGTCGTCTACCTGATATAGGCTTATCTTTACATCTCTAGGCCCAAAATTCAGGATATTACACAAGTAGATTGAACTAAACTAGTATAAATCTCTTGTGTCCACCTTTAGGGAATATCTCTCTAACTCTACTCTTTATATTCAGTTTGTATTTAAGTTTAAATTTTTTAATATAACTCAATTCACCCCCTCTTGGGTGAAAGGCTTGAACTAACAGATCCCTTATGTGCTCTGTAATACTTTGGCCAATCTACATCATACTTGCGGAGAGGTCGTGAGAGTAACCAGTAATATGGAATGTACTTAGCCCATAGGTTCAATTGGAGAAAATAAGGAGGATATAAGAATGGTTAGAGTTTAATGAAAGATAAAGATGAATAATGCATAATGACATTTTGAGAAATTGGTATGTTGTGTTATGAGTAACAATTCTTTGAGAATATGAATAATGGATATTGTCATGCTCTTGCTTATTATATATGTTTGCCCTTTTGCTTATTATATATGCTTGGCATATTTGTATGTTAGTCCCACCTAGCACCCCACGGGTGGTGGTGCCAATAGGTAAGGTGGGTAGTGACTACATTACTGAGACAATGGTTTCATCTCGTTACTTCTCACATTTTTCAGGTAAGAGCTTGAGGGCAAGAGCAATTGGAAATGCATCTAATGATGTGGCTACCCTAACGAGTAGCTTGTGGTCAATGCTTATTTTATTTTTATTGCTACATTTAGGAAATTTTGCCTATTACATTATGCTGCATCTAAATCTACTTAGAATATTTAATTGCACTCTATTGATAGACATCCAAGGGCCTAGGACATTAATTCACTTAATTTGGATTGTAGATTTGAGGAACTCATTTTGACGGATTGATTATCATCCCGGTTTACATATGTGAGTGGTGAGCCAAAGGCCGGAGCGGTGTTCCATATCGTGACTATGTTGGTTATAGGGGCGTGATTATGGCATCCCATGCATGTAGTTGAGAATTATATATAAATTGATGTCATCTAATTATAACCTTTGAAAGTGAAGGAAATCACCAAGAGGGGGTGAATTGGGGATTTTAAAAATTCTTTTTAAAACACTCACACAACAGAAGCTAAATGGAGATAGGGAAGAAGAGCTTGACACAAAAGATTTATATTGGTTCGGTCTCAACTCTTGACCTACGTCCGGTCCCGGACTCTCGGGTTTTTCTACTATCACTCAACTCGGATACACACTCGTACTCGAAAGTTATCCTCTCTCTAGGATACACTCCCCCCTTACAAGTTGTAATCTGAAAACCCAACCTCAAAGTCTCACAACTTTGAGATTCTTACAATGAATGAATTACGTAAATGAACTCTCTCTAAGAGTGAATAAAGATGATTATCGAAGTACAATGTATCAAAGATACGGGATGCGAATTAAGCAAAGAAAAGACCGATATGCTTGTATGCGTTTTTCGTGTATGTCTTCTACCTGTAGACTTCAAACCTTCATGTATTTATACTGGATTGAAGCTTGTGACCGTTAAAGATCCGTTCAGACTTGAATCAATTCGAAAATACTAGCTGTTGGGTTCATGTCTGATGAATATATCTGTTGGGAGTATTTCAGAATTGAATATTTGAATTTGTCCATTGAGAGCTTTCAATTGATTGCACCAATCTCGGCAGAATGGGATATCTCCAATTGATATTAAGGCGTTGACACAAATTGACGGAAAATCTTGATCATTAATAGCTTATCTGTAATTAAGCATTGATTGATCATCTTTCTTCTTGAATGCTTTAATGTTTCCTAAAACAAATCTTAGGTCTTCTGAAATCTCATAAGCAAACTGGTTAAATCTGGTTAGAAATATTGATATGAATCATTTAAATCATAAGCAACCATTTCGCAGAATCAAGCTTAAGCAGAAATCAAACTAAGCAAAGTATACTCAGATGTGTTCATCTGTGCAGAAGCTCCAAGCTCAAGTTTACTATAACAAGCTTGAGTTTGGTCTTCATTTAAAACTTGGGTTTTGCTTCTGGAAGTCTCAAGGTCGAGCTTATAAGTGAGTAGGCTCGAGTTTGGGCTTTTGTCGGGAAACAAGTTTGAAATCATTTTGAGAGCCAAAATGGAAAATGGCAAGCTCGAGTCTATTAGTGAAGCGGGCTCGAGTTTGACACTATTCATGTCAAAAATAATTTTGATTCCCAAAGTGCAAGCTTGAGCTTAGAGATGTAAACTTGAGTTTGCTAAGAATATTAAAACCTTTGAAAAGTTTTCGGACCTAAGCTTGAGTTTGCAACTCCAAACTTGAGTTTACACTTTGAAGAAAACTTGAAAAGCTTTCGCCGAGGTAAGCTCGAGTTTGCCATTGCAAGCTTGAGTTTACACTTTTGTAAACTCTAGAGAAAAGACTCTGGAAGAGGCAAGCTTGAGTTTGAAAATAATAAGCTTGAGTTTGAGATTTGAGTAACTTGATAAAATCCTCAACTCTTCCTAAACTCGAGCTTCAGTGTAAGCTCGAGCTTACTCAAAATATGAGTGAACTTGAAAACCTTCAAGCTCAAGTTTATGGACCAAGCTCAAGTTTGGAAAATGTAAAATAGCTTGGTTTCCTTTCTGTAAGAGGCAAGCTCGAGTTTGGGTAGCCAAGCTCGAGTTTGGCATTGATGAATGTTTTTTGAATTGAAATCAATCAAGCTTTACAAATCTTTATCAAAAAACATTCTCTCATATTTACAATTGTTATTAATCATCAAAACACATTGAGAACTAACAACCTTGACGTTGAGTATCTTTCCCATCAAGGTCTTCATTCTTTGAAGAAATTTTTGAAAATCATGCTAAGTTTAAAGTTAGTTAGAGATGGTGTTATAGGAAACCAATTGGAGATGCCCACATTTATCATTTGACATTATCTTGAATCTGATTACCTCTAATAGAAGGATACCTTAATCCACTTTGTTGCCTAAATTTGTAACATTTCCCGATGATATGGTATTAAATGTAATAACTAGTAGAGAGGCTAATTTTAATCCTAAATGTAAGACATTAATTCACTTTATAATTACCTAAATTTGTAACACATTTCCCAAACTCTCTTTTTTTTTTTTTTTTTTTTTGCCAACACCTAAACTTTCCTTAGTAATTACACATATTAATGGAGTTTTTCATCAAATGCCGATGTCCAATGCAAATGATTAAAAACAATAATTTAGAATCAACAAGCTGTTGGTTGGAAAGGTAAACAGTGTCACTTTCATAAAGAGGAAAACACAAGTTTGAATCTGAGAAACGCACTTGTTGGAATAAGCAAAAATCCTTTGTGCTCTAAGTTTCGAAAGGAAAACCCTTCATCAAATAAATAATAATAATTTAGAAAAAGTAACACTTTTTTTACAAATTAATAAGTTTAACCAATTTTCTTAATCGTTATAAATTAGTTATATAATCCATGCATATGTCATCTTGTTGATCAAGTTTCCAAAAGATGCAAATCAAAGAAACTAAATCATTAAACACGTGATTCTTGCTATATTGCTTCCCACGATTAACTCGTGATCCCACATAATTGACCTCCTCCATCTCTAATGGTTTGATGCTGATGATCTCTAATTTGTAATCTCATCACTAATTATTTGAATCTGAGATTGGCTTCTTATGATAGGGTGATTTCTAGTGATTTGATAGTCATGTTTCTTTTTCTTTCTTTTTTCTTTTTTGACCTGAATCATGTTTCTTAATTTAAAGCTTCATCGTCATCAAGTTGCAAGTAATATTATTTATTTTAATGGCAACAACTTATAACTACCGAGAGCAATTTAGTAGATTGACATATTAGCAAATTTGTTTATTATTGATATATTATTAGCAAATTTATCGTTTAGGCACAAATCACTAATGGGTTGTTGTTTGGTAAGAATTATTATTATTATTGTTGTTGTTATTATTATTATTATTATTATTATTATTTGGGGGGGGGGGGGGACTTTTATGGGTTAGATTTTAAAAAATTAAAAGTGAGGTTATAAAATTTTAATTAAGAGAAGAGATAAGATACAAGAGTAAGAAAAATTAGTTAAAAATTTGCAACTCCCTTGTCTAATTTTCTTAAATCGAACTCAAATTTTTTTCCGCTCCTTCATACTAAATAGCCCCTAAAGGTCTATTTGGTATGAGTGATTTGAAGGGGAGTGGAGGGAAAAAAAAATTGTGCTTTGAATTTAAGAAAAATTAAAGAAGTGGGGTTACAAAATTTTAATAAAGAAAAGATATATAAGAAAAATTAATTAAAAATATTTAACCCCAACTCTCTAATTGTTTTAAATCAAACTTAAAAAAAAAATCTATGAAATCCATGTAAGAAATCACTAAACATAATCAAATACTAAAATCTTACATGAATTTAAGAGAAAATTAACACGATTTTATAAGTCAAAAATATAAAAACGGTAAACTCGATGAATAAACATGCGAGTTTAACTGAATTTATAGCTAGCACGAGTTTAAAAATGAATTGACACAGTTTTGTAAAGTAAAAACGTAAAAATGGTAAACTTGATAAGTTAATTCAAAAGTTTAAACATAATAATACAAACAATAGTACAAATATAAAAACTATTTTATTTGAATTCTAGTATCCTACCTTATTTACACCCCTATCGTAAAGATTAAATTAATATATCTTCGGATTCCACCCTAAAATTTAATGAAAGTTAATGTATCCAATAAAAATAAAACCAAATAGATCAAATAGTCAAAAATACAACCAGAATTATGATTATTTCTGAGGCTTATAGATAAAGCAAACAGTGAAGAAATTTTGAAGGTTAAATAAAATATGAATATTCCCACACCCTATAATAAACAAGGAAGGAAATGGAATGTATAGGTCAACGAAAATTCACATGCCTATCTTTACATTTTTGCCAAAAACAGGGATCTCCCGAAACCATGCACTAATAATTAATTGGAAGAATCAAAACAGGGATCTCCTGAAACCATACTCTAATACATAAAAAGGTAATAATTTGTATAATCAAATTCATTCCGCAAGTTATAATTAAACTATGATTTTTTTGGGGGGGTAAAAATGCACCTTTAATTCTTTATTTTTCATAAAAAAATCATTTTGGTCCCTTAATTCTATAAATTGTTTTAAAGTCCTTCAACTGTAATCCCTAATAATGTTAATAAAAAATGTTGATATTAAAATTTTAAATTTTGAAAAAAATACTATCAAAATAGTTATTATTAATGTTACAAAAATCATCATTTGAGAGTAAATGTATTAGGATTAAAATATTGAAAAGATTTTTAAAAAAAATTAAATAACCAAACTGAAACCTTAATATAAAGTCAGAAGACCAAATGTCCACTTTTACCTGTATTTTTTATAAATTTCAAAATATATTTTTCAAAAAGTTTGAATTTATTTAAACTAAAAATGTACAAATGTTGAAAAATTATTAAATTTTATAACTTCAACAAAATAAATATATGTATAATTTATTTATGTATTTATTAACTTGCGGAAAAAGATTCGAGTCCGCCCATTCTGACCCAAACCCGAACTCTGAGAGTGTGTCATCCGAGTTCGCCCATTCTTCCCTCTCCACGCGATAACATGCCTGTGTCAGGTATTCCTACACTTGTTGATCTTAGTATTTTTGCTTTGTGTTATAGGTAAATGGAGTCATCATCTTCACCCATTAGTGCCCGATCTAACACCGGGGAGTCGGATTCCTCTAGTCCCCCCAAGGTTCTGCTTGAGCGATACCCTTGGGTGACGCATGACGTACTAACGACTCGATCCCTGATGACCGCTGCCGACATACGCCAAATGAAGTTGAGGGAATTGGAAGGCTACTGCCTGAGTCCTCCTAATGACGATGAGCCTATCTGTTCTTCGAGGGAGGAAGGACTTACCAACTTCTTCTTTTTCTATAAAGCCTACATGTCCCGGCTCGGTATTCGCTTTCCGTTTACCGAGTTCTAGCTTGCTTGCTTGGACCACCTCCATCTGGCCCCCTCACAACTCCATCCGAACGGGTGGGCTTATCTTGTGGCCTTTGAACGTTGTGTAGCTCCTTCTCGAACCCCATTCCTTGCACTGCCACCTTATTCCTTTATTTCTTTTGTCCTTTTACCCCTCGCTCTGGTAAGGAACCGGATAAGTTAAAAGGGCTGACTTCCCTTCGGGGCGATCCAACTTCTAACCGCTTTTTCAGATTCCTTTAAGCATTTTAAAAACAGCTACTTCAAAGTAGTGTCCAAACCCGGGGCGCAGCCCTGGTTCCTAAAATGGGCCGAAGCCAAAGACGTGGAATGGAGGTTCCCACTATATTGGACATATGATCATCATAAGCTGACCTCCACCTCATACCAAGTCGAACCTGACGATCTTCCAGCCGAGGAGGTTTCGTCGATAGATCGACTGGTGTCTTACGTTAACGCATATGGCACCAAAAGCGTGGCTTTCTTTATTACTGGCGCTGGTTCCAAGCCGGGATACGTGATTAGTATGACCCCATTGGTTATTTACCTTTCATGTTTTTATGTTTTTGATATAGTTGAACCTGACTTCATTATCTTCCTTTTGCAGCTCGAGCTATGTCGGAGTTGCCCAGGTACCTATCCGTCGTGGCACCCGACGCCGATGCTCATAGTAAAAGGAGTACCCGAAAACGTCCTTCTTTGGAGGTCGGGAAGGGGCAATCCGCTAGAGCCTCCCCAACTGCCGCGGTCAAGAAGGCGAAGACCTCGGCCCAAGCCCGAACATCTCCACCTCCTCGAACTGGCCCGGTCTCTCAATCCGCCAAGCCGACTGCAAAGAGCAAAGAGGTCTCTCTCTCGGATCCGCCAGCGCCACCATCTCCACCCAAGGGTCCTTCTGATCCTCCCCCTGCCCTCAAGATCGCTCGTGGTCTTGCATGGGAAAAAGGAGTGACCGAGGAACTGGAACTCGCGTTTCTGCCTCCCCGTCAGTTTATGAATGCCCTACCCCTTGCAGATATCGACGAACGGTTAGTCCATGACGTGCAAGATCATCTGTTCAAGTCTGTCGGGTTGGCCCAAGCGTTGCTTCACTTAAAAGGGAAATATGTTGGGCAATCTGCTGAGGTACGCCGGCTGAGGCTGGAGAAAGAAGAGGTCGAGGAGGTGAAGAAGCGGGTTGAGGAAGAGCTTGAGATTACCAAGGCAAGTGCCGGGAAAGCCACCGAGGAGCTCCTTGTGACGAAAGAGGCGATGGAGAAGACCTCCTCGGAACTTGCTTCTCTTAAAGACGCCTACACGAAGAGTTTGGATGCCGTTAAGGCCCTTCAAACCCAACGTGCTGATTTGTGCTCTGAGCTTAGCCAGGCCAACGCCGCTCTTGCCGAGGAGAAGAGAGCCCGGCTTGACTGTGTGGAGATTCTGAAGGAGGCCACCGCGGACTGCTTCAAGATGGCACTTGCCCAGATTCATCATCTTAATCCTGGGGTGGATATCAAAACCGATGGGTACGACTACCGAGCTTATGTCAAAGATGGTGTCCTGCATCCACCTCCTCCCTCTCCTGAAGACGAATCCTTGTCGTTCGTGGATGAGGAACAAGGTGGAGAGGAGGCTTCTAATGTGGTGCGGGACGGCGAGAGTGGTGAAGGAACTTCGAAGTCTATTCTGTCCGTCGAGGTGGTCCCCTCAGAAGATGTTGTTCCTCTGAGCTGAGTGTCGAATTTATCGCTTTTGTTGTGCCGGTGTCTTATACCGGATCTAATTTGTAATTATTGCGTGGTGACAATTCGTTAACATTGATTTCGCCTTCCTTTAACTAATCAATATGAACTTTCATTTGCACATTCTATCTTGTGTCAGTAGTGTCACGACCGAGCCAGGGTCTAGTGTGCGCAGTATCTGCTAATCTTATTCTTCCGATAAGTTAATATCGGGTATGAGGATAAGGGCAAACTGTCATATGTCCTGTAATACCCAGATTTTAGCAAATCTGGAATTCTTGAGACAAGAAAAATTAATGAATATTTTGATGAAGCAAATTCATGAGTTTAAAACTATTATAGAAAATTGTTATAATTGTCGAGTAAATTGTCGAAAAAGTTACGTAAAAATCGAGATGAATAGAATGACTAAAAATGCAATAATGGTGATAAAAACAGTCTAAAAACATTATGATAAATACTAAAAGATCATGAAAAATTATGAGAAAATTATGGGAGTATTATGTTTAATTATAAGAATTTAATAAATTATTTCAGAGGAAATAACATGAAGAAATGTTTAAAAAGCATTCAAGAACCATAAAGTAACTTTATGGTGTAAACATTTTTAATATTTTACATAGGTTATAAAATGACAATGTCAGTATAAAGTTTGTAAGATAATAATATACTGTAAATTATAAAATTATCAACCATTGGTAAGAGAATGATTAGATAATTACTAGCTAATTGATTCAAAAACAAGAGAAATATAGAAAGTTAAATTTATGGTAAAATCCTTAATTAAGATATTAAGGCTGGTAATTAGCATAAAATATACTTACCGATTATGATAAAAAGATTAAGAAAAATTGGTAAAGATAAATGTATGAAGAAATCTAATCCTAAAAAGATCACTAAACGAAGAATTTAGGCTCGATTAAGCCTTAACGAAGGCGAGGGTAAAACGGAAATTTTTGGTAAAAAATATTATATTTTTAAAAAATGAAAAAAATTATGAAAAAATAATTAAAACTGAATTTTAAAATGAAGGGGCGAAATTATTGGTATTTTTAATTAAAAAGAATTGTTTAAATAATTAAAATGATAATTAGAATTAAATAATAATATAATGCGGTGAGTCACTTAAAAGTGCCGAGGGGAAAAGTTAGAAATAAATTCTACAGGTAAACCAGAGGTAAAAGTCTTTTCAGACTGGTCAAATTAAGAACAAGTAAATTTTTACACGAAGAAAGAATTTACCAGACGTTGATTTCCGCAACCGAAAACCCTAATTCCTAATAAGACGGAAAGCTGATCGATAGAGTAGAGTCAGATAGGCAAAGTGAGAACCTATAGAAACAATTGCGTGTTTTCAAACACAGGGTTAAGTTAGGCAACAACTGGACGTTTTACGATTCAGCGAATTGTTGTCTAGAAGTTGGTTCTATCGGAAGCGATTTCCATAACCGGACGCGTTTGTCCGAATATCTTCCGACGCACCGGAGAATACCTGGATATGATCAAAAAGAGGATCCAAATGGATAATATGAAAGAGGATGAAAAGACCTTCAAGGTTACACGCCCGGATTTTTGAGTTTCTGCGAAATCGCGCGAAACGGACACCGATCGGGTAGCTTTATCGGGCCGGAGGACATAAAGCAAGAGTCATCTTGGATGACAACTCATTCTTTGACTTTTTGGGACCCCTTGATGTCGGCCTTGACCATGAATGGCCAAGAATGCTTTGTCCTCAAAAATGCGATCCAACGGCCGGAATCCGATCTGAAGACTTTTGTGTTAATTCCCACCTTGTCCCTCCCTTCTTCTATAAATAGCAAGCACCTCTCCTCTCATTCTTCACACCAAAATTCGAAACCTAGAGAGAGGTTCTAGAGAGAGAAGCTCTGGAAAAATTCTGCCTTGCTCCGAGTAAGTTCTTATGTCCTTAGGCTTTAGTTTCCGTAGTTCTTTCGGTAGTTATAGTAGAACGTTGGTTTGATCTAGGAAGTTTCGAGAATATATTCCTATACTTGTTTTTAAGCCTCATTGCATTGAAAGATGCCTCGACGAGGTAAAAACATAGTGAGGATAATTTTGAAATGGAATAAGGTCAAAGTAACGAAGTTCGCGAAATTTCGCCAAATAGGGGTAGTAGGGGCAAAATGGTCTTTTTCACCTAAAATGCCGTTATGCTGCCAAATATTCATAAGTATGTTATTATTCTGATTAGAATACTTCGACGTCGAACCGTTGTCGAAATTCCATCGTTCATTGCTTGTTTGCGCATTTGTTTTTTTTTACGTACGGCGTCAAAAACCGTTTACCGTCGTAACCCTAACTCTATGCTGCTTATATACTTTTACGTTATAGATACGTTCCGAGGTTCTTGAGAATCGTCGAGACTTTGACTTTACCAACGGATTATAGTATTGGTAATGCCGTTTGAGTTATTCCTAGCGTTGAGGACACGTTAGTGGCGTGGCACTGGATATGTGCAAAACTAGTCGAGAGAGACTTTACATATTGCTTTGTGCTTATGTTCTGTCCATGTTATTGATCATACATCTGCTGTTTACTTTTGTGATGATATGCTGTATTGAAATGAATATCTGTTGTACGTACACTATTTTATTTGAGCATAAGGTTAACCGTTACCTGAGATCCATATGTGGAATGGATCTCATTGTGTAGCATCGTGGTCTCGGAGGACCGATGTTTGGCGATCGAGGCAAGTCGCTGGAGTAGGCCAAGACGTGTCTACATAATTTATCGTTTTCCTTAGTTTCTTTAACTTTTGAGAATTCTGGATGACTGTAATCCGATACATTTACACTATGGTCCATATTTTGAATGTAATGTAAATTACTTACTCGCTCCAATGCTCTACTCTGATTACTCTGCTTGAAATATTTGGAAACGTTTTAAAAAAAAAATCCGCCGTTTTCAAATGGGATGTTACATGTCCAACCGTGGTGTAGAAACACACGTTTAAACATTTCGACCTGATCAGGGCCTGGATGACAATTCACCTCCTTATCTAGGAGCATGTTTTTGATATATCATTTTGAAGAAATAGCGGCTTCACCATTTCGTAACCTGGGCGTGGTAACCCCGGTGTAATCCCTTATATTGGGTTCCGTTATTGACTGGGTTTGATGTCCTCGGTGTAATGATTTTGAATTATCGATAGAGCATAATTGATGTCTCCGCAGGGGAGTTCTTTATTAAATAAATAATCCACTCGAAAGAGCTAACAACTTTAACCATGACAATTAAATGAACCAAAACATAAAATTGAAATCAAAGTACTGAAGTCAAGAAATAAACGAACTCAGATACGTCGGTTCGGCACATTGTGAGCGTGGTACCGAGATCTAACTGTAGTAGATTCTTAGCTTGTCGGCGTTCCAAGTCCTTTTGACCGGCTTCCTTCGCAAGGTTTCCAACACGTACGCTTGTCGAGCTTTTCCTTAACCTGGTAGGGACCTTCCCAATTTGCAGCCAGCTTGCCCTTTCTAGCGCTCTTGTTTCCGACGTCCGCTCATCGGAGCACTAGGTTACCCCTGTTGAAGGAGCGAGGCCTGACCTTACGATTGTACTTAGCCGTAATGAGTTGCTTGGTGGCTAGGTCTCGGCAATGTGCAGTGACTCTGACCTCGTCGATCAAATCCAATTCCGTCATCAATGCGTCATTGTTCGATCCTTCGCCTTCTTTGAGAGTTTTCAACCTCCTCCACTATGGTTGGCCTATTTCAACCGGGATCATTGCCTCGCATCCGTATGTCAACCGAAAAGGGTTTCCTGGGTTGAAGTTTGTATACTGGTTCTGTAACCCCATAGTACACTATAGAGCTGTTCTACCCAGGAAGATTCCGCGTCCTCCATGCGCTTATTTAGGCCATCAATGATGACTTTGTTTGCTGCTTCAGCCTGGCCATTAGACTGGGGGTGTTCGACCAAGGCGAAGTTGTGCACGATATCAAGATCCGTCATCATACCCCGGAATTGCTTATCGATGAATTGGGTCCCGTTATCCGTGACTATTTCGGCCGGGATCCCAAATCGAGAAACGATGTTGTGGCAAAAAAATCGCTGTATGCGAGCCGAGGTGATCGTTGTCAAAGGCTAGGCTTCAATCCATTTAGTGAAGTAATCAACCGCGACCACGAGCCACCTTAACTGTCCGGGAGCTGCTTTGAATGGTCCGAGGAGGTCCATCCCCCATTTATAAAAGGGCCACGGAGTCGAGATGCTTTGCAATTCTGCTGGTGGGGGCCAAATGATCTTGGCGTGTTTCTGACAGCTATCACATCTCTTCACTGCTTCCTTAGAATCTGCCACCATGGTCGGCCAGTAGTAGCCGGCGCGCAAAGCTTTTCTTGCTAGAGCTTTCCCTCCCATGTGATGTCCATTAATTCCTTCGTGTATTTCAGCCAAGACGTGTCGTGCCTCGGCCAATCCCAAGCATCGCATCATGGGAGAATGTAGTCCTTTTCGATATAATTGATCGTCCACCATAGTGTACATGGCGGCCTCACGAATTAATTTCTTGGATTTTGTTACATCAACAGGTATGATTCCTCTTTTTAGGCAATCCTCGACCGGTTTCCTCCAATCCGTGGCCGATGATATGGTCATGACACAGCTCGGCTTGGCCAGATTTTGTTGGACCACGGTCCTGTGGTTTCCTGGACCTTTCGTGCTGGCCAGTTTTGATAGGATATCTGCTCTTGTATTCTCCTCCCGAGGGATGTGAGTGACTGTTACTTCCTCAAACTCGGTAATCATATCCCTTGCTTTGTTTAGGTACTTTGCCATCAAAGGACCATTTGCTTGGTAAGTACCCTCAATTTGCGCAGCTACGAGTTGAGAATCGGTTAAGACCTTGACTCTCCGTTCTCCATGCTCTTTCGCCTGTTGGAGGTCGGCCAGCAAAGCTTCATGTTCTGCCTGGTTGTTGGAGGTTGGGAAGTTGAGACGAAGTGAGTGTTCAACTGTGACCCCCTCTGGGTTCTCAATTATTATTCCGGCTCCACTTCCCTTCGCATTTGACGAGCCATCGACGCATACCTTCCATACTTGGAGGCCATTTGCTTCTTCTGAGTAGGCCAGGGTGAGCTCTCTCACAAATTCTGCCAGCGCTTGTGATTTGATCACATGCCGGGCTTCATATATGATGTCGAACTCGGATAACTCTATTGTCCAACTGATCATTCGTCCAGCCAGGTCTGGCTTGTGCAGCACTTGTCGGATTGGCGGACTGGTCCATACGACGACCTGGTGCCCCTTGAAGTATGGGCGTAACCGCCTTGCTACCATTAATAAAGCGAATGCCACTTTTTCAAGCTTATGATATCTGAGCTCCGAGCTCTGTAGGGCTTTGCTTACAAAATATATCGGTACTTGGCCGGTCTCTGTCTCTCGGACCAAAACGGCACTTATAGCTTCTTCACCTACCGATAAGTAGAGGTATACCGTCTCGCCGGGTTTGGGTCTAGATAGGACTGGTGGGCTTGCCAAACATTGCTTGATCTTTCCAAACGTGAACTCGTATTTCGGGTTCCAACCTCCTCGAGTCTCCTTCTTTAGTAATTTGAAGAAAGGTAGAGCGTTCTCCACCGATCTCGGCAAGAACCTCGTCAGAGCCGCCAATCTCCCAGTCAGCTGCTGCACCTCCTTTTTGCTCCTTGGTGCTTTCATGTCTAGCACGGCCTTACATTTGTCTGGGTTTGCTTCAATTCCTCGATTTGTCAACAGGAAGCCCAGGAATTTTCCAGCTGGGACTCCAAATGCACACTTTGTCGGGTTCAAACGAATCTGGTGCTTCCGCGACTTGTCAAAGGTCTGTTCTAAGTCTCGAATATGGTCCTCTGGGTCTTTCGATTTGACGATCATGTCGTCTATGTAAACTTCTACGTTTCGACCGAGCTGGTCTTCAAAAACTTTATTCAACATTCTTTGATATGTGGTCCCGACATTCTTTAGTCTGAAAGGCATCACATTATAACAATAGTTGGCCTTCTCGGTTATAAAGGCTATCTTCTCTTGATCCTCGGGGTGCATCGCGATTTGGTTGTATCTGGAGTAGGTATCCATAAAGGATAACAGTTGGAATCCGGATGAGTTGTCGACCAGCTGGTCGATGTTGGGCATCGGGTAGGAGTCTTTAGGACAAGCTTTGTTCAAATTAGTATAGTCCGTGCACACCCTCCACTTTCCGTTCGGTTTCACTACCATGACCACGTTAGACAACCATGTCGTGTGCTGTATTTCACGGATGAATCCGGCATCTAACAGCTCATTAACATGTTTTTCTAGGGCTATCTGCCTGTCGGTCCCTTGTTTCCGCTTCTTCGCGCTTACCGGGCCGACCCGGTTGACGGCCACCGTGACAACAAAAGCTGGGGTCGATCCCGGGTATTTCCGATGACTTCCAAGCGAATAAATCACGATTCCTTTTTAGGAACTCTTTTAGTCTACCTTTAAGCTCTGGCATCATCGTTCCGCCTACTTTCGTAATCTGTGATGGGTCTTCTCCCATTATCAAATCTTCTAATTCGCCTTCTGGTTCGGGACGTGGGATCTCGGGCTTTTCTCGTAGATCTAGCTCCACCATGCTAACGGGTCGGCCAAACTGTCTTCTTTTCTTGGTGTCTGAGCTATTTTCATTTTTTTGAATCCGGGGTGGTGACGCCGTCCCGTTCTCCTTCTCTCGGATTGTCTCGTAATAACATTGTCGAGATTGCTTCTGGTCTCCGGTGACGGTTACCACCTTGTTCTTGGTGCTAACCATCTTCAACTTTTGATGTTTGGTGGAGACTAGCATGTCCCAGTTGTGGATAGTCGGCCTGCCTAATATCATATTGTATGGGGAGGGGAAATCGGCTACGATGAATCTTACCCTCTCTGACTTGAATGCTTCTTTTGTTCCCAATGTTAGTCTGAGGTCGATATATCCCTTGGGGGTGGATTGTTCCCCATTGAACCCAATGAGTGTTGTTTTGCACGGTTTCAATTCTTCTTGATCTAAATTCATTCTTTTGAAGGCATCCCACATAATGATATCTGCTGAGCTTCCTGCGTCTACAAATATCCTCTTTACCTGGCAGTTGACCAAGATTCCAGTGATTACCAAGCCGTCTTGATGGCCTGGTACGACGTCCTTCAAGTCCTCCCTTGTGAATTGCAATGGGGGGCGTCAGTCGGTCATGGTTTTCTTTAAACTTGGGGGCGTCCCTTACCAAAGGACTTCCCTTAGGTATTTCCTCTTTTGGCTTGCTGTATCTCTGGCTCCGCCCATGCCTCCACTAATTACACTGCATCTGTGCTCGGTGTCTATTTCTGGGAACTCCTCGTCATACTAGACGGCTTTCGCCGAATTCCATCAATCTTCCGACCGGGGACCGGACTCGCACTTCGGTCTCCTTGCTTTCATTTGTTGTTTTTTCGACCTTGTGTCTTTATTACATATTGGCATAGTTTTCCATCTCGGATGAATTTCTCAATTGCGTCTCGGAGTTCATAGCACTGGTGTGTGGTATGCCCCGGCCCATCATGGAATGTACAAAATTTAGAATGATTCGTCGTAGGACGGTATCTGGGAGGCCGAGGTCTGTCGACCCTCTTCATCTCAGTCAACGCGACCTCCCTCCATAATTGGGAGCACGAAACATTGAGCGGAGTATACCTTTCATACCTTGGTTTACTTTCAAACTTTTCACCTCTAGTTCTGTTATCTCGGATTCGCTTATGGGAATCCTCTTTTCGACTGTTCGGCTGACTCTTTTTTTCTGGAGGTATGTTTCTCCGCTTCTCACTTCCAATGGCAATGGCAATCTCCATCTGTTCTACTTCTAGATATTACTTCGATCGGGTGTTAAACTCGATGAGGGTGTAAACCCGGTTCTTGAAGATTGAATTGGCCAACCTGGACGAAGGGTCCAGGCCATCAATAAGGCAGTGTACATGAACGCTTGTTGGGAGTGAACCTACTTGCAGGGCGACCTCCTTAAATCTATCCAAGTATCTTTGGAGAGTCTCCTCGCGTTGCTGCTTGATTTTACTCAGGGTGAACTGCGATTTAGGCTGCTTCTTACTAGTCACGAAGTTTAGCTCGAACTTTCGCCCGAGCTCTTCAAAATCATGGATAGAATTGATTGGTAATGTATGGAGCCATTTTTGGGCGGGTTCGGTCAGCGTGGCCGCAAAAAGCTGAGGAATGACCGGGGCCGAAATTTTCTTTACGAACATAAACAGTTCGAATGTGTCGAGGTGTGACCGCGGGTCTTGAGTGCCGTCGTATTTTGGTAGGTTATCCAAATCAAACTCTTTTGGATATGGGGCATTCGCAATGTCTTCCGAGAAGGGACTACAATTATGTCCTGCGATGTACTTCACTCGATATTCCCTGGGGGAACCCCTTGGTCGGGCCATCCTCTCTGTACCTCGGTCATCATCGTCTGGCGTCCTTTCGATGCAAAGCTTTTTCGGGTCCGAGGTATGGTTGCGATCCTTCGCGCATCCTGGGTCCGTGTCCGGGGAGGCTGTTCCCGTGGTACGCTGAGTAGACCTCGGCTGCTTGCTATGAGGAGGGCTATCGGAATTTCGTGTCGTCTTTCCTTTCCTCCCTCGTTGTTCACCTTGGTTTTACTTTCAAGCTGATGCTTCAATTTGTTTGAGGTGGTCTTGCATGATCTATTGTATAACTCTGAGGTCTTCCTGGCGCTGGAGATTGTTTCGCTTTTCCATATTCTCCATTCGTCTCAACATTGATTCCTGGGTCTTCTGTAGGAGGTGGAAATCTGGACTCAATGTCGAGGTTTCCTGCGTCGTCGTATCCCGAGGTTTTGTCACTTTTGGAGGGGAGGAAGCCGTGTCAGAAACGTCGTTCCCATCACTTGTGGCATTACCTTCCGGGATATCGTCAGGCCGCGGTGGTTCTCGAGTTTGTTGTTGCTGATTTGTCTCGGCCTGCGATGGATTTTCAGGCTGAGGGTTTCGACTGCTGCTTCTGGTATTAGCCATTGTTGGTCACGAGGATCGAACTTTAACATCCCCACGGTCGGCGCCAATGTTCTGGTGTAGAACACAAATGTCCAGCCCGGTAGGCTGGTGCTTTGATCTTGGATCGATAGGCCCTGCCGGGATATCTATGAGGCAGATATCCTGGAGAGCGTGGGATCACTGTACACGAGCAAGGCTTTCGCCAATGGGGGTGGTGTGTGTGCACAGTGAGACTGAATGTAAATAGTTCAGAGTTAGAACGTGTGCACCTTAAGGGTCGACCCCTGTATTTATAAAGAGTACCTTCGGTCCGGTATCTAGGATCTATCGTGATCTATGGCCGTTATGTCATATCTAAGATATGGATTCCGATATACCCGATATTATAAATAATAGTGGGATTTCCCAATATTATAGGAGGATCCCGTGACTGGGTCTATTCCTTAGCGGGTCAGCTCGGTATTGGGCCTGATCGGGGTCCGTAACACAAACCAACTGGGGTTGCACCTAACTGAAGGGGTCACTCTCTCACAATGTGATAGGATTACCTCCACTTTGTTGCCTAAATTTGTAACATCCCAAATTTTCATTCATAAATCTTAAATAATCTTATGAAGCATATATTTAGGGATGAATAGAATTTCGTGAATAACAAGCACTTTGACCATGCGAATTGCGTGAGATGATGAATATAATTCAATTTAAAATTAAAAGAAACTTTTATAAACCCCACCTAAAGAGAAAATCATAAAAATAAATTTTACAGTCAAATATAAAAATAAACAACGTACTCAAAATTAAGCGATGTGTTGTTAGAGGTGGGATTTCTCCATATGTACGTGCATGAAATATAGACCTAGTCAATATTATGCTAAGAGATTGAAGTTAAACGCAACAAATCTCTATATGCATTTATAAAATAGTAGAAATTATTAAACTCAAGATAATTCAACAATAATAAACCAAATAATAAAATAATAAAAGTTATTAAACCAAATTAGAAAATGGAATTCTTAGGTATTTTTGAAAAATGTCTATTACATGATTGTGATTTATGATCCATAATTTTGGTATAATTTTTTATATTCCGATTAGTAATATCATAGTGTTAATTATTTGGGTATTGACATCCCAATAACTACAATTTCATCTTTGTGCGTTTTCTTTTTAAAATTCAATTTACTTTATTACCATATCTTCAAAATACGGTAACTATATTTTCAAATTCAATTTACTTTATTACCTCATCTTTAAACCCCCAATAATAAAAAAAATGAGAATTAAATGGGAATAATATCCCAATATATTAATAACTTGAAAATAGAATGCATAATTTCAGTGTAGTTATTATTGAAGAGGTGAAACATTTTGGAGTAAAGGACAATTTTCTATATTAGGGAATAATTTGCAATAATTTTTCAGAAAGAAAAATTACTTTAATGGGTATTAACCGAATGAGTGTAAATATAATTGCGTGTGGATAAATTTAATGACATGATTACCTGACCCATTTTTTGTTAAACAGGCTTTTAAGCGCGTAGTACAAAACTCCATATATAAAGTTGATGGTTTAAATAAGAAAGATAGATCTCAAAAAATTAAAACAATAAAATTTAATGAAGTCTAATAAAAATACAATGAAACAATTATTATTATTGAATTCTTTTAGAAAAGATGAAATAATGAAGTTAGTAAAAGTTAAATGAGCGTATTTAATTTTAATTTTAATTATGTGTGTAGAACTAAATAAATAATATAATAAAATAGACTAAGAAGTCAGTCTCACATCGACTAAATAAGAAGAAAAACAAGTTCTTAGAGCTTACATATAGGAGTAGTGAGGTAGATTCAAAGTGCAACTTTAATATTTTTTAATACAACCGAGGCAGTCTCGGTAAAATGCCATTTGTGTTTTTGTTAACCGATGGGTTAGGCTGAAATTTGGTCAGCCCATTCAGGGCATCCAATCCATCAATTTTAACGGCTGGATTAGAATTAGTGTTGTAGATTACAAGTTACAAAGTCCAGTGTGATTTTTGGAACATTGAAAAATAACCCTTGAAGGAAGAATCAACATTGTTGACTAAATCCCCTATTGGATTGACTCGAAATTGTGTGAGCTTCTTCGAGACATCCTTTTTGATAGAACCAATGGTGGGATCGTTGATTTGATGCCACGAGTAAGAAAAATGTATCATGAAATTAATCTGATCTATTCCTTGAGTAGCTAGATGGTAGTTATTTGATTTAAGTTTTGCTTACTCTGTAGTTTGAATTCAAGCGTGAAATAGAAAGGTTTTCAATGGAGTAACTTAGAGAACTCCATGTAACATGGTTTTATCTATCTTATTTATCAGTGCTGCTTGTGAGTTTTTATGAAAAACTCCACAAGCCTAGAATGAGTAAAACTGGTGTGAACCTTGCGTTTTTTTTTTCTACCAATAATGTCTTGTGGAACCTTTGTGTTAACCCTAAGACTTGATAGATTGATTTGTGGAATTGTATGTTAGAGACAACTATGGTTCTAGATGTGTAAACTAATTTTTTTTTGGGTATATTTGTGATTCACCCCTCACCGAAGCGAGTGGCACTCTATGGGCAATTGAACTATTGGTGTGATGAGTTTGAGTATGGACTTGACATATATATATATATATATATATATATATATATATATATATATATATATATAATGTATGTGATACCTTGAGATTATTACTGTTGAAATATTGTTGGTTGATTGATTGGATAAAGAATGTTTGTCGATGCTGAAACATGTTGATTCTATGTTATGAACTGGAATGTATGAGCATGAGAATATGAAAACCCCTTAAGAATAATGTGATATAAATGGAAGAGTTAGTAAATGGGTTATGATTAATAAAAACCGAATACCATGTGATCGGCTACTATATTGATTGTTGTGCACCACTAGCTAGCATCTATTTACAAGGCAGTATTTCCTGATATGACACTCCAAGGGCTTCTGGATAGTATTATCAGGGTTTAGGAAGTAAGCCTATTGGAGGAACCCATGTCCTATTAGATCTCATATTTTGATCATAACAAAGCTTAAGAAAGTGTTTTGTAGAAGATACATTGGTTGGAAAAGGTTTTGAAACACATAATGGCTAATTACTGTGAAAATCATTGTATCACTCGAGTGACCACTCGAGTGATGTGTTAAAACTTGGTTATTTTATCTCTTAAACAATGATGAAGAAATTTATGAAACTTTCCAGTTGATCACTCAAGTGATCACTCGAGTGATATGTTTTTGAAAGATTTCATCACCACGATGCTTACTGTAATTGTGAAATTGTTCACACTTATGATCACTCGAGTGAAGCACACATTTGCTATCTCTTCCATCTTACCATGGTGATCTAGATAGTGATCTTAATTCTAAAAAATATTTTTCTAAGAGATAACTTGAGTGACCACTCGAGTGATGAGATTCGAATTGCGTCACTATCAGTCCATCATAGTGAATCAGCTAGTGATAATTTTTTGAAAAGAAATTTTAAACTTGATCACTTGAGTGATGTATCAAAATCTTCATCATTATCACTTCACCACAATAATCTATCCAAGTGATCAAGTTTTCTAAAACTAAGTTTAAAAAGATCACTCGAGTGGCCCTAGCATTTTGGCATCACTTGCACAGCACTAAAGTGACTATGGTAGTGCTCAACATTCTTGAAAATATTTTAAAGAGAAGATCACTAGAGTGATGTGAAAAAAGTGCATCACTACCATTCACCATCGTGAGTCAGCTGGTGATATGGTTTTCCTCTAAAATAAGATGAAGCATAATCACTCGAGTGGCCACTCGAGTCCCTATTTGTACTCATCACTATCACATCACCACAGTGAGCTGACAAGTTATCTATTTTGTTTTAAAAACCTTAAAGTGAAGATCACTTGAGTGACCACTCAAGTGATACAGACACAGAAATATAACATTGCTTCGGAAATCTTGATACACATTCAAATCATCTATAAACTTGTTATTTTTGCTTCTAATTGATTTAACACTTCATCATATCACTATCTGAACATATTACATGTGCTTAATTAAGGATTAACACAAGATTAACAACAAGTGATATTATGCCAGAAGCATTTAATGCTCTGAGTTTCAAACGCTTCAAATCCTCTTTGTCTCCAATGGCAGACTCGATAGACAAAAGGATCAACCTGACACACTCAACAAATAGAAACAATGACCTCACACTCCAACTGCTACATTCAAGAACAACGGTCATCAACCATTATCACACTATAGATAGAAGAGCGTGAAGACGAAGCACTGACCACATTGTGCACATTTGCTGTTACATTCATTGTTAAGTCTTAAACTCCTTCTTTGTGTGATTTGTACTTCTGTGATCATATATTTACTCTTGAGAGAGATTTTACTGAATCCTTTATTATAGTTAAGGTACTCAAGGAAGTGGAACCTTGAGAGGGAATTGATTGCAAAATGTAAGGGGAGCATGTGTTCTTTGAATAAGAACTTGCTTGTATTGAGGCATCAAGAGCCTTGTGAATCTTGGAACGATAGTGAAACTCTCAAAAAGACTTTTGAGGATTGGACATAAGTTAAGTGGATTGGATCAAACTAGTATAAATCTATTGTGTCCGCCTTTGATGATATCTCTCTAACTCTACTCTTTATATTCATTTTGTATTTAAGTTTAAAATTTTTAATAGCACCTAATTCACCCCCTCTTGGGTGAAAGGCTTGAATTAACAAGTCCATTGTGTGCTCTGTAATACTTTGGCAAGTCTACATCATACTTGTGGAGAGCTCGCAAGAGTAACTAGTAACGTACTTAACCCATAGGTTCAATCAGAGAAAATAAGGACGATATAAGGATGATTACAGTTTAATGAGAGATAAAGATGAATAATGCATAATGACATTTTGTGAAATAGTATTTTGTGTTATGAGTAAAGGTTCTATGAGAATATGAATAATGGATATTAACATGCTCTTGCTTATTATATATGTTTGCCCTTTTACTTATTATATATGCTTGACATGTTTGTATGTTAGTCCCACCTGGCACCCCATAGGTGGTGTCGGTAGGTAAGGTGGGTAGTGACTATGTTACTGAGACAAGGGTTTCATCCTGTTACTTCTCATATTTTTTAAGTAAGAGCTTGAGGGTAAGAGCAACTGTGAAGGTATCTAATGATGTGGCTACCCTAACGAGTAGCTTGTGGTCAATGCTTATTTCATCTTTATTGCCACATTTAGGGAAATTTTGCCTATTAATTACATTATGATGCATCTGAATCTACTTGGAATATTTAATTGCACTCTATTGATAGACATCCAAGGGCCTAGGATGTTCATTTACTTAATTTGGATTGTGGATTTGAGGAACTCATTTTGAGGGATTGATTATCATACGGGTTTACATATGTGAGTGGTGAGCCAAAGGCCGGAGCGGTGTATATTGTGATTATGCTGATTACAGGGGCGTGATTATGGCATCCCATGTATGTAGTTGAGAATTAAATATAAATTGACTTCATCTAATTATAACCTTGATAGCCATGTATTTGAATACATTCTTTCCCATCAAAGTCATCTTTAAAGAAATTTTTGAAAATCATGCTAAGTTTAGGGTTAACTAGAGATAGTGTTAAAGCAAACCAATTGGAGATGCCCACATTTATCATTTGAAAATATCTTGAATAGGATTACCTCCAATAGAAGGATAACTCAATCCACTTTGTTGCCTAAATTTGTAACATTTTCTTGATGATATGTATTAAATGTAATAACTAGTAGAGAGGCTAATTTTAATCTTAAATATAAGACCTCAATCCATTTTATTACCTAAATTTGTAACACATTTCCCAAACTGTAATATTTTTTGCTAACACCTAAACTTCCTTAGTAATTACACATATTAATGAAGTTTTTCATCAAATGCCGATATGTCCAATGCAAATGATTAAAAACAATAATTTAGAATTAACAAGTTGTCGGTTGAGATGATAAGCGGTCTCACCTCTATAAGGGGAAAAATAACAAGTTTAAATCGAAAAACACACTTATTGAAAGAGGCAAAAAGTATTTGTGCTTCAAGTCTTGAAAGGGAAGCCTACCTTCATCGGATAAAAAAAAAAAGCAATAATTTAGCAAAAGTATGTTACTCTTTTTTTTTTTTTTTTTTTTTTTTTTTTTTTTACAAATT
Organism: Acacia melanoxylon; assembly: GCA_019022615.1. NCBI lineage: Eukaryota > Viridiplantae > Streptophyta > Magnoliopsida > Fabales > Fabaceae > Acacia > Acacia melanoxylon. The sequence goes on from JAFJYJ010000072.1 coordinate 401,242, forward strand.
AATAAGTTTAACAAATTTTCTTAATCTTTATAAATTATAGTTATATAATCCATATGTCAGCTTGTTGATCAAGTTTCCAAAAGATGCAAATCAAAGAAACTAAATCATTAAACACGTGATTCTTGTTATATTGCTTCTCACGATTAAACTAACTCGTGATCCCACATAATTGACCTCATCCATCTCTATATTTGACACGTCAACATCAAAATGCATGAACCTCTCAAGCTATTTTCACGATATTACGTACTTTCCCTTTAATCTTCTGATCAATGTTCGCTTTTAATTGAAGTCATACTTTTTAGTATATAAATTCTCTGTCATAACGCACATAATCTTTGTTTTTATTCCATTTTTTCAAACTTTTTCACTTTGATGCTTTTATGCTACTATTATAACTTAGAATCATATATGTAGATGCATTTCGTAATTAAGAAATTTTCTAAAGTTTTGATTGCTTTTGACAATTAATTAATTTGACTTTTTGGCCGGTGGGAATGATTTTTGAAGGTTTTCTTCAGTCTGGTTAAAAATAGAAGAAACCTATTGATTGAAATGAACATACCTACATAGAAGCCCTTTGACTTTCTTCAATGATGTTTTAAGGACACAAAAATGTTTTAATCTCAATTTAACCATATATCTCCGTTCAAGTTTAAGTGTTAAGATTTTTTTATTTTTTTTTGGGATTCTCTTATTAGAAATAATTGCACTAATTAATAGAAAAAATAAGTACGTGAGAATGATTAATATTGGAATGAATCTAGAGATTCATTGTATTTAATTTGATTTTTTTTAAGGGCATCGATATTTGTGGATCCTTCAGATTAACCCTAATGGCTAATACTCATCATCATTGCTAACTCCATGTACCACATTGGTCAACTTCAGCAGTCAAATACACCAATTTGATTTAAAAGATTTTGATTCACAAATCACTTAATTATAAAACTAAACTTAATTTTGATTCAGGGGAGCACTTGTTTTATATACTCCCTCCGGTCCTAATTATAAGAGCTAGTTGACTTTTTTTTGGAGAGATTAAGGAAGCTAACTAAATTAGCTTAGAGTATTTTTATTTTTATTTTTTTCTTCAAACTAAATAATTTGACTAGTAAACTAATATATGATCTAAGAAAACACAAAATATGAAATGATTAAATAACTTATTTAGCTTCCTTAATCTCTCCAAAAAAAGTCAACTAACTCTTATAATTAGGACCGGGGGTAGTATATATATGTACACACACATACATATATTATACACACACACACACACACATATATATATATATATAGATTTATCGTTTGTCACTGACATAAGGTTATGTCAAGTCACCCCAAAACTACGTCGTTTTGGGGTTAGAGGAATTAATAAACTCTCAAAACGACGTAGTTTTGGGGTTAGGGGAATTAATGAAGGATCTTTTGGTAAAATTCATATAATAAATACAAAAATACAAAATCACCCTTCATTAATTTCCCTAACCTCCAAAACGACGTAGTTTTAGGGTGACTTGACATAACTTTATGTCAAGTAACATGACAAACGATAAACCATATATATATATATATATATATATATATATATAAATTATTTCATATTTGATTTCTCATTTTTTTATTAATTTATTTTTTATATCAATAGAATAATTATGTAAAATAGATTATATATTTATATTGACGAGTTTTTTTAATCAAAATATTAACAATTTTTTAAGTTAATTTAATCATATAACTTTATAAACATATTAAAAAAAATAACTTGAATTTAGTACATAAAATATTATAATTTCATTTAAAATTTCTTAAAAAAGTTGGATTGGAAGTAGGATCGTGCTGCCAAAATGCCAGCTTGCGTTGAGGTAAATCCGCAGCCCGCCGCAAGACCGACTGCAGCACATTCTCATTTCTCACGCCTCTGATTTATGACATTAGAAATATTATTAGTCCAAATTAAGTAGCTTTTATTATTCCAAAACCACATACGGCACCAAACTTTAACCACAATTACACATCTAGTAAATTACGAGATATTTTGCCTGTGGTTGTTTTGTCCAACAAAAACTAGAGCCCTTACTGGTTACTACTGTATATTTTTTAAGCTAAATTATATAAAATCCTCTAAATTTTGTATCAGTTTCATATAATTCCCTTAATATTTAAAAGTTTAAATTTAACCCCCGAACTTTTAATTTTCTATTATTAATGCTCTGTCGTTAACTGAACATTATCTTTTTAAAAGGAAATTGTCACATCAAATTAACAGATGACACATTGCACTCTATATGGCATCCTATGTAAATTACTAATTTCACAAAACCTCTTGAACTTTGACTAGTTACAAATAACACCATGAACTTTGATCAGTTACATATAACCCCTGGCATTTCAAAATTGAAATTTAGCTCCCTGAACATTTTGATCTATAATATTAAACTACATGCTGTTACTTTTATCATTTTAATACTGTTCTGGTATAGAACACAGATGTCTAGCCCGATGGGCTAGTGCTTTGCTATTGGATCAGTAGTCTCTGCCTGAATACCTATGAGGCAGATATCCAGGAGAGCGTGGGATCACTGTACACCAACAAGGCTTTTACCAAAAAGGGGGTGGTGTGTGTGTATAGTGTAGCGGTATGCAAATAGTTCAGAGTTAAAACGTGTGTACCTTAAGGTTTTACCTCTGTATTTATAGAGTGTACCTTAGATTGAGTTCCATGGGCCCTGTGATTCGAGGCCCTAGTATCGTATCCGCCAGATATTGATCTAGATATCCCTGGATTATAGATAAGATAGGATTTCTCATTATTATAGGCATATCCTAAGATATGATATATTTTATATTGGGCCACCTCGGTGTTGGGCCTAATGGGGTCCGTAACAGTTGCCCCCCAGCCTGGTAGTTCAAGCTCTTGAGCTGCCGGGATGTACCTTGCCCCCAGACCCGGTTGTACTGCCGCAAACCCTGCTCAAGGACCCGAGGTCATATCTCAAAGATCCGAGCTCGTGCCAGGACATTTGAGGATCCGAGGTAGTGCCAGGTGGATCGCTTGGCTTCGAGGTCGAGACCCTCCGGTATTCGCCATCATTGCCCCCTGACACCTGACTCCCCTGGATTGGCGAAGGTTTGCAACCGTCACTCCTAGCTGCCTCCGATTTTCGTGCGCATTTTAATGCGCTCATTACACACCGTACATCACTCTTGCTTTAACGATGAATAGTCTCTTTTGCCCTTGTCTCTTTAATGTCATTTCATTTTCCCTCCATTCTTCACCATCTATTGGCATTCTCTTCCCTGTTCTAAAACTCTGGTTTTTCTTGCTCTGATATTTATCTGCAACTCTTGGCTTTCGCTACTTCGTACTTCTCCGTCTTTCATCCTATCAGGTATGTCCTTCGATTCTCACCTTTTCATTGCTTTTGTTTCGACGCATTCATCGATTGTGTATTTTATGCTTTCCATTACTCCCTTCCCATCCCCAGACCCGTTTGCTTTTTCACTTCCTGGCTGAGTCTTGGTAGGAGTCTCTGGGTGAACTTTGGGTTCTGGGTGCATTCTCCTAGGCATATTCCCTCACTCATAGCAATGTCCATCGCTCGCTTTGGTTTCTTCCCCTCCTTATTGGACCTCTTATTCTTCTTCTAGGTTTCACCTTCCGGTGTCGATGGGTAGGACTAACCCTTTACCCCATTTGGGCCAGACATTAACTCCAGAAGAAGAAAAGTCATTACGTGCCGGTTACCCTAGAGCCAGCTTTTGGTTGTTTGGTTCCCCTCTAACTGAAGAGCAAAGATTGACCACCTTGTTCCATGGCGGGCCAGGTGGGGGGAGCGTTGAAGAGTCTCGTTCTATTGCTACTGGGTTTAGAATGAATGGTCTGTCACTACTTCACCGGGCGCCGTAAGCCGGGGTGGCCCCGAAGCCATCCCGGCCCAACCCATCAACTACTACGAGCCCCTAACTCGCGCAAGGCCGGAATCCCTTCCTGATGGATATCTCAGCCCATGTTGGGATTGTATTGCCTCCAGCTCTTACTATATTGCGAACGATCAGGATTCCCTGGCGAATGCTACCCTAGGCTCTTGCCGACATAGGTCTTCCTCAGCTCCTACCCCGGTTGCTAAGAATCAGCCTCTTTCCAGTCCCGTCATTCTGCCCCCACGTCATAGCTTGCATACTTCAGGTATATATTTGGGATTCTGACTTTAATTTTGTTGCCATATAGGTATATATGGGGTCACCTTCATCCTCCCATAGCGCGTTCCAACACTGGCGAATCAGATTCTGCCAGTCCCCCACGGGTCCTGTTAGAGAAGTACCCCTGGGTTACACACGAGGTTCTGATGACATACTCCTTACTGACTGAGGTCGATCTCGCCAGACTTGACTTGGGGGATATTTCCGACTGTACTGTATGCCCTCCTTCTGACGGGGAGCTCGTGTGCTCAGAGCGAGAAGGAACTAATCCCTCTTACTTCTTTTTCTACAGGGACTACGTGACCCGGCTCGGTATTCACTTTCCGTTTACCGGGTTCCAAGTAGCCATCTTAAATTATCTGCATATTGCCCCTTCACAGCTCCACCCTAACGGCTGGGGTTTTCTTCTAGCTTTTGAACGTCTTTGTCATTCTTTCGAGGAACCCATTCCCTGTATAGTTCCTATATTTTTTACTTTTTCTACCCCTTCACCCCCTGTTCCGGCAGAGAGCCAGCCGACTTGAAGGGTCTAATGTCCATCAGGGGGTATCTGGTAGGAAACTTTTCCACCCTTATTCTGAGTCCTTTAAACATTTTAAAACAAGCTTCTTCAAGGTTGTTGCCACTCCTAGGCAGCAATCGTGGTTCCTTCTCGGTTCTGAGTCCAAGAACGTGGAGTGGAAATTCCCTTTGTATTGGACTAAGGGCCATCATAATAAACATTCAACCAGTTATCAGGTTGATCAGGATGACCTTCTAGCTAATGAGGTCGGCTCCGTTGCTCGCCTAGTAGCCTATGTTAATGAGCATGGCGTAAAGAACATTGCTTCAATCATCTCCGTGCCGCACGCCGAGCCTATACCGGTCCCCTGTATGCTTTTATTTACCTGCTTTGTTTTTAACTATTTCATGTTCGTATTGACATTTCTGACCGTTTGTGTTTGTGTTGTGCAGCCCAGAACATGGAGGGATTGCCACCGTACCTTTTGTACGTGAACCCGGGTACTGGGGCACCGAGCAAGAGAGAAACCCGGAAGCAGGCGGCTCCAAAACTCGGTAAGGGGAGAGTCGGGGCATCCTCCCAGGCGGCGGTGAAAAGAACTAGGGCCTCAGCTCAAGGTGGTACTTCCTCCTCTCCTCTCGCCGGACCCCCGCCACAAACTCGAGTCAAGGAGATCTCCTCCGAGGAGACTCAGGCTCGCCCTCAGCACGACATGGCTCCGCCGTCTCCTCCTCCTCCTCCTTCTTTCAAAATCCCACGCAGTTTCACCTGGGAAAAGGGTGTGATCGAGGAGCTAAGCGTTCCATATTTCCCTCTTCGTCGCTTCTTGGATGCCACCCCATTGTCCGACGCTGACACGCATTTGATTCATAAGGTGCATGATGACTGTCTGAAATCCGTCGGACTGTCGCAAGCCATGCTCCATCTGAAGCACAAATATGTTGGGGCCGCTGCTGAGATATGGCGTATGAAGTTGGAGCAGGAGGAGGCTGCGGCAGGGAGAGAGAAGATGGAGGAAGAGCTCAGTGCTGCCAGGGTTGTGGCTGATAAAATGTCGAGGAGCTCGGTGCATCAAAAGAAGCCCTGGAGAAGACCAACTCTGAGCTACTCGTTACGAAGACCGCTCATTGAAAGAGCATAGATGCTTTGAAGACTGTACAGCTACAGCGTGGCGATCTTGCCAAGGAGTTGGGCGAGACAAAGGCCGCCCTTGGTGATACTAAGAAGGCGCTTTCCGACTGCTCGGACACCGTGAAGGCGACCGCCAAGGATGCTTTTGACATGGCCTTAGCGCAAATCCGGCATCTAAACCCTGATGTGAACCTGGAGCTTACCAAGTTCCACTATCGAGCGTATATTCACGATGGCCAGCTTGTTCTGCCTCCTCCGTCCCCCGATGACGTCTCGGTGACTGAACTTGACGAGGGAGGGTAGGCTGGGGAGGGTGAAGAAGAGGTCTCGCCCGACGCAGCTCCAGAAGGCGGTCAAGTTCCTTCCAAGCCGGCCGACCCTACCAACTAAAAAGCCGGGACTCTCCTTATGTTGTTTGTTTCTTGGGAAAATTACGCTCAGGTCCCAAGGAAGGGAATTAATTACAATAAAGTCCCTTGAAATCATCAAATTACGCTCAGGTCCCAAGGGACTTCTGTGTAATTATTTGTATGGAGGTTTTTAAATGTTGTTGTTAATACATGCATTTCCTGTTGTAAATAGCCAGGGACTTCTGTGTAATTATTTGTATGGAAATAAAATCCAGTTTTTTAAAAGTTGTTGTAAATACATGCATTTCCTGTTGTAAATACATGCATTTTCTGTTGTAAATGGCCATATTTTAAATTTTGTTGCAAATGCAACATTTCCTGTTGTAAATCTATGCTTTTTCTGTTGTAAATGACCTCTCTATGTTCAAAATCCAGGTGTTTAAATGTTGTTGTAAATATATGCATTTCATGTTGTTAATATATGCATTTCCTGTTGTAAATGGTCAGGTATTTAAAAGTTGTTGTAAATATATGCATTTCCTGTTGTTAATATATGCATTTCCTGTTGTTAATACAAATAATTACACAGAAGTCCCTTGGGACCTGAGCGTAATTTGATGATTTCAAGGGACTTTTTTGTAATTTTTTTCGTTCCTTGGGACCTATATGAAATTTTCCCTTGTTTCTTTTGGGCATTGATGCCCTTTTTATTTGAAATCCTCACCGGTTTTTATTCCGATTTTGTAATTTTTCTAAATTGCCTAGTCATCGTGACAATTTTCATAATTATCATGACGTCTTTTGTTTATTTTGGATCACATCTCGCATGCTTCCTCGTCTTTTATTTATTTGCAGCAATTTTCCATTGATGGATCCCAAACTATGTTGGAAATTTTAAGATCGAGCCAGGGCCTGATGTCTACAGAATCTACTTGTGTTCTTCCGGTACCAAAGATCGAGATTAGGATAGGGATTTTTCAATTTAACCGCGCTACCGCGTTCCGGATCCGATGTCCGGGATCTTAGCCAAGATAAGGGCAAACTATCACATGCTCAGCCGTGGTGTTGCAACGCACACTTAAACATTTTGGCATGATCAGGGCCTAAATGACAGTTCACCTTCTTATCTAGGAGCAAGTTTTTTGATGCATCAATATTTTGCAAAGGCTTGTAACAACGACCTTGCGTAATTAAGTACCCAGGCTCGTTGGCCCCGGTATCATTCTTTTAACCAAGCTGGTGTATGACTGGGTTCAATGACCCGAGTCTTTGTGCCTTTCTTTTGTGGGCGTATGGCAAGACGTTTAGATAGTCTATAAATTGAATCTCCACAGAGGAATTCTTCATTTAACTCACGAAATAATCCACTCTAGAGAGCTAGCAACTTTAAATAAGGAAATTGCATAAATAGGAAAAGAAAATTGAAATCAGAATACTAAAATCAAAACTAACTAACTCGAACATGGTTTGTCCGACACGTTGAGTGTGCGGTATATAGGTTTAGCTATAGTAGACTTTCAACTTGTCGGCGTTCCACGTCCTTTTGATTTGCTTTCTTGTCAGGGTTTCCAGAACGTATGCCCCTTTATCGAGCTTCTCCTTAACCCGATACGGGCCTTCCCAATTTGCAGCTAACTTGCCATCCCTGGCATTTTTGTTTCCAACGTTGGCTCTTCTGAGTACAAGGTCGCCCCTGTCGAAAGATCGGGGCTTGACCTTTCGATTGTACTTGGCAGCGATGAGTTGCTTGGTGGCCATATCTCGGCAGTGTGTTGTGGCCCTGATCTCGTCAATCAAATTTAACTCGGTCATCAGCACCTCATTATTATTTTCTTCACCGAGTTGGAGGGTATTCAACCTCCTCCATGACGGCTAGCCTACCTCGACCGGGATCATCGCCTCGCATCCAAATGTCAACTTGAAAGGGGTTTCCAGGGTTGAAGTCTGCACACTAGTTCTATAACCCCAAAGTACGCTATAGAGCTGTTCAACCCAGCTGGATTCAGCATCTTCCATCCGCTTCTTCAGGCCCTCGACGATTATCTTATTTGCTATCTCGGTCTGGCCGTTTGACTGGGGATGCTCTACTTAAGCAAAATGTTGCTCAATGCCGAGGTTCGAAATCATCTCCTAAAAATATTTATCAATGAACTGGGTCCCATTATCGGTGATGACTTCGGCCGGGATTCCAAACCGGGAAACAATGCTGTGTCGGAAGAATCGCTGTATGTGAGCCGAGGTAATTGTTGTTAAGGGCTCGGCCTCTATCCACTTAGTAAAGTAATCTACAGCTACCATAAGCCAGGGTAGTTGTCCGGGAGCTATTTTGAATGGTCCCAGAAGGTCCATCCCCTATTTGTAAAAAGGCCACGGAGCCGAAATGCTTTTTAATTTCGAAGGAGGGAGTCGAATGATTTTGGCGTGTTTCTGGTAGCTGTCGAACCTCTTTATTATCTCCTTGGAGTCCGCTATCATGGTCGACCAGTAATAACCGGCACGTAAGGATTTCCTTGCTAAAGCTTTTGGTCCCATGTGCTGCCTGTTGATTCCTCCGTGGATCTCGGCCAAAACATACCTAGCCTCCACTGAGTCCAAACATCTCAGCATTGGAGAATGTAATCCCTTACGATACAGCTGATCGTCCACCATTGTGTACATGGCGACCTCTCCGATTAGCTTCTTCGCGTCGGTAGGTTCCACCAGGATGATACCCCTTTCGAGATAGTCTGATATCGGTTTTCTCCAGTCTTCGGCTATCAATATGGTCATAACGTAGCTTGGTTCCTCTAGGTTTTGTTGAACCACGGTTCTGTGGTTCCCCGATCCCTTCGTGATGGCAAGTTTTGACAAGATATTAGCTCTAGTGTTCTCCCTTCGCGGGATGTGGGTGACCGTTACCTTTTCAAAGTCGGAGATCATCTCCTTCGCTCTATTCAAGTATTTGGCCAACAAAGGCCCCTTTGCTTGGTAAGTTCCCTCAATCTGTGTTGCTACGAGCTGGGAGTCGGTTAAGACCTTCACCTTCTGGGCTCCATGTTCTTTTGCCTGCTGCAATCCGGTCAACAAGGCTTCAAACTCTACCTAATTATTTGAGGTTGGGAAGTTGAGGTGCAGCAAGTGCTCAATCGCAACCCCCTACGGGTTGTCGATGATGATTTCAGCTCCGCTTCCTTTTGTGTTAGACGAGCCATCGACATACACTTTCCACTCTCCGCCATCTTCGGATTCGTCTTTATATGTCGAGGTGAGCTCCCTTACGAAATCAACCAACGCTTGCGATTTAATCGCATGCCGGGCTTCGTATGTAATGTCGAACTCGGATAATTCTATTGCCCAACTAATCATCCTGCCAGCCAAGTCCGGTTTGTGTAGCACCTGTCGGATTGGTTGACTAGTTCGGACGACGATCTGCCTGGAAGTACTAACGTAACCTTCTTGCCGCCATGAGCAAGGCGAATGCCACTTTCTCTAGTTTCTGATATCTCAGCTCTGAGCTCTACAACGCTTTGCTTATGAAATAGATCGGTTCTTGGTCATTCTCTGTTTCCCTAACCAAGACCGCACTCACAACTTCCTCCCCCACCGATAAGTAGAGGCAAAGTACTTCGCCGGGTTCAGGTTTCGACAAGACTGGCGGAGTGGCCAAGCATTGCTTGATCTTCTCAAATGCAGATTTGCACTCTGGGTTCCATCCCCCTTGTGCTTCCTTTTTCAGAAGTTTGAAAAAAGGGAGAGCCTTTTCAGCCAATCTCGGTAAGAATCTCGTTAACACCGCCAATCTTCCTGTCAACTATTGAACTTCTTTCTTAGTTCGAGGGGCTTTCATGTCTAAGATCGCCTTGCATTTGTCCGGGTTGGCTTCGATTCCACGGTTTGTTAAAAGAAACCCTAAGAATTTCCCGGCTGGGACTCTGAATGCGCATTTAGCCGGGTTTAGTCGAATTTGGTACGCCCTCAACTTCTCAAAGGTCTGCTCCAAGTCCCGGATATGGTCTTTGGGGTCCTTTGACTTGACTATCATGTCGTCTATGTAAACCTCTACATTTTATCTGAGCTGGTCTTCAAAGACCCGATTCATCATCCTCTGGTATGTGGCCCCGGCATTCTTCAACCCGAAAGGCATCACGTTATAGCAATAGTTATCTCTCTGGTTATAAATGTCGTCTTCTCTTGATCCTCTGGATGCATCGCGATTTGGTTGTATCCGGAATACGCGTCCATGAAGGATAATAACTGGAACCCGGCCGAGTTGTCAACCAGCTGGTCAATGTTGGGCATCGGGTACGAGTCTTTTGGGCAAGCTTTATTCAAGTCTTTGTAATCCGTTCACACCCTCCACTTACCATTTGGTTTCATGACCATAACCACGTTAGATAACCATGTGGTGTATTGTATTTCTTGGATAAATCCAGCCTCCAGTAGATCGTTGACGTGTTTCTCAAGCGTTATCTTCCTGTTTGATCCTAGCTTCCTCTTCTTTTGTGCCACAAGTGCTGATTCCGGGCGGATAGCCAGCTTATGACAACAAAATCTGGGGCCGATTCCGGGTATTTCTGCCGACGTCCAGGCGAATACATCTCGGTTCTTCTTCAAGAAGTCCTTCAATCGGCCTTTTAACTCTGGACCCATTGCTCCGCCAATTTTAGTGATCTGGGAGGGCTTACTTCCCAGTATTAAGTCTTCTAGTTCACCTTCTGGCTCTGGGCGTGGGACCTCAGGCTTTTCTCTTAGATCGAGTTCGACCATACTTATTGGTCGTCCCGCCCGTCTTCATTCCCCAGAAATTACACCTCTTTCGCCTTCCCGAATCTGAGGTGGAGATGACGGCCTGCCTTCACCTTCTCGAACCGTCTTGAAATAGCACTGTCGAGATTCTTTCTGGTCTCCGGCAATCGTAACAACCTTATTTTTGTTGTTGACCATCTTCAGCTTCTGATGCTTTGTGGAAACCAACATGTCCCACTTATGGATATTCGGCCTCCCCAATATGATATTATATGGCGAGGGGAAATCAACAACGATGAATCTTACCCGTTTTGATTTAAAGGCTTCTTTAGTTCCTAACGTTAATCTGAGGTCGATATATCCCTTGGGAGGAGAATGCTCGTCATTAAATCCTATGAGGGTCGTTTTGCACGATTTCAGATCCTCAGTTTCCAGCTTCATCCTTTTGAAAGCATCCCAACTAATGATGTCTGCCAAGATCCCTACATCAACGAAAATCCTTTTTACCCAACAGTTTACCAGGGTTCCTGTGATTACCAAACCATCCTGATAGCCTGGAACCACATCCTTCAAATCTTCATTACTGAAAACTATTGGGGGCGGTGTCGGTTTGCTGAGGTCTGCTTTAAACTTTGGGTGGTCTAGCACAGAGAGGATTTCTCTCAAGTATTTCTTGCATTGGCTTGCTGTATCTCCACCTCCCCCTATGGCTCCACTGATCACATTGCAATTGAACTCGGCTTCAGGAAAATCATCGTCGTCGCTAATCAATTTTCACCGTTTATCTTCTTTCTTTCGGTCTTGGACCGGGCTAGCACTTCGACCTCCTTGCTTGCGTTTGTTATTTTTTCGCCCTTGAGTTTTTATCACGTACTGGCGTAGCTTGCCATCTCGGACAAATTTCTCGATGGCGTCTCGCAATTTGTAGCATTGATCTGTGGTGTGTCCCGGTCCATCATGAAACGCACAAAACTTAGACTGGTCTGTAGTGGCTCGGTTTCTTTGAGGCCGGGGTCTCTCAACCTTCTTCATTTCGGCCAGCGCTACCTCCCTCCATACTTGGGAATGTGAAACATTCAAAGGGGTGTTTTCCCCTTAAATCTCTCGCTCCGAGATATATTATCTGAATTTCTTCTGCGGGAATTTTCTCTTCGATTTTCGGAGGGTCCTTTTCCTCAGGCAGGTGTATCTTTACTCTTTTCATTCCCGGTCGCGTTGGCTATTTCCATTTGCTCCACCTCTAAGTACTGCTTTGACCGCGTGTTGAACTCGATGAGGGTATAGACCCGGTTTTTGAAAATTAAATTCGCCATCCGGGATGATAGATCCAGACCATCGATGAGGAAATGGACGTGTACGCTCTCCAGGAGTGATCAGACCTGCAACGCAACCTCCTTGAATCTGTCGAGGTACTTCTGGAGCGTTTCTCCACGCTGCTGCTTAATCTTGCTAAGAGTGAATTGGGACTTCGGCTGTTTCTTACTGGTTGCAAAGTTTAACTCAAACTTGGTCCCGAGGTCTTCAAAGTTATGAATTGAATTGGCCGGCAGCGTAATAAGCCACTTCTGGGCCAGTCCGGTCAGTGTGGCAGCAAAGAGTCAAGAAATAACCGGGCCACCAATCCGCCGTACGAACATGAGTAGCTCGAATGTATCAAGATAGGACCTCGAATCCTGGGTTCCATCGTACTTGGGCAGGTATGCCAGGTTGAAGTCTTTCGGGTATGGCGCGTTCGCTATTTCGTCTAAGAAGGAACTTCTGTTGTGCCCCACGACGTATTTCATCTTATACTTCTTTGGAGAGCTTTCCTGCCGAGGGGGTCTCTCAACATCTCGGTCTTCATCATCCGGGGTCCTCTCGGCGCACGTTTTCTTGTGGGACGAAACGGGATTCTGGACTCGTGGTCACCCCTAATCCGTCTGTTGAGTCGTTATACCAGTTTCACGTTGCGTGGACCTCGGCTGCTCACTACCCGTCTTTACTTTCCTTGCACGCCCGTCATCCCGATTGTTCTTCTGAATCATCGCCCCCAGCTGCTTGAAGTGGTCCTCCACATCTGCTGCATCACTTTGAAATCCTCCTGACGTTGGAGGTTATTGCGCTTCTCCATATTCTCTATTTGCCTCAGCATTGAGTCCTGGGTTTTCTGTAGAAAAATAAAGTCTGGACTCGGGGCTGGGGTTTCCTGTGCCACCGCGCCCTGAGGTTTGGCAGTCACTGCAGGGGAGGAAGTCGTGTCAGAAACGTCATTCCCCTCATTCGTTGCATTGTCTTCTGGGACATCCTCGAGCAACGGTAGGTCTTGTGTTTGTTGTTGTTGACTCGCCTCGACCTGTGGTGGATTTCCAAGCTAAGGGTTCTGACTACTGCGTCTGGTATTAGCCATCGTCAGTCACGGGGATCGAAATTTAACGTCCCCATGGTCGGCGCCAATGTTCTAGTATAGAACACAGATGTCTAGCCCGATGGGCTAGTGCTTTGCTATTGGATCAGTAGTCTCTGCCTGAATACCTATGAGGCAGATATCCAAGAGAGCATGGGATCATTGTACACCAACAAGGCTTTCGCCAAAAAGGGGGTGGTGTGTGTGGCAGTATGTAAATAGTTCAGAGTTAGAACGTGTGTACCTTAAGGTTTTACCTCTGTATTTATAGAGTGCACCTTAGATTGAGTTCCATGGGCCCTGTGATTCGAGGCCCTAGTATCGTATCCACCAGATATTGATCTAGATATCCCTGGATTATAGATAAGATAGGATTTCCCATTATTATAGGCAGATCCTGAGATATGATATATTTCGTATTGGGCCACCTTGGTGTTGGGCCTAATGGGAGTCCGTAACAAATACATTTATTAATATTTTTACTATGATTTTTCAATTAAAATAGCTTTTTTTGTATGGCAAAAACTAGAAGAATTATATTTTTTTAAAAAAAAAAAAATGTCATCATTTGTATAACATTTACTTATTTTACTGGGATAATTGAGCATTGATAGTATAAAAATGTTATCATTTGTGTTAAATATATTCTTAGGATAATTGAGAATTGATAGCTTAAATATAGATTTTGCTCTAATTAATTTTTTATCAGTAATGCATATTTTTTCTTAAATAAGAGGTTCAACTTTTATTTTCAAAATTTTGAATATTCTTCTTCTAGTTTTTGCCATATGAAAAAGCTATTTTAATCGACAAATGATAGTAAAAATCTTGATAAATTTATTAAAATGATTTAATGACACGAGGTTTAAAGTTTTTTGTGTAAACTTATCAAAGTTCAGGTGGTTATTGTAACATCCTATTTTCAAAAGCAGTATATTTTTTTTTCATCAGAGTAGAGCATCGGAGCGATTGAGTAACTAATACATATATTTAAAATGCCGTAAGTCGGCTTATTACAAAAGCGGTACAACGACCGAGAGTTATCAAAAGTACATAACAACGGAGGAATGTCTTGGTAGGGTCTCTATGCGGCTGCTTGCCTTTCTCCTCGATCCTCGTTCCTCCTGATCCTGACACTATGTTAAGAGCTGAGGTCCAGTGCACCGGACCCCAGGTAACGGTTAATCTCATGTTTACATACATCATATAAGTACTACAGATATTCATGGAATTTTGATGACACTTACTACGTTCAAAGTAGGGTGTACATAATCAGATATATATGGCAATAACAATACAATCGGATGTAAGGTTAAGGCACAAGGAGAAATGTACATGATCGGATATGCACGGCAATAACAATACGGTCGGATGTAAGGTTAAGGCACAATGGACATTGGACATAATCGGATATAGACGGCAATAACAATACAGTCAGATGTAAGGTTAAGGCACAACATAGAAAATACAGCATGACAGAGGAAAATACATATATGCATACAATAACCATCAGAGTTAGTGTTACAGTACGCGAACGTACATACAAACAGCAGAGCTATCAGCTACCACATACAATACACATAGCACATATATGCATACTATAAACATCAGAGTTAGTGTTACAGTACGCGAACGTACCTTGTGGCGGTACAACGGTACTTTTACGGAAAAACGGAAAATTTGATAGCGGCGTAAACAGCGGGATGTCGGCAGTACGACAGCAGCACGATTAACTCAGATATCCTAAAATGATGATATTTATCAATATTTAGCATCATAACGGGCATTTTAGGTACAAATTACCATTTTGCCCCCGACTCCCTAATCGGCGGAATTTCGCCAGAGCTTCGCTGTTTTGACTCTAATCTTCCAAAATTTCGCCATAACTCTTTTCCCAACATGATTTTCGAAATATATATCATATTTAACCCAAAAACATGATATCTAAAATATATTGGAAGATTAAAGATCAAAACAACATTCCTACTACAACTACCGAAAGAAAACACCGAAGCTTAAGACTAGAGACTCGAAGAACTTACTCGGCTTGGCAAGAACTTCGAGAGCTCTTCCTTCTCTCTAACTTCTCTCTAGGCTGCGTTTTTGGGATGGAGAAAT
This sequence comes from Acacia melanoxylon, assembly GCA_019022615.1. Lineage (NCBI taxonomy): Eukaryota > Viridiplantae > Streptophyta > Magnoliopsida > Fabales > Fabaceae > Acacia > Acacia melanoxylon. Next base: position 416,654 of record JAFJYJ010000072.1, read on the forward strand.
GAAGAGAAGGCTTTATTTATAGAAGAAAGGAGGGACAAGGTTGGAATTACATCAATTGTCTTGGATCGGATTTCAACCGTCGGATCGCACTTTGACACGTGGCTCGATCTTGGCCTTACACCTATTTGGCTGACATCATCCTTCTAGAAGAAGATGATGTCATGCATGACATCACATGTCTTTGACTTACCGATAGCGTTTCCCGATCGGTGTCCGAATCACGTAATTTTCCGAATCTCAAAATCCGGGAACTAGGTTTTGTAGTTCCATTCTTTCTCTTTAAAACTACTGGGTTTCATTATATTTTTGATCCCATTAAGAGTATTCCGTTATCTGCGAAGATTTTCTGGGACAGGCACTAATGATTCGGAAATCACTTCCGATAGAACCAACTTCTTGGCGAGAAAATCACCGGGTTAAGTAATATGATCTGATCTAAGTAACCATATCCCTGGTTTGAAAAACACGGTGCATTTTCTATAAGTCACTTTTAGCACTATCTGCCTTATCTTAATTATCCGGTATCTTAATAACTCATTTAGTTTCAGAGATGACTTCTGAGATAGTCCAATCCGAGGTAGAAATTCACTGGTTTATAAAAAGTCCAAATGGTTCTGACTTCAATCCTATATTTTGGTGTAGGATTTTATTTCTATCCATTCTCAAATGTCATGTTGGCTCTTTACCGATTATATTATTATTTTATTCAAAATATCTAGATATTTATTTATTTTTTTATTTTTATTTTATTTTTCTAAGCATAAAATATTTTATTATTTATTTATTATTTATTTATTATTTATTTAATTATTAATTTCGAATTTCTCCTTTAAATTAATTATTTACTAATTAATTTACTTATATCTTAATCTAAACAATTAGCCACTAATTACTTAATTAGCCATTTACTAATTGTTGATAATTTTCATAATTAGGATAAATTATTATCTCACAACTTTTGCTTTGACATTGGTATTTTATGTCCCATGTAAAATATTAAAAATCATGGGGCCATAAAGTACTTTTAATATTATTATATTTATGCTTCTCTATTTTTCAAGGAAATAATCCCAAAAATTCCTAAAATTAGAGACAACATACTTCCCAAATTTTTGTCAGTATTTGTTGCCATATGATATTTATCATAATATTTTCAGGGTATTACAGTTATCTACTACTGGTCAAAGTACAAGGGGGATTTGTGAAATTAATAATTTATATAGAATATCATGTGTCATCTGTTAATTTAACATGAAAATTTCTATTAAAAAACTATGGTTAATTAATAGCAAGGGTTAATAACAAGAACATAAAAAGATCAGAGGTTAACTTTAAACTTTGAAATGTTAAGGGATTATATGCAACTGACCCAAATTTCAAGAGAGTTTTGTATGGTTTAGCTTTTTTATTTGATCAGTTTAATCCCTTTTGAGGTTGAGAGGATAAAAAGCTTTTATTCCTTAGGCTTCTATGATTGATTAGTATAAACATCAACAACTCCGAATTGGATCAGTGTTATGCTTTTTATATATAAGGGTAAGGTCACTTACCAATCACCACACCAACCAACCATTCTCTTAAAAGGTTCAAAGTGCACTCTTGCCTTTAATATTTTGGCCAAACTTAACTAAAAGATAACATTCATAGCATATTATATATAGGGTTAAGGGGTAATTTTGTTCGGGGGTGTCACCGAAGGACAATTTTTTCTTGAAAGTTTATCGAGGCAAAAAAACGGATTAAGTTTAATCGTTAGTTGGCCAAATATACTAAGTTGTTGTTCACAAATATCCATGTCTTTTTTTTTGTTAAAGTGTTAATTTACTTTGGAAGTTCATATGTCATCTACTTCATTTTTTTTTTCAAAGTTAGATTTAAAACTTTCAAGGCAATTTTGTATCTTAACAAAAATGTTGTGAATGATATGTGGACATTTAGTTCAATATATTTGGTTAACTAACAGTCAAAATTAATTAGGATAATAGTCATGGCAAAATTTCCCATATATATGTAGTTTTATATTTACCTAGATTTAAAATTTGCAAATACATCTAAATTTTTTTATGTAAATTAAATTTTACGAATTCTTATATTAGCCCATCAAATTATATTAATCCTGATAATGTGAAGGCATAATTATCTTATGCTTAAAGCATATCGATGGAACCAATGGATTGGGTTCGTATGAATACTTAAAACATAAGCTCCGAAAATTAAGCAAAGAATTCGCGCCTTAATTTGAGGATTAATTTGGCTGCTGATTAGGGTATTTACAAGCCACACAATTGTGTGCATCACGTTATATCAAAAACTATATCTCATTAAACAACAAAGTCGGATAACTAAATTCCTTATAGCGGCCACAAGCAACCATATTATTGACTTATGCATTCTTATAATATATGGCAATCATTTTATGATACAATTATTTGATATATTATAATATTACATAGTTAGAGTTTTTTTTTTTTTTTTTTTTTTGGGCTCAAATACAAAGTTAGAGTTAAGTGCTGTAAGATGTAAACCTTTGTCAATATTTAAGTGCTGTGTTGGTATTGAGCCTGAAAGTTCTCATACATGTCACGTGTTCAAATTTGACAATAGTTGAAAAAGTGACTCTTTTAAACTTATGTTTTCTTTTATTATTTATAAATCATTTTCTTTTGAACATGAAATATTCTATCTATATATTATTGCATGTGCACAACTTTTAAACTTTTTGGTATATATGCTTCGTTTAAAAAAAGAAAAATGAAAGAATAGATTTTTTATTTTTTTTTAAAGAAATAGAGAAGAAAATATCATTTGAACTTTAAAATCTTAAATCAATGATTTTTTTTTCTTAAAATGAGTTGTCAATTATAATTTAAGTGTAGTCAATACTTATACTAGGCAATAAAATTTATTTAAGATTTTAAAGTTCAAGTGGTATTTTCTTATCGTTTTTCTCCTAAATATCCCTATTTTTTTTTTTACTTGAATCCTAAGTATCCCTATTGATTTCATATATGAAGGAATTTTCATCAAGGGGTATTTTCAATATACCTGAATAATGAGAATATTTTAGAGAAATCAACACCCATTTATTATAAATAATTCTTATCTTTAATGTAAGACATATTTGATAAGTTGATCTTATTCATAAATATAAGACATATTTTTCATATTCTTAATCTTTTCTTAATTTATCCCTATTAATATTCCCTCAATAATAATCAAGGATTAGAAGAAATGAAGAAATTAAAAAAGACAACTATGGCGCTTTAGAAAATACATGTCATATTGACTAGCTTCCTTAATATAACTAAATTAAGTTAATATCTTTTATTAAGGATTAGAGGAAATATATCACTTCATCTTGTTTCATGTATATGACCTAGATAACTAATTTGAAAAGATTAAGAAAATTAGTTAAATTCATTATTTGCATATTAAAAGAAGAAGAAGAAAATTGTATTGGTTTTAATAAAATATCCTCTTTAATTATTTGTATCAGAAGAATCCCTTAAGGAAACCTCTTTAATGTATACAAGCAACTGATAGGGGATGGTTTGGGAAAAAAATAAAAATAAAATTTAGAAACAAAGTAAGTTTATGTCTTATATTTATGATAAAAATAAATAAACCGTCCGACTAATAGTAATTACTACATACATTGAAGTATTTTAATACTCTAGGCACACGCCCACAAATTATCCAAACAAGACTAGATCAATCATCTTTAATTAGAAAGATGGGGCTTAGGGCTAGGGGCTTCTGGCTCACTCCCCATTTAGGTATTTAACTTTTCAATATATATGTGTATATATTTTTACTTTAATCTAAAATAAAAAATATTAAAATTAATTAAGAAAAGTAAAAGTAAGCCATTGGTTATCAAAATCTACAAATGAAAATAATTTGAAAATATATAATTGATTAAATAATAAAAATATAAAATGATTATAATTTAATTTAAATATATTTTAAATATGAATAATTGAAATTAAATTCACCAATATTCATAATTTATCATACTTAACCAAAAATTTCTATGAACTTATATATAGGGTTTATCGTTTGTCATATCATTTGACAGCGTAAGGTTATGTTAATTCACATTAAAACTACGTCATTATGAGAGTTAGGAGAATTAATGAAATGTGTTGTGGTATTTTTGTTTTTATATTTATTATATGAATTTTACCAAAAGATCCTTTATTAATTCTCCTAACTCGAAATTACGTCGTTTTGAGAGTTAAGGGAATTAATGAAGAGTGTTAATTTTACCAAAAGATTCTTCATTAATTTCCCTAACTCCCAAAATGACATAGTTTTAGGTGACTTTATATATATATATATATATATATATATATATAAAGCTATCATAAGATAGAAAATATAAAAGTGATAAACTTGTGAGTTCAAACGAATTTACAGCCATCATGATTTAATAAAGAGTTGACACAATTTTGTGGGGGCGAAAATGTAAATATGGTAAACTTAGAGAGTTAAACCATGAGTTTAACAAGAATTTAACAACAATGCCTATTATACTTCATATAGAGTGTCGTTTGAACTCCGAAACTCCCTTTATTGAATTTTCAATTTTATCCCTTATAATCTCCTCCCCATGAATTGACTCTCTCTCGCTCTCTCTCTCTCAATTAAAAAGCAATTAATTTGATATCGCAGCTTAGTTGGTAGTGTTTTGTAACTGATTGCACATGTTTGATTAATACATTCCCTTTTCCACTAAGCAATTAATTGCCCAATATATTTTCCTACATACAGTGGATCATCACCTGAATAAACTTGGAATATTCGAGCGAATAATTTCGATTTTTTTTTTTGGTCAACAGCGAATAATTTCGGTTTGATCACCTCCTTCTCTTGTTCTCTTTTACCTAAAGGTAAACATTAATGTTTAATTATTTTGTTTGATCTTTGGTGAAATAATGACTCGTCATTCTCATAAATCTAATATATGTAATTTCTTATCACTCTGGTCCTATTTATAAGTCCAGTTTGACCAAATCTCACATACCAAGGAAAAGTAGTTACCTCAATGATTATGGGGTAAATTTTCAACTTTACCCTCATTTATAATTAGGCATTTTTCAACTGTTTCTTCTCTCTCTATCTTTATGAGTATAATTAATATGGGCAAAATTGTCATAATCTCGTTTATTACATGAAACTGGACTTATAAATATGACCAAATTTTTTGGTCAAACTGGATTTATAAATAGGACTAAAGTGGTATTGTTGTATTACATTTCTGATATCAATTAGCATAATATACCAACATAAGTGTATGTCTTCAAGTCAAAAAAAGAAAGAAAATAAAATAAAAACATGTGTGTGTATCTCCATAAACCTGTGTCCTTTTTTGGACCTACCACTAACATGGAGAAAATTATTATTATTATTTAAGGCTGGGTAATTAAGCCTTTAAATTAAATACAATAATCAATGATATTTTCTATAACTAACAAATTAGTTTTAAATATCATTATTATCAGGTTGATCACACGTAAATTCCTTAGATTTTTGGATCATATGCACATAATCCTCTTATATTTTTAAGACACAATTATATTTTCAGTCCGTTAAATTTTACATAAGATATACTTTTGGTCTCTTAATTTTATAAAGTATACTTTTAGTTCTAGAAGTCTAACACTGTTAATGTTGGTAACGGAAAACGTTGATGTGGCGAACTCAAGTAATAACTAATAACATTTAATTGCAATTTTTTTGATATTTTTAAATTTACTCATATTTTAAATTTAAGCTTAATAACATTTAATTACACAGTCATTACTTAAGTTTACAAAGTTATCACTTGAGTTTGCGTTTTTCGTTAGGGAAATTAACAGTGTTAGAATTATAAGACTAAAAGTATACTTTATAAAGTTAAGGAACTAAAAATATACCTCATGTAAACTTAAAAATTAAAAATATACTTTAGCCTATTTTTAAAACTTGAAAACTTTTTTTTTACATTTGTACAATAACCCTTCATAGTTATATGGTTAGCTATTCATTATAGATTTATAGTCACAAAGCATGACATATTACTATATTAGCGACAATTAGAATTTCCTTAATTTTTTATATTTCATAAATAACCTTTTTGTTAACCTTTAAATTTCAATGACCTTTTTAAACTTCAGGTAAAAAAATGTAACCTTTTTAAAATTTGGTTATGCGAAAACATTTTTTTTTTTTTAACAATGAAGTTATGCGAAAACAATTCTTCTAAATTTCAGTTCATCAACATGTTGACAAATGTCACATACCATGCATATTCAATAAATTGGAATAAATTTAATTGAAAAGAGTCTACCATTTTGACTTTAGAATATTAAGAAAGATTAATCTTTACTGATGGTGAATACAATCTTACTGTCTCATGGAAAGAATAATTAAATTATTTTTAAAAAAATCAATATTATTTAATTTAAAACATTATTTTACATAACTGAAAATAAAAAAATTGTGTAATTTAATCGCTAATATTTTTATAATTATAAAAAACCTTGAAAATAATTAAATATTTAAGCAGCACATGAAAGCCGCACTCTTCGGTTTGAAGTTTATTAGATGACACTCCCAATTCCGGGAAAATTTTATATAGGTCCCAAGGAGCGAAAAAAATTACAAAAAAGTCCTTGAAATCATCAAATTACGCCAGGTCCGAAAAGGACTTACGTAATTATTTGTATAGAGGTTTTTAAATGTTGTTGTTAATACATGCATTTCTGTTGTAAATACATGCATTTTCTGTTGTAAATAACCAGGGACTTCTGTGTAATTATTTGTATGGAAATAAAATCCAGGTTTTTAAAAGTTGTTGTAAATACATGTATTTCCTGTTGTAAATACATGCATTTTCTGTTGTAAATGACCATATTTTAAATTTTGTTGCAAATGCAACATTTCCTATTGTAAATCTATGCTTTTTTCTGTTGTAAATGACCTCTCTATGTTCAAAATCCAGGTGTTTAAATGTTGTTGTAAATATATCGCATTTTCATTAATATATGCATTTGTTGTAAATGGTCAGGTATTTAAAAGTTGTTGTAAATATATGCATTGTTAATATAATTTCACATTGTTAATACAAAAAATTACACGAAGTCCCTTGGGACCTGGCGTAATTTGATGATTTAAGGACTTTATTGTAATTAATTCCATTCCTTGGGACTGAGCGTAATTTTCCCCCCAATTCCACAGTTCGGCGCGGCTCTTCTCTACGTTTTATTTTTTAAATTTTGGTTTAGGAATCTTTTTTTGGTCCAAAGTTTAGGTGTAATTATACTTTTGATCCCTACATTCTATCAAAATTCTATGGTAGCCTCCTCATTCAAATTAATAACTATATATAAGAGCTCATCGATCTTCAACGTGCATGCACGAAAATTAGATTCAACGCTGTGAACATTTTTTTTATAGGTTAATAATAAAATAATATCTCAAAAAAAAAAAATTGTTGATATGAAAAAGTTTTAAAATATCTGCTAGCCACAGAAGTGATTACAAATTCCGAAGGCGTTATGTCATTCATACGTCACCCCTTAAAATAATCCAAATATTAAAAAAATAATTAAGAAACAAAAAATTTTATGAAAAAAAAATTAACATACCGGAAAACAATTTAAGTTGGTATGAATAATAACATATATGAGAGCCACCAACGGGGGTTAGACAAAGTGATAAGTGGAGCATGTCGACTTAAGAATGTCTTCGAGTTGGCGCTTGTGAATGCGAAAACCCCGCCATAGCTGTGACGAGTCGGATCTGAATTAGTCAGATCGAAACTCAGGATACCGGATAGGCAACCGAAAAAAAAAACATATATGAGAGCTTTTATTTCCTAATTCATGTTTTTAAGAATTTTATCTTTTACTTTTATATATTTATAATATATAATAATCTAATTATATAGATAAAAAATTGATTAAATTTAATTAAATAAGATAAATATGTGAACAATATAACTTGTATTTTTTTTAAAAAAATCTTATTTATATGAAGAGAGGATGATGAAGCCAATAAAATGAAAAATGATGCTAAAAATTTCATATAAATTATTTAAAAACATGTTATCTCTAAATAATTTTTTTTCTTTTTTACTTTACTCTAAATAAATTTTCTTCCATAGAAGGAAAGTGTTAGAGTGCATCAAGCAATATGTAGCATTTTTTCAGGTACATCGACTTTCGTAAAGTATTTTGTTTTATTAGCACCAACCTGAGTGTATAAATACCCCCAAAACCGTTCTAACTTCCTCATAACTTCCTTCTTCTCCACTAACACACACCTTCCTTTCTCTCTCTCTCTCTCTCTTTCTGAAACTGAAATTCCCAGAAATGACGATCTCAATTCTCCATTGTCTTCTTCGACCAATCCTCATTGTCCTCTTTACCATCCTCTCGTCCTCTTCCTTTAACTCCGCCACCTCCACTGGCGCCAACTACAATGTCGTCAGTTTCGGAGCCAAGCCTGACGGAAAAACCGACTGCGCCAAGGCTTTCCTAAGTGCATGGCAGAAAGCTTGCAGCTCAGCTCAACCGGCCACAATTTACGTGCCGGCCGGGAGGTTCTTGCTCGGAAAAGTTGTCTTTGTTGGTGGAGAGTGTAGTAATAAGGCTATCACCGTTACCATCGACGGCACCTTAGTGGCTCCGTCCAACTATCACGGCAATGACGACAGCAACTGGATCGTGTTCGAGAATGTCGACGGAGTGTCGGTTCATGGCGGTTTGCTTGACGGTCAAGGCACTTCCTTGTGGGCTTGCAAGAACTCCCGCGGAAATTGCCCTTCCGGAGCCACGGTATGGTTTATATTACGAGAAGCTTTCAATTTTCTTATTAATTTTTTTAATTAGATATAAAATTCAATTAATTCAATAATAAATCCACATTTTTTCTTAGAATTGGAAATTCAGATTAATTTATACTATAAACGATTTCTCTGAATTAGACATGACACGTACAATTTTCGATCAATTGACTTAGTTTTTACTACTACATTGGAAAAGAGAAGTTAACATATTAAGGTCCATATTTTGATATATTAAATTAATTGTAAAATTTAAAAAGCCATTTTGGGTGTGAACGGAACATGCACATGTGGTTGGCCCCTAATTATCGGTAACACTGACATGTTCAATATCAAATTGGATCAAAAATATAAATTATAGCTTATTCTAATATTAAAATTACCTGAAAGATTTTAGTGCAATTATTATGGGTAATATTAGAAGTTATTTAAATCGTAAGACAATATTGACTTTAATTGTTTTTATTAGTTTGTGGGAATTATTAGTTTGTGCCTTATAATAAGAATCCGATAGAGTACCACTCTGGTCCAAATAGTCCTTTTTAACTAAATTACATATATCAATGAGAGGTAGTTAGCTCAATGATTGTGGAGTAAATTTTTAACTTTGCCCTTATATATGAATGAGTATCTTTCAACTCTTTCTTCTCTCTCTATTTTCATTGGTACAATTAATATGAATAAAATTATTCTGATCTCATTTATTACCCGAAAGATGAATTAGAAATAGGATCAAATTTTTTTAATTAAAAGAGACTTATAAATAAGACTAGGGTGGTATATAAATTCTTCCCTCTTATCAATTAATTTCTGGAGAAAGTTGAATCTGTAAGCTGGTTTTCTAGGAATTTGGAAACGGTTGTGCCGGGAATCAAGGAATACTTCCTTCATTGTATTCCTTCATTTCCAAGATATAAGAATCAACATCGTTTATGATCAATTATCAATTAATTTATTAATTTATGAAAAGCACGTGGCGGACGATTTCTTCTAAAATTAGAATCTCAATGGTCAAACCTCTTATTATAATAATAATAATAATAATGAGCATACAATCGAATACTCGTGATTATTTATGACTTGCTTTGTCAGCTACATTTAGGACATCCGTTTTGTTCCTTTCACAAACGGAGTACATTCCACTAATAACCTAAATTATATAATAAACTTTAATAATATTGTTTGCTATAAATATTTTGAAAAATCACAGAGAATTCTAAAGTGATATTTTTTTCCAACTAGAGGAAGTATTTTGATTTTATTTTTAATTTTTTGTGGTGTTTTTGTTTGTAGAGCTTAGAGTTTACCAATTCTAAGAACATCATGGTGGTTGGGTTGACGTCACTGAACAGCCAAATGTTTCACATAGTCATCTATCAATGTCAACATGTCAAAGTGCAAGGTGTGAAGGTGGTCGCCCCCGCAAACAGCCCTAACACCGACGGCATTCACATTGCAGGGTCCGATGATGTCACCATACTCAACTCCAACATTCGAACCGGTGACGATTGTGTGTCCGTTGGCTCCGGCACCACCAACTTGTGGGTTGAAAATGTTGCATGCGGTCCTGGCCATGGAATAAGGTGTGTGTCTATATATATGTGTATATGTGTGGGTTTATTGTTTATCATTATCGCCACTTGATAAAATTTTATCAAATCACCCTAAAACTACGTCGTTTTGGAAGTTAGGGAATTAATAAAAGGTGTTTTAGTAAAATTTATATAATAAATACAAAAATTAAAAATATCAAAAAACCCTTCATTAATTCCCTAACTCCCTAAAACGCACGTCGTTTTGGAAGTTAGGGGAATTAATAAAAGGTGTTTTAGTAAAATTCATATAATAAATACAAAAACAAAAATACAAAAATACCCTTTATCAATTCTCATAACTCCAAAAACGACGTAGTTAACAAAATATATAATATATATACATATAAATATATATATATATATATATATATATATATATATGTATTTCATCACAAGAAAATATGAAATTTTAGTACAAAGTTTTTTTTAAAAATTCATAAATATTAAATTTTGAAATTAATGTGAAAAATACATTTTTTTTAAAAAGTACATCCAAAATGGTCACATGAGCCCCTTTTTTGAAAAATCAGTACAAATATGTATTTTTTAATAAATTTCAATTATGACGTAATATTTGTTTGTTTGTTTAATTATTGAATTGGCAGCATTGGGAGTTTAGGGAAAGACCAGAATGAGGATGGTGTGCAAAATGTGACCGTGAAAACGGTTAAATTTACGGGTACTGAAAACGGCGTGAGAATAAAGACATGGGGAAAGCCAAGCAATGCGTTTGTAAAAGATGTCCTTTTTCAACATGCCGTTATGGTTGACGTTCAAAACCCCATCGTCATTGACCAAAATTACTGCCCAGATAATGGCTGCTCACGTAAGGTTAGTCTTTGAGCCTTTTTAGCCCAACACTTTTCAAATCAGGCCCATTTATCTGACTACGTCTTGATTTTTTATTATTATTTAATTTTAACGGTAGCCCGTAACAACATGAGATTATTTAAGAACTTTTTTGACTTTTTTTTCAATATTATTTCACTTTTAATTTTTTATTAATTATATTTTTAATTTTTAATATTTTATTTATAAAATATAGTCAAGTGGAGTATTCACTTTTAAAAAAACAAATACACACATATTGTATCTTTTTTTATAAAAAAGGAGTGCCTGTTGAACTTCTTGCCAACAAGCTATATATATGCAGCAAAGATGCGGATAATATTCTTTAAGTTTTATTTCAACAAAATTTTTACTATTTTTGTAAAACAAATGATTTGAGAAAATCAATATCAGGTCACTATGATGAAATTCAATTATATAAAAAATTCCAATGACAAGTGAGTAGTATAAATTTAATGTCATTTCATACATTGAAACTTGTTATCACATACGGTATATTCATGAGAAAATCCCCCTTACGTCCCAAGGGACCAACAAAATTTCAAAAAGATCCTACAAGGAATTCACATGTCAGAAAAGTTCGAAGAAGTTGTTAATTCAAGAATAACTCCATCAGTCGCATAAACAACTTCTTAAGACTTTTTTGACATTCGACTTTCCTAAGGAACTTTTTTGAGAATATCTTGATCCCTTGGGACCTGAGGGAGATTTTCCCTATATTCATTTGTCATATGAATTTTGAGTCATTAAATATCTTCCTTGTAATCTTATAGTAATTCCCCCTATTTTAGTACTCAAAATTATAGAACTAATATGTCTTTTTTATGGAACAAACGATGAGAACAGGCATCTGGGGTGAAGATAAGTGATGTGACGTACCAAGACATCCATGGAACATCAGCAACAGAGGTAGCAGTAAAGTTTGATTGCAGTTCTAAGAATCCATGCAGTGGTATCCAATTGGAAGACGTGAAGCTCACTTACAACAGCCAAGTTGCTCAAGCTTCTTGCCAGAATGCTGGAGGCACCTCCCAGGGTTACGTTCAACCACAAAGTTGCCTATAACTCATGAAAACACTGTCTATATTTATATGCTATCAATGAACACTCAATGATGAGAAGAAAAAAATCTTAATGGTTGAGTGTATTTGTATGTTGCATCAATTGATAGATACATATGGAGGAAGAAGATATAGCTAGCTATTAGCTAAAGCTAGGAAGTTTAATTATTGCTAGAGTCTGTGGCGTTTTATATTGGTGCTCTTTGTGCTATGGTAGAGTCTGGCCTTGCAAAATTATTAGTGGATTTCAAATTTCAGTCTCTGTACTAAAACTAACTATTGTCTCCTTTTAATTGCCTTTCATCCCTAGTGTTTAAACTGCTTTAAACCATTAATAATTAGTTTCAAGAGTAGCGATAAACTCTTTTACCGCCTAGATAAAGTTAACTATATAGATGAGTAGATGACATTATGTCATTAAACGATAGTATTATTAACAGCCAAATTTATGGATAAAATCAAGTTGATCATTAAATCAGTTGAGGAAGTAATTCAAAATTCTATTATCAAATCATGGTTGAACTGAGATGAATCCAATCACGAGTAAAATAACAGTATAATATATCTAAGATACCTTAAAGGAGTAATGTCTAAATAATTAAATAAATAGTAAATATCCTTTTTGGTCCCTGACAAAAAACACGGACCCCATTTTGGTCACTCACACAAAGAAATACCCTTTTTAGTCCATGAAAAGGACGAATAAGGGTCGATTGGTGAACATTTTGATCCCTCGCAAATTTCCAAAAAGCTCTTTTTAGTCCATAAAAAGGTCATATTTTAGTCCCTAGAGACTAAAATGGGGTCCATGTTTTTTGTTGGGGACCAGAAAGGTATTTACTCTTAAATAAATATTAATTAATCCATAAATAGATTATACAAGAAGATCATAATCTACAAATACATTAAAACTCTTGATTGAACTTTTTTTTTATGCGAAAAGTTTAGGTGGGGTACCCACCAAAGCCAAGACATACCTCCAGACTCAAACACTACTACAAAAATTGATATTACTACCCTAAAAAACGTCCTAAATAAGAAATAGGTAGTAAAAAATGACAAATATAAGAAAAATGAGTGTTCAACGTCTGAATTATTGTTTAGGACTTCTAAAATTGATTTTGGCGTTCTAATGTTTTTTCGGGACGTCTAAAATCTGCCAAATAATTTGGCGCCAGAGGGAAATATTGGAGAATTTTTTGTTGGCGCCATGATATAAATTTGGCGTAAAAATTGGTGAAAATTGGCGACCTGATTAGAAATAAGGTCGCCAATTGTCAAAAATTGGCGACCTGATTGAATATCAGGTCGCCAATTATCCAAACGTGGCGACCTGATTTCTAATCAGGTCGCCACTTATACAAAATTGGCGACCTGATTTTTTAATCAGGTCGCCAATTTTCATTTAAAAACCCAAAAGCCGCGATAAACCCTTCGTTTGTTTGTGTTAAAAAAAAAACCTATCATTCGTATTTCCCTCTGGCGGCCACCACTGTGTCTCCTCCGTCTTCCCTCTGTTTCCGGCGTGTCCCCCACCTTCTCCGACGATCTCTAAAGGTACGAGCCCTTGCTTTCATGGTTCGTTAGTGTTCGATCGTTATTGTTAAAAAAAACAACCCTTCACGCGTTCGTCATTTCCCTACGACGGCACCCGTCATTTTTCCCCTTTTCGCTAGTCGTCTCCTCCGTCGCCACCACCGCGTCTCCTCCGTCTTCCCTCTTCGCGGGCGTCCGTCGGCTCTCGTTCTCTGTTTCGGTGCGTCCACACCTTCTCCGACGATCTCTCTAAAGGTAAACTCTACGAAGGCGTCACTTAGTTTCTTCGTCTTCCTTTTTCCACTTCTTGCATCATATATGAGATTTTGTAGCTATTCCTTTTCCTTGCTCTTTGCCTTTATTTTTTCGGTTGGTTTTGTTACTAGGTGTTGGGAATGGGCATTTTGGATTTTTCTTGTTTTGATTTTGGTTTTTAATAATGTGTCTACATTGTTGCATGCATTATTTTGATTGTTTTAAAAAAAAATGAACAATTTTGAGAGAAATAAAAGAACTTTTTCTTGTGCAAGTTGCTAGTTTGAGGTGATGCTATGTTATTGATATGCCTAGGCTTGAAAAGACTTGATCTTACTTTGATGATGCTAGTTAAGTGGTAATTAGCTTAGATTGGATGCAATTTGATGATGATACTATGCTTGGTACCTACATTTGTGCCTTCATGCCGTGATGTTCATTTCTAGTGTGGAGCTCCTACTTTAATTCTTGCTCTATGGTAGGGCAGCTGAGCAAGTGAATTGAGTGAAAAAGAACCCCTATGTAGGTGAGCTGAGTGATACACTTTATATCCTATGTATGTCTTTCTTGCTTGGACCCCTCGTCCGGGGCCCCGTCCCCGAACCCCGACTCCCCGACCCCCTATCCTTTTTATAGTTAGTAAGTTTTGTTGAATTAAGCTGAAATTGGTTGTTATTGAGATTTTGGGATGTCTTACTTTTAAGGGGAAATGCTGCCGAAATTTCCTTAAAAGAAAGCATGCCGTTCTTGAAATTGATATGAACTTGACTGTTGTTGGAAATGTCGTAGGTGGTAATAAAATGGGTCAAGTTGGATGAATGCGTTGAGAACTAGTGAAGAATATGAGAATGGGGTGGAAGAGTTTATTGAATTTGCTAGAAGGAATGTGGCCACAAAAAATGGGATGTATTATTGTCCATGTGTTAATTGTTTAAATGGGAGTCGAAGGGTTATTGCTGATATAAGGGACCACCTACTTTGTGATGGAATACACCTTCGATACACAACGTGGATATGGCATGGTGAGGAAGTAAGTACCGGTGCGTCCCACGCAAATGAAGTTGAGGTAGATGATGATGATGGAATGGAGAAAATGATTAATGATGTTGAGGCGGAATCTTTTGCACAATCGGGTGAATATGAAAGCGTGCGGAGTGATGCGAGGAGACGCTTTGTTCCTGGGTGTACTAAGTATACACGGTTGGCTGCGACCTTACATTTGGTCAACTTAAAGGCAACTTGTGGGTGGACCGATAAAGCGTTTCATGTCGTTTGCTTGAATTCTTTGTGTGATATGTTGCGAGATGATAATGTACTTCCAAATCGTATGTATGACGCCAAGAAAATCTTGTCTACGATGGGTATGGAGTATAAAAAGATACACAGTTGCCCTAATGATCGCATATTGTACGAAACGAGTACGAAGGCCTCGTAATTGTCCGAAGTGTAAAACTTCACGATACAAAGTGAAGAAAGTTAGTGTTTACGGAGAGCGGAGACAACAAAAAGGCAACCTTTGAAGGCATTGTGGTATCTTCCAATAATTCCACGGTTTAAGCGTACGTTTACTAGTGAAGCAACGGCGAAGAAGTTGAGATGGCATTCGATGAGAGAATATCCGATGGAAAATATCTTCGGCACACCGGCCGACTCTCCGCAATGGAAGAAAATAGACGAAATGTTCCCTCAATTTGGCAGTGAGCCAAGAAACCTTCGGCTAGGGCTTTGTACAGATGGCTTCAATCCGTATCGAACTCTTAGCAGCACCCATAGTGCATGGCCGGTTCTCCTTGTAATATACAACTTACCTCCCTGGCTATGTATGAAACGCAAGTATGTGATGCTTTCTATGATGATTTATGGACCAAAACAACCCGGGAACAATATCGATGTGTACTTGGCGCCTTTGGTTGAGGATTTGAAGAAGTTGTGGGAGGAAGGCGTAGATGTGTTTGATGCATATAAGAAGGAGCACTTCAAGTTGCGCGCAATGATTTTTACCACGATAAATGACTTTCCCCGCATACGGAAATTTGTCGGTACGGTGCAGTGTGAAGGGGCATAAAGCATGTCCAATATGTGAAGGAGACACAAACTTCCATCAACTAAAGCACGGAAAAAAGACGGTCTACCTCGGTCACGGGAGGTTTCTTCATCGGTTCCACCCATATCGTAAGTTAAGAAAGCGTTTTAACGGCTTACCGGAGCGAGAACGGCTCCAAAGGCATTAAGGAGAGGACGTTTATAGTCGGGTGAAACATATCAATGTCATATTGGGTAGCGGCAAAAGGAAGATGAGTGAGAAGAATATATGGAAGAAGAGATCAATTTTCTTTGATTTTCCATATTGGCGTAGTCTTGATGTGAGACACAGTCTTGATGTGATGCATATGGAGAAAAACGTTTGTGATAGCCTTGTCAGTACTCTTTTGCACATACCAGGGAAGACTAAGGATGGAATTAGTGCGAGACTAGATCTGGTTGATATGGGAATAAGAGAACGGTTACATCCACGAGTAATGGAAGATGGTAAGAGGGCATACATGGAGCAAAGAACTCATACACTATCAAAGCGGAGAAGAAAAGTTTGTGTGGATGTCTATATGACATTAAGGTGCCACAAGGATATTCTTCTAATTTGAGAAAGTGTGTCTCAATGAACGATTTGAAGTTAGTGGGAATGAAGTCCCATGATTATCATGTGTTGATGCAACAACTACTACCAATAGCTATAAGAGGCATTATGAAAGATGAAGTTCGATCCACTATAACAAGATTGAGTATTTTCTTCAATGCTATCGCAACAAAGTCATTGACATTGAAAAGTTGGATGAATTGGAGAATGAGGGTTATATTATTTTGTCCCAACTAGAGATGCATTTCCCTCCGCTTTTTGATATCATGGTGCACTTGATAGTGCACTTGGTAAGGAGGTAAAGGTGCGGTCCAGTTTACCTAAGGTGGATGTACCCTTTCGAGCGATACATGAAGATCTTAAAAGGGTATTCTAAAAACCCTTATCGGCCGGAAGCCTCAATAGTTGAGAGATATGTAGTTGAAGAGGCTATGGAGTTACGTAAAGATTATCTATCGGGGCCGACGATACAATCTCGATATAACGAGGGATAAACGAGGAACTCGAGGAATCAAACGAAGAATAAGCCTCGTGAAGAGGTGTTGCAAGCACACCTATACATCTTGAATAATACGAAGAAGTTCAACCATACATTGATGAACACAGTAAAGAGTTTGAAGAATATGAATCCAAGGAAGAGTGACATGCGAGATAGCGAATGAGCAAAGAAGACGTTCATAAAGTGGTTCGGTGAGAAGGTATTGCACGAGACCGAGTGTCGATACAATCGAGTGGTTAGCCTGGGGGCCTTCTTTTTGGTCATCACTTGGAGCGATTACGATGTAAACGGATATTCTTTCTACACAAAAGACCAAGATGACGAAGTCTTTGTGCAAAATAGTGGGGTGATGGTTGAAGCTGAATCCATGCACTTTTCGAGTTCGAAAGACAAAAACCCGGTGTTAGCATCAATGGCCTATTATGGAGTGATCGAAGAAATATGGGAGATCAGCTACAGCAAGTTCAAAGTTGCTTTATTGAAATGTAAGTGGGTTAGCAATAATGCTGTTGTAATAGATCCTAAATTTGGATTTGTCTCCGTTGATCTTCAAAGACTTGGTCATAGAGATGAGCCATTCATTTTAGCAAGTCAGGCGAAACAAGTGTTTTATGTTACAGACCCTGAAAATAAAGAAATGTCAATTGTACTTCAAAGTAAAAAAAAGTATGGTGAAGAATCCTTGAACCTTGACGATACACTCCCTTTCAAAGACAAATCCACCTACAACACGTGAAGTTGAATTGGTAGATGATGAAGAATATGCTGCAAGAAAGGATCATTGTGAAGGAATATGGGAAACCATGTAAAGTAAGATCTTCGATTACGAAATGATTTGTTTAACTACTATGTTCTTTTTGTGGTCGTTTAACATGTTGGTTCATTTTATTAATTTGTTTATTATTTAAAAACCTAGCTAACATAAATTTTTGTGGTCTTTGATGAACGGGAATATGTCTAGCTCGACGAGTCATCGGGAGATAGGGTTGATATGCCCGTTGTGAGAAAGGGGAGAGGTAGCACACATGGGTGCGCTAATTGCTCGCCGTGACGGGTCGGGAAAAAGAGGCCGTGTTGCATGTGGAGTTCGATGAAAATATGAATCCGGTTGGCGAGAGAGGAAGATAGCTTCATTAGCTATTTAGGCTATATGGCTTGAAGCAAAGTGCGTATTGTTTACTCGGCTTGGAAGTTCGTTCCGAGAAGACGAAGGAGTTGATTTGGACACGAGATTTTGGTATCTCACTTTCGATATATCTGCATTTGTATCTTTAGTCTTATTACTTGATTTCTTTCATATATTCTCTTTCACCTTGCAGCAAACATTTGATGTCCCTAACACTAAGGCCATGAACAAGCATTGGATGGGCGAAGTTCGTCTCCGTTGGAAGGATTTTAAGAACAAGCTGACAAAAAAGTATATTCGCGGGCCAAAGAGGGACGAGGATCCATGTATGACCTATGACTTCATTTCTCCAGAGGACTGGAGGGAGTTTGTGGCATCCCGGTAGAATCCTGAATTTCTGGTAAAATTTCTGTCATATCTTATCTTTAATTTGAATCTACTTGAATTCGTACGATCGGTTTGTTTGAATTCGAGTCACAGGAAACAAGCCAAGCCAATAGAGAGAGGCAAGCGAAAAATAATTATCCGCATTGCTTGTCTAGAGGTGGCTACAGAAAGCTGGAACGAAAGATGATGGAGGAAGAGCTACAGCGGATGAAGGAAGCTTCCCAATCCGATCCTTCCACTGCTATCCAGGCCCCTGAGCGTCCTCCTCGTCACAAGAAATGGAAAGTCTGCGAGAATGAAGGGTGACAAATACATAAATGAAGATGTTCCGAGGTTGCCTCAAAGATTGTAAGTAGTTAAATTAGAAGTATTAAATAGCCTCAGTTGTTTCATACTATAAGAGTTTAGTTATTATTTATGAAAACTCTTATGGTACGGGATGAACTTGAGCAAAGCAGAGCGGCCAAGGCTCATTCACGCTGTACACGGCGGGACATTTTGTCGACGGCTATTGGGAAGCCGGATTACCTTGATTTGTTCGAGGGGAGACGAGGGGAGTTAGTGTCGCAAAATATTTCGGACGGCGTTCACGTTTGTATGTCGAAGAGAGCCATCGGGAGCTTGAAGCCGGATTCGAGCAAACCTCGTAAATGAGGTTATGGCACAACTACGGGGTGAAATGCAAGCTATGGTACAACAGCAACGTACAACCGACGAATCCCCGAGGATGCCCAGCAGAAGGATATTTTTCAGCCTCCAGAGGTACATATTGGCGAGCCGTCTCACACTCCAGAGGTACCTATTGGCGGACCTTCTCCCCCTCCAGAGGTACATATTGGCGAGCCGTCTCACACTCCACAGGGAGGTATACCTTGCACTCTATATTTGGATGACCCACACCGGTGGATTGTTACCGATGGTCTTGTTTACCTGAACAAGACAAACACCACGGCAAGCAAATTCCAGAATCCCAACGTCGGGTGACCGTGACGAGTGTAGAGAGGGGAAGAAGAGGCAGCCGTCCCGATTGATGACGAGGAGGTTACCACACTAGGCGCCGCCATCACATGGTTCATCCTTTGGCCGGCTCATCTTATTGAGATGGGGACGACACCTCCGATGGTCGGAAATACATAGATGATTGAGTATGAGGTTTTTCCCGATTGATTTTCATTATATTGCTCATTCACTCATAATATGTTTTTTATGTTTTCATAGGATGAACAAGTCTGCGGGCTTATTTCCCTACTTAGCACCATGCGAGAGTTGTACAAGGACATCGGCCTTATAAGCTTGCGAGATGCCTCCAGGCATTGTCGGTGCGAAAAAGACATATCCGATAACATTTGACAAGAAAGATTTGACGGAGTTTTTGACGATGGATTGTTTAGATATACAATTTCTTCAACTTGCAATCCCTGTAAGTTTTTTTAACCCTTTAATTATGTTAGTACTCTTGTTTTTGTTTAATATTTTCAATAACATTTATCATTTCATTTCATAGTGTCTCGCGTGAATTATGCGCCGGCACAAAGCGAGCGGGTTCGTATGGATACTTATGTCCCTGGATGCACGGCTTCGGCCGCAATACGTTACCCAGGAGGTCAATTTATATTGGTTTAACAATGGGCGACAGAGAATCGTCTTGTTATCTAGCGCCAATACATGAAAGGTGCGTACTTTTGTTTTGTCTATATAAGATTTTTGTGAATAAATTGCTTTCTTATCTTAATTTAATATTAATACGTATATGTTGTAGGGGTCATTGGACGCGTGTGTTGTTTGTCTGGAAAGAACTCCTATTATTGGTTCGATTCAAAGAGGTGGCACTCCAAACGAGGATATCAAAACCATGTTTGCCGAGTAAGTACATTTTTGTCTGAATCATCGATTCTTTTTTTAAATGAATGGTTTAACATGTACGTTAATTTCCATTTTAATGATAGGGGCCTCAAGACGTATAGACACGGCTTATCAATGCAAAAGAGCAGGGTGGACCGAGGTGGTATAAACCGACGGTGAGTAGTTTCAATTCAAGTTATTTCATTGACACAGTAGCTTTCGATATGCCTTTATTCGTTTTTAACAATTTTCATTTGATTTATAGTACCATCAACAACCAGGGAGCACCGAGTGCGGATATTACGTTATGAATTGGATGCAATCCATCGTTACCAGCAGACGTGTTCAAAATTTTCAAAAAGTACGTAATCGCTCTGTGATTCTCAAGTTTATTGAATTTTTGTTGTAGTACTTGAGTTGTTAATTATTTCCTTCACTTAATTGGTTTATCTTATTCCACGTTTTCCAATTTACAGTTTATGGGTACTAGGGATCCGTACTCGCAGGATGAGATCGATTCGGTTCGAGACATGATAGCTAGACATCTTCTTCAACACATAGCCTAGTTAGTAGTGAGCATGATTAGTATGTTATTTTGTTAGTGATTCAAATTTGCTACTGTTGTTCATTTGTATCTATTTGATGTTTTGTCTGTTCAAAATATGCAAGTTTGGTGTTATATATTGTGTTTATGTATTGTGTTAGTGTGATTCTTGTGTTGCTTGGTGGTTTCTGGCTGATGCAAAAAACTTGGTAGATATCTCATAGTTGTAATCCTATTGATAGTTTGTCTTTCCAAGTTTGGTGTTATTGTCTAGTTTGTGTTTTTCCAAGTTTACTGTATTATTTTACTTCAGATTTTACTACACTGATATGATCCAAAACTTGGTAGCTAGATATCTCCTATCTCATTATTTTATGTATTGTGTTAGTGTGATTCTTGTGTTGCTTGGTGGTTTAGGGCTGATGCAAAAAACTTGGTAGATATCTCATAGTTGTAATCCTATTGATAGTTTGTGTCTTTCCAAGTTTGGTGTTATTGTCTAGTTTGTGTCTTTCCAAGTTCTTGTATTATTTTACTTCAGATTTTACTACTTGATATAATCCAAAACTTGGTAGCTAATCTCCTATCTCATTGTTACCAGTAATGTATAGGAAACATTAAAATGTAGCTAATATTTAAAAAAAAAAAACTCAACAAAGGCGCCGATTTTGAAATCAGGTTGCCTTTGTTCTCATAAGGCGACTGAATTAATGATCAAGTCGCTTTATTAACTCATTAAGGCGACCTGAAATTACAATCGGGTCGCCTTAATGTAAGTAATAAGAAGACCTGATTACAAATCAGGTCACCTTTAAGGCGAACTCAATATTAATCAGGTCGCCTTATTAACCTTAATAAGGCGAACTCCATATTAATCAGGTCGCCTTATTAACCTTAATAAGGCGACCTGATCTTAAATCAGGTCACCTTTATAAGGCGACCTGATCAATAAGGCGACCTTATTTAAGATCAGGTCGCCAAATTCAAAATTTTCCTCTACCCCCTCCAAGACGTCCCTCAGTAAAGGGACGTTAATTGGGTCTTATTTAGGTCGTCTTTTAGCATTTTTGTAGTAGTGAAAGAGTGCTTACATAAGTACTTACAGATCGCCCACCAAAGCTTAAATAGTGCTTACAGAGGTACTTACAGATCAACCACCAAGGCTCAAAGAGTGTTTATATAGGTACTTACAGATCGTCCACTAATGAGGCCCTCACATGGATGAGCGAATATCAAACAACAACTCGAGCCTCGGCTCTGATACCAACTTTAACAGCCCAAAGTCCAGCGCTTGAGCCCTGACTCTGATACCCAGCTAGGGGACCCATTTTTTATCACATGCTATGCCCAGCTAGGGTGGACCATTTAAGCCTAACAAAAATAATATGGTTAATATTATTGTTGGTCTTTTCAGTTCGATCAAATTTTAGTTTTGGTTCCTGTAGTTTTAAATTGTTGGTTTTGGTCTCTATAGTTTCATAAAGATTTAATATGAATTATAGGGACTTAAACCAAAACTTGTTAAAAATATAATGACCAGTCGTTAAACTCATACACAAAATTTACAAAATTATGAGACCAAAACCAAAATTCAACTAAAATATAAAGACTAACAATGATATTACTCTTAATAAATAAATAAAAAACAAACAAACCACCAACTAGGGTTGCACCTAACTGAAGGGGTCACTTTCTCTCAACGTGGCAAACCAATTGGAGATGCCCACATTTATCATTTGACAATATCTTAAACTTGAATAGTATTACCTCCAATAAAAGGATACCTCAATCCACTTTGTTACCTAAATTTGTAACATCTCAAATTTTCATTCATAATACTTAAATAATCTTATGAAAGGTATATTTAGCGGTGAATAGAATTTAGTGAATAACAAGCACTTAGACCCCACGCATTGCATGAGATCAATATAATTCAATGTAAAATTAAAAGAAACTTTTATAAACCCCACCTAAAGAGAAAATCATAAAAAGAAATTGTAAAGTCAAATATAAAAAAAAATACATACCCAAAATTAAGGGATGTGTTGTTGGAGGTGGGATTTCTCCATATGAATGTGCATGAAATATAGACCTAGTCAATATTACCCTAAGATATTGAAGTTAAATGCAACAAATCTCTATAAGCATTTATAAAATAGTAAAAAATTATTAAACCCAATTTTGGTCCCTTACTAAATTCCTTATACAATTTCATCTCTGTGCGTTTTTCTTTTTCAAATTCAATTTATTTTATTACCTTATCTTCAAAATATGGTAACTCTATTTTCAAATTCAATTACTTTAAACCTCAATAATAAAAATTGAGAATTAGATGGGAATAATATCCCAATAAATTTGAATAACTTAAAAATAGATTGCATAATTTTAGTGAACTTATTATTGAAGAGGTGAAACATATTGGAGAATAATTTGAAATAATTTTTCAAAAAATAAAATTACTTTAACGGGTATTAATTGAATGAGTGTAAATATAATTGCACTTGGATAAATTTAATGATGTGATTGCCTGACCCATTTTTAGTTAAACGGGCTTTTAAGCGGGTATTACAAAACTTCACATATAAAGTTGATGGTTTAAATAAGGAAGATAGATCTAAAAAAATTAAAAAATTAAAATTTAATGAAGTCTAATAAAAATATAACTAAACAATTATTATTATTGAATTGTTTTAGAAAAAATGAAATAATGAAGTTAGTAAAAGTTAAATGAGAGTATTTAATTTTAATAATGTGTGTAAGTAAATAAATAATAAAATAAAATAGACTAAGAAATCTCACATCGACTAAATAAGGAGAAAATGGAGTTCTTAAAGCTTTTATATAGGAGTAGTGAGATGGATTCTAAGTGCAACTTTTCTATTTTCAAATACAACCGAGGCAATTCTCCCCGCGCACTCGTGTGGGAGCCTAGTTCTCTCCGCCAAGCGTGAGAGTGATAAAGAGGGAGGTACGGTGGGTGATCGGAGCTGTCGATCGGTGGTGTGGCGGCGTAGCCGGCGAACTTATTAGTTATGGTGAGGGAGATTGGCGGTGGTTGAATGTGGTCGAAGTGCTGATTCTATATGGCGACGACGCAACTTTCGACTCCACTGATCTAGAAAGAGGAGGCGACTGAGAGGATCCTGGTTGGTAAGGTTCTGTCAAGTAAGACTTTCACGAGATCCGCCATGGAAACAATCATGAAAAAGGCGTGGAATCTGCAGGAAGGTGTTGACGTAATTGAAATTAACGGCAACGCGTTCCTGTTCAAATTTTCGAAAGAAGGTGAGTATTGCAGAATTTTAAGAGGACGGTCGTGGTCGGTCAATGGCCATTTGCTAAATCTGATGGAGAGATCGAAGTACAAAGCCTATGAGGAACTAGATTTTAGCAATTGTCCGGTCTGGATTCAGATGCACAACGTGCCTATGGAAGCGATGTGCCGGGAAAACACGATCAGAATCGGCGAGCATGTCGGCGAGGTAATGTTAGCTGAAGATCCTTATTACAACGGTAGGTACCTTCGGAGTTTCTTGTGAGCTAGAATTGTTTTAGATCTGAAGAAACCGCTAGTTTATGGCTTCTGGATGCCCACTCCGACTGGGAAGAAGGTATGGATCTCGATAAAGTATGAGAAATTGGTAAGTTTTTGTTATACCTGTGGAAGGATCGGTCACGATAATCATTCCTGTAAGTCTGAGAAGTTAATGTCTAATCTTGATTCTTCGATGCCTCGATTTGGGAACTGGCTCACAACTACTCAATGCCGAAATTGGGATGAGGTAGTGACTATAATCTGTAATGACTGGGTGGAGGCTGATTATGCTAGGAAGAAGAAGGAGGAGGCGTCTATTAGGAGGATAAATGCAGAAAAATGGAGGAAAGATAGAGAGATGAAACCAGACGAATCAGACCTGTTTTTCATCAGGATTAACAAGGCCACGGCGTTAAATTCAGATCAGTCGAAGGTGGGTATAGGAACGTCCGACGCAAGTATTGGGAAGGAATGCAGTGGGGATAACAGCTGCCTAGAGACTGTAAATAGGAGGAAAATGAAGAACACGCCAAATCCTCATGAGAGCAGTGATAGGGGGAAGTGGAAGAGACCGTACGTGTGTGAGGATGATGAAAGCGATCCACTTCCTAAGGTTGCTGTGGTCTCGAGTAGTCAGGATGCAAATAATGATAGAAATAATACCAGCCAAGCTACCGATGATCTGAATGTGAATGCTATGGCTATGGTCCTATACAATGGTGAGATTACTAATGGCATAAATGGGCTCGGATTGAAGAGGAATGTAGAGGAAGATTGGGACTCATCAATGTCCAAACGTCAAAAGATTGAAGATGGTAAGGTCAGTCCCAAATTGGCCATATCTGCATATGCTGAGAACCTGAGGAAGACTAAGGCGCGGATCCGAAGATATACCAAGAGGAAAAGAAAGGGGGAAAAGGAAAATTTCTTAGATGAGGGGATGGACGTAGAGGATGAGAATTTGGTTGCAAATGATGTCACTTCACTAGACTCTGGATTCATCTTTAAAGCTGGACGAGGCAGGAGGACAAATAGCTCAACTGAAGGTGCTGGTGGCTGGCCAAAAACAGCCACCCAGCAACCATGAAACTCATTTCTTGGAACTGTCAAGGCCTAGGAAGAGCCTTGACAGTCAAAAACTTGAGGGATATGGTGAAGAAGTTTCGTCCCTCAATAATATTCCTTATGGAGACCAAAGTATGTTCTGAAAAAATCAAAAAAATTAGAGGCAGATGTGGTTTTAACCAGGATCTATATGTGGAGCCAAGGGGACTAGCTGGCGGTCTGGCATTATGGTGGCAGGATTCTATTGATTTAACTGTACTGTATAAGTCAAAAAATATTATACATGTTTCCGTTGTATCAGGTAGCTTAAATGTCCCTGCATTGATTTCTTTCATCTATGGACCACCTAAAGAGGGGGAGCGTAGGATTGCTTGGGATATGTTGAGGAGTTTGGCAACAAGTGTAAATGATTCGTGGCTGGTTGTTGGTGACTTCAATGATTTGCTGTCCCAGTCTGAGAAGGAGGGTGGTGTTCCACGGTCTATGCGAAAGATAATTAGCTTTCAAATCCTGCTGTCTGATTGCAACCTAATGGATCTTGAATTTAAAGGTTCTAAATTTACATGGTGTAATAAGAGGCCCGGAGGTATTGTGAGGGAGAGATTAGACCGCGCGCTTGGCAATGTAAAGTTTAGAGACACATTTGAACGAGCCTTAGTCTTCCATGTGGACCCCATAGGATCGGATCACCATACATTAGTGGTGGATTGCTGTTACCGTGAGGAGAAGGGGCAAAAGATGTTTAAATTTGAGGCTAATTGGGTCCACCGTGATGACTTTTTGCAAATAGTTGAAACAGGCTGGAATGAAGTTGAAGGGGTGATTGAGGATAGGGTGGCTGATCTGATTAGAAGGCTGAATGCATGTCGGAGAAAGCTTATCTCATGGAGCAAGAGGGAATTTCCCAATTGCAGAAAGTAATAGTACATCTGAGACACATGTTAAGTTGTTGTCACAAGGGTGCCATGACTGCTGAGAAACTAATAGAAGCAGAGGAACTGACCAAACAAATTGAGGATGCTTGGAATAATGAAGAAAGGTACTGGTGGAAAAGATCCAGAATCTCGTGGCTTCAATGTGGGGACCGAAACACAAAATTCTTTCATATCAGCGTTATCCAGCGAAGACAACGAAATAAAATTCTGAGATTAAGAGATGAGAATGGGGTGTGGTTGGAGGAGAGAGATTCCATCAACAAGGCCTTCAGCGATTTTTATCTGAAGCTTTTCAGATCTGATGGCTCTCGACCTATGGATCAGGCACTGTCTTATGTTAGAGAGGTGGTTTCTGACTTAGATAATTCTCGGTTAATGGAACCAGTGACAAATCAGGAAATAGAGGCAGCAGTCTTTCAGCTAAGAGCCAGCAAAGCACCTGGACCTGATGGGTTCTCAGCTCTGTTTTACCAGACAGCGTGGAGGGAAGTGAGTAAAGAGGTTTGTGAGATGGTTCAGGAGTTCTTTAGGGGAAGAGCTGATGTTAATCAGATCAATGGAACCAATATTGTGTTGATTCCAAAGATTGACAAACCAGAAGGAGTACACCAGTTCAGACCTATTGGATTGTGCAATGTTACATACAAGATCATTGCACGAATCATGACGAATAGGATGAGGGACTTAATGTGTAGAATAATCTCACCCAACCAAAGGGCTTTCATTGCTGGTCGTATGATCCAGGATAACATTATTCTGGCACATAAAGCTTTCCATTATTTGAAGCACAAGAAGACAAGCCAGAAGTGGGAGTTGGCTTTAAAAATAGATATGAACAAAGCTTATGATCGCGTGGAATGGGATTTCCTTGAGGCGGTTATGCCGAAAATGAGGTTTTGTCGTGGATGGGTGGAAAAGATTATGAAGTGTATATCAACTGTTGAATTCACTGCAAGTTGACGGACGTAATGCTGATACTTTTAAACCTGAAAGGGGTGTGAGGCAAGGTGATCCTCTCTCACCATACATGTTCATTTTTGCCTCTGAGGTCTTATCGCTGATGATACAAAAGCATATGGAAAGAAAGGAATTGAAGGGTGTGAAGCTGGCAAGAGGTGCACCACCATTATCACATTGTTTTTTCGCTGACGACGCTCTGCTGTTTATTCGAGCAGAGGAGGAAAATTGTATGATTCTGAAAAGAATACTGGAGGTGTACTGCGGGGCATAGGGACAGATGGTAAATATGGAGAAGTCCAGCATATTTTTCTCTTCAAATACTCTAGTGAGAATTAAGGAAAAAATATCCTCTTGTCTTGGTATCACCTACTCAGATCAGACGGGGAAATATCTGGGTCTCCCTATCATCTGGGGGAGATCTAAGGCAGCTGCACTTGCTTTTGTGAGAGACAGAATTGGGCTGAAGCTCCAGGGATGGAAACAAAAACTCCTCACTTTCGCAGGGCGTGAAATTCTGATCAAGGCAGTAGCGAATGTCATTCCCACATATCCCATGTCCTGTTTTTTGTTCCCAAAAAATCTGCTGCGAGATTGATAGTTTGATTGCTAAATTTTGGTGGGGGCAGCAAGGAGATGAGGGCTCCATCCACTGGAAAAATTGGAGCCACATGACTAAGAAGAAAGGAGAAGGAGGGATGGGATTTCGGGACCTACTATGTTTTAATAAGGCGTTGTTAGCCAAGACGGCATGGAGGCTAATCACTCAACCGAATGACTTATGGGGCAAAATCCTTAAAGGAATTTATTTTCCCAAAGGAAATTTCTTGGATGCAAGGAAAGGTAGACATGCTTCATGGGGATGGATCAGCTTATTGGAGGGAAGCGACCTATTATTAAGAGAGTTGTGTTGGAAGGTGGGAGCTGGAACAAATATCAGAATATGGAAAGACCAATGGATCCAAGGAATTAGTGGATTCAAGTTGCACAATGAAAGGCTAACGATAGAGGATGAGAATGCTACAGTGGCTGAATTGATAAAGAGTGGATGCTGGGACCTCAGTTCAATCATTTCACGGATTAGTAATGAGGAAAAAGAGATGATCTTAAAAATTCCTATTTCTACTAACTCTTATCCTGATCGTGCAGTCTGGTTGGCGTCTAGGGATGGTGTTTATACAGTCAAATCGGGATACACAGTAGCTAAGGCCAGCATGGAGGTGATTAAAATCAGAGACCCATGTACATCTTTTTGTGTGTCTAAAGTCCTCTGGAAATGTATTTGGAAAGTGATAGCTCCACCAAAAATTCAACACTTTTTGTAGAGGTTAGGTAATGGGGCAGTTGCAACTAAAGATTCGCTGTTCAAAAGAAAATGTGCCAGCAGCCCTACCTGCCCCATTTGCTTGTCTGAGAGAGAAACTATCGAGCATCTATTATTTTTATGCCCTTGGACTAAACTGTGCTGGTTTGGTTGCCCCTTAGGACTCAAATTTAGTAAATGGTCCATGAAAAGATGTGAGGAGTGGCTTTGTGATTTGCTATATGAAAGGGAAGGCCTGGATGAATATGGGAAATCAATATTTGCAACAATGTGTGGTGGATTTGGAAGAAAAGGTGCAGCTGGGTGTTCAAAGAGGAAGTACCTGATGCTAATGTGGTAGTGCGAATGGTCATAACCCAAGTAGAAGAGTACTGGAGCAATAAAGCAAGAGGGGGAAATGGCTGTAGGAAAATATTTTCAACTCAGTCAGTGAGGAATTGTTCATGGGTGGCACCTCCACCAGGATCTGTGAAGATTAACGTGGACGGCTCCTACTGAAGCTCTACGGGTATGGCGGGCATCGATGGTTAGCGGGGAATGAGAAGGGAGAATTTGTTGGCGGTCTGGGGCTGCACATCTTGCAGGATCTCCATTCATGACGGAATGCATGGCAATGAAGGAGGCCTTGTTAAATAGAAGTAAGTTCCAGGGAAGCCATATAATTGTTGAAACTGATTGTGAAATTTTATATAGAATGATTGCAGGGAAGTCAGCGATCGGATGTGAATGGGAAAGTCGTGATCTGATGTAGGGAATTCTTGGGTTGATAGAATCTCTGGATAAAGTGTCCTTCTCCTTGGTTTCTAGACAGGGAAATAAAGCTGCTGATAGTGTTGCGATGCCGCAAAGATGATGTGCAAGCATGTTTGGTCGGAGTTCATCCATCTTCTTTAAGCAATATATTAATCCAGGATTCTATTCAACACGGGGAATATAATGCTAATTTGGTTAATACAAGGGAAAGGGAAGGTGTGGGCTGATATGCTCTCTCATTCTATCGATATAGCAATTTTTTTGATGTGTTATAGGTTTAATGCGATACTAGTGTAGCATTTAGATTTGGTTTGGTATAGGTTTATTTGATATTGGTATACTGTGATACTGATATAGCATTTTTTTGATATAGGTGTGTTTGGTAAGAAGTGTGATAGGTTGTAACCATAGGTTTTTTTGAGTGTTTACTTGGCTTCGGCTATTGGTGTTTGTAGCTCTCTTTTTGTTATTAATAAAATTGATCTTTTTTGGGCAAAAAAAAAATACAACCGAGGCAATCTCGGTAAAATGCAATTTGTGTTTTTTTTTTAATACAAAATATGTGTTTTTGTTAATTGTTGGTTAGGCTGAAATTTGGTTGGCCCATCCAAAACATCCAATACATCAATTTTAACTGCTGGATTAGAAATTAGTGTTGGGGATTACAAGTTACAAAGCCCTGAACATGGTGTAATTTTTGGAATGTGGAAAAATAACCCTTGAAGGAAGAATCAACATTGTTGACTAAATCCACCGTTGGATTGACGCGAAATTTTGTGAGCTTCTTTGAGACATCCTTTTCGACAGAACCAATGGTGGGATTATTGATTTGATGCCAGGAATAAGAATAATGTATCATGAAATTAATCTATTCCTTGAGTAGCTAGATGGTAGTAATTTGATTTAAGTTTTGCTTACTCTGTAGTTTGAATTCAAGCGTGAAATAGAAAGGTTTTCAATTATGCAACTTGAATAACTCCAGATAATGTGGTCCTATCTATCTTATTTATTGGTACTGCTCGTAGGTTTTTCTGAAAAAACTCCACAAGCCTAGAATGAATATAACTGGTATGAACCTTACTTTTTTTTTCTTTATACCAATAACATCTTGTGGTACCTTTGTGTTAACCCTAGGACTTGATAAATTGATTTGTAGTTAGAGACAACTGTAGGTCTAGATGAGTAAACTAAATTATTTTTTGTATATTTGTGATTCACCCCTCACCGAGGCGAGTGGCACTCTATGGGCAATTGAACTACTGGTGTGATGTGCTTATGAGCATGGACTTGACGAATATATATATTATGTATGGTATACCTTGAGATTCGGTACTATTGAAATATTGTTGATTGACTGGATAAAGAATGTTTGTCTATGTTGGAATATGTTGATTCTATGTTATGAACTGGAATATACAAGCATGAGAATATGAAAACCCCTTAAGAATAATGTGATATAAATGACAGAGTTAGTAAATGGGTTGTGATTAATAAAAATTGAATACCATATGACATGCCGCTATTTTGATTGTTGTGCATCACTAGCTGGCATCTATTTACAAGGCATTATTTCCTGATACAACACTCCAAGGCCTTCTGGACAATATTACCAGGGTTCGGGCAGTAACCTACTAGAGGAACCCATGGTCCTATTAGATCTTATATTTTGATGATAACAAAGCTTAAAAAAGTGTTTTTCAAAAGTTATATTGGTTGGAAAAGGTTTTAAAACACATAATGGCTCATTACTGTGAAAATCATTGTACCACTCAAGTGATGTGTTAAAACTTGGTTATTTTGTCTCTTAAACAGTGATAAAAAATTTATGAAAATTTCCAGTTGATCACTTAAGTGACCATTAGAGTGATGTGTTTTTGAAAGAGCTCATCACCATGATGCTTACTGTAAGTGTGAAATTGTTCACACTTATAATCACTCGAGTGAAGCACATTTACTATCTCTTTCACCTCACTTTGGTGATCTAGATAATAATCTTATTTCTAAAAAATATTTTCTAAGAGCTAACTTGAGTGACCACTCGAGTGATGAGATTCAAATTGCATCACTATGAGTCCACCATAGTGAATCAGCTAGTGATTATTTTTTGAAAAGAAATTTTAAAATTGATCACTTGAGTGACTTCTCGAGTAATGTATCAAAATCTTCATCATTATCACTTCACCACGATGATCCATCCAAGTGATCAAGTTTTTTAAAATTAAGTTTAAAAAGATCACTCAAGTGACCCTAGAATTTTGGCATCACTTGCACAACACCAAAGTGATTATGGTAGTGCTCAATATTTTTGAAAATATTTTAAAGAGAAGATCACTTAAGTGACTACTATAGTGATGTGCAAAAAGTGCATCAATACCATTGCACCATAGTAAGTTAGCTGGTGATATTGTTTTCCTCTAAAATTAGATGAAGCATGATCACTTGAGTGGCCACTTAAGTACCCCTATGTGTACTCATTACTATCATCACCACAGTGAGCTAACAAGTGATTTATTTTGTTTTCAAATCCTATAGTGAAGATTACTTGAGTGACCACTCAAGTGATCCAGACAAAAGAAACATAACTTCACTTCGGAAATCTTGATATTCATTCAAATCATCTATAAACTTGTTCTTTTTGCTTCTAATTGATTTAACACTTTATCATATCACTATCTGAACATATTACATGTGCTTAATCAAGGATTAACACAAGATTAACAAAAAGTGCTTTGTGTTATTAGAAGCATTTAATGCTTAGTTTCAAATGAACCGCTTTGTCTCCAATGGCTTAGACAAAAGGATGCTCAACGAATGGAAACAATGTTTCAAGAACAAATGATCTAACCATATTTTTATATGATATTTTATTATTAAATTGGGATTTTTCAATGCATTTTGTTATAGTTAAGCTTAAAATGTCTTTTTTGTGTGAGATTAAGAGTAAATCATTAAATTAGGGTTGGCAACATTGTCAAAGAAATTGTAATCTCTCTTAATCATTGATTTTTATGAGAATATTTGATGTTCGATTAATTATTTTATTTGTAGATGACTAAAAAGATTAGATCAAATTTGAAAATTGAAGTTTGAACCAAAATTACAAAAGTTTCAGTTTAGTCCTTCTATATAAAAGTTTAAAAAGTTTGCACTTAGGTCCCTGGTCAAAACTCTGCGTTTTGATGACTTTTTTATATATATCAGATATATGCAGCATATAGACAGATATATCAGAAGGAAATAGAGGATTACACGGAGA
The DNA here is from genome assembly GCA_019022615.1 of Acacia melanoxylon. Taxonomy (NCBI): domain Eukaryota; kingdom Viridiplantae; phylum Streptophyta; class Magnoliopsida; order Fabales; family Fabaceae; genus Acacia; species Acacia melanoxylon. The sequence goes on from JAFJYJ010000072.1 coordinate 449,638, forward strand.
GATATCACGCCACAATAAAAGATGGAAGAATCGGATTTTGGGAATTACAATTACATGATTAGATAGATCCGTGCGGCGAAATAGGAGGAGTGCTGGAATGGATATTCAGATATATATGAATCCGATCAATATATATATATAGAGATATATATATATTTTGGGGGCCGATAAAGAAGGACGACACGACTTCAACGCACTCGGACGACAAGCACGACGAAGACGCACACGCTGGAGGGAATTTTTTCTGTGACAGCCGAACAAGAATTGAACCAGAAAGAAAGAATTGAATCAGATCGGCTTGGAGCACACGCAGAACCATCGGACATTCACAGCGCCACACATTCGGATCGACCTGGATCATTCGACTTCCATCGTCAACAACCACTTCCATCAGAGTTTTCGGCCTGGTCCTGAGTTGATTTATGCAGTTCGTTCAAGTGGCTTTTAAGCTCCATCTTTATGTGATTTTGACTATTTATTTGATTTCCTTATTTAGGGTTTGTCATTATTTAGTTTTGATAATATATTTACTGATTTCAATTGGATGATTAATTTGATGATTTTTATGATCAATTGATGAAATTATCATTTATTATATTGATTTAAGGTACTCAAGGAAGATTTTAACAATATCATCTGGAACCTATTAATTGAGAGAGTATCTTGAGGTTGATTGATGAAAAGCAAGGTATATTACCAAGAAAGATCCATTATTAATTCCTTTTAATCCTAAGGAATTGGTTTCTCATTATTTTTATGAATTGTAGTTTAGAGTTTTTTTTGAAGAAGAACTTGCTATATTGCATTTTACTAAGACACCAAGAGACCACCTGTGCACATTTATTGTTATATTCATCACTAAGTCTTAAGCTCCATCTTTATGTGAATGATAATATATTTACTCTTGAGAGAGATTTTACTGAATCATTTATTATACTTAAGGTACTCAAGGAAGTGGAACCTTGAGAGTAAATTGAAAGGTGAGTATTTTTTGAAGAAGAGGATTGCCCCGTGAATCTTGGAATGATAGTGAAACCTCAAAAAGGCTTTTGAGGATTGGATGTAGGCCAAGTAGATTGAACTAAACTAGTATAAATCTCTTGTGTCTGCCTTTTAGTAATATCTCTTTAACTCTACTCTTTAAATTCAGTTTGTATTTAAGTTTTAAATGTTTTATATCACTCAATTCACCCCATCTTGGATGAAAGGCTTGAACTAACAGATCCCTTATGTGCTCTGTAATACTTTGGCTAGTCTACATCATACTTACGGAGAGGTCGTGAGAGTAACCAATAACATGGAATGTACTTAGCCCATAGGTTCAATCAGAGAAAATAAGGAGGATATAAGGATGGTTAGACTTTAATGAAAGATAAAGATGAATAATGCATAATGACATTTTGAGAAATAGTATGTTGTGTTATGAGTAATTTTTCTTTGAGGATATGAATAATGGATATTACCATGCTCTTGCTTATTATATATGCTTGGCATGTTTGTATGTTAGTCCTACCTAGCACCCCACGGGTGGTGCCAATAGGTAAGGTAGCTAGTGACTATGTCACTGAGACAGTGGTTTCATCCCATTACTTCTCACATTTTTCAAGTAAAAGCTTGAGGGCAAGAACAACTGGAAAGGTATCTAATGATGTGGCTACCCTAACGAGTAGGTTGTGGTCAATGCTTATTTTATTTTCATTGCTACATTTAGGAAATTTTGCCTATTACATTATGCTGCATCTAAATCTACTTAATATTTAATTGCACTCTATTGATAGATATCCAGGGGCTTAGGACGTTCATCCACTTAATTTGGATTGTGGATTTAAGGAACTCATTTTGAGGGATTGATTATCATCCGGCTTTACATATGTGAGTGGTGAGCCAAAGGCCGGAACGGTGTTCCATATTGTGATTATGCTGGTTATAGGGGCGTGATTATGGCATCCCACGCATGTAGTTGTGAATTAAATATAAATTGATGTCATCTAATTATAACCTTGACGTTGAGTACATTCTTTCCCAACAAGGTCTTCTTTGAAGAAATTTTTGAAAATCATGGTTTAAGGTAAATTAGAGATGGTATTATAGGAAACCAATTGGAGATGCCCACATTTATCTTTTGACAATATCTTGAATCGGATGACCTCCAATAGAAAGATACCTCAATCCACTTTATTGCCTAAATTTGTAACATTTTCTTGATGATATGGTATTAAATGTAATAACTAGTAGAGGGGTTAATTAATCCTAAATATAAGACATTAATTCACTTTATAATTACCTAAATTTGTAACACATTTCCCAAACTCTTTTTTTTTGCCAACACCTAAACGTTCCGTAGTAATTACACATATTAATGGAGTTTTTCATCAAATACCAATGTCCAATGCAAATGATTAAAAACAATAATTTAGAATCAACAAGCTGTTGGTTGAGAAGATAAGTGGTGTCACCTCCGTAAGGAGAAAAACACAAGTTTGAATCTCGAAAAGTGCTCTTATTGAAAACAAAAAATATTTTGTGCTCTAAGGCTCGAAAGGGAAACCCTTCATCAAATAAATAATAATAATTTAGAAAAAGTAACACATTTTTCTTTTCTTTTTTTTACAAAATAATAAGTTTAACAAATTTTCTTAATCTTTATAAATTATAGTTATATAATCCATATATCATCTTGTTGATCAAGTCTCCAAAAGATGCAAATCAAAGAGACTAAATCATTAAACCAAGGTTATTAAAACTGGACCGGTCAGTGAACCGGTCGGGATACTGGGTCAAGGGTCAGTGGGTCAGAACGGAGTCAAATCGAAGCTAAACTAGGGCCAAACCAAAGAGAAAATGAAAATTTTAGAGATATTAATATGAAATAAAAAAAAATGAGGGAATGCAAAAAAGAATTTCAAATGGAAAGGGAGGTTGAAATTTCAAACTAGGAATGCAAGCAAACAGACGCAACAGACTATTGACATGATCCATCAGTATTTTCTCTGCCAAGCACATTCACCAATGCTTCGAATCTTGTGAACACATTCACCCATGCCTCTAAATTTATTAACCATAGGGGTAGCCTTTTAACCAAGGGATATATCTTTTATCCTTAACCAAGAAACGTTATTTTTCTTCTTTTGTGCTTGTCTTCACTTTTCTCTCCATCTCGCTCGCGTTCAGTGCTTCTCCACCATCTTACACGCTCAATGTAATACCCTAAAATCTGACTTATGATAAATATCATAAATTCAAGTAAATAATACCTATTGGTTATAGGTGAATATGTGGTTTCAAAACTAGTGTAATAATTACCTTATTTTCTAAGGTAATTTCTATTGAAATTAGGGTGAATAAAGAGCCAAAAGGTGAAAAATGCATTTATGAGGCATAAAATGGCCCGAAAATATTATGATAAAATCTCATATGGCAACAAATATCGGAAAAACTTAGGAAGTATGTTGTCTCTAATTTTAGGAATTTTTGGGATTTTTTCCTTGAAAAAATGAGAAGCATAAATATAATAATATTAAAAGCACTTTATGTCCCCAAAGTATTTTTAATATTTTACATGGGACATAAAATACCAATGTAAGTCAAATAGTTGTGAGATAATAATTTATCCTAATTATGAAAATTATCAACAATTAGTAAATGGCTAATTAAGTAATTAGTGGCTAATTGTTTAGATTAAGATATAAGTAAATTAATTAGTAAATAATTAATTTAAGGGAGAAATTCGAAATTAATAATTAAATAAATAATAAAATATTTTATGCTTAGAAAAATAAATAAAAAAATAAAAGAAAAATAAATAAATATCTAGATATTTTGAATAAAATAATAATATATATGGTAAAGAGCCAACATGACATATGAGAACAGATAGAAATGAAATTCTACCTCAAGATATAGAAATTTAGTCTTTTACCACTGGACCTTTTATGAACCAGTGAAATTCTATCTCGGATTGAGCGGTCTCAAAAGTCGTTTTAAAACCAACAAACGTAATTATTAGGTAGTAGGATAATTAAGATAAGGCGAGATAGTGCTAAAAGTGACTTATAGAAAACGCACCATGTTTTTCAAACCAGGGATATGGTTACTTAGATCGGATCATATTATGAACTAGTGATTTTCGCTAAGAAGCGGTTCTATCGGAAGTTATTTCCGTAATCGACCGGTGTTTGTCCAGAAAATCTTCGGCAGATAACGAAATACCCTTAATGGGATCAAAAATATAGTGAAACCCAGTAGTTTTAAAGAGAAAGAATGGAACTACAAAACCTAGTTCCCGGATTTTTGAGATTCGGCAAAATTACCCGATTCGGACACCGATCGGGGAAACGCTATCGGTAAGTCAGCACATGTGACGTCATGCATGACATCATCTTCTTCTAGAAGGATGATGTCAGCACAAGAGGTGTATGGACAAGATGAAGCCATGTGTAGAAGTGCGATCCGACGGTCGAAATCCGATCTGAAAAACTTTTATGTAATTCCCACATTGTCCCTCCTTTCTTCTATAAATAGAAGCCTTCTCCTCTTCATTTCTTCATCCCAAAAAATGGAGCCTAGAGAGAGGTTTTAGAGAGAGAAGCTCTGGAGAAAGTCTGAGCAAAGTCGGGGTAAGTTCTTCGGTCTCTAGTCTTTAGTTTCGGTAGTTCTTTCGGTAGATATAGTAGGAATGCTAGATTTATCTTTAATTTTTCAAGATAGTCTAGATATCATATTTAGGGGTAAATATGATATATATTTCAAGATATGATGAGGGAAAAGATGTGTCAAAATTCGGAGAGTTAGAGTCAAAAAGCAAGCTCCGCGAAATTCCGCCGATTAGGGAGTCAGGGGCATAATGGTAATTTGTACCTAAAATGCCCGTTATGATGCTAAATGTTGATAAATATCATCATTTTAGGATATCTGAGTTAATCGTGCATTTGTCGCTGTCGTACCGCCGACATCCCGCTATTTACGCGCTGGCATCAAATTTTCGTTTTTTTTCGTAAAAAGTACCGTTGTACCGCCGACAAGGTACGTTCGCGTCTTTGTAACACTAACTCGATGGTTATTGTATGCATATATGTATTTTCCTCGGTCATGCTGTATTTTCTCGTTGTGCCTTAACCTTACATCCGACCGTATTGTTATTGCCGTCCATATCCGATTATGTCCAATGTCCGTTGTGCCTTAACCTTACATCCGACCGTATTGTTATTGCCGTGCATATCGATCATGTACATTTCTCCTTGTGCCTTAACCTTACATCCGATTTGTATTGTTATTGCCATATATATCCGATTATGTATACCCTACTTTGAACGTAGTAAGTGTCGTCAAAATTCCATGAATATCTCGTAGTACTTATATGATGTATGTAAACATGAGATTAAGCGTTACCGGGGTCGGTGCACCGGACCTCGGCTCTTAACATAGCGTCGGGATCGGGAGGAACGAGGACCGAGGAGAAAGGCAAGCGAGCCGCATAGAGACCCGCCGAAGACATTCCTCCGTTGTTATGCACTTTTGATAACTCTCGGTCGTTGTACCGCTTTTGTAATCGACGGACTTACGGCATTTTGAATATATGTATCAGTTACTCAATCGCTCCGATGCTCTACTCTGATGAAAAAAAAAATATATACTACTTTTGAAAATGGGATGTTACACTCAAAGTCGTCGAATCAGAGTTGAATCCTTCACCAGAACGTTCTAACTCTGATGATCGAGCTTTTTCACAACATTTCTCTTCGGCTTCTCAGAATCTCAACATTTTTCGTGTTCGATCTATTGCATGTCACCATCGTTCATCTCTTTTGATGTTATCTCTTCCCATCGAATCTGTTTCTCTCGATCTCTCTTTTTTTCTTTGTAAACGTCTTCAATCGCTGTTTTTGAAAAAAAAAACAAAAGGCTCTGATCCCTATTTCTGTGGCAGACTGGACCGGTTACATGGCCGATTCACCAATTTCCGGTCTGAACCGGCCGGTCCGGTCTGGGTTTGATAACCATGCATTAAACACGTGATTCTTGCTATATTGCTTCCCACGATTAACTCGTGATCCTACATAATTGACCTCATCCATCTCTATATTTGACACGTCAACATCAAAATGCATGAACCTCTCAAGCTATTTTCACGATATTACGTACTTTCCCTTTAATCTTCTGATCAATGTTCGCTTTTAATTTAAGTCATATTTTTTAGTATATAAATTCTCTGTCATAACGCACATAATCTTTGTTTTTATTCCATTTTTTCAAACTTTTTCACTTTGATGCTTTTATAATCAGTGGCGGAACTAGGAAAAAAATTAGCCCGGACCAAACAATAAACATATTGAACTACTTTATTTGGTTTTTATTACAAGGCACCAACTAACAAGTGTATTTGGTCCTTTTTCTAAGGCACTTGCTTGTTTCCAAATAGCATTAAATTTTTTTTTTCATGTATACCTATAATTAAAAAGTTAGTGAGTGAGAATAATAATCAATATGATATTTGAGTTTAATGTAATTAATAGGGATAATATTTAAAATTACTTAAATTTTAGGACAAATTTAATGACTTTAACTATTTTTGTTGACTTGTGAGAATTGTTAGTTGGTGCCTTATAATAATGATCAGATGGAGTATTTACTAAATAGTATCACATAACCTTGAAAATACAAATAAATATAACCGATAATTATAAATCAAAACAATATATAAGATGATACTACCATTTTCGGTAGGTATCTCAAACAAGAATTTTACTTTTCTCTCACAGTCCAATAAGTAATTAGTCAAACATTATCCTTACAGAGAAGATAAACAATTAGCTGGGGCCAAATTATTGACCAAATAAAATATCATATAATAAATACATATACTCCCTCTGGTCCTTATTATAAGGCACCAACTAGCAAGTTTATTTGGTCCTTTTTATAAGACACTTGCTTGTTCCCAATGAACAATGATTATTTTTTTCCATATCTGCCCCTAATTAATAAAGGTAGTAGGTGAGAGTAATAATTAATATAATATTAGAGTTTAGTGCAATTAGTAAGGGTAATATTGGAAATTACTTAGATTTTAGGACAACTTTATTGACTTTAACTACTTTTATTGGTTTGTAAGAAAAGTTGGTTGGTGCCTTATAATAAAGACCAGAGGGAGTACATACTAACAAATTTTATAAGATTAGTTAGGGCCAGCTGGCCATAACCATGTTCAGCCACTGTTTATAATACTGTTAGAACTTAGAATCATATATTTAGATGCATTTCGTAATTAAGAAATTTTCTAAAGTTGAGTGTTTTTTACAATTAAATAATTTGACTTTTTGGCCGGTGGGAATGATTTTTGAAGGTTTTCTTCAGTGTGGTTAAAAATAGAAGAAACCTATTGATTGAAATGAACATACCTACCTAGAAGCCGTTTGACTTTCTTCAATGATGTTTTAAGGACACAAAAATGTTTTAATCTCAATTTAAACATATATATCTCCATTCAAGGGGAGAAGATTCTTTCATTATCAACTCTCTCATCATCTCTCACAGTTTGGGTTTTTTTAAAAAATATTCTGGGTCCTTGAATCAAGATTTCAACGGCCAGGATTGAGAGATAATGAGGGATAGGTAGAGAGGTGATAAGGAGAGAAACCAGATCGCCATTCAAGTTTAAGTGTTAAGATTATTTTTTTTAGGGGGGGGGGGATCCTCATATTAGAATTAATTGCACTAATTAATAGAAAAAATAAGTACGTGAGAATGATTAATATTGGAATGAATCTAGAGATTCAATGTATTTGATTTTTTTAAGGGCATCGATATTTGTGGATCCTTCAAATTAACCCTAATGGCTAATACTCATCATCATTGCTAACTCCATGTACCACATTGGTCAACTTCAGCAGTCAAATACACCAATTTGATTTAAAAGACTTTGATTCACAAAATCACTTAATTATAAAACTTAATTTTGATTCAAGGGAGGACTTGTTTAATATATATATATATATATAAAGAAAATTTATTTAATATTTTATTTCTCATTTTTTTATTAATTTATTTTTAATATCAATAGAATAATTATGTAAAATAGATTATATATTTATATTGACGAGTTTTTTTTTTTTTTTAAGCGAAATATTAACAATTTTTTGAGTTAATTTAATCATATAAATTTATAAACATATTAAAAAAGTAACTTGAATTTAATACATAAAATATTATAATTTCATTTAATTTAATTTTTTAAAAGTTGGATTGGAAAGTAGGTTCATGCTGGCAAAATGCCAGCTTGTGTTTTAATCCACAACCCGCCGCAAGTCCGACTGCAGCACGTTCTCACGAGTCACGCCTCTAATTTATGACATTAGAAATATTATTAGTCCTAATTAAGTAGCTTTTAGTATTCCAAAACCACATACGGCACAAACTTTAACCACAATTACACATGTAGTAAATTACGAGATATATATTTTTCCTGTGGGTGTTTTGTCCAACAAAAATAGTTACTACTCTATATTTTTGAAGCTAAATTATATAAAAACCTCTGAATTTTGTATCAGGTTCATAAAATCCCTCTAATATTTAAAAGTTTAAATTTAACCCCTGATCTTCTAATTTTCTATTATTAACCCCTTGCTGTTAATTGAACTTTATCTTTTTAAAAGAAATTGTCATGTCGGATTAACAAATGACACGTTGCACTCTATATGGCATCCTATATAAATTACTAATTTCATAAAACCTCTTAAACTTTGACCAGTTACAAATAAAACCATGAACTTTGATCAGTCACATATAACTATTGACATTTCAAAAATTAAATTTTGCTCCCTTCACATTTTGATCTATAATATTAAATCGCGTGCCATTACTTTTATCATTTTAATACATTTATTAAGATTTTTACTATGATTTTTTTAATTAAAATAGCCTTTTTGTATGGAAAAAACTAGAAGAATAATATTTTAAAAAAATTAAAAATCTCATCATTTGTATAACATTTACTTATTTTATTGGGATAATTGAGCATTGATAGTATAAAAATGTTATCATTTGTGTGAAATATATTCTTAGGATAATTGAGAATTGATAGCTTAAATATTGCATTTGTGTTAGAGGATAGATTTTGCGCTGATTAATTTTTTATTAGTAATGCATATATTTTCTTAAATAAGAGGTTCAATTTTTATTTTCAAAATTTTAATATTCTTCTTCTAGTTTTTGCCATAGGAAAAAGCTATTTTAATTGACAAATGTTAGTAAAACTCTTAATAAATTTAATAAAATGATTCAATGACATGGGGTTTAATATTATAAATCAAAGTTTTAAGTGAGTTAAATTTAAATTTTAAAATGTCATGGGAGTTATGTGTAAACTTATCAAAGTTCAAGCTAGTTATCTTGTACAACTGATCAAAGTACAAGGGGGTATTGTGAAATTAATAATTTATATAGGATATCACGCGTCATCTGTTAATCTAACATCCATGACAATTTTTGTTAAAAAAAACTATGGTTAATTAACATGGAAATGGTTAATAATAAAAACATAAAAAGATCATGGAGCAATGTAACTTTGAACTTTGAAATGTCAATGAATTATATGCAACTGACCTAAAATTCAAGAGAGTTTTGTATAGTTTAGCCTTTTTATTTGATCAGTGTAATCCCTTTTGAGGTTGAGAGGATAAAAGGTTTTTATTCCTTTCAACAAATAGGTTTCCCAATATTCAAACTTATCTTATGCTTTTTATATATAGGGGTAAGGTCACATACCAATCACCACATCAACCATTCTGTTGGTGTTAGTGCTGTATATTTTAATATTGGCTAAAGGCACTTTTGAGAACTTTAACTTCATATAAGATTTTAATTTTAGAAAGTATTTTTGTCGCCTAACCTTAACACCTTAACATTGTCAATTTCAAATCATGATTTTTCACAATATTCATTATTATTTTATAAATTGAACTTAATATGTCAATAATTGAAAATGTTTTGTTAGCATTTTGTTCTAGTGTAGAATACAGATGTTTAGCCTCAATGGACTAGTATATTTATATTGGATCAAAGGACTCTCCAAGATATCTAAAAGGTAGATACTGAAGATAATATCATATGGCTCTCCAAGATATCTATAAGACAGATACCAAAAAGAGTAATGGATCATTGTGCAACACGAGTATGATGTTTAGCCAAAAAGGGGTGGGGTGTGTGCAAAGTGAGGTTGAATAGTAAAATAGGATGAATGGAGAATATGTACATTTTAGGTTAACCTCCTATTTATATAGATTAGCTTTAGAGTTTGGGTCATTAGGCTTTGTGCGCCCTGGCCCATGCGATAGCCGCCTCACTTGCAATTGGTTAGGTAATTCCTTGATAACAACCTTGATTATAGGCTGATTAGGATCTTCCCTGATTATGGAGAGATTCTGGTACAGATTGCCCTTATTGGGCCTCGTGAAGAATGGATCTCTGATGAGTCCATAACACATTTAAAATTTTAAAGTCATATCTTTTTTTTTTAAAAAAAAAATTATGTTTGGGACTAAAGGACTGAAAAATTCTATATAAAATTAAGGGATTAAAATGAAATGTTATGTAAAGTTAGTTAAAAGTGTTAAAAGTGCACTCTTACCTTTAATATTTTGGCCAAACTTAACTAAAAGACAAAATTTATAGCATATTATATATAGGGTTAAGGGGTAATTTTGTTTCAGGGTTGTCACCAAGGAACAATTTTGCCCCGAAAGTGTTTAAAAATGGAGCAATTTTAATCGTTAGTTGACTAAGTATACTAAGTTATCTTTCACAAATATCCATGTTATTTTGTATTAAAGTGTTAATTTGCCCTGGAAGTCCTTGTGTCATTTACTTCATTTTTTAAAAAAGTTATATTTAAAACTAGCAAGAAGGTGCACACGTTCAAAACCTAGCCCTTTACTTTTCGTACTACACAACACAACCCCCCACCGAACACATACCCTCCCCTCGGGCGAAAGGCCTTGTGTCCAGTGATTCATCGTCACCGGATATCTCTACTCTTAGATATTCCAAGACAAGCAACACAATCCAAGATCAAATCACCACCATCCGGGCCGGACATCCGGTTCCTCACCGGAACATTGGCGCCGACCGTGGGGACCGTAAACTTCGATCCCCGTGACCAACAATGGCTACTACTAGAAGCTCGGTCGGAACCCTCACGGGAAAGTCCATCGCGTGCGCAGCCGAGTCAAGTCGGCGATGAGACTCACGGACCTCCCGGCCCGAGGATATTCCCAATAACAATCATAGCAAGGATGGGAACAGCGTGTCAGACACAGCCTCGTCTCCCCCGCAGGGAGATAAATGCAATGAAACACCAAACCCAGACTTCCTCCTCCTCCAGAACACACAGGAGTCAATGCTGAGGAGGATGGAGAATATGGAGAAGCGACATGACCTCCAGCGTCAAGAAGATTTGAGAGTAATGCAACAGATCGTGAAAGACCACGTCCGACAGGCTAAAGTGTCGGAACACGAGCAGGACCCGGGTATGAAGAGAAAGGAAGAAAGGATATCCCGGAAACACGGAAGCCCTCAGCCGGCCAAAAACTCTAAGCATAACCGGTATGCAGAGAAAACGACCTCTCCAGAAACCGACTCTGAGCATGATGAGACCCGAGACCACATGTCGGCTCGGAAGAAACGTTTTCTAGGAAAGACCTCGGATGACGAAGACCGGGACAGAGAGAGGCCGCTCCGACCAAAGGGCTCACCCCGAGAATATCACGTGAAACATATAGCGGGCACAACAAAGACCCTTTCGGAAGAAATCGAGAATGCTCCATACCCCAAAGCAAATTTGATGGGCCTCTTTACCAAAATACGATGGCGTGTCGACCCGAGGGCCCATCTCGACGCCTTCGAACTACTCATGTTCGTAAGGCAAATCAAAGGCTCGGTCATTAGTCGGCTTTTCGCGGCCACATTGATCGGACCAGCTCAAATCTGGCTCCACACACTGCCGAGGAGGTCCATCCATGATTTCCAAGACCTTGGGCGAAAATTCGAATTGAGTTTCGCAACTAGCCGGAAACAACCCAAATCTCAGTATACCTTGAGTAAGATAAAGCAACGACGGGGGGAGACGCTACAAAAATACTTAGATAGATTTAAGGAGGTGGCCCTCCGTGTAAGATCCTCCCGGAAAGCGTTCACGTACATTGCCTCGTCGACGGCTTGGATCCTTCTTCCGGCTAGCAAATTCCATCTTCAAGAACCGGTATACACCCTCACCAAGTTTAACACTCGAGCGGCGATTTGGAAGTAGAGCAGATGGAGATCGCCAATACTAATGGCGATGACAAACGAAGAAGTACACCACCCGAATAAGAATCACCGAGTGGTCGTAGGGAAGACTCCCGTAGTCAGAATCGGGATAATAGGTCAAGAACCGACAAGTCAGAAAAGAAGCCGAGGTATGAGAGATACACTCCACTCAATGTTTCGCGAGGCCAGTTATGGAAAGAAGTGGCCTTCACGAGATGAAAAAGGTTGACGTGGCCTCGGCCCACACGGTTTCGGCCCACCACGGATCAATCAAAGTTACGTGACTTCCATGACGGACCGGGACACACTACGATCAATGCTACGAACTCGTGGACGCAATTGAAAAATTCATCCGAGAGGGTAAGTTGCGCCAATACCCGATAAAAACACGGTCGAAAGAACAACAAAAGGAAGCAAGGAGGTCGAAGTCCGAGTCCGACCCCACACGACCGGGAAGGTCGATGGAATAAAACGAAAGTCATCTTCCGACGACGAGCGGTTCCGGAAATAGACATGAAGCGCAGATGTAATGTAATCAGTGGAGGCTTGGGCGGAGGAGGAGACACCGCAAGTCAAAGAAAGAAATACTTGAGGAAGGTACTATCAGTAAGAACCCCCCCAAGTTCAAAGATGACCATGGCCGACCGACGCTCCATCATTACATGGTTCCACCTCGAAGACCTAAAAGACGTTGTCTTAGGGACACCAAGATGGGTTGGTAATTACGGATCCGGCAACCGCCTTGTGAAAAGGATTTTTGTTGACTCGGGAGTTCAAATGGATATTATCATGTGGGACGCCTTTAAAAGGATGAACTTGGATAAAGAAGACTCGCGTCCATGCAAGACAACACTTGTGGGCTTTAACGGGGAGCAATCCAGGCCAAAGGGGTACATCGACCTAAAGCTTACGTTGGGAACTAAAGAAGCCTTCAAAGCCGAAAGGGTAAGATTCATCGTGGCCGACTTCCCCTCTCCGTACAATATGATAATTGGCGAGACCAACCATCCGTAGGATATGATCGCTTCCACCAAGCATCAAATGTTAAAGATGGTTAGCTCCAAAAACCAGGTGATCACCATAACCGGGGACCAAAAAGAATCTCGGCAATGTTACTATGAAACTATGCGTGAGAACAAGACCAAGAAGGCATCATCATCCCAGGGTCAAGGTGTTGCAAGAACCCGGCGGGAAAAAGGAAAACTACAGGGCCGACCCGTCGTGTGGTGGAATTGGACATAAGGGACGAGGAACCTGAACGCCCAAGACCCGAGCCAGAAGAGGAGTTGGAAGATCTGATCCTGAGCGAAGATCCGACCCAGGTCACGAAGATAGGAGGCGCGATGACCCCAGAGCTCAAAGAGACATTAAGCGAGTTCCTAAAAGTGAACCGAGACTTATTCGCATGGAGGGCCTCGGAAGTACCCGGAATAGACCCCACCTTCTGCTATCACAGGTTGGCAATTAAACCGGATCGACCGGTATCACGGTAAGAAACGAAAAGTGGTACCGACAGAAACGCTTTAGAAAAGCATGTGAAGGAATTATTAGAGGCCGGATTCATCCGGGAAATACAATACACCACATGGCTATCTAATACAATCATGGTCATAAAGCCTAACGGAATTGGAGAGTATGTATAGACTACACCAATTTAAACAGAGCCTGCCCTAAAGACTCTTACCCGATGCCAAGCATCGATCAGTTGGTCGACAACTCATCCGGTTTTCAACTACTATCCTTCATGGATGCTTACTCCGGATACAATCAAATAGCGATGCATCCGGAAGATCAAGAACGGATGGCCTCGCATAACCGATGCAAGGCTAATTATTGCTATAATGTCATGTCGTTCGGATTGAAAAACGCGGGGCCACCTACCAACGGATGATGAACAAAGTCTTTGAAGACCAGCTCAGTCGAAATATAGAAGTGTACATTGACGACATGATCGTCAAGTCGATGAAACTGGGAGACCACATTCGAGACCTCGAATAGACGTTCGAAAAGTTGCGGAAGCACCAAATAAAGCTAAATCCGGCAAAATGTGCGTTTGGAGTCCCGGCAGGGAAATTCCTCGGGTTTATGCTGACACACCGAGGAATCGAAGCAAACCCTGACAAGTGCAAAGCGGTATTGGAGATGAAAGCACCGACCAACAAAAGGAAGTACAACAACTAACCGGAGATTGGCGGCAATGACAAGGTTCCTACCTAAGTCGGGCGAAAACGCGTTACCCTTCTTCAAACTACTGAAGAAGGAGACACGAGGCGGATGGAACCCGGAATGTGAGTCCGCCGGTCCTATCCAAGCCCGACTCAGGAGAGACGGTTTTCTGTACTTATCCGTAGGCGAAGAGGCCATAAGCGCCGCCCTGGTTCGCGAAACCCAAGCCGGACAGTACCGATCTACTTTGTAAGCAAGGCATTGCAGACCTCGGAACTCGGATATCAAAAGTTGGAAAAGGTAACATTCGCTTTGTTGATGGCGCAAGACGCCTACGCCCATATTTCCGGGGGCACAAAGTCGTGGTACGTACCATTCGCCAACCAATCCAAGAAGTTTTACACAAGCCGGACTTGGCCGGACGAATGACAAGCCGGGGCCATAGAGTTATCGGATTCGACATTTCCTACGGCCCGGCATGCTATAAAGTCGCAAGCCTTGGCCGACTTCGTAAGGGAACTAACCCCAACCCATGCCCAAAGGGAGGTCGGCCTCAAAGAATGGACGGTATACGTCGACGGATCTTCAAATGCAAATGGGAGTGGAGCGGGAATAATAATTGAAAATCCAGACGGAATTGCCGTCGAACACTCTCTCTCGGCAAGTTTCCGACATCCAACAACCGGGCGAGTATGAGGCGGTAAGATCGTCGGCCTCGAACAAGCAAAGGAGCACGGGGCACGTAAAGTCGAATCCCGACCGACTCCCGGCTCGTAGCGGCCCGTATACGGTGGCTCATATCAAGCCAAAGGCCCGTTGTTGGCAAAGTACTTGAACAAAGCCAAGGGCATGATAGCCGAGTTTGAAGAGGTAACAGTCACTCACATCCCTCGGGAGGAAAACACCAGATCCGACATACTATCAAAGTTGGCTAGCACCAAAGGTCCAGGAAATTACCGAACCGTCATCCAACAAAATCTGGACGAACTGAGTTGTGTCATGTCCATATCATCAGCCTCGGACTGGAGAAAACCGTTCGAGGACTATCTGGAAAGAGGGATTATACCCGTCGACAAGACGGAAGCTAGGAAGTTGATCCGACAAGCCACCATGTACACCATGGTGGACGATCAATTATATAGGAAAGGATTACACTCTCCCATGATGAGATGCTTGAGCGCGACCGGCTGTACGTTCTCGCCGAGATACACGAAGGCATCAACGGTCAAAGATATGGGGGAAAATCCTTAGCCCGGAAAGCACTTAGAGCGGGTACTTCGGCCGACGATGGCGGCCGAATCCTTGGAAATAGTAAGAAGGTGTGACAGTTGTCAGAAATATGCCAACATCCTTTGGCGCTACCCGTCGGAGCTCAAAAGCATCACGGCCCCCTGGCTTTTCTACAAATGGGGGATGGACCTTCTCGGACCATTCAAAACAGCCCCAGGGCAGCTAAGGTATCTCATCGTCGCCGTCGACTACTTTACCAAATGGATAGAAGCCGAGCCGCTGACCACGATCACCTCGGCCCGCATTCAACGATTCTTTCAGCATAGCATCGTCTCTCGGTTCGGGATCCTGGCTGAGATAATTACTGATAACGGGACTCCGTTCATTGACAAAGGGTTTCAGAGTATGATGTCGGACCTCGACATCATCCATCACTTTGCATCTGTCGAACACCCTCAATCCAATGGGCAAGCCGAGGCCGCCAATAAAGTCATTGTCGACGGATTGAGAAGACGTATGGAGGACGCCGATTCTTCTTGGGTCGAGCAACTTTACAGTGTTTTGTGGGGATACAGGACTAGTGTCCAAACCTCCACTCAGAAACCCTTTTCGTTTAACATACGATACGAGGCTATGATCCGGTCGAGATAGGCCAACCGACATGGAGGAAAATGAAAGCTAGCGGGAAGGAGAAGACTCGAACGGTGACGCTTGATGACGAGTTAGACCTCATTGACGAGACACGAATCGTGGTGCACCGCCGAGACCTAACTCGCTAAGCAACTCATCGCGGCAAGTACAACCGAAAGGTGAACCCTCGCTCCTTCAACCGGGAAACCGGTGCTCCGACGCGCCGACATCGGGAACAAGAACGCCGAGATGGCAAGCTAGCGGCAACCGGGAATGTCCCTACCGCATAAAGGAAAAACTGGAAAGTGGCGCCTACGTCCCGGAGACCCCGCGTAAAGCCGGTCAAAAGGACTTGGAATGCCGACAAGCGAGAATCTATTACGGTTAGACCTCGGTCCCACCTCGCAAAGATAGGACCGACGGGCGCATTCGTTTTCATGCTTTTTCAATTGATTTAGTATTTTCAATTTCGGTTTCATATTTCATTTGAAAAGACAAGACGATTGTTTCTTTCAAGCATTCTTATTTAAAGACTCCCCGGTGGATGCACCAATTATGCTTTTGGTTAAATAAATTATCACCGAGGCATAGAAGCGCGGTCAAATACGTTTGATTAAATAAGTTATCACCGAGGCATAGAAACCGCGGTCAAACGAAAATCCCAATGAAGGGAATACACCGGGACGCCACGCCCGGCCGCGAGATGGTAAAAACACTATCTCTATTATAAAATAGATGCATCGAAAAATGCTCCTAAATAGGGAAGTGAATTGTCACGTTGTGTCCCGATCAAAGCCGATACGTATCGCGCGTTCATACACCACGATTACGCATCCGACATTTTTGCCCCTATTGGAAAAACATCCCCGGACGGCCATATCCGGATCTCGGTAGCTCGGGTTTACTCCTACCCCTATTCCCCGAAGTCAACCTATCGGAAGTAACACTTAGCAGATACGCACATATAAAGGCCCCGGCCCGGCCATAAGAAATTTAATGTTAACTAAATAAAGTTGACAAAACAAACCGATTGGTTGAAATCAAGTTTATACATAATTAATTAAAGTAGCAATCTTTACAAGACTACAAAGTCAACCTGGTACAAACCACCGGTACAAAAAGTATAAAACTACAATAATTAAACGGAGAAAGCGTTATCTCCTGAAGCCACCACCTCGGAACCAGAGATAGCCACCTCGGCATCCGGAACAGACTTGGAGCTCCCTTCTCCACCACCATCGGCTCCTTCGGCACCCTGATCTTCCCCTTCCCCGTCCTGATCCTCCTCAAAAAGGGAGTCAGAGTCATCCGCAGGGGAGAGAGGGGCCGGATGGAAGACGTCGTCCTTCACATATGCCCGGTGATCATACCCATCCGTCTTCAGCTCCAACTTAGGATTGAGATAGCGGATTTGGGCTAGAGCCATTTTAAAGCAGTCGGCGGCGGCCTCCCTCACAATCTTTTCGGCGGTGAGGCGGGCTTGCTTCTCCTCGGCAAGGGCGGCCTTAGTCCGCTCGAGCTCGGAGCACAGATCCGCCCGTTGGAGCTAAAGGGACTTAAGGGCATCTATGCCTGTCGAGTGAGCCTTTTGGAGAGCGACGAAGTCCGAGGAAGTCTTGTCAAAAGCTTCTTTTGTGAGAAGAAGCTCCTTGTCGCTTTCCCGACTCGCCCTCGCAACCTCAAGGTCATCTTCAGCCTTCTCCTTAGACTCCATAGCCTCATCCTTCTCTTTCCGTAGCTCGCGAGCCTCGGCAAATTTAATCACGTACTTGTTCTTCAAGTGCAAATAGGCCTGGGCTAGACCAACGCCCTGGCAGAGGCGTGCCTGGATATCGTGAACCACGGCCTCGTCAATATCAGCCAGAGGTAAGGCATTCGTAAATTGACGAGGCGGTAGGAAGGCAACCCCGAGCTCTTCAGTCTTTGGCCCCTTCTCCCAAGCGAGACCTCGTTTGACTTTCGGGGGCGGGAAGATGAACCGGAGTACCCGAGGAGGAGGCGACGGCCCTCGAAATCTCCTTACCCTTGAAGAGAGAAGCGGCGGATGGTTGGACAGCTCATCGACGGTGTGACGAAGTCGTCGAGTAGGGGACGAAGCCTTGGTTTTCTTGGCCATCCTGGCT
Source organism: Acacia melanoxylon (assembly GCA_019022615.1). NCBI lineage: Eukaryota > Viridiplantae > Streptophyta > Magnoliopsida > Fabales > Fabaceae > Acacia > Acacia melanoxylon. The sequence continues at coordinate 468,084 of JAFJYJ010000072.1, forward strand.
TGGTTTTCCTCCGAGGACGGCTCTTTCCGAACCTCCGAGGACGGACGCTTGCGGGAATTCTTTTTAGGCCGAGCATCGGGGGCAGGCGTCACCAGCGTAAGATACCGAGGCAGTTCCACCATCGGTTGAGCTGCAAAAGCAAACAGTTGAATTAGTAACAAAGTAGAATAAAATATAAGCATTATAATAAAAGAACCTCGAGATGCATACAAATGACGTATCCGGCTTAGAACCGTTAATAAAAATGCCGCGCTCCGGCACCACAAGATTTGGCCCAGGATACCGGACGGTCAATCGACAGGACCTCGTCAACCGGAAGGTCATCGGACTACTTGATAGGAGGCGGCCAACTTATGATGATCCTCGGTCCAAGAAGGGGAACCTCCACTCCACATCGTCCGCCTCGGCCCCTAAGAACCACGGCCGTTGGCGGTTTTGCCACCACCTTAAAGAAGCCGTCTTTGAAGTGCTTAAATGACTCGTAGAAGGCCGTCGGAGTCTTTTGTCGGGATCACTCGAAGAGAGGTAAGCCCTTTAGTTGCTCCGGCTCCTTACGCCAGGGGGAGTAAAAGGACGTAAAAAGAAGAATAATAAGGTGGTAGTGCACGGTATGGGGACCGAGAAAGACCGACATAGCTGCTCAAAAGCAACTATATAGGCCCACCCGTTAGGATGAAGATGAGAAGGGGCTAGATGGAGATGGTTGAGACAGACATTTGAAACTCGGTGAACGGAAGCGAACACCGAGCCGGGTCATATAAGCTTTGTAAAAGAAAAAGAAGTTGGTAAAACCCTCATCCCTCGGCACGACGGCTCATTCCCACCCGGGGCAAAAGTAATGACCTTCCATAGCCGATAGTTTCATCCGGCGGAGGGCCCGTATGGTCATTAGGGAATGGGTCGCTAACACATCTCGAGTCACCCAGGGGAACCTCTCCATAAGATCCTGGGAATATTAGAGGAATCCGACCTCCCAGCCTCCGAGGGGGCATTACCTGGCGAAGACGATGACTCCATTTACCTATGCAAAAAACAAAAAATACTAAAGTCAGTAGAAGCGAGGGTACCGACACGTAAGTAACATCCGGTCGAAAAGAAGACATGGGTGGACCGGGCTAAGAAGACGGCCCCGAAACCGAGGTCGGACAAAGGCCGACCTATGACGACAAGAGCCCGTAATGACATCGGCCCTAGAATCTTCGCTCTAGCGACATAGTATGAACTTGATTCTATACAATCCCAACAAGGGTAGGATATCTCTCCAAGATAGGAGCCAACCTAGGGCCAACAGGAGGATAATAAGGGTTGACGGGCCGTGCGGACAGCACCGCGACATCTCTCCGACCTTCGAGAAAAGGTCTAACTGGGGGACGAGACCCTCCAGTTGCCCTCCTACCCGTGCTACCCGAGCTGCCACCCAGGAAGGAGGCCGGCCTGCCTCCTCGTTTAGAGGAGTACCCAGAGCCAATGGCTCGTTCAAGGGTAGCGAACACGAAGCGGCTTCCACCTCTTCGGGGGGTTAAGTCATGACTCGAAGTCGAAGGTTGATTAGTCCTATTCATTGTCACCAAAGGATGCAAACCTAAAGAAACAGGAAATGGCAATAAGGAAAAAGCGATGACCTCTCTGGGAATGAAGGCATGTGGCTATAGGTAGAGTAAGCAAGCCTAACCTAATAAACTAAAGCCTACCCAGAAACCTCGACAAACCACAAGCATACTAGGTTCATACTAAAACCAACCGATTAAGCAAAGAAGCAAGAAATCCGGTAAAAAAAGATGAAAACAAAGAAGAAATGACTTACAGAGTAAGAAAGGGTCGAATAGAGGACAGTCGCCGGAAGGAGAAAGCTTGAGAGCCGCCGGAAGCAGGAGTCCCAGTTCTTCGGAGAAGATGGAGAATGAGAGAAAAATCAGAGAATGATCGAAGGTGGTAGACGAAAACGAAGAAAAGCGGGATTAAAAACCTTCGAAATGGTAGGAGCGCGAAGAGGCGCCGGAAATTAAGGGTAAAACCGAAAATCACCGCAAACGGGGTGACGTGCCCCGGGAAGCACGCGCATTAAATGTACACGAAAACCGAAGGCGCAAAGAATGACGGTTGAAAATCCTCTCCATTCCAAAGATGCCAGGTGGCAGGGCGCCATGATGGCGAAGTCGGAAGGTTTCGGCACCAAAATGGCGAAGTCGGAAGGGCTTTCGACCTCGAAACCAAGCAAGCCACCCGGCGCCACCTCGAGCCCCTAAAGTCACCAACGGAGATACCGACCTTCGAGAATCGGTCTCGGGTCCGAAAGACCGGCGCCACCTCGGATCCACGCACGGACGGGTAACCCGACAGGAATCACCTGTGCTGGGGGCAAGGACACATCCTAGCACGGAGTGAAGAACACCCCGGCAGCTCAAAACCTTGAACTACCGAGCTAGGGGGAAACTGTTACGGACCTGAGCCACGGCCCAATTAGGGGCGGCCCAAAGGCGAAAGGCCTTGTGTCCAGTGATTCATCGCTCACGGGATATCTCTACTCTTGGATATTCCAAGACAAGCAACACAATCCAAGATCAAATCACCAGCCATCTGGGCTGGACATCTGGTTCCATACCGGAACAAAAACTTTTCGGGTAATTTTGTTTCTTAACAAAAATGTTGTGGGTCACTGATGGGATCGGTACACGCGGAAAAGGATTCTTATCCATTAAAACTTACGAATCCCTTGAGAGGCACTACAGAAATTTTGATTTTTGCTACGGAAAAATCCGTAGCAAAAATGGCTTTTTCCGTAGCAAAATTAATTTGCTACGGATTTTTCCGTAGCAAAATAGGCGTCGCAATTAAATTTGGAAAATCCGACGCAATTAAATACTTTGCTACTTTGCTAAAATAATTCCGTAGCAAATTCAAAAAATTTGCTACGGAACTTTTTTCCGTAGCAAATTTGAAATTTTCTACGGAATTTTTTCCGTAGCAAATTTGAGAATTTGCTACGGAATTATTTTCCGTAGCAAAATTAATAATTTTTTTTAAAAAAAAAAATTTTTTATTTTTTTTAAAAAAAAATATTTTTTTTTTTTTTTTTTTTTTAGAAAATTGAAAACAAAAAGTAGTGTGCCATAGATATATAATAACAATAAAAAAGAGTTTACATAGCGAAAACAAAATATATATAATTCGTAGCAAAGAGCAAATACAAAAAAATAGTCTAAAAAAGCCAAAGATTGTGATCATCATCATCACCAAGATGGTCATCATCACCAGGAGTCGACCCGGAACCTCCGTCTTCGAAGGGACATGATTTGAAGCCGCATCCGCCTCATCATCTCCGTTTTCGAGTCATCTCCCCGCCGTATCATCGCCCGTTCCGATTCAACACCGCTTCATCACCTCTTGTTCCCCGAATCATCTCGTCGCCTCATCATCTCTCGTTTCCCGAGTCAGCCGCTGACTCATCATCTCTCGTTCCTAGGTCATCTGTGTTGCTTGCTCCTCCACCAACGCCTTCATCTTCTTCAGCTCATCTACAAAATTGATTAGTACATTTATTATTTGTACTTCATTTGAATGGACAAGAGAATGGAAACTATCAATATCAAATGTATTATGTTTACCTGAAGAAACCCCTCCAGTGCCAGATGAGGGGCGCTTTGTTTGCGTCGTCGGGCGCGAGACACCGTATCCAAAGACTCTCCCTTTCTTGTCAAATCCGCCAAGTAGCCTCAAAGAACGGACTCTCGTTATCGGATTGAGAGGATGAGGGGGTCGCCTCACGCGGCGAGGCTCTCTCCTCCGACGGCTTCTGAAAGTTTTCCTACAAGCAAACAAATACATAACAAATAAGACATGTAAAATGAAATAAATATGGTGGTGCATAAATCAATTAATAAAGGCAATAAATGTCTAACCGCTATTTGTTGCGCCCTTGGGTTAATCTATTGCCTCTCACTCCCTTCAGACTGTCGGGAATGGGTCCGCTGAAAGGTAACCCACTCAACCGATCTGCCGGAGCTTCCCTGACTCTATTTGCAAACGCAAATGATGACCTTAATTAATTACTTCAAAGTACAAAATATTGAATACGTAAATAGAAAATAACGTGTACTTACAACTTTGCGTTGATGCTCACTAATTGATATGGAGCCGCCAGATATGACGGTCCGTCCATTTTGGCCCTATTTTCCTTATTTTCGCACTTATATTCTTAAACTTCTCATTGTTTTCCCAATTGCCCAATAATTCCTCTTTAGTCTCCTCGTGGAAGCCAATATGTCTTGCCTCTTGACCTTCTCAATGAATAGAGCTTTCGACGCAACATCCGGGCCGGCCCCGTGGTTATAAGCTTTTTCGTTTTTACGATGTTAGGCAACGTCATATGCTTATCCTGAAAATCAATAACGAACAATTAGTGCTCCAAAATTTTAAAAGTACTTAATTAACACGAATAAAACAAATAACTTACCAAGAACTCATCGAACCAAACATCTCGTTGCGTCGAAGGAATCTCTGTCCACGTGGTCCAAGGGTGATTGTAATTACGGAATATTTGGGTCGAGATGAAAGTCGCCACCGGATTATCAGGCACAAATCTGAAAAATAGAGGACATCATGCAAATATTAGCATACAAACCAATTAGAGAAGAAAATTGTAACATTATTGGTAACTTGACATGACTTACTCGTTGCCGTTAAGACAGATCCAAAGCATCCCTGTCGAAGGATCTGTTGAGCCTCAGATTGGTGTATCGGAGGAACTACATTCTTCCCCGACGTGGCTCTGAGGCGATACAGTGTGCTAAGGAAGGAATGTGAAATATTGAAGATGTTTGTACATAGATGGTTTCAAGAAACTAAATATATGTAAATCAATCAGAAATGGTAAAGAAAACCTGTTGTCCCCCTTGCTGTGGATCAGGGGGGTAGCCGGTGACGACGATGTATAAAGCGACGGTGAAGATGACAAATAACCCGACGGTGACAACGACAAATCAAATGGTGACACCTTTGGGGAAGCGCTGAGCCCTCTGCCTCCATAGGGAGCAGTTGGCATCACCCTACCCCCTCTTATGGGACGGGGTCGGGTTCAACCACTACCACGTCCACTACCTGAACGGCCTCCTAGATGCTCCATCTCTGAATCCTTATAGACATAATGTCAAAAAATATATATGAAAAAAAAAAGATATTTACTAAATATGACAGTAGTGAAGTAACACAGTATGTAGTATAACATATCGTCACAAACAAAGAACTAACACAAATCAATCGGACGATTCCTGTTCATCGACATCTACTTGCATGTCTTCGTCTGAACTCTCATAATCGTCGAACTCAGATTCACTATCAGAGAAGCTCATTTCTGCCTCATCCTCATCGTCTCGATTTCTCATCGTCAATTTGTATAGGAATCAACTCTAACTCCGCACGAGAATCAAAGAGATTGCTTGGTACTTCGTCATCGACGATGTTTATAAGCGATACATGTTCCACATCGCCTTGGAACGGTTCGTCATACGATCATTTTTTTCCGGCTCTTTCGACTTTGGTATAATATTTCGTGCTTTGGTTTTAATAACTCCGTCCACCCTTGGCGAGATGTAGGGTCTGATGTATAGTAAACTTGTTCCTCCTGTTGAGCGAGGATGAATGGGTCATAACCAACCGTATATCTCCTTGTCCAATGGATCTCAACATTTCCATGTTTGTCCACTTTTGTCCCACGTGGACTGTTATCAAACCACTCACATTTAAAAAGGGTCACCACCTTGTCCCATTGGTAACTCAGCTGAATAATCTCAACTAACTTCCCGTAGTAGTCAGTCTCCACCCCGTCAACTTGGTCACCTCGACAACATACACCGTAATTGCAACATAGTGTACTGCGTTCGCGTCAACGGTTGAAAATCGATACCCATTGATTATATATTTGTTGAATCGGGTAACTATAATTGTAGCTCCATAAGATAAACTCCACGCAACTTCATTGGGATCTGATGGATTTTCCAAGAAATAGGATCGAAACCATTTTGGAAACTCAGAATTCATGATTTGATCAACTTGGGACACCGACATTGAAGGATTTTCCGATCGTACCCAATTAGAGAAGTAACTGTAACAAAAAACTAAAGTTAATACTTTAATACTTACCGTAATAGTAAAAAAAACTTACTCTAGGTACTGGGCGGCCTCTTCACAGTTGTTTAGAATGTACCACTCCGCAACTCGCTTATCTCTTCCGTCAAGAGTTGACCTCCAACGTTTTCCCACGACTCGCCCTAGAAAATTAAATATTGATTTTTGATCCCTCGTATCAGCGGCATCATCGTTGCGAGGTACCCCTCTCCATCTTGACATCATTTCGGGGGATAATAGTATGACGCAAATTTTGCGGCCTCTTCGACTAGATAAGCTTCAGCGATAGATCCTTCAACGTACCTTGTATTTTTGATCTTGTGCTTAAGTGTGCGTAAAAACCTACAATGGAATATCAGAGGGTATTTATAAACTCAAGTACCATGTCGGTCAATTAATAACAACGCGAAATCAATATATATTACCTCTCAAACGGATACATCCATCTATATTGTTGCGGGCCTCCTACCTTTGCTTCAAAGGCCAAGTGAACGGGCAAATGTTCTATTGAGTCAAACAAGCTAGGAGGAAACACCATCTCTAACTTGCATAGCGTTATGGGCATGCTCGTCTCCAGGTGCCGTAACTTCTCAACATTAAGCTCTGAAGCACAAATTTCTCTAAAGAACATGGAAAACTCCGTTAGAATAGACCATATATGCTTCGGTAGTGCTTTGAAGGTCCACAACAAAAATCTCTGGAAAAAAACATGACAATCATGACTCTTCATCTTGCTCAACTTCCCCTCGTGCATGTCGACACATCTTTTCCAGTTTGACGCATAACCGTCGGTGAAGTTTCAGATCTTTAACCCATTGCAACAATTCTAAATTTCCGCTCTTTGTTGAATGTGTACGGCGCTCCGGGTTTGGAAATTCGCCCAATGCCACCGTCCACCAAATGCAAAGCAGGCCTTCGCAAATCGCTTCAACGTCCAATCTTGCGTTGACTTGTGTCTTTCGTCTTTGCCCTTGGTGTCCATCACGGTGTACGAGAATATTACAAAACACATTCCTCTCAATATGCATGACATCGAGGTTGTGTCTTAACAATTGATCTTTCCAATATGGTAGTTCCCAGAAGATACTGCGTTTGTTCCAATGATGATCAATGTCATACCCCTCAGGTTCGCTTGAAGCAGCCCCATCTTCGACACTTTGAATGTACCTGACCCTGTCCCATATTTCTTGTCCACTTAAACGACGAGGTTGATCTGCTCGTTCGACAACATTCCGCGTGAAGTCTTTTTTATTTCTCCTAAACGGATGATCGGGGGTAGGAATCGTCGGTGCCTGTCAAACCAACTAACCTTGCGACTGTGTTCGAAGCTAAAACTCATGTTCGCTCAAGACATACCGGCATGCGAGCTTTCCGACGTTTGCCGCCCACTCAACATCCCATATGTAGGGAAATCATTTATCGTCCACATTAAGGAAGCATGGTGAAATTCGACTTAATGATATATCATACGTGAAACCTTCATCCACAAAATCTTCGACTCGTCTATCAAAGGCCCGAGGTACACATCTATCTTCTTTTTGGGTTCGATGGCCCAAGGATTAACGCGTTAAGGAAGAAAAACTCTTTCTCATGCACATAGAAGGTGGGAGGTTGTATGGAGTCACAATGACTGGCCAACATGAATAATTCCTGCCCGTATTATTGAAAGGAGCGAACCCATCCAAACATAGACCAAGACGAACATTACAGGGATCCATAGCAAAGAAAGGATTCGCCTCGTCAAATTTACGCCAAGCTTCGGCATCAGATGGATGCGTCACAACGTTTTCATCCCTACGATGCTCCGGTGCCATCTCATGTGAGCATTGTTTGTTCCGATGCATACAATCTCGTAAGTCCGGGCACCGGAGGAAAGTACCACATCTTGCTTAATGCATGACGGGTCATTTTCCTTCCTTTCCCCACAAATTTATATCTATCATGTCCACAGAATTTACAATTGGTCAGCTCAGCATCATCCTTGTAATACAACATACATCCTCCTGGGGCAAAGAATGGATTTTTTCACATCCAAGCCCAAGCTCTTTCACCTTTTTTTTGTTTGGTAAAAGTCCTTCGGCAAATTATTGTCTTTGGGAACAACCTTACTCATGATCTGCATCATTTCGTTGTAATTCCTCTCACTCATATGATGATCAGTCTTCAAGCTTAGTGTTGCTAGGGTAGCCGATAGCGATGAATATTCACTATTTTCAAAGTGTTCACAACCTTCCCATAACGGACGTTGTGCTTCTTGAAGCATTTTATAGAACCTAGCGGCTTCCGGATGAGGATCCTCACCCATGTATGATGGTTGAGGATGTGTACCGGTCTCCTCTCCCATGTATGACGGTTCAGCATGAGTAACGGGATCAAAATATTGGCCGATCGACGGTCCCGCGGCATCCATAACCAACTGCTCATATTGATTAAGGTTTTGTTGATGACTACTGTCCCCGTAATAACCACTCGGTGTCTGTCGGACTTCGCCATGACATTCCCAACATTCATAATCCTTCATGAATCCCTTTTGACACAAATGAATTTTGACCGTGTCCGCATTTGTAAATCTTAAACACTTACATTTGGCACACGGACACCTGATCTCCTTACGTGAATTATTTGAATTCGCCAAAGCAAATTGGATGAACTCTTCCAAACCCGTGAAGAATGCTTGCGTTAGTTGTCTTCTATCAGTTAGACGATTGTACATCCAACTTCTATCATGGTTGCCTTCCATACTTCCTAGCTAGTTCAATTACTAACCTACTTAACATCTCAACATACCACACAAATATATATAATATCGTCTATTATCGTCTATTATGCCTACCAATTACCACTTAATCAAGAAAGTGAAAAACAAACACATGCATTGAACAAAGAATATATTCCAACAAGCAACCAGAGAATGAGGATAGCACACCAGAACATGGGGACATGTATGTGGAGGGGGAAAACAAAGAATAGAATACCAAGTATTTTGGAGTTTCTAACATATATGGGCTAGATCAAAGAGATTATTTAACACTTAATCAAATTTATTGTATAACTTGTTAAAGATATAGATTCAAATAAAAAATTTTAATGGAATATTTTTTTAAACAACTTATTAACAGTCATTTTTATAATAGCCTAAATCAAATAGTAAATTCCACTAATTTTTATAACTCATACAAATTTGATTATTCTTTAATGTCACACATTCCTCCTCCTACTTTTCATTAATTAATTAATTGTCTTATCCCTAAATTTCATTTCTCAACACTTCACTTTTCTAATTTCAACAACATCCTATTTAAAGATTTATGTATCATTACCAACTAATACAAAATCATAATTTTATCACACCAAAATCAGAATCCAAATATCTAAATTCCTAAAAAGTGATACATAAAATACTTCACATGAAATATTTATATACGTGTATTAACTGTGTTTACTTGAAAAAATTACTTTTAAAATTTATCTTATGTCCAAAAAAAAGGATTTAAACTCATGTAATCGATAATCTTCTACCAACATACATATTTCCATTATTGCAGCTAAGCAAACATAACATAAATATCAAATTGTGATAAAAAGAAAATATACTTCAAGCTAACCTGCAAAATAAGAAATGCTAAGATTTGTTTGATAATTCCCCTTCTGAAGATCTTAGTGCTAGGATTTGTTTGTAACCTGCAAAAAATGGAAGGTTAAAAAAAACTACAAAAAGGGGAAAAAAAGCTTGCAGACCTTGCAAAAATGGGGGGCCGATGAGCTAAGGGAGGGGGAGGGCGGGGACCGGTCGGGCGAGTGGAGGGGCGACGGAGGGGCGTGGTGGGGGAGGAGCCGAGGGAGGGGCGGGGGCGGGGTCGGGGTCGGGGGTCGGGGTCGGGGGGGGCCGGGGTCGGGGGACGGGGACGGGACGCCGGGGGGGGGGGCGGGGGATGGGCGGGGGGGAGTGGGAAGCGAAGTCGGATGTTGTAGCTTTAAGCTGCAACTTTTTGCGACGGATCTTTGATTCGTCGGGAAAAGTTGCAGCAAAAAGGCCTGAAATCTACTTTTTGCGACGGATCAAAGATCCGTCGCAATGAATATTTGATCCGTCGCAAAAGTGAATTCTCGCGGACGGATCTTTGATCCGTCGCTATTGTGGGCGACGGATATTTTATCCGTCGCAAATAGCGCCAAGTGGCAGCTATTTTGCGACGGCTTAATAAATCCGTCGCAAATGCTACGGATATTGCGACGGATTTTATTATCCATCACTTTTTTTTTTTGCTACGGATTTAAAAATCCGTAGCAAAATCCGTCACTATTGCTACGGAAAATTTTCCGTAGCAAATTCCGTCACTATTTCTTATTTTTTAGTAGTGAGGATCCATCAACGGCGTTTAAATCAAGGTTCGTTAGAAACAGTACCTATGAGAACTTATGAGCGTTTCGTTCAATTCATTCTCGTGGGTTACCTACGTTCGATCAAACAGGAGCCGATTTCGAGCGTCCCTCCCTCTACCGGTATCCATATGAACAGCCTCCAACACCGACGGCAGCGTATTAGCGCCTTCAACATTTTCGTGTCTCTTTCTATTCTCTAGGGTTTTTCACGGCTCGTCTAATTCATTCGTTCTTTTAATACCAGTAGATCAATATCTATTATAGATTTTCTAAAACCCTAATGAGCCGTATTAAAATATTCAAAATTAATCTAATTAATCTTGAAATTTGAATTTGAATTAAAATAATATATTAATTAAATCTATCAAATAGATCTAATCTAATATATTTATTTAATCGAATTATAAGCCTACAGATTTAATTTATCTTTATAATTTTTTTATGATACAAACGAAGATAACACAGCGAAGAAAAAACAACAATGAGAAAACATAAAATCAATTAAGTTCTCAGGCCCCTCCTGTCATGCTCTATGCCCATCAGATTAGCAACTAAAAACCGATAGAGACCAGTAGGGGGATTAGAGAAATGAGTTCCATCTGAGGCTTCCACACGTGACAAAGCAAAATTAACCAACCAATCTGCACACTGATTTCCTTCCCGTAGAACATGCTGGAAATGTAAAACCCATTGTCTACTGATAATTGCTCGTATCCGAGACACCAGATGGGACTCACGAGCTGCACTACCTTGTTTGGAAAGTAATGCAATAACTGAATAATAGCCACTTTCAACAATTACATGCCTCCAACCTGCCTCCCATGCCATCTCTAATCCTCTTAAGACTCCCCATAACTCAGCTGTCAGCGCTGAGCATCTTTCAAGCCGTGTAGCAAAGCCTCCAAGCCACTTACTAGAATAGTCTCGCAACAGGCCCCCACAACCTGCCACTTATTCAGGACCTTTTGATGCTTCGTCCGAATTAAGTTTCACGAAGGGAACTTCTGGAAAGGACCAGCGAACATTAGAAAGATTTGGTACTACACTCTTACACCTCCTTTTGGTAGTTGGAAATTGTACTTCTCTCAATAACTCAAGGATGGGCCTCTTATGGATAAGAGCATTACGCCATTCCAAATAAACCAGCAAGAGACAATGAATAAATCATGCCAACGAAATTCGCCTAGTCCCAGTTCATCACACATCCAATTCTCCCTCACCCAATCAGTCCAGTCATAGCTACAAAAGGATTGAAATTGAGGAGCGGAAAACACCTCATACCAGAAAGTACGTACCACATGACAGTCTCTAAAAGCATGTAAACTGGTCTCTTCTTCTTGCTGGCACAATGGGCACAAGCCATCGTTGTTAGACCAAACCTGAATCCATGACCTCAAGGGAAGCCTCTGATGGAACAATTTCCAACCAAAAATTTGTATTCTATGTGGCCCCACCCATTTCCATAGCTTAATCCATATGTCACAATTTATTTCAGATTGTTGGAAACTTGCTTCTGCTAAGTAAAGATAGCAACTTTTAACACTAACACCATTTAAGTCTGCAGACAACCAGAAGGACCGATCTGTTCCATCATCCGAGGAGGGAGGGAGCATACCTTTAATTAAATCAACCACATTTTGTGGAAGTAGGCTGTGTAGTAACGGTAGGTCCCACTGACCATGTTGATCAACAAACCTATTGACCATGCAATCTCGCATATCTTCAGGAATTCTGCTCACTACGTAATCTTGCAGACAAATAGAAGAGGACACCCATTTATCCTTCCAAAAGGAGATAGAATCCCCATCTCCAATCTCCCATACCACCTCATTCTTCATATTAATAAAAATGTTACATAAAGAGCTCTAGAACGTTGAACAACCAGCTTTAAGAATAGGAATACAACCATTTTGTACCTTATATTTACCTCGTAAAAACTGAACCCATAGAGCATCATGCTCATTTTGGAACCTCCAACCACACTTCATGAAAAAAGCATCATTCATAATTGCTACCGATTTTAACCCAAGCCCTCCCATGGCCTTAGGACTAGTTAGTATGTTCCAACTTAAGGCATGAAGCGCTTTCCACTGATGGGAATCACCTCCAGATGAAATTCCTTTGAATTTTGTCAATCTCATTGCATATATTTAGGGGGAGCCTAGCATATTGCATATGAAAATAAGGAATAGCAAATAATAATGATTTGGCAAGGGTTATTCTATCTGCCTGAGATAGGCACTGTTGCTGCCACCCACCTAGTTTCTTCCGTAACTTGTCCACAATATGTTGGTAACATTGTTTTGTTGCTCGCCTATGCACCATCAAAGCCCCCAAATATCTACCAACACTTTTAAGTCTCTTGAATCCACTTTTTGCAGCCAAGGTAATAGCCAGCTCTTCAGATATATGTTTGGAAAAGTAAATGACAGTTTTCTGAATGCTTACCTTTAGACCTGAGATATGTTCAAATAAAGAGAGACACTTCATAATAATCTCTAGCTAGTTAGTCCTTGCTTCTGCAAATAACATAAGATCATCAGCAAACATAAGATGGGAAATAGGGGGCCTCCCTGTCCCACCTTTAAAGGGGTCCAAAGACCTCCGCTAACAGCTTTGGAAATGATGTGAGACAATTTTTCCATAGCTAATGTAAAAAGATACGGTGATAAGGGATCCCCCTGCCGGATTCCCCTAGAAGGCTTGAACGATGAGGTTTTGCCCCCATTCCACAAGATATTAAAGGAAGAAGTGGTAATAGCTTGCATAATCAATTCTACTGTAGCACTCGGAAACCCAGCTTCCCTAAGGGTGTTATGTAAAAAATTCCAATTCACACAATCATACGCCTTTTCTAGATCGACCTTTATTGCCATAAACTGTCTCCGTCGCATTTTATGCATTGAATGAATCAATTCTTGAGCAATGACAATGTTGTCATGTATCTGCCTATGGGGAACAAAATTGGATTGGAAAGGTGACACAACAACCTCCATTATCGGCTGTAAACGCCTCACAATCAACTTGGTAATCAACTTGTACAAAACTGAGCATAATGAGATGGCCGAAACTGAGACATAGACGTAGGTACCTGAACTTTAGGGATCAATGCTATCATAGTAACATTCAGAAAACAAATATGAGAAGGATTATGCCAAACATCAATAATCAATCTCATAATCTGGTGACGAAGTTCACTCCACTGTCTCTGAAAGAACATTGCCGGGCATCCGTCAAAACCAGGGGTTTTATAACTTCCCATGCTAAATAGACACCTTCGGACCTCCTCACAAGAAGGAATCTACTGCAATCCATCCCACAAAATATGAGGTACACTTAGCCAGGAAGAAGTAATCCACCTACAGATAGGTTCCTCATCCAAAAACAGGTTATGGAAATAAGTAAAGGCCATGTCCTTAAGGAGATCATCATTTTCCACCCAAATATTATGCTCATTCTTCAGTTTGGCCACTTTATTAAAACTCCTCCTAATTACAATTTTAAGATGATAGAATTTAGTATTACGGTCCCCTTCAGTAAGTCATTGATGCCGAGATTTTTGAAACCAAAGCATCTCTTCCCGCAATAAGACCTCATTCAAGCTATTTCTACACTCCAACTCCTTATTACCCAATATAGCATAATCATTCATTACACGTTGTTGCTGTAGCAATTCCAATTCAGAACTCAAGGAATTCTTCATCTGGAAAATATTACCATAGACCTCCCTATTCCATCGGCCCAAGGGTGTAACCAAACGAGCTAACATAATTGGAAGGTCTAAACTGGTCTTCCATTGAGAATTCATAAATTCAGGAAATTCAGAGTGATTCATCCAGTCAGCTAGGAAGCGAAAAGGTCTAACCTGTTTACCCTCTGGAGGACCAGACAACCTCAGCAACATAGGAGTGTGGTCGAACTGTACTGTGGAATATTAACCACATCCGCCTTGTCGAAAGACATTCTCCAGGATGCGTTAGCAATAACACGATCAAGTTTCTTGTAAACACGATCTAGATGGCCTCACTTTGGACCCATCCAGGTATAGTAACTACCCGACACCTTAACATCATCAAGCTGCCACCCCATCAAACGATTCCGGAACACCCGACACGGACCAATGGCAGCAACGTTACCCCCTTTTTTCCCTTCACATCCGCAATCTCATTAAAATCACCAGCAACCACCCATTGATTCACAGTAGTACCTACAATAGTATCCAGGAACTCCCATAGACGTTTATGCTCCTCCTCCCTTGGGCTTTGTAATACCCTGAAAATCATATTTATGATAAGTATCATATTTCGATAAATAATACCTATTGGAAATAGGTGAATATGGGGTCTCAAATAATAAGTTTTAATTATCTTATTTTCTAAGGTAATTCTTTTGTGAAAATTAGAAAAGAAAAAGAGCTAAAATCCATGAAAACTATATTTTAATAAGGCGAGAAAATGGCCTAGAAACATTATGATAAATACCATATGATAATGAGATCTTTGATAAAAACGTGGGAAATATGTTATCTTTAATTTTAGGAAATTTTGGGATTATTTCCCTGGAAAATAAATGAGCATAAATATAATATTATTAAAAGCACTTTTTGGCCCCATGATTTTTAATATTTTAGATGGGATATAAAATACCAATGTCGAGTAAAATAGTTGTGAGATAATAATTTATCCTAATTATGAAAATTATCAAAAATTAGTAAATGGCTAATTAAGTAATTAGTGGCTAATTGTTTAGATTAAGATATAAGTAAATTAATTAGTAAATAATTAATTTAAAGGAGAAATTCAAAATTATTAATTAAATAAATAATAAAATAATAATAAAATATTTTATGCTTAGAAAAATAAATAAAAAAATAAAAGAAAAATTAAAAAATATCTAGATATTTTGAATAAAATAATAATATAATCGGTAAAGAGCCAACATGACATTTGAGAATGGATAGAAATAAAATCCTACACCAAAATATAGGGATATAGTCTAAGTCATATGGACTTTTTATAAACAAGTGGAATTTTATCCGGAGTAAGTGGTCTCGAAGTTATTTACGAAACCAACAACGTAATTAGAGTACCGGATAATTAAGATAAGGCGAGATAGTGTTAAAAGTGACTTATAGAAAACGCACCGTGTTTTTCAAACCAGGGATATGGTTACTTAAATCAGATCATATTATGAACCGGTTATTTTTCGCAAGAAGGCGGTTCTATCGGAAGTTATTTTAAATCGTAGCAGAACGCGTTGTCCGAAAAACTTCGGCAGATAACGGAATACCCTTAATGGGATAAAAAATATAGTGAAACCCAGTAGTTTTAAAGAGAAAGAATGGAACTACAAAACCTAGTTCCCGGATTTTTGAGATTCGTCAAGATTACGCGATTCGGACACCGATCATGGAACTTTATCGGTAAGTCAGCAAAGATGACATCATCCTCTTCTAGAAGGATGACATAAGCGGGACATGTGGAAGGTCAAGATGGTGCCACATGGCGAAATGCGATCCAACGGTGCAAGATCGATCCGAAGTTGTAGGTTGTTTAATGAAGTTGCATGGTTTTTAACCCGAAAACTTCTATAAATAGGAACCTCTCTTTTTCTCATTTCCCACACCAAAATTTCAAACCTAGAGAGAAGTTAGAGAGAATGAGGAGCCCGGAGAAAGTCTAGCGGAGCCCGAGTAAGTTTTACGGTCCCTAGTCTTAAGCGGTGTTTTCTTTCGGTAGTTATAGTAGGAATGCTAGCTTAGTCTTTAATCTTCCAATATATTGTAGATATCATATTTTTGGGTTAAATATGATATATATTTCGAAAATCATGTTGGGAAAAGAGTTCTGGCAAAATTTTGGAAGATTAGAGTCAAAGTAACGAAGTTCTGGCGAAATTCCGCCGATTAGGGGTCAGGGGCAAAATGGTAATTTGTACCTAAAATGCCTGTTATGATGCTGAATGTTGATAAATATCATCATTATAGGATATTTGAATTAATCGTCCCGCTGTCGTACCGCTGTTGCACCGCTGTCGGGCCGCTGTCGAGAAAATACCATTTTTCGTAAAACGTGCCGTTTACCGTCAACGAAGGTACGTTCGCGTACTGTAACACTAACGTTGATGTTTATTGTATGCATATATGTACTATGGGTATTGTATGTGGTAGCTGATAGCTCTGTTGTATGTCATATACTGTCTATGTTGTATGTTGTACGTTCGCGTACTGTAACACTAACGCTGATGTTTATTGTATGCATATATGTACTATGGGTATTGTATGTGGTAGCTGATAGCTCTGTTGTATGTCATATACTGTCTATGTTGTATGTTGTACATTTGCGTACTGTAACACTAGCTCTAATGTTTATTATATGATTGTTGTGTAGTAGTGTACGAGGTTATGCTATATACACGGTATGTTACATACGAGGTTATGTCACATACGAGGTTATTATTGTTGTATCATACGAGGTTATGTTACATACGTGGTTATGTGTTTTTAATCATACATGTTGTGGACTGTTGTAATGATTCTTTGTTGTCGTGTATATGTAGTCGTATTTAAGCATGAGGGTTAGATTACACGAGATCCAAATTGCAATTGGATCTCGGCTCTTATCATAGCGTCGGGTTCGGAGAACCGAGAACCGAGGAGAAAGCGACCAGGCCGCACGAGACCCGACGAAGACTTTCTTCTCGTTGTTATTCATTTTGAAAACTCTCGGTCAATGTACCGCTCTGTAAATCAGCCAGACTTACGGCAATTTGAATAAATGTATCAGTTACTCAATCGCTCCGATGCTCTACTCTGATGAAAAAAAAATACTACTTTTGGAAATGGGATGTTACAGGCTTGCATAAACCGTCATAAAATGAAAAACATGGGCCACAACATCTACTTTCATATGAACATGCTGAAAAGAATTATTTAAGATATCAACGTGAGCATCCTGAGATTTCCAAAGGACCCAAATCCCTCCAGAAAAACCCCTCGCTTCCTCCACAAAGGAGCTATCAAACCCAATCTTCCTCCGCAATTTCAAACACTTTCCTCCACTAGTCTTTGTCTCAACTAACATCAGTAATTTAATATTATACTTTGATCAAAAATCTCAGCTGATGCCCAAGATCATTATTGGCCGCCCCCCTGCAATTCCATACTAGGACTGACATCATGGAAACTGTGGAGAAGGGCTAAGTGAAACGCGCACCTGAGACACTTTACCACCAATTCCCGCCTTTACTTTGGTCTTTCCACTTCCCACTGGTCTACCTCTCTTCTTTTAACCTCCATTCTTCAAAGGGCTCATTTTACCCTCAGTCAAACAACTACTAATACCTGAACCAATAGTAATAGCTTGCTCCTTTACACCCACTGTATTTGCTACCTCTCCTCCGTGGCCCACAACGTTGATAGCTAGCTTACTATCAGCCGAATACCCCCCACATACCACATTCGGGTGCAATAATCTACGTGACACAGCACCCCAGGGTTCCTTTCCATCTGTCATGCACAAATCTGTCAAGTTCCCTCCATCTGTCATGCTCTTGGACAAGCTCTTGCTAATACTTGCACCAATATCATTAACTTGCTCATTTACACCCACGGTCAGTGCTTGTCCCCCTTGGCCCACAACGTTGACATCTAAACTCATATCAGTAGCCGAGTTACTCCCCACCTCCACGTTCGGGTTCATTAAGCTACATGCCACGTCACCACCATTTTGCTCTTCATCTGTCATAATCTTGTCGTGACTACAACAGCCCCTCGAAATCCCTTGCACCAACTCATCTTCTTGCAAATTGTTTACTCCATCCTTTTGTTCTAAACTCACATTCTCTGCCATTAACCCATCTCCTGACGGCTGTACGATCCCCTCATCTAGAGCTACTTTAGCAAAAGTGCAACTCAGGATGCTATCTTCCGCCACCACCTGTCCAGTAGATTCCTGCAAACGGTCAAAGCTATTTTTATCTTCAGCATTTAAGGTAGCCACTTGCCTTTTAACCTGAATATTCGGAGCCCCTTTCTTGCCAACTATTCTCTAAACATTAGCATTACGTGATACACTCTGCTCACTCCTGAGCCACAATAGACCTTGCTTTCGGGCAAGCAGCTGTTCTGTGACCAAAGATCTTACAATCCGTGCATATAGCTTCTAGCCCTTCATACACAATATCCCTTTGCTTATTATCTAGAATATAACTCAGTTCAAGCTTATTAGATAAGTCAACTTCGACACATAATCTTGTGAACCTGCCCCTAGCGACTTTTGTGGCCACTAAATCATTCGAATAAATCTTCCAATGAATTTACCAACATCCTTCCATAACTGTGTCTTAACAAACTCCGGCGGGAATGCCGGAAGAGTTACCCACACCTTTATCTTACTAATTCCAGCAACCTCAAGGTCAAAATTCGGTCTCCACTCTTGAACTGCAAGATAATGATTCTGCACCATCCAAGGTCCTTCGTTCTTGGCTAGATTAAGATCATATAGGGATTCAAAACTGACCAAATAGTAGTCGTTCGCCACGTCCGTAACAGCAATTCGTCCACTTCTCGACCAAAGAACCTCCAGCCGCTAACGCATGAAATCACAGCTAAATTTCCTTCCTAAGGCTTTAACAACGAGTGTTTGACACCAACGACGCCATGCTCTGTGTTTGAAACCTTCCGAAAGAGTAAACACCATTACTCCCTTCTCATTCCGCTGCTCTGTTATTCCTTCTTCCAAACCCGTATCTTCATCAACGATCTCAATTTCCAACTCCCCATCCCACAATGAATGAACTGAACGTACAACTCCTACATAGGAACGTTCCTTCGCCCCCCCCCCGGCGACAACCATTCCCACGGTCGGCCAAGAAACCCTAGCGAGCAAACCCTTAATTAGTTTATCTTTATAAATTAAATATGAGATATATGATATCTTTCTATTTAATTAAATCGAGATACTATATCTCAATTTAATTAAATCTAAGATACTATATCATTATTCGAAAATTAAATCGAGATACAATATCTCAATTTGTTTTAGATGTTTAATTTATCAAATAAATTAAATATAAAAACAAATATTATATAATAATATTATAATCTCTATTAAATAATATTATTATATTATTTTCGAATTTAATAATATATATATATATATTCATCCTAGATTAAATATTGTATTCATTAAATCTTAGACATATTTAAGATTCAATAAATCTAGACACTTTTACTTGTGTTGGGCTATTCTTGTGTGCGACCCTGCAGACCCACATGAGATTGGCAAACAAGTCAATACTGTACTAGCCCACAAGTCGCAAGCGGCCTCTAGCAAGACATTACAACTACCCAATTCATGTGGGGATCGATAATACAATACAACCTATTGTACAACCATGTCACGTCCCTTTTGTCACGCAATAATTTGGTCAAGGATGAGGCATGGATAATGTCAACTTCTTGTTCTTGACCATTACTTTCTCATTCTTGAGTAGTCTAACAATTGAAATAGAAACTCATTTCCATCGTAGTATGGCCATACATTTCTCAGACTCACTCATGAGGGCCCCAGTAATATCTCTCTACAAATGTGAGGGACAAATTTCATCTTGACCATTCACATTTCTTTGCATGAAAACCACTGATCCCGATCAAAGCCTTTATCATCACCCGGTCAAAGGTGACTTTTGACTAGGTCAAAGACCATCAACTCTCATGTAGGAATCCATGATGATCTCAGGTCAAAGGACGTTGTGACGCAGTTGTACATGAGAAAAGCTTATGACTAAATCCATGCAGCTTTCTTATAGTGGGTTGGTCAAGCACCTTGTACTTTTACAAGTGCCCATGACTTTGATTTGTATCTTCATACCTCATCAAAGTCATACTGGTCTTATTTCATCTTCGCTCCCGCGTAGATGACCGACCAGGGACATTTAGGATATAAGATATATCCAGGGATACAGTTATCACTATAAACGTGCAAATGAAATGATAACTAAATAGAGAATACTTTAAATGACATTAATGTTTAAAGTACAATGACTTGCCCCTAGGGCACAATTTCCAACAGTCATGTGGACTGCGAGCTCAACATATTTGGTCAACTAACAGTCAAAATTAATTGGGATGACAGTCATGGCAAAATTGCTCCCTTTTTTGACACTTCCGAGGTAAAATTGCCCATTGACTAACTATAATATATATATATATATATATAAAGTTTTATATTTACCTAGATTTAAAATTTTCAAATACATCTAAATTTTTTTATGTAAATTAAATTTTACGAATTCTTAAGTTAGCCCATCAGATCATATTAATCCTGATAATGTGAAGGCCTAATTATCTTATGCTTAAAACAATTTATGGAACCAATGGATTGGGTTCGTATGTATACTCAAAACATAAGCTCCGAAAATTAAGCAAAGAATTCGCGCCTTAATTTGGGGAATAATTTGGCTGCTGATTAGGGTATTTACAAGACAACATTTGTGTGCATCACGTTATATCAAAAACTATATTTCATTAATTAAACAACAAAGTCGGATAACTAAATTCCTTATAGCGGCCACAAGCAACCATATTATTGACTTATGCATTCTTATAATATATGGCAATCATTTTATGATACAATTATTTGATATATTATAATATTACATAGTTAGAGTTTTTTTTTTTTTTTGGGCTCAAATACAAAGTTAGAGTTAAGTGCTGTAAGATGTAAACCTTTGTCAATATTTAAGTGCTGTGTTGGTATTGAGCCTGAAAGTTCTCATACATGTTACGTGTTCAAATTTGACAATAGTTGAAAAAGTGACTCTTTTAAACTTATGTTTTCTTTTATTATTTATAAATCATTTTCTTTTGAACATGAAATATTCTATCTATATATTATTGCATGTGTACAGCTTTTACACTTTTTGGTATGTTTCGTTTAAAAAACAGAAAAACGAAAGAACTGATAGATTATTATTATTTCTTTTAGAAATAGAGAAGAAAATATCATTTGAACTTTAAAATCTTAAATCAATGAGTTGTCAATTATTACTTAAGTGTAGTCAAAACCTATACTAGGCAATAAAATTTATTTGAGATTTTGAAGTTCAAGTGGTATTTTCTTATCGTTTTTCTCCTAAATATCCCTTTTTTTTTTTTTTTTTTACTTGAATCATAAGTATCCCTATTGATTTCATATATGAAGGGATTTTCATCAAGGGGTATTTTCAATATACCTGAATAATGAGAGTATTTTAGAGAAATCAACACCCATTTATTATAAATAATTTTTATCTTTAATGTAATACATATTTGAGGAGTTGATCTTATTCATAAATGTAAGACATATTTTTCATATTGTTAATCTTTTCTTAATTTATCCTTATTAATGCTCCCTCAATAATAATCAAGGATTAGAGGAAATGAGGAAATGAAAAAAGATGACTAGTGCACTTTAGAAAATATATGTTATATTGACTAGCTTCCTTAATATAACCAAATTAAGTTAATATCTTATATTAAGAATCAGAAGGAATATATCACTTCATTTTGTTTCATGTATATGACCTAGATAACTAATTTGAAAAGATTAAGAAAATTAGTTAAATTCATTATTTGCATATTAAAAAAAGAAAAAGAAGAAGATTGTATTGATTTTAATAAAATATCCTCTTTAATTATTTGTATCAGAAGAACCCCTTAAAGAAACCTCTTTAATGTATACAAGCAACTGAAAGGGGATGGTTTGGGAAAAAAATATTATAAAATTTAGAAATAAAGTAAGTTTATATCTTATATTTATGATCAATATAAATAAAGCTTCTGACTAGTTACTACATTGAAGTATTTTAATACTCTAGGCACACGCCCACAAATTATCCAAACAAGACTAGATCAATCATCTTTAATTAGAAAGATGGGGCTTAGGGCTAAGGGCTTCTGGCTCACTCCCCATTTAGGTATTTAACTTTTCAATATATATGTGTATATATTTTTACTTTAATCTAAAATAAAAAAATATTAAAATTAATTAAGAAAGGTAAAAGTAAGCCATTGGTTATCAAAATCTACAAATGACAATAATTTGAAAATATATAATTAATTAAATGATAATAATTTAATTTAAATATATTTTAAATATGAATAATTGAAATTAAATTCACCAATATTCATAATTTATCATACTTAACCAAAACTTTCTATGAACTTCATATATATAGGGTTTATCGTTTGTCATAACATTTGACATAAGGTTATGTTAAGTCACATTAAAACTACGTCATTATGAGAGTTAGGAGAATTAATGAAAGGTGTTTTGGTATTTTTGTTTTTATATTTATTATATGAATTTTACCAAAAGATCCTTTATTAATTCTCCTAACCCAAAATTACGTCGTTTTGAGAGTTAAGGGAATTAATGAAGAGTGTTAATTTTACCAAAAGACTCTTCATTAATTTCCCTAACTCCCAAAATGACATAGTTTTAGGGTGACTTGACAAAACCTTATGTCAGTGAATACGAAAACGATAAATCATATATATATATATATATATATATCATAAGATAGAAAATATAAAAGTGATAAGCTCGTGAGTTCAAACGAATTTACAGCCATCGTGATTTAATAAAGAGTTGACACAATTTTGTGGGGGCAAAAATGTAAATATGGTAAACTTAGAGAGTTAATCCATGAGTTTAACAACAATATGAATTTTCAATAGACCTTAATGCCTATTATACTTCATATAGAGTGTCGTTTGAACTCCGAAACTCCCTTTATTGAATTTTCAATTTTATCCCTTATAATCTCCTCCCCATGAATTGACTCTCTCTCGCTCTCTCTCTCTCTCAATTAAAAAGCAATTAATTTGATATCGCAGCTTAGTTGGTAGTGTTTTGTAACTGTTATGGAATAAAATAATTTGATATCCATTATCCCACAGCTTAGTTGATGGGAGCGTACGGTCTATGCCTCACTATAAATTTTGTAACTGACACACACCCCACTCCCTTGGCTAAAAAAGCCTTCACATGTTTGATTCAACAATACATGAACATTCGTTGGGGATTCGATAAATTTTCGATTCCCGTGACCAAAGATGGTCTAAAATTCCAATTCCCAAATAACAAACGAACAATGATCGATCTACTAGAGAAGCTTTTGACGAGGAAGGCGTGATGAAGATAAAATTTCCACGAGCTTGCACCTGAGGAAGACTTGTACGTAGGTCAATTTCCATGGAGACGAGCTCGCACGACAAACTCACCTTAAATGACGATGGCTCTTATGCCTCTCTGATTCGTCTTTAAAGGACAGAAAAACTCAAAACCCAGCAAGAAGATACTGCCTCGGACCCATCCTTTATGGAACAGAAACATGAACAGCACTTATAGCCACCAGCAAGTTTTTCCTGGTTCGCAGATGGAAGAAGGCTTGGAATTAGGCCGCTGTTTTGTCTGAATGGCCACTTGAACCAGGAGATGGAAGTGAGATCATTGAAGGACGTATGAAAAGCCGAGATACTTATGGCTGGGATACTCGTCGTAAAGTGGCCGAGATTCCTACGTCAAATATCTCCCTCACAAGACCTCGGCAGACTACAAAGGACTTGCAAGTTGTAAGCTGGAACCCTGGCCTGATCGTCACGCTTGTCTGATTGATCTCCTCGGTCGTTCAAATCACGTGGAAGAGGCATATCATATGGTTAAGAATATAATGTGTCGGTCAAATCTACTGTTGAGAGTTGTCGAGGTACGTATATCGAGATATGCAGTGGTGTCGAGACTGTACGCCGAGAACAGTATGTACGTCGAGATTCTTATAGGCCGAGACTAGAGATAACTCGGGCACCGAGATGAGAAGACGTTAACTCGCCGAGGTAGGCCGAGATGGAGCTGAACTGAGTTTCAGACAATTTTTGACTGAGATGATGAAGTCACCACGAGATGATACACCATACTTTGGTCTTATTCAATTTCACATTGGCGATGGCTCAGAGTTGCACAAGTTGTCCGAGGTGATGAAGGGCCGAGATACAGATCCGAGGTTACATGGGATCCTTTTGGCATGTCATTTGAGCTTTCATCAAGTGGTGTTATATGGGTGGAGGTACTTGCGGATTCATGCAGTACTTAAACAAAGTTTACTCTATCCACGAAATAAGGGTGGACCTACTAACGCAATGAGTACTATGCCTATGGGATAAATACATGAACCTACAAACCCCTTAAGTATGCATACGCTTGGGGGCCATGTTCAAATAGACGAAGAGAAGAGAAAGTTAGTGCATGGATTTATCCTTGCCTAATTGCTGAAAAGGCTTTTGAGCTCCTCATTCATCCTTTCATAATAATTGTCTCTTGCAAGTACCATTGCTTCAATGTCGTGTCTGCTGAAAGTCAATGGAGATAAATATGATAGACCATTGTTTGAAAAACCACCGCAGCAGGGAAGAAAATCCTGAGAACTGTGGTCTCGTGTAGCGACATGAATGCACAACCCAAGAATGATATGCGGAATGAAAGCAATCCAAAGCCACTACAAGCATATCCTTCTCACAACATTTTGGTCACAGGAGAACGCCAGGATGTCTTGAGGATTTTCCGGGTTTGCGTCGTGGCCAAGATTGGAATTGCCGAGGTCCGAGACGCCTGAGATGCTGAGAGATTGCGGTGCCGAGTTTGAATGCCGGTTTCCTTAGGAGCCTGAAGGTCGATCTCCTCTAGGGTCGAATGATCCTAATTCAACCAAACCTCCAATTTATTCGTGATCTTCGCAAAAGAAAGAGAAGAGGACGAGAAGCTGTTCAATGCTGCATTTGAACCTTCCAAGCCCGTGTGGCCTATTCAACGTGATTTTCTACAAAGGAAGTCTGTGCAAGAATTGGTTTTCGAATCTCTATAGGGAAAATAAGGATTTTGCAGTAGCAAAAAGTAAAAGTGCAGCGCAAAAAGAGAAGAATCCACCAGAGGCCAGAGCTTTGCTTGAAGGAGGCTTTAGTGAAGATTTCTCATTCTGCAATGAGGCCATTTTGGAGAAAAGTAAAAAGGCTTCAGTTATGTACTGTGCTATCTCTAGCTGCAGCATGGGTACCACTAATTCAAATATCATCATCAATAGTGCTGATTGGTCCATTTGACAATTCTGAATTGCCAAAACATGGCGTCAAGGACCAAATCCTTGGTAAGGTTAAGGAAAAAGGAATTCTCAACACCTCTTGTTAACATTGTTCTCGAACACTGTCATCTTAAGTGCTGCTAATGGCTATTCAAAGGCAAAGCGGTGTGTCTAACTTTGTAAATTTTCTAAGGGAATCTCCCAAAAGATGAAGTTATTTGGGAGATTAGTTTCTTGGCCCAAAGAAGCAGGAGGAGGCATACAATTTTGGAGATACTGACTAACGAACTTAGCATGTCAATCGAGAGTGATGCAGAATTAATTAGTGGATTACTACTTGAGATTTGCAGCAGCTCAAAACTATTGATTTAAATGACTGGGAGCAGTTGGAACATGTACTTGTGGATGAACAAGATACACAAACGACCAAGTCAAAGTGTTAAGGAAGAAGAATATTCTGAGGAAAAGTGGAAAGAGATGATTTTAAATCCTTTCAATACTGGAGAATTTGAATCTCCGTAAGGTGGATCACCTCAGACATAGGTGCAAAGATCCCAAGGTTAGCTCTATATTTCAGTAAATATGTCAAAGCGGCCTGTTTATGTTTATTTCTTGACACAGGTTATTTAATAGCATCAGCTGTGTTATTAATCTTCTGTTATAAGTCAACAAATGATGGGTATTTAGCAATGTTTTCCACCTATTGGATATTCTGTTTCTTGAAGTTCTTTGCTCGAATCAAGGCCATTCAGGAAATGTGTCACTTTTATTACAATAGTCTTCATGTTACTGAAAATGACATTCAAACTATGCCCTGGGCTACAAGGCTTGAAAAGGCTTTTTTTTTTTTTTTTGGTGCAAAGTTCACAGCAGCTCTATTGTTTTGCGGATTGTTCCAAAATGATCTGCTAACATCCTTTCTCACAAATGGATTAGCATAAGAAGCTACAAGAGTGCCTCCTTTATTGGTGTGTTTCATGCTGATGAAGCTTTGGAATTTTATAACATGCTAAGGACCAAACTCTAGCTTCATGTCGAGAATCTTTAGTTGTATTGACTATTGCAATTTTATTCATAAAAAAAAAAAAATTGAAACACGTGATGCCAAACTCTGATCAAGATAAAGGCAATAGGGAAGTTGATGGTGGATATGATAGCCCAGCAAATTCAATTATCTCATTTGTAGATTCATGTGGGTATGAGCCCATGAATTTTCAAACACGTGTTGCATTAATTTTGGAAATGTTTCTACAAGTAAAGCTTTTATATCCAATGCATTTCCTCTAGCTGAAGTGATATTGGAGAAGCTTGGTGATCCGGTTATTGAAAATCGGGATGCACATGCAAAGCTACTTGCCATTGCAAGTTGCTAATTTGAAGTCACTGGAACTTTTGGCGCTAGTAATATATGGCTGGATGTAAAGTGGATGAACACACTATGTCAGCTGGGAATGAAAAACCAAGGGCTCAACAAGAAAAGTTGTCAATAATTTTAGTGCAAAGAAACCTGAAATAAAAAATCCCCTTCTTGTCACAGTGGCTAATCTAGTGCCCAGACTTCTCAATTGATGTCTCAACAAGAAAGGAGACACCCTGAAATTCCTGAAGGACAAAGGGCGGACCCGGTTAAAACTGAATCTTGTTAAAATCCGGGATCCGTGCCAAGTCTTGAAGGCGGACTCGGATTAACTGAATCTAGTTAAAATCCGAGTTCCGTATAAATTTCTGAAGACGGACCCGGTTAAACTGAATCTAGTTTAAAATCCGGGATCCGTGTAAATTTTTGAAGATGGGCGCGATTAAAACTGAATCTAGTTAAATCCGGGCTCCGTGAAAAGACGACAATGCCGTCAAATATATCTAAAATTCCTCTAAGGAATTAATTATGACGGCAAGACCGTCGAGTCTATGTAAAATTCCTTAATTGGAATTATCTAAAGGCGACTATTTAAAGAGCCTATGCAAAGTTCTTTAATTGGAATTATCTAAAGTCATGAAGCGGACCGGTTCAACTAAATCTGGTTGAAATCCGGGATCCGTGTAAAGTTTCAAAGGCGGACTCGGTAAAACTGAATCTAGTTTAAATCCGAGATCCGTGTGGAGTCCATCCCTACGAAAGGGATGAAGGCGGAGACTCGGTTTAAACTGAATCTAGTTTAAATCGGGATCGTGTAAACATGTAGGAATCAGAGGTACATAAACCCGTTTCCGAAGACCGAGTTTTAACTCATTCATGAATGACATGAGCGACTCAGGGTAAAAAGCCCGATTACGCGAAATTTGTCATAGCGGCAAAGCCGCCAAACAAAAAATATACCCCGAGTATAAATACAAGACATGAGCGACTCAGGGTTAAAAGCCCGATTACGCGAAATTTGTCATAGCGGCAAAGCCGCAAAAGAAAAAACATACCCCGAGTCCAAATAGACAAGGCGAGTATAAATACAAGACATGAGCGACTCAGGGTAAAAAGCCCGATTACGCGAAATTTGTCATAGCGGCAAAGCCGCCAAAGAAAAACATACCCCGAGTCCAAATAGACAAGGCGAGTATAAATATAAGACATGAGCGACTCAGGGTAAAAAGCCCGATTACGCAAAATTTGTCATAGCGGCAAAGCCGCCAAAGAAAAACATACCCCGAGTCTAAAATGACTAGGAGAGTATCGATCGAGAAAGGTTTTTCCAAGTTTTGCAGGAAACATTGTTGAAGGCGGACTCAGTTAAACGAATCTAGTTTATAATCCGGGATCCGTGTAAATTTTTAAAGGCGGACCCGGTTAACTGAATCTAGTTAAAATACGGGATCCGCCAGTAAAGACGGCAATGCCACAAGTCTATTTAAACGACTGAATTTTGGGTAAACAAACCCGTTTTCAGAAATCAAAAACCCGGAATCTCGGTGTTAGAAGATATTAGCCCGGAATCTCGTTGTTAGAAGATATTAATCCGGAATCTCGGGGTTAGAATATATGAACCCGGAATCTCGGGTCAACACGCAAGCAATCCCAACAATCACGAACATCTGTCCAGGGTTGGAAAATCAACACATCCAGGCGGCTCGGTGACACGAACTACAGTGGGAGGCAACGAGAATGGATAACGATTAGTTAGTGGAAAAGCACATTATCAATAGTCGGGATTATTGCAAACCAGAATGTATTTTCCTACATACAGTGGATCATCACCTGAATAAACTTGGAATATTCGAGCGAATAATTTCTATTATTATTATTTTTTTTGCTTTTTGGTCAACAGCGAATAATTTCGGTTTGGTCACCTCCTTCTCTTGTTCTCTTTTACCTAAAGGTAAACATTAATGTTTAATTATTTTGTTTGATCTTTGGTGAAATAATGACTCGTCATTCTCATAAATCTAATATATGTAATTTCTTATTGTGGTATTACATTTCTGATATCAATTAGCATAATATACCAACATAAGTGTATATATATCTTCAAGTCAAAAAAAGAAAGAAAGAAAAGAAAAACATGTGTGTGTATCTCCATAAACCTGTGTCCTTTTTTGGACCTACCGCTAACATGGAGAAAATTATAATTATTTAAGGCTGGGTAATTAAGCCTTTAAATACAAGAATCAATGATATTTTCTATAACTAACAAATTAGTTTTAAATATAATTATTATCAGGTTGATCACACGTAAATTCCTTAGATTTTTGGATCATACGCACATAATCCTCTTATATTTTTAAGACTAAATTATATTTTCAGTCCGTTAAATTTTACATAAGATATACTTTTGATCCCTTAATTTTATAAAGTATATTTTTAGTTCTAGAAGTCTAACATTGTTAATGTTGGTAATGGAAAAGCGTTGATGTGGCGAACTCAAGTAATGACTAATAACATTTAATTACAAAAATTTTAGATATTTTTAAATTTACCCATATTTTAAATTTAAGCTTAATAACATTTAATTGCACAGTTATTACTTAAGTTTACAAAGTTATCACTTGAGTTTGCGTTTTCCGTTAGCAAAATTAACGGTGTTAGAATTATAGGACTAAAAGTATACTTTATAAAGTTAAGGGACTAAAAGTATACCTCATGTAAACTTAAAGGATTAAAAATATACTTTAGTCTATTTTTAAAACTTGATTTTTTTTTTTTTTTTTTTTTTTTTTTTTACATTTGTAGAATAACGCTTCATAGTTATATGGTTAGCTATTCATTATAGTCAAAAAAGCATGACATATTACTATATTAGCGACAATTAGAATTTCCTTAATTTTTTATATTTCATAAATAACCTTTTTGTTAACCTTCAATGACCTTTTTAAACTTCAGGTAAAAAAAGGTAACCTTTTTAAAATTTGGTTATGCGAAATTTTTTTTTTTTTAACAATGAAGTTATGCGAAAACAATGCTTATAAATTTCATTTCATCTCAACATGTTGACAAATGTCACATACCATACATATTCAATAAATTGGAATAAATTTAATTGAAAAGAGTCTACCATTTTGACTTTAGAATATTAAGAAAGATTAATCTTTACTGATGGTGAATACAATCTTACTGTCTCATGGAAAGAATAATTAAATAATTTAAAAAAAAAAATCAATATTATTTAATTTAAAACATTATTTTACATAACTGAAAATAAAAAAATTTGTGTAATTTAATCGCTAATATTTTTATAATTATAAAAAACCTTGAAAATAATTAAATATTTAAGCAGCACATGAAAGCCGCACTCTTCGGTTTGAAGTTTATTAGATGACACTCCCAATTCCACATTTCGGCGCGGCTCTTCTCTACGTTTTATTTTTTTAATTTTGGTTTAGGAATCTTTTTTTGGTCCAAAGTTTAGGTGTAATTATACTTTTGATCCCTACATTCTATCAAAATTCTATGGTAGCCCCCCTGATTCAAATTAATAACTACCAAATAACTATATATAAGAGCTCATCGATCTTCAACGTGCATGCACGAAAACTAGATTCAACGCTGTGAACATTTTTTTTATAGGTTAATAATAAAATATTATATTATTCTCAAAAAAAAATTATGTTGACATGAAAAAGTTTTAAAATATCTGCTAGCCACAGAAGTTATTACAAATTCCGAAGGCGTTATGTCATTCATACGTCACCCCTTAAAATAATCCAAATATTAAGAAAAAAAAATTTTAATAAAAAATAATTTTTTTTATGAAAAATAAAATTAACTTACCCGAAAACAATTCAAGTTGGTATGAATAATAACATATATGAGAGCCTTTATTTCCTAATTAAGCTTTTTTTTAATAATTTTATTTCTTACTTTTATTTATTTCTAATATATAATAATCTAATTATATAGATAAAAAATTGATTAAATTGAATTAAATAAGATAAATATGTGAACAATATAACTTCTACTTTTTTTTTTTAAAAAAAAATCTTATTTATGAAGAGAGGATGATGATGCCAATAAAATGAAAAATGATGCTAAAAATTTCATATAAATTATTTTAAAACATGTTATCTCTAAATAATTTTTTTTTTTTTTTTACTTTACTCTAATAAATAATTTTCTTCCATAGAAGGAAAGTGTGAGAGTGCATCAAGCAATATGTAGCATTTTTTCAGGTACATCGACTTTCGTAAAGTAATTTGTTATATTAGCACCAACCTGAGCGTATAAATACCCCCAAAACCGTTCTAACTTCCTCATAACTTCCTTCTTCTCCACTAACACACACCTTCTTCCTCTCTCTCTCTCTCTCTCTTTATGAAACTGAAATTCCCAGAAATGACGATCTCAATTCTTCATTGTCTACTTCGACCAATCCTCATTGTCCTCTTTACAATCCTCTCGTCCTCTTCCTTTAACTCCGCCACCTCCACTGGCGCCAACTACATTGTCGTCAGTTTCGACTGCGCCAAGGCTTTCCTAAGTGACGGAAAAAGGTTCTTGCTCGGAAAAGTTGTCTTTGTTGGTGGAGAGTGTAGTAATAAGGCTATGCGCGGCAAGTGGGTCCAACTATCACGGCAATGACGACGGCAAGCTGGATCGTGTTCGAGAAGTGTCGGTTCATGGCGGCTTGCTTGACGGTCAAGCACTTCCTTGTGGGCTTGCAAGAACTCCGTGGAAATTGCCCTCAACCGGCCGAAAAGCTTCCAATTTTCTTATTCGTGCCGGCATGGTTTATCTTGGGAGGTGAGTCTCTGAAAGGTGCTCGGAAAAGTTGTCGGTGTGGCGAATAATAAGTAATTGTAGGTGGATAGGGAGGGTGTACAAATGTAATTAAGGCTATCACCGTTACCATCGGGTAGATTACGGCGGGAACCTTGCCCCCAAGCTCGGTGGCTCCGTCCTAGTCCGGTCATCATTTATCCAAGTTCGGCGGAATGACTCTCGTTATTGTGGACAGCAACTGGATCGTGTTCGAGAATGTCGACGGAGTGTGGCCCCGGCTATTTCATGGCGGTTTGATGACTTTTTGGGTCAAGGCATTTACTTCCGTTTTTTCCATAAAGAGGGCATTAATTGGGCGTTTAAGGCATTAAAAGTTAACTCCTATGCGATCCATCCTTTGTGCTCCATTTAAATTGCCCTTCCGTCAAGAGCGGTTGTTCACGGTATGGAGTATTTTCCAATCTTCATCCATAACCTTTATAATTTATCTTCATGTTTACGAAATATTTCCTTTGGGATCTTTCAATTTTCTTATTCAGGGTTTTATTAATTAGATATAAAATTCAATTAATTCAATGGAAAAATAATAAATAATAAATCCACATTTTTCTTAGAATTGATTCTCGAAATTCAGATTAATTCTTTATACGAGTGGATTATAAACGATTTCCGAACGGGGTTGATTCTCGAGCAAATTAGACATGACCTTTCTCTAGTACGTACAATTTTACTTGGCCCGCCGCTTGTCCTAGGGTTTCATTGTTAGAAGAAAAGTTTCAAATTCCAAAGTCTATATATATTTCCTTTTCAAAAGACATTTTAACATATTAATGTCCCGTGTTGTTTGCTTTTTATTTTGATGTATTAAATTAATTGTAAAATTTCCAAAAAAAAGCTTTATCACTTTTTTGAAGGTTTGTAGGAATTATCACGGAATTCATAATGATTTATGTTCTTTCACATTGTAGTCGGGGTTGGCCCTTCTCGATCTTATTTTATTTTTTATATCTAATTATCGGTCCTCGTAACACTGACATGTTCACTATCAAATCTTTAGATCGAGAAAATATAAATTATAGCTTATTAATGACCCATCGGGTCCGGCCCCTGAAAGTGTTTCCCAAAGCGGCTAGCCTTGTCGGATCGAAGGAAATGTCGCCCTCAAGAAGGTCAAGGGCAAAGACGTTGTGGCGGGGCCACCAAATCCAAATGTGGGGGGCCATCGAGACGCCGGTCACGAGGTTCCCTGCTCCTCTCATGTCTTCCCGGCGCCAACTACCGGCCTGCTTTGAGACCTCGGTGCTTTGGGCAATCTTTCCGTGAATAATCTTCCGAGAGGGCGCCTTGTGGGGCGGGGGCGAGCCGGGAAGTATTAGATGTAATGAGACCTCCCGCTGTCCTTCACGACGCATCGGCACGAATGAGCCTACCAAGAAGATCTTTGAATCAAATGCAATTAAAGGGTTACCGAGGTCTTTCCTAATATTAAAATTACAAAATAGCGAGAAGCTGTTTGGCGGCTAGCTCTTGGCAATGTGCTTTCACCTCGTCCACGAGATCCAATTCTACCGCGATTGATCGGTTGTTGTCCTCTTCTTCATGAATGGCCTTAACCCTCCACCAAGATGGCTCACCGATCTCAACGGGTATCATTGCTTCGCACCCATAGGTTAACCTAAATGGGGTCTCCTGTGTTGTTGATTGGATCGAGGTTACGAGTCCCCAAAGGACCGGGTATAGCTCTTCCACCAATTTGAATCACCGTCTTCCATCCTTTTCTTCAATCCGTCCAAGATAACCTTGTTAGCAGCCTCGGCTTGGCCGTTGGATTGTGGATGTTCGACGATGCGAAATGGTGAATGATGTGGAGACAGCAACCATGTCTTGGAAACCCTTGTCGGTGAACTGGGTCCCATTATCTGTGACAATTTCGGCCGGGATTCCAAACCGAGATAAAATATTTCGATTGCTGCAACTTTTGAACTCGTGCCGAGGTAATCGTTACCAATGGTTCTGCCTCTATCCACTTGGTAAAGTAATCTACCATACGATAAGCCAACGCGGTTGTCACGGGGGCCCTCTTGAATGGGCCAAGCAGATCCAATCCCCACTTATAGAACGGCCATGGAGCCGACATGTTAGTTAACTCGATGGGTTGGTGCGTATGACCCTGGCATGTTTTTGACAGCTATTGCACTCTTGCACATGCTTCTTAGAATCCTTCGCCATAGATGGCCAGAAGTATCCAGCCCTCACCGCCTTTCTTGCTAATGCCCTGGCGCCCATATGGTGTCCGGCACGTAGTCGACCTTGGCCGAATCAAGACACTTCATTAGCGGGGAATGGAAGCCCTTCCGATATAATTCGTCACCTATCATGGTGAACGATGCCAACGTCCTTACTATTCTCCTGGCACCATTGTTGGTGTCTTAGGGAGGATTCCCTTTCAAGGTAATCGGCTATTGGTTTTCGCTAATCATTTGTCTCCGAGATTATCATCACGCAGCTTGGTTCTACAGTTGGCGGCAATGGTGCGGTGATTGCCGGGGTTCTTAGTGCTTGCTAATTTTGACAAAGACATCGGCCCTAACATCTCTCCCAGGGATATGTATTACTTCCACGTTATCAAATTCCGCCATGGTTAACTTTTCCCCGAGATATTTGACCATTAATGGGCCTTTAGCTCGGGTACTTGCCCTCTATCCGGGATGCAACCACGTGAGTCGATAGAACGTAGTAATCCGGCTATAAGCGGATCTTGATTGTTTGATGTTGCAAATTCAAATCGAAGGGAAAGCTCCCAAGAGACTCTTCCGGCTCTCGATGATTATTCCTGCCCACTTCCTTTTTATTCGATGAACCGTCAACGAACAACCTCATGTTAAGTCGTGTTTGTGATCGTCATTCATTTCCGAATTTTCGAGACGGGGTTAGTTCCATCACAAAGTCGGCTAGAGCTGGGACTTGATCGCATGTTGCGCTTAGGTTATATCAAATTGAGACAACTCAATGGCACGGCTTATCCTCCTTGCCAAGAACATGCGGGATTTGCGGATTGGTTGGTTTGTACGTACTACCATGGAATGACTCACCGGAAGTATGAACGGTCGTCTTGCGGCCATAAGTAGGGCGAATGCCATCTTTTCCACGGTATCTATGCGGAGCTCGGCTTACGAAGTATCTTTGGAGTTTGACCGTCCTTCTCCTCATTCACCAATGCCGCTAACCGCCTCGTCCCCAACGACTAGGTATAGGATCAATCCCCCGAGCCGGGCGAGATAGTACCGCGGTGTTTCCAGGCATTGCTTGATTTTTGCAAAAGCCTCTTGACACTTTGCATTCCAATCTCCGAGATGTTTCTTTCTTGATAACTTAAAGAAAGGAAAAGAGTTTTCAGGTGACCTTGGTAAAAACCTTGTCGGGCGGCTAGCCTTCAATGTTGAACTTCCTTCTTGTTCTTATTTGCATATCCAAGATAGCCTAACATTTATCGGGGTTTGCCTCAATCCCTCTATGGGTGAGTAAGAATCCCGGGAATTTTCCCCTCTGGAACACCGAAAGCACACTTATTTGGATTGAGGCGCAAGCGATACTTCCTCAGCTTATCGAAGGTTTGCTGAAGGTCTTGGATATGGTCCTTTGTCCGTGAAGATTTCACGATCATGTCATCGATATAAACTTCGACGTTTTTCCCCAACTGGTCTTTGAAAACCATGTTCATCATCCTCTTGTAAGTGGCTCCTGCATTCTTCAAACCAAAAGGCATAACATTGTGTGATAGTTAGCCTCTCCGTGATGAATGCGTCTTTTCTGGTCATCGGCATGCGTAGGGATTTGGTTGTACCCGAGTATGCATCCATGAAGGAAAGCAATTTGAAGCCGGATGAGCTATCTACTAGTTTGGTCTATGCTTGGCATAGGAAAAGAATCCTTGGGGCAAACCTTGTTCGGAGTCCTTATAATCGACGCATACCCGCCACTTGCCGTTAGGCTTTTTGACCATAACAACATTCGATAGCCGGGTGGTAACTTCACGTATGAAACCGGCTTCCAATAAATCTGTGTGCTTCTCCCGGCTCGCTTCTGTCTGTCATCCGATCTTTCTCTTCCTTTGGGCCACGGGGTTGATGTTGGGCAAATCGCCAAAGCGTGGCAAAGAACTGCGGGGTCTACCCGGGGATCTCGAGATGACACTAATATGCCCAATGATTCCCTTCACCCCAATTTTTTCTTTGGAAGCTCTCTAGAATCCGGTTTCTGGGAAGAAATCCAGACATGGGACCTTCTAGCACTCTTAACGTTTCTTTAAAGCCGGGACACCTCCTTTCGGTAAGGTCCTCCTCCGGTTGGTGTGAGTCGACGTCGAGTTCATTTCTCGGCTTGCACCGCACCATCTCGCTTTGGCCGCTTCTCCTTTGGCCCCCGCTCTCTCATCCCATTCTTGTTGTAGCTTCCTTTGTTCTTTTTGTCGCCAAACGGCGTTTCGGAGATCTACAATTTGAACCCAAAGTGCTATCGATCGGTTTCAATTGAGTTTTTACTACTACATTGGAAAAGAGAGTTGAGATATTAACATACACGGGTCGGGCGTTTAGGGTGGTGTGTGTGCGGTGTTGAATAATAAGTAATGGAAATATTTTGATGTATTAAATTAATTGTAAAATTTAAAATTTTGGGTGTGAACGTAGAACATGCACATGTGGTTGGATTAATTCAATAATAAATAATAAATCCACATTTTTTCTTAGAATTGGAAATCCAGACATTACAATTTTCGATCAATTGACTTAGTTTTTACTACTACATTGTTAACATATTAAGGTCCATATTTTGATGTATTAAATTAATTGTAAAATTTCATTTTGGGTGTGAACGGAACATATCAAATTGACATGTTCACTATCAAATTAGATCAAAAATATAAATTATAGCTTATTCTAATATTAAAATTACAAAATGACACTATAAGGAGTAAAATTTGCAGCTGCTAGAAATTTGAAGTTACGATTTGACACTGATCACATTATTATTGTCAACGGTTTGGGTTTGTGATGTATTGTTAAAAAATAATGATATGAGCGTGGTTAATACACATACACACATATATACTCCCTTGTTCATTATTAAAATGCACTAACTAACAATTATATTTAGTCATTTTTATAAGGCAATTGCTTGTTTTCAAAGCACATTAATTTTTTTCATATATGCCCATAATTAATAAGGGTAATGGATAACAATAATAATTAATATAATATTAGAGTTTAGTGTAATTAGTAGGGGTAATATTTGAAGTTATTTAAATCATATGACAACTTTATTGACTTTAATTGTTTTTATTAATTTGTGAGAATTATTAGTTTGTGTCTTATAATAAGAACCCGAGAGAGTACCACTCTGGTCCAAATAGTCTCTTTTAACTAAATCACATATATCAAGGAGAGGTAGTTAGCTCAATGATTATGAAATAAATTTTTAACTTTGCCCTTATTTATGAATGAGTATCTTTCAACTCTTTCTTCTCACTTTATTTTGATTGGTACAATTAATATGGACAAAATGGTCATAATCTCATTTATTACCTAAAAGATGAATTATAAATAGGATCAAATTTTTTGATCAAAAGAGACTTATAAATAAGCTTAGAGTGGTATATAAATTCTTCTCTCTTATCAATTAATTTCTGGAGAAAGTAGAATATGGTAAGCTGGTTTTCTAGGAATTTGGAAACGGTTGTGCCGGGAATCAAGGAATACTTCCTTAGTTCCTTCATTTCCAAGATATAAGAATCAACATCGTTTATGATCAATTATCAATTAATTTATTAATTTATGAAAAGCACATGGCGGATGATTTCTTCTAAAATTAGAATCTCAATAGTAATAATAATAATAATAATAATAATAATAATAATAATAATAATAGAGCATACAATCGAATACTCGTAATTATTTATGACTTGCTTTATCAGCTACATTTAGGACATCCGTTTTGTTCCTTTCACAAACGGAGTACATTCCACTAATAACCTAAATTATATAATAAACTTTAATAATATTGTTTGCTATAAATATTTTGAAAAATCACAAAGAATTCTAAAGTATCAATTTTTTCCAACTAGAGGAAGTATTTTGATTTTATTTTTAATTTTTTGTGGTGTTTTTGTTTGTAGAGCTTAGAGTTTACCAATTCTAAGAACATCATGGTGGTTGGGTTGACGTCACTGAACAGCCAAATGTTTCACATAGTCATCTATCAATGTCAACATGTCAAAGTGCAAGGTGTGAAGGTGGTCGCCCCCGCAAACAGCCCTAACACCGACGGTATTCACATTGCAGGGTCCGATGATGTCACCATACTCAACTCCAATATTCGAACCGGCGACGATTGTGTGTCCGTTGGCTCCGGCACCACCAACTTGTGGGTTGAAAATGTTGCATGTGGTCCTGGCCATGGAATAAGGTGTGTGTCTATATATCTCTATATGTGTGGGTTTATTGTTTGTCATGTCACTTGACATAAAATTTTGTCAAGTCACCCCAAAACTATGTTATTTTAGAAGTAGGGGAATTAATGAAAGGTGTTTTAGTAAAATTTATATAACAAATACAAAATTAAAAATATCAAAACACCCTTCATTAATTCCCCTAACCCTAAAACTACGTCGTTTTGGAAGTTAGGGGAATTAATAAAAGGTGTTTTAGTAAAATTCATATAATAAATACAAAAACAAAAATACAAAAATACCCTTTATCAATTCTCATAACTCCAAAAACGACGTAGTTTTGGGGTGACTTAACAAAACCTTATGTCAAGTGACATGACAAACAATATATATATATATATATATATATATATATGTTTCATCACAACAAAATATGAAATTTTAGTACAAATTTTTTTTTTTAAAAAAAATCATAAATATTAAATTTTGAAATTAATGTGAAAAATACATTTTTTAAAAAATACATCCAAAATGGTCACATGAGCCCCTTTTTTGAAAAATCAGTACAAATATGTATTTTCTTAATAAATTTCAATTATGACGTAATATTTGTTTGTTTGTTTAATTATTGAATTGGCAGCATTGGGAGTTTAGGGAAAGACCAGAATGAGGATGGTGTGCAAAATGTGACCGTGAAAACGGTTAAATTTACGGGTACTGAAAACGGCGTGAGAATAAAGACATGGGGAAAGCCAAGCAATGCGTTTGTAAAAGATGTCCTTTTTCAACATGCCGTTATGGTTGACGTTCAAAACCCCATTGTCATTGACCAAAATTACTGCCCAGATAATGGCTGCTCACGTAAGGTTAGTCTTTGAGCCTTTTTAGCCCAACACTTTTCAAATTAGGCCCATTTATCTGACTACGTCTTGATTTTTTATTATTATTTAATTTTAACGGTAGCCCGTAACAACATGAGATTATTTAAGAACTTTTTTGACTTTTTTCAATATTATTTCACTTTTAATTTTTTATTAATTATATTTTTAATTTTTAATATTTTATTTATAAAATATAGTCAGTGGAGTATTCACTTTTAAAAAAACAAATACACACATATTGTATCTTTTTTTTTTTTTAATAAAAAAAGGA
Source organism: Acacia melanoxylon (assembly GCA_019022615.1). Taxonomy (NCBI): domain Eukaryota; kingdom Viridiplantae; phylum Streptophyta; class Magnoliopsida; order Fabales; family Fabaceae; genus Acacia; species Acacia melanoxylon. The sequence goes on from JAFJYJ010000072.1 coordinate 507,449, forward strand.
GTGCCTGTTGAACTTCTTGCCAACAAGCTATATATATGCAGCAAAGATGCGGATAATATTCTTTAAGTTTTATTTCAACAAAATTTTTACTATTTTTGTAAAACAAATGATTTGAGAAAATCAATATCAGGTCACTATGATGAAATTCAATTATAAAAAAAATTCCAATGACAAGTGAGTAGTATAAATTTAATGTTATTTCATACATTGAAACTTGTTATCACATACGGTATATTTATGAGAAAATCCTTTACGTCCCAAGGACCAACAAAATTTCAAAAAGATCTACAAGGAATTCATATGTCGAGAAAAGTTGAAGAAGTTGTTAATTCAAGAATAACTCCATGATCGTCGCATAAACAACTTAGGACTTTTTTTTGACATTCGACTTTCCTAAGGAACTTTTTTGAGAATATCTTGATCCCTTGAGACGTGAGGGGATTTTCCCTATATTCATTTGTCATATGAATTTTGAGTCATTAAATACCTTCCTTGTAATCTTATAGTAATTCCCCCTATTTTAGTACTCAAAATTATTGAATTAATATGTCTTTTTTATGGAACAAACGATGAGAACAGGCATCTGGGGTGAAGATAAGTGATGTGACGTACCAAGACATCCATGGAACATCAGCAACAAAGGTAGCAGTAAAGTTTGATTGCAGTTCTAAGAATCCATGCAGTGGTATCCAATTGGAAGACGTGAAACTCACTTACAACAACCAAGTTGCTCAAGCATCTTGCCAGAATGCTGGAGGCACCTCCCAGGGTTACGTTCAACCACAAAGTTGCCTATAACTCATGAAAACCCATGTCTATATTTATATGCTATCAATGAACACTCAATGATGAGAAGAAAAAAAATCTTAGTAGTTGAGTGTATTTGTATGTTGCATCAATTGATAGATACATATGGAGGAAGAAGATATAGCTATTAGCTAAAGCTAGGAAGTTTAATTATTGCTAGAGTCTGTGGCGTTTTATATTGGTGCTCTTTGTGCTATGGTAGAGCCTGGCCTTGCAAAATTAGTAGTGGATTTCAAATTTCAGTCTCTACTAAAACTAACTATTGTCTCCTTTTGATTGCCTTTCATCCCTAGTGTTTAAACTGCTGTAAACCATTAATAATTAGTTTCAAGAGTAGCATCAACGATAAACCCTTGTACCGTCTAGATAAGGTTAACTATATAGATGACATTATGCCATTAAACGACAGTATTAGCAGCCAAATTTTTGGATAATATCAAGCTGATCATTAAATCAGCTGAGGAAGTAATTCAAAATTTTATCATCAATTCATGATTGAACCAAGATAACTTTTTTGAACCAAGATAACTAAGATATCTTAAAGGAGTAATGTCTAAATAAAAAAATAAAAAATTTATTCCACAAATAGATTATATACGAATTGTATAATCTACAAATACATTAAAACAATATAAAATTCAACCAATCAATTCAAAACTTTTGATTGAATTAGCAACATAATTGGCTTACAATTCCGGTTAAGATAGGATCCCACCATCTTTTGATTCCCAACTGGACCACCCTCTGCCCAAAAGTTCTATAGCGGCCAATGCTGGAGCTATGGTCACCATGGGTTCCTTCTCCTCTTCTACCCTAAAAATTGTATCTTGCGGCAGCTCTCATCTAGAAATCGAATTTATGGCAGCGTACCCTTGAAGGGATGAAAGATCTTCTTCTTCTTCTTTCTTCTATCTTATTTCCCCTCTTTTTTATTTTTTCTCTTCTGATGATTTGGTCCGGCTTTCAGAACATTGACATTATATCTACCCCACTGAAGGCTTCAACTGGTTTAGTTAGGCAATCAATGTATTTATTTTTATCTGCAAATGCAAATTTTATCCTTCCCTCTTCCTTTTAAGTTCAAATTTTAAAAATATCAATCACTGAGCACACAATCTCAATCTATTCTTCCCTACTTCATCGGTTTCCAATATGCTTGCCTCCTTCTCCTTGGATTTTCACTTTCTGTCCCTTCAGTACTTCATCAGTCTTCTCTATGGTTTGGGTTGCCAATTTTGCTTGCTAACAGACCACCAGTTTTTGATCTTAGTGATGTCGTGGGTGTATCGTTGAAAAAGCAATGATTTGACTGGCCATTGAGAAGACTGCGAAGATTCGTTGTAGAAAGTATCGTTGGATTTGTAATGTCTCATCGTTTGGTAGTGTTGATCATCTTAAACGAGGATGTCATCTAACATTTATGTCTAGAGTTATCTTTTATTTGTCTGTTCTATCGCTGAAAAATGGGGAGAAGGTGTCTTTCTTGAGGTGTAAGCTTGAATACGTGAAGTATAGATGGAGCGTCAAGAAAGACTTTGATCCTCTGAGGATTAGTTATTTCACAAGAGCCGGTGCTTGGATGACTTTAGTTGATTTCGGGAATCTATCGTAGTAAGTGATCATGAAGAGTCATGATCGTCTTGATCAATAGAAGAATATTCAGTTACGTGTAAAAGCCTACGTTTAGTCGATCTAGAGGTGATCTCTATCCTCGCTCCATTAAATATGAGCAGCGTTGTGAGGATGATCACATGCAAAGATATCAAATTACGAAGGTAGATCACGATCAACGATTGGTTAATTTTTATGAAATTCTTTAGTGTCTTATGTGATCATTAGATAAATTAACTTTTATTAAAGGAGTTTAATTGGTTGAGTTTATCTATGTCGATGTAATTAAGGCGCAATAGTCACACATTAAGATTATTCTTGATTCTTAAATTAAGCGAGTTTGGACCGATAAATGTTATCGCGCTTTGTAAATTATTGGTATAATTGGGTTAAAACTTCATGCGATTATAAAGAGGTTAGGAGATTAAGGGTAATTTATGAATTATCAAATCTATATTGATCAGGATTGAATAAAGATAATAATTAATTAATGGTAAATCATTCATGTGAATAAGTGTCAAGTGAATAGTCTTATTCATCTTTTACTATTCATGAATAATTAATTATTAATTAATTATGAAAGACTTCTTGAAATAATTAATTATTCAAGAATCACTTCTGGAATAATTGATTTTTCAAGAAGACTTTGGATTTGAAGTAGAAATGAATATGTTTCACATTTAAAGAAGAACATGTAGGCCACATTTAAAGAAGAACATGTACTACGCGTTGAAAGAAGAACTTGTGGCCACGGTTCATTACATTGCTTTTATAAATAGCGTTCATTTCCTTCATTTCATACACACCTCTTCTATATTATATCTCCTCTCTCTAAGGAAGTTATAAGCTTCTGTAAAGCTACAAGTAGTCTTTATATACTTTGAGGTAAAAGCCCAAACACTTAGCCCTCCACTTCGCTTCGCTTAATGACGATCCGAGGATTTATGATTGAGGAGAAGGAGTTACCATTTGCGATCAGAGGAGATAATCGTGTGGATCAACGTTAGATGACATCATCTTTCTTTGAGCGTCTTAGTGATCAGGTATTCCGAAAAGCCCGTATGTGTTTTAACGAAGCAGATCCTAAATATGTATTATAAAAGTTAGTTGCATACGTAGTTCATGAGAATAGTATTTACGTAAAGTGCCAGTTTGGGCATAGTGTTTGGTTGTCAACCGATGTGTTGAGAATGAGAGGTATCCTCACCATGTTGGCACCGGTGGTCCGTTTTAAAATGATGACATGTCAGGTTCTCATATGTGTTAATCGGTAATTTTTTTTTCTTTTGTGTAGACTTGTTTGTGATGATGGACAACGATGGCTTCTGTGTCTGAGTATCTCGCTGAGGTGTGTTTTTCCTCAAATTTATCTTCTTATTTTATTTTATTTTCATCCGATAGCTCCTTCTTTTCTATAGTTTCATTACTTAAAAACGCACCAAGTTGACTGGTTGGTTGTCCCAAAGGGGCAACCCTCAGGGCTCTGACTTCCCCCAACAGTTGCTGAGATTAATTGATTTTTTTTTTTTTTATCCGTCATGTTTCTCGACATGGTTTTGAACCCTGTGTCATATGCTCTCTCGTTGTAATCTTTTAAATGTTGACGCTTTTGCATATGGGAATACTTATAATGATGCAGTTTTATGAATTTAATTAGGGATAGGATATTGTCACTACCAATTTTTATGTCACTACCACTTTTTCATCGTTAGATCAGAATTTCAATAGGAGAGAGAAATGATAAAGGTAGATGAGATTCTGATCTAACCGTGAAAAAGTGGTAGTGACATAAAATTGGTAGTGACAATATCCTATCTCATTTAATTATACAAAAAGATGTGTCAAAATTTAGTCATTAAACTCATTCATTGTTTTTATGCAGGTTTGCAATTTAATATGATGCTAGCAAATTTGTGCCCTGTTCTCATGCTTTTTGCAATTATGCTTCCTGTGGTTTTTTCTTGCGTCCATATTAATATCCTTACAGATTGTTTCTGTTTTTTTCCCTGATTTTTATATGTATGAAATTAGGGCATGTATATCATTGGATTGTCTATAATGTGGGGTTGATATTGAGAAGATTGAGCATGATGCTAATCTTTGAGGTATAGTTGATTGCATTACTGAAGGTCATGCTAGGATTAACAGGTCTGACAGTTCAGACAAAGGAGAAGAAGCAGAAGAGAATAAACTAGTTATAATGCATTGTGAGTATGACGTTCACCAAAATTGCTACTAAGTTACTTACTTTTATATTACAAAGGATTGAATGGAATTGATTCTCAAATTTATTATTATTATTATTTTTTGGAAGAAATGAGTTTTAGTTCATTCATATGATATTTATTATCCTAATGAACAAATGGCAACAAAGGTAGCAATGCACGATGGTCTTAAGTGAGGCTTGTTGTGCGAGAAGGATCTCTAAATGATGTAGAGGCAGCCTTGGCGTTATTAAAGAAGAATGGAATCAACATGCATTCAAGGAACATATTTGGGCTGACCCCTCTTCATATTGCCACTTGGAGGAACCACATCCCCATTGTCATGAGACTTCTTGCAGCTGGTGCAGCCCTGATATTCGAGTATGAAATTTTTTTCTTTTTGTGAATGTTAGTCTTACAAATATACACCTGTCCATTTCTCCAAGCTCGTTATATTTTAGGTAGGAGGTTACTTGGTATTCTTAGATTTAGGACGTGTGTTGACATTCTCTTCATGTTTAATCACATGGGTTTAAAGAAACCTTTGTTATTTGTATGGTGATTATTGTACATACTTAGAAGTCTCTGAATTTAGTAAATATTATGTTTTATTTTCAATATTTGTTTGTAGTTTGTAGTACTTTGCAGTTTGCATGGATCTCTTGTTTTTTTTTCCTGTTTTAATATCTGTTCACGAATTATATTAATATAGTTTAAAGCTACCATATATCTCATATTTATACAGTTGATACTTGATAATATATGTATATGTATATGTTTGTGCATTGTAAATTTAATTAGGGTAAAATTTTGCACAATGCTTCTCAATTCTTACTAAAATGTCTTGGTCAAATGTATTGCTAAAGAAAATTCTATGAGCTGCAAGGTGTGATGACAATGACAAAATATAAATGCAGCCATGGATTCATCAACAAACTTCTAATAAAATGTCCCTTTGTGTGTGTGTGTTGGTTGTTTTGGTTATGGAAATTATTCATTACAAAGTGGATGAACTAATGGTTAACCAATGACTAATAATGCCTTTAGAGATCAAGTGACACAATCCGGTCTATTACTTATTCTTACTGGAATCATGCAATGAGCCTGCGTTTTACAAGGCTTATGCTAGAAATAAAATGTTACAGATGAAACCTACTGGCCTGAAAATGGTTCTAATAGTGTTAAATTTAACTAAAATATCTTCTGATTATCTGACATTTGCTTATGGTTCTTAAAAATATCTTTATTTATAGTGTTCTTTTGAAAATTATACAGATTCTGGGGGAATTTTAAGTGTCATGAAACGAAGAACTGTTGATTCCTAGTTTTTCCTGAAGGGCCATTTTGGATTTCTTTTAGAACTTATGTCTCATGAGTGCTGATACTTGTTTCAATTTTAGGATGGAGTAGCCTTCACAGGGCTTTGCATTCTGGACATCTTGCCGTGGCAGGCATCCTTCTTCAGCATGGTGCCATTACAATGGAGGACTATAAATCTTGAGCACCTGTTGATCTCTTATCTGGCCCTGTGCTTCAGGCCTTTAGAAATGAATGTGATTCAGGTATGAATTGCTGTGCTTTGACTACTTTGTAATGGTTCTGTTAGTTATTAGCAATGCCAAGTAGTGATAGAGGCTAAGAAATTACACTACGATATTTTGGGTATAGTGGCTACTGAGGTCTTTGGTTGGGGAAGTGGCACAAACTATCAGCTTGGAACTGGAAATGCACACATTCAGAAGTTACCATGTAAAGTTGATTCACTTGGTGGTTCTTAAATAAAGTTGATTTTTGCTGCAAAATTCCAAAGTGTGGCTATTACAGCTATTGGAGAGGTGTATACCTGGGATTTTGGGTGGTGGTGGGGGGGGGGGGGAGTGATACAGTATGTAAATTTTCTATTTCAATATGAAGGCTGATGGGCATGGTTTTAAGTTAGTTTTATTGTTACCATCATGTTATAGATTTTAGAATTGCATTTTTTTTCTTATGCTGTCGTCATAAAGAGCAGTACCTATTAATTACTCTCTTTCTCCCCTCCCCCTTTTTGGGTGTGAACATGGACTGTTCTCCATTAGCAGCAGAGATTAATTTCCCTCATGGTATTGAGTGTGCCATTTTCTAGTTTAAGCTAGATGCAAAAAATCATAAATAGATTTTTTTTTTACTTAGCATTGGTTCTTAGTGGGGGATTTTATGGAAAAAGGAGTGTTTGTTGTGACAGAAATATCACAACGAGACCAAATGGAAACTTATCTTAGTGGACCATTTTAGAAATATCACAGTGAGACCAAATGGACACATATCTTATTTGATTTATTCATTTATGTTTTAATTGGATTTCTCAAGTGTTTTTATTTCTGCATTTGTATGTGCTAAAATGTTGAGGGGCTCCTTATTCTGCCTGTCATGCACAGGATGCTCCTCATCATGACACTGTCTATCTTTTTATCTGCGTTTGCTATCTTTTGACAATTTGATTTCTTTCTTTTTAGTTCAATGTAATTTCCTTCAAGATTTTTGCCAACAATTTTATTCTTTCTCGGGTTTATGTCAACATATGCTTGAATTAAAATAAACTTCTAATTTTAGAGAGTTTAATGAATCTAAGTGCCAAAATTATATGTTTTATGTAAGGTCTTTCGGCCTTTGGATTTATGTGGCAGCTGGTCAGAATTTACAAACATGTTCATAGATTGTCTCATTCAATGATATTTTTTTTTTCTTAAACATTGTTAGAATCAACATGTTTTATATATTGGATTGCCGTTGATATAATTTTCTGTAATCAGATGGAAGTTTGTTAGGTTCACATCTTTGTTCCTATCCTTTTTGTACATGCAACACTTTGCAAAGAGACTATATAACTTCTTGCAAGTTATCAAATGGTTATGTGGAGCCGAAATGCCATCCATCAGATTCTGATATTGTAATGAATACGTGCGGCTATATACTTGTCTACGACAGAAAAGTTGCTTACAGGATGACAATGCAATGAATTATTCTATTCGGGTCCACATGACATGCTTATAATTACATGCTTATAGGATATAAACATATTTTTTTTTTTTTTTTTTATATATTGTATTTATTTAGATTTAAAGTATATGCCGCTTTCACGAAATGTTTTTTACACCAAAGATCTCAAATTAATTAATTTTCGAGTTTTGCATTTATGCAGAATATTCTAAAAGGTATTATGAAAATTAATTTATTTGAGATACTTGACGAAACAAAAAAAATCAAAAAGTAGTATATACTTTAAATCTAAATAAATACAATATATAAAAAAAATTAAAAAAAAATATGTTTATACCTCTAATTAGAGGTATAAGCATGTAATTATAAACATGCTATGTGGAGTGATTATTCTAGGGGTTGAAGTTTTGAAGAAAATCCTTCTTAATTGCTTACTCCCTACAACTCATGATAATAAAATATTTTTGTTATTTATTTTGACTTTGGTCCTCTGAATTTATATTAATTTTCAATTTAGTCTTTTAATGTTATAAAGTGTATTTTTAAGCATCTTAATCTTAATATCATCGATTTCATTAACAAAATGATGACTAAATAAATTCAAATGATCACGCTGCACTTAACTTTGAGGCAACATACTAAAAGTAAAATAAATATACTGATCTTGTTACATGTCATAACAATTTAGTATTTCTAAAAACCTACAACTTGTCCCATATGTAAAATTATATCTCTTTGAAATTATATCATTTTACACATTAAGAACTATTTTTTAATGTTTACACCTATAACTCTTCAAAGGAAAAACCTTCTACGGAGGGAGGGTTATTGGCTCTCGGCATATATAACAGATGGAAAGTTTTGACGCACAGTCTTCACAAGCCCGCAATATAATCAATCATAATTCTCATCATATAAAGAGGAAAAGCAAGTAAAAAAGAAAACCAATGTAAACTATTTGGTAGAGAATACCGTATGCCCGCATCCGAAGGATATATCCCTTTTTTTGTCATAACAAATCATACAAGCAATTGTTCTTCGCCATATCACTTCATATTCTTCTTTTAGCAACTGTATGTGATGTCGCTGTCGTCCCAACTCACTGTTTATCTCCATCAATTTGTTCTATGCATACAAATGTTTTTCAACTAATTAATAGCCATTTATGAACTTGTTCCTATCCTTTATTAGAAAAATATGAATGTCGAATAGAAGAGATAATTACATGGAGCTGAATTGAAAATATGTCATGTTCATGGGAATTATTCCCATCACATTTTTTATATAGATTAAAACAGTAGTATAAAGATCATTGGAATCTAACAGAGTGGAGAGGAAAGGAGGGACTAAGTGGTTCAATCAAAATATACTCGGGCATAAGAAAGTTTAGCAGCAACATTCAATTATAATAATACAATTAATCATCATAAATGCTGATATTTCTGTAATATATTTAGAGCCCTCAAAATGGTAGAACGTTTCGTCGTCTTTGCCAGTTTAAGCGTTTAAGTGGAGTGTACAAATTTCAGCCCATTTTAGGTGGTGTAAAAGAAACTCAAACTTAAACGGGCTAATCACTTATGACTCAAAAATAAAAGGGTCGGCTCTTTTAAACATGCATATTTTTTAAAATTAAAATAAAAGTACTTACTCTTCTTATGTAACATTTTTTGCTTGAAGAAAAAAACTTAGGTGTTCTAGTTCACACACACTTGTGCCCTAATCAAATTTTTAAGGATCAAATGAGGTTAATTTGTTTAGCTCTGGCCACTTCCCATACATTTAATGATGTTATATGTATGTTTTACTCTAATTCATGCATCCACTACACATAGAATAATCAACTTTTAAAAGCAAAAGGGTATAATATTTTTCTTAAAACAATATAATTTTAGTCTAACTTTTCTTTCTTTTCAAAACTTTCTCAAATTAAATTAAATATTAAATAGTATTATAACAACGAAAGTTTAATAGTTATACATAAATTTCTATATATAATAAATACGAGATTTTCTTGTCTTTTCATTTATTAAAATTTTTTATGTGCTTACTAAAATGAGAGAAATTATTTAGGTTTTTGTTATTTTTGAATTGGAACCATAGTTTATTATTAGTACTTCAAGTTTGGTTTGTATTGCTTTTTTTAATGTTTAGACAATATATAGTTTGACACTATATTTTTTGGAAAAATAGTTAGACACTTTAAGCCCTCAGTCCAAATGACTAGTATATTGCATACAAATGAAGTAGCTCAGGCGTATATCTATACACATCACGATGGGCCTATGATAGGTTTAAGACCCAACTATCTCCCTTTTTCCCTCATGAAAGCCAACTCCTTCTATATCTCTTTCACGTTTTCGTTTCAAAATCATAATCATATTTTATCAACAAAAAAAAAATTCATAATCATAACTTCTTTTCTTCTTCCCTTTCTTAATCACCATGACTCACCTTCCCCTTCTTTATTTCCTCCCACTTCCATCTTTACCATTTGATTAATTACTCTTCATTATTTTTTTCCCATTTTCAATTTTTTCAGTGTAAATAGTTGTCTGCGTTTTAACTTGGAAAAAAGACGATACCATCTGAATTTACAAAACCCCCAAAAAATTGGTACTTCATATTAGAAAAAGAGTAAGAAGTACATGATTTTCAACAATCCCCATCCCACTCAAGTTAGGGAGCAAATGTTGATTATTTCTATTAATTCTTCTAACTTGGCTGTTGCTTTTGTCTTGGTAGACCAGAAATCCTCTTTCTTATTTGTTTTGTCTTGCTTTCAGGTGAAAACCTACTGATTGAATTCAGATGTTGTTGACATGGTTTTTCATATGATAGATATTTTCCTTCTTTACTCATATTCAAGTGAGCGATACAAGAGTATGAAGAAGGATCGTCGTTTATACAGGTAGGGGAAATAAATAATGGACAAGATGATGAAGAATCATCAGAAGGAAAAGCGGAGATGCAAGGGAATACAAAACCCAAAGCCTCACCTTCTTGTCTTTTCTAAGTACAACAATTTTCAAAAACAGTATTGCACATATACACGCACACCCCCTTGAATATCAACTCCAAATTCTAAATTTTATCTTTTTATTAAGTAATAATTATCTTTTAATATTTACAAGGATGACTCTTCAAAGTAATAACCTTCTACGGATGGTTATTGGCTCACGACATATATGACACATGGAAATTTTTGACGCACATTCTTTACAGGCCTGCAATATAATCAATCATAATTCTCATGTAATCAATAATAATTATCATCATGTAAAGAGGAAAAGCAAGTTAAAAGGAAAATCAATATAAACTATTTGATAGAGCATACCGTATGCCCGCATCCGAAGGAGATTTCCTTTTTTTTTTTTTTTTTGTCTTGGCAAATCACACAAGCCGCAGCAGCAATAACTCTTTGTCTTATCACTTTAGTGTTTTCTTTTAGCATCTGTATGAGTTGTTGTTGTCATTCCAACTTTTTGTTTGTTTCCATCAGTTTGTTCTAAACATAAAAATGTTTTTTTTACTAATTAATGACAAATCACACAAGTGTTTACGTCACATAATACAATAATTACAAAACTTAAATTAACAAATAATGACAATTATTCCACTAATTATCATCACCATCACCATCATTTAAAAGATTAAAAGACATAAGGTAGTAAAAATATGTAATCAGCATATTACTTTGCAAACGTACAGATTAATAAAAAATGCATCAAAGAAGGAAAAATTGTTGACTCTCATCTATGTATAAAGTCATATGTGTTGAATTGTTGATTATCCCACTTGGCTTTGCTTGTTAATTATTCCATATTCAATGAACACGGTGAAAGAAAAATAGTACAATTTACAACAGAATTGGGCGGTGGCATCTCATGCGGGCTTGCAACTGGATTGAGCCCCTTTATCATTTCCACTAACAAATAAATACCATACCTCAACAGCCAATACAGCCGCCGCCGCTCGCTCGCCGCAGGTGAAGCATTGACTGCCACCGCCGCCTTCTTTCTCCTCCTCGGCTTCCGAGTTCCGGGTGTCGAACACCTCGTTGAGCTTTTGTAAAGCCCAGAGAATTAATGGTACTCCGCCAACAATCGCATAGAACACTAGCAAGTATCCTGCAAGAGAAAGATCCATGATGAAGCAACAAGGATGGTTGCCGTCGTCCTGGCCGTAAGAGGAAGATGAAGGCAAAGACGAAGGAGAAGCGGAAGACTGGGTCTGGGTCGGGGTTAGGCATTGGACGAATATGAAGGGTTGGGTCGAGGTAAATTTAGTATTTTTTTTTTTTTTTTTTTTTTTTTTTTTTTTTTTGCCATTTTTTACCATTTCCAAGTATGGCTATCTCCCAAGTATGGCACTCTTGCAAACAAAGTTTCTCTTTTGTTAAATATCTCTTGCTTTCTTCCTTCGTGCATATATGTCTGACTGTCTTTATGATTTCTTTAATTCCCCGGGTTTTTTCATTCATTTGTTTTAGAGATAAAAACTGATAAACTCATACAGAAAACGGCTTGAATGGATTTTCTTCTTCGCTTTGCATTTTTGTGCTTATTAGAGGAAAACAACTTGAAAGGATTTTATGTTCTAACATGATGTTATTATTATAGCATGGCTCTTGGGTATAGAGAAACCAAAGCCGATGCTCATCAGCCTTCTTTGCTTTGTTGTTGCTGCGATTTAGACATGTTGGCATCTCTGCTCTATCGTTGTTCTGGCCTCCTTCAACCTTACTCAATGCTGCTTTGCTATGCTTCAATCACAACTTGGGTTAAAACATAATGGTCATTTATTCAGTTGATTTGTAATAGTTCAAGTGCTGTTAGGCGTACTCATAATTTAGCTCAGAGACAAGGAAATAGCCGGAGTGTGAAATTATGGCAAAGGGAAATAGTATGTCGTTTTGGAATAACTTGTGGCTCACTCATTAGCTTCCAATAACCTAATCCCATATTCTCTTGCTGACTCACGCGGCCCATGTGATGTGAATGCATTTCTGTAATGACACACACAATCACCTGTTTTTGGAGTTCAAGCTTGGCATTTGGCAATCAAAATCACCTTTTTTCCCCTCCACTTTTAATATTATACCAGAAATTATACTCTTCAAGTCTTTAATGTAGTACATAATCAACTAATTTAAGCATGTTAATGATATTGGTTAGTTTGGTTAACATAATATCTCTTTCTCCAAAAAACTCTAATTATGAGTTTAACAGTATTTTTTTTAATGAACAGAGGTAACATATTACGAATTATAAAAAAAAAAATCAAAAAAAAAATCCAACAATAATAAAAACTAGTTATAACAAAATTTATGTTTTTTTGTTAAAGTTCAGCTCCTGCAATAATACCCTGATTAAAATTCATTTAATTATTTCTCTTGTTCAATTGCTGCTCTATCCATAGAAGATATTTTTTTTGGGCTAAAGTATACATTTAGTCATTTATGTTTATTCCAAGGTTTCATCTAACGGAAAGCCGATTATGCAGTTAAATAAAGTATGCTTGAATTTTAAAAATATAAAAAGAAATTATTGCATGTTTCAGTTGTCCAATTTTACAAATTATTGTATGTTTTTTTGGCTAAACATGTTGTTAACATTATTTAAATAAAGTAATTTGTGCTATGTATTGGTGAACAAAAGCTTACAATTGATTGTTAGTAATTTTGGGTTCTATTCTGTAGATTGCTCGATTTAAACGTCAGAGAGCTGCAAAGTCTAAGTTGGTGGAGATAAAGGAGCGAAAGGAGTAACGTGGACGTTTTACAAAAGCAGCTGCATTGTCCACTCCTATTGAGGCAGGAGAGGAAGAAGTACTGGATGATGATGGAGAAGTGGAAAGAGAGGTTGGCATCTTGATCCTTTACAGGCTATTCTTTTGTTACTTACTCTTTCTCTACTTTGTTAGTGTGGGAATAATATGAGAGAAGAAATGTATTCTCATTGATATGTTGATAGTGAAGATACAAGTCCTAATTATACACAAAATATAAGGACATAATAGTAAAGATACAAGACACTAATGGAGGACATTAATGGATGAAATGATGGAGGGAATTAGGTAGTGATTAAAGGAAGGAATCATGGAGGTAGTGGAGCACTAAGGAGACAGCTAGGTAGAGTGAAGCATTAATATAATATTCCAACAGTTAGTTCATAGTATATGGTTGGATCCCACCAATTGGTAGGTGCTCTATGAAACAAATCTTCTTCAAGAAATGGCCTGTAGATTATTTTGAAATAATAATATTTGTAACATTTTGAATAATGTTTACTTTCAGTATTTGTAAAACCTAACTTTTGGATCCTTCTTTTCTAGGTTTTATAATTTGTTAAACAAGAACCATATAACATGTCTGAGGGTTTATTTTTTATTTTTTATTTTTTGCCTTAGTATCTTTCCTTTTGTCAATCTGAGAGGAATAAGAAAGACCTAATTCGGAAGAATAATACAAGGTTGAAATGTTTTTTGGATCAAGTTTTTTGAGCAAGATCTTATTGTCTCCATGGAATTTTTTAATGTTGAAATTTTGTCTACTTGTGTTGGAAGGTGGTAAAGGTCTCTAGAACTACTCTCTGGGTATCGGAAAGTGTTCTGCATGTTATTATAGATAGCAAATAGACTAGAAAATGGCACTGATATTATAGACTGACTAAAAAATAGCAAACCACTCACTTGTCTTTTTTTTTTTACAAAGCATTTCTGAAATCTAATGCTTCAAAATTGGGGGAATTCGTTTGAATTTATTCTCATGCAATGTTGACTTCTTTAGACTTCATTTCCTTTGATAGTTTGATGCACATGAGAAAATTGCTCCATTTGGGCTTCTTGCTGCAAATGGGCTGGGACTCTAAATAGGTTGAAAGCTCTTTAAAATGTATACCCATGATTGCTTGAAGCCTATCGGATGGTGAACAAGTATTAGGCCCAAAATTGGCAGTTAGTTGGTCAGGTTCAGCCTCGTTGCTAAGTATATAACAGCTGCTCATTATACCTTTAACTTTGTTTTCTGCAGGCTTGGCTTAAAACCATATCTTTGGCAATCTGTAAGGTTGGTTATAAAGTTATGCTACAGTTTCCCCTATGGAATATATGCAGTGTGCTCATGTTTTTCATCTCAGGCATTAGGTTTGTTGGAAATGTTGAAGAAAGAAGAAGATGTTTTCTGCTATAAACTAGAGACAATCTAAGGTGGTAAATTGGTGCATGCTATTTCTAAATTATACCCAGATTCCCTGTATTCATGTTTGATAATGATATACATTATACATCATGAAAGCTTTGTTAGGATGCCTTTTGGATTAAAACTTTTTGTTTGAAAGTAGTAGAAAAGAACACTCAATTAAAACTCCTATGACAATAGCATATATAGAAGTTATAAAGTAGGTTCACCTACTGATTATGTAACTTTTTTGCTTTCTTTTGATAAAACAATGCACGGAGTTTGCTCTAACTTTTTAAGTATACATGCTTAAATAAATGAATATGTTTATTTTCATAGAGGAACAGGCTATGCAGATTTTTTGCTGACTCCAATAGATTTTGATTGTATCTTTTGATTTTGACATGGTTTAGGATGGAGATAAGAAATTCTCTCAAGACATTCTTGATGAACGCGCCAAAAAAAGCTTAAGCTTGGAAACGTGATTCTGCAACTTGTGCAAAGTGTGCTAAACCGGCAATGCCAATCACTTGTGCCACTTTTGCTCAAGATGTTTAAGAAGGAAGAGCAAATGTTTCCCAGGCACATGATCACAAACACCAACCGCTAATATTTGGACTTGCCAGCCTTGTGAACGGGGGCCTTACAAGTGAAAGGAAAAGAATGGCAGCTAAGGATTTCCAGCCAAGTTATAGGTTTTGATTTATGGTCTTTTAGATAGATTAAATGTGTATCTTGGTGCTTAAAAAAGCTTAGGAATAAAGATATTAAAGCAGTTTTAAAACACATAATGCTTTTAAAGAAATGCATTGCTTTTGATGGAGGGAGAATTAGTAAGCCCTATTTTTTTCATATGGTTGAATATCCTGTCAGGATATACTGGAGAAACGGTTTGAATAATGATATGTAAACTGTAAATACATATTAGTTAGTTAAGTAGGGAGTTAGTTGCATTAGTTAGTTAAGACTATTTGTTAGTTAGTTATAGTTGTTCAGTCTGTTATGTTGTTATATTTGTTAGTTGCCTTGAGAGTCTGCCTATATATAGAAGAGGCTAGACTAATGAGAAGGGGTCTTGAATCAGTTTATGTTGAATAATGAATGAGTGGCGCGAGTTCGCACTCCCTCCTCTCTTTCCCCCATTTCTTCTACAACTAACCTATCGGTGGTATCGAGCGGGTCATTCCGGCTCCTCCGTGTGAAATTCGATTTCTTACAATCGGCTATAACCTTCTTCCTCGGCGGTGATAGTCAAGAACAATCAAGAGGCGTTCAAGAACAGGTGTAATTCGGGCCGCAGAGTCATTCTCTCTAGGGTCGTTTTTGCAACCGGGATTATTCGAACGTCCCAAAAATTCAATCAAGAAGCAAGTGCCACTTTTTAATCCGGCCCGAGTCATTTCTGTCGGGTTCGAATGGGCAATTGAGAATTAAACCAAGAAACTCAAAGACTTCAAGAACAGTCAAGAAGACAAGGAATTTCAATCTTATAGCACCGAGAAAATTGCGTCGTATGATTATGGGGTCTCATCGCATAATTTGGAATTTTCACCGGAAGTC
Source organism: Acacia melanoxylon (assembly GCA_019022615.1). Classification (NCBI taxonomy): domain Eukaryota; kingdom Viridiplantae; phylum Streptophyta; class Magnoliopsida; order Fabales; family Fabaceae; genus Acacia; species Acacia melanoxylon. The sequence continues at coordinate 523,790 of JAFJYJ010000072.1, forward strand.
TCGTCGATTCCGATTAGCGTCGCAGGATTACGAGTTCTTCACGGGATTGTAGGTCGGCGGTCGGGTAATATTCTTCTACAATCTAGCGGCGTCGAGTCGGGATTATCTCTTAGCGTCGCGGCACTCCGGTTATGCTTTTCGGTGATTCACGTCATCTGGGTTTTAATAGGATCACCGGGTCGCCTTAGCGGGTTTGGGGGTTGACACCTGTAGTTGCGTCACAGACACGATCTGCTTCTTCAACAGGTGTCGACAAGGCCTGAATATTGAGTTGTCACTGATTTCGTTCAAAAAAAAAAAGCTTTTATTAAGTCATTGTTGGTGGGTCCACGTCAACTCCTGCCAAAATTGAAGGCCAGTCGCTGCTGTGTGTCAACTTCTTGAATTTCTGGATAATAAAAGGCGATTCGGTCGAAAAGGAAATTCGGGGTATTCTTTGGAAGTTGTTGTATTGAACTTCCGGGGTAATTAAATGTTTGAATCGAGGACGTTAACGGTGGACGGGGTGATTTCGCACCTCTGTGTTGAATTTTGGCGGGATCAGACTAATTCTGGAGGCGTCACCGTTGCATTTTATTCTTGACAGAAGCGACCAGAATCTTTTCCTTCTCCAGTCATAGTTCTCCTTCATTAGCATCAAGACTCTGTTCGTGTATGGTTTTGACTCGTTCTCAGACAGCCGCAGCAAAGCATGTCAAACGAATTGAATGATCGGGTGCAGGCCCTGGAGTCAAGTATAGCAAACCTACCAGGGGTGATTCAAGCGGCCATTGCAAAGCAATTCGTTGACATGCCGAAGACGATACAAGCGGCCATTACCAACCAGTTCGCAGCCTGTACCGCTGCGCAAAAGGGACATTATCGTCGGGTAGAAGACGTTCAAGAAAACAATGGAGATTATCACAGAGACCCTGATCGACATCGCCAAGAGGCAGAGTATACTTGTCCGACTCGTCAAACTAAGTTGGATTTCCCAAGATTCCAACGCCAAGACATCGAAGGGTGGCTGTATAGTTGTGAACGTTACTTCGAAGTCGACAACACCCCTGACAATTGGAAAATCAGATTGGCGAGTGTCAATCAAGATGACAAAGGATACATATGGCATCAGTCCCTTATGGATGAAGAACAAAACAGAGCCATGTCGTGGGATGAGTATAAACGCGCCATTCAGATCCGTTTTGGGCCTCTGAACAGTGTAAAGATATCAAGAGCACCGACATTGAATATCCATGGGCCTACCCAGAATGAGTCGAGTGCAGTGGGCACAATGGAAGATGCAACCGAAAAGAATAAAGAGACGAAGATGAATTTTGGTAAAAGTAAATTTCCAACATCTGACCTCGTTTCAGATTTTTGCAACCCAAAGACGGGGAAGTGTCCAAAAGCAGGAGATGGAATTGATGAAGCGTCGCAAGTTGACACTCATGGTAGCTCTATAGGTGTGTCGTCACTGTCTTTGCAAGTTGATAGAGACAGCAGCGATTCAGCGAAGAAGAAGTTGCAAGCCAATAGAGTTAGCTGTGATTCAGCGAAGAAGAAGAAGGCAATAGTTGAATGGCAAACTCGGATAATTTCAGAAACTGATTTGGCTTCCACGTGGGTAACTAAGGGGCATTTTGAAAAGTCAAATGTTGTAGCTCAGCTGATTCCCATTTCCGCCTTTATCGGAGATATTTTGTAGAGTCCCTGGATTATTTTCTAAGTTTAGATGCGCATTTGAAATTTGGAAGGGTGATAGTAAATACATGAGTCCATTAACTTTGCATTTGGGTTTTAAAAGGGCTGAATGTTTAAGTGACGGGCTGCTACAAAAATGGCTCTCGCACATTCAAATCTTTCCTACACACGGTTTATTGCAAACTTGGTTCGGGGGCAAGTTAATTATAATGCTCTTTGGAAGGATCGCCTACGAGTGGAAAGGAGAAGAGTAGAAGGGTGCAGAATATTGAAAGTCACATGTGGGAGCAATATCTTCAAGTCACAGATTTTGCTATACTCAGAAGAGTCCAGAAGTTCAGCCTGCAGCAGTATCATGTCCTCCCATTTTATCAAAGTGGGTCATTTGTCAGTGGCCGTACTTCCCCACACAAAATTCCTGATGTGTCGCTCTATCCGGTGATAAAGCCCTGGTGGCAGCTTTGTAGTTTGCATGGCATACGCAGGAATGGCTGCGAGCACTGCTTTGGCTAGGGTAATACGTCCAGCCAGTGAAAGGGTCTTGGCTACCCAACCTGATAGTTTATTGGTAATCTTTTCTTCCAGATATGCATAGGTCCCTGTCCTGACTCTTTTATGTAGAAGAGGCACCCCAAGATACATCCCCAAATCATCAACTCTTTTAAAACCCAACTCCTCACTGATATGAATTTGTACGCCCGGAGGTACATTCTTGGAGAAGAAAATGGCAGATTTGGAGCTGCTAACTTTATGACCTGAACTATCACAGAAATCATCAAGGATACTCCGGATAAGAGTTACCTGAGAGTCAACAGCAGAGCTAAAGAGGACTAGATCATCTGCAAAAAATAGGTGAGATAGTGCGGGTCCTCCCCTCCCCAAGCGTATCGGCCTCCACTGGTCAGTGGCCACTCATTGGTGTATGATTTGGGACAACCTTTCCATACATAGGACGAAAAGGTATGGTGACAAGGGATCTCCTTGTCGAATACCGCGAGAAGGTTTAAAGCGCTCCGATCGGTGCCCGTTCCAGACTACCCTCATGCTACATGTAGTTACACATAACATAACGGCCTGTACAAACTTCTGGGGTAGCCCTGCATCATAGAGAGTCTCCTCAATAAAGTCCCATCGCAAGCGGTCATACGCCTTTTCTAAATCCACCTTAATTGCCATCCACCCCTCCAGACCACTTTTGCCTCGCATGGTGTGAATTACCTCCTGAGAAATAATGACATTATCTGTAATTTGCCTACCTGCAACAAAGCTGGCTTGATTCGGGAGAACTAAGCTTGGTAACTATTTTTTAAGACGATTGGCCAAAACCTTGGTTATAATTTTGTAAAGAACAGTACACAAGCTTATAGGGCAAAACTCTTTTATATATTCAGGTGCCGGGACTTTGGGAATAAGCGTGATGAGAGTCTCATTTAACTTCGGTTCCAGGAGACCCTCATCAAACAAATTCATAACCATTTGACAAATCGAGGGCCCTACAGTCTTCCATTGGGTTTGAAAGAATGCCGCATGCAATCCATCAATGCCTGGGGCCTTAAGTGGTTTCTTCTGGAAGAGTGCCGAATGAACTTCTCCTAAAGAGATAGGAGCATTGAAGGAACGTATCATCGTTGGATCTGCCTCCAGAAAAGGCCCCTTCCTTGATACATAGGGGCAAAGGCCCCTTCCTTGGTGTAGAGAGTTTTATAGAAATGGAGCATCCATGTTCGAAGTGTTGCCTTGTTCGAACATCATTCCCCTGATTCCCCTCTAAGGGTTGAGATGGTCTTCCTACGACTTCGATGAGTAGCCTTCACATGATAATATGCCGTATTACGATCACCAAACTTGATCCAGTCACACCTCACACATTGTACCCAAGTCAACTCCTCTTGCTCGCAGACAACCTCAAATTCCTTCCTTAATTCTCCTTCCAATAGATCTAGGTGATTGGAGGGGTTGGTTTCTTGTGCTTTTTGGACTCCACCTAACCTCGCCATGAGTCTGCGTTTCCTTTTGTTAATGCTTCCAAATACATCGGAGTTCCATTTTTTGGCCACCATCATGAAGCTCTCGACCGCTGATGTAATAGGGCTTGTGTGGTGCCAACTGTCTTCTACAATCTTCCCAAACGAATCAGACATAGCCCAGGCCACGAGGTACCTGAAAGGTGATTATCGTTGAGGGGACCCTATGGCACTACATACCTCAATACAAAGGGGTCGGTGGTTTGAACTGAGCTTCGGAAGATCTTGACTCGTGAGGTGCTAAATGTGCTCAGCCAAGTAGCGTTCCCCAAAGCTCGATCTAAACGCTGAAGAAGTGTGCCTTGACGCCAAGTAAACTTTGGCCCTGAGAAACCCAAATCTGTGAGACTGCTAGTAAAGATAAACTCACGGAACATGGAGCATCCATGAGCTCGTAATTCAGCGCCTTCTACTTGGTCTCCACTGCTAAGAATGGCGTTGAAGTCTCCTACAATGAGCCATGGAGATGACACAGTCGCTTCAATCAATGATAACGTCTGCCAAAGTTCCTTCCGTAGCGTGTTGTTTGGGCTACCATATACTGCCGTGAAAAGGAAAGGGTCAATATAATCTCGGGTCTCAATTCTCATGTGGATGCATTGGGTGTGGCATCCTATAATTGACACAGACAAGGTCTCCTTCCACAACAGCCAAATACCACCTGAAAATCCCCTTGCTTCCAACCTGTATGAATGGTCGAAATCAGAGTGTTTAATGAAACGATCCGCTTTCATACCTGATATACGTGGCTCCATCATGACTACCATCACGGGTTTGTGTTCTTTAATGAAGTGCGTAAATGTTCTGAACAGACCTTTACTCGCTGCGCCTTGGCAGTTCCGAACGAATAATTGTAAATCCATAATACCATGTGGGGAGGTGTCAGGCAACCATTCCTGACCCCGACGGATCATCATCATCTCTCATCCGAGCCGAAAAACGGAAGCTTGACCACACCCTTGAGATGTTTGCAACTCCTTCGGCGCATCAAGCTCTTCCTTAAGGGCGAGTAGAGCATCCTTCGAAAGGTGTGAGCCCTGTTGTTTTTTCTTGACTTTCAGGGTCCTTGAGGTATTCAGTGATAGCTTGACTCCGGTCGAAGTTCGCCTTTGGTTTTCCTTACCAGTCTGACCCTCCTTTGGACTTCTCCTCGTCACATCAGTACCAGGAGTAATACTTGTGTTTTGCTTACTAATGTCTTCCAGGGCCTGTCGATCATGGTGAAGTGCCATTACCACATGCTTGCTTCGGTCGAGAGAGGATTCTTGCTCAATAGTTATAAATCCAGGCTTTAGAACTGTCAAGATCTTGGCCTCCTTTCCTTCACTACTAGACTGTGGGACTGCCACAACTGGGCCTTTTGCATCAACGACATCAGTCCCTTTAGTTGGACCTGCAATCATGGCACAACTTTGATGAGCACGCGACATTGTGGATTTCTGAGGTGGAGGCGGGGAATGGGCCACCTTTTTTTCTTTCAGTCTGTATACCTTCGTGGACTATGCTCTTCTTTGTATTATTTTGACATGGCTCTTGGCTTCCAGCATTAATAATATAATTATTTGTTTGGTTAGTCGGGATTTGCTCCATATTGGCAGTATGAATTTGTGGCGCTGGGCAGGCCGCCGAGTCCTCTTCTTCAAATAAGACATTAAAATGAGATCCCCCATTTATTGTAGAGGATCTTCGCTATTTCCCCCCCAGTTTTCTTGTTTCCTTTTTTGGGATATTTGACCTGCATCCATTCTCCGAACGGTGACGACGGTGTATCCGGCAAGCCTTCCTTAGTGATTCCCATCTCTTCCTGGCAAGATCCTGAAACCCGAAGCAACAGATTTTACCCTTGGGGGCTTGGCACGACATCCAGTTGGTCTTTTCCTCTGCATCTCTCCTTCATGTGACCATATTTGCCACAATCAAAACATATAAACGACAATCCTTCATACTCTACTCCATACATCCTCCCATCCACCTTGATCCACGGTACCAGAGGTTTCAGTAGGTCGAAAAGGACGGCAATGCGAGCATACTTACCCCTCCTCGCATTTCAGTCATGTAATCAATCTTGACAACATCTCCCAGTAGAGTACCAATTGCTCTCAGCGTGCTTTTGTGGTAGTACCGGAACGAGAGGCCAGGGATGCGGATCCATGCCACCACTTTAGATATGGGGGATTGGGGGTCGAAATCCAAGGACCAAGGTTGTACAGTCAGGTAGGCACCAAAAACCATCCATGGACCTCCGGTGAGGGCTTTAGTGTAGTCTTCTTCTAAGTCAAACGTGGCCAGGTAGAAGCCCCTCTCCATATCGATCAGTTGGAAAGAGCCTTTGAGTTGCCACAGGGATGTGGTCTTGGCTAGTAGATGGTGATACGTGATCGAACGACCCAACAATTTGATAATCAGGGTGCGCTCCATTCCTCTGACTAGAACATCCCTGATCTCACGTGAAAACTCAATGGACGGAATAGCTCCTTCTTTGCTGATGTGAAAATCACTGTTAGTAAGTACAACCTCCTTTCGACTGGGAGCCGCTTGCTCCCCATGGTCAAAGTTGAGCAATTTATTCTGATAAGACGTTCCAGTACCGACACCACCACCGACTCCATTATCGGTCATGATGACGTCCAAGTCCTTGTTCTTACCATCGCCGTTTTCCGTCTCCCCTACTGTCCGTATACACACCTTCTTAGTTGACCGGAGGCATTCCTCCGAGAGAGGGTGGGAGTCGCCAGCATCGCCTTCCATTGCTTTTTTTCGAAAAACGTATTGTCAGTTTAGTAATGTGTGTTTTTAGTTTTCAATAAGGTGACAGTGAAAAAGGGGGGAAAATCATGAATTAGTTTGAATTAACATGGGAAAAAATACCATTGTGTTTTTATAATTCAAGCTCATTGCCAACAAAAGGACTTTAATTCAATATTAAAAAAAGTACTTGAGACTTATGAATATTGTTTTTATAGTATTAGATTTTCATATATCTTACTACCGGATCATTATACATAATGCTAAAATTTAGTTAAATTAAAATGAACTAAAAAGATCAAGATTCAATTTCTGATTATTTATTTTTTAGCAGCACTCCGGTTCTTCCAGTTATTTTCGACCAGCTATCATTAAAAAATAAAAAATAAAAAATAATATGCCGCGACTCTAAATATTTTCATGAATTTTTTCACGCTGCACTTTCAGTCTTAATTGGGGAATAGAATACATATAATTGATAATTAATGATTATACTTATTAATTATCTTTAAAAACCATGAACTTACAAAATTATACAAAACGACTAACGCTTTTTTGAAAAAAATAAATGAACAGAAATGCTTACTCAGCTTGAAGATATCTTAGTTACAAATTATAGAAGATCAATTATATATTTTGAAAGCTCAATTATAAATCCTAAAAGATTATTTACAAATTAACTAACTTCAAAAACTTAAGAAATTAATCCAATAATATCTTTTATGGTTAAAAATATTAATGTAATGTATAAAATTAATTGAGGATAAAATAAGTAAAAATATATCTATTGGTGAGATAAACTCAAATGAAATCTTAAAAAAAAAAAAAGGGACAAGTCAATACATAAAATGTGACTTCGGGTGGAGGGATTATCTTAATTTAAAGCTGGTTGCTTTTGTGTGTGTGTCTATATATATATATATATATATATATATATATATATATATATATATATATATATATATATATATAAATTAACGGCCGTTGCCATGAAATTCATCAATCAAAATACAAATTAAAGTTGCTCAAAAGTACCAATTTATGTTCCTTACAACGTATGCCTTTCTCGTAATGGTATATATAGAGCACATATAAATTGTAGAATCTCATGGAAACAGCCCTGTGATCCAAAAAATACATGATAAAAGTGGTAAAAAAGGAGGGAAAAAAATAAACACAAGAAGCAATCACATGAAATTAGTTTGAATTATATAAATTATTTATAGTTAGTGATTTGATTGAGAATAAATAAAATGACTGCATTTAGAAATGAAATTGCTTAATAATGGTATTGTTGAAAGTGATAGTAACCAAAGGAATAAGAGTAATGGGTATTTAATTTATGAATAAAACAAATTTCACTTGACATTTTTGATAATTTAGTTCAGTGAAGAGGAAATAGCCGGAGTGTGAAATTATGGCAATAAGGAGCGTTGGGAGGAATTGGGCAGCTTCCTTGTAGACTTGGAAATTCCCTTCCTTGTAGACTTGGAAATTCCCTTAGCATGTCTTTTTGGAATAACTTGGGCTCACACATATTCCATATTCACTCGCTAACTCACGCGGCCCATGTGATGTGAATGTATTTCTGCAATGACCCTCAAATCACCTTTTTTTGGAGTTCAAGCTTGTCATTTGGCAATTAAAAATCACCTTTTTTCCCCCTTCATTTTTAATATACTCTTGTAGTCTTTAATGTTGTACATAATCAACTAATTTAAGCAGGTTAATGATATTGGTTAGGTTGGCTAAAATAGAACACTCTAATTATGAGTTTAACAAATTTTTTTTTTAATGAACTGAGGTAACATATTACAAATTATAAAAATTAGTTTTTTTCCAACAATAATAAAAAATAGTTATAACAAAATATAATGTGTGTGTATATATATATATATATATTTGTTAAAGTTCACCTCCTTCAAGAATACCTTGATTAAAATTCATTTAATTATTTCTCATGTTCAATAGCTGCTATGTCATAGATGATATTTTCTTGGTTAAATTATACATTTAGTCATTTATGTTTATTCCAAGGTTTCATCTAACAGAACACCATTATACAATTAAATAAAGCATACACAAATTTTAAAAATATAAAAAAACATACACAAACTTGAGTTTGAGTCATACAGAAAGCACTCTAAGGTTTTCAAACTCGAGTTTGTAATTGGAAACTCGAGTTTAGTCAAGACAAAGAGCTATCAAAGTTTTTGAACTAAGTCAAACTCGAGTTTCCATTTGGAAACTCCAGTTTGTTCTTAACATAGAGCTCTCATGTTTTCCAAGCTTTGTTGGAAACTCGAGTTTGTGGTTGTCAACTTGAGTTTGTAACAAACAGAGAACTAGGCTCCATTCAGATCTTAAGAAAACTCCAGTTTTGTTTTATAAACTCCAGTTTGCATCTGGCAGAAAGTTTTCAAAGTTTTCTCTCCTATGAGGAAACTCAAGTTTGGTTTTGCAAACTCGAGTTTAGATCATACAGAGAGCATAACATATTTCTGAAGTTTTGAAAACTCCAGTTTACCTTTGCAAACTCCAGTGTTCTCCATACAGAGAGTTTTCCATTTTTCCAAATGATTATAGAAACTCGAGTTTATATTTATTAACTCGAGTTTGCTCCAAGCAGAGAGCTTTGCTCTTTTTAGTGATTTTGAAAACTCCAGTTAAGATTTGAAAACTCTAGTTTTGAGCTTTTGGACTAAAATCTAAATTTCATTATAAAAGTCCAAAACTCGAGTTAATCACTAATCAACTTGAGTCTTGCTCATACTCAAAATATGCTTCAAAGATCAAATCGCGACATTCTTCTCTGGAAGAAGCAAACTCGAGTTTGAGTTCTCGAGTTTGGTTCCTAAAGAAGAGTTGCAAACTCCAGTTTGCTTAAACAAACTCGAGTTTGTGTCGTAAAGTTTGAAAATCAAATTGCTCGATTTTGTGAAATCTTCATGTTTGATCTTAATACTTCTTATCATCACTCATTACTATTCCTAACTTTGTTTAATCAGTTTGTTAGTGAGTTTCAAATGGTTTAGAGAATATTAAATGGAGATTTAGACAAAAGCAAAAAGTGACGTCTGCACATTTATTGCAATGTTCAGAAAGCTTGCATCCTTTTGAACAATCATTCTGCACACGTTGCAAAGGGATTAATGTTTCCTTTCCCTATCCAGTAGCTGCTCTTCTAACGGATTAAATTCAAAGGAAGTCAACCTTAATCCTCTGAGCAACTGGATCAACTGAAGAGTAGAGAGAGAAGAGACCAAAGTGTTCATAATCAACTCAACAATGTGTCCAACGGCTACATTGATTAACCCAACGGTCATTTAATGCTCTCTTCATATATATAGAGCTGCATTCAAGTCTTCTCAACAACCAATCTACAAAAAATGAAAATCATTCAAATTTCCAACTACTCTTTTAGTTTTCTACTGTAAAGTATCTTTTGATACATTTAATGTAACATCCTGAAATTTTTTGAGAGAAATTAATTTATGGTAATTAAAATTTACCATGCAATTACTTAGTATGAGAGTACATTTTTCTGAAGTAGAATTTAATATTTATTTTTAATATAGTAATATCCCAAATTTTGGAACAAGGAATTAAGGAATAAGATCGAAAAGCTACTAGGCTCTTGATAATTGGTATTTTACGTTGCAATCGGAGTAAAAATCAGATATTAACTTGAATGGTAGATGGTTATGTAGTAGATAAGCATGTGATACTGGATCGGTAAATGAATATTTGGTAGTTATATGGTATATGGACATATGTGGTAGTTAGATGGTAGATGAAGATGTGTAAGGTAGTTAGAGGATGGTAGATACAAGGTAGATAGACATATGGTTGGTAGATAGATAGTAGATTGACATGTTTAAGGTAGATGGGTGGTAGTTAGAAATGTGATTTTTGAAAAAATATTTGAAACCCAAACTCTATAAATAGCTTATCCCTTCTCATTTCTTTCACAACACACAAACACTCAAAACACAAAAAGGTAGAGAAAGAGAGAGAGAAGGAAAGTATGGAAGCCTTGTGGTAACTTTTTGAGAGCTATAGAGTAACATGTAACTCTGAATATTCTTCCATATACTTGTGAATTGTTATGATTATAAATTATGTTTTCTTTATAGACTGAATTATGTGTATATGTGATATAATATTATTTTAATAAAAGCTGAATATTACAGTTTTGTACCCATGAAAATTTTAGTTTTGTGCCCAGCAAAAATTATGGTTTTGCCCTCGAATTTCAGAAATGACAATTTAGTCCTTCAAATTTTCAAGAATGAAAGATTGGTTTGATAAGGTTTTATGAGATGTTGGTTTTTCCTTGTGATGTTATGTTATATAAATGAAAGCATGTTTTATTATACTTTATTTTTATTGAATATAATTATCATGACGGTTTTATGTGTGATAGGTTGGAGTAAGGAGAAATTTGAATGATAAGATTTCTTTATGCCAACACTCGGTGCACAATGGATGATACTTGTCAAGGCCCCATCTTCCATGTTTTCCTCTGGCCGGGATTGCACCGGAGTTGTGGGACATGTGACACCTCCTTAGTTGTTATTTTTAAGGAAGGGAGCCATAGCCCAGACTTAAGCTCTATACCTTTGGCCGGGTGTATTTTAAGTTTTGGTGAGCTTGGAACCATCCAGTCAAATGAATGGGTTTCTGTTAGACTATGTGTTAACCTATGGCTCCAGTCAGCGGTACAAGGGTGGACGGCGATATAAGGGATGCTGCATTTTGCATATAGTATAATTGTATAGTTCACAATTCGACATACTGATGATTACTTTTGCAAATAATTATGTATGAGAAATTATGGTATATACAAATACATTTGAAATTAGCCCCTGCTTTTTGTCATATGTGATTCGCTTGTGTACGGTAGAAATATTTAGTAGTTACTGAGACGTGGAATCTCATCCCATATTAACATTTTTCAGATGAACATTCTAGTAGGGAGCAAGTGAAGGCACCTATGGAGTGAGCTTTGAAATCTCTTTTGTACTCTTGTAGCTTATGTTATGTTATTTTATTTGCCATGATCCTAAGACTTCCGCATTGTATTTAACTCTGAAATATTTTGGAAACTTATTTTGACTTTGTATTATGATTTTTTTTTTTGAAATGAGTATGTAATTTAACGATTTGGATATTGATCAACTCTATTGGAGGTATTTCAAATATTTTGGCCAAGTTTTCGGGTGTTAAATTTGGGTTGTTACATTTAGCACTTCAGTGATTATATTATCTACTCTTAGAGAGAGTGTCATTTTATTGAAATCATTTATTGTAAGAATCTCAAGTCAAGGGGACTTGGAGATTGAGAATATCAGTGTACAACTTGTAAGGGGGAGTGTATCCTAGTTAGAGGATAACTTCGAGTACAGAGTGTGTAACTGATTCCAAGTGATAGTGAAAAATTCCAGAGTGTCTAGGGACTGGACGTAGGTCAAGAGGTTAGACCGAACCAGTATAAATTCATCGTGTCTTGCTTCTTCTTCCCTTACTTTGTTCTGCTTTGTTTTAGTGTTCAAATAACAGAGCACTTTGAAAAGAATTTTAAAATCCTCAATTCACCACCCTCTTGGTGATTTGCTCCGCTTTCATTTGGTATCAGAGCAAGGTCTTCTCTAAAGAGCTTAACATCTCGAGAAGGATCAATATGGATGGTATTCTACCTGATGAAGCTTCGATCAACAGACCACCTGGTTTCAATGGAGAGCACTACTCCTTCTGGAAAGCCAAATTCAAAGTCTTTGTATTGGCTTCTAAATATGGCCTTTGGAGGGTGTTCGAGAGAGGAGATTATGCTCCTGTAACTGTTGAAGATGGTGTTAGAACACTTAAGCTTGAAGAGGAATATGATGAAAATGACAAGAAGCTAGTCACTCTCAACAGTAAAGCTGTCCTCATGCTGCAAAGTGCTCTAAGTCAACAAGAGTACTTTCATGTCTGTACTTTATCATCAGCCAAAGCTATGTGGGACGCGCTTGAGATTGCACATGAAGGAACTACTGGAATCAAGGAGAATAGAGTCAATACCCTCATGACAGAGTACGATCTTCTTTGTATGAAGTCTGGGGAATCCATTGGTGAATTCCAACTTAGATTCACTCATATGATCAACCAACTTGCTGAATTAGGAAAAGTTTATAAACAACTTGTTCAAGTTAGAAAAATCTTGAACATTCTTAGCAAGGAATGGGAAGCCAAAGTCACCGCGGTTGAAGAAGCTCGTGGAGAATCAATGGCTTCAATAGCAGCTCTCTTCAGCAGTCTTTCTGAATATGAAGGGAAGATCAAGTTCAGAAAGGGACTTGATGAGATCAGTGGCAAGAACAAAGGCATTGCTCTCAAAGCTGTCAAGGAAGCTAAAGAATCCGATGATGATGATGATGAAGGCGAAGATGATGTTGGGATCCGTACACACAGCGGAATTATAAAACTTTTACGAATCCCAAAGAAGATCGCTCAACCGCGTTTAAATCAAGGTTCGTTAGAAAACCATACCTATGCGTAGGATTGAGAGTTTCGTTCGATCCGGTCTGGTGCGCATCTCCTTCTTGATGCGTTTTGACCGTCGTACGTCTTGAAGGTGGTGCCATCGCGTTTGATCAAACAGAAGCAGACTTTTCGAGTCTCCTCCCTCTACCGGTATCCACACGAACAGCCTTCGAACACGGGCGGTAGCGTGCTAGCACCCGCTTCCTTTGTGTCTCACGTTTTTCTCTAGGTTATTCTTTGGTGGCTCTCTCAATTCGTTTTCAGATCACTAATACGACTAGATCACCATCCTTTTATAGAGTTTCTAAAACCCTAATGAGCCGTATTAAAATATTCAACATTAATCTTAATTAATTGTTGAATTCGAATCGAATTAAATCAATGCATTAATTAAAATCATGTCAACAGATCTAATCAAATATATTTAATTCGAATGATGAGCCTACTGATTTAATTGATCTCCATGAATTAAATCTGAGATACCATATCTCTATTTGTTTTAAATATTTAATTTATCAAATAAATTAAATACAAAAAATATATTATATAATGATATCATTATTAAATAATATCATTATTATTCAATTTCGAATTAACACACACACACACATATATATATATATATTCATCCTAGAATAAATACAGTATTCATTAAATCATAGACATATCTAAGATTCAATGAATATGGACACTATTGCTCGTGTTGAGCTATTCTTGTGTGTGACCCTGCAGGCCCACATGAGATTGGCAGTGGGCCAATATTGTACCAGCCCACAAGTCGCAAGCGGCCTCTAGTAAGACATTGCAACTACCCAATTCATATGGGGATCGATGATACGATGCAACCTATCGTACAACCATGTCACGTCCCTTTTGTCACGCGATAATTTGGTCAAGGATGATGCATGGATAATGTCAACTTCCTGTTCTTGACCACTAGTTTCTCGATTCTCGAGTAGTCTAATTGAAATGGAAACTCCTTTCCATCATAGTATGGCCATACGTTTCTCAGACTTACTCATCGAGGGGCCCAGTATCATCTCTCTACAAATGTGAGGGACAAATTCCATCTTGACCATTTACATTCCTCCTCATGAAAACCACTGATCTCGATCCAAGCCTTTATCATCACCTGGTCAAAGGTGACTTTTGACTAGGTCAAAGATCAGCGACTCATCATGTAGGAATTCATGATGATCTCAGATCAAAGGGCGTTGTGACGTGGTTATACATGAGATAAGATTATGACTAAATCCATGCAACTTTCTCATAGTGGGTCGGTCCAGCACCTTGTACCCTTACAAGTGCCTATGACTTTGATTCGTATCTCCATACCTCATCAAAGTCATACTGGTCTTATTTCATCTTCGCTCCCGCATAGATGACCGACCAGGGACATTTAGGATAATCTTTAAGATATATCCAAGGATACAGTTATCACCATAAACATGCAAATGAAATGATAACTAAAGGAGAATACTTTAAATAAACGTTGAAAGTACAATGACTTGCCCTAGGGCATAATTTCCAACAGATGAAGAGCTAGGCATGATGGTCTGGAGATTCAAGAAATTCTACAAGAAGGACCAAGGATACAAAAAGTTTCACAAGGGTAGCTCCAGCTTTGAGGCAAAGAAGCCAATCATCTGCTACGAATATGAAAAGCCTGGCCACATCAAGTCAGAATGCCCCTAGCTGAAGAACAAAGACAAAGATCGAGAAGAAGAAATTCAATAAGTTCAATAAGAAAGCTTATGTCTCAGCAATATGGGGAGACAGCTCATCCGATGAAGATGAAGCTGAAGAAGAGGATAAAGCAAACGTATGTCTCGTGGCTCAAGAAGAAGAGCGACCTGAAAATATTGATGAGGTATATGACTCGCAACCTACATATGATGAATTATTTGTTGAGTAAAAGGCAAGGTAATTAAACCCGGACCGGTCATTAGACCGGTCGGGATACTAGGTTAAGTGTCAGTGGGTCAGACCGGAGTCAAACCGGGGCCAAACCGGTGAAAAAAATAACGTTTTTACTTTTTTTCCCTTACACCCTCCATTTTTCATGTTTTAAAAAATGAAATAAATGTAAATATTATTTCCAGCTGTGCATCAGATCTCACAGTATGGGTCACGTGATTTCTTTATTTGCTTTGAAGAGGTGATGGCCATTAAATGAAATGTACTATCTTCACAGCTCTCAAGGCAACTTTAACAATTTCAAAACCATCCGAATAAATTTAGGTTTCACTTTTCATATAACATTTCGTTTTAGACCGTCGAAGCTTTCCTTTTTATCGTCATGGCTGCCGCTCCCTTCAGCCGTCCATACCAGAGAAAGAGAGAGAATGAAGAGCAGGATGCTGGAGGCGAAGAGTCAGAGTGTGAAGACACCGGCATGAGGGATCTGGGTCGATTGTTGTTGCTCTCCGTCTTCCACTCTTTTCTTTTTTTTTTTTTTTAATACTAGTTTGGTGACCCGGTTTCTATGCTTTCCCGGACCGGCACCACGGCCGGTTCGCCGGTTTCCGGTCTGAACCGGCCAGTCCGGTCCGGGTTTAATTACCATGGTAAAATGTTTTACAATCTGAATTTGAAAAAGTTGCTGAAAAATATATAGCTTTGAAAAAGAAGAACATAGTTCTTGAACAACAAGTTAAAAATGCTTTTTGTGAAAACATTGTTTGTAAAGAATGCCTTGATTTAGAGAAAAAGAATTTGTATCTCACAAAAATACTTGAGAAATTCACTCAAGGTAGTGAAATGCTCAATGTTATTTTAAAATAGTAAATGTTTACAAACAACAGATCAGGAATTGGTTATAAACCTGATTTTGATAAGAAGAAAGGCACAAAGAAATTTGGAGAAAAATCTTATATGAACTATTTTAGAAAAACTGTACATTTTCAAACCCTTTTGCTTATTGCAATTATTGCAATCGTAAAGGTAATACTACTTCTTCCTGTTTTCATAGAAAGGAAAGAAAGAGTAAACCTGTAGGAAATTATCAATGGGTGCCAAAAGGGATCCTACAAGATTCCTAAGACACAAACTAACCCCAAAGGACCCAAGAAAAGATGGGTACCTGATGAGCATGATTTATGTCATGTTTTTCTTGTATTTTATGACTGAATTGTATGGTGAATATGATCTTAATTGCATTTAATCTGAGCAAAAAGACATTTATTCATTGTACAGGGAACTTAAGGGCGAATTCTGTTACATCCTAAACATGTGCTAAGAAAGAAGCAACTTTTCAGGTTTTATGAGAAAGTCGCATAACATAGATGATGTTGTGCTATAGCATCAGGACAGCCTTATCGAAGTGCAATACAATGCATCCCTGAAGCTATAGCATAGTAAGTGACGCAGTGCTATGCGGCATATATCCTGATCTTTTTGTCAAGATTGTTTCAGGAAGTATAGTGTAGGTCGAGGATAACGAGTAAATTGCTGATGTATTGAAATAGAAGATGCGGAGGATCGGAACTAAAAGATTTGAAGAATCCCGTAGGATCAGTAGAATCAATCTATCAAGAATTGGAAGATAGATACGATCAGACCTCGACAGATTAGGAAAGGCCCAGAGTGATGAACGTACACTGCAAGTAGACCAGACTATATAAGGAAACGACGGCCAACCCTAAAGGGAGTCGGAAGTCGTTGAGAGAAAAGAGTCTAAATCATATACGGCCTAACTCGAAAGAAGAGTGAGAGAAGTCACAAAGCACGAGGACCCCAAGAGAACCCAGCATCCTTCCTACTAGTGAGACGGAGTGAAGAAGACGTGGAGTTGTGACGTGACAGGAACATGACTTCTTCCACGCCATCGGAGCATCCATCAAGCTTTTGTTTTCTTATCTCTTTATTTGAATTCCAATCAATCTTTTATCATGGGCTATTCTGTAGTACTATGTTTTGCGATTCCCTCGTCAGTCATGAACTAACCTCCTGAGGTTGAACGAGGATGATTTTCTAAGTATAGAATGAACCCAGTTGCTAGTTCTTAATTTAATATATTTAGTTGCTTATCAATCATTAAATTTCTTGTCGATTAGCGAGAGCTAGGGACTAGGTCAGTGGCCTCGGCTTACTGAGAGGGAGTCAGGGTTAGACATATGAGAATTCACACTGTCCACTTGTACTCTTCCTATCATCTTATATCCAGCGTGATCAGTATCTGAGTATGCAACCAAGAATTCTTCTTGGCCTTTTGGAAACCAAAGTCCTAATTCCTTCGTATCTGAGAGATATCGAAAGATTCTCTTGACGTGCTCGGCATGTGATTCTTTAGGAGCTGATTGGAATCTTGCGCACATTCCCACACTGAACTGAATATCAGGTCTACTTGCCGTCAAATAGAGCAATGACAAGATCATCCCTCTATATTTGGTTATATTGAAATCTTTTCCTTTTTCTTTATCGGCATCCAAGGATGCAATTAAGCTCATCGGAGTGTCGGCTCCATTGCAATTTTCTAGTCCAAACTTCTTTAGCAAATCACAGAGGTACTTTGTTTGAGAGATAAATATTCCATCCTTCCGCTGTTTGATTTGCAATCCAAGAAAGTAGTTCAATTCTCCCATCATGGACATCTTGAATTCTCCCTGCATTTTCTTGGAAAATTCTTCACAAAGAGAATCATTAGTAGCACCAAATATTATGTCATCTACATATATCTGGACGACTAGAATTTCATTAAGCTTATTGGTTCGGATAAATAATGTTGTATCTGCTTTTCCTCTAACAAAGCCTTGTTCTAAAAGAAATTTACTTAATCGTTCATACCAAGCTCTAGGAGCTTGTTTAAGACCATACAAGGCTTTCTTAAAGACGATAAACATGATCTGGATGATGTTCATTTTCAAAACCAGGAGGTTGTTCAACATATACTTCCTCCTGGATAAAACCATTTAGGAAAGCACTCTTTACATCCATTTGATAGAGTTTGAATCCTTTGATACACGCAAAGGCTAAGAGTACATGTATTGCTTCCAATCTGGCCACTGGAGCAAACGTTTCCTCATAATCAATGCCTTCTTCCTGATTATAGCCTTTGGCAACCAATCTAGCCTTGTTATGGACTATAATTGCAGATTCATATAATTTGTTTTTAAATACCCATTTAGTACCAATAACCAGATGGTCTTTAGGCCTAGGTACCAAATCCCAAACTTGATTTCTATCAAACTGATGTAACTCCTCTTGCATTGCTATCACCCAATCATTGTCTGAGAGGGCTTTGCAATTTTAGAGGGCTCAATGTGAGAAATAAATGCAGAAAAAGTTACTTCATTTAAAGTGCTATTTCTGGTCCTTACTCCCTGATTAATGTCACCTAGTACTTGGTCCAAGGGATGATTCCTGATGAACTTCCAAGCTTTAGGTTGAGATTGATCAGGATTATCTAAATTGTTTTGAGGACTAGCTTCAAAAACATTCTTTGGATTTTCAATAGAAGCAGGAGTGGTTTTTGAAAAGAATTGGTTTTTGAAAAGAATTGGTTTTTGAAAACATTTTCCTTATCATCAGGATCATCTATCTTAGATTCACAGAATACAACATGTTATGAACAAAGGAATATACCTTCATCGGATTTGGGATCAAATTTTCCCAAATTGTCCTACCATTGATATGAACAAAGCACTTACAGCCAAAGATGTGAAGGTGAGCCAAGTTTGGTTTCCTCCCTTTGTAGAGCTCATATGGAGTCTTGTTAAGTTTCTTCCGGAGATAGGCTCTGTTTGATATATAGCTGGTTGTGCTCATAGCATCTTCCCAGAAGACTTGTGATGTCTGAATTTCATTTAACATTGCACGAGCCATCTCCGTTAGTACACGGTTCTTCCTTTCAACCACACCATTCTGTTGTGGTGTCCTTGAAGCTGAGAAATTGTGATTGATCCCATGAGCGTCGCAGAATTCTCTGAACGCTTGATTCTCGAACTCACCTCCATGATCTGTTCGAATGGTTGTAATGCAGATACCTTTCTCGTTTTGCACCTTATTGGCAAATATAACAAACAGATCAAATGTTTCATCCTTAGAAGATAAAAAGATTGTCCAGGTGAAACGCGAGAAATCATCGACAATGATTAGAGTATATAAATTGCCACCAAGGCTCTTTACTCTTGCAAGTCCAACTAAATCCATATGAAGTAGTTGAAGAGGTCGATTGGTCGAGATTTCAGGCTTGTTTTTAAAAGACGATTTGGTTTGTTTACCCTTTTGATAGGAATTACAAATCATATCATTTTTAAAACGTAATTTAGGCAAACCAACAACTAAATCTTTTCTTATCAACTTGTCTAGTTGGAACATGTTCACATGAGCCAAACGCTTATACCACAGCCAACTTTCATCCAAGTTGCTAACAAAACATTTTTCAGAACTAACTTTAGGTAAATATAAGGTATAGCAATTACCTTCTCTAGGAGCCTTAAATAATACCTTAAGTTTACCTTTATCAATTGGTAGATCATCTTTGTTGACAATGAGACATTCTTCTGAATAAAAAATGATCCAGTTGTTCTTGTCAGCACTTTGACTCACACTTAGGAGGTTATGGCAGAGACCTTCAACAAGATACATGTCCTTGATTAGAGGTCCATTGTTGGCATCAATCTCACCAATCCCAGTGATTTTTCCGTATTGATCTCCTCCAAAAGTGACTTTGCCACCATCCTTTGATCTCATTGCAACAAATTTGTCCGCGTCCCCTATCATGTGTCTTGAGCATCCGCTGTCAATATACCATTTGTTGATTCTTGATGCTCTCAAACACATCTGCAGATCAGAAGAGATTAAACTTTAGGTACCCAATTTTTCTTGGGTCCTTTGAGGTTAGTTCGGGCCTTAGGAACATGAGTTCCCTTAGGTACCCACTTATAGTTGCCAACGGGTCTATCCCTTCTATCTTTCTTGTGAAAACATGATGAAGTATTATGCCCTTTTCGATTACAATAGCTACCATGGGCAAAGGGATTTGAGGAATGAACAGTTTTTTGAAAATAATTTAAATAAGACTTTCCTCCTCTTTTCTTTCTCCCTTTCTTTTTGTCATAAATGAGATTGTAACCACCAATGTCTGATCGATCGTTTGTAAAAATTTTTTGCTTTCAAAATAACGTTGAGCATTTCACTTCCTTTAGTGAATTTCTCAAGTGTTTTCGTAAGAGATAAATTTCTTTTCTCCAAATCTAGGAAATCATCACAAACTAGGTTTTCACAGGAAAGATTTTCAACTTGTAGTTTAAGAGTCATGTTTTCCCTTTTCAAGGTTATACATTCCTCAACTACCTTTTCAAATTCAGCTTGTATTTCATTATATTCATTAAATAATTCATCATAGGTAGGTTGTGAATCATATACCTCTTTGTCATTATCCGGTTGTTCTTCCTCTGCTACAAGGCAAACATTTGCAGTTTCTTTTTCTTCTTCACTTTCTTCTTCTGAGGAACTATCTCCCCATATGGCTTATACATAGGCCTTCTTTTTGAAGTGATTGAATCTTTTATTCTTTTCTTTACCATTATCCTTCAACTGGGGACATTCTGACTTGTAGCCCTGGCTTCTCGCATTCGTAACAGATAACTTGGTCTTTATCTTTGAATTATCTTCTGTTACTGGAACCACCTTTCTGGAATTTATTTCTGAAGCCTTGACCTTTTCTGTAGAACTTCTTGAATTTTCTCACGAACAACCCAATTTCATCATCATCATCATCATCGTTTTCGTCTTCATCTTTATCTTCCTTCTCTTTCTCAGCATTTAGAGCGATACCTTTGCTCCGAGTAGGATTGACTTCATCCAGGTCCTTCTTGAATTTTAGCTTGCTTTCGTATTCAGATAAGCTTCCGAATAACGCAGCAACGGATGCCATTGATTCTCCACGAGTCTCCTCTATTGCTGTGACTTTTGCTTCCCAATATTTTGTTAGAACGTTGAGGATTTTTCTGACTTGAGGACCTTGATCATATGTTTTACCCAAGGCCGCCAGTTGATTGATAAGATGAGTGTAGCGAAGTTGAAACTCAGCAATAGTTTCTCCAGTCTTCATTCGAAGAAGGTCATACTTAGTAGTTAGAGTACTGATACGATTTTCTTTAATGCCAGTGCTTCCTTCATATGATACCTCCAGAGCCTTCCACATTTCCTTTGCAGTCGACAAATTACATATTCGAAAGTACTCCTTTTGACTGAGGGCACTCTGTAACATTAGGATAGCTTTACTGTTCAGAGTAATGTTTCTCTTATTATTTTCATCAAACTCGTCTTCTGACTTGGGAACCGAGATGCCGCCTTCAATCTTTGTAGGAACATAATCTCCAGTCTCTATTACTCGCCAGCGACCATATTCGGTAGCTAACAAAAACACTCTGAACTTTGCTTTCCAGAATGAGTAGTGTTCCCCATTGAAGCCTGGTGGACGATTGATTGAGGCACCGTCAGGTAATATTCCTTCCATGATCTTTCTCGGGATGTTAAGCCAAACTGAGAAACCTATGCTCTGATACCTAATGAAAGATGGAATATCACCAAGAGGGGGGGTGAATTGGGGATATAAAATTTTCTCGCGTAAATACTTTGTTAGCCAAATGCGAAACATGGATAAATAGAGTAAGGGTAAGAGAGATTGAACACAAAGGATTTATACTGGTTCGGTCCAAATCCTTGACCTACTTCCAGTCCCCAGAACACCTGGGATTCCACTATCTCTCAAGAACAATTACACACTCTGTAAACGAAGGAAGATCCTCTCACTTTCGGACTCCTCTCCCCCTTACAAGTTGTAATTAATACACCATCTCTTAAGGTTCCTCAACCTTAAGATTCAACTGATAACTAAGTAAATGTTTATGAACTCCTCACGAGTAGATAAAGTATTAAACACTGAAGTACACAATTAATGAAAACAATTGAAACAACGAATAGTATAACACTCGAATTGATTGCACATCGTTTCGGTAGTTGAAACATTGAATGCTTTGCCTATTTATAGTTGACACCATTAATGATCGTTGAGAAGAACTTAATGAGCCGTTGTGAGTAATAAATATATCCGTTGAAATTACGTTGCTCTTGTTTCTTCGTTTGCTTCTGACATTCGACCGTTATTCTCCGTTGACACCCTTTATTCAAATTGTCCGTTGAGGCTTAGTGAGAATGTTGTTAAGGTAATAGCTGAATTGCTTTTCGTTTGTTCAGAAGTCCATTTCTTCTTTCAGTTTTGATATCTGGAACAACATTTAATGCTTCTAACATAAATTTTCTTTTCGTAATCCCAAGTTTAAAAACATGTTAAACATATCTGAAATACACTAGCAAACTGATTAAACTTGGTTAGAAATAGTAATAATCAATAATATCAAGTACCCAAGCATTAATCAAGAAGTTCCAGATTACGAAGACGATGCATTCAAATCTTTATAAGGATAACTCGAGTTACATGAGACAACTCGAGTTATGATCATATTAAATCAACATTCGCATAGGAGCAAACTGGAGTTGTGGATGATAACTTGAGTTATGTAACTCGAGTTACACTTGACAACTCGAGTTGCTTCAGTATTTTTATCATGCAGAACCTTGCTGTAAATAGAATGACTGGAGTTATAAGGATTAACTTGAGTTGTCCAACTCGAGTTCCATTATATAACTCGAGTTCTCTTAGAATCTTATGAAACATAAAGCTTTTCGCAAAAGCCATAACTGGAGTTGTGAAGGCTAACTTGAGTTTCCTAACTCGAGTTCTCTTAGAATATTTTCAAACATAAGGTTTTAGTTAAAAACATGACTCGAGTTATGAAGGCTAACTTGAGTTGCCTAACTCGAGTTACACAGTATAACTCGAGTTATATCAGAATCCTGTATCAGCTAAAGTTTTCTGATACGATCACAACTCGAGTTATTTTGTGACTAACTCGAGTTATACCAGATGATCAAAATATGTTATCGCGATGAGGCTTTGATGGCTTGAAGTACAACTCATAACTCGAGTTGCTAAATGATAACTCGAGTTATGACACTTGCAAATAATATTTTTCTTAAACATATGACTTGAGTTATGTTTGGCAACTTGAGTTGCTATTTTACTAAATCATTTTGTAAGAATTACAATTGTTAGACATCATCAAAACACATAGAGAACTAACAACTGAGAAGGAGTCGGGGTTAGACATCTGAGAAGCAGTGATTGCTAGACGGGCTAGTGCAAGGCTTGACCTATTATTGTAGACTTCAGGAATGGGTCTACCGCTCTTGACCATAACACCTTGATTTGTATTAATAATCCAACTAGAAAAATCGCCATAGACATATGGGAGAAGTATAGACTAGGATTGTATGTATTGGACACGAGAGCTTCAGTAGATTAGCGTGGTGTGGTCAACTGAATAACTTTGTATAAGGTGTTCATGTTGTAGCAATTGCAAGAGCTGTACAGTATGAATGCTATAACATTGCGTATAGGCAGTTGGGGGAATGATATGCTCAGAAAGGATTCCGAGTTCAGTCTATCTTTTTACTGATATCTTCTTACAACTACGATCATTTAGTTATTTTCCTGTTTATTAGTATAGCTATCAAACCTCTCAAACCAATTGAAGTCATTTTCTTTTTAAGCACAACTAATTCTGCGATAAGGTGTCATCATTTGGTATCTCAGTCTCTGTGGAACGATACTCTACTTACTCTTTATTACTTGTTCGATTGGTTCACTTGCCATCAAGGAAATCGACCCAACAGTACCTAAAACCTGATTTCTTGTGTTTTGCAGGTTTGTCTAAGAGCATTGAAATCCAACAAGTGGTACATCGATAGTGGATGCTCTAGACACATGACGGGAGACCAATCCAAATTTGCTTCAATCAAGCCCCAGATTGGTGGCAAGGTGACCTTTGGTAGGAATCAATCTGGAAGGATTGCTGGTATTGGTGAAGTTGGAAACAACGAAGGACCACAAATCAAAGATGTCTACCTCGTCGAAGGACTCTACCACAATCTCCTCAGTGTGAGCCAAAGCACTGATAAGGGTAACCTAGTTATCTTTGATTCTGAGGAGTGCTTGATCGTGAGCAAAGATTCTCTCTTGTTGGATAATGTGAAATCTAAAGCCTTATTCAGGGCCCTTAGAGAAGGTAATTGCTACACTCTCAATCTCTCTAGAAATGGTATTGTCTTTGAAAAATGTTTTATTGGTAACTTGGATGAAAGTTGGCTATGGCACAAGCGATTAACTCATGTCAATATAATCCAACTTGACAAATTGTTGAAAAAGGATTTGGTCATTGGTTTACCAAAACTTCGATTTAAAAATGACATGATTTGTGATGCTTGTCAAAAGGGTAAACAAACCAAATAATCTTTCAAATCTTAAAATAAAATTTCAACTAATAGACCTCTTCAACTACTCCATATGGATCTAGTTGGACCAACTAGAGTAAAAAGCCTTGGTGGCAATATTTATACTTTTGGTCATAGTCGATTATTTCTCTAGATTTGCTTGGACAATATTTTTATCCTTTAATGATGAAACATTTGATCAGTTTGTTGTTTTTGCCAAGAATGTCCAAAACGAGAAAGTTGTTTCTATTGTAGGAATTAGAACTGATCATGGTAGAGAATTCGAAACCCATGCCTTTAGTGGGTTTTGTGATAATGTGGGCATTGATCACAACTTCTCAGCTCCAAGGAGTCCTAAACAAAATGGTGTTGTGGAGATGAAGAATCGAGTCCTCACCGGGATGACAAGAGCTATTCTGAATGAGAAATCTACATCCCAAGTGTTTTGGGCTGATGCTATGAGTACGACTTGGTACATCTCGAATCGGGCATACCTCCGAAAGAAGTTGAGAAAAACTCCCTATGAGCTGTATAAAGGAAGAAAGTCCAATTTGGCTCATCTGCATGTTTTCGGCTGCTTGTGTTTTATCCACAACAATGGTAAGGATAACTTGGAAAAGTTTGATCCCAAGGCGGATGAAGGTATATTTCTGGGTTACTCAAATAGAAGTAGAGCTTATAGAGTTTTTAACACTAGTACTTGCATTGTTGAAGAATCTATGCATGTTGTATTCTGTGAATGCAAATCTGATATGCCTTTGGATGATGATGAGGAAAATGTTTTCAAAAATCAATTCTTTTTGAAAACTACTCCTGCCTCTATTGAAAATCCTGAAAATGTTTTTGAAGCCGATCCTCAAAACAATTGCGAAAACTCTAATCAATCTCAGCCTAGAGCTTGGAAGTTCATTAGGAATAATCATTTGGACCAAGTGATAGGTGATGTAAATCAAGGTGTAAGGACCAGAAACGGTACTTTGAATGAAGTTACTTTTTTTTGCCTTTATATCAGAGATTGAACCCTCTAAGATTGATGAAGCTCTTTCAGACAATGATTGGGTGATAGCAATGCAAGAGGAGTTACATCAATTTGATAGAAATCAAGTTTGAGATTTGGTACTTAGGCTTAAAGACCATCCGGTCATTGGTACTAAATGGGTATTCAAGAACAAACGAGATGAATCTGCAATCATTGTCCATAACAAGGCAAGATTGGTTGCAAAAGACTATAATCAATAAGAAAAATCCTAGAGCTTGGTATGAGAGATCAAGCAAAATCCTTCTTGATCAAGGATTTGTTAGAGGAAAAGCAGATACAACTCTCTTCATAAAGAATAATAAGCTTGGTGAAATCTTAATTGTTCAAATATATGTTAATGATATTATATTTGGTGCTTCTAATGATGCTTTGTATGAAGAATTTGCGAAGAATATGCAGGGAGAATTTGAGATGTCCATGATGTGAGAACTCAACTATTTCCTTGGTCTGCAAATCAAGAAAAAGAAGAATGAAATCTTCATATATCAGACCAAGTATCTCAATGATCTGCTGAAGAAGTTTGGGATGGACCAATGCAATGGAGCTGATACTCCAATGAGCTCAACCACTTCATTGGATACTGATGAAGAGGGCAAGGATTTCAACATTACAAAATATAGAAGAATGATTGGATCATTACTCTATTTGACTGCAAGTCGCCCTGACATCCAATTCAATGTGGGGATGTGTGCAAGGTTTTAGTCTGCTCCCAAGGAATCTCATGCTGAAAATGTGAAGAAGATCTTCAGATACCTTGCTGACACAAAATCCCTTGGTTTGTGGTTTCCCAAGAGTCAACCTGAACATTTGGTGGCATATTCAGATTCAAATCATGCCGGATACAAGACGGATAGAAAGAGCAAAAGTGGCTAATGTCAATTCCTTGGTGGCTCACTTGTCTCATGGTTCAGCAAGAAGTAAACAACCGTCTCTGTGTCATCAACTAAAGTTGAGTACATTGCTGCATCAAGTTGTTGTGCTCAAGTCCTATGGCTCAAGCAACACCTCTCTGACTTGGGAATCAACTTGAAGGAGATCCTAATTTTGTGTGACAACACCAGCACAATAAGCTTGGCAAAGAATCCAGTTCAACATACAAGAACCAAGCATATTGATGTAAGACATCACTTCATAAGAGATCATGTCCAAAAGAAGGATGTCAAAGTTGTGTTCATTCCAACTCATCTTCAACTTGCTGATATCTTCACCAAACCATTGTCTAAAGAACAATTCAATTTCATAAGAAGAGAATTGGGTATGGTAAACCCCAATGAGTTGTAAGTATACCTCACTCAATGTTAGTTATGTTTTTTTTATGATTATTAGAAACTAACTTAAGCATCAGAGTGTTTAGTTAGGATTTATGCAAGATGTTTGAATTACTGAAGTTTGATGTCAAAAGAGGCAAACTCAAGTTTGAGAAACCAAACTCGAGTTTATCGGGGACAGAAAGCAACCTCTGGCTTTGGAGAAAACCAAAACTCGAGTCATTAAGTGAGTAACTTGAGTTTTCATCAGATAGAGAACAACCAACTTGTTGAAAAGAAGTGCAAACTCGAGTTGGTAAGTATAAACTCGAGTTTTGTCGCGGAAGTTCAAGGGTTCACACATACATCCTTGAAGTTCAGGTAAGTTTGCTTTATGCAAACTCGAGTTAATTAGTAGAAACTCGAGTTTGTCACGTCTTATATATATGTGTTGCTTTGCCTGTTCGTCTATACTCTCTTTAAAACTCAAGTTTGCCCTAACTTCTATCTCGACCCTCTATCTCCTTTGCCATTTTCGACCTAATTCAACCTTTCCTTACCTAAAATGGCTTCTCAAAGACCTACCAGAGGCTCTCAAGAAGACAATGATCCAGACTATGAAGCATTACCATCGCCCCCTCCTCTATAGAGACCCCAACGCATGAAGTCGACTCCCAGAAGATTCAAGTTTGGGGTCGATAAGTCTATCCCTGGGTTCCTTCGACTCAACTTGATTCGTCTCCTAAGCCTAAAGGGGTTACCATACAAGAATCCCCTGAAGCTCAATCAAAGAAGCGTCCTGAACCAGCCCCTGTTGAGGGAAAGGGAAAAAGGAAGGAAGGAAGCCGAGGCTCCTAATCCTCCTAGGAAGAAGAGGACCACCACTTCTGAATCAAGAGGAGTTGACAAGGGTCCAGCTTCCTCTAGAGCTACTTCTTCTGCAACGACCCAACCTACTGAGGAGCCACCAGTTGTGCCAAATGCTATCGAGGAAATCTACAATCATTCCTCTCCTCCTCCAGGGTTTGCCTCTGCTACTTCTATTCTTTCCAATGACTTAGCTGCCAAATTCAAGGATTCTTTCATTAAGAAAGAATTTTGTCCTGTTGTGTCAGTCGATTTAGTCAAGTTAAAGGATGATTGCAATTTGGATCTTTCATCTTGGCTAAAGCAATTTGAGTCTATTCTGTCTATTTCTGCTTCATATACTCCAAATATTGTCAAATTGTTTTACTTCAATATGGAGTGGGACAATTTAGAGGATTTTGATCATACTCTTGTCGAGGAGAGAGTCTTTACTACTGTTAAAGGAGTTAAGTTTACATTGTCTGCTTCCATTACTAACTCCATCTTAAAAATTGAAAATCCTCCTCATGTTCCCACAATCCAATATAGTAACAGGGAATGTTTTGAAACTCTAAGGCCAAATGAACCTGTTCATGCATATCAGTTGGCCTCTTTATCTTTTCCCCCCTGTTTCTATGCCTCCACTTTATCGTGCCCTCTGGTAAATTTACTCTCAGAATCTGATTCAAAAAGGAGGTAATTACACTAACTTTGCAAAGAAGGATTACCCTCTCTTTGCTGCAATTGTCAAAAAGGTCCCAATAAATGTTGGTCATTGGGTTTTCCAGGAAATGGTCAAGTTCAAATTCTCTTCCAAGAAACCCTCTCACATTCCTTTTCCTTCACTCATTTATGACATTCTCTTTTATTTTAAAATCTGGTATCTTGGTACTCCTGATTCTATCAAAACTCCTCCAGTGTTTGGCAAGCAACAACTAAATTTCATGAGGATCAATTTTGAAGAAGAAGGATCTGGCCAATCAAGGGCCCCCTCACGATCCAGAGCATCAGAAGTAAGAGCCCAAGAGGCCCAATCTGCTCCTCCACCTCCTCAGTCTTCAATGCCTCCTGATTTTGATGCACGAGTGAAAGACATTGTGGATGCTGCATTAGCTGAAATGGCAGTGAAAATCGAGGTTGAAGTTGGAAAATTAGTTGAAGAGGTGACTAAGGGCAACCATGATCTGGTAGATGCTCAAGATGAAATGAAGGAGAAAGTTGATAACCTCACTGGTCATTTGGAAGACCATGATGCTAAGCTATCTACACTGTTGGTCTCCAATGTCAGCTTGAGTGACAAAATGGACAAAGTCTTGAAGCTTCTGAGTGCTGGTTCCTCTTCTGGTTTTGGTACCCCCGCTGGTCCTGGCTTCAGTTCCCCCAAGCATGAGCCTTCACCATCTACCTCACCTTCATTCACTTTCACCACTCCCATTGTCTCTACATCTCCCATTCCATCATCCACCCCTACCACAGAGATCTTACCTCCCTCATCCTCTCCTACCACTGAATTGGTACCTCCCTCTCACACCTCCACTGTCCACCTTGACTCCCTTCCTCCTACTCCTCTGAAAGACCTTTTTCCTGAACCCTCTATCTCAGCTCCACCCCCTTTTGGGGGAGAGAAAAATGAGAAGAGCTGATTTGAGCAATGAAGAGTTTGGAGACTTTAGATTTTAGATTTGAGCATGTTCTTAAAATTCTGGTTTATCTGTTGTAATGGCTCTTGTGCTAATCTTTGATGTAGATCTAATATAACTTTTTGCACATTAATGAATGAATGCATTTTGTTAAACCCAATTTAACTATTTGCTTCTATTGCTTATCTCTGATACTTGCACTTCTGTCAAAATGCAATTTCTGTCATTGTGCATTTCATATTGTTTGTGCAAAATATTTTTAAAATGCCTCAATCTGTCAAACTCTTGGTTTACAAGTGTTGTCATCATCAAAAAGGCGGAGAATGTTAGTTCTCTATGTGTTTTGATGATAACTGACAATTGTAAACTCAAAATTGAAATTTGTCTTAGTAAGTTGAAAAACTTACTGTAAAAGGAAAACTCGAGTTTAAGATTCCAAACTCGAGTTTGGACTTGACAGAGAGTAGCTCAAGTTTTCCAAACATAAGACAAACTCGAGTTTGAATTGGCAAACTTGAGTTTGAGTCATACAGAGAGCACTCTAAGGTTTTCAAAGTAAAGACAAACTTGAGTTTGTAATTGGAAACTCGAGTTTAGTCAAGACAGAGAGCTATCCAAGTTTTTGAACTAAGTCAAACTTGAGTTTCCATTTAGAAACTTCAGTTTGTGCTTAACAGAGAGCTCTCATGTTCTCCAAGCTTTGTTGGAAACTCGAGTTTGTGGTTGTCAACTCGAGTTTGTAACAAACAGAGTGCTAGGCTCCATTCTGATCTTGAGAAAACTCCAGTTTTGTTTTATAAACTTCTGTTTGCATATGGCAGAAAGTTTTCAAAGTTTTCTCTCCTCTGAAGATGCTGTTTTGACATTGTTATGAAGCTATAGTGCTTGGAGACGGGTCAAACTGTGCCTATACGAAATGTTCTTCAAGACAACAGGTACAAGAACTGAGAAATACAAACTATACGACTTCTTGACCACCCTAACATTATATCTTTAAAGCACTGTTTCTTTTCAACAACTGAAAAATATGAGCTTTACTTGAACTTGGTATTACAGTATGTTCCTGAGACTCTCCATCGGGTGATCATAAACTGTAACAAAATGATTCAAAAGAAATAATTGATATGTCAAACTTTATTTTCCACGGGTATAGATCACTAAAATGTATGAAATTGTGTTTATTTCTTCTTTACAATAACAAATGCTATATTTACAACAGAAAAAGCCTATATTAACAACAACCTTTGAAAACTGGATTTCTTTCATTTCTCACGTCCAGAGGCTATTTACAACAACAAATGTTATATTTACAACAGAAAAAGCCTATACTAACAACAACCTTTGAAAACCTAGATTTTTTTCATATCTCACGTCCAGAGGCTATTTACAACAACAAATGTTATTGTTACGGATCTGTATAAGGCCCATATTCAGTATATGGCCTAACAAGGAATATATTGCATATCAGGATCTATCTATAATAAAGGAGGATCCTATCTTATCTACAATCCAGGTATATCTACATGTATATCTGGTAGTTAGGATATCGGGGCCTCGAATCACAGGGCCCAAGCGACTCAACCTAAGGTAAACTCTATAAATACGAGGTCAAGCCTTAAGACACAAGGTTTTAACTCGAACTATTTACATACTACATCGGAAAGACACACCCCACCCCTTTGGCTAAACGCCGCGTGTGTATTTTAACTACGTGACTTTGATCCTCTACGTTAAGACGTAGGCCCCAAGATTGCTCCTAGGCATGTTCAATTCAATCAATATCAAACACGCAGTTCATTCAATTAAACCACATCTAATTCTACACCAGAACATTGGCGCCGTCCGTGAGGACTCGATAAATTTTTGATTCCCGCGACCAAAGTGGGTCGATAATTCAAATTCCCAACAGCCATCTGCTAAAGAAACTTTTATGAAGAAGACGTTATGCAGAAAAAGGGGGTCTGTCAATCTCTCTATACCTTTGTTCATGGGAGGTCATAGAGATGAAGAAAGGAAGAAACAGACGTCCGTACGAAGAACTACAGTAGCGTCATCGACATCTAAATCCTTCACACGGCTTTAATCTTCTAGACTCTGGAAAGGATGATGGGAAGATCTGACTGTCTACTTCGTTGGTGAGTTTCTTCTATGTTATATGGACTAGGGTTCAATCACCTGGAGATTTCGACCCAGTTTTTCAAATGCAAAATCTTGAGCCCTAATTTCGCTAAGATAAGTACGAATGCTTCTCTTATCTTACAAGCTTCTTCTCAAAATCCTCGCCAAGCATCTTGATTCACAGAGGAACTCTAACGTCCTGGTTTCTGGTTTGTCGAATCTGATTTTATCTGAGCATTCTTGGTTGATTCCGTTATGGTTTTGTCGAATTTTCCTCGGTTCACTTCTGATCAGAGCCTTCAGTTCCAGGAATAAACTATTCTCCAGTATCCGTTAAAATATTGTCTTGGTTCGCCGCCATAAATCTGATGTTGATCTCGAGAAAGCGTGAAATTTGATGCTTCATAGTTATCTCGGCTTCATGGACACTGCTCGGATCGCAAGTCTTAGAACTCAACTTCCTGGTTGTACCTTGGTTTCCTTGGTCCGGCTTCTCTGCTCGGTTTGCAAGCTTTGGAACCCGGCCTTGTGTGATGAACCCGGTATTAGGGGTGCATGAACTCAGGATATATCACCATCCAGCTTTTTTTTTTTACTCAGATTCAATGCTCTGGAACCCGGCTCCTTTACTCGCTTGATGGAACTCGACCAATTTTAATGCCATCTGCAAAAATCGAAAGTGTTGGGAGGTTCAATTTCTATGCAATTCTTCATCTTTTCTTAGGTCAAGGTTCAATCAATTTGTAAACCCATTACACCTGCAAGCTTTAGACTTTGCTCGTTATTGTTCTTCGTTCCATTGCAATTGGTTTGTTGGTTCTCGAATTTGGGAGTTTGCTTGCATAAGAGCAACTGTTTCCTGATTCAGAATTGGAAGTTCCTATGGGATTATTTGATTAGCATGACATATGCATAGGGTTACTCGAGTCGGCACTCCAGGGTCGACTCACGTGGTTGTGAAATTTGATCAGAACGAGAATATTGATGTAGCATCCAAATTCTTTTGCTTTGAAATTTTTATAAATGTCGGCTTCTTTGTTTGCTGTGATTCGTTTCTGTTGCTCTTCAAGAGTTTCTTCTGAAAAACAAGGGTGAAGATAATACTCTTTAAGAGATTGTTGCAGCAAGCCATTCTTGCACTTTTGAACATTCTAGCTTCTTACGTTGGCCCATATCTCATTAAACTTTTTATTCAACACCTCAATGGCAAGGAAACTTTTAAGAATGAGGGATACGTTCTGGTGGCTGCATTGGTTGCTAGTATTATTGATATGTTGGCAAATGTTTCCTTGGGGCCACTGTAGGAAAGGTTTCAAGACAATATAATGGAGTCATAATCATTTTGGGTGTGCTCACTATATTGGAAACGCTCTAGCAGGTCTATGCTACTTCGTTCTCCAGCAAAATTAGATACAGATATCAATTGCTGCCTTTGTGTGAATCTTTTGTCTCTTCTCCCCGATCACAGACTGAGTGTGAAGAATATATGGCCATTTAAGTGGTCAAGTATTTTCTAATGTACAGAGGGGTTGCCTTTGAAGACTTGCTTGTTTCTAAACCTAACCAAAGGGGTTGCCTTTGAAGACTTGCTTGTTTCTAAACCTAACCAAAGGGGTCAATTCTCCCACACAGTAATCCCATGACCTAGTAGGCATTAGCCACCTTAGCGCTATATTGCACTAAATACTGTGAAATATTAATAATCCCATGATGACGATGCTTCATATGGGGTTGCGGATTAGAATTGCTAACTGTACAAAAAGATATTGCTGAATTATACTACTTTGATTGTGAAGGTGAAAGTAATATGGCATGCTTTCAGATTGAGAAAGTTCAGTTTGATTCTTGGACTCTTGCTTATGAGCTTGATTTGTTCATGCTGTTCTCATCTTTATTTTATGAGGAGCCCCTTGATGGTGCATAGATTCAAAGCATACTCATTCGAAACGATCATGGATTTTCCCAATAAGGCTTGAATAACATCTGTTTTGTCTAAATCTCCTGATTATTCGTCTTGCTCCATGCCAAGAGAATTATTTCTTGTGTTTCTTAATGTGAAGGAGGTTGAGGGCAATTCCTTATTGGACCATTTCCCAATTATCAATCCTAATTTCTATTTCAAGAATGTATCTCTCGTTCAAATCGCTTGGAAGAGGCACATCATATTGTGAAGGGTATACCGGTCAAACCTACTGCGGAGGTCTGGTATGCTTTTCTTGGGTCTTGTCGGATCCATTTTAATAAAGAATCATTTCATCTTGGAGCAGAACAACTCTTGCAATTGGATAATGAGAATTCAGGAAATTACGTACTAATATTTAATATCCTAGCAGCTGATGGAAGATGGAACTATGTTGAAGAAGTGAGGATGATAATACGCAAATAGGCACTAAAAGCTCTTGAGCTATCATGCTGACATTGATCTTCATCATGGCAATTAAACCTGATTTTACCCATGTTATATATATGATATTTTCCTTGATATATTTTTGGAGTCACAACATCAGGTGATTATGGAGGTGACCCTAAAAGGATTTATCTGATGGGCCAATCTGCTGGTGCTCATATTTCCACTTATGCTTTAATGGACCAATCAATGCGAGAATTTGGAAAAGAAGATAGTGCTTCTTTGAGCATCTCCCAAATAAAAGATTATTTTGGTTTATCTGGAGGATACAACTTAATTGATTTAACCAATGTGAGTTGGCATAGATGGTAAGGGATCGGGATTAGCCGGGTGGTCGTGGGTTCGATCCTCTGCCGTCATTGGGGACTTTTGGTAGGCGATCTCGTAAGTCCCGTAAAGTCTTCCATGGCGGCCGTCTTGCTTCGACTCTCATGGGATCGATGTCGAACCCCTCCAAAACCTTTCTATATCAAAAAAAAAAAAAAAATTGATTTAGTTTGTCACTTTGATCAACGTGGCATAAAGGAAGGTGAAGAATCATTGGAGAAAATTTCACCTGAAGTCAAAGCTAATGGCCCACATGCAAGTAAAAAGTTGGAGCAAGCATTTCCCTCTCACAGGATTTTGGAGCAAGTACATTTTTCTTTCAAATCTTATTTCCTTATATTTAATTGTTCATTGCATATTCCGTGTCAAGCTTTTCGGGAAAGGAGAAAAGGAGGAACCCACCTCCAATAGAAAAAGAAGGCAGAACCCGGTTAAACTGATCACAGTTAGATCCGAGTTACGACACCCATAATGGAAGAAAGGGTTACGACACCCATAATGGAAAAAAGGGTTACGACACCCATAATGAAATCTCGGGTTACGACACCCATCATGGATAAACAAAGTTAGGAAAGTTTTGCGGAGGAGTCCACCTCCGAAAGAAAAAGAAGACGGACCCCGGTTACCCTTAATATAGTTAAAATCCAGGCTCCGTAGAAAGTTTTGCGGAGGAGTCCACCTCCAAAAGAAAAAAAAAGAAGGACCCCACTGTAATTTTCATAAATTTGAATTCGAGGACCAAAGATGGTCAATTCAAGAAGATAAGAAGGGTTTTGTAAAAACCTAGAAGAAATTCGTTCCCAGAAATTTGAATATCATCCGTCAACAAAGTCTCAACCTGGTTATCCTTGTTTTCGACTACGCACAACAAAAGATACGATTGGGTTTACTTGATGTTT
The DNA here is from genome assembly GCA_019022615.1 of Acacia melanoxylon. Taxonomy (NCBI): domain Eukaryota; kingdom Viridiplantae; phylum Streptophyta; class Magnoliopsida; order Fabales; family Fabaceae; genus Acacia; species Acacia melanoxylon. Next base: position 558,627 of record JAFJYJ010000072.1, read on the forward strand.
AGAAGCTACAAAACCAAGTTTGGCATAATACCTAATGCTTCGGAAGGGCTGCTCCCAGTATGGCCGTCCGATTGTTTCAGTGAATTTGATAGTGCGGGGTGGTACGCATGTACCTTGGAAAGGTGCTTGCAGGCATGAAGGCCGGGATGCCTCGAATGTCAAAACCGGATTGAATTGTCAATTCTATCCGTGTTGTAAAGGATGTGGGGGCAAGAACTAGGTTGGTTGTTGATTCCATCCGACTTGCAAGTGTGAAGCCGTCTGAACCCATGCCGAGATACCTCAAATAGTTGAGCCAGGATACAAGGCCGTAATGCTTGGGAGCTGAGAAACAAGGCCGGGATGCTTCACTATACAGGAAGAAGTGACACTGGAGGATGAAGCTTGTTTCGCCGCCGCCACAGATCACGGTCTTGGTGACTACGATGTTGGCCCTTTTAGAAAACACTTTCGCAGAGAGTTTGATGGTGGTGGAGGTACTGCTGTTGGGATTGGTGCAAATGTGGCAGAGATATATAGTTTGGCATTCTCTTCTACGGCAGGGGGGTTAGCAGTTTCAAGCGACAAAGGTGTTGTCCATGTTTTTAGCCTCAAGGTTAATTCTAGTGAGCCAGAGCATGATAAATCTTGAGCGGGAGAAGTCACAGCAGTTAAAGTTTGAATTCAATAAATCTAGGATGTTTTCCCTCATCTGTACAATAATTGAATCCGCCCAAGTCTCACTTAGGGTTCCGATCCCTAGGGTTCCTGATGATTTTAAATCCGCCCAAATCTAAAAATGGATTATTAAAGTCGGAAGATTCAACCACCACCGTCAAATTGAGTCTTGATCTGTATGAAGCCCAGATCTTAACTTCCCACTGTACGATGCAGTCGATCGTGGTTGCAGACCAAGATATTTGATCAAGATTTGATTTCCAATTGGTGGTTGCCATTCTTGGTACCGCCGGTGAGATCTGAGGTTCGAATGTTGCCGCGCTCTGAGGGTTGTGTCGCTGCCGTCCTTGTTTTTCGTCGATGAACATTGCATCGATATGGTTACTGTCGAGCATTGCTGCGATTTTTGATTTCGGTGAGATATCGTGTTAGTTTATTCCAGTTCACGCCGGAAATTGTTGATTTGGGTTCCATGTCGTTGCTCTTGTGTCGCCGGAAATTGACGCACCGCCACAATAGTCGAGCTCTGTCGTCTTTTCTTATCTGTTCTGAAGGTCCGTTGCTGAGCTTTCCGCCATTGCGCCTCACCGGACTGCGCGTATTAGATTTGTTACTCTTTCTGATCTGAGTCACTATTGCCGTCACTAAGTTGCCAAGGCTCGCCATAATCTTCCACACCATTTATTTGTGTGCAATGTTTTTTCCAATGAATGGGAGCTCCTACATATTCAATGTTTGCGGAGTGAAGATTGGATTGCGCAGACTGCCTTTTTGCTTTCATATTATCTGTGTAACACATCAAATTATTAAGCTTTGAAGTAGCAATATTTGCATGATCCAATCGTTTGCAGCGAGGCAAAGGAAAGATCCAAAGTTACAACTCATTGATGATAAGTCTCTATTTCCCTCCTTATGTTTGATTAATTTCTGCATTTTATAGCACTTAACTATGATTTAATTAGATCCTTGAGAAAGAGGAGTAACTTCCTATAACTGATCTACTTGATCCTGTTTAACTTTTTCTTTGTCTATGTTTTATGACACTATTGTTAATGGAGTCAAATGAGACTTGCAAAAGGAAGTTGATCTCACATTAATGAGTACACCCTCCTATACACGAAAAATGGCACGTTTGGTATGATTTGCTAATGGCGCACTAACATCGTGGTGTACTGGTGTTTCTCTGTATAATTTATTTTACTGCGGCATATATCGTGGTGTTCAAAATGATGGGCTTTCTAAATGTAGAAATTGATTGGTATTTTCTGATGGCTAATTTAATGAGCTTGGAAATATACAAGATAGCTAGTTTGAGAGGGTTTCATTTAGGCCCTTGAAATGCTGCTGGTATAATTTTAATCATTTAGTCAAATAGGGAAGTGATAGAGATAGATCAGAATTGTAGATGGATCTTCAGTGGAGATATTTTATATCATTGGATGAGGATTCTTCAATGGCATTTATGCAGGATGGGGAATTATCTTTATTCTCACGGAGTCCTAATTGATTCACTGGGAAGGAGTTTTAAGATAGAAAAAAGAAGAAAATTGCATTAGATATTTGAACAAAGTTAATGAAGGGCTAGCACATTGATGTATTCAATGTTTTGGTGTTGCAAGGCTTCGATTTCAATGGCTAAATTGAAGCCTATGACTTTGATGCTTTGATATATGTTATAGTTGAGTATATGATAAAGAAGATTAGAGAAGGAGGACATGTTCCTGATATAGACTTTGTAGATAATGAAGAAGAAGAAAAAGAACGAGCTTTATATTATCATAGGAAGAAGCTACAATATCATTGCAAGCCACTGCTAGTTGACAAATCTTGGAATTGTGTGAAAGAATTTGTCACATTAATGTGGTGGACCCCACTTTGGGGGGTTGAGGATGCTATAAAGATTGTCATGGAATTTACATGCAAGATGGTTTTCTGAAAGCTGGGAGCTCAACAATTCAAAGTACTTGTCAGGAAGGCATATACAAGGTGTTTGACCTCAAAAATTATATAATCTCTTTTGGAATTGCTTTGAACAATGCAGATATGCTTTGCTTGCGTCACCTCTTTTGTTGTGAGCAATAGCATCGGCCATTTACATGAATTGACAATGATGATGCAAGCAACAAGTCTTAATCCTGTATTTGTAAATATACGTAACCTCTTGATAGCATCTTCTACATCAAGCTTCTGTGGCTTTGTATGGTTGGTCTGAAGCTTCAAAGGCAGGACAAATTCAGAGCATTTTTGTGGCTATAAGAAATGGTATCTATTCCAGCTATCTCCAAATAATAATTTTAAAAAAAAGAAGGCGGACCCGGTTACACTGAATCTAGTTAAAATCCGGGCTCCGTGGAAGGTTTTTGTTAGAAGAGAAAAGAGGCCGGACCGCGGTTACACTTAATATAGTTAAAATCTGGGCTCCGTGTTAAGCTTTGTGCATATCTAACTTGTTCATCCAAGTACCTATTGAGTTTGGAACCCTGATAAAGTGACTTTATCGGAATTAAAATCCGAGTTCCGCGTAGGAGTCCGTCTCTACGAAAGGGAACGAAGGCGGAACCCGGTTAAACTGATTGCGGTTAGATCCGAATTCCGCGTAAAAACAAATCAAGGGTTACAACATCCATAATGGAAGAAAGGGTTACGACACCCATCATGGATAAACAAATTCCGGGTTACGACACCCATCATGGATAAACGTAATACAGTTAAAACCCAGGCTCCATGGAAAGTTTTGCGGGAAGCGAAAAGAAGGCGGACCCCGGTTACACTTAATACAATTAAAATCCGGGCTCCATATAGAGTACAGTTAAATTCGCGCTCCTTAATCGGACCCCGGATACGCTGAAAATAATACAGTTAACTTCGCGCGCGCTCCTTAAACAAACCCCGGATAAAGAATTCCTCAGTGGAAATTCAAATTCTTTACTATCGATAGTCAAAGATACTACACCGAGGTCATTACACCCGGTTAAAAATAAAAATACACCGAGGTATTACACTCGGTCAAAAAAAAATACACCGAGGTCATCAAACCCGGTCAGATACGGAACCCAATTTAAGGGATTACACCGGGGCTACCACGCCCAGGTTGCAAAATGGTGAAGCCACTATTTCTTCAATCTGATGCATCGAAAACATGCTCCTAGATAAGGAGGTGAATTGTCATCCGGACCCTGATCAGGTCGAAATGTTTAAATGTGTGTTTCTACACCGCGCATGGTGTTGGTTATGATTAGTTTTGATGATGTCTTATATAGATGTCATTATCCAGAGCAAAAAGCTTGCATACTACATTTATCTTCTACTTTAACTAATTCTTATATTTAATGTAGATGTGAAGTTTAATATAATGAAGAATGATCAAGAATGGAGTTTGAAAAAAGAATAAATTGTTAAATATTATGAGAATATCAATATTCAAGTTTCGTGATCAAATAGAAGTTGGAGCAATTCAATTCGGAGTTAAAATAAAGCAAGTTCAAGCTTCTCTTCCTGGGATGAATACTAGTTTGTTAGAGGGCATTAATGTAATTTCAGCTCTTTTTCTCACATGAACAGTGCCTTGCTCGAGCATGAAAAAAATCCTTGCTTGAGCATGAAAAAATGCCTTGCTCGAGCAGAAGCAAATGGCATGCTCGAGCAACAACGATTTTCAACATACTCTGTTCAGCTCTGTTTCTGGCGACCTCTGGTAATGTGATGATATCTCCCAAACCAGAGATTTGATTGAGGTGAAACCAGTGGCATATGAAAATAGACTCCCAATGTGTCATTTTGATATAAATTCCAAGCCCAAAGGAGTTCATATGAGAGAGCTATGATTTTTTGAATTTGCAACAAAAATCAACTTCACAATCCAGAACCAGCTTCGGTATTTTGAGCATATCTCACAAACTACATATCCGATTGAGCTGAAATCAGTGGCAAATGAAACTAAACTCACATACCTTTCCAAAAACATCCAAATAATTAAAAACAAAGATAAATTGAAGGAGATATGATGTTTTGAAGTTGATAGTCAGTTCAGGATGTTGCAGAAAATGCTGATCAAGAACAACATTCATTCATCTGATGATAATGGACGAACTACAATGAATTTGGGGCTGATTCTTCTTGCATTGGAAATAAGACTTAAAGATATTTCTGAGCATGGGTTATTTGCCAAATTTAGAGCTATATTGAAGACGTTATGCTCTCTGAAAATTGACTCTTGTACTGCTTATGCTATTACGTTTTGAAAAGTCAATGGAGTTTGATATTTGCACAAGATCATGGTAGGCAGCAGCCTGACACTCAATGATAGCCTACTCGAGCAAAGTGATTGGGATGCCCGAGCATCAACGAGTTCAGAGCGAAGATTTGCAATTTGGAAAGTCATGCTCGAGCAGCAAATTTGGCTTGCCCGAGCATCATCGAGCTAAACATGGAATTTGCAGAGTTGAAGAGTCATGCCTGAGCAACATAAAAGGCATGCTCGAGTACCATGCTCGAGCAGCATCGAGGCAGAAGCAAAAGAAAGCCAGTCAATGAGCCATGCTCGAGCAGACCAAATGGCTTGCTCGAGCACCATGCTCGAGCAGAGGATAACTCATGCTCAAGCAACATGTGTCCAGTATATCATTCTTGCCTCGATCAGCCTGTGCCCGAGCATGGAAAATGCTTGCTCGAGCACCATGCTCGAGCAAGGGAAAAAGCTGCTCGAGCAGCATCACTGAATGTGTAATTTTTCGCCTCTGTTCATCTCTTGCCCGAGCACACATATGATCTTGCTCGAGCATGATCACGCTATTCTCGAAACCACCGTGTTCGAAATCTTGGCTTCTCATCAAGAACATCCAGATGAATTCCAAAATAACTTATACTACTTCTTAACATTATCTATATCATTTTTGTATAAAATTCAGAAGATTATATGAAGGACTCATGCACATAGCTTATCAGACAGCAGAGCACAATTCCACAACGTCTCCGAGAATTCAGAAATGATTGTTATCAATTGATTTCTGTTTGCTATACTTCTCAATGCAATTAATCATGTTTGTTAGCAAGTTTCAGATAATCAAACGAAGGATTAACATCATATTATCAAAAAGCAGATGATGACGTCAGAAGCTTCAACGGTAATATTTTCCAACGGTCATATATGCTCACAACGTTCATATTCAAATATGGAAGAATTGCTCAATGTTTCTTCATTGACTATAAAAGGAGAACCATTCAAAAGAGAGACAACAACCATGAGAGCTCGCACTGTCGAAATGCTGATATTCTGAATCCAACATTTAGCTCATATGCTCTCTGTTCTCAATGCTTGTATAGCTCATCATAGAGAGTGAAATGATTTCTATTATACTTCAGTGTTTATTCATCTTCTCTTTTAGAGAGAACATTTCTGATTATTAAATCATTGTAAGAATCTCAAGTCATGGGACTTGGAGATTGAGTTATCAGTTTACAACTTGTAAGGGGAGTGTATCCTAGTGAGAGGATAACTTCAAGTACAGAGTGAGTAACTGATCGAAAGGAGTATCTCGGTAAGAGATTGTAAAGGTTGCACAAGTGCCCGACTAAACTTGTGAGGTTGTAAAGGCTTCTCTCTTTGTGCCTGGTTAAACAAGGAGATAGTTGAAAAGCTCAAGTGGAGCTTGGGGACTGAATGTAGGTCAAGGATTGGGCCGAACCAGTATAAATCTGTGTTTGCATATTCTCTTCCCTAAACTCTTATATTTCAGCATATATGTTTTGAATGATTGTCTATCGATTTATAAATTATTACTGTCATTCAAACCTTCTTCAGTAAGTTGCGAAAATATTTTCTAAGTTTTCGAAAGTTTTATCCGACACCCAATTCACCCCCCTCTTGGGTGATAGCCAGGTCTAACACATGGAACATAGGATAGTTTGCCCTTATCCAGGTAAAGAACCCGGACAACGGATCCAGAACTCGGTAGCACGGGTAATATAGAACACCCCTACCCCCATACCCGATATTAACCCATCGGAAGAATACAATTAGCAGATACTGCGCATACAAGACCCTGGCCCGGTCATTTAAAAGAACTTTGAACATATGTTTGAGTTCATATAATCAACTTATGGTTGAAGTGACGATTACACTCGGACATTTGATCCGGGTTAAAAAGTCAACCCACCCCAAGCATCCCAGCCTTTGATCGCCAGCCGTGGGGGCGAAGAAGTGTACAACCGCAAAGCATCGTCAAGCAACATAATCAAACCTGGTCCTTTCCTCTTCAAGATAATTCTGATTAGGGGAATTCAGTGTTGCAGCAAACAAACCCAGAAACCCGGATGATTGAGGAAGAAGAGATCCCGACGATCATGAAAAGAAACAGATGAAGTTTCAAAGAAAATTAACCCGGACTACATGTCTGGGGGCAATTCAATCAGAATACAAGTGAATACGGGGCTCATTGAAACTCGGATAGAAACTTTATCAAAATCAAACAAGTTGTAGCAACTCAAATACGACATCCAGGTTCAATAATAGATCCACCCCGGCAACCCAGAGACCTGGACTACCGAGCTGGGGGCAACTACTATACAGTTATCAATGGTGTGAGAAGAACTAACGGAAGCCCTCACGGGGTTAGTTGAATTTTCAAAATACCGACCCGGTTGCTTGAACGTTGCTAGTGAAAAAGCATGTTCACCATCAACCGAGATCGAGACAAGCGAAAACAAAGAACGAGGTAAAGACGAATGGATCCTGCCTTGGGAAAAACCTATCGCCTAAACAGGAAAATCGGTAGCGGAATACGACTGAATCCAAATTAGTCAAGACTCGAACAAAAGCAAATCAAGCTGGAACAACTCAGATACGAAAGATCCCAACCTCGAAGTCAGGCAAACTGCCTCGACATTACCTCAGATCTTTGAGATATTACCTCGGATCTTTGGGGTAGATGACTTCGATAGCTGAGATCAACGCCTGGATTCAAATGCAGGCGAACCATCTCGGCACTACTCAGATCTTTGAGACACTACCTCGGATCTTTGAGACACTACCTCGGATCTTTGAGCAGCAGACTACTACCTCGGATCTTTGAGACATTACCTCGGATCTGTGAGTAAATGACATCGACAGCCGGGATAGACATAACCAAACCCGACAATGTGCGGTAGTTAGGCAAGAGGGTAAGGTTCGTGACAACCTAGCCTGGATAACTAATCTGGGGCAAAATACATCCCAACAGTTCAGAAACCTGAACTACTGGGCTGGGGGGGCAACTGTTACGGATCTGTATAAGGCCCATATTTAGTATATGGCCCAACAAGGAATATATTGCATATCAGGATCTATCTATAATAAAGGAGGATCCTATCTTATCTACAATCCAAGTATATCTACATGTATATCTGGTAGTTAGGATATCAGGGCCTCGAATCACAGGGTCCAAGCGACTCAACCTAAGGTAAACTCTATAAATACAGAGGTCAAGCCTTAAGGTACACAGGTTCTAACTCTGAACTATTTCTTTACAGTCACACGGAGCACACACCCCACCCTTTTGGCTAAACGCATATGTGTGTCTCGAACTACGTAGACTTTGATCCCTCTACAGGGTACGTAGGCCCTAGGCATTGTTCCTAGGTCAAGTCCAATTCAATCAATATCAAACATGCTAGTCCATTAGGGCTAGCCACATCTGGTTCTACACCAGAACAGTTACATTTACAACAGAAAAAATATATATTTACAACAAACTTTGAAAACCAGAAGAGTCAGTATCTTTTCACTTTTCGATCAGTATCTTGGTCCTTTCTTTTTTCCTGGTTTCCACGTCTTAAATACCCAATAATAAACTCTATCAAAGAGTTGTTTTGCACAGAAATGAAGAAATAAATCATAAATTCGTTTTGCTAAGAGTAAGGAAGGAAGCGAAAATTACAATTTCACATAACCCTAAAAAGCTTTGATTGAAAAACTCACTTACATGATGAAGGAAGAAATTTCCTACACTAATAGCACCCACAACAATGAGAGATACAGGGAGTCTGGCACAATCCCACCGATGACGAACAAGGAAAGGGGAAAAACAAAGACCCTAATTTCCTTCTCGCTAGAACGCTGTCGCGGGTCTCTCGATTGAACGGCGTCGAAGGGCTCTCAGTCAAATCTGTTGAGAGGGAGATGACAGACTGAGCAATTTTCAGTGATTTATGTGTGCTTTTTCCTTGTCCAACATGGTAATTTACATTCACAAATAATTACACAGAAGTCCCTAGGGACTTCTATGTAATTTGGTAATTTTAAGGGACCTAATTGTATTTTTTTTGTCTTCCTTAGGACCTGCACGTAATTTTCCCTAAAACTAATAATAAATCATTGTTGACCTTTAATAAATGTTGAGTAAGTGGAAGGGTTTGGGGAACATTAACTTTCTCGCTCTACCAATATTATACTTTTTTAAAAAAAGATATTGTTGAAATAAAATGTGAAATTAGATTTACTAATCACCCCGGAGAACAAATTAAACTGCAATCCAAGTTAGCTTATAGCAGTTGCACACACATTTGAAGCTTTTATTTTTCTAAGTTAGCTTATCGCAATTGCACACACATTAGAAGCTTTTATTTTTCTAAGTTAGCTTATAGCAGTTGCACACACATTTGAAGCTTTTATTTTTCTTTATAAACTATACATTATTAACTATATATTAGTCCTAATTTTACCAGTCAAAGTATTAGGTCAAAGATCAGTGGGTCAGATCAAAGTAAAACCAGAGGTAACCTAGGACTAGACCGGCGAGGAACTGCAGATTTCAAGGTTATTTATATAAAATTATGAATAAATTTTATTAAAAAATGAATTTATTTATTTATTTAATTTTAAAAAGGTTGAACCCGTCCAACCTATCGGACTAGACAAATTACTATCACTTCTACTATTGTTGAGCAATTTTATTCGAGAGGAGATTCTCTCATCATCCATTATCTTATGAGCCTATTTGGTTCGTTGATTGAGAAGAAGAGAGAAAAATCCAACTTGATAAGTTGACATTTCAAATTGATTGAACGAACATGAATTAGAGATTATGAGAGATGATATAATAAAATAGATGATAAGAAAAACCTGACGCATTTTATTCCTTTGGTTACTATCACTTTCAATAATACCATTGTTGAGTAATTTTTTTTCTAAATGCCGCCGTTTTATTAATTCTCAACCAAGTCATTAGCTATAAATAATTTATATAATTCAAACTAATTCCATGTGATTGCTTCTTATGTTGATTTTTTCCCCTTTTTTTTGGATCACATGGTTGTTGCCATGAGATTCTTTAATTTAGGAAAAATGTTGATAAAGTCATCAACTGTTTGATGGGTGACATGAGGCATAAACTACTTTTCTGTTGGGTAAGTACTTGAGCTATTTCTATTGGCTTTCAATTCTTCATTTCTATCATTAACAAAGCGTTCATGTTCAGCAATGCAATAGTTAGAGCAATCGTGTTTGATAATTGCTGCCTCTTGTTGATAACATGTTATTTCCCGTGAATTTCCTTCTTGTTAAAATGTTAACAATATTCTGAAACCCCAACCCCAACCCCGTCCCCTTCATTAGAACTCGTGTAGGTTTCTTGATAATGGGTAAGCTATCTTCTATTTTTGGATTTCACATTGACTGGAATATTCTGATTTTGCTTCAAAGAAGGTATTTAGAATTATTTCTTCAGCTATATATAGTTCTGACCATTCCAAACCTCTGTCGTCTTTAGGATACCATTATGAGAAAGGCACACGAGACAAGGAACCTAACGTACGTAAAACTGTTTGCTTATTGTTGCCGTACCTGTGTGTCTTAGAAGGTAGGTGTGATTCGTTTATATAGTACTCTACGTACTAGGGAGGGGTTTACGTTTTCTGCTTCATATATTAATGTGATCTGTAGAAATTTACTCAGAGCAAATTATTTTTTCATCATTACCTTTTTTCCCCCTTTTCATTTAGATCTGAATCTTTAGGCCCAACAACATCGAAGAATGCTGCCTTTCCATTGATTCGGCTGCAAAACAATTGGCCTATATCATATAGGCTATATGCGTGCCTTTGTTCTTGCTCGCCGTCGTTTCGGTTTTCTTTTTCTTTTTCTGTTTTTGGTTCTATTGGTTTTATATGTGATAGGGCAAAATTTATAGCCTATAGACCCGTAAGTATACGAGCTGTATTAAGTAATAAAAAGTAAGTAAAGTATCGTTCCCACGAGGACTTAGTATCACAAACTTCAGTTAAGCACTGATTTTACAATTTCGTTTAAGTTGAGAAAAACAGATTGAATTTAATTAAGAGAAAATAAATTAAAACTAAAATTGAAATAAACAAACTACCACTAACGAGCAACCTAGAGTCACTAATCTCTTATTTGTTTTCTAGATTTTATCCCCACTAAATTAATTTTGAATTAACCTAATCAGCTAATCTAGAGTATTAATGTCTATAAATGTCTTCCGGTCCATTTATATACATACCTTAATTAATTATGTAATGCCTCACACAACTAAATAAGATGTGTTTTAGATCGGGCTCACTCTAATTTGATTATGCAGAGCTTCTAGGTATATTCCTATCCTAGACGCAAATTAGATTAAAACCTAATTTCACATTTGTTGTGGACCGAGATAAGTGGGCCTCGAAAGATGAGGCCCATTGGCGTATACTAGTCGGGTAAGACCCACACTCCCACGATCTCGGTACTTAGTCGGACCAGACTCACGATCCCATGATCTTCATCATGGATAAGGGAAATGAAAACAGGCCGTGTGGAAGGGGCGGACACGACACCAACCAACTGCCAGGTTATTCCTTCTATAAATAGGAAGGATTTAATAGGTGCACAGTACACGTATTCTCTCTCAGCTTATTTACGATATTGCATACACAGAGCACACACCTCACGCCTTTGGGGAAAACCCCTGTGGTCAAGCTCTGTGATCTCCTATTCATCTGGGTATCTCATCCATAGATACCTAAGAGAAGACTAAGATCCTATATTAACTTACTAGCGTTCCTAAAGCTAGACATTTGTGTTCTACACCAGAACATTGGCGCCGACCGTGGGGACCGTAAATTTCGAATCCCACATAGCAAAACCAAGAGGCTAACTAGGAGAATGGCGAACACCAGAAGAAGAAATGTTGAAACTCGGCAGGATCAACTGCCAGAAGGGATGGAGCAAAATCTCCAGGAGCATACGTCTCGCCAGGAAGGTTCTACCAACCCGGAAGCAGAAAATGCGATGATAGAAATCGAGTATGAGACATCAGACACGAAAAATTCCCCTCCTCCCGGGAATGTTGTCATCCAGCAAATTAACCCGCAGATTCTACCACAGCAACACCCATTGGAGTTCCAAACAGTAGACCCCGACATTCGTATTATGCAAACCACACTTGGTTCCATGTATAATCGGATGGGGGAAATGGAAATCCGTAATCGCCTGCAGCGGGAGGAGGATGCCCGAGCATTCAGGGAGGAATTGGATAATCGAAATGAAGAGTGGAAGCGGATGTTCGAGCGACATTTCGGATATGCAGAAAACCATACTCGAATCCCGGGTAAAAATGTTGTCGGCCATACCCGAGATGAGATTTCCACATCTCAGAAAGTGGAAACTTCACGGGCACAACAGAGAGAAGAAACCATACTCGAGGAAGATCAAGAACAACTCATCGAGGAGCGGTCGCGGAAGATACAAGCCTTGCAGGAACATATCAAATTCCTGAAACAGCTTGGAGGGAACCCAATTGAGCATGATCAGGAAGTGAATTCTCGGGCAAACATTGACAAAGAAGGACGAAGTCGGGCAGAGGAAGAGAAGTTAATCGGCGAAAGAGCAAGGGAGCCACTGCAGGCTCACAAGCACTCAAAGAAAGAGGTGACGCCGACTTCGTCTGAGTCAGATGCATATGATGACAACATCCAGAGTCCCTTCGTGGATAAAATAATGGCCGCCCCATATCCAAAACGTTTGGATACCAAAGATTTTCCTAAATATGACGGAAGTCAGGATCCGCAATTGCATATTGGTCACTTTAAAACGGATATAATGGTGAAAGGGTTTACTGGGCCGGTGATCCCTCGACTATTTGCTGGAACACTTCGAGGTCCGGCTCAAATATGGTTCAGCTTACTACCACTGAAGTCAATCACTGACATGAAGGAGTTCGAAAAGAAATTCTTGCAGAACTTCTCCACAAGTCGGAAACAACCAAAAACCGAGTTCCAACTCGACCAGGTCAGGCAGTCGCCAGGAGAGACAGTGCAGAAATATCTGGAGCGTTTCAAGGACGTAGCCTTACATGTTCCCGGGTTGAATGATGAGGTACACTTGCATTGCGTGATTTCAGGCTTAGACAAAAGATTCCCGCCTGAAGAAGTCGGTGATGAAACGTCGGCCCAAAACTCTGTCCGATTTTAGAGATCGTTGCAAGCAATACATAGAGCTGGAGCAAATGGACATCATGACTCATGCGCCACGAAGTAAGGCGAGAAGCCCGCCTCCGAGAGAAAAGCAACAATTCAGAAGGAACCATCGGGATACTCGGGCACATGCAAGGGATAATAAACCAAGAAGAGACAAGCCTGAAGGAAGATATGACAGATATGCCCCGTTAAGGGTACCGCAAGCACAAATATGGAAGGAAGTCTCCTTAACGGAGATGAAAAAGGTGGAACGACCGCGGCCAATGCGCAATGAAAACACTCTGGATAAATCTAGACATTGTGAGTTCCATGATCAGCACGGCCACACAACGGACATGTGCTGGGACTTGCGCGATGCCATTGAGAAATTTATCCGAGAGGGAAAACTACGCCGTTATGTGATACAAACGCAAGGACGGCAAAACAAGCGTCATGAAGGCAGAAGTAGGAGCCCGGCTCCCGAAAAGAAGAGAAGAGAGCAGAGGAAGCCAGGGCAAGGCCAGGATGATGAATTTCCCGATTCAAAATACGACTGTAATGTCATAGTCGGAGGTTTTGGTGGAGGAGGAGACTCGGTTAGTCAAAGAAAAAGTATCTGAAAGAGGTCCTCTCGGTAAGAAGTCGCCCCAGTTTAAAGGAGAATCTGCACATGCTCCAGTCCCAATACTCGGGTTCACTGATGAAGAACTAGATGAGGTGATACCAGGGCATCATGACGGCCTAGTCATCACGGGAACATTGGTGAACTGCCGTGTAAGGAAAATCTTTATGGATAATGGCAGCGCCATTAACATCATCCTTTGGGATGCGTTCAAACGCATGAGGTTTGATTCCGAAGAGCTAAAGCCCTGTAAGACCACGTTAACGGGTTTTAACGGTCAAGATACCCGTCTAAAAGGATTCATTGATCTCAAGCTCACTCTGGGCACCAAGGAGGCTTTTGAGACAGAAGTGGTTCGGTTCGTCGTTGCCGACTTCCCTTCCTTATACAATATCATCCTAGGACGACCCGCTATTCATGACTGGAATATGGTGGTGTCTTCTAATCACCAGAGGCTGAAGTGTATCAACAAGAAGAACAAAGTGGTTACCGTCAAAGGCGACCAAAAAGACTCTCGGCAATGCTACTTTGACATGGTCGAAGGTAGTAAAAATTCCAAGAAAGGCGAATCAGAGAAGGAAGCCGGGTCGGTCCAAGTTGTGGAGTTAGATTTGAGGGAGGAAGACAAGATCTGAAGAGCAGAACCAAATGAGGAACTCGAGGACTATGTTTTGGGAGACACCCCAGAGAAAATCACTAAAATCGGGAAAGGTTTGGATTCCGAGAACCGTAGGGAAATTGAAAAAATCTTAGTCCAAAATAAAGATGTGTTTGCATGGAAGGCTTCTGAAATCCCAGGTATGGATCCTGAGTTCTGTTGCCATAGTTTGGCGATCCACCCCGGCTCGACACCCGTGGCGCAAAAGAAGAGGAAGCAAGGCTCCGATCGGTCCAAGGCCTTGGAAGCGCATGTGAAGGAGTTACTCGAAGCCGGATTTATCAGGGAGGTACAATATACGACATGGCTCTCCAACGTGGTTATGGTTAAGAAACCAAATGGGAAGTGGTGTGTTTGTACTGATTACAAAGATCTGAATAAGGTATGCCCAAAAGACGCATTCCCAATGCCTAACATAGATCAACTGGTGGATAAATCCTCGGGTTTTCAACTCCTGTCATTCATGAACGCATACTCGGGGTACAACCAGATAGCCATGCATCCCGATGATCAAGAAAAGACGGCCTTCATCACAAATAGCGCTAATTATTGCTATAACGTGATGCCGTTTGGCCTTAAAAATGCTGGAGCTACTTATCAGAGGATGATGACTAAGGTTTTTGCTAGCCAAATGGGGAATAACGTGGAAGTATATATTGACGATATGATAGTTAGATCGAAGGAAGAGAGCAACCACGTCAATGATCTGCGACAGACATTTAAAAAACTGCGAAAACATCGGATCAGACTGAACCCAGCCAAATGTGCATTCGGAGTACCCTCGGGCAAATTCTTGGGTTTTTTACTGACCCACCGGGGAATAGAGGCAAATCCAGAAAAATGCAAAGCAGTGTTGGAAATGAAGGCTCCAGTCAACAAAAAAGAAGTCCAACAATTGACATGGCGATTGGCAGCGTTGACAAGATTTCTGCCTAAGTCGGCTGAAAAGTCACTTCCCTTTTTCAAACTTCTGAAAAAAGAGGAGGATGGAACTCGGAGTGTGAAGAGGCATTCGCAAAAATAAAGTCATGTTTGGCATCTCCGCCAGTACTATCTAAACCTGAACCCGGAGAAACATTGATCCTATACTTATCAGTAGGAGAGGAGGCGGTAAGTGCCGTTCTCGTCCGAGAATTGAAGGAGGGGCAAAAACCCGTGTACTTCGTGAGCAGGGTTTTACAAGGTTCCGAATTAAGGTATCAGAAGTTGGAGAAAATGGAATTTGCACTGTTGACTGTGGCAAGGTGACTTCGCCATTACTTTCATGGACATTCTATCGTAGTCAGAACCGATCAGCCCATACGTCAAGTACTACACAAGCCAGACTTAGCCGGTAGAATGATAAGCTGGGCAATCCAATTGTCCGAGTTTGATATCAGCTATGAAGCCCAGCAAGCAATTAAATCTCAGGCCTTGGTTGACTTCCTAATGGAGTTAACCCCGTCAACCCAAATAGAGGGAATGCAAAATGAGCTGTGGAAGGTATTTGTAGACGGCTCATCAAATGTTAAGGGAAGCGACGCGGGAGTCATCGTGGAGAGCCCCGAAGGAGTTGTAATGGAATTGTCGCTTCGGCTGGATTTCCCGACATCAAACAATCAGGCCGAGTATGAGGCCCTCATTGCAGGTTTACTACAGGCGAAAGAGAATGGAGCTCAACAGGTACATTTAGCAACCGATTCTCAATTGGTGGCTTCCCAGATACAAGGAACCTATCAATCCAAAGGCCCGTTGTTGGCAAAATACTTGCAAAAAGTGAAGGATATTATAGCTGAGTTCGATAATGTGGAAATTGAGCACATTCCTCGGACTGAAAATGTTAGAGCCAATGTCCTTTCTAAACTCGCTAGCACTAAGAGTCCGGGAAACCTTCGGACTGTGATTCAACAGAATCTCCAAGAACCGAGTTGCATCATGCTTATTTCAGATAATCGCGATTGGAGGAAGTCGATTGCCGACTATCTGGAAAGGGGGATCATTCCAGAAGATGTGGCGGAAGCAAAGAGACTTATCAGAACATCAGCCACTTATTCAATGATGGGCGATCAATTATATCGAAGAGGTCTACACTCTCTGATGGCTAAATGTCTTGACCAGCTTGAAGCCCAGTACGTACTCGCAGAAATCCATGAAGGGATAAATGGACAGCACATGGGCGCAAAGGCGTTGGCTCGAAAAGAAATACGAGCTGGGTATTATTGGCCTACTATGGCCCGAGATGCGAAAGATCATGTCCAGAAATGTGAAAGCTGCCAGAAACACGGCAGGATAATATGGACCCCTCCATCCGAGTTGACACAGATCTCAGCCCCTTGGCCGTTCTATAAATGGGGTATGGACTTATTGGGGCCATTCAAGGCGGCACCAGGGCAGTTGAAGTGGCTCATTGTGGCGGTGGATTACTTCACCAAATGGATTGAAGCCGAACCTTTGGCGACCATCACCTCGGCAAATGTGCAGAAATTCCTCAATAGAAGCATTATTTCGCGTTTCGAAATACTAGCCGAGTTAGTGACCGACAATGGAACCCAATTTGTGGATAGAAACTTTCAACAGTTAGTAGCCGACTTCCAGATTAAACATCATTTTGCCTCCGTTGAACACCCACAGTCCAATGGGCAGGCCGAAGCAGCCAATAAGGTCATCGTGGATGGACTGAAGAAACGTATGGAAGATGCTGAGGGTAGTTGGGTTGAACATTTACATTTATGGATGCGAAGCAATGATCCCAGTCGAAGTTGGGGAACCCTCATGGAGAAGGCTACACCAGTCGTAGGAGCGCAATGATCAGGAGTTGGCGATGGAAATGGATCTCATAGACGAAGTCAGAGCCACAGCTCATCTTTGGGATTTAGCCGCAAAGCAACTAATCGCCTCGAGATACAATAGGAAGGTAATTCCACGCTCGTTCGTAAAGGGCGACCTGGTACTCCGGAGGGCCGACATTGGTAATAAAAACGTTCCGGATGGTAAACTCGCCGCAAATTGGGAAGGACCTTACCGTATTACAAATGAACTCAGAAAAGGAGCCTATGTGCTAGAATCTTTGAGCGGCAAAGCAATCAAAAGGACCTGGAATGCGGACAAGCTTAAGAAATACTATAGTTGAAGTCGGGGAAATTAGATTCCAAAATTTCAGTTTTCTGCTTTTTGACTCTAATTTCAGGAAAATCGGTCGCAAATACATCTGTTTTCCCGCGGGAATCACATCGGATGTAACTTCATGAAATGAAGGAATAAAGAATACAGGGTCATGGTGCCATTATTTTGCAATCTGTGCGGATACGAGAAACGTTGAACAGGTATGAATGGAGGTTCGAAACTCCTTCATAACCCATGTAGTATGAAGCCGAGTATAACTCGAGACGGTTAGTAAAAAAAAAATACCCCAAGTCTTGAAAGACAAGGAGAGTATCAATACAAGGCATGAGTGATTCAGGGCAAAAGCCCGATTGCGCGAAACATGCCATCACAGCGAAGCCGACAAGGAAAAATGTACCCCAAGTCTGGAAAGACAAGGAGAGTATCAGTACAAAGCATGAGCGATTCAGGGCAAAAGCCCAATTACGCGAAACATGTCATCACGGCAAAGCCGACAAAGAAAAAAGTATCCCGAGTCGAAAATGACTCGGAGATTATAGATGAAAGGCCTCCGACGCTGATCACGTCGGACCCTAAGTTAAAGAAAAAAGGCAGGAAGCAGCAAATAAAGCAATAAGAGCAAACTGGAAAAAGGAGTCAATTCAAAACAAATAAGATTGTATTAACTTGTTCATTACAAAAGGCCCAGTCGGGTAGAGCTACAAAAAAAAAGAGTACAAAATGTATTCTGAGAATCAGTTGTGGGGAGGAGACTGGTCTTGCCCATGGCCATCTGGAACCGTCTCGGAAGTAGGAGCAAGAGAACCAACAACAGGGGAAGGAGCAGGGAAGAACTTCCTATCTTCGACATAGGCATTCATATGAACCCCGTCCAAATTCAAAGTCACCGTGGGGTTCAAAAATTGAACCTGCTCTAGGGCGTTAGCAAACGCATCCGAGACGCCGTTTGTCAGCTTGGCCACATCGGCTTGGGCAACGGAGAGGGCATCTTTGTATAAAGTTATCTCCGAGGACGCGGCGTCTCTGCAGGATGCCAACTCGGACTCCAAGGCCGCAATCTTACTTTTATGCTGGCTCATGGCTCCCAAGTCTTCTTGGTGAATCTGCAGCCTCCGAGTGACTTCGGATTCAGCCTTGTTTAGACTATCTCGGGTCTGGCTGAGTTCTTCTTCCAAGCTCTCCTTCTGGCCCTTTGCTAACTCCCAATCCTCCAGCGCTTGGGTCAACCGTTCTTCTAGCTTTTGCTTCTCCTCTTCAAGGGCGTCTAAGTCCTCCTCATTGATGCTGACCTTCTCCTTCAGATGGGCAACTAGCTGACATAGGCCGGCGTTCTTCAAGTTAACGCGAGACAGCTCCAAGAGTTCTTCCTTCTCAGTCTCGGTAAGTCTCTTCCCATCGAAATAGTTTGGGGGAGCACGAAGACCTTTGCGAAGACCTGGAGGATAGTTGCCCTCCCAAAGATATGAAGAGGGAACTCGGACTAGGGGGCCTTGAACTGATCCCGAGGGTACATCTTGTGGAATCTCGGGCTCGGGAACTGAGGAAGATGGAGCGGTAGCTTTCTTCTTCTTAGAAATTTTTGCCTTCTTGGCAACTGGCGGAATGCTAGGCTCTCCACTCAGGGGCGCTCGTTTTCCACCTGTGGGGGTATGGACCATCTCCCGACGGCAAGTCACGTCAAGGTACTCGGGCCTCTTCCCCATTTGATCACCTGAAAAGAAAAATAACATCATACATCTGAGGAAATACAAACAAAGGATGATGAAAACAATGAATATCATACCCATGACGGGTTTTGATTTGTAAGAGATAATATAATCGGCCGAGTCCACCAAAGGCCCCTTTTTACTGACAAGTTTGGTTAATTTAACAATGGCTTCATCCTCGGAATCGGAACACTGCGAAGGGGCGGGTAAGAAGTCTTTGGATTGAAACTTGTGATGACTTTCACCCCAGTAAAGCGGAAAGCGCTTTTCAATTTTCCCAGATGGGCTCCTCTGGAGAAACCAAAGTAACTCCCCGGGTTTGGCAACTACTTTGAAAAACGAGGACTTAAACCCTTTCCAAGAGTCTGTAAACGGCTTTAGAAATTTTTGTCCATGGCAAGCACGAAGGGACGTCCAACCAAACCACATCTTCTCTTCCTCTATGGTGACGTTGTTTTCTAAAGGTATGAAGAAACTGCAGAACACGGGTACAGAACACTTGAGTTCATGCTTCGTGCAGTAATTCTCAAACGCCAAGGCAAAGGCCCAACCATTCGGGTACAGCTGCGAAGGAGCCAGGTGCAGGTGGTGGAGTAGGCACATTTGGAAGTCGGAAAATGGGAACTGAAGGCCAAGACGGGTAATTACATCCCGATAAAAATAAAAGAAATGGCCACCTTTATCAGATAACCGACCAGAAGCCACTGACTCGTTCACTGAGGGCAAAACTACGTTATATCCCTGGCCACCTCGGATGATTCGGTCAATCTCTTTCCCGGACATCCTATTCTGTACTCCGGTTACAGCGCTGCTAACGGCATATTCCTTAGCCGACGTCATCCGAGAAGACCCAAAAGGGGCAGACTCTCCGGTCTCGGATTGATGGGATGGGTGAGAAGGGGAAGACATCTAATACCTATAATAAACAAAAAACAAAGGGAAGAGTCAGAATCATCAATTATACCTGATGTAACAGGAGGGACATGACGAGTATCGCAAAACAAAGGGACAGGAGGAATTTGAGAAGCAGCAGCTGAAGTCGTCGGCAGCCCGATGTTGCAGCGACATTTGTCAATAAGCAAATCGGCTTCTCTCTCTTGGCCGTGGCCGATAAGCTCTGTCGCCTTTTGACGGCAATTTTGGCAAGGATTACAACCTCGGAACATAGTCGGCGGAGGATTAACCATGGGCGTCGAGGAAGAAGCGGCCGACGAAGAAGTTGGTGCACTTGCGGCCAAAAGAAACGGCAATGGAGTATCCCGGACATTTCCCCTTCTTCCACCTCCCCGAGAAGAACCACCTCCTCGAGAAGAACCACCCCCCGAGTGGGGCCAAGTAATCTTCCCATCCTCTCTTCTTCAGTAGGAAGAATGGACCATAGCCATAACTTGGTCGTACCAGTGGTGTTCCTAAGAATTTCCCTATCTTCCTCCGGGATAGGCCTACCATACATGTCTACCAGCATCTCGGGATCGGGATCCATCTTATAAATGACAAGAGGCTATAGGCGCAAACAATCCTATCAGTGCTAAACCCAGATTGCCCAGAATACCAAGAATTTTATTGATTAAAATGAAACTCCAACAATACTACCCAGAAAAAATGAACGCAAGTAATCAACGCAAAATACCCTTGGGTGTGAAATAGGCTCAGACTAGTGGGGGGTGTTTCATCATTATCGTTCTCTTGAAAGGAATTCCTCGAGTCATCACAGTCTATCCACACCCATAATACCCAGAAATCTCAAACAGATGAACAAATTAATCACCAAAAGGAGATACATGGTTCAATCGAAAGTCAAATTCAAACGAAGCAAGCTAGGGCTTAGAGATCAAGCATAATACCTGAAAGCGATGAGGGGGAACTACGTTCTGAGAAAGAAGAACAACCAGGGAAGCTCTGAAAACGGGGGGTTCCTTCAATCGCTTCAAGGGCAACAAAGAGTGCAAGTGAAGAATGAGGTGAGAAAGAGAGAAGATATAGGCGAGGAGAAAGCGCCTAGGAACCCCGAATCGCCAATCGTCGTGATAATTACGAGGTGAAAACCCTCGAGTAATCATGACTGGCGATTTGAAAGATGTGAAACGCCAGGGGCCATTAATTGGCACGATAACCGAAGGCGGCGTTTGAGGACGTGTGGCTGCAGGCGTCAGAATAGTGGTTGTCCGCTGCTACGCGGGCAAATGAAAAGGCGCCTATTCGAATTAGCTGGTCGCCAGGGTGGGAGTTAAGACGCGCAACTCGTCCTCAATCTACACGGGAGGGTGATGCCAGATGACAGGTTTATGCCCGAGTATAATGTCGGGCATTAGAAGACTTATGGTTCGAAGGATACTTGAATTCAAAAGTCGGGCATGACGCCAACGAGTTTAGTTGTCAAGTCGGATCTTCCACAACAAATAAACTCGACAGATCAGAAACCTGAGCGACCGAGCTTGGGGGCAACTATTGTGGACCGAGATAAGTGGGCCTCGAAAGATGATGCCCATTGGCGTATACTAGTCGGGTAAGACCCACACTCCCACGATCCCATGATCTCGGTACTTAGTCGGACCAGACTCACGATCCCATGATCTTCATCATGGATAAGGGAAATGAGAACAGGCCGAGTGGAAGGGGCGGACACGACACCAACCAACTGCCAGGTTATTCCTTCTATAAATAGGAAGGATTTAATAGGTGCACGGTACACGTATTCTCTCTCAGCTTATTTACGATATTGCATACACAGAGCACACACCTCACGCCTTTGGGGAAAAACCCCCGTGTTCAAGCTCTTTGATCTCCTATTCATCTGGGTATCTCATCCATAGATACCTAAGAGAAGACTAAGATCCTATATTAACTTACTAGCATTCCTAAAGCTAGACATTTGTGTTCTACAACAGAACAACATTAAATTTAAACCTAATTCCACATTATTTATTCCCATGGTCAATTTAGGATTCCCTCTTCCAAGTTCAACCATAAATTCCCAAAACATGCTCAATGGTGATCAATCAATAAGCAATAACAATAAACACATGATTAAATAAACTGAAATAAAATTAATTAAAAATAATTCGTAGGAATAATCTCTAAGTCTCAAACAAATTCATAGATCCCCTAGGTTGAAAAGAGAAATTAGCCACACATGGCTATAATAAAATCCATAAAAAGATAAAACTCAGATTGAAAGAATAGGGAGGGAGAGAAGAAAGCTTCTCTGTCGCCTACACATCATCTCGTCCTTCCGTGGAGATGGTAAAGATAATCACCTCTGCTCCTCTCGTTGCTTCGTGTGCGTCCGAATTGCGTTTTTGCATGATCTTCCGAATTCCCTCTTATTATTGCCTTGCGTCCTTTAATAGATCTAAGTCAGGTTGCTTTAGTTGCGGGTCCCACGCATCAATCTTTTCTGAACCAAGATGATATCTCTTTTAATCTATCTTGCAATATTCAAATTTGCCACATGGATTCTTGGAGATGTTATCTATATTTATATATTATATCTTGCAATATTTTTATATATATATATATATAATATATATATATATATATATATATATATATATATATATATATAGTTTAATGAATTGTTTCCTTTTCTACTAGATCACATGATATCTCCTGCAAAATAAAAATAAGATATTGAATAGATTTTTTGTTATAATATTCTTTTATCCTATATTTACTTAAAAGATAGATAAATATATAGAGATAATTAAATATGTATTTAATATTAATAAATTCAATCCAATATATCTCAAAATCTATACTTATTTAATTATAAAATATATACTTATCAAACTCCCCCGCACTTAAACATTTGCTTGTCCTCAAGCAAAAGAAATAGAATTCATTATCTGAAAAGAACATCGCTCATAAAATTCCTAAACAGAAAGCAATAAACCACCACACTTAGATCACATCATCAAATCTTATTTAAGTTAATGTCTTATAAGAATAGATCACAAAGCCAATAGCCTTAAACAATTTTAATAATCTCTTAACATCTCATGATCAAAAGATCGACAAGCAATATAATCAATTATAAGATTAGTAAACGCATATTATGCTACTCAATTTCTTCAAAAAAAATTCAAATTCCCCCACTAAACCAAGCTTTTCATTTAATTTAAGAGGGATCCTCAGGTAGGAGATAACTCTTTTTTTCTTAGTCTTCTTTTTTCTTCCTTTTTTTTTATTTGTTTTTTTTTCTTGAGCCGTTGTAAGTCCCCTTTTGACGCGACCCTGCACATGGGTGATGCAGCACCGGTTACTCAGTTACTCCAACAGGCCCCTCAAGAGGCTTTTAGCCCAACTCATAACTCTCTTGGACTTTACCATTTGACGCGACCCTGCACATAGGTGATGCAGCACCGGTTACTAAGTCAAGTCTAGAGATATCAGCGGAGTTGTTATTTTTTTTTTACTTGAGTTATTTCCCTAGACAAAAGTTGCAAAGGTCATCATATAATTTTCTAAAGAAATCATGTTACGAAATATTCATAAACTAATAATCTGTTGATCATATTACAAACTAATCTCTATTCTCATAGTCAATCTCAAGATTGATAAAAAAAAAAAAATCAGGCTTAGAAGCTTAGTTGAAACATTCTTTTCTATTTTAATGTTTGACTTGATAATATTCTTTAAGATGGGGAAAGCTCAATATTAAGGTCAATCTTAAACAACGCAAAAATTTTGAAAAAAAAATCAATTGTATAAGGACTAGCATAAACACAGAAATTACAGATATCTCTCCCCCACACTTAAATCAAACATTGTCCTCAATGTTGCAAAAATATAAAGAGGGAAAGGAACTAGTACTCCCCTGGTTTAGGCTTCTAATTCTAATGTGGAGTGCTTCCTCTGGTACCATCCATGATGTTTCAAATTTTGAGAGAGAAGAGAGTGCTCAAGCAAGATTTCGCAGCAACAAGAGGAGTGATCTTCTTTAAATCTGAATAGAAAAATAAAAAAAAAAAAAAAATGCGAGCAAAATCATTGGATTGCCTCCCAAGAAGCGCTAAATTTATAGTCTTCAGCCAGACTTCTCAAAACAAACTGTTAATCATAAGTATCAAACACCTCAATTACCTTGTCTTCATTCCTTTTCAAGCAACAAGGTTTCAAATGCAAAAATTGATTATTCAAGTTAATTACTTGTACTTCCTTAATCATAGACAATTTTGGAGTACAAGTATTCACTGAATTCAAATAAAGCACATGCATATCTTTGAAAATAAACATAGGCACTTCCAAGAATTTAGAGCATCCAACAAAATCCACTTGACTCTCATCAGTAAGAGCCAACACTTCAATAGGAGAGTCATGAACAACAACTTTTGCAACATTCACATCAATTTGATCACCAAAATCACAATCCTTTGACTCCATAGCTAGAACCTCTTCTAGACACCCATTATTCTCATTTAAATCAATTTGAAGTTCACAATCACTTTCTACATTATCCATAGTCTCATGTAATTCCATACCTTCAAATTGCTCACAATAATCATTATCATCATGATGTAATTTAGAGAGGCATAAACATTCTGTTTATTGATATATGATTGAATACACAGCCCATGTATATATAGGCTTTAGGAGAGAATCATACAGATTGAAAGTAGAGCACTAAGTGGAACATTACGGGTGTAAAGTAAAGTGGTGAGTGAGTGGAGTAGTAGGTGAGATGATATGATTGGAAAGTGAATCGAATAAAACATGACGAACATAGTGTGATAGAAACAATATTCTAACACTCCCCTCAAGCCGGGAGAGTAGATGTCAATCATTCCCGGCTTGCCTCGAAAGACTTCAAATTTTGTTCGCCTAGTGGTTTAGTCAAGATATCGCGATTTGGTCTCGCAGATCTTATGTGAGAGAGGGTTATTATGCCCGCTTCAATCTTTTCTTTAATAAAGTGTCTGTCTATCTCAACATGCTTTGTTCCGTCGTGATATACCGGGTTCTTTACCATTTCAATCTTTGGCCTTGTTGTCACACCGAGTTGCATCGGTCCTTCAAATTGAATTCCTAACTCTTTCAATAATCTCATAATCCACAATCCTTCACATACTCCTTTGTTAACGGCTCTCGCCCGCTTCGCACTACTTGGTGACACTACACGGTCTGCATTTCTTGCTTCTCCATGTAACCAGATTTCCCCATACGTATGTGCAGACCTCGAGATTGACCTTCTAGTCTCTCTATCCCTTGCATGGTCTGCATCTGTGTAGATTTCAATGTTTCTGGTTGTACCTTTCTTAAACAATATTCCTCTTCCAGGATTAAGCTTCAGATAACTCAAAATTCTATATACAGCCTTCATGTGTTCTTCCTGTGGTTGATGCATAAACTGGCTTACAATTCCAACTGCATAACTAATATCAGGACGTGTGTGGGTTAGATATATCAACTTTCCCACAATTCTTCTGTATCTTTCTGAGTTAGCCGGGATTCCTTTTTGCTTAATCTCTAGATGGCATCCCTCTTCCATTGGTGTTCCTTCTGGTTGGGAACCCAACATTCCTGTTTCATGTAACAGATCCAGTGTATACTTTCGCTGGGATACATTGATGCCCTTCTTGGTTCTAGCTATTTCCAAGCCTAAGAAGTACCTCATTTGTCCTAGGTCTTTTACTTGGAATTCTGCTGACAAGTTCTTCTTTAGCAAAGCAATGGATTCTTTGTCGTCTCCTGTAATGACTATGTCATCAACATATACGATCAATATGGTGACTTTGCCATTAACACGTTTGATGAATAACGTGTCATCCGCTTGTCCCTGAGTGTACCCAAGCTCTTTTCTTGCTTTGGTAAATCTCTTGAACCATGCCCGGGAGATTGCTTAAGACCATACAATGATTTGTTGAGTTTACACACGAGTTGTTAGGAGCCGAAACTCCATCCGGAATCTCCATGTAGACTTCTTCCTCCAGGTTTCCATTTAGGAATGCATTTTTCACATCCAAATTTGGTGTAATGGCCAATCCAAGTTTGCTGCAATTGATAATAGTACTTGGATGGTATTGAACCTAACTACTGGAGCAAATGTCTCCTGATAGTCAATTCCATATGTCTGGGTATATCCTTTTGCAACAAGTCTCGCCTTGTATTTGTTGATACTCCCATCTGGATTGAATTTTGGAGTGAAAATCCATCTCGCATCCTTGGTTTCTTTCCTTTAGGAAGAGGTGTGATCTCCCATGTTTTATTTTCCTTGAGTGCCCTCAATTCTTCTTCTCGTGACTTGTTTCCAATTTGGATCTGCCATAGCTTGTTGAAATGTGTTTGGAATTTTCATCTCGTTAATCGTTTACAACAAAGCTTTGCATTTTTGTAGACAGATTACCATATGAAACAAATCGTTGAATTGGATGTTGAGTGCATGACCTTACCCCTTTTCTCAACGCAATGGGCCAACCGTGTTCCTCAGGATTTAATCTCGGATTGGATTCATGGTTGTTCCTTTGAATGGGAGTGACAGTTCTACCCGTGTCTGGTTCATTTTGAACTTGTGTCTCTTCTTGTGGTTCAAGATCCATCCCCGAATTGTTCTCAACATTTGTTTCAGTTCATTGGTTTCAAGTTGATTTGTGGGAGAAAGTGAATCAAGAGTGGCTATAAGGTTGGGTGGTATTGTTGATGAAGTGTCGGGTAAAACGGGGTTTTCGGTAGTAGAGGGGATTAGCCATTCAATATCGTAATACTCCCCCGAATGGGTAATTTGGGATAATAGGCGTCGTCTTCCGAGAACACGGTATTTTGGGACACTATAAGTTTCTTGGAAGACGGACAATAACATTTGTAGCCTTTTTGAGTAGAGGAGTAGCCAAGGAATATACATTTGTCAGCTCGGGCACCAAATTTGTTACCATCCTTTTTATGAACAAAGACCACACACCCAAATACCTTTGGAGGTAGTGAATTTATTAGAGGGCAATTGGGAAAGAATCCAAGAAGCTTCGAATTGGAGTTTCGTAATTGAGAACTTTGGAAGGATGCGGTTAATGAGGTAAGCGGTATGGAGTGAGGACCGATCACCCTAGAATATGGTAGGGACATTTCGCTCCATTAGTAAGGCACGAGTTACTTCCAAAAAGGTGACGGTTTTTCGCTCGGCCACTCCATTTTATTGAGGTGTGTAAGGGCGGAAGTTTGGTGATGAATCCCGTTCGATCAAGAAATTCTTTAAAGGTTGTACTCATGTATTCCTTGGCATTATCACTTCGTAGTACCTTAATGGAAGTGTTGAATTGAGTTCTCACAAAGATAAAGAAGTTTTGAAATACTTTGGCTACTTCAGATTTGTCTTTTAATAAATAAACCCATGTGGTTCGGGTGTGATCATCAATAAAAGTAACAAACCACCTGGTATGGGTGAGAGTAGGTATTCGAAATTTGGTCCCCGAGATATCACTATGAATTAGTGTAAATGGTGAGGAGGGGTATATTTTGTTTAGGATATGAGGATCGTGTTTGTTTTGCAACCGGCAAGTTTCACATTTGAAAAGGAGTTGAATTTTTATTGAACAAACTGGAAAACACATGCTTCATATAATCAAAACTAGGGTGGCCTGACCGACAATGCCACAAAAATACATCATTATTTTTAGAATTGGAGCTAACTAGTGCTCGTTTTGACTTCCATGCATCTTCTTTCTTTGATTTCAATCTTTCAAGGTAGAATAGTCCATCCCATTTTCTAGAAGTTCCAATCCTCCTCCTCGATTTCAAATCCGAAACACGCATGAGACCATCATCAAAAATGATTCGACATATTTTATCTTTGGTCACCTTACTCACCGATATCAGTTATGGTGAGTTCGGTACAAACAGAACATTATGTATTGTTAACGATCAGATAATGTAATCGTGCCAATTCCCTCAACCTTTGTGAATACACCATTAGCTACTTTGACTTTAAGGTGTTCATGACAGAATTTAATCTTTGTGGAATAAGGTTCGTTACCGGTCATATGGTCGTAGCTCCGAGTCAACTATCCAATTATCTCCATTAGTCATCATAGTGTTGAGGGCTACAATAGAATTACCCGTTTGTACCCGCATTTACACCGGGAGTGGAGTTTGACCGATTCTCGCTATCGATCAACTTGCGAAACTGCACTTCTATCCGCTTAGGCGATCGTCGTTTCCACCTTTGATTCAGCTATGTTCCGTGACTTTGGAAGTTTGATCTGCCATTGGAAGGTCTTCCATGGAGTTTCAAAGATTCTTCTCGATTATGGCCTTTCTTCTTACAATAGTTGCACCATTTGTTAGTCTTCCGTTCTCCATGTGGTCCTTGGACTGCAAGTGCTGATTTTTCGGTTTGACTTGGGCTACTTCGATTCAAGAGTTTTCGACTTTCTTCGAATTGTACGAAGTTGACAACATCAAAGAGTTGGGGAAGTGGTTTCAACCCCATGATTCTACCCCTTATCTCTTCAAAAGTGTCATTTAGCCCGAGGAGAAATCATGTATCCTTCCTTCTTCCACAATCTTCTTGTATAATTGTGCATCTTTGAGACTTTCCTGGGGGTGAACCTCAAATAGGTCCACATTCGCCACAATTTCAGCAATGCATTATAGTATTCGATTCATCGACATATTACCTTGTTGTAAATTCCGAGTTGTCTCTTCAAGTGAATCAAGGCGCGGTGTTTTCAAGAGAGGAGTAGGTTCTCCGAGCAAAGCATCCCATATTTCCTTTGCCGTATGAGCAAGCGGTATCCCTCACGATCTCTAACGTCATTGAGTTGCACAACCAAGTCATGACTTGATTGTTTTCAGCAAACCATGTATCGAAAAGTGGGTCATCGCAATTTGGTTGAGGAGCTGCCCCATTAATATATTTCTCCTTTCTCTTACCTCGGATGTACCTCAGCACACTTTGTGACCATTGGAGATAGTTTCTACCATTAAACTTATGGGTAATAGCCATAACTTGGTGATCAGAAAACTCTGAAGCCATCTCTAAGGTTCTGCTTGGTACTGGGTTACTGGTCATAGAGGAAGAAGATGAAGAGTTTTGGGTTTGAGAATTGGTTCCGGACATAAAAGCTAAGGGAGGTGTTCCGGTTGGTCTTCCAGGGATTGATCCAAATAGAGGAGGGAATTCAGAGGGATTCATGTTTCTGGAGGTCGCCGGAGATCACTATTCAAGGCGCGTGGGGTTCACGCGCCGGCAGTGTGGTGGCGCGTGGAGTTCACGCGCCGACCAGATGGTCGCCGTTTTTCTGGGTTCCGCCGATCGTCATGTCGCGATTCTGTCTGTGGTGGCGGTGTGATGACACGCGCCGTCCTCTTCTCGGATCGAGGATCGTCGGTCCTCACGTTCTTTCTCTCTCGTCCGTCGTATTTCGTCCGCTTTTTACGTGGTTGTGGCTTCGGTCGGACGGAGGAGGAGGTCGACTAGCATTAAGTGTGGCGAAATGAGGAGTTCCGATCTTGGGTCCTTCGATTTTTGATTCGGGACCTCCAGTGCTCGATCACGTGGATTGTTGGAGTGCTCGGCCACCGTGACTACCAACATTGATCGGGGAATTTGGTTTTGCCTCCGCCTTCGAATAGAAGGTGCAAGCTCGATACCATGATGTAATTTAGAGAGGCATAAACATTCGTTTATTGATATATGATTGAATACACGGCCCATGTATATATAGGCTTTAGGAGAGAATCATACAGATTGAAAGTAGAGCACTAAGTGGAACATTACGGGTGTAAAGTAAAGTGGTGAGTGAGTGGAGTAGTAGGTGAGATGATACAGATTGGAAAGTGAATCAGAATAAAACATGACAGAACATAGTGTGATAGAAACAATATTCTAACACATCATAAGAAGTGGTCATCAAGCTTAAGGAATTATCTTGCATCATAGTCTCAAGGGTTGAAACAATTTGACTCGCATATACCCCCATATTCTGAACACTTACCCCAATATTTTGGACACTTGACTTAATGCTAGTGGCAATCTCCTTTTGCTCTCTACTAGATCTCTCTGATGCTTCCACATACTCCTCAAATAGTCTTTCTAAATTAGATTTTTCCTTATACTCAATGGTTTGTTCTTCAATATGTGGATAAGAGTAAAAAGGAGGGGTATTTTCATAAGAGCAATAGACATGTGGATCCCTAAAATTTTGTTGCTCAAAACCTTCACTTGACTGTGCTTATTTATTAGATGATTCATGTTGTAATTTACTAATTATATTTCTTTGAAACACAAGGAGGAAAAATAGTTAAAATTTAGAATAGTAATTTCCGGGCTCTGCGGGCCGGCCCTGGCCCTGGTGCTCTCGGACCGGGCTTTGAAAAACATTTATTTTTCTTATTCCGGGCCCTAGAGGGCCGATCCTGTTAGGCCCTGGCCCTTCACGAGCCGGCTTTGATTGCCATCTCTACTTAGCACCCATAATTCTCAATGCCTATTCCTCCTTCTCATATATTTTTTAGTCAGACACGTAAAAGCAAAAACGCAATGAACACAAAGTCATTGAGAAATCAGCGACACCATACTCCAAAATCAGAATATATTACTTTCGGCTTCCACTGTACACGTAAACTCAGACGCACCATACCTCTTGAGCCCAACACTTCACACTCTGCTCTATTTATTTCTGCAGAATCCTTCACCAAAGAGAGAAACGAAACCGAGAACGTTGAGATAGTGATAACGAGAGACAGAGAGTGAGAGCTCTTATCCTCATTTCCTTCGGCCTTTCCTCAGAAGCTAAGAGAGGAAGAGAGACTGGAAACAAAGAGACAGAACCGAGAGTTCCAGCTGAGATAGAAATGCAGAGACAAGAGAAAGACGAAGGTGAGAGAGAGAGAGAGAAAGCGAAGCTACTTTCCTCTGTTTTCCACCAGTCAAAACAGAGGCATTTGAGATCATCTAGGATCGGTCTCCACTCTCCAAGCCAAAAACAGAGGTGAGTCTTCAAGTCCTTCGTCTCCTAGTTTCATGGGTTCCAACGTGAAGCTTTTACTCTGATTTTGAGTCTCAAAACAGAGAAGGTTTAGCTGGTTTGAATACACTTCTACGTCACGATTTAGTATTAAGAACTTAGAAGCATTTGCTGTCATGTACGCTACATATATATCTATATATATAAATATATCACTGGGTTGTTATATATATATAAGGATATATATATTTATATGTTGCAGTGGGCATATGAAGAAAAGAGAAACCTGGTTGCCTATATATATGTGTGTATGTGTAAACCGTTAGAAATGCTGTCATACCTGTATAAATATATGTATACAAACTCCTTCCTCTCTTTCATTAGCCCAAGATGCTATATGTATAAGAGTGAAAGGAAAGAATATTAATATATATATATATATATATAGACCACTGATATATGTCGTTGCTATTAAAAAAATAAAATAAATAAATAAATAAAAGAGTCCAAGACACTACATAAAGAAAAGAAAGGAAAACATGATTTTGCTGTTAGAAATAATAGGAGTACGTTGCTGTTATATAAATGATACATATATATATATATATATATATATAAGGGTAAAAGATTTCTCCAGTAACTGGACATAAGTTATCTCCTGTGACCCTCAAAACTATGTTGTTTTGGATTAATAAAGGGTGTTTCCGTAATTTTGTTTACCTTTTTATCATATAAATTTTACCGAAACACCCTTCATTAATTCACCTAAAATTATAAACATACCCTTCATTAATTCAAAACGACGTAGTTTTAGGGGTCACTAGAGATAAACTTATCTCCAGTGACTGGAGAAATATTTTTCCCTTTATATATGTATCATTCCTATATTAGAGGAATTTGAAATTTAAAAAGACAGAATCAGATACAACTTACTCCTATATAATAGGATCTAATCTAGCTCATTCCTATATTATTTCATTTATAATATTATTTACAATAAATATATATATATATATATTTTAAAGTTGTTAATATTTATTTAAGCTCCTAATTTAAAGTGTGGATGACGTATTTAATCTTAGAATAGCCTCTAGGAGTTTAAACTAATTGTAGAGTAATAAAAAAATAAATATTAGAAATATTAATGAATAGTAAAATAATAATAAAATAAATAAATAGTAATAAATAATAATATTATTATTAAAAAGAGGAATAAATAATAAATAGAAAAGGAAGTTATTAATTAATAATAAATCGAAAGGAGAATTAATAATTACAATGGTCTCACTGATTTTTCAGTCTCATCATAATGTACCCACTTCAAGCATTCCAAATATATTATTAGTAAAATTTGTATATTTTTAATTTATGAAATTATAAGTTATAATTTTGATTATGTAGAGTTTTAGAAGAGTTATTAATGATTAGTAAATTGGTTGTGGTAGATTGATTTTTGGTTTGTGTTTGAGCTTTTGGATTAGGAGCGGTGTGATAATGGTTAGCTTCGGTGAGAAATAACTACTTTCCACTTGTTATGTGTATTAATATTTGTTTGTGAGTATTTTGTGAAATGATTATGAATATCTTAATATAAATTGCCTTGCAAAACCTTATGATTTGAATTGTGAATATATATATATATATATATATATATATATATATATAAATATATATGATTGAGAATTGAGATATTATGACATATATATGGGAATGATTTTAATTACATGATATGAACGGGAAAATCTTGGAAAATCCCTGTTGAGCTATTTATTTATTGTGATAATTGTGGTAAGGGTTGAATTGGGAAGAAATGTAGTGGTTTATTTCACCACGTGGCGTAGCCTCCATTGGTGCACGATGGTTGACTTTCTATTGTCTCACTTGTTCAATGAGGGACTGGCCCACTAGTTCAATGAGAGCTTGTGACACCCGGCCACTTGTTCAATGAAGGGAAAAGACCCATGGTTTGGGACATGTGCTATGAGGATTTTGGCTGGTCCTCAACACGTGACTAGTGAGCTTTTGAGTAGCTAGTAACATGGTTGGTAATTTAGCCCAGGGTCTAGTCGGCGGAAATAAGGCGGTTCGGTTGGATTGATGGGTGGCATATTGGGAATTGTATTAATGAAAACTGCGATACATAACTTATGATACAGAATTCATGACAGGAAATTTGTGATGTGTATAATAGTGAATTATATTTTTAATACCATTGTTATATATATTGTTCCACTTGGCACCTTACGAGCACATATTAGTATGTGTAACGAGTCGGGTTGATAGTTACCAACATTTTTCATGTGATAGCTCCCGTGTGAGTCTATCAGGGAAGACCTCGGAAGCTTAGGCTACTTCTGCCGAAAGTAGTGCTTTCGTCTTTTTGATATATGTTGGATGATTGTAAATTGCCACAAGGGCTCATTCGACATACTCTGATTTATTTTGTATATTTTGGTAATTGATGAAGTATTACTTAGTGGTTGATCAACCCTTAATTAGTCATTATGTTAAGTAAAATGGTGGACGTTATAAAATTCCATATTGGTCCACTTCAATATCAATTGGCACTCTCATTGATATTCTTTATCACTTTACAGCTTGAAAGTTTGATTTTTGTGCCAATTATATCCTTTCATAAATATTATTTAAGAACAAATGTTATATGAAGTTGAACAAAAACAAAATGACAGCCCAGTGCACAAGGCTCTCTAGATGGAGTCAGGGGAGAGATAGATGTACCATCAAGTGGAAAGGCTATCTATTTCAAGGATTTGAACCCGTGACCTCTAGGTCACATGGCAGCACCTCAAGTTGAACCAAAGTAATACCGAGAAAATCTGAGGGAGCTAATCTATGCTAGAGTTACCTTTGGAGTCCAAAATACGGTTTTACTTGGAATTAAATAGAATATAATATCTATATAGAATGGAGAGTGCATGAAATCATTCAGTTTCAGAAAACAATCTCACAGATGCTTCAAAATGATTGTGATTCTTAATCTAGTACACGAATAAACTCAGTGGAAAAGAGATCCATCAAAACCTGGCTCAACTCGGAAGTGCAAGGATGAATCATAAACTTGATAACTGCCCTCTTGCATGAGCAGATTGAATACCCCAACCCTAATCGGAGTAAACATAATGCTCCAATTACTTGGGTCACCTTCGAAATTTGTCAACACCGTAGATACATAGGAACTATTCTCAGACTTTCCGTTCACGTCGAGCCTGGGCTTAAAAGCGATGTCAATCTTGTCGGCGTTTTCAAGTAGTGTGACTTTGATCGCTGCGGTATCGCAGGCCCGAAATGAGTCCTTATCATCCCACCAACTGAAAGCAAATTTAGGAAAATGGGGCTTTATCTGAAGACAGAGATTGAGAACGAAATGTTAGGAATAGAGAGAAAGCAGCGGGTGAAAGGGTAATGTGTCTGAGAATTAGGACTGCATGCCATTTTTTGCGAGCATTTTCAGAGGCTGGTGTTGAGTTACGCTCCATATGTAAGTTGCAGTTCATGAGGTTTGTAATATCCTCAATTTTCTCTTAAAATTTTCACGTATGAAGTTTATGTAAGTAGAGAAAGTAAATAGTGAAATTTTGACAAAAGTCAAAATTTTACATGAGTTACCCGATTTCATCAAAACTGAAATTTTTGGGACATATATTGGTACAACATGAGATAAAAGGAATTAACATTTATTTGTTCCATTTTAGTTTATTAAATTTGACCAAGGGGATGAGAAGAAGGTGGTATGAATATTTATTAGAGATTATGAGGGAAAATTAAAGAATAATTTGTAAAGGGATGATTTTGGCTTAGAAATTTTAGAGACAATATCATGTGGCACATAGAATCTAATTGAGGAAAGGAAATCCTTATATGGAATTGAGGATTTAATTTTTTTTGACAATTATCCAATATTTGCAACTAAATTAGTAATGAACTAAGTTACAAATAAAAGTCTTGTGGATGATTAAATGGGATCATACTGGTATTGGTATGAACTTCCACAACAACCCACTTCACCAATTTATTAAATCAGCTAAGGCATAAATATGTTTCATATGCCTTCATGGTTAACACGCCACATTCGGTCAAGCATATAAAACTCATAAGCTTTTCTTGTCTAAAGTCTAAAACGCCAACATCACTTTAATATCCAATATTCCATTCTCATGAGCCTTCAAGTACGTAATAGCTAGTTGCCAGGGAAATTTAATTGTATTTCCCAAATTCCAACCGTCATTTCATTCTTTCTTTTCTTTTTCTTTTATCTAAG
Source organism: Acacia melanoxylon (assembly GCA_019022615.1). Classification (NCBI taxonomy): domain Eukaryota; kingdom Viridiplantae; phylum Streptophyta; class Magnoliopsida; order Fabales; family Fabaceae; genus Acacia; species Acacia melanoxylon. Next base: position 593,974 of record JAFJYJ010000072.1, read on the forward strand.
CAATCAGCCAACATAGATCCTTTATTAATTGATCAAGTAAAGCGAGGCTCCCATATACACATGACAATATTCAACCGCCACCTCACCTCTCTAATATAATTGTCTGGACTTATGCTTCAGCCCACCACCACTCCATTTAACATTTATTAATCCTCATCTTCTTTCATTTCTCATTAAGTCGGAAAATTTACACAAAACAGAAAATAGGAACCGAAATAGATAGTGAGACCAAGAGAGAAGTCCAGAGAAGGTAAAGAACAAAGAGGAGGAAGGAAGACCAAGAATCTTGCTTCTCACTACCTAAACACCAAAGGTAAGCTCTCCAAGAACCCTCTCAATTCTCTTTCATCGATTGAACTGTTTGGAGAGGCATATAATGCCTCAAAAATCTGGCTTTGGATAGAGTAAATGAAGAAACTAGTAGAAAATCATAGGTTGAAGCTTATGTGCTGACACTTGTGGTTGTGTGTGAAGAAATATGGTAATTTCAGTTTTGTGTGTTAGATTTCCTTGCTGCGTGGCTACAGAGTCAGGGAGGGATTTACTATGTTTTAAATATAAGTTTGAATTTTGGAAGATAACCTTGAAGAAGAGTTCCTATATTATCATTAGTGCAAATTGAGTTGAAAGTCATGGACTTTTCTCCTTGCCCTGTTTTTCGGTCAGCATTTTTCTCCATAGAGGAGTTGGATTTTGGCCAATTTGATGGTCTTATTGTATTCAAAATTCAAAATTGTGTAGGGTAGAGGTTCGGTAGAAATTTTGGAAGCTCCGGGAATAAATTGTACCGAAACCCGAAAACTGTTTGGAAATTTCAGTCTGGACAGTCATTTTGAAACGAATGTTTGGCCTAGTTAATGATGTCCAATTGCCATGAAACTTTACAGGATTAAAGTAGACATAACAAGGATTAATTTGATAGGTAACACATATTTTTATGAATTATGTACAATTAATTATGAATATTTGAAGTTGACCCCTGAATTTGGACTCTAATTGTGACAGTTAGGGTATTTTTGGAATCTGGGAAAAACCTGCGTGTGAATGGTCATGAAGAGTCTTTTTAGTCAACATTAGACATATTAAGGGTCATTTTGGCTTTTGAACCACCCCAAACGGATTTTCTAGATTTAATTATGAATTTTTGAAGATCAGTCACTGTTTGCTGGAAATTCCTGAAAATGGTGAAAATGGAGGGAACATAAGCTCATATTAAATTCCTTAATAAGAAAAGGAATTTAGTAAATATGGACACATGAATTGAGCTTATTTTAAATCAGCAAAGGAAATATTTACTGAGGAGGAATTAATTATATTTATATTTTGCTATTTTAGGACTGTTGTGATATTGTGCACCGGAGAAATTCATTTATATTCGTGGTCGACTATCAGGTAGTAACCTTAATACTCATATACTCTGTGTGACTTGTGTATGTATGTTTTACCTTGAAATTGCATACATTTAGTTATCATTCATTTTCAATCGCTATGGAACCGGAACATGTTGTGTGCATAATGGCATGTGTTGTGTGCTGTGCCCGGTGGTCTGTGCTGTGTGCTATTAGGACCACTGCAGTTTGTACTGTGTGCTATTAGGACTGCTAGTTCGGATTTGGCTGTGTGCCTTGCTTGTGTGCATGATATGCGAATGCTCTGTGGTTTGTGTTTTTATTCTTGGTTTTCTTACATGCATTGCTTACACATTTTATATGATATTAATGGTTACTCTGGGATTCAATTATGAATCTCAGGCCCTTTTAAGCCCTCTGGCAGCTCATCTAGGTCTGAGCAAGGAGAGAGAGGTAAGGCTATGGAGCTGGACTAGTATGGTGGAGGATGTCGGTGATTTCTTTTGGTTATTTATTTTGGATTCCCGGATGACTATATTTTCATGTATTTATTTTGGGAGTTGTGATGTGGGATGACTGTATATTTAATCCCTCCGGGGAAACGTATCTTCCCGCATTTTATCTTACCAGTATTTAGTTGTCCAAACCGGTGCATGCTCTGCTGCTAATACTCTGATGAATCATGTAAAATAACCTGGGAAAAATAATTTAAAATTTGAAGTAAAGTAAAGGATCGCACTTCCCGCCACCCGAAATGGCGAGGCCGGTAGGTGTGTTACAAGGTTTTCAATTGTGGCGGTTGATCGCTGTTTAATGGTTACCAAGGGAAGCGGTTATTTATGTGTTACGGATCTGTATGAGGCCCATATTCAGTATATGGCCCAACAATGAATATATCACATATTAGGATCTACCTATAATAAAGAGAAATCCTATCTCATCTATAATCAAAGGGATCTATCTTATCTAAAGATAGATTCGACAGTTATGATACTAGGGCCATGGATTACGAGGCCCATACTATCCCACTTGAGGTATACTCTATAAATATAGAGGTCAAACCCTAAGGTGCATATAGACTACTCTCACTAGAGCATACACACCACCCCTTTGGCTAAACGTCTATGTGTGTCTCGAACTACGTGGACTTTGATCCTTATACAGGGTACGTAGGCCCTAGGTTAAGTCCGTCCAACCAACATCAAACATGCTAGTCCATTAGGGCTAGCCACATCTGGTTCTACACCGGAACATTGGCGCCGTCTGTGGGGAATCGGTAAATTTCGATTCCCATGACCAAATATGGTCAATACTAGAAGCAGCAGTCAAATGCCTTTGCACGGGCAGTTCCTGACAATTCGCAGCAGCAAAATCAAAAACTGTAGCAGCCTGCGAGGGGATTTAGAGAAACAATGGTTGTTTGAGCAACGAATTTGCTTTTGAGCTACTTCACAGGGGTTTTCTTATAATTATCCTCTTATCCATATGATGAGAAGATAGTTGGAAGGATCGTCAGGTTCTCTCTTTGGGAATTCTCTCTTTGCAGGATCGACCAGGTTCTCTCTTTGGGAATTCTCTCGTTGGGAATTCCTTTAAGAGAAGGTGTGCATCAGGAAGCACATAAACCATATGTTTAGTCCTTAAACGAGTGACACTTTTCACCTCTGGCATATGCTTCACATGGGTTTTCTTATAATTATCCTCTTATCCACATGATGAGAAGATAGTTGGAAGGATCATCAGAACTCAGAGAAGTCTTTGATGGCCTTAATAAAAACTAGCAGACCTAGAGGATCTTGTTCGACAACTTCATATCTTCCTATCATCATGCCAGGAGCCCAGCACAGCAGCCTCCAGGCCCACCGCGCAACAACAACCACTGGACAGAGGATGAGATCTAGGAATTGATACAGCTGCGGGTTCAATACCCGTTTGAGAATCCCAGATGAGCAAATCAAGATATCCGAGATAGTCGAGGTTGTTGGTAAGCCGAGGCTGATTCAACACCAAAGGAGTTATTTTCACAACTCGGTGATGCAGGGAAGTCAATAATAGGATCACACTACTTTATGTTTGCCTTTGCTATATATGCTTTGTGTTTGTCTTTTTTATATCATTCACATTAGAAACAATTAGCGGATTACTAGAACCCCCAAATATATAGCAATAGCGTCTGATCTCGTTGAACTATTATTTGGTCTATGAGAATTGTTTTGAGGCAGGGCAAACAACAAATCGAGATAACCGAGGTTGTTGTTAAGCCGAGGCTGATTCAACGCTTATGGTATCCTGACTCCATCACGATAGTCGAGGTTGATGATACGCCGAGATGAGGAGGTGCCAAGACGCCGAGGCACGCCGAGATTGTTAGATGCCAAGATTCAGAGAATGCCGGGATCCAGATGAGTATCACCCTCTATCTCATAGATACTCAATCTTTTCTTATTATCAATTATCTATTAACATGTATGAATTCATGGTGAAGAAACCTGTATTCGTAAATCATGTTGCGACGGCTACAGCCGCCAAGTCCATTTTAAAGTCCTTTATTGGATTATTTGCTACGGCAATGTCGTCAGGTCTATCTTAAATTCTTGTAAAGTAAAAGAAGGCGGACCTAGTTTTAACCAAACCTAGTTAAAATCTGAGATCCGTGTAAGTTTTGAAGATGGACCCGGTTACACCGAATCTGGTTAAAATCCGGGCTCCAAGTGAATTTTTGAAGGCGGACCCGATTACACTTAATACAGTTAAAATACGGGATCCATACAAAGTACAGTTAACTCTGCGCGCGCTCCTTAAACGGACCCCGGATAAAGAATTCCTCAGTGGAAATTCAAATTCTTTACTATCGATGGCCAAAGATACTACACCGAGGTCATTTACACCCGTCAGGAATAAAATACACTGAGGTCATTACACCTGGTTAGATTACACCGAGGTCATTACGCCCGGTCAAATTACACCGAGGTCATTACACTTGGTCTTAAATAGAACACAATTTAAAGGGGTTACACCAGGGCTAACAAGCCCAGGTCCTGGAATGTTCGAAACTTGCTCCTAGATAAGAAGATGAATTGTCATTCAGGCCCCGATCATGTCAAAATGTTTAAATGTGCGTTTCCACACCACGGCTGAGCATGTGACGATTTGCCCTTATCCTGGTAAACATCCCGGACAACGAATCCGGAACTCAATAGTACGGTTTATTTACACCTGCTATCATGACCGATATCGAAAGAATCACATTAACAGATTCTGCATAACCAAGACCTTGGCCCGGTCATTGAATAAAACTCTGAACATATGTTCGAGTTCATACACTCAACTTATTGTTGAAATAAAGACTAAACCCGGACATGAGATCCAGATTAAATAGTCAATACACCCCGGTAGCCCAGAACCCTTGACTGCCAGGCTGGGGGCAACAGGACAAGTGTGGCACTGTAAAGCTGTCAACGATATAAGCAAATGGAGTCTATCTCTCTTCATGACAACTCCGATTGGGGGAATTCGGTGTTGCAGCAAACAAACCCGGATGATTGAGGAAGAAGAGATCCCGACGATCATGAAAAGAAACAGACGAAGTTTCAAAGCAAATTAACCCGGACTACATGTCTGGGGGCAATTCAATCAGAATACAAGTAAATCTGGGGCTCGTTGAAACTCGGATAGAAACTTTATCAAAATCAAACAAGTTGTAGCAACTCGGATACGACATCCGAGTTCAATAACAGATCCACCCCGGCAGGTCAAAAGCATGAACTACCAGGCTGGGGGCAACTACTATACAGTTGTCAACGGTGTCAGAAGAACTAACGGAAGCCCTCACGGGGTTATTTGAATTTTCAAATGCTATTCCGGTTGCTTGAACGTTGCTAGTGAAAAAGCATGTTCACCATCAACCGAAGTCGAGGCAAGCAAAACCAAATAACGAGGGAAAGACAAATATATTCCGCCTTGGGAAAAACCTATCGCCTAAACCAGCAAATCGATAGCAAAATACGAATGAATCCGAATTCATCAAGACTCGGACAAAAGCAAATCAAGCTGAAACAACTCAGATCTTTGAGACATTACCTCGAATCTTTGGGGTAGATAACTTCGATAGCCGGGATCAACACCTGGATTCAAATGCAGGCGAACCATCTCGGCACTACCTCGGATCTTGGAGACACTACCTCGGATCTTTAAGCAGCAAACTACTACCTCGGATCTTTGAGATATTACCTCGGATCTGTGAGTAAATGACTTCGGTCGCCAGGGCCAGAATGACCCAACCCAACAATGCGCGATAGACATACGAGAGGGTAAGGTTCACGACAGCCTACCCCGGATAACCTGCTTGAGGACAAAATATATCCCGGCAGCTCAGAAGCCTGAACTACCAGGCTGGGGGGAAACTGTTACGGATCTGCATGAGGCCCATATTCAGTATATGGCCCAACAATGAATATATCACATATTAGGATCTACCTATAATGAAGGGAAATCCTATCTCATCTATAATCAAGGGAGATCTATCTTATCCAAAGATAGATTCGACAGTTATGATACTAGGGATGTGGATTACGAGGCCCATACGATCCCATCTGAGGTACACTCTATAAATACAGAGGTCAAACCCTAAGGTGCATATAGACTACTCTCACTGGAGCATACACACCACCCCTTTGGCTAAACGCCTATGTGTGTCTCGAACTACGTGGACTTTGATCCCTATACAGGGTACGTAGGCCCTAGGCATCGTTCCTAGGTCAAGTCCGCTCCAACCAACATCAAACATGCTAGTCCATTAGGGCTAGCCACATCTGGTTCTACATCGGAACATTATGGTTATGCAAATAAACATTTTGCTGGTAAGGATAATGTTCTCTTTCAACAAACTTAGCCCACATGTCAATCATATATATTAAAATCTTCCGTTATTGTTCATATTCAAATGTTATTTTGTTAATCTGTATATAGTTTCATTGTGTAACTCAGTTGTTTGATTCATTGCTGAGTTTGTAATGATTATTAATGCCACATCAAATGAAAATGATCTAAGTAAATTCCAGTTATCATTATATTTTGTGTGAGTGTGTGTCTATATATAATGAAAGATTATAGCATATATTTTACCGCATAAAAAATATTTACAAATTACTAGTATATGTAAAATATCTTTTAAATTCAAGAAAATATGGGAATATAGGTAGAGTTCATCTGTTTTTTTTTCCCACTAGTTTAAGAAACACTTCATAAAAATCATTGGTATATTTTATTTTCAAAGACAACGTAAAAAAACTTCTAACAAATTTTATTATTGGATTATTCTTATACCAGGTTACTTATATTCATAATATTAAGTTCTCCAATCATACATACTCATGTGATCTTTTATCATATATGTTTATAATTAAATGGTAATAATTCAAAAATATAACACATGGGCAAGTGTGATAGGAGAACTTAACGAAATAAATATAAAGAAATTGACCGAAGTATTTTTCTTTATTATTTTATTTATAATCATGAGCGATACAAATATACAATCAATTTTTGAAACTCTTTAAAATATTGAGACTCACCTCTAATTTGTTAAGTATACTTATATCAAGTTCCTTATAACAATTATGTCAAGTTTTTTAATGGCACGTTGCCACGTGTCTTTTTTTTTTTCATATGGGTTTATAATTAAATAATAATATTTCAAAAATAGAACACAGTCACATATAATTAGAGAACTTGATATAATAGATATAGAGAACTTTGCCTAAGTATTTTCCTTTATAATTTTTTTTAAAGTAAATCTATATTTGGGAAACATGTGGTCAACTCTAAGAGAGAAATCATTACAAGGTGTTGACGCCAAACAAATCAAGTATTCTTGTTCTTTCTTTTTTTTGGATAATCAAATTTTAGGAGAAGGGTTGGGCTCACCCACAGTCCAAGGGCAGGGCGTTTGGAACCCACTCCGCAAATAATTTCAGGACTAAACGTAAACATACCTCCACGTTAGCTTGGATTACCATTGCTTCATAGACTCTAAGATCCGGAGATTAGTCATGAAAAAGTGGATCCGGAGCTCATTTGGTTCAATTCTCGAAATGAAATGGACTAGAATGACCCCGTAACTTGCGGTTTGTAGCTTGTATGCTGATTGTACATTCCTGTTAGCAGTATGAATGCATGATGTTTTATATTTCAAAGGAAATAAGGCTAATCACTATGAGTTTGTCTGGTAGGAGGAAGATGTTTTATATTTCAAAGGAAATGAGGCTTTAGGCCCTATTTGTTACCGAGAAGATTTGAGGAAGGAAAGGAAAGGAATGGAAAGGAAAGGAAAGAAATGGAAGATTAGGAGGGAACTTAAAAAATGTGAGCTGTTTGGTACATTAGGGAATGGAAGTTAGTTGAGGGAAAATGAAATGTTTGGTATGAAGAATTGGGTGTAGGTTAAGTGGGAAGATTGAGTGAAATACCGAGATTGCCCCTGAACAAAAATGGAAAGAAAACCGAAAAAAATGCAACTGATTCGATGGTTGTCGAAACATGAACGAACCCTAACCAAAGTGCAATGAAAATTGAAGTAGATGGCGATGGGCTGTGAAATTGCGCCGACGAGTGGCTCTCGGTGGCAACGAAGACGACGGAGATGGAAGGAATTTGCCCGGAAAATGACGAAAGTATATGGAACGAGCTGCGTAAACGAGTATGAGAAGACAAACAGGGAAGATTAGCACTGAACAATTAACCTAGGCAATGGTGTAGAGAACTGAAGAATGGTTTTAAATAAAACGACAGCTAAACCCCTGACCATTGTGAAGTCGCTCAAAAGGAGTTTGTTGGGTTGGGGAAAGAGAGGTGTCTATGAAGGAGTGAGGAAAATGTGTATTATGGTTCATGTGACTATAATTAATCAGCACAATGAACCAGCCACAAAACAATAATGAAATTGACATGTGTTAAAAAGGCCATAGGAAGTATGAAAAATTGGACTAGTGAGGATGAAGAAGAAGACAGTAACTCGTATGGAATATGAAAAACAGGATGATTGGTTACTGTCAATTTTGGCATTACAAGTGAACCAATCCGAAGAACAGAACATCCTAACATTTTGACAGATTCCATCGCAATGTAATTAATAATGTTTAGTCAACGCATTGTGTGAGAAACCAATCAAAATAAAGCAATTTGAACCAAGACATGACAGAAGCATAAAGCCAAACACGTTTAAAGGAAATAAATCAATGAAATTGGCCTTCGCAAATGCTGCATACTAGTAAACAGGACCATTGTCATGACAGCAACATGAGGCAGAGTCAGATAAATGGACAATGACACCATGTGAACTCTATGGTGAAACGAAACAAAATGTTCAGTTTTTTGGCCTTTTTAAATGTTGTGTAACAAATAATTGACCACTTCCAACAAGGGGCATGTGCCAAGCAAAAATTGCACACAAAGTAACAGAATAAGCATCAGTCATAAAGTTTTCACTTGACAGGATAAAATAACAGCTGAAGTTCAAACGAAAGCACAAAGTTCAAACTCTCATCACAACATGTAAACCATATGTGCAACAGTGAAGTATCTGTCATGCCATGTGAGCTGTAGGGTGAAACGAAATAAAATGAAGGAACTTGGGCTTTTCAAATGCTACATAACAAATAATTATAATAACTTTATGACAACGTCCACCCTAAACCCAAAAAAACTATTGGCTAAACCTAATGTCATACATGAACTCCAATAAATGTAGACAATGTTAACACACAGTAGCATAGAGTAACATCAGTCTAGTATTTAAACACGACAGGAAAACACAAAAGTTTAACTTCCAACCAACCAACAAAGTTCGAACTGTACATGACAGAATGTTAACCATGTCAGCAACAGTGAATCAGCAGGCAAAAGAACACAAAACATAGTCAATACTGTACTGGTTCATTACATTTAACTGAACATAAAAGATAAAACACTCCTAGTTCTTCTTCTTCTTTTCCGATGGGGTCCTCTTTGTACCGGTGCGCCTAGGCGATGATATCTGTGAAGCAGGGAGGTTGACTGGGATATACATTAGAGCAACAGGCCGTGCACTTGGAGGACAAATTGGTGTTGGATCTGCGAAGACATGGAGAAAATTCTCTGCTGCAAGGACGGAACTGAAGGTTGATGCATGAATGAACCTAATGGAACAGCATCTGTTATGTTCCTGGAAGGGGAAGGAGGAGGGTTCACTGGTTGTGGTGTTTCCGGAAGTTCGTCTTCTTCAAGATTAACTTGTTCCTCCATTGCCCCCGGGCACTCTCCTTCGTCACCGGTAGCCCTGTCCCTTCCCCAAACCATGCATAGAGAGTCAAAGTTTGGTAAAGGTTTGGTTCGAAATTCCTTTGCCTTTGGATGAGCCTACACTTTGACCAAGCAATATGTGAGTTATGGAAATGGATGTCATTTGTGATACAGAAGGAAATTAAAATTTTCATACCTTCAGATACTCATCCCACACCTCTGTATCTGCGGTAACAAGGTTGGTCTCCGGATTCCAACCAAATCCAGAAGCGTTAGGCCCGTAAATAATGTCATATGACGCCTGCCATAGCCGCTTCAAGGTCTTTAAGTCTGGAGGTGATGTGAGGAATTGCTTTGATGCCACATCCAGGAAGCTTCTCCTCAATCATCTTTTGCAAGACATTTGCATATCCTGCCTTGAACCCACTGTCTGCCATCCACTTTTGGTCCATTCTCAGAGTAACAAGGCAATCTACCAAGACCCGATCCTCAACTGCAGTCCACATCTTGATCCTCGTCCTACTTTCCTGTTCAGCCGGATCCATCTAAAACAAACATTGATTGAGGCTAAATATTGCAAGTATACATAGTTATCTATTAACAATAAAATCCCACACCACACCACCGACAAAGCCAAAGATGAACTTAAATTGAAATTCAGATTGACATTGCACATAGTTGTTTTTAAATTGAAATACAGACGGAATAAATTGGCCTTAAAGCTAGCAATACTAGTCAATAACTTAGTTATCAGTTATCTGCAAGTGGCACAAAGGCAGCAAACATTTCATTTGCATCTTGTTCCCTATAATTAGTCCAGACTTCACTCGTTTCCATTGGAACTAGGGGCGTGTTGTCAATCGGTGTAAGTCCAGTCTGAAAGGACTCAATCTGCTCATCAAGGGGATCTTGAACACTCTCCTGATGAATGAGATTATGGAGCAAACAACAAGCAACGATGTATCTGTTTTGCAGCCTGACTAGATAAAAAGATGGGCTCCTCAATATTGCCCACCGTAACATGAGTATGCCAAAGCACTTTCTATTACATTTCGGGCCGCAGAATGTTGCATGTTGAAACACTCATGCGCTGTTTGGGGTTGATGTCCTGGTCTCCAGTCATTAAGGTGGTACCTTTGACCTCTATAAGGAGCCAAAAAACCCTGGCAATTACTGTAACCAGCATCCACCAAGTAGTAGTTCCATGCTCAAACATATACAAGTTAGCAAACAATAGTATAACATAATTTAAACCAAGTAATGCACGATGACACCGGTACCTAGTGGTACTCTTAGTCCAAATTGTCTCCTTATGGCATCTCTCAACACCCTCCCATCCGCAGCTGAGCCTTCCCACCCGGGAAAAACAAATATGAATTCGTCATCCGGTGAGCATACCCCAAGGACATTAGTTGTTACCTCCCCTTTTCTATTTCGGTATCTCCCCTTGTGTTGTGCAGGGACTTGAACACGTATGTGCGTACCATCCAATGCACCAAGGCACCCCTGAAATGACAAAAACATTATCACAGTTAAGGTCAAACCATTGTGTCAATACTCTATTAAATTACTCACACAATAACATTATGAACATACCTTGAACCACTTCCAACGATGATCATTTGAGTCCTCCGGAATTGGCTCTGGTTTCTTCAAAAGCAATGATTGAAGTCTAATGGTTGCATTGAGCACTAGTTTGAAGTATCTACTAATGGTTTCTCCTGACCTTCCAAACTCAAACTATATCACTCTGTTCTTCACATGATGGGCCAATATGTGAAGGAACATAGCCACTTGCTCATGAACTAGCATATGTTTAGTTGCTCTCAATCCGCCTATTGTGTCTAACATGTGACACAATTTATCAAACGCCCTAAGTACATCCTAATTTGGTTGAAGCATGTGGTGTCACTACTATATATCATCGCCCTTAAATTCGCTCTCTTCGCATGAAAATCTAATCTAAACGTCCTATCCGGTAAGTGCCTTGGTCTACCTGCTCCCACAACCACTATCATCGTCACAAGCAAGGTCCTCACTGCTAGTAGCAAAGTTATGCACCCAGCCAACATTCCGACCATTCCCCGTAAACGTGGCTCCATACCTACACAATTTTTCACCGCACCAATCTCTTTTTTATCATAATCTGTCACTCCTCTTTACAAACTACCACTATTTAACATTCTGGCATTTCTATCTTTCATCACATCGGCTCAATTTAGACCACTACTTATCACTCAAAATTTCACTCACTCAATTAACGTGATATGTCTGATGTTCGAACTGGGGTCTCTGGTTCGAACGTCATGTTCAGTTGTTTATTTGCTATTACTTGTTTTCATTTCAGCTTTAACAAGACTTACAAAACCCATATTTCATTTTCGGTAAAAAAAAACCTTCACCCAACAATCAAATTTCATACATAAACACACCTCCCATTATTCAAAATTTAATCATTCACAAAACCACAACACGTTGTATATAAACAAACAACATATTTAATTTCAAGTAAACTTTGGATGAGTCTGAATATTGCTTCACAATGCATTCCACTGTCAGAGTGTGTCCCCCCTCCCCCAGATCGAAGCAACTGGGCAAAGAACAGCTCAGACCCCCCCCCCCAAAGCTCGAAGCAACAGTGCAAGGAACGAACAGCTCAGACCCATAAAGGTAAATCACAGATAAATTGATTTCGAATGAATACTGACCTCAAATGCAACTCTATCCCTCTGGGTTCAACTTCTCCTTCGCCGAAAAAACGACCACTGTAGATACAAGCTTCTTCACCGACACCTTCGTCCAGCTCGCGCGTTGCTCGTGCTTTTAATGGATACAGTGTTTTCAAGGGGCCTTTTTGTCCAACATTTTCACCTTCCCGGGAAGATTTCAACCTTCCCGCCTATTTCGGATGGAATGAAGGTTCCAATGATTGATGGAACTTTGCAACTCGCAGGATGTATGCTTGACGGAAGACGCGGGAAACAAACACGTTTTTTGGGCTGGAAAGTTGTTATCTTCCCTTTCCCTCGGCCTAATTCTTTCTAACAAACAGTGCCTTATATTCCAACGTTTTCTTGGCCATATAAGCCAACAATATTCAGGAAAACCAAAGGAATTAACTTCATTTCCAAAATGAAAACCCCATTTCAAACGGAAAGATTAACATTATTCTCTTAACTGGATTTGGAATCTGACTGATACATATTTGTTCGAGTGATAAATAGGACTGTACTTCTCGTTTACAGAGGGAAAGAGTGAAGAGGCCATAAATATTTATGAACTATTAAGAACTGTGGAACTGGAAGGGGTAAGTGCGCCCTCATGTCAGCAACATCATCTTACACTTGATTTTAAGACAAATGGCCGAGAAAGATATTCAACACTCAAGTGCAACAAGAGTAGCTCTAGATTTTCAATTAAGTTTTTCCACTCATTGCAAAATCTGGCAACGGTTGCTCCATCCAGCGCCCTATGATCTGCACCAATATTAACCTGAAACCAACAGTAATGATATCTCAGTTTGTGTATGGTCAGATTTCATTTACGTGAGAAAATCAGAGGAAGACACTTACAGTCATGAGTGATGCAGGATACACACTCCCGTCGTCTGCCAACTGCGGAACTTTCTGAATGCGACCGATTGCAATAATGGATACTTCAGGCAGATTCAAAAGTGGGCAACCAAACTTCCCGCCAATTGCTCCAATGTTGCTTAAAGTAATTGTTCCCCCACATATATCCTCATGATTAAGCTTGTTATCCGACGCCAATCCTTATAGTCTTGATAGTTCTTTGGTTATCTAACTACACAAATCTTAATTACATAAAAGTAGTCAAGCTTTCTGACCGACACATTAAGAAAATGGCAGGCTCAAAATACAAAAAAAAAAAAAAAAAAAAAAAAAAGCAAGGCGGTTATGAAAAAGGGATAATGGGGAAGGTAGTTATACAACATTTTTTAATTAATAATTGGTGTGGTAGGTACAAAATATTTAGTAAATATTTAATTTAATATTTTGATTATTCCCTTAAATATTTAAATAAGAAATAAAAGCAAAGCGAGTTATGAAAGATAGATAATGGGGAAGGTAGTTACATAATATTTTGAAAATTAATAATTGGGGTGGTAGGTACAAAATATTTAGTAAATATTTAATTTAATATTTTGATTATTCCCTTAAATATTTAAATAAGAAATAAAAAAAAGGCAGTTATGAAAGATAGATAATGGGGAAGGTAGTTACATAATATTTTAAAAATTAATAATTGGGGTGGTAGGTACAAAATATTTAGTAAAAATTTTGATTATTCCCTTACAAATATTAACTATATAAAAGTAGAATAGTAAACATCTCTCTAGCCAACACATCGGCAAAATGGCATAATTATTGGGCCTGTTGGGTTGATGATGAGAAACAATGGCTTATTTTCCCTCCGATTTTTGTAGAAGCTCGATAGGAAAAAAGTTAAGTTATAAGTGTGATTTGTATTTGAATTGACAGTAACAGAAGTGACTTTTTTTTCCAAATGGAGACATGTTTGGATTGTTATTTGAAAAGTCGATTAAAATGAAAAATAACATAAATCTTATTGAATCTGCATATATTAATATTAGTTGTATATATTATAGTAATTGAAGATAAAAATTTAAATTTAAGAACAAAGTTCAATTATTTTAAAAAAATTAATAAATAATAAAAGTCCTTAGTTAACATAAGAAAGATATTTCTCAGGGAAAAAAAATTGTCCCTTCCCTCTCTCTTCTCCTCTCTTATTTTCTCTCTCCCGTGTGATGCAAAAAAGAACAAAAAGTCAAGCTCAACCCAAAGCTCCCCTCCCTAGCTTCTGGAAAAAAAAAAAAAAAGGCTACTTTTTTGCGGAAAGTAGGATTGAAAAAAAAACTGAGTCAAACGGACCACTTTTACTCTATTGGGCTTCTGCTCCACTAGACTCCCAACATTGCCCAAAAGCTCTCCACTGGGCTCTCCAAACAGGCACATTATCATATTCAAAGGTTTGTCTCGTAGACACTAGTGTGTGAAGTATTGCTATATTTTTGCTGCTTTTCCTTTAACTTGAAGATTGACTGTGTTTAAGTTCGTATAGGATAAATGTAATGCATTATTGTTAGGTGAAAGATGTGCATTCAAGGAAAACTATTGAAGTATTAACTTTTAAATTTAATCAAGATTTATATGGCATTGGATTAATCCGAGTTTTATTGTCTGCATTTCTTCTTTGTAAATGAGAATTGTCAAGAGTTCAATTGTGAGTCTTTTACTTGAATATACTTTAGAGCTTAACCTATTCTTCTCTGATGCTTAGCTGTTGTTAAATTTAGATTAATACATGAACCTTCCTTTTTTGTTTTCCAGATTTGACACAATGATTTTTGCTATTGGTTCACACAACATTGGAATTGCTATGGCTACTCCAAATGGTTTAGTTGTACCAAACATAAAAAAATGCTCAATCTCTTTCCATCTTGGAGGTTAGTTTACACTCATTATGGTTGTTTACATTAGCAGGTTCTTTGGCATTCATCTAAGTTTTATCCAAAAAATAATAATAATAATAATAATAATAATAATAATGCAAAGCTCCACCTCCTTTTACTGCTATAAATGAGTTTACCACACTTTTCTTCGACTTAACATAAATGGTAGTGGTAAGGATTAGCTGGTTTACTATATTTCATGCATGTAATCAAAAGAAAAAAATGATTAAAAATCATGAAAATTTTACCGCAGGGGAACTGTCTTGTCTTCAAAAATCCACTCAAATTTAGATGTTGTATCAGAGTTGTTTCCTTCCACAGGCTGAGACTGATTTCCTCATTCAGCATTCAAGGAAACAGATTGATCTTTAATGATTCCCTTCATGACATCATACTTAAGCACATCTTCTTTCAAAACCCTACCATCTTTTCCAGTACCACAAACATCATTAATGTCTTTACCATGTTGTTTTGCTAGACACCTTACAGAAGGTGTTGATAGAACTCCACCTCGTTTACCTTTGTCATCGTCATGTGTTGATGGAACTCCGCCTTGTTTACCTTTTTCATTATCAGAACTTGGTGACTGTACATTTTCTAAATCCCTAAAAATCAATGCCGGTAACGAAGACTCGTTAACTATTAACTTTGCTAGGGTTTCCCCAACCTGCAATTTCACCCAACAAAAGTTTAATCACATCTTTAAGTCTCCAAATACAACACAACAATAATAGCAACAAGTTTTATCCAACTAAGTGAAGTTGGCTACATGAATTGTATGGCGATTCTCTTCTATAAACAACCAATACTTTAAATATATCATTCTCCAATCACAATATAAAATGATAAATTTTTTGTTAAGAAATAAAAAGATTATTTTGTTAAAAATATTAAATACAGTTTCAAATAATGCAATACTGTATATCTTCTAAACACTGCTCCCCCTGCAATCTTCATACAAAGGAAATGCAACACTCCATGGGCCTCAAAGATAGTTGCAAAAATTGTTATGACTTATGCATTATTCTCATACTTCATGTTCTTATGTTATAAAGACGAGGGAAAATAGTAAATTAGCCACTAAAAGCACTACTCAAATACAAGTACCTCTCTTACCCACTCATGGTTGATCCTGTCCCAAGGAAAGAGTAAGCATAACAACGAGAGATGGAGATGAAATTGCATAAAACAAGGCATATATTTTCAAGCAATGTTCTGAGAATGATATTTTCAAATATTCCTTAATGAGCCTAGGCTACATAAACAGCCTCAGTATTATGACGAAGATGTTAAATTTTTCTTTCAGAAACTCAAATACCAATTCACTATGGTTTCTCTCCCACTTGACTGCATGGATTGTCTAAGAAATATTTAGGATGCTTCCCCTCTTTCCTCCTCTTCACCTACCCTTTTAGATCTCTCACTTATCCCCATAAGTTTAACATATCTGAAATTATAACGACAGCTTAGTTTACTCCCATTTGAACCATAAATGTTTCAACTGTCTATTTCAACTAACTCTTTTCAGATCTCTAACTTTTTTTTTGTTCAAATTCATTCACAGACTGGTGGATGTTATAATGTTAACATCAATCAATATGTACAATTATAAGCATAATTTTAATGAACCATATCCTCTGCTTTTAATGTCTGAAGTCCCCACCTTGACAATATTACCAGGAACAAAGAGAAGATGAGCAACTTTCCCCTTGTAATTTCTATAGTTGCAACGACATGTAATTTCTATAGTTGCTTTATCGCTTTGAACTTCACAGAGTGGTTGAAATTCTTCAACTTGGTCCCCCTGCCAAAATGACATAATACTGGGATAACTAGTTTTAAAAGTCCAAATTAAAACTGGAGCAGGATTCAACTTATTGAAGGTTCTATTCCCCCTACAAAATATGTTGTGTGTATTTAGAAACGGAAAGGAGTTCATTTTTTTGAAAAAGCATAGAATTGAGGACAGAAGTCATGATAGAACATTGTGCATTTGTGCAAAGCAGTGAGGAAATAAGGAACCAACCAGTCGCTCGCCTCTTGCACAAAGCATTTGAGAAGCTCACATTCTGCAATACCTTCACCTGTTTGTGCCAACGGAACGTCAACCATCTCACCCACAGGGAGGTTGTTAGATAGGTTGTATAAATTTAGAAGAACTGGGGAAAGAGGGAAAGAAGGTGAAGAACAAAACAGAAGAGAGGAGAGGGAGAGAGAAACAGAGACGGAGAGGGACAGAAACTACTGCACTATTGCTTATTCTTATTCATCATTCAACAACACAATTCCTTAGTCTAAGTCCCCTTTATATAGGATACTGAATTAGACCAGCCGTACCAACAGAAATAACAGAATAACAGTAATACTCACTAACTACTAACTCTAACTTCCTAACTAATTAACTAACTCTTATATTTTCAACAACTTACATATCAGAGGTCTGCCACGGCTTCAGTGGAAAAGCAGCATGTCTTCATATGCGAAACATTGAACTGCAAAGTGGAGATTTGATTAACAGCAATGTGGTCACAAGCTAATTGCAGCCACTAAAAGTTGGAATTTAGTGACATGATCAGACTAACTGAAGCAAGTTCAACACTAACAGAATAACACTAATTGAATAGTGAAATTAGTGCCATCGGGTAGTAATTGACAAAACTAATGAGAAATTAATTACATCAAATTTGGTGGCCCAAAATCAATTTTACCACATCAGTTTTGACTCAGGTCAAAAGAACTTCAAGCAACTCACAAAAGCACAGAATACCCTGACATTGAGATTCTAATTAGGATCACATAAGATAAGAATGGACTGGATATATTGGAAATATTTATACTGTGATACTTCATGAGAAACATACAAGTAAAAAGATGGTACTGTGATTCTTGTGAGATATCCTATAGCTTTTTAGTGGGAATTGGACAAATGTGGGGTATAACAATGAGAATTGAAACGACGCCGTATATCAAAGGAAAATCAAACTGAATAGTTGATGCAACGTGAACAATTATTATGGACTCATATAGCTCATCTGTGACCCAACAAGATGAACCAATACGATACGATATGACGACACAACATTTGTGCGTTTAGAACTTGGGAAGCGAAAGCTCAAATTAGTCTAAACCCTAATCTAAGGTACACTCTATATATAGAGGGTAAACCTAAGGTACACACATTCTATTCATATCCTTTTACTATTCAGCCTCACAGAACACACACCCCACCCCCACCCTCTTTGGCTAAAAGCTTATTTGTGTATGAAATTACGTGACTTTGATCCATTTCAAAGGTACGTAGGCCCTAAGTTAGATTATTCTGCGCTGTCAAGTCAATCTGTGTTCTTACTTCACAACAACATCAATAGTGACAACTAACATTTATATCCTCTAGAGCTCTGGCCCGCCTAAACGGCTCTGGAGTGTAGCTGAAAGGGTGACAAGAACATTATTCATTCTTCAAAGATTGTTTCGAGATGAAACGGTTTTTTCTGATTCTATGCTTTGGAGGAGTTCTGAGAATCAAAATTACGTTTGTTAACCCATTTTATTTTTACTCCGAGAATCGAATTACGTTTGGTAACACATTTTTTTTTTTCATTCCGAGAATCGAATTACGTTTAACACATTTTATTTTTATTTTAATTATAATTACCTAATACAATACAAATATATTTCTTTATTTTTTTTGTTTACAAATTTCATCAACGAAAAAAAAAATTAACCAAAATGCCAACATTTCATATTTAACAAAAAATATCTAAAAAATATAATTCATATTTTAACCAAAATGTCATTTTCTTTAATAATTAATATAATTATTATACTTTACAAATAAATTTAAATTTCCTAAAAAAATTATTTATGTAATTTTTATATTCAAAAAATTATTTATGTATAACGGTGGTGGGGGCGGTGGTGGTGGTGGGGTGGCGGTGGTGGTGGGGTTGTGGAGGGTGGTGGTGGCGGTGGCGGCGGCGGTGGTGGATTTTTGTCAGAAGAGGAAAGAGTCTTTTTTTTTTTGTGGAGAAAAATGATTCTGATTTTGTGCCTTGGAACGCAGGTTTGAAAATTTTAACTTCTTTTTTTACTCCTCATCATCAAACATCATCAAAAATAAACCGGTTCATCAAGGGGAGTAAAAAAAAAAATCGGATTTACCAAACACAATTCCCATATATTTTTGTTTTTGGGCACAGAAATTAAGAAAAAATTCATTCTGGGAGCGTTACCATACACATCCAAGAAGACCCAGAAAAGAACTTCCGAACCGGTGCGTTTTGTTCCGACGGAGAAGAGCTAAGGGAGATGTCAGGACAGAGCATCGCCGGCGGAAACCCCAAACCGTCCTCTGCCATATCCGGCTGCTCAGCATCCTGCTCCGGCTGTCTGCACAGAGGTCTCTTGCGGATCAATGAAGAGGGAAACTAATTAAAGGCAAGAATTTCTTTCGTTCTTGATTATTTGTAATTTGTAATGCATAGAAGGGATATTATTTGTGGAAGAGGACGGTGGAACCGTTGCAAATTGAAGCAAAAACTAGATAATCGATTTTGCCACACGAATAATTGAACTAATCCAAAATAAGGATGAAGGATCATAAGGTCATTTCGCCAGAGAAATCCAAAAGCATGACCTAATCCAGACTAGGAGTTGACCAGAGGAGTATCATTTTGGTATTGGACAGCCATAAGTAATTTTTAAGAAAATGAAATATATTCCTTTAAGTCCTTATTATAAGGCACCAACTAATAAGTTTATTTGGTCTTTTTTATAAGGCATTTGCTTGTTCTCAATGAGCAATTATTATTTTTTTCCATGTCTGCCCCTAATTAATAAAAGTAGTGGGTGAGAGTAATAATTAATATAGTATTAAAGTTTAGTGCAATTAGTAGGAGTAATATGAGAAATTACTTAGATTCTAGGACAACTTTATTGACTTTAACTACCTTTATTGGTTTGTGAGAAAAGTTAGTTGGTGCATTATAATAAGGACCAGAGGGAGTACACTCCATATATTGCATATCCCTCGAATACAAATTATAAGATCAAGTTAATTTCTTTTAGAATTAAAAAAGCTAATTAAATTACTTTAGAGTATTTTTATTTTTTCTCCAAACTAATTAGTTTGACTAATAAGTTAATATATAATATAAGCTTACACAATATATGATATGCTTAAGTAACTTATTTAGTTTCTTTAACCTCTCCAAAAAAATAACTCGTTTTTATAATTAGGACCGGAGGTAGTAGTACAAAATTTTGTTTATTATAATATAATAATGGAATTAAATTTTTAGTGACTAAATTCTATTTTTTTTTTTTTGTATTTTGGTAATTTTATATTGTATATTAATAGATGGTACTCCCTCCGGTCCTAATTATAGGACATATTTATCAAACTTTGGAGAGATTAAGAATAGTAGTTAAATTAGTTAATTATACTTATTTTCCTAAAATGTCCTTATTTAAAATTTAAAATGACTTCAAAAAAATATTGTTGAATCAATAACCATATACGCTTGTACCTCTCTGACCTCACATGACTTCTCCAAACTCTGACACATCTGGAGATAAATCCATGAGTGTAGGCCTTTTTTTTCCTAATAAAAATATGTGTTGTGTGAGTGTATTTATCACCCTACACATACATACATATAGTGTCGCGGTTGATTCCGACGATAGTACGTTGGAGCCCTAACTAGATTCCGGCGATTGTACCTTCACCGTCGATAGTGCAGTGTCGCGCTGGATTCGGACGGAGGGAGGGAGGAGCTATATTGAAGTTTCAAAGCTTGAGCTTGCTCTTTTTGTTTAAGTCGTGTTCTCTGGTCTCTATTCTCTGTTATTTTCCTTGCTCTGATTTATGAAGAATTGTTGTCATATGCTTGGATTTGGTGAATTTACTCTCACTATTGCACTCAGACCCTTTGTTTGCTGCTGGACTGTGGACTTAAAGTGTGAAAAACTGATTCTTAAGCTTGCTAGTGAATTTTGGAACTCAATAAATTGCTGGTGTGGGCATTTGAGTGAATTTCCAGGCTACATTAGTTGTTTACAAGGGGTGTGTGATAACCTATATGTTAGGTACTCTGTGTGCTATATGTTTGTGCCAACCACGGTTACATAGTTACTTGGTGATTTCATTGAATTGTATCTCTGTTTATGCAATTTCTTGTTCATATCAAAATGTGTTGTAACTTAAAAAAGTATTTGAGATTCATTGGAATATTTTTTTTCCTGTGTCTGGCCATATTAAGAAGTATTTGATCTGTTACCATGAGACTTGAAAAAATTTATTCATAGACTTAAAGAACATTATTAACACAATCATGAATTTCAAAACGGGCTATTAAAGAAAGAAAATTGCTATTAAGAAAAACGCATGACTGTCTTGAATGCGTATGTTTTGTTAATGGGTTTTAACCTCCTATAAATATAAATATAAATAATAATAATAATAATAATAATAATAATAATAATAATACTGGTGCTATTTGTAAGAATTAAATTGTTTGTAGCACTCATGCTCCCTCTCAGCCCAGAACGATGGAGCTTGGATGATCTGTCTTTGCTTTTGTTTTTGTTTCTCAGTTCATTAATGTTGTCTTTTGTGTCTGTACGTTTGTTCTCTTTGTTTTATTGTCTCCAGAGCTTAGTTTCTTCGCTTTTTCCCAGTCTATTGGTGTGCGTTTTTTCTCCTGATGTAATATCTTTTGCTCAGTAATGAATTTCATAGAATTGGTTAAAAAAAAAATTTGTTTGTAGCACTTCAACTGGATGGAATGATAAACCAAACACTATTTTGTTCAATCTTACTACTACTAAAGAATTTACAGAGTTTGCTGTTATCAAAAGTTGCTATGGTCATCATATTTTCAGTTATGTAGAAAGCCTTGGGCCTGTTGGAGGAATGAAATTATCTGAAATAGAGCATCTGGACTTTTTAGTGATATTGATGGTAAAGGGGAAAATGATGAACCAAAACCTATTCTATCTCTATTCAACCTCACCACCAATGAATTCAATATGCATTCTACCCACAGATGTATCAATGGCAGGGAATTTTCAATTATGTAGTAAGCATTTACTATCTGGCCACATCCACATTGAAGACTCTAGATCTTAAGTGTCTATTATATTGCAGATTTGCTTATTTTAAGGACTTTCATTGTTCTGATTTTTATAAATAGCTAATATGCAACTCATGGAAGGAGACTTTTAATGAATGGAATATTTTATTTTCTTCCTTATCTCTCCCTCTCTATCATGCACTTCTTTTTCCTTAATATTCTACCTCTGTTTGCATCATTCTGTGATCAGTTAGATTGTGCTTCATTTTATATCACGCTGTTCAGTTCTCTTTCAAGATGGATGTGATTTAGTTGCTGGTGTGTTGATTACATGGAATTTTCTGTCAGATGAGAAGGAGGAAAAGTAAGTGAATTTCAGTTTTAATTTCATTCACTCTAGTTCATGAACTTTGTTGTTTTCTCATCATTTCATATTTATGTGTGGACAATTTGTGCGGGAAAATATATTCTCGTTTCATAAAATATTATGATACAATCGCATATTTATATACAAAAGAGAGAGATATGATGAGGGCCTTTAATCATCTATATTATCTAACATAATGAGACTGCTGATATTGGTCATAAGCAAAATTGCTTCATATCACCCTTATAATTATATTCTACTCTGCATATATGACCAACTAAAAAATGTTCTGGGCCGGACTTCATTTCTTGACTCTGACCAGTTAATATCCAAACAAGAAATGAAAGTCAATACGAATGTGCTGTTTTGCCTTTAATTCTAGTGTACGTCATGTTTATAATTTATTTTGGTAATAAATGGAAAACATCAACCAAGCCAACAAAATTAGGTCAGACACTGGGCAATTTAAACTAGAAACTATAATCTATGCATCTCTCAACTCTCTGCATTTGCCTTTATGTTTAACCTTTTCAAAAAGTCGAACCATATTGTTCTCTTGCTGTTAGGACAAAATAGTCCTTACCTTATTGTGTGTAATACTGTAAGAATGCTATTTGTCATATATGTCACATGTATGGCTCTGATTCATTTGTAACAAATATTGTTAGACCTAATACACTATATAAAGGATAGGGCCATAGTCTAAATATTTACTCTAGGCTATTCATTCACTATACTTGTCCTATTCTTTCTTGGTATTGATGACAGAAAATCCATGAGCGGTTATTGTGTATATTTAGGAGGCACACTCTTATCATGGCGGTCTAAGAAACAAGTAGTCTCGAGATCTAGCTCAAAATCAGAATATCGGTCTCTATCTGATAGAGCGGCAGCACTCAAATGGCTTCATTCCCTCATGACAGAAATTGGTCGTTACAGTAGGCAACCCTAAATTATATGGTGTGACAATATGAGTGCTCAAGCTCTTGCTTCAAATCTAGTACATCATGCTAGAAGCAAGCACATTGACATAGATGTTCATTTTATCAGAGATCAAGTTTTATCTGGTTCCATAGAAGTCAGATATATTCCTTCATCTAGTTAAATAGTTGATTGTCTCACTAAGTCCTTATCTCACTCTCGGTTTTCTTATTTTAGAATAAACTTGGTGTATGTTCCATACCCTCTCGTTTGAGGGGGAATGTTAGGACAAAATAGTCTTTAGCTTATTGTGTGTAATACTGTAAGAATGCTAGCTGTCATATATGCCACATGTCCCTGATTCATTTGTAACAAATATTGTTAGACCTAATACACTATATAAAGGATAGAGCTAGAGTCTGAATATTTACTCTAAGCTATTCATTCACTATACTTGTCCTATTCTTTCTCTTGCTCATTTAGACGGTTCACCATTTTCAGTTCTGGTAGTTTCCCTTGTCTGTGTTATAAGTAGTTGATTTTGGAGTTATCTGTGAGGCAGATAAGTTCTTTAGTGTCTACACAATTAATAGGGGCCTTTGTGTGACTTTTCCTTATTAGATTGGATACTACTGATTGGACTTATGTCATGTAAAATGCTATGAAATCACAGAATAATAGGCTTAACAATCATAAACAGGCTGAAACACTAATGTCCTTAACATAAGTGCCAACTGTCTTATTTTGCAATATTCATCTTGGTTTTGATTGATTGAAAGGAGTGATATAAAGGCTGTGGAATTGGGGATGTCTTGATTAAGTGGGGCTATGCTTGATCAAGAATTCGTTGCATTTGATACCGAAGATTATTCCATTTTTCTTATTTGGTGATTGGTGATAAGACTTTGGGACTTATGGCTAATGAAAGAGTCACTCTTCTTGGGAGGTAATAAAATCTGAGGAAAACTTTGTCGGTTGAGAAAATAGTTGGCTGTGGTGCACCTAGAGAAAAGTTACAAGTGTGGTTAGTGTAAATAGAGGTTTAGAGTCTTTTTTATACAGGAAATCTTGAGTTCATTGATATAGTTTTTCAATTAATGTTGGTTCAGTCCCTTCTGTTTCTCCCCACCTTATATTCTTAAGAAATATAAGGGGATAAGCTTGAGTCATTGAGCCATTGGTAGATTCCATTCATCATCATCAAAGTTTTTCTGAGACTGAAGATGGTCAAATCCTACAACAGATGCCATTTTGTATTCTGCTTAAATTGTACTCTGATATCTGATAGGTTAGTTGTAAAAGATTAGAAGAAGTAGGGGAATAGAGAAGGGAGGAGTGCAGAACTGCTGCCACTCATTGATTCATTCATCATCAAATCATTCAATTCATACCTGATCTCATTAGTCTATCAGCCTTTATATAGTATATTACTAGGCTTAGGACTCAAGGCCCAATAGCTAAAACTGACTAACTGAAATCACTAACTTCCTAACTAACAGAGTAACAGCAACACTACTACTAACCAACTGACCTAACTGCCTAATTAACCCAGCGGAAATAACAACAATAGAAACAGTAATACTAACTTTACACCTTACATATCAATATCACCCCAAGAAATCCTCCATCCAGGGACGTTGGTTGGTACTCTTATGATTCTGAAATTATTTATAATTTGTTATTCATTAACCTATGTTCCATGAAGAGGTTCTTTTAGTGGCAGAAATTGTATTAGTATAAACAGTTAGCAAACAGACCATCCTATTAAAACCATTAATGAAACTCTTTAATGAACATGTCACCAAATTCATTTGTAAAATTCAAAATTTGATGTACACAATTGTAATGAAACTACTGTGCAGAAATCAAAGTTGCTTCCTTTTTGAAGTTTTAGCTAGCAAGACCACTTGGATGAAGAGAATTTAGCTTGTACATGTCATCCTACATCTTGTCTTATGGGATTTAGTAAATAACTCTACTCTAATCGAAGTTCATTGGCAGGCCAGATGTTTCTGAGTTGGAGGCAAAGATTTCTGAACAATCAAAAATCTTGTTGAATCTTCAGCAGAAAGTTGATGATTTGGCATCAAAGGTTTATTACCAAGCTTATTAATCTCCTTGCTGTCTTTTTTGTGATTTTATTTTTGTTTAAGAAATATATTATATTAAGAAGTGGAAGATACAAAAAATACAAATGAGGAGGAAATGAACATCCTCCCAATATAAATGACCAATTTGCTACATATATCAAATATCTTTTGAACTGCGTCCTCTGCTTTCCCTGCAGCTTATCCTATGCAAACTGACATTTCTATCTAAGATTTTAAAGCGAAAACTATTACAAATGTAGAATTACAGAACAACTGTGTGATGAATTAATGATAAAGTTTTCTGTAGTTTTTTATTTCTGAAATCCATGTTGCTTAGTTTCATTGTTATTTTTCTCCAATTCTCCATCTGAAATATTTTTAAAAGCCTTATTGTCATTCTTGTCTATCAAGCTGTAAATAAGGAAACTTTAGTGTCAATATTTTCTGAATGTAATTTCAGTTTGCTTATTTTGATGTAATTGCTGTTTACAATATGTAGCATGCTTACAATCCAGATGAGGAGTATACGGAGGTGGAAGCCAAACTGCGACCACATTTGGAATCTTTCCTGGAAACTGCAAGAACTTTCAATATAATATATACAAAGGTTTGACTACTGGAAAACAGAATATTAAACAGAGAGAATTGAGATGAAAAGAGTATTTGATCCTTGTATTGATGAATAGTTGAGTCTGTCAATATATAGACTCTAATAGTAACAGATGTGTGTGTGATGAGCTGTACACGTGCATAACCGTATACTAACAACTTCTAGAATAGTTTCTAACTAGTCAACTGTACACGTGCATAACCGTATACTAACAACTTCTAGAATAGTTTCTAACTAGTCAAACAGATGAGTGCCAGCTAAGCTTAATGGCTACAGTGTAAAGTCTTCTAGGATATTCTAATATTGACCAACCATTCTATTAGTGTGATGCAGATATTTTTTATCTTGTTTCTTTGGAACCTAGCCAAATAATTTTTATCATGCATTATATTTGGTGAAAACAATTGTGACAATGGAGTATCCCGAGGGAATAATATGCATCTAGCCCCTCAGAGTGTCTTATCTTTCACTCTAAACTAGCTCCATCATAGAATCTATAAGCATTACAACTAAATTAGAACCCAAAAATAAAGAATAGCCACTTGTGGTCTCTGTCATCCACATCAATGGCCCAATCCGCATCTCTAATATCCAGATTAAAGGTCATCTTCAACACCAACACACACTCAAGTTCTCTAAGTATTTCAAAATCCTTTGACCAGCTGCTCAATGTTCCTGTTGAGGATTATGCTTAAACTGACATACTTTGCTCACAAGGAAGCTCAAGTTTGATAGTAACATATTGGAGTGCCCCTTCAATCGGTCAATAGAATTATGGGTCTTCATCAGAATTTTCTACTTTCTTCCTTAATCAGACGGTTGACATAGGAGTCTACATTTACTTTGAATATGCCATACCAGCATTAGCTAGTAAATCTTTGGTCATGGGCAAAATTCAACTTCTGTCCTTTTAGAATCATTGCCAACCCTTGTCATCTCTAGTGGTCGTTGCAAATTGTTCTTCAGCGTTAGCTTGATCTTTTAATTATCTCTTGCTATTAAAACTCTGAAAACTTGTGCATTTATGATTGTCTGATAATTGCAATTCTTTTTTTTTTGGTCAAATGCTAATTGCAATTCTGAATGCGTCAAAGTTGGACATCTGCTTAAGCCTATAGAATTTTAATTTTTATGAAGGAAATTCGTCCCTGGACACACATGATGGAAGTACCTCAACTACATGGGTTTGGACCAGCTGCCAATTGATTGCTGGAGGCCTATAAGATGCTTTTGAAGGTAAGAAGACCAACTTCCTAAAGTTTGGTTAAGAAGTGGTTTGGGAATGCTGTTATTGCTTAGTAGAATCCCAGTGTTGCTTGACAAAATTCTGTATGATCTATTTAATGTTAGTTATGTGTGTGTTTATACATATAAACACCTTTTAATTTTTAAGCTATTAATTCCTTAGATTTTATTTTATTTGTATACATGTTGGATTACATCACCATACTCGAGTCTTGAGCATTTATCACCTTGTTTTCCTATTCAACCTTACATTTGTCACAAGGTGGATTAATCAATTAACTTTGTTTTGTTTTGTTACTTGTATATAATATGCATTCATCCTTCATCCTTTTACATGTTGAGAATATCCTATGGAGCATCAACACTTCAAAGTTGGGAAAGAGTTTGCGTTATATGCTATGCAACATTAATACATATCTCAGAACTTCCTGTACTTTTTTTCTTCTAAAGAAAAGAAAAAAAGTTGCAGTTCTGAATTTAGCTCCCATATGGCCTAATAATGAAAATAGAAATGTTGGGTAGTCTAGTCAACCCACTGGCAATAGGTATAGGTTACGCTTACTGACTTGGCTCCCAACTAAGAAGGTTTATTCTGCCCTCCTAAATACTTATATATCATGTGAACAGATACTACTTATGTTGGCAGGGTAAAATTACTGAAGGTTTTTGTCATTGTCTGGATTAAGCTTATTTTGAGTGATTTTGTGCTGTACGAGTTAAAGGAGTTTTATCTCGTAAAGTGAAAAAACACTTAAGTGCTCCCAAAGAGGTTCCTTAAATGACGCTGAGTCTTATGTTTTTCACTTTCTATTCTTCAGTTTCTGGGTAGCCAGAGGAATCTTAGAGACTCTCATGCGGCTCTTGCTGTTGGATCTTCTGAGACAACTGGAGAGCCGTCTTCTGTTACGAGAATAATATCTGAATGTGAATCTGCATTAACAGTCCTAAATCGGGACCTTGGAATTCTAGATGAGTATTTAGTGATGAAACAATTCTGAGATATGAGAGTTCAAGCTGACTAGAAGTGAGATTCAACTTCGAAATGTTTCAATATTATGATATGGTAAATTGATTCGGTTGGTTGCTAGTAATGTCTGATACCAGTGGAAAAATCTGATTGATTATATTGCAGGCGAAAATCAATGTAAATTATTTTCCTTTTCTCTGTCAAGGCAAATCTGACCAGTAATAGCTTCTGTTAGCAACTATATGAGTTGTTGCCGTCATCAATGTTGTTAAAACGTAGAGTCTACGTTGAAACGGGAAGGGTGAGCCAAAACGTAAAATCGGAAAACGTAAAACGGAATGGAAACGTAAAACTAAAAAATACACAAATACATTAAAGTCATTACAAATTTCACTCTTAACAGATTTGCATATAATGACTAATGAGGCATTAAAGAACATCAATTAATTGAAATATAACCCAAATGTATTACTCTGTAGTCTATATAGTTGTGCTAAATCTGAGAAAATATATATACATATATATAGTTGTCCTAAAAACCTACATTCCATGCGAATATGCGATCATCAATCAGCAATCAAGAAAAATTCTACGATCATCAAGCAGGAGTGTTATTAACACATTTTTCTTCAAATATGAGCAAAACAGTATGAATGTGGGTATGTGTGAGTCTGTGAGAGTGTATAAAAAAATACCACGGTCAGAGTGTGTCGGACGGAGTGAACTCAGTGAAGAACCAGCAAAGCAGCCACCTTCTATGGTCGACTCTCGGCTAAATCGAAGTCCGATCGCCATCCAAGTGTTGTTCGATCGCCGATTAGAGAAGAAAAGGAAAGCAAAGACGAGGTCGAGGCACGGAGGCAGAGGCGTAGAGCAATGAAGCACGAACTAGCGTTGGATGAAGAAGAACTGAAGATTTCCGATCGATCGAGCCAGAGCAAAGTCGGATATAGGGTTTTAATTTGGGGCAGGAAAAGGAAAAGGATCTTACGAATATACCCTTTTTCAAGAAAAATTCAGAACGCTTAAAACGTACGTTTCAAGCGTTTCGACCGTTTAGAACGACGTTTCGACCCTTTCAGCAAAGAAGTCGTCTGAACCACCGTTTCGAGACGTTTTTCGCTGGAAAAACGTAAAGACGACCGTTTCTACGTTTAGAGACGGCGTTTTAACAACACTGGCCGTCATTCCAACTCTCTATTACACTCCATCAATTCTTCTATTTGCAACTGTACGAGTTGTTGTCGTCGTTTCAACTCTCCATCAATTCTTCTATTTGCAACCGTAAGAGTTGTTGATGTTGTTCCAACTTTCTATTTGTCTCCATCAATTTGTTCTAAACATCTTCGGTCTAGGGTTCATGTATTATATTATCTTAATCTTTCGCTAGCTCGGCTTGTATCTTGACCCGTATGTGTGTCTAGGTCTTAGGTAACCTATAGCAAGTAATGAGTTCTCTTTCTATTTATTGAGGGGGGGATCAAAGTCATTTTACCCCATTTTGAAATCTTAAATTGTGTCAATGACTCAATTAGGGATTTGTTAAATTTACCAAACTCATTTAGAATTTTTCTATATTAGCTAGCTTTATATGGGATTTTCCCTTCAAATTTTTCTATTAAATGATAGGAATAAGTTCATAAATGACTGTTAATTAGTTGAAAAACATTTTTATGTTTAGAACAAATTGATAGGGACAAATAGAGAGTTGGAACGACATCAACAACTCATACAGTTGCGAATAGAAGAATTGATGGAGAGGAATAGAGAGTTGAAACGACGACGACAACTCGTAGAGTTGCAAACAGAAGAATTGATGGAGAGTAATAGAGAGTTGGAACGACAACAACAACTCATACAGTCGCTAACAGAAGCTATTACTTGTGAGATTAGCCTTGACAAAGAAAATGAAAATAATTTACATTAATTTTCCTTTTTACTTGCTTTTTCTCTTTACATAATGAAAATTATGATTGATTATATTGCAGGCAAAAGGAAAATCAATGTATATTATTTTCCTTTTCTCTGTCAAGGCAAATCTGACCAGTAATAGCTTATGTTAGCGACTGTATGAGTTGTTGCCGTCGTTCCAACTCTCTATTACTCTCCATCAATTCTTCTATTCGCAACTGTATGAGTTGTTGATGTCGTTCCAACTCTCTATTCGTCTCTATCAATTTGTTCTAAACATAAAAATGTTTTTCAACTAATTAACAGTCATTTATGAACTTATTCCTATCCTTTAATAGAAAAATTTCAAGGGAAAATCTCATATAAAGCGAGCTAAAATAGGAAAATTCTAAATGAGGTTGGTAAATTTAATAAATCCCTAGTTGAGTCATTTACAAAATTTAAGATTTCAAAATGGGGTAAAATGACTTTAATGCCCGCCCCCAATAAACATAAAGAGAACTCATTCCTTGCAATAGGTTACCTAAGACTTAGACACACACGGGCTAGGATACAAGGCGAGCTAGCGAAAGATTAAGATAATATAACACATGTACCCTAAACCGAAGATGGAAGACATTAGACAAAAGCTTCGGCCATTCGATAAAGTATCTTTGCTAGGTCTTTCTCATATTCTATTAGAGCAGGTCTTTCCAACTTCATTCTTTTCCTTTCCCACTTCACGGAAGAACTGGGAAAAGTAGTGGCCTAAGAGGATGAACCATCTATCTAGAAAACTTCGCATAAGACCTAGACACTCACTCTCTGTAACAATGCCAAATGAAATGGGCTTAGGTCCTATAGCAAAAGGAGGCCCAGATCAAGGCCCTGGCATTAGAAAAAGTGAAAGAGTCTGTAGATAAACCTGGAAGCTCCGAGAATTAGATGAGAGCGTTTAGCATAAAAGTACAAGACGATTAGAAGGAAGGCGTGAATGATATTTGAAGATCTCTCCTCTCTGTGATGGTCTCCGCTGTACCTTTCCTTCCTATAATCTTAATGTATTTCTTTCGTCTCCCTCTTCTCATTTCTGTGTAGTATTTTCCATTTCATTGTAATATTTTAAGCTTTGACTGTGAAGTTTGCTGAGAATATTAAATTCTGATTGTACAGAGAAAATTCATCTTGTTATTTGTCTGTTTTGGTAATCATTTATTTTATCGTAACACTCTCATTCTCATTCTTTTCCTTCCTCCATTTTCTGATAGATAGCAGAATGGACAGCTTCGAAGGCTTACAAGGATAGCGGACTGAAATTGCCCCTTCCGCGATGAAAAAATAAGGTTCAGAAGAGAAACTCAACAGAAGAAAGCATCTACACCAGGAAGAACATACACTCGCTATATCACTAAAAACAGTTCTAATGGTGTTAAATTTAACTAAAATATCTTCTGATTGTTTGACATTTGCTTATGGTCCTAAAAATATCTTTATTTATAGTGTGATTTTGAAAATCATTCAGATTTTTGGGGAATTTTAAGTGTCATGAAACCAAGAACGGTCAATTCCCAGTTTTTCCTGAAGGGCCATTTTGGATTTCTTTTAGAACTTATGTCTCATGAGTGTTGAAAATTGTTTCATTTTTAGGATGGAGAATCAGGATGGAGTAGCCTTCACAGGGCTTTGCATTTTGGACATCTTGTTGTGGCAATGGAGGACTATAAATCTCGAGCACATGTAGATCTCTTATCTGGCCCTGTGCTTCAGGCCTTTGGCAATAAATGTGATTCAGGTATGAATTGCTATGCTTTGACTACTTTGTAATGGTTCTATTAGTTGTTAGCAATGCAAAGAAGTGATAGAGGCTGAGAAATTACACTATGATATTTTGGGTATAGTGGCTAATGAAGTCTTTAGTTGGAAAAGTGGCACAAACTATCAGCTTGGAACTGGAAATGCGCACATTCTAAAAGTTGCCATGTAAAGTTGATTCACTTGGTGGCTCCCACATAAAGTTGATTTCTGCCACACAATTCCAGAATGTGGCTGTTGCAGCCCTTGGAATTTTGACATCCATACGTAAATTTTCTATTTCAACGTGAAGGCAGATGGGCATGGTTTTCTATTCCAATGTTCAATTTAGTCCCTCAGCCTTAACACTTTAAGTTTCATCTAACAGAATGCTGACTGTGCAAATAAATAAAGTGTGCTTAAATTTTTAGTATGTTTCAACTGACCAATTAAAAAATACTAATAATTTGAGAACAATCACCCATATCTTATTCCCACCAATAAACACTCCTCACACTCCATCAATGGCTTCTCCACTTGAATTTTCCTTTCATTTTCTTACTTTCCTCCTTGCAGTCGCCACTCCTTCCAGTTGACAGTAAGAATAACGGATTAGAGGTGGAGAGTAATAAAATGGAACGAACATTAGAGTGAAGAAGCCATAAATGGACGAGAGTGAGGAGTGTATATTGGTGAAAAGGTGGGGCCAATTTTTTTTTTTTTTTTTGGCCAAAAGAAGATGTGGTGATTGTTGCTTATCAAATTATTAGTATTTTTTAATTGGAAACTTACAATAATTTCTTTTTATATTTTTAAAATTATGCATACTTTATTTAAACTGCACAGTAAGCATTCCGTTAGATGAAACAAACAATGTTATAGGGTTGAGGGACCAAAAATACACTCCATAAACTTAGGAGACCAAATTGAGCCTTAAAATAAAACACAAAAGACTAAATGTATACTTTAGCCTTTTTTTTTTTTTTTTTAAACTTTATTCTTAACAAGTGAGAGTGAGTTGTGTCTTTGTGTTTGTTAAATAATTATTGGATGCATAATAATGATTTGTTGAGGTTCAAAAAGACCAGAACATACCTCCGAACTCAAATAGCACTTACAGAGGTATTTACAAATTGTTCACCAATAAGGGTTTCACATTGGTGAGATTCCAACCCACAACCTTATTGTTACGAGCAACCTCTTTACCAACTAGACTAACCTTTATTGGAAAACACGTTTGGCAAACCACAAAACTATGGTTTCAGAAGCCATTTTTCACAAGTTGAGACAAAACTCATCTCACACTCTAACTGTAATATCCATATTGGTTATATCTAATAATTAATCAAATTATACATACTTGGATTATTCGCTTGTTGTTGTTGTTGACGTTGTTGCGTATTCAACCACGCCTTTCTTCGTCTTATCTCACTTAGTTTTTCTTTCTCCCCCTTTCCTGAATTTATTGTTGGAAAATTCCCATATGTTAGTTGCCGCTTTACGAAATCCCTGCCATCTATCCATCATTACCAATTAATTTAATCCTTAATTTTGCTCACCAATATTATTTTGATCATATAATCCCACTACTTTACTCAATCTATCAAAGACGACAGAAATTTGGAATGGTCAGAACTATATATAACCGAAGAAATAATTCTAAATACCTTCTTTGAAGCAAAATCAGAATATTCCATTCAATGTGAATTTAGTCTTCCACAATGAAATGATTTTAGTACAAGCTAAAGGTGCAAAACAAAGTGACTGAGAACTAGTTCACAACTTTCCAAAGTCTGGCCAAATCAAGCAACTATATAAGTAGTTCTGAATTCTTGTGGATTGGGGTCCAAGCTGGGTTTTCACAAATAATAAACACATTGTTATTTATGCATCAGTATGTAAAGGCATGTTTTCATGGTTCAAAACTTAATTGCAACCTTTTCCAGTTAGAATCCACAACTCAAGAAAAATATAGAGCATCCTTGTTTAGAAACAGTTAACCATGCTTAACCAATCAAGTATATTATGAACAATATAAAAAACACACCCAAAATGAACCAGCAAATCCAAGACAGTGTACAAAGCAACCATCAGTAGTTGCCACATGCTAATCCTTACATCACATCTAAATTCAAGCCTAATTTTCAACAGCCCCAATAACAACTCAAAGCATATTGTATCAAGACAAACTCCAGAAGCAACCTTGTGCACTCAGACTTCGACAAAGTTCCGCTCACAAATGCACAAAATTCAGAGAGTAGAGCTTTGCAAGAAGCACAAAATTCAGAGGGTAGGACTTTGCAAGAAGACTCAACAATGAAGCAATTGAGTGTTTTGAAATCACAGAAGTGCCAAAAATATTTCTTTTCTTTTTTTCAGAATATCACAGATAAACAATCCAGAGTGGAACTCAAGAATTTTCAAAACTTTGAAAACTTATCTCAAGATTTCAGCAAGCAATAGCAAGTGGTCAAGACAGTTTAACCAAATCCAATTCAATGTTTCAATCCTTTTAGTTCAAACTTCAAGCCATGCAATAGATTTGTCATGTGTAAACCAAATTTGGGTGTTTAGACCTCAATTTTTTAAACAAATTTCAGCCCATAACAGTAGCCATAGGGTTCGGAATTCATTTTTCACTAAGTACAACTTTTACCAGTGTCTCAATCAGAATTTAGTCACAGCTATGGGAATTACAAAACGCAGCAAAAGGATGTAAGTAACAGCAGCTTAACCAGCAATATCACAGCAAGCAAAGCACAATTCAGATTTAATTTTCTGCAGCAAACAACCAATATAAGCCAGAAATGAGTTCCAATAAGATTAGCTTAAGGCAGAGGCCAAAATCAAAGCAAAAGCTGTTAACCTCAGTCAAGAATGTTGACAACTTACAAAAATATGCAGAATGTAGCTAAAACTGTTGCTTTTTTCTCAAAACTGGTAAAAACGTGCAAGAAATCATATTTCACACAAAGTTGAACAATTTAATGTTACCTTACTTTCAGCTAGCACAAACTCTGTGTACCCTTCTTCAAAACAATCAAAATGAGCGAATCCTCAAAAAACAAGAGCAACGAATAGACCAGAAGAGCACGACTTGAGCGAAGAAACAGATAGGAGCAGCAAAAGGCAGCGGCATCTTCATCATCCCTCTCGGACTAAACAATCGAAATCAGAAGAGAGAGGGAGTGAAGCTGTTGTTCGAACTTCAGGTGGGAGGAGGCAGACTTGTCGATCTGAAACGAAAATGAGGCAGCCACCAAAAAACACTGTTCATCGTCTTCCTCCCTCCATCGCTGAAAAGTGAAGACGCCGACTTCTCCCGTTCCGTCATCTTCATCGGCGTGTCTGCTAGGAGAAGAGGCCATCGGAGAAGACAGAACCTGAGGGAAGCCGACGGTGGAGGTTTGCTACGAGGGTTGAGATCTAGAGAGCTGAGGTCGAACTGGGTTAAGGCCCGGTAAGAGGAAGGTAGAAGAAAGACGCGATGCAGAACGCTATAAAGAGAGAATGTCGTGGGTTGAGATCGAAAAATGTGGAAGAAGGGGATTGAATAGGTAAGAGGAAGAGGTTAGGGTTTGGTGGGGATGGGAGTGACATTACATTTGGGGTTAGGGTTTGAAATTGGGAATGAATGTGGCGCTAATGGAGGCTAGATTTATTGGATAAAATGGGAATTAAATTAAACAATGAGGGTAAGGTGGGAAGAATTTTTTTTTTTTTTTAAAAAAAAAATTTACGCACAATCGCCAAAAACTTTTCGCTAACATGCAAGCAATAAAGTGATAAGTAAAATATTGTTCTCACGAGGATTTTGTATAACAAATTGATCAAGAAAGAGGCTTAGTGAATTTTATCAAGCTGAGTTAAAACAATTTTGATGTGGAATGAGAATTTTTAAAGACTCTTTCTAAAACTAAAAATTGATAAAAGTAAATGATTCTGACTTCAGCCAGCACCTTAGTAGCGCAGTAGCATGGGAGTTTGGCTCCCCTCCCCCATGTCCAGGGTTTGAACCCTGCCCCCTCCCCTACTATGTGTATAAAAAAAAAAGATAATAGAGGTTAGGATTCTTCTTCCCCTTTTGTATTTCATAAAACTTGGTTAATTTCCTCTCTAAGAGTATTTCAATACATATATGTTAGTCTAAGGTTCACAAACACTTGACACGCTCTCTCAAGTCAAAATCAAGTTTTTCTTCTCATTAAAATGCACAATCTCTTGCTACAATTAATGAGAATCAATCTTTAAGCAACAATCTTAATGTGAGAATGTAAAATTAGTAAATATATCTCTATTTTACCAACAAACTATTCATTTATCAAGTAAATTTCAAGACAAGCCTGTTCTACACCCAGATTAGCTCTCTCAAGTCAAACATAAATGAATAAATCTTCTAAATGGAGGCCAATCACTTAGAAGCATTAAGCCAAGGTTGAAATCAACACACACACACACACACATATA
Source organism: Acacia melanoxylon (assembly GCA_019022615.1). NCBI lineage: Eukaryota > Viridiplantae > Streptophyta > Magnoliopsida > Fabales > Fabaceae > Acacia > Acacia melanoxylon. The sequence continues at coordinate 630,518 of JAFJYJ010000072.1, forward strand.
TATATATATATATATCTACCAAAAGAGATGAATATTCAAGTATTAATCCATATAAAGGGTCAAAAGAACCCTAGAATGAAAGTGTCACGCTCTGAAACCTAAGGGGTGACCAGCAGGGAATATGAGCGGACTCACATTCCTAAAGCCTTAAACTTACAAACGGATATTAAATACTCATATACATATCTACATAAATTCTATGTTACAAGGGAAGACATGGACCCTGCCTATAAACTACGTAGAGCATCTAAACTACAAATGTTAATACATAAACGAAAACTTGACTTTACATTCACTAGCAGTTGTTCCAAAATATATCTACAAGCTTGGTCAGCGATGACAATCTTCACCGTTCAACTGAAGGTGCAAGGTCAACAATGTCATCTGAGAACAAAAATTTTCCGGTGAATAAAGTCCCATTTATAAAATTGAATGAAATATTAATGAATGTAATTTAAACAGATTTAACTTTGAATAATAATACTATGACAATCATAAACATAAGTGAAACTATATAAAATATCGCTAATGAAATAATTCCAAGTACGTAGTAAAACCTTTGATTTAACATAATCAATTTAAATCATAATTCTCAAACCTCATATTTCCATAGGACCTCAATAGAACGGAATAACAAGCGTGGACACACAGTCCACGAGGGAAAATAACCAAGCGTGACATAGAGGCCACGAAAGCAAGCTGGACACACGGTCCATGAGGTAAGTAACCAAACGCGGCATAAAAGCCACGAAAACAAGCATGAGAACGAATCCCACGAATATCAAGCGTGAGTGCTATGCCCACGAATATTAAGCGAGCTCGAAGTTAACCATGGTGCACCAAGGACTAACAATACTGTTCTTAGTAACCAAAGATTCGTATTTGATCCTCTTAAAACAATTTCAAGCATGCATGGGGTCAATTCACCAATAGCAAACAAATAGATTTTCCTCTGATGATGAGAACTCTAAAAGAATATTTCGAAACAAAAGACCCCAGCATGAGAGTTTACAAAAGTCTCAAAACATTTCCTTCCAATTCTATCAATCAAAAGTCTTTCCATATAATAGTAACTTGCATAAGGGCACTTTAAATATAAGACTATCTCAATATAAAAGTTTACAAAAATATATCATAACTCTTGTTATCAATTCTTTGCATAAAATTCATAAACAATAAAATGTTATGAACCATTAACCTTAAATAAAATCATCATTTCATTTAAACATATAAATAACAATAGGCAATTGATATAATTTCAACAAAACTGTCTTGAAGAAACTAATACTTAAGAAAGCTGATAATTTAATAAAATTATAGCAAGTAAAATATCATTTATAAAAATGTTAATGGGACGCTATTCACGCACCTGTTGTGCTCCGTAATATGTCATTTCTCCTATTTATCAGTTCTTGACTTAATCACTCCTAACTCTCCTAATATCCATAACACAAAATATTATTACTTCAATTATAACTTACATATGCTTTCAACATATAATATCTTATTCAATAAGATTCTTCATTCTATCATCATTTACTTCATCAACATTTCAATTTAGTTTCAAATAAAATCTTAATCCGTTCATAGAATTTATAAACCATCCATCCACCTACCTTATGTTCTTTAAGTTATTCATCAATAATTTCCAACTTTGAATAAGCACAATCAAATACCACCTCCTAGGTATCTCCCTAACATGAGAACAAGCAAGTGTGGCCCTTAAATTATATCTCAGTTACCTTTAGATTAATTTATTTGTTTTATTGCCAACTTCGTTATACTATGAGTAATCATAGTTGTTTTTCATAGCATGATTAATATGCAAACAACATCCTTGCCTCTCTAAGCTACAATCAAGAATTTAAATAATCTTAATTCAACCAAACTCATCTTTTACACCTTTAATTTATCACCAGTATCATTCATGAGTTATAATTAATAGAACAAGCTTTCTATTCCACAACTTTCTACAACACACATACAAATTCTCTGACAAAAGGGACCAGGAATAGGATGTACATGAAAACACATTTCTGGAATTTTTTTAAAGAACTATTCACACCTTGCAATTTGAAACAGAACAAATTTTTCCAATAGCTCAAATTCAAACCTGAACTTTTTTCCAATTTGCAATCAGATTCAATAGCTACACAAGTGCAACAGAAACAACACTTTAATTGCAACAACAGAATATTGGTTCCCTCAACGACAGTCCCAAAACAATTTTGACAGCACACTTTCAGTTATGACAGTAGTAAACATAGGTAAAGTTGTGGCAATGAATAAAAATTTCCTAAGGAAAGTAGTTAGAGAACATGAAATCTTTATTTCTATTGAAATTCTTATTTGTTTCCCATTCCTTGGCTTAGATGATTAATCGGATGAAATATTGTGAATGTTGGACGAAAAGATGCTTCAGAATATACCCTCCACACATCAAACTTCTTAACCTTCAAATTACAAGGCAAACCAATTTCAATTTCTTAACAAGATTTGGTCTATTATAAAAATGAAACAATATCCAAATATAATTTCTTCATCTGATTCAAAAATCCTACGGCAATACAAGAAGTAAAAGAAAGGACTCCAAGCTTACCACTCACATAAGAGTTGATGGAGAAATGAGAGATTGAATAGGTGGACTTCTAAATTATTCACCTAGGCACAAAGTAGAGACGCAGGGACCATTCAAGAGTGAAGAATCAAGAGGATTGCAACGCACATAAATCAATGACAGTTACACAGGCGATGTAGGACGTTGGAGCAGTTGTGATTAGGGTTTGGAGATTTAAATCGGGAAACTTTTTCTCCGTTCCATCTCTCGCCAAATCGCCACAGACAGAACCAAACAGAACAGAACTGTGGAAAAGTAACAGCAACAAAATTTCGACTAGAGGAGAAGGACGGCGGCGAACGGACGAGTTACGGTGGAGGCAAACAGACCAGAAGGATGAAAGAGATGAGTCGCTCGAAGGGCTTGGGGTTTTTGGTTGCTAGAAAAATTCACAAAGCTTCTCCCGTCCTCTGTTAAATCGTGCGATGAAAAAATATTGTTCTCATTTTTTTATCACACATATAAGGGTGTTTTGGTAATTTCATCTGAAATTAGGCAAAAATAAAATCACACACCTTACCTAATGAAGGATTCAAACCCATAATGCAAAGGACTTTTAACATTCTCAATACCATCAAGCTACAAGCTACAAGCTTCACCTTGACACTGGGATACAATAAATAATAAATATATAATTACCTTATGTTCCGGTGTAGAACACGAATGTCCAGCCCAGTAGGCTGGTGCTTTTATCTTGGATCGAATGGCCCTGCCGGAATATCTATCAGACAGATATCCGGGAGGGCGAATGATCACTGTACACAGGTGCGAAGACTCTTCGCCAAGGGGGGATGGGGAGAGTGTTTAGTGGGATTGTGCACAGTGATACTGAATGTAAATAGGTATGAGTTAGAACGTATGCACCTTAGGGTTTGACCTTTGTATATATAGGGTACGTCTCAGTATCGCAACTGCCGGATCTATCTTATCCCTTAATTATAGATATGATAGATCGTCCCATGATTATAGGTGAATCTAGATATATGATATATCTCTATTGGGCCGTTCCAAAGTTGGGCCTCGGGTAGGTCCGTAACAGTTGCCCCCCAGCCCGGTAGTTCAAGTTTTTGAGCTGCCAGGGTGTACCTTGCTCCTCTGGCTGGTTTGTCCCTTTCCCCCTGGCCGGGGTGTACTGCCGGGAACCCTACTTGGCTTCTGGACCCGAGGTCATATCTCAAAGGTCCGATCCTACGCTCGTGCACTTGAACGTCTGAGGTGTTTCCAGGTGGATCGCTTGATTTCGAGGTTAGGATCTATCCGCATTCGCCATAATGGCCTCCTGACACCTGACCTCCCTGGATTGGTGAGGGTCTGCAACCGTCACTCCAAGCTGCCTCCGAATTTCGTGCGCATTTAATGCGCCCACTACTCGTCATACGTCACCCCTACTTTACGGGCGCCCCTTCGTATTTCCCTCAATTTCGTACCTTTTGATCTCTTTTCTTTCTTTCTCCTTCACTCTAACAGTAAAAGCACTGGTTTTCTCTTCTTTTTTTTTTCATTCGACGAAGCAAAAGCTCTCAGTTTCTTCTACTTCATCCTTCATCGTCCCTTCATCCTATCAGGTACGTCTTTTTACTTCTTACCACTCTCCTCTTTTTCCTTTGCCGCATTTACTGTTTACTGGTTTGGTGCGTTTTGCTTCTTTTGCTTTCGTGTCGTGGATTGGCCTGGATGAGGGGTTCCTTGGTTGAGTTTCGGTTGGGGTTTCTGGGTAGTTTCTGAGCACTGGTTTTTTGACCATAGTCGTATGTCTTTGCTCATGGGGGGATTTCAGCCATGTTCCTTATTGGTCAATTTTTGCCTCTTTAGGTTGCATCCTTCGGTGACCATGGGTAGAATTAATCGTCCTCCTTCATCGAGTCAAGATTTAACCCCAGAAGAGGAGGAAGCACTTCGTGCACGTTATCCTCGAAATAGTCATTGGCTGCTCGGTACTCCTCTATCCGAGGAGCAAAGACTAGCCTCCTTTCTAGGTGGCGGCTCGGGTAGGAGATCTGTTGGAGCGTCTCGCCCCCCTGTTCAGTCTCCAAGTCCTAGTTCCACAGTTAGAGCTTACCCTGAGAGTCGGGATGAGGCTGAGGCCGTGCCGGTACAACCTATCAACTTTTATGAAGCCCCTAGTCGTCCTAGGTCAGAGCTCGTCCCGGATGGATACCTTGGCCCTTGTTGGGAATGTCTTGCGTCGAGCTCGTATTATATCGCGAATGGTGAAGATTCCCGAGCCAACGCCATTTTGGGTTCTTGTCATCATAGGTCATCCTCCGACCGAAATTCGAACTCTGAGAGTCTTCGTCATCCGAGTCCGCCCATTCTTTCCTCCCGACTGGCTACCACGCTTGTGTCAGGTATTCCCACACTTGCTGATCTTAGTATTTTGCTTTGTGTTATAGGTAAATGGAGTAATCATCTTCTCCCGTTAATGCCTGATCTGACGCTAGGGCGTCGGACTCCTCCAGTCCCCCCACGATTCTGCTTGAGCAGTACCCCTGGGTGACGCACGACGTACTAAGGACTCGTTCCTTGATGACCGTGGCCGACATACGTCACATGAAGCTGATGGATTTGGAAGGCTGCTTCATGAGTCCTCCTATCGCCGATGAGCCCATCTGTTCCTCGAGGGAGGAGGGACTTACCAACTACTTCTTTTTCTACAAAGCCTATCTAACCCGACTTCGCTTCCCGTTTACCGAGTTCCAGATTTCTTGCCTGAACACCTTCATTTGGCCCCCTCTCAACTTCATCCGAATGGGTGGGCTTACTTAGTGGCCTTTGAGTGTATGTGTCATTCCTTTTCGGCCCCTATCCCCTGTACTGCCACCCTATTTTTCTTCTTCTTCTGTCCTTTTACCCCTGTTCTGGGAAAGAACCGGAGAAGTTAAAAGGGTTGACTTCCCTCCAGGGCGATCCGGACAGAAAAATTCTTACCGCCTTTTCGGATTCATTCAAGCATTTCAAAAACAGCTACTTCAAAGTAGTGTCCAAACCCAGGGCGCAGCTCTGGTTCTTAAAAGGGGCCGAAGCCAAGGATGTAAAGTGGATGTTTCCATTATACTGGTCGTACGACCATAATAAACTAACCTCCACGTCTTACCAAGTCGAACTTGACGATTTTCCAGCGGAGGAGGTTTTGTCGGTAGACCGCCTGGTGTCATATGTTAACACATATGGTGCCAGGAGTGCGACATTCTTTATCACCGACGCCGGCTCTAAGCCGGGATACGTGATTAGTATGAACCCTTTAGTTATTTAACTTGAGTGTGTTTGTATTTTTGTTATAGTCCATTATTGACTTGTGTTCTCTTCCTCTTGCAGCTTAAGCTATGGCGGAATTGCCGAGATATCTTACGGTCGTGGCCCCTGCCCCCGGAGCTCCTAGCAAGAAGGGTACTCGGAAGTGCTCTTCTTCGGATGTTGGGAAAGGGCAGTCCTCTGGAGCCTCCCAAGCTGATGCGGCCAATAAAGCAAAGACCTCGGCCCCAGCCTGAACGTCCCCCTCTCCTCAAGCTGGTCCGGTTCCTCAATCCGTCGATCCGACTGCCAAAAACAAAGAGGTTTCTCTCTCGGATTTGCCAGCGCTGCCATCTTCACCCAAGGGTCCTCCAGCTCCTCCTCCTGTCTTGAAGATCACCTGTGGTCTCGCATGGGAAAAATGAGTGACCGAGGAGATGGAAGTCTCCTTTTTGCCTCCTCACCAATTTATGAACGCCCTAGCCCTCTCAGACATCGATGAACGGCTAGTTCATGACGTCCAGGATCACCTCTACAAGGGTGTCAGGTTGGCCCAAGCGTGGCTCCACTTGAAAGGACAATATGTCGGGCAATCTGCTGAGGTTCGTCGGCTAAAATTGGAGAGGGGCGAGGCCGGGAAGGCGAAGAAGCGGGCTGAGGAAGAGCTTGAAGTTACCAAGGCGAGTGTCGGGAAGGCTACCGAGGAGCTCCTTCTGACGAAAGAGGCGATGGAGAAGATCTCCTCGAAACTTGCTGCTCTCAAAGAGGCCTACACGAAAGGTTTGGATATCGTTAAGGTCCTTCAGACCCAGCGTGCCGATTTGTGTTCCGAGCTCAACCAGGCCAATGCCGCTCTTGCTGAGGAAAAGAAAGCCCGCCTCGACTGTGAGGAAATTCTGAAGGAGGCCGCCGCTGACTGCTTCAAGATGGCACTCGCCCAGATCTGCCATCTCAACCGGGGGTGGAACTCAAGATTGACGGGTATGACCACCAGGCTTATGTTAAGGATGGCGTCTTACACCCACCTGCTCCATCCCCTGAAGACGAATCCTTGTCTTTTGTTGACGAGGAATAAGGTGAAGAGGAAGCTTCTAACGTGGGGTTAGATGGTGGGAGTGGTGAAGGAGCTTCAAAATCTCTTCCGTCCGCCGAGGTGGTTCCTCCTGAAGATGCTGTTCCTCCAAGTTGAATGTCAGAGCTAATTCTTTTGTTGTGTTGGTGTATTATACCAGGTTATCTTTATAACTTATGACAATTTGATAATATTGAATTTGTTTACTTTAGCAATATAATCTCTATCTTGCCAATTTTACTTTGTGCTAGTAATTTTATGACCGGGCCAGGGTCATGTGTGCGCAGAATCTGCTAATCGTATTCTTCCGATGGGTTAATATCGGGTATGGGGGTAGGGGTGTTCTAGAGTACCCGAGCTATCGGGTTCCGGATCTGTTGTCCGGGTTCATTGCCAGAATAAGGGCAAACTGTCAGATGTTGAACCGTGGTGTAGAAACGCTCGTTTAAACATTTCGACCTGATCAGGTTCTGTATGACAATTCACCTCCTTATCTAGGAGCATGTTTTCAATGCATCAAATTTGAAGAAATAGTGTCTTTACCATTTCGCAACCTGGGTGTGGTGGCCTCGGTGTACTCCCTTATATTGGGTTTCGATTTTGACCGGGTTTGATAACCTCGGTGTAATAATTTTGAACTATCAATAATGCATAATTGGGGTCTCCGCTGGGGAGTTCTTTATTAAATAAATAATCCGCTAGAAAAAACCACTACTTCAAGCATGAATCAAAACATAAAATTGAAATCAAAATACTGAAATCTAAAAATAAATGAACTCGGATGCGCCGGTCGGGCACATTGTGATGACAAATGGCGAGGTCTAACTGTAGTAGATTTTTAGCTTATCGGCGTTCCAAGTCCTTTTGACAGGCTTCCTTCCCAGGGTTTCCAGTACGTACGCTCCCTTGCCGAGCTTTTCTTTAACCCGGTAAGGACCTTCCCAATTCGCAGCTAGCTTGCCATTTCTGACGTTCTTGTTTCCGACGTCAGCTCGTCGGAGTACTAGGTTACCCTTGTTAAAGGAGCGGGGCCTAACCTTTCGATTGTATTTTGCCGCGATGAGTTGCTTAGTAGTTAGGTCTCGGCAATGTGCCACGATTCTGGCCTCGTCGATCAGGTCCAATTCCGTCATCAAGGCATCGTTATTCGATTCTTCACCTTCTTTGAGTGCTTTGATGACTTCTCATTTTTTAACAGATTTGAAATATATTTTGATATATTTGAGAAGTCATTTTTACTAATTTATTGAGATTTTAAGAGATATCAATTTGGATGCATTATTTTAGGGATTTCAATTTAAAATAAAATTGAGTTTAGGAAATAAATAATAGTAATGAGAAGTTTAAAAATAAAAATCAGTTTTTTTATATTATTATTATTATTAATTTTTTTTTTGTTTCTACAGCTACATACGCGTTTGGCAATTTTGGAAGGTTATTTCCATTGAATTGAAGAGGGCCCACGATTGAACACATATGAGTCCAAATACGCAACGTTTCGGCACGGTTTGAATTAATTGTGGAATTGATTAAAAGGGTAGGAGCAAGCGGCACCATTTGGGCAAAAACGAATTGAAGCAATTAAAAAGGAAGACCTAATCTAAACAGAGGGGGGAGGCATATTTTTGGAGGACTCTTGCTGTGAAAAAAATAGACGCATAGAGCACGATTTGGGAAGAGGAAAAAGACAGAGCAGAGGGCGGCCGCAACACACAAGCTTGACTTCACGCACTCATCTCCTTCACCATCACTTCTCCGTCACCGACGACCTCCACCGTCACCGGCGACCTCCACAACCTAACCACAACCCTTTTTAGCAGACAAATCAGAACGCAACAGAGGAGCAGCGGCGAGCACGCGAATTTGGGAGCCTTCATGGAAAGTGGAGGACTGTTCATCATCTTCATTCCTCATGGCTGGACTAAAGGAGCTCGTTCGTTCTTAATTTATTGTCTTCCCTTTGATTGTCATTGTGGCCCGAATCTGAATTTTATTGATCTTCTTTGTGATGATGTTTAAAGCCATGTGTGGTCGAATTTAGTTTGCAACCTAGGGTAGCTATGAACTTATAAGTGGAATAGACTTTGATTTTCATTGTTTAGTTATAATTATTATTAATTTTGGTTACTTAATCTTATCTAGTTTTATCTATTTAGTGATTGGCCATCATTAAATATGATTTTGAGAATTAGGATTTACCTTGACGAAGGGGATTTTAATTAAGCTATGAGATTAAGTAATATGAGATTAGATTACAATTTAATTTGTGATTAGGATAGACATATACCTAATGGCCCCATATAATTGTTGAGGAGTGTGTTCGAGTTTTATTGCTTCTTGAGTAATTATGTTAGACATAACAAATTATACTCAAGAGAGGGTTGTAAGTGGACTGACAGGCACTTATAGCTATTTATACTCGAGATTAACAAAATTGATATTAAGACTAATTAAATTAGTGAAATCAAGGTTTATGAAACTAATAAGGGATTAGTGACTCGGGGTTGCTCATTTTATTATTGTGGTAGTTTGTTTGTTTATTTTGATTTTATTCTATTTTCCCTTTAATTAAATTTAATTTGGTTTGCTCAACTTAAACGAAATTGTAAAATTAATGCTTAACTGAGATTGTGATACAAAGTCCTCGTGGGAACGATACTTTTCTTATAACTTTATTACTTGATACGGCCCGTGCACTTGCGGAGTTTATAGGCTATAAAGTTTTGCCCTATCAAGTTTTTGGCGCCGTTGCCGAGGAGTTGTGTGCCATAACTTTCTTGGTTTGAATTGATTGAGCATTAGTAGTTTAAGTTTGAGTTCGTAAATATCTTGTTTCTTTTCTTTTGTTTAACAAAAAAAAAAGGATTCTATAGGGCAACCAGTTGGTCTTAATATTAAAAAGGAGATGGATTCTTTGTCTTCAATACAAGATGGACTGATTGCTATTTAAATTCTTTGAATGAATCTAGGAAACATAAAAGGAGCATAAATGATGGTTGTATTCCATATGTTGATTCTTCTCAATATGTTTGCATGTCTTGTTTTTGTTGTGGAGGGAATCATTTATCTGAGCAGTGTCCATATAGTACAACTAGTCATTTTGTGGGGGATGATTTTGCTAGGAACCAAGCTTATTTTGATCATTCATTTTGTCCTAGTGAAAGTTTTGAGCAACAAAATTTTAGGGATCTACATGTCTATTGTTCTCATGAAAATACCCCTCCTTTTTACTCTTATCCATATGTTGAAGAACACACCATTGAGTATAAGGAAAAATCTAATTTAGAAAGATTACTTGAGTGTGCGGAAGCATCAGAGAGATTTAGTAGAGAGCAAAAGGAATTTATCACGAGGGTTGAGTCAAATGTCCAAAATATTGGGGAAAATGTCCAAAATATTGAGGTATGTGCAAGTCAAATTGTTTCAACTCTTGAGAGTATAGGGAAAGATAATTCCTTAAACTTGATAACTACTTCTTCTGCTGATAATGATTGTTGTGAAAAAGTTGAAGGTGTGGAATTGCATGAAATAGTGGATAATGTAGAAAGTGATGGTGAGCTTGAAATTGATTTAGATGAGAATAATGAGTGTCTAGAAGAGGTTCCTTTGTGGAGCCTAAGGATTGTGATTTTAGTGATCAAATTGATGTAGATGTCTCAATTATTGTTGCTCATGACTCTCCTATTGAAGTGTTGACTCTTACTGATGAGAGTCAAGTGGATTTTGTTGGATTCTCTAAATTCTTGGATGTGCCTATGTTTATTTTCAAAGATATGCATGTTGTGCTTCATTTGAATTCAGTGAATACTTGTACTCCAAGATTGTCTATGATTGAGGAAGTACAAGTAATTAACTTGAATGATCAATTTTTGTGTGTGATACCTTGTTGCTTGAAAAGAAATAAAGACAAGGTAATTATGGTGTTTGATACTTATGATTAGAAGTTGTTTTGAGAAGTCTGGCTGAAGACTTTAAACTTAACGCTTCTTGGGAGGCAACCCAAGGTATGATTTGATGCTTTATTTAATTTTGTAGGATTGTTGATAGCCCTTGATGGTGTTTTCCACTTTGGTAGCAACATTGAAAGCGCAAGTCACGGACAAATAGGGGAGTTTTCTTCTACTTTTCTTTGATTTGATCTAATTGATTGTTGATGATATATTCTTTGGGAATGAGTCTTGGTCTTAGTTGAATATGTTTGTAATGACTATTGAATAGTTGTTATCACTTGAGTTGTTTAATTGGTGGAAATTTGAAATCTCTAAAATTGGTATTACCTTTACACTTAAATATGGTTGCTCGTCATTTTCATTACTTTTTGTTACTTGTTCACATTGAGGACAATGTGACATTTAAGTGTGGGGGTGAGGGTATCCTTGATTTTAACTTGCTTTGTCCTCAAATTTTTTTTTTTTTTAAAATCTTATGGAAGTTTGAATTTTATTCGTGAGCATTGTCACAATTGGGTTAATTTGAACATAAAAAGGAGTGAATTTGATTAGGAGTTGATTCCATGTTCTTTGAATGTTAGTAAAGAGGTAAAGATTTGGTTTTGGTACTTTACTTTAGGATGTCAAAGAACCTGTGAGAAATTTGAGCCTAATTTTCATTTCTTTCAAGAGGGAGTACACCTATTGTGATTTCATCTCTAGAACTTGTCTTGAATTTCTTTTGAAATTTGAAATCCTTTTGCATGCACAAAGATGATTTAGGCATTCATTACATAGCTAGTTCGGCCAAATGTCAATCCTTATCACATGAAAATCATTTGTTTACCCCATTTGAGCCTTTATTTTTATTATTTTTATTTTACAAAAAAATAAAAAAAAATTGCATAGAATAAATAACCCTTTGTTTGAGATATGCAATTTTTATATCTTTTTCTTCCCATTTATTTATTTTTACTTTAGTGAGTGCTAAGTGAACCAATTTAAAAGAGTGAAGGAGTTAGAAAGTCAACACTTTAAGAGTATGTGTAGGTAGTAAAAACAAAAAAACAAAAAAAAAACAAAAAGAGAAAGAAAGAAAGGAAAGATAGAAACAAAGGAATATATATATATATATAAAGATTGGTGAGATCAAAAGAATAAAGGTTGTTTATATAGTGTTAGTGAGTTTGTTTTCTTTTGGTGGATATTCCTTCATTCTTCATCATGAATTTCATTGAATTACTTGGCACTTATTAAAGTATTCTCCCATACTATTTGATCCCTTTCATTTCATTATCCTACCTTGATCATTAAAACCTAGAGAAAGTCCTTTTGATTTGAGTGTGCAATTGGATAATATATAGTGGAGATTTAGATGATAAACAAGCTTATGGTAGATAAGTTGCAATAGGTGAAAATGAGTGAAACACAAGCCCTTGAATATTTTGAGAGATGAGTGTATACACTTGACTTGTGAGAGACATTCTATTGTGATTTATCTTTGCCAAATTAATTGTCTTGCTACTTGCATTTTTGGAAGGTGGAATAGATTTCTGAGGAAATTTGATTCTTAAATATTTGAATTGATTTCGATTTTATAGTGCTTGCTTTAAAAATCTTTCTTCCATGGTTTTCTTGAATTTGGTTGTTTTAGAATTTAAAATCTTGAGGACAAGATTTGATGCAAGTGTGGGGGTGTGATGACTTCTCATTTTTTAACAGATTTGAAATATATTTTGATATATTTGAGAAGTCATTTTTACTAATTTAAAGAGATTTTATTGAGATTTTAAGAGATATCCATTTGGATGCATTATTTTAGGGATTTCAATTTAAAATAAAATTTTTAGTTTAGGAAATAAATAATAGTAATGAGAAGTTTAAAAATAAAAATCAGTTTTTTTATATTATTATTATTCTTATTATTAGTATTTTTTTTGTTTCTCTGACTACATACGCGTTTGGCAATTTTGGAAGGTTATTTCCATTGAATTGAAGGGGCCCACGATTGAACACATATGAGTCCAGATACGCAACGTTTCGGCACGGTTTGAATTGATTGTGGAATTGATTAAAAGGGTAGGAGCAAGCAGCACCGTTTGGGCAAAAACGAATTGAAGCAATTAAAAAGGAAGACCTAATCTAAATAGAGGGGGGCGGCATATTTTTGGAGGACTCTTGCTGTGAAAAAAAGGGACGTACAGAGCACGATTTGGGAAGAGGAAAAAGACAGAGCAGAGGGCGGCGACAACACACAAGCTTGACTTCACGCACTCATCTCCTTCACCATCACTTCTCCGTCAACGGCGACCTCCACCGTCACCTCCATCGTCGCCGGCGACCTCTACAACCTAACCACCACCCTTTTTAGCAGACAAATCAGAACGCAACAGAGGAGTAGCGGCAAGCACGCGAATTTGGGAGCCTTCATGGAAAGTGGAGGACTGTTCATCATCTTCATTCCTCATGGCTGGACTAAAGGAGCTCGTTCATTCTTAATTTACTGTCTTCCCTTTGATTGTCATTGTGGCCCTGAATCTGAATTTTATTGATCTTGCTGTGATGATGTTTAAAGCCATGTGTGGCCGAATTTAGTTTGCAACCTAGGGTAGCTATGAACTTATAAGTGGAATAGACTTTGATTTTTCATTGTTTAGTTATAATTATTATTAATTTTGGTTACTTAATCTTATCTAGTTTTATCTATTTAGTGATTGGCCATCATTAAATATGATTTTGAGAATTAGGATTTACCTTGACGAAGGGGATTTTAATTAAGCTATGAGATTAAGTAATATGAGATTAGATTACAATTTAATTTGCGATTAGGATAGACATATACCTAATGGCCCCATATAATTGTTGAGGAGTGTGTTCGAGTTTTATTGCCTCGTGAGTAATTATGTTAGACATAACAAATTATACTCAAGAAAGGGTTGTAAGTGGACCGACATGCACTTATAGCTATTTATACTCGAGATTAACAAAATTGATATTAAGACTAATTAAATTAGTGAAATCAAGGTTTATGAAACTAATAAGGGATTAGTGACTCTGGGTTGCTCATTTTATTATTGTGGTAGTTTGTTTGTTTGTTTGTTTATTTTTATTTTTATTTTCCCTTTAATTAAATTTAATTTGGATTGCTCAACTTAAACGAAATTGTAAAATTAATGCTTAACTGAGATTGTGATACAAAGTCCTCGTGGGAACGATACTTTTCTTATCACTTTATTACTTGATACGGCCCGTGCACTTGCGGCGTTTATAGGCTATAAAGTTTTGCCCTATCATGCTTTCATCGTCCTCCACGAGGGTTGACTTATCTCGACCAGGATCATTGCCTCGCACCCGTACGTCAGCCGAAAAGGGGTTTCCTGGGTTGAGGTTTGTATACTGGTTCTGTAGCCTCATAACACACTATAGAGTTGTTCGACCCAGGAAGATTCGACGTCCTCCATGGGTTTCTTTATTCCGTCAATAATGACTTTATTGGCCGCTTCGGCCTGACCATTTGATTGGGGGTGTTCGACCGAGATGAAGTGATGTTTGATATCGAGGTCCGACATCATACCGCGAAATTCCTTATCTATGAATTGGGTCCCGTTATCCGTGACTATTTCGGCCGGGATCCTAAACCGAGAGACGATGCTGTGGCGAAAAAATCGTCGTATGCGTGCCGAGGTAATCGTTCTCAACGGCTCGGCTTCAATCCATTTTGTAAAGTAATCAACTGCGACCACGAGCCACCTTAACTGCCCAGGAGCTGCTTTGAACAGTCCGAGGAGGTCCATCTCCCATTTGTAGAAGGGCCAGGGAGCCAAGATACTTTGTAATTCTGATGGGGGGCCAAATGATCTTGGCGTGTTTCTGACAGCTATCACATCTTTTTACTGCTTCATTAGAATCAGCCACCGTAGTTGACCAGTAGTAACCGGCACGCAGAGCTTTTCTTGCTAAAGATTTTCCTCCCATGTGCTGTCCGTTAATACCTTCGTGTATTTCGGCCAAGACGTATCGTGCCTCGGCCGGCCCCAAGCATCACATCATGGGAGAATGTAGTCCTTTTCGATATAACTGATCGTCCACCATAGTGTACATGGCGGCCTACCGAATTAGTTTCTTGGATTTTGTTACATCAATGGGTATGATCCCTCTTTCTAGGTAATCCTCGATTGGCTTCCTCCAGGAAGATGATATGGTCATGACGCAGCTCAGCTCGTCCAAATTTTGTTGGACCACGGCCCTGTGGTTTCCTGGACCTTGTGCTGGCCAGCTTTGATAGTATATCTGCTCTTGTATTCTCCTCCCGAGGGATGTGAGTGACTGTTACTTCTTCGAACTCGGTAATCATATCCCTTGCATTGTTCAAGTACTTTGCCAGCAAAGGACCCTTTACTTGGTAAGTACCCTCAATCTGCGCCGCTACGAGCTGGGAATCGGTTAGGACCCTGACTCTCTGTGCTCCAAGCTCTTTCGCTTGCTGGAGGCCGGCCAACACTGCTTCGTATTCTGCCTGGTTGTTGGAGGTTGGGAAGTTGAGATGGAGTGAGTGTTCAACGGCAACTCCCTTTGGGTTCTCAATTATTATTGCGGCTCCACTTCCCTTAGCATTTGATGAGCCGTCAACGTACACCTTCCATTCTTGTAGGTCGGTTACTTCTTTGGTGTAGGCTGGGGTGAGTTCCCTCACAAAATCCGCTAGCGCTTGTGATTTGATCGTATGTCGGGCCTCGTATATAATGTCGAACTTGGATAATTCTATCGCCCAACTGATCATTCGTCCAGCCAGGTCCGGTTTGTGTAGTACCTGTCGGATTGGCTGACTGGTTTGTACCACGACCTTGTGCCCCTGGAAGTATGGACGTAACCGCCTTACCACCATTAGCAAGGCAAATGCCACCTTTTCCAGCTTCTGATATCTGAGCTCCGAGCTCTGCAACGCTTTGCTTACAAAGTTATTTGTACTTGTCCGACCTCTGTTTCTCTGACCAACACGGCACTTATAGCCTCTTCCCCTACCGATAAGTATAGATATACCGTCTCACCGGGTCCGGGTTTGGATAGGACTGGTGGGGTTACCAAACATTGCTTGATCTTTCCAAATGCAGACTCGCATTCCGGGTTCCAGCCTCCTCGTGCCTCTTTCTTTAGTAATTTAAAGAAAGGTAGAGCATTCTTGGCCGATCTCGGCAAGAACCTCGTCAAAGCCGCCAATCTCCCGATCAGTTGTTGTACCTCCTTTTTGTTCGTTGGCGCTTTCATGTCTAGCACGGCCTTACACTTATCTGGGTTTTCTTTGATTCCTCGGTTTGTCAGTAAGAAACCCAGGAACTTTCCAGCCAGGACTCCGAATGCGCACTTTGCCGAGTTTAAACGGATCTGGTGCTTCCACAACTTGTCAAACGTCTGCTCTAAGTCTCAAATATGGTCCTCCGGCTCCTTTGATTTGACGATCATATCGTCGATGTATACCTCCACGTTTCGACCGAGCTGATCTTCAAAAACTTTATTCATCATTCTTTGATAGGTGGCCCCGGCGTTCTTCAGTCTGAAAGGCATCACATTGTAACAATAATTGGCCTTCTCGGTTATAAAGGTTGTCTTCTCCTGATCCTCTGGGTGCATCACAATTTGGTTATATCCGGAGTAGGCATCCATGAAGGATAACAGTTGGAATCCTGATGAGTTGTCGACCAGCTGGTTGATGTTGGGCATTGGATAGGAGTCTTTGGGACAAGCTTTGTTCAAGTTAGTGTAGTCCGTGCACACTCTCCACTTTCCGTTGGGTTTCATCACCATTACCACATTAGATAGCCATGTCGTGTACTGTATTTCTCGGATGAATCCGGCTTCTAATAGCTCCTTCATGTGCTTTTTTAAGGCCATCTGCCTATCGGCCCCCTGTTTCTGCTTCTTTTTTGACACTGGGGTTGACCCCGGTTGGATGGCTAACCTGTGACAATAAAAGTTGGGGTCGATCCCGGGCACTTCCGACGCTTTCCATGCGAATAAATCTCGGTTCCTTTTTAGGAATTCTTTTAATCTATCTTTTAGCTCTAGGTTCATCGTTCCACCTACTTTTGTAATCTGTGTCAGGTCGTCTCCCAACACCAAATCTTCTAATTCGCCTTCTGGCTCGGGTTGTGGGATCTCGGGCTCGTCTCGTAGATCTAACTCTACTATGCTAACTGGTTGTGTTCTTTTTCTGGTGTCCGAGGTATGCTCACCTTTTTGAACCCGAGATGGTAACATCGTCCCGTTCTCGTTTTCCCGGATTGTCTCGTAATAACATTGTCGGGATTCTTTCTGGTCTCTGGTGATGGTTACCACCTTGTTCTTGGTGCTAACCATCTTCAGCTTTTGATGTTTGGTAGAGACTAGCATGTCCCAATTGTGGATAGTTGGTCTGCCTAATATTATATTATATGGGGATGGGAAATCGGCTACGATGAATCTTACCCTCTCCACCCTGAATGCTTCTTTGGTTCCCAGAGTTAGTCTGAGGTCGATATATCCCTTCGGAGTAGATTGCTCTCCATTAAACCCAATGAGTGTTGTTTTGCATGGTCTCAGGTCTTCTTTATCCAAGTTCATCCTTTTGAAGGCATCCCACATAATGATGTCCGCTGAGCTTCCAGCGTCTACGAAAATCCTCTTTACCTGACAATTTACCAGGATTCCGGTGATTACCAGTCCGTCTTGATGGCCGGGTACAACGTCTTTCAGGTCGTCCTTTGTGAACTGCAATAGGGGAGGTGTCGGTCGGTCATGGTTTTCTTAGAACTTGGGAGTGCCCCTTACCGAAAGGACTTCCCTTAAATATTTCCTTCTTTGGCTTGCCGTATCTCCGCCTCCGCCCATGCCTCCGCTAATTACATTGCATCTGTGTTCCATGTCTATTTCTCGGAACTCCTCGTCGTCAGTAGATGACTTTCGCCGAATTCCGTCAATCTTCTGACCGAGGGTCGGACTCAGACTTCGGTTACCTTGCTTCCGTTTATTGTTTTTCCGGCCTTGTGTCCTTATTAGATATTGGCATAGTTTGACATCTCGGATGAATTTTTCAATTGCGTCTCTGAGTTCGTAGCACTAGTCCGTGGTGTGCCCCGACCCGTCATGGAAATCGCAAAATTTTGAATGATCCGTGGTAGGCCGGTATCTGGTAGGCCGAGGTCTATCGACTTTCTTCATCTCAGTCGAAGCAACCTCCCTCCATAACTGGGATCGTGAAACATTTAGCGGAGTACACCTTTCATACCTCGGTTTTCTTTCAATTTTTTCTCCTCTAGTTCTGTTATCCCGGATCTGTGAATAAGGATCCTCTCTCCGGTTACTCGTTTGACTCTTGTTTGTCGGAGGTATGTCCTTCCGCTTCTTACTTCCGATGGCATTGGCTATTTCCATCTGTTCTACGTCCAGGTATTGCTTCGATTGAGTATTAAACTTGGTGAGGGTGTATACCCGGTTCTTAAAGATTGAATTGGCCAACCTGGACGAAGGATCCAGGCCATCAATGAGGCAATGAACATAAACGCTTTCGGGGAGCGAACGTACTTGCAGGGTGACCTCTTTAAATCTGTCCAAGTATCTTTGCAGAGTCTCCCCGCGTTGCTGTTTGATTTTACTCAGGGTGAACTGCGACTTAGGCTACTTCATACTAGTCACAAAGTTGAGCTCGAACTTTCGTTTGAGGTCTTCATAATCATGGATAGATTTGATGGGTAATGTGTCGAGCCATTTTTGGGTGGGTCCGATCAGCGTGGCCGTGAAAATCCGAGGAAGACCGGGCCCACAACCTTTTGCACGAACATGAGCAGTTCGAATGTGTCGAGGTGTGTCCGCGGGTCTTGAGTGCCGTTATACTTTGGCAGGTCCGCCAAGTCAAACTCTTTTGGGTACGGGGCATTCTCTATTTCCTCTGAGAAAGGACTGCAATTATGTCCTGCTATGTACCTCACCCGATATTCCCTGGGGGATCCCTTCCGTCGGTCGTCCTTTCTTTACCTTGGTCCTCATCGTCCGGGGTCCTTTCTATGCGACGCTTCTTCCGGTCCGAGGCACGTTCCCGAGGCTTTGCTTGTTCTGGGTCCGTATCTGGGGAGGCCGTTCCCGTATTACGTTGAGTGGATCTTGGCTGCTTTGCTTGTTCTGTTCTTTCCTCGCTGGTCATCTCGGTTTTGCTTCCGAGTTGATGCTTCAATTTGCTTGAGGTGGTCTTGCATCATCCGTTGCATCACTCTGAGGTCTTCTTGGCACTGGAGATTATTTCGTTTCTCCATATTTTCCATCCGTCTCAACATTGACTCCTGAGTCTTCTGCAAGAGGAGGAGATCCGAATTCGGTGGTGAGGCTTCCTGCGTCTCTGTATCCTGTGGTTTTGCCACTTTGGGAGGGGAGGAGGCCGTGTCAGAGACGTCATTCCCTTCATTCTCGGCCTCCCTATCTGGGATATCCTCAAGCCGCGAAGGTCCTTGAGTTTGCTGCTGCTGACTCGTCTCGGCTTGCGATGGATCTCCACGGTGAGGGTTTCGATTGCCGCTTCTGGTGTTTGCCATTGATGGTCATGGGGATCGAAATTTAACGTCCCCACGATCGGTGCCAATGTTCCGGTGTAGAACATGAATGTCCAGCCCAGTAGGCTGGTGCTTTTATCTTGGATTGAATGGCCCTGCCGGAATATCTATGAGATAGATATCCGGGAGGGCGAATGATCACTGTACACAGGTGCGAAGACTCTTCGCCAAGGGGGGGATTGGAAGAGTGTTTAGTGGGATTGTGCACAGTGATACTGAATGTAAATAGGTATGAGTTAGAACGTATGCACCTTAGGGTTTGACCTTTGTATATATAGGGTACGTCTCAGTATCGTAACTGCCGGATCTATCTTATCCCTTAATTATAGATATGATAGATCGTCCCATGATTATAGGTGAATCTAGATATATGATATATCTCTATTGGGCCGTCCCAGAGTTGGGCCTCGGGTAGGTCCGTAACACCTTATAATATTATATAATTTATTAATTTAATTTATTACTTTTTTCCCGAAATATCTAGGTTATCACAAAAAGATTTAGCTACTCATGTTCAAATACAAAGAGATTCTAAATAAAGCTACTGAATACATGAAGAAGCCAGGAAGAAAAGAGGAGAAAAGAGGAAGAACCAAGATGAAAAGCCCCAAAATCTCTCTTAGGATGAACACCTAAGCCTCTAAAGTTGCCAAGATCTCTCTCCCAAGCTCTCCCTTTGTGTGCCCACTCTTTCCTTGTGTCAAGAATGTGTTTTCCGGCCCTTCACTTTAGGTTAAATAGGGTTTTTCTGCTTCTGAAATGAAAAATGTGCAGCTGTACTTTCTGTACTTTTTCACGATTGGCTACAACTAGTTTGTCAACTTGCCGCGGCCAGTTACGCAGAGAACTACTTGCTACAGCCAGTTTGTCAACTTGCCACGACCAGTTGTATAGGTTCCTTCTAAGTTTGCACTGCTTCACCTCCTTTATTTCTTTCCTTGTTTCTTGGTTCTTATAGAGCTTCAAAACTTGTCTCCATCTTCCTACAAAAGAGGAAAGAATTATCAATTCTCAATTGAATCACAAACTCTATAGGATATAACAAGAATTTTTTTGATTTCTGCTTTATACTTTGATATGCACATTTTCCTCTATAGACTTAATTCCTATGCACATTTTGAACAAAAAATAGGTAAAAAGAGAGAGAGAGAAATGTGCTGGAATGTTGTCAATTTCTAAGAGTTAACACAAGCCCCTTATGGGTCCCACATGTCAAATTACCACTTTACCCTTGCTAAATATCCCATTTTCTTGCTTAGTCTTCAAATTTTCTCATGCTTCCTCTCCTCCACTCAATCTTGGATGAAATTTCAGCCCTTGGATTGCTTTGCCAAGTGTCCTCATCCTCCATTGCTTAAGAAAGTTCTAGAACATTTTAGAAGCTTTTTGCCTTAATTCCATGTGATCTTATCTTGAAAATCTTGGCTTAATCATCACTCTATCGTCCAGTTGAAATTGAGGGCAAGTTAATGAGGTCATTTGATGACACAAATAAGGGCTTAGGTGTCCCTTAATACCAAGTGTCAATGCATGGTTGGTAGGTTGACTTGTCAATGTGCTTGTGTGTATTAATCATCAAGCTTTGTTATGTCTTCCATGGCTCTAGCTGATTTCGAAATATCAGCCCTCTAAGAGGTCTTTATTGCCTTCTACAACTTGAAGACACATACAAAAGTTGGATAATAATCAACTAGATACTAATCCCTGCTTGACAAGTGCTAACTTGGCACAAAATGAACTAAATCCTAAGTGCTTTATTCCCTTTGACAACTACTAGTGTCCATTATCTCCTAACCCTTGCCCTTAGGCCCAAAAATATAGCCTCATTAGGGATTTAAAAGTGTGTTAGCCTTTAATCTCCAATAGGACAAGTTCATGTGCCAAGAACTTGTTGACAATATGTACCAATTTGGCTAAGTGTCATGTATTCCCTTTGTTGTCTTATTTGACTTGAAAATAGCTATTATTTTATGTGATTTCTATATCACATTAATAGCCACTAACTATAGTCATATATTTAGTAATTATCAATTAATTTTAAAGTGAAATTCGGGTAGAAAAATAATTAATAAATTATAATTCTACACATATTCACTTTTATATTTTATTAATTATTCATCAAAATACAAGGTTTTATAATAAAAGGAAAAAACTGGGTATTACAAAGAGGATTCAATCATTATTTTCTTTTGCATATGCCAAGGACGCTTAAATGCACGGAAAGCTGATCTACACCATCAGCAACAGTTGGATGAGCAATAATGTTAATGGAATATAAGCTTATGATGGAGTAAACTGAAAAATTGATACTGACATGAACTTTAAGTCATCAGAATCACACTGCAGAAGAAGAGGAGGCTTTCCATCATCATTATCCATAAGGAAGAGCACTACTAGAAAATACATAAATAGAGACGGAATTTGCGACGGCTTTTTTTCCGTCGCAAATTTTTGTCGAAAAAAAAATTGTTTTTTGCGACGGAACCATTTTTCCATCACAAACCAGTGTCCAATTGGCCGCGGTTCCCCCCTTTTTGTGACGGAAAAATC
The DNA here is from genome assembly GCA_019022615.1 of Acacia melanoxylon. Classification (NCBI taxonomy): domain Eukaryota; kingdom Viridiplantae; phylum Streptophyta; class Magnoliopsida; order Fabales; family Fabaceae; genus Acacia; species Acacia melanoxylon. The sequence continues at coordinate 652,493 of JAFJYJ010000072.1, forward strand.
ATATTTTTTTTCGACAGAACCATTTTTCCGTCATAAAAAGCAATTTTTTTGCGCAAAAAATCATTTTTTTTTTTTTTTTTTTTGCGACGGAACATTAGTTTCGTCGCAAATTGGTGGCCAATTGGCCGCCAGGTCCCCCCTTTGTGTGACAGAGGTTCCGTCGCAAAAAGCAATTAATTACTTAATTTTGCGACGGAACAGAGTTCCGTCGCAAAAAGTCGGGACTCTAAACCACAAATAGCTCGCATCCGGCGTCATTTGGCTTCAGATCCACCGACTCTCTTGCTCTTCCTCTCCCCTCGGTCCGCCCACGAGTCCGGTGCTCAGAACCACCGCTGAGTTCGCCACTCTTCCTCTGGATCCGTCCCCTATTCTGAGTATTTCTGATTTCATTTTCTCTTTCTCGCTCTTCATCCGCTTCTGCTTCTTGAAGTCCTTGCAACTTTCAATTGCCCGGTTTCTCTTATGGGATGTTCTGCTGTAAGTTGTTTGCTTCCTCCTACATCTCCGCCTTTTGCTTTCCATATTAATGGCAGTCACTAGAAGATCGAGTCTGTGTTCACTAGGTTCCTATTCTTTTTTATGTTTAAATTTGACGGAAATAAGTGCAAATAATTGATTTTAATTTACTTTTTGGGGTGTGCTGTTTAGTTGAAGTAGTCGGGTCATCGTTAATCTACAAAACCATTTTGTTCATTTTGTTCCTGGTTCATATTCAGTGATTTTAATGGTTGCTTTCTGTGGTGAACTGTTGATGTTGCTAGTTGATAGAGACGCGCTCTAATTTTCCTTCAGGATTGATGTGGGGTTATACTCATAAGTCGTAGCCCGGAAAAAAAAAAAAAAAAAAAAAGACCCTTGAACATGATATTGTAGGTTAAAACGGTTCTGATTTTAAAAGAAGGGCTCTATTTAGGTTACCAATATACCTATCTTAAGGCATGGGATCTATGAGCTTTAATTACTGATGAATCACTGGTGAGTTAATTGACTTTATTCTAATATCAATGTTTGTTGATATACTTAAAAACTATAAAGATAAAACAAAAGGGACTTCTAGTCACCTAGATTTTTTACTATGCAATTTTCTGTTTGCTTTTAAAAGCATTTTATGCAAATATATGCGATTTCAACATTAATAGCAAAGCATTTTATATTAGAGCCATATATCTAAGCCCCACACACACAGTCTCTGAAATAAACATATTAATTGAAAAGAACTGGGGCTATCTTTTCCCTTCCTGTTGGGCCTCATCGTGCGCGTGGATATGCGTATTAATTAGTGTAGATTTTATTTAGGTTTGAATTTGGGTGAGACAAGAAAGAGATGTGGGAATTAGGTGATAAGCTGTATGGCTATTTTATGTGTATATATTAATTAGAGTAGATTGGTTGGTTCGTGTTTGTAAAAAATGTATAATAATTGTTTTTGATAAAATAAAAAAGGTATAATTGATATATTCCATTTTTGCAAAACATGTACCAATGTAAATTACCGACAAATCCAAACACATGTTCAATCCCAACCTGCACGCCTTCTCCACTAGTGCAAAAAAAGGCTTTAAGACTGCCTCATTTAGACCGGAGTATTGACGCTCCGGTCTTAAAAGTATGACTGGTGGCAGTTTTGTAAATATCAATAACTTTTTGGGCTGGATTATAGAGGATCCGGTCTTAAAAGTATGACAGGTGGCAGTTTTGTAAATATAAAGAACACTTTTAAGACCGGATTAAAAAAGATTCGGTCTTAAAAGTATGACCGGTGGCAATTTTGTAAATATAAAGAACAATTTTAAGAACAGATTAAAAAGGATCTGGTCTTAAAAGTATGACCGGTGACAATTTTGTAAATATAAAGAGAACTATTTAGACCGGATGTTAAAAAGAACTAGTCTATTTTTTTTTTAAAAAAATATATTACTTTTAAGACCAGGTTTAAATATCCGGTCTAAAAAGTTAAAAATAAAAAAATAAATAAAATTTCTATTTTTTTAAAGATCGGATGTTACAAAGAACTAGTCTAAAAGTTTAACTTTTAAGACTTCAATTTGATAACAACCGGTCTTAAAGATTATCATTAGGTGCGGCAAACGAAAATTGAATTGCTACCGTAGCCTCAGATTTCGGAGATCTGTGGCTCAATAACAATCCGAGAATGATTCATGCGGTTGAGTTCGTGTTCATTGCGTTTCTGTGGCTCAACAACAATATATATATATATATATATATATATATATATATATATATATATATATATATTATATCTCAACAATCCGAGAATGATTCTCGGATTGTTGTTGATATATATATATCTATATATATATATTTATATTGTTGTTGAGCCACAGAAACAGAAACGCAACGATAGTAAATCATTGACGTAGATTTCGGCTTAAGTTTGAAATTAAATATCAATTTCTTATTTCTTTGTTTTATTGCTCATCTCCTCCTTCTCAGCGATGACAAAGCTCCAAACTTGATTTCCATGGGGAACGAGTCTCGCATAACTTTCGCTCTCTTGAGGTAAACCTATTATGTCTCGTTTTGCTTATTTCGCGTTCTCGATCGATTGTTTTTGTTTGTTGTTATTTTTTTTTTGAATATATTGAGATGTGCACACACAAAAATGACAGATAGATAAGCGAACGTAGGAGTAGAAGAAGATAGATGAATGGCTTCCCATAACTTCTTCGAGGAACGCAAAATGATATAACTCTTCTCCCGACCTCCTCTCTCGTCCTTGTATCGTTTTTTTTTTCTTCCACCCAAAATTTTCTTTGTTCCTTCTTCTTCGTCTACCTCTTCTCAGAGTTCTCTCTAAGGCAGCTTAGGTACTTTCTTCTCTGAATCTATTTGTTTTAGTTCCTCTGGTGAAAGATCTGGAAACAGAGTTCTCTCTGAGGCGGCGGCTCAGGCGTCTACAATCTCACCTTTTTTTTTTCATAGAAAGGAATTTTTAAGACCGGATTTGAAAATATATACGGTCTTAAAAGTTCATTCTTTTTCTTTCTTTTTCTTTTTTTTTTAAAAATGGACTTTTAAGACCGGATGTTTAAAAATTCCGGTCTTAAAAGTGTTTTTTTTAAAGATCGGACGCGCATCCGGTCTTAAGAGTAACAGACTTTTAAGACCGCCTGGAACAAGACCGGCCACAGATCCGGTCTTACGATACCTCTTTCGTCCGGTCTTAAAAGCCTTTTTTCCACCCGTGCTCCTTCAATGTGGGACACTGATTTGGTTTGCTCAATATAATGTAGGCAATTATTTTTAATTAAATATATATGCAGCGGATTTTGTTCTGATTTGTACTGTCAAACCTTATTTTTTTCTTTTTATATGTTAAATTTCTATATAATATATAATCTTGGTAGTTAGAGATATTTTAGGATCTAATGGATTATGGAATTTGAATTTTATAATTGCTTTTCTGTTTTATAATTCCTAGATATTAGGATCTGCCTTTTATAATCCTAGATATTAGGATAGGCCTAAACTGATTAGTGGATTATAAAATTTGAATTTTGTAATTGCTTTTTTGTTTTATAATTCCTAGATATTAGGATTTTCCTTTTATAATCCTAGATATTAGGATCGGCCTAAATCGATCAGTAGAGTATCTACGTGTATAAAATCCTAAAGGCATATGAATAATAAAAATAAAAAACTCAAAGGATTTTATACATTTCTTTTTTATTTCGTAATTTTTTATATTTTTATATAACTTTTTTTTAGGAATCGAGTTTTGCGATGGAATGACCATACTGGTGCATCAGACACAAGAGATGATGAAACATATGTAGATTCTATTTCAATCCCTAATGAAGGACAAGGTGTCTTTGGGTCGACTCCTGGTGATGATGATGACCATATTGCGTCTGTTTAGACTTTTTTTTTAGTATATATTGTTCGCAACATTATTATTTATATTTTGTTTTCTCTATGTAAACTTTTTATGATTATTACTATATATTTTTATGATATACATTTTTTTATTTTGTACTTTTTTATGTAATTTATATAATTTTTTTATATAAAATCAATTTTTGCGACGGAAAATTAATTCCGTCGCAAAATTTTGAAATTTGGTACGGAACAAGTTCCGTCGCAAATTTGAAATTTTGCAACGGAATTTAATTCCTCGAAAAATTTCAAAATTTGCGACGAAATTTAATTCCACCGCAAATTTCAAAATTTTGCGATGTAAATTGTTTTCCATCACAAATTTTCAAATTTGTGACGGAATTTGTGTTTTTCGTCGTAATTATGACGCAACTTTTTTCGATGGACGAATTCCGTGGTAAACAATTTTTACAACGGAAAATGCCTTTTTTTTGATGTGAAATTTTTCCATCGCAAATGTAGACTTTTTTTTGTAGTGGAGTTGCTTCCCAGATCTTCCTGCAACTATATGTGCAGATTGGGATGCTCTTCTCTCAAGGAAAGGGAGGCCACAAAGAAAGGGAAGCTAAAATCACAAATATAAAATAACATAAACAAGAGATGGCCTTCCAATATAAGAACTTGAGACTTCAATACATGAATAATTTGGCACAGGGTCAAGACTCAAGAGGCTATAACAAAATATAAAAGTGGTACAATTTGGCAGATGAAAGTCTTAGGGTGGAGAATGAAGCCGATAGATGAACCAAACCAAAGCACTATCAGTTTGAGTGCAATTTGGCGGAAAAGAGGAGACAAACCAAAAATATCCTCAGAGAACAGAAATAAGAGACTTAAATGTTAAATATATTACTTATTTATAACATATTTTACCTCATCTTTTTAAAATATTTATATGTATCATTGTTCTGGTGTAGAACACAAATGTCCAGCCCAGTAGGCTGGTGCTTTGATCTTGGATCGAATGGCCCTGCCGGATTATCTATGAATCAGATATCCAGTAGGGTGGATGATCACTGTACACAGGTGCGAATACTCTTCGCCAATGGGGGGATGGGGAGAGTGTATAGTGAGGTTGTGCACAGTGATACTAAATGTAAATAGGTCTGAGTTTAGAACGTGTGCACCTTGAGGCTCGACCTTCGTATATATAGGGCGTGCCCTGTCATCGTAACCGTCTGATCTATCTAATCCATTATCATCAATATGATAGATCGTCCCCTGATTATATGGTGATTTGGATATCCCGTATATCTTTATTGGGCCGGTCGTTCCCAGGTTGGGCCTTGGGTAGGTCCATAACAGTTGCCCCCAGCCCGGTAGTTCAAGTTTTTAAGCTGCCGGGATGTAAATCGTTACTCGGGTCGGTTTGCTCCTTGCTCCTTGGGTCAGGGTATTCTGTTAAGAACCCTGCCCGGCTCCTGGACCTGAGGTCGCTTCTCGAGGGTCCGCTCCTATGTCTGAGTAATTTGGACGCCCGAGGTGGCATCAGGTGGATTGCTTGGTTTCGAGGTTAGGACCCTTCCGCATTCGCCATCATGGTCTCCTGACACCTAACCCCCTGGATTGGTGAGGGTCTGCAATCGTCATTCCAAGCCGCCTCTGAAGTTCGTACGCCTTTAATGCCCCCACTATCTGTCTTACGTCACTCTTACTTTTACGGGCGAATTGTCCGGTTTACCCTTATTTCCCCGGCGCCCTTTCGTATTTCGTATCTTTTAACCTCTTCTCTTTTTTTCCCCTTCACTTTCACCTCAAAAGCTTTCTCTGATTTTCTCTGGTTTGGTTTTTCCTGCTTGTATACAACAAAGTTCCCTGAATCCTCTACTTCATCTTTCCTTGTCTCTTCCTCTCAATCAGTACGTCTTTTTACTCTTTCTTGCTCTTTTTCCTTTGTCTTACTTCCTGCATTCTGGTTTACGTATTGTGTTAGGAGGATTTCCTGTATCGTGAGTAGGCTGGGATGAGTGTTTTTCTGACTGAGTTTTAGCTGAGGATTCTGGGTAGATTCCGAATACTGGACTTTTCCTTTTAGTTGTATGTCCCTACTTTTTGGGGGGATTTCCGCCATTTTCATTATTGGTCATTTTCTGCCTCTCTAGGTTGCTTATTTTGGTGCTCATGGGTAGAGCTAACCGTCCTCCCTCATTGAGTCAAGATTTAACCCCAGAAGAGGAGGAAGCACTTCGTGCACGTTATCCTCGTACTAGTCATTGGCTGCTCGGTACTCCTTTATCTGAGGAGCAGAGGTTAGCTTCCTTCCTAGGGGGTGGATCGGGTAGGAGGACCATTGGAGCCTCTTGTCCCGTACTTACTTGGTCTCGTAGTGCTGGCTCCAGTGTTAGGGCTCTCCCAGAGATTTGGGATGAGATAGAGGCCATACCGGTATAGCCTATCAATTTCTGTGAAGTCCCCCGTCATCCTAGGTCAGAACCCGTCCCGGATGGGTATCGTGGCCCTTGTTGGGATTGTCTAGCGTCAAGTTCGTATCATATGGCGAATGGCCATACCGGTACAGCCTATCAATTTCTGTGAAGTCCCTCGTCATCCTAGGTCAGAACCCGTCCCGGATGGGTATCGTGGCCCTTTTTGGGATTGTCTAACGTCAAGTTCGTATCATATGGTGAATGGTGAGGATTCCTGGGTCGACGCTATTTTGGGTGCTTGCCGTCATAGGTCATCTCATGACCCTACCTCAGCCTCTGAGAGTCCTCAACCCCCAAATCCGCCAATAGTTTTTTCACAAGTAGCTATTACGCCTATGTCAGGTATTCCCGCACTTGCTGATTTTAGTATTTTTGTTTTATGTTTTAGGTAAATGGAGTCCTGTTCTTCCCATGTTAGTGCCCGATCTGACGCCAGGACGTCAGACTCCTCTAGTCCTCCGACCGTTCTACTGAAGCAGTTCCTATGGGTAACACATGACGTGTTAAGGACCCGTTCTTTGCTGACCGAGGCCGACATACACCGGATGAAGCTGGCGGAATTGGGAAGCTGTTTCATTAGTCCTCCTACTGCCGAGGTGCCCATATGTTCCTCACGGATGGAAGAACTTACTAATTTCTTTTTCTTCTACAGGGCCTACCTGACCCGGCTCGGTATTCGCTTCCCGTTTACCGAGTTCCAAATGTCTTGCTTAAATCATCTCCATTTAGCTCCCTCACAGCTTCATCCAAACGGGTGGGCCTACCTGGTGGCTTTTGAACGCCTGTGTAGTTCCTTCTCGGCCCCTATTCCCTGTACCGCTACCTTATTCTTTTTTTTTTTCCTTTTTACCCCCCGCTTTGGCAAAGAACCGGAGAAACTAAAGGGGCTTACTTCCCTCCGAGGCGATCCCGATCGAAAGCTCCTTACCGCCTTTTCTGACTCATTTAAACATTTTAAGAATAGCTATTTTAAAGTAGTCGCCAAGCCCGGCCAATAGCCCTGGTTTTTGCAAGGGGCCGAGGCCCAAGATGTGGAGTGGAGGTTCCCCCTCTATTGGACGTACGATCACCACAAATTGGCGTCCACTTCCTACCAAGTCAAGTCTGACGATCTTCCGGCCGAGGAGCTTCTGTCAATAGACCGCCTAGTGTCTTATTCTAACACATACGGCCCCCGAAGTACGACTTTCTTTATTACCGGTGTTGGTTCCAAGCCGGGATATACGATTAGTATGGGCCTTTTGGCCGTGTCTTTTGATTGTGTTTTACATACCCTTATGCTATATGATCATTTCTTAACTTTGTTTTCTTATTTTTGTAGCCCAAGCAATGGCCGAATTGCCGAGGTACCTGACTGTCACCCGCAAGTGTCCTTCTTTGGAGGCCGTCCAGGGAACATCTGCTGGAGACTCCCATGCTTCCGTGGCCAAGAAGAAGAAAGCCTCGGCTCCTGTCCGAACCTCTCCGAGCCCTTTACCTACAGAAAATTCTCCCTCTGCCCCGCTGACTGGCAAGGGCAAAGAGGTCTCTTTTTCTGAGCCGACTGCCCCCTGTCTCCTCCCAAGGGTCTTCCAGTTCCGCCTTCTTCCCCCAAGGTTGCATGTGGTCTCGCCTGGGATAAAGGGCCGGCCGTGGAGCTAGAGCATGCTTTCCTGCTTCCCCTCAGTTTATGAACGCCTTGCCCCTTTCTGATATTGAGGAACGCTTGGTGCATGACGTACAAAATCATCTCTGCAAGTCTGTCGGGTTAGGCCAGGCGTTGCTTCATCTGAAGGGGAAATACATTGGGCAGACTGCTAAATTGCGCCAACTGAGGCGGGAGAATAAGGAGGCCGTGGAGGTGAGGAAACGCATAGAGGAAGAGCTCGAGGTCGCTAAAGCGAGCGTCGGGAAGGCTACGGAGGAGTTTCTATCAACACAAGAGGCGATGGCGACGACTTCTTCCGAGCTGGCTTCTCTTAAGGCGTCTTATGCGAAGAGCATAGAAGCCGTGAAGGTCCTTCAGACCCAACGCGCTGACCTATGTTCCGAGCTCGGTCAAGCCAAAGACGCTCTTTCTGAGGAGAAGAAGGCTCGTCTCTAAATCGAGGATATCTTGAAAGAAGCTGCTGCTGATTGCTTCAAGATGGTGCTTGCTCAGATCCGACATCTTAATCCCGGGGTGGACCTTCGAACCGACGAGTATGACCATCGAGCCTATGTGAAGGACGGTGTCTTGTATCCCCCTTCTCCCTCCCCCGAGGACGAGTCCATCTCATTTGTGGACGAGGAACGGGGTGGAGAGGAGGTGTCTAATGCGGGATTAGATGGTGGGGTGGTGAAGGAACTTCAAAATCGCTTCCGTCCGCCGAGGTGGTCCCACTTGAAGACGTTGTTCCCCCAAGTTGAATGGCGGGGTTGTATTTCTTGTGTTTATGCCGGTGTATTGTACCAGATTAATTTTGTGTTTGTAAGCATTTGTAATCATTGAATATCTCAACCGTTTCAATATTTATCTTTTCTTTCGACCACTCTCGTTTTTGAGTTAGTCCTTTAATGACCGGGCCAGGGTCTTTATGAATATCTGCTAGTGTTATTCTTCCGATGGGTTGACATCGGGCATAGGGGTAGGGGTGTCTTTAATTACCCAAGCTACCGAGTTCCGGATCCGTGGTCCGGGTTCTTTGCCAGAATAAGGGCAAACTGTCAGATGTAGAACCGTGGTGTAGATACGCACGTTTACACATTTCGACCTGATCAGGGTCTGCATGACAATTCGCCTCCTTATTTAGGAGCATGTTATTCGATGCATCAAATTAAAGAAATAGTGTCTATACTATTTCGAAACCTGGGCGTCGTAGCCCCGGTGTAGTCCCTTATATTGGGTTTCATTCCTGACTTCCTTGGTGTAGTGATTTTGAACTATCCATAATGCATAACTGGCGTCTCCACTGGGGAGTTCTTTATTAAATAAATAATCCGCTCGACGAAAGTACTACCTCAAGTAATGAACTTCAAACATGAATCAAAACATAAAAGAAATCGATAATAATGAAATTACGAAATAAATGAACTCGGATGCAGTGGGTGGGCACATTGTGACGGCCAGACCGAGGTCTAACTGTAATAGATTTTTAGCTTGTCGGCGTTCCAGGTCCTTTTGACCGGCTTCCTTCCCAGGGATTCAAGCATGTAGGCTCCCTTGTTGAGTTTTTCCTTCACCCGGTACGGTGCTTCCCAATTTGCAGCCAGCTTGCAATCTCTGGCGTTCCTGTTCCCGATATCTGCTCGTCGGAGAATGAGATTGCCCCGGTTGAAGGAGCGGGGTCTCACTTTTCGATTGTACTTGGCCGCGATGAGTTGCTTGGTGGTTAGGTCCCGGCAGTGTGCTAAGATCCTGGTCTCGTCGATCAGGTCCAATTTCGTCATTACCGCGTCCCTATTCGAGTCTTCACCCTCTCTGAGGGCTTTAATCCTTCTCCATGAGGGTTGACCTATTTCAACCGGGATCATTGCCTCACACCCGTAAGTTAGGCGAAAAGGGGTTTCTTGGGTTGAGGTTTGTACACTGGTTCTGTATCCCCATAACACACTATAGAGTTGCTCGACCCAGGAAGACTCGGCGTCATCCATGCGTTTCTTTAATCCGTCTATAATGACTTTATTGGCCGCCTCGGCCTGTCCGTTTGACTGTGGGTGTTCAACTGAGGCGAAGTGATGTGTGATACCGAGGTCCTCTATCATACCCCGGAATGCCTTATCAATGAATTGAGTCCCGTTATCCGTGACTACCTCGGCCGGGATCCCAAACCGAGAGATAATACTATGGCGAAAGAATCGTTGTACGCATGCCAAGGTGATCGTCGTTAAAGGCTCGGCCTCAATCCATTTTGTAAAGTAATCAACTGCAACCACAAGCTACCTTAACTGTCCGGGAGCTGTTTTGAATGGTCCAAGGAGGTCCATCCCCCATTTGTAGAAGGGCCAGGGGGCCGAGATGCTTTGTAATTCTGTTGGTGGGCACCATATGATTTTGCCATGTTTCTGACAGCTATCACATCTTTTTACTGCTTCTTTAGAATCGGCCACCATGGTCGGCCAGTAGTATCCGGCACGTAGGGTCTTCCTTGCGAGTGATTTTCCTCCCATGTGCTGTCCGTTAATGCCTTCATGTATCTCGGCCAGAACGTAACATGCCTCGGTCGATCCCAAGTATCGCATCATGGGAGAATGTAGTCCTTTCGATATAACTGATCTTCCACTATAGTGTACATGGCGGCCTGCCGAATTAATTTTCTGGATTCTGTTACATCGACGGGTAGGATCCCTCTCTCTAAGTAATCCTCAATTGGTTTCCTCCAATCCGTAGCAGATGATATGGTCATGATGCAGCTCGGTGCATCTACATTTTGTTGGACCATGGTTCTGTGGTTCCCTGGTCCTTTTGTACTAGCCAGTTTTGATAGTATATCTGCTCTTGTATTCTCCTCCCGATGGATGTGAGTTATTGTTACTTCCTCGAACTCAAAAATCATATCCTTTGCTTTGTTCAGGTACTTTGCCAGTAGGGGACCCTTTGCTTGGTAAGTGCCCTCGATCTGCGCTGCTACGAGCTGGGAATCGGTAAATACCTTGATTCTTTGTGCCCCATGTTCCTTTGCCTGCTGGAGGCCGGCTAACACTGCTTCATATTCTGCCTGATTGTTGGAGGTCGGGAAGTTGAGATGGAGTGAGTGTTCAACGGCGACTCCCTCTGGGTTCTCAATTATTATTCCAGCTCCACTTCCCTTAGCATTTGACGAGCCGTCAACGTATACCTTCCATTTATGGAGGTCGGTTACCTCTTCGGTGTAGGCCGGGGTGAGTTCCCTTACGAAATCTGCCAGTGCTTGTGATTTGATCGCATGCCGGGCCTCATATGTAATGTCGAACTCGGATAATTCTATCGCCCAACTGATCATCCGTCCGGCCAAGTTCGGTTTGTGTAGCACCTGTCGGATTGGCTGACTGGTTCATACCACCACCTTGTGCCCCTGGAAATATGGACGTAACCGTCTTGCCGCCAGTAACAAGGCAAACACCACTTTTTCTAGTTTCTGATATCTGAGCTCCGAGCTCTGTAAAGCTTTGCTTACAAAGTAGATCAGTACTTGTCCGGTCTCTATTTCTCAGACCAATACGGAACTTATAGCTTCTTCTCCTACCGACAGATATAAGAAAATCGTCTCATCGGGCTTGGGTTTGGAAACCACTGGCGGGGCTGCTAAACATTGCTTGATCTTTCCAAATGCAGACTCACATTCTGGGTTCCAACCCCCTCCTGTCTCCTTCTTTAGTAATTTAAAGAAGGGTAGAGCGTTCTCGGCCGACCTCGGCAGGAACCTTGTCAAGGCCGCCAATCTCCTGGTCAGTTGCTGTACCTCCTTCTTGTTTGTTGGCGCTTTCATGTCTAACACGGCCTTGCACTTGTCTGGGTTTGCTTCGATTCCTCGGTTCGTCAGTAAGAAACCTAGGAACTTTCCCGCTGGGACTCCGAATGCGCATTTTGCCGGGTTCGACGGATCTAGTGCTTCCGCAACTTGTCAAAGGTCTGCTCTAAGTCTCGGATATGGTCCCCCGGCTTTCTCGATTTGACTATCATATCGTCAATGTATACCTCTACGTTTTGACCGAGTTGGTCCTCGAAAACTTTGTTCATCATTCTTTGATATGTGGCCCCGACGTTCTTCAGTCCGAAAGGCATGACATTGTAGCAATAATTGGCCTTCTCGGTTATGAAGGCTGTCTTCTCCTGATCTTCCGGGTGCATTGCAATTTGATTATATCTGGAATAGGCATCCATGAAGGACAACAATTGAAATCCAGAGGAGTTGTCGACTAGTTGGTCGATGTTGGGCATCAGATAGGAATCTTTGGGGCAAGCTCTGTTCAAGTTGGTGTAGTCCGTGCATACTCTCCACTTTCCGTTGGGTTTCATCACCATAACCACATTAGATAGCCATGTCGTGTATTGTATTTCTTGGATGAGTCCGACATCTAATAGCTCCCTAACGTGTTTTTCTAAAGCTATCTGCCTATCGGCCCCCTGTTTACGCTTCTTTTGCAACACTGGGGTTGAACCCGGTTGTATGGCTAACCTGTGGCAGCAAAAGTTGGGGTCGATCCCGGGTATTTCCGATGCTTTCCATGCAAACAAATCTCAATTCCTTTTTAGGAATTCCTTTAATCTTTCTTTGAGCTTTGGAGTCATCGTTCCCCCTATTTTTGTGATCTGTGTCGGGTCTTCTCCCAGGACTAAATCTTCTAGTTCGCCATCTGGCTCGGGTCGGGGGACCTCGGGCTCGTCTCATATATCTAACTCTACTATGCTAACTGGCTGTGTTCTTCTTCTAATGTCCGAGGTACGCTCATGAGATGGAGTGGCCGTCTCGTTCTCGTTCTTTCGGATCGTTTCGTAGTAACATTGACGGGACTCCTTCTGGTCTCCACTCATAACTACCACCCTGTTTTTGTTGTTCACCATCTTCAACTTCTGATGTTTTGTAGAGACTAACATGTCACAATTGTGGATGGTTGGTCTGCCTAATATCATATTATATGGAGAGGGGATATCGGCTACGATGAATCTTACCTTTTCCAACCTGAATGCTTCTTTTGTTCCCAGTGTTAGTCTGAGGTCGATATATCCCTTCGAGTTAGATTGCTCCCCATTAAAACCAATGAGTGTTGTTTTGCATGGTCTTAGGTCTTCTTTATCCAAGTTCATCCTTCTAAGGCATCCCACATAATGATGTCCGTCGAGCTTCCCGCGTCTAGGAAGATCCTCTTTACCTCACAGTTTACCAGGGTCCCAGTGATGACTAGTCCGTCTTGATGACCTGGTACAACGTCCTTCAGATCGTCCTTTGTGAACTGCAATGGGGGAGGTGTCGGTCGGTCTCGGTCATGGTTTTCTTTGAACCTGGGGGTGTCTCGCACAGAAAAGACTTCCCTTAACTATTTCTTTCTTTGGCTCGCTGTGTCTACGCCTCCGCCCATGCCTCTGCTGATTACACTGCATCTGTGTTCCCTGTATATTTCTGGGAATTCCTCATCGTTTGTAGATGCCTTCCGCCGAATTCCATCAATCTTTTGACCGGAGGTTGGACTTGGGCCTCGGGTACCTTGCTTTCATTTATTGTTTTTCCGGCCCTGTGTCTTTATCAGATACTGGCGTAGTTTGCCATCTCGGATGAATTTTTCAATTGCGTCCCTGAGTTCGTAACATTGGTCCGTGGTGTGCCTCGGTCCATCATGAAACTCACAAAATTTTGTAAGGTCCGTAGTTGGTCTGTATCTGGTGGGCTGAGGTGTATCGACTTTCTTCATCTCTGTTGATCCGACCTCTCGCCACAACTGGGATTGTGAGACATTCAGTGGAGCGTATCTATCATACCTGGGCCTTCTTTCCCATCTTTCCCCGTTAGCCCTGTTATCTCAGATTTTCTTCTGGGGGTCTTCTCTCCGGGTATTCGGCTGATTCTTGTTTTCGGGGGGTGTGTTCCTTTGCGTATTGCTTCCTATGGCGTTGGCTATTTCCATTTGTTCCACGTCTAGGTACTGCTTCGATCGAGTATTAAACTCAATGAGGGTGTATACTCGATTCTTGAATATTGACTTGGCCAACCTTGATGAGGGATCCAGGCCGTCAACGAGGCAATGGACATGGACGCTCTCGGGAAGTGCTCACACTTGTAGAGCGACCTCCTTAAATCTGTCCAAGTATCTCTGCAGAGTCTCTCCACGTTGTTGTTTAATTTTGCTCAGGGTGAATTGCGATTTAGGTTGCTTCTTACTAGTTGCAAAATTGAGCTCGAACTTTTTCCCGAGGTCTTCATAATCATGGATAGATTTGATCGGTAATGTGTCAAGCCACTTTCAGGCAGGTCCGGTTAATGTGGCCGCGAAAAGCCGAGGAATGACCGGGCCCACAATCTGTTGTACGAACATCAGTAGTTCGAATGTGTCGAGGTGTGTCCTCGGGTCTTGAGTGCCGTTATATTTTGGCAGATCTGCCAAGTCAAACTTCCTCGGGTACGGGCGTTCTATATTTCTTCTGAGAAAGGACTGCAGTTATGTCCTGCTATGTACCTCACCCGATATTCCCTGGGGGATCCCCTCCGTCGGGTCGTCTTTTCTTTACGTCGATCCTCCTCGTCCGAGGTCCTTTTCATGTGATGCTTCTTCCAATCCTGGGCACGTTCCCGAGGCTTTGCTGGTTCCCGGTCCGTATCCGGGGAGGTTGTTTCCGGGGTATGCTGAGTGGATCTCGTCTGCTTACTATACGGAGGGCTTTCATAATCTCGGGTCGCCCTTCTGTTCTTTCTTTGCTGGTCACCTCGGTTTTGATTTTTAGCCGATGCTTCAATTTGTTTGAAGTGGTCCTTCATGATCTATTGCATCACCCTGAGGTCTTCTTGACGTTGGAGATTGCTTCGTTTCTCCATATTTTCCATTCGCCTCAACATGGAGTCCTGAGTCTTCTGTAGGAGGAGGAGATCTGGATTCGATGGTGAGGCTTCTTGCATCTCGGTATCCTGCGGTTTTGCCACCTTGGGAGGGGAGGAAGCCGTGTTTGAGGCGTCCTTCCCATTATTCTCGGCCTCCCTGCCAGGAATATCCTCTTGCCGTGGAGGTCCTTGAGTTTGCTGTTGCTGACTCGTTTCGGCCTGCGATGGATCTCCACGGTGAGGGTTCCGACTGTTGCTTCTGGTGTTTGCCATTGTTGGTCACGGGGATCAAAATTTAACGATCCCCACGGTCGGCGCCAATGTTCCGGTGTAGAACACAAATGTCCAGCCCAGTAGGCTGGTGCTTTGATCTTGGATCGAATGGCCCTGCCGGAGTATCTATGAATCAGATATCCGGTATGGATGATCACTGTACACAGGTGCGAATACTCTTCGCCAATGGGGGGATGGGGAGAGTGTATAGTGGGGTTGTGCACAGTGATACTGAATGTAAATAGGTCTAAGTTTAGAACGTGTGCACCTTGAGGCTCGACCTTCGTATATATAGGGGGCCCTGGCATCGTAACCGCCAGATCTATCTAATCCATTATCATCAATATGATAGATCATCCCCTGATTATATGGTGATTTGGATATCCCGTATATCTTTATTGGGCCGGTTGTTCCCAGGTTGGGCCTTGGGTAGGTCCATAATAATCATTAAATTATATATCAGTTTATAAATTAGACAAGATAAATATAAATATTATTAAAATAATTTATTTAGCTTCTATAATCTTCTCAAATTATCAACGGGTCTTATGTCTTATTTTAAAAATTAGGAGTAATATCTTCAATTCATAAGATATAAGAAATATACCAGAGTACTAGAATATACAATCTATTAAAAACTTAAAATGCTTTACTATGGGCACAAGAGAAATAGAGGGAAATGCTTGAAATTGCTACGAAATTGAAGCAAATCTAAGAAATTCTTTTTGCACCTATTTTTTTTTCTCTGTATCTGGGCTCCAAAGCGCATTTCATCATCATCTTGCTTAGAATATGAGCCTTCTGATGAAATCAAATTAAAAATAATTAAGACCTTTTTATGAGATATTTTGTGCAATATCTTTTAATCCAAAATAATACTAATAATTATATTTAAGAAATAATTAATCATGATAAAATCCCATAAATAGATATAACTATATATAATAAAATATGGATATATCAACAGTTCATGAATTACAATTTTGAATTGAAAATGTACAATATGTTTATTTTTGAATTCATATTCAATTTTTAGGGACATTTGCTCTTGATTAGAATTTTCTACATATTCATGAATTATAATAAATTAACAAAACATATTTCATGAAAAAAAAAACTTCTTGTACTACTACAAAACAAATTTATTGAAATAAATTTTGTTCTTTTGAAAATTTATAATTAACATTCAACATGTTTGGTCAAGAGGAAGTTCTATATTATACACAAGAAATTTTTTCTAATCTTATTAGTCTCACATAAAATCAAAGATAATGTTATGAAGTATTGACTTCTTCTTTATTCTTGTGGTCATCTTGAATCTTCTACTCTACAGGAGATATATATATATATATATTGTTACGGACCTACCTGAGGCCCAACACAGGAGTGGCCTAATACGAGATACTCCATATATCTAAATGAACCTGCAATTAGGGAAGATCTATCATATCACAATCAGGGGATAAGATAGATCCGGCAGTTATGATATCGGGATATACCCTATATATACAGGGGTCAAACTCTAAGGTGCACACGTTCTAACTCAAACCTAATTACATTCAGTATCACTGTGCACACTCCCACTATACACATCCCCCATCCCCCTTGGCGAAGAGCCTATTGTGTACGGTGATCCCGTGCTCATCTGGGTATCTGCACCATAGATATCCTGATCGGGCATCATGATCCAATATCAAAGTACTAGCCCACCGGGCTAGACATCTGTGTTCTACACCAGAACAGTGGCACCGACCGTGGGGACCGTAAATTTCGAACCCCGTGACCACCGATGGCTAACACGAGAAGTTGCAGTCGGAACACTCAGCCTGGAAATCCACAACAAGATGAGGCTAATCAAAACAATCAAGCCCCAGAACCACCGGAAGGTATCCAGGAGGGAAATGTTTCGGACACGGCATCCTCCCCTCCTGTTACCGCTAAAACACGTGATGTAACGACAACGGAGGCCTCGGCTCCGAATCCAGACGTCGTCCTCCTGCAGAAAACACAGGAGTCAATGCTGAGGCGAATGGAGAATAATGAAAAGCGAAGTAACCTCAAATGCCAGGAAGATCTTAGAGTAATACAGCAGATGATGGAGGAACAATTCAACAAATTCGAGACGTTAGTAGAGAAAAGGGGCAAAGAAGAATCACGTGGAAGGAAGGAAAGGACGTCACAAGATACCAGTAGTTCACCTTCCAGTGAAAGGCCGAGAACAGTGCGGCGGGATGCGAGCCGAACTCCTCAGGGAACAAGCTCAGGACGAGCTCGACCATCAACCTCGGCTTTGAAAAAATTACGCTTGGAAAAGATCTCGGAAGCCAAAGATCGAGATTCGGAGAGAATAGCTCGGCCTTGAGGCTCCCCTAAAGAGCATAAAATGAAGTACTTGACCGATCTCAACCGGGGCCCTTTCTCCAAGGAGATTGCCACCGCTCCGTATCCAAAGAATTTAGATTTGATGCATCTCCCGAAATATGATGGGACCCAGGACCCACGTGCCTACCTCGACACATTCGAGCTGCTCATGTTTGTTCGACTGATTAACGATTCAGTCATCTCACGGATTTTCGCAGCAACGTTAACCGAACTGGCCCAGAGGTGGCTCCATACCTTGCCCACCGACTCAGTACACAATTTCGAAGACCTCGGACGTAAGTTCGAGTTGAACTTCGCGACTAGTAAGAAGCAGCCGAAGTCCCAATTCACTTTGAGTAGAATCAAACAGAAAAAGGGGGAGACGCTTCAGAAATATTTAGACCGGTTCAAAGAGGTAGCTTTGCAGGTACGCTCACTCCCGGAAGATGTTCACATACATTGCATCATGGATGGTTTGGATCCCTCGTCGTGATTGGCAAAGAATATGTTTAAGAACCGAGTCTACACTCTCACCGAATTTCATACCCGAGCAAAGCAGTGTTTGGACATAGAACAAATGGAGATTGCCAATGCTTGTGTAACCAAAAAATGGGGGAATACTTAGCCCGGGGATAAGGATCAACTCGGTAAACGAAAGGAGGAAGCCCTTCAACGAACGCGGAACTGAGATGGACGAACTCAAGGAGGAAGAACCAAAACAAAAACAAAGTATGAAAGATACACCCCCTGAACGCCCCTTGCTCCCAGATTTGGAAGGAGGTGGCCCATACCGAGATGAAAAGGGCCGACAGGCCCCGGCCTCCCCCGATACGACCCACCACTGATCAATCCAAGTTTTTTGCGTTTCATGACGGACCGGGGCACACTACGGATCAGTGTTTCGAACTCTGAGACACCATTGAAAGTTTCATCCGAGAAGGTAAATTACGTCAATACATAATACAAACCCAGGGACGTAAGAATAACAAACGCAAGCCAGGAGTCCGTAGTAGAAGCCCCATCACCGACCTAAAGAAATATGAGAAGCGATGGAAGCCAACCGGGGAAGACGACGAGTTCCCGGAGGCTCAGTTCCACTGTAATGTGGTTTGTGGAGGTTTCGGTGGGGGAGGAGAAACCATAAGCCAGCGCAAGAAATACCTGAGAGAAGTCCTCTCCGTCAGGGACGTCCCAAAATTCAAAGATGACGCCACCAAACCGACGCCTCCACCTTTGGTCTTTACTAATGAAGAGCTAAAGGACGTAGTCCCGGGATATCAGGATGGTTTAGTTATCACAGGAACCTTGGCGCGATGCCAAGTAAAAAGGATTTTTGTTGATGTAGGGAGCTCGGCCGATATCATCAACCGAGATGCATTTAACAGGATGAGGATGGATGTGGAAGATCTAAAGCCGTGCAAGATGACACTTATAGGATTCAATGGAGAACATTCACCTCCCAAAGGATATATCGACCTAAGGCTAACTCTGGGAAACAAAGAGGCATTCAAATCCGAACGAGTAAGGTTCATAGTAGCCGATTTCCCATCCCCTTACAATATCATATTGGGTAGACCAACCATCCATAACTGGGACATGCTAGTATCTACGAAACATCAGAAGTTGAAGATGGTGAACAACAAGACCAAGGTGGTGGTTGTTAGTGGAGATCAGAAAGAGTCCTGCTAATGTTATTTCAAGACTGTACGAGAGGAAGAAGGCAGACCATCATCTCCACCTCGGATCTGCAGGGGTGAACGCCCCTAGAGCCAAGAGAAAATAGACGTCCAGTAAGACTGGTAGAGCTCGACCTTAGGGACGAGCCCGGGGTCCCTCGTCTAGAGCCTGAGGGCGAGTTAGAAGAACTAATCCTCGGAGGCAATCCCTCAAAAACCACGAAGATTGGAGGAACGATGAATCCGGACCTAAAAAACAGGTTGATCGAGTTCCTGATACAGAACCAGGATGTATTCGCCAGGACGTCCTCCGAGATACCAGGGATCGACCCTAACTTCTGCTGCCATAAATTGGCCATTCGGCCGGGGTTTACACCTGTGGCGCAGAAGAAGAGAAATATTGGAGCCTATAGACAGAAGGTTTTGGAGCAGCACGTCGAAGAGCTATTGTCAGCCGGGTTCATCAGAGAAATACAATACACTACATGGCTCTCTAACGTAGTTATGGTAAAAAAGCTGAATGGAAAATGGAGAGTATGCACGGACTACACCAACTTAAACAAAGCCTGCCCAAAAGACTCCTACCCAATGCCAAACATTGACCAATTGGTCGACAGCTCGTCAGGGTTTCAATTGTTATCCTTCATGGACGCCTACTCTGAGTATAATAAGATCCCCATGCACCTGGATGATCAGGAGAAAATGACCTTCATGACCGACTAGGCGAACTACTATTACAACGTAATGCCATTTGGATTAAAAAATACCGGGGCCACCTATCAACGGATGATGAACCAGGTTTTCGCTGACTAAATCAGACGAAACATCGAGGTTTACATTGACGATATGATCGTAAAAACCAAAGACCTGGAGGACCATATCCGGGATCTGGAGCAAACCTTTGATAAGTTAAGAAGATTTCAGATCCGTCTAAATTTGGCTAAATGTGCATTTGGAGTCCCAGCCGGGAAATTTCTGGGCTTTATGTTAACCAACCGCGGAATTGAAGCTAATCCTGATAAATGCAAGGCAGTCCTCGAGATGCAGGCCCTGAGAACAAAGAAGGAAGTCCAACAACTGACCGGCCGCTTGGCCGCGATCACCAGGTTTTTACCAAGATCAGCTGAAAACGCTCTCCCACTCTTCAGACTGCTAAAGAAGGAAACGCTGGGAGGATGGAACACTGAATGCAAGGCAGCTTTTGAAAAAATAAAACTCTGTATGGCGACCCCACCAGTCCTATCAAAGCTCGAGCCTGATGAGTCTTTATTTTTATATCTGTCAGTATGAGAAGAAGCCGTAAGTGCAGCCCTGGTTAAAGAAACCGACATCGGACAGGCACCGATCTATTTCGTAAGTAGGGCATTACAGAGCTCGGAATTGCGATATCAAAAACTTGAAAAGGTGGCTTTCGCCCTACTTATCTCGGTAAGAAGGCTTCGGCCTTACTTCCAGGGATATAGAATAGTGGTCCGGAAAAGCCAACTACTCCGACAAATATTGCATAAACCAGACTGGCAGGAAGAATGACTAGCTGGGCCATCAAGTTGTCTGAGTTCGACATCACCTACGAAGCTCGACATGCTATCAAGTCACAAGCATTGGCTGATTTTGTAAGGGAGCTCACCTCGACAGACAGGACCGACGCGGCTCGAGATGGAACATGGAAGGTTTTCGTTGATTGTTCCTCCAATGCAAAGGGCAGCGGAGCAGGGATCATAGTCGAAAGGCCGGAGGGTGTTGCCATTGAACACTCCCTTCAGCTGAAGTTTCCGACCTCAAACAACCAGGCCGAATATGAAGCATTGCTCGCCGGATCATTGCAGGCCAGAGAACATGGAGCACAAAGAGTAAGGGTTTTCACCGACTCACAACTCGTAATAGCACAGATTGAGGGCACGTATCAGACGAAAGGTCCTTTGTTGGCCAAATACCTCAACAAGGCAAAGGAAGTGATCTCCGGCTTCGATGAAGTGATCTTCACCCACATTCCAAGAGAAGAAAACACTAGAGCCGACATCCTTTCCAAGTTGGCCAGTACTAAAGGCCCGGGAAATCACCGGACCGTCATCCAGCAAAATTTAACAACGCCAAGCTGCGTCATGACCATATCGGCGGCGACAGATTGGAGAAAACCGATCGAGGATTATCTAGAAAGAGGAATAATTCTGACCGACTCATCCGAAGCTAAAAAATTGATGCGTGAGGCCGCCGTTACCATAATGGTCGATGATCAACTATACCGAAAAGGGTTGCACTCTCCGATGATGAGATGCTTGGGACCCTCCAAATCCAAATATGTGTTGGCCGAAGTGCATGAAGGAGTCAACGGCCACCATATAGGGGGCAAGGCCTTGGCTAGGAAAGCTTTGTGTGCAGGATATTATTGGCCAACCATGATGACAGACGCCAAGGAAATCATCAAAAGATGTGATAATTTCCAGAAACACGCCAAAATTATTTGGCCCCTGCCATCAGAATTAAAAGGTATCTCGGCCCCTTGGCCCTTTTACAAGTGGGGTATGGATCTCCTCAGGCCTTTCAAAGCGGCTCCTGGGCAGTTAAGGTGGCTTATTGTGGCGGTAGACTACTTTATTAAGTGGATCAAAGCTGAACCCTTAACCACCATAACCTCGGCACTGATTTAAAGGTTTTTTCGTCATAATATTGTTTCTCGCTTCAGAATTCCAGCTGAAGTAGTCACGGACAATGGGACCCAATTTATAGACAAAGGGTTCCAGGATATGATGTTGGACCTTGATGTCATACAGCACTTTGCCTCGGTCGAGCATCCACAATCAAATGGCCAAGCCGAAGCAGCCAACAAAGTCGTCTTTGACGGCTTAAAGAAGCGGATGCAAGACGCAGAGTCCAATTGGGTCAAACAACTCTACAATGTACTGTGGGGGTATAGGACCAGCGTGCAGACCTCAACCCATGAAACCCCTTTCCGGTTGACTTATGGAAGTGAGGCGATGATTCCGGTCGAAATATGGCTGCTGTCATGGAGGAAATAAGAACGCCAGAGATGGCAAGCT
Organism: Acacia melanoxylon; assembly: GCA_019022615.1. Classification (NCBI taxonomy): domain Eukaryota; kingdom Viridiplantae; phylum Streptophyta; class Magnoliopsida; order Fabales; family Fabaceae; genus Acacia; species Acacia melanoxylon. The sequence continues at coordinate 674,635 of JAFJYJ010000072.1, forward strand.
AGCAGCAAATTGGGAAGGTCCTTATCGGATCAAAGAGAAGCTGAACAATGGAGCTTATACATTAGAAACCCTCGGAAGAAAGCCCATCAAAATAACCTGGAACACCGACAAGTTGAGGGTCTACTACAGTTAGACCTCGGCTCGGCACTAGTACAACCTCAGACACCCCATGTCTGAGCCCGATTATGTTTTTGTTTTCAGTATTTAAATTTAAGTCATTTACATTTGTTATTTTTGACATATGACATTAGCAGCTCTTTGGAGTTTGGTGTCCTTTTTAATGAAGAAATCCTCAGTGGAAGTTTTCAAACGCGTTCCATTCATAACTTTGTCTCAATTAAACCCATCTAGATGGATGACACTAGGGCCGATGTGCCTAGGTTACAAGCAATGTAAAGTTGTCTGTATAGGTCTTTGCAAAATTGACGTGTCAACGCTCGCTCCTTGATAAGAAGATGAATTGTCATTCCGACCCTGATCAGGTCAAAATGTTGGGCTTTGTGTTGCGGACACCACAGCTCAAACATGTGACATTTTGCCCTTATCTTGGTGATAAACCCGGACGAGTGATAATTGAATATTTTATACACTTCTTTTTATCTCTTGATTAATAATTTAGGACTGTTTAGTTAATAAATAATGGCTTTTATACTTATTTGGGCTTTAGGCCTTTGATTATATTTTAGCCATTTTTATTAATAAAATTCCAGTTTTACATTGCTTCACTAATCTTACCATAACTCTTGAACCAGACATCGGATTTGCCTCATTTTTCTTTCATATTTCAGATGATTCAGAGAGCTACAATTGTTATGAAGACATGAAGGGCAAATTCGGACAAGAAGACGATCGATGTTGAAGCCAAAGTCAGATGTTTTATTTGGGCTCGAATTTGTGACTAAAGCCCATTTCAGTATTATTTTTGTTTTGGGCCTGGATTATTGATTGGAGCCCCATTTCGTTTTTCATCCTAGGTTAAGTAAGGCAGCAGCCACAAACATTCATTCACGTTTTTATTCTTTTTGGTGGATCAAAATAGAGTTTTTGATTCTCCGAAATGTTCTTCGTGTTCTTCGTGTTCTTCGTCGTTCTTCGATTTTCCACCATGTTCGGCTAAACCTTACGTGGTTAACCCAACGTTGAGGATTCCATGATTTATCCAGAGAACTCGTACTTAATCGGTAACTTTACTCGTTTCGTTTTCATCTTATCGGATCCGATTTACGGAAATAGTTCGAATATTAGATTTAATATTCGGTTTGGTTCATCCCAAGGATCGAGTTCGAACTAGGTTAGAGTGTTGCTTTGTGCGATTGCACGGTGAGACGCCATTGTTCGGACAGATTCTAGACGATCGTCTAGTTGAGGGATTTACGGACGAACGTAGAGATTTCGGTTCGTCCGGGGCCAAACGCGAGTTCGTTTATATTTCGTTCAATGAAGGAAGTTTCGGAATCTAAACGTTGGGTTGATCGTTTTAATCTTTGCAATCTCGTTTTTATCTGTTTTTGCATATTTCAGATCTGTTTCATTTTAATTTAGTTTTAATCATTCGAAATCAAAAACCCCCAATTTCATTGTTGTTACATTTTTTTTTATTCTTTGATTTAAACCCACCGCAAATTCCTTGAGAGAAACGACCCGAGGTTACATTATACTTGCAAATCTTTTCTAATCTGGTTATTTTGTGAGATGACGGAAAATCTCTGTCAAAATATGGCGCCGCTGCCGGGGAATTTGCATCGGTTTCGTTAAGCAACGGTAGTTTTTGGTGGTTCGGGTGGCTGGACAGAAAATATTTTCTGACCCAGATCACTCAAACCAGGTCTTATTCACAAGGAATTGGGCATTTTAAACAAGAGTCACTCTCCTTGGGAGTGAGGTCTGCCCTATTTTCCCCAAATTCCAACGTTTGGACCTCGTTTTCACTGTTTTAAGTTTCTATTTTGTGATTTCTACTAGGTCAATTTTTCTGGAGTATCTCCGAATGAGCTGAAATTTTTACAGGCGATAGAAATGGCAAAAAACCTTGGCCACACCAGAAATCTTTGATTTCTCGTGTGGTATGCTCAGATTTCCCAAATTCCATCATTTAGACCACTTTTTCATTTTTTGAAGTTTTTTTATTTCATTTTTGTGTTCCCCAATTGTCTAGGAGTTGCCCTGTCCAAGTCCCATAAATTTTAAAAATCATTTGATGCTGTTTTGGACTTGTTTTGGTCAAATTCCAACATAGGTTTTTGTGTTTCTGTGTCATCTTAGTGTTTTCTCCTTTTAGTGGCATTTTCGTAATTCTGATTTTCGCAAATTCGCCTTGTGTTTGTGTTTATCTTTTGCATGAGTACTAGGAGAACTATTGATCCAGAAGACTTGTTGCCACTTGATCCTGAAATTGAAAGAACAATTCTCACTGCTAGAGGAATTGTTAGGCTTAGTCGTGGGATTGATCTTTGAATTTGACATTGAACTTGAGTCTCGAGTCGATTGTGTCCATTCGTTGATCTTGACTCGATAGTACTTCGCTAGTCTTGTTGTTTTCACGATTCTAGTAGCAATTTTGCTAACTCCGACATTATGGCGAAGAGCAAGTAGCTCGTCCCACTTTGAGAATTAGCTACCCCGATGTGGGTAATCGAATTTGTGTATTCAATATCCCGAACTTGTCGCTAACTTTGAATTAAAATCTGGTCTTATCCATTTGTTGCCCAAGTTTCATGGTCTTGCGGTGAATGTCCTCACAGGCATCTCAAGGAGTTCCATGTGGTATGCAGCACGATGAAACCTCAAGCAATTGATGAGGACCACATTAAGCTGAGAGCTTTTCCATTTTCCCTAGATGGCGTGGCTAAGGATTGGCTATACAATTTGCAACCCACATCTGTTGGGAGTTGGAATGATATGCAGAAGTTATTCCTAGTGAGGTTCTTTCCTTCCTCAAAAGCCATTGCTATTCAGAAGGAGATCACTAGTGTTAAACAAATCAATGGGGAGACCATGTATGAGTATTGGGAGAGATTCAAGCGGTTGTGTGCAAGCTGTCCACACCACCAGATTTCAGACCAACTCCTGATTACATATTTCTATTCCGGTTTGTTACCGATGGATAAAAGTTTCGTGGATGCGTCCAGTGGTGGGGCCTTAGATAGCAAGACACCTGAAGATGCCCGAGAGCTGATATCTACTATGGCTGCTAATTCTCGGCAATTTGGCACGGGGCCAATGGTACTCCTGTTTACCATATTCAAACACCTCCGGTCCAGTACGATTCTCAGAGATTGGAGAATAGACTTGATGATCTGACTTCCCTTGTGAGGCAGTTGGCAGTGACCCAGACAGTACAATCTTCCCCTCCTCAGATTGGGTACTCATGTGGGTTTTGTTCTGACCCTTATCATTCTCGACTCTTGTCCTACCTTGCATGATCCTACTTCTCAAGACCGTCGAGGCCTGCAGTGGGTGTTTTTCCGGGAAAGCCACAATACCGGCGAGAATAATGCCTTCTCCAATACCTACAATCCTGGTTGGAGAAATCACCCCAATTTCCGTTGGAACCAGAATCAAAACCAGAGTAACCAATATCAGCAGAATTCTGGGAATTACCAGCAGAGACAGTACATGCCACAAAATTTCCAGCAACACTCTGCACCTCCTTTGCCAAAGCACCACCTCCTCGACCGGCCATATGTGCACCTCCCGGGCGGCACAAACGTGCTAGTACCGGTAGTAGTGGTTCTTCACTAGAGGATATGATGAAGCAATTTGTCTGACCAATATGCGGTTTCAACGTAAAAAACCGACACTTCCATTCGAGACTTTGCAAACACAAATTGGGCGGTTGGCAACATCATTGAACCAGCTTCAACCTCAGGGATCCAACACTCTCCCTTCACAAACAATTCCTAATCCTAAAGGGAATGTGAGTGCTATCTCCCTTCGATCTGGCATGCAATTAGAGGAACCTAAACCAGCTGCAGATGTCCCTTCCACATCAGAGAGAGAGTCAGAAAATGTGAAGATTGACTCTAAAAATAAAAAGGCAATCCAGCAAGGTGAAGAGGAAGACATTCCCATTCCTCTTCCTTTCCCTCAGAGAGCAGTTAAAACCAAGAAGTTGGCAGAAAAAGCACAAGAGAAGGATATACTTGAGACGTTCAGAAGAGTAGAGATCAACATTCCTCTCTTAGATGCAGTCAAACAAATTCCTAAATATGCCAAGTTTCTGAAAGAGTTATGTACCAACAAGAGGCGACTGAAGGGAAATGAACGAGTGAGTTTGAACCAGAATGTATCAGCACTCATCCAAAGCCTACCATGCCTCGTAAGTGCAAAGATCCGGGGACGTTTTCTATCCCTTGCCTCATTGGTAATTATAAATTTGATGATTGCATGCTAGATTTAGGTGCTTCTATAAATGTCATGCCCGCATCTATTTATAGATCTCTTGGTCTTGGTCCCTTGCGACCAACCGGGTGTTATTGTTCAACTAGCTAATAGGAGTAATGCCCATCCTTCGGTTTAGTTGAAGATGTATTAGTCAAAGTTAATGAATTGATATTCCCCGCTGATTTTTACATCTTAGATATGCGGGATGAGTCTTCTAGTAGTAGGTCACCAATCATTCTAGGGAGGCCTTTCATGAAAACAACTAGGACGAAGATAGATGTGTATTCGGTACTCTTTCCATGGAGTTTGGTGATATTTCGTAAATTTTAATATCTTTGATGCCATGAGACATCCTAGGGAAGAGCATTATATTTTTTCGTATTGATGTGATTGATGATCTTGTGGATGATGTTCTTTTCGATTGGTGTCTTGATTATCCGATTTTTCATCCGAGAGTGATTCGCCATTTGTGCATGTGTTGATAATGAATGGTGCTCTGTTTGTACTCATTTGGTTAATGCTGCATTATTTGGTGATTCTGACTTGCTGGGTGATTATTCTGCATTACTTGTGGATTCTGATATTCATTCTGAGTTTGAACTTCATCTTGATCCTGATGTGCATCCTGATTTTGATGAGCTTAACTCTGATTTTGATGAGCAGAATTCTGATGTTAACATTGAGCTGTGTAGACATAGTTCTTCTGCTTCTTTGAATGTGATTTCAGGCATTTCCAGTGTGATGACATCGAGTTGTTGCAACAACCACCCAAGCTTCTCCCATCTAACCGAGCAACCACCCAAACTTGAGTTGAAATCACTTCCGGATCACTTGAAATATGCATTTACGGAGGTGGATGAACGGTTGCGATCATTGTGGCAAATAACCTTCTTCCCGAACAAGAAGAGAAGCTGCTAAGCTTATTGAGGGCAAACAAGAAAGCCATTGGGTGGACATTAGGCGACATAGTTGGCATCGCCCTTCCATGTGCATGCATCGAGTCGTTGGAAGAGGACTCTAAGCGGTGAGGCAACCCCGCAGACGCCTTAATCCCCTTATCCTTGATGTGGTGAAGAAGGAGGTCACTAAGCTTCTACAAGCCGGTATCATCTATCCCATTTCGATAGCCGGTGGGTCGGCCGGTCCGGTGGTTCCTAAGAAATCCGGAGTCACCGTAGTAGCCAATCGAAGAATGAGCTCATTCCTACTCGAGTTCGAGAATAGTTGGAGAGTTTGCATTGACTATAGGAGACTCAACCAAGCCACTCGCAAGGATCATTACCCTTTACCTTTCATTGATCGGATGTTAGAGCGATTGGTGGCAAGTCTCATTCGCTTCTGGATGGCTACTCCGGATACTTCCAAATCCATATTGCTCCGAGGATCGGAGAAGACGACTTTCACATGCCCCTTTGGAACATATGCCTACCGAAGGATACCTTTTGGCCTCGCAACGCACTTTTCGGCGTTGTATGGTGAGTATTTTCTCCGAGTTTCTAGAGGAGGCTTTGCATGGAGGTCTTTATGGATGATTTCACTTGTATATGGGTCTCGATTTTGATGCATGCTTAGCTAATCTATCTAGAGTTTTGCATAGGTGCATTGAGTCTAATCTTGTTTGAATTATGAAAAGTGTCACTTTATGGTTGAGTCGGGTATAGTATTGGGACACATAGTGTCTAGGAAAGGGATTGAGGTAGACCCCGCTAAGATAGATGTGATTCTTTGCTTTGCCTTACCCGCATATCGTGCGGGAAGTTCGTTCTTTTCTTGGTCATGCGGGTTTCTATCGGCGTTTCATTCGGGATTTCAAGAAGATCGCCCGACCCTTGTCCAACCTTCGCATAAGGACACCGACTTTGTATTTGATGATGCTTGCAAGGCGGCCTTCGATCATTTGAAGCGTTGCACGACTACAACCCCAGTGATCCGGCCCCCGATTGGTGCATTCCCTTTGAGTGATGTGTGATGCTTCCAACTATGCGGTTGGTGCTATCTTGGCACAACGGGTCGATAGGGCATCTCATGTGATTGCATATGCCTCCAAGACTTTGGATCCCGATCTAATTATACCACTACCGAGAAGGAGTTGTTGGCTATTGTATTTGCCTTTGATAAGTTTAGGTCATATCCGCTAGCTAGTAGAGTAATTGTTTTTCTCGACCATGCTGCTCTGAAATTTCTTTTGAAAAAGGCAGATGCTAAGCCACGACTCATTCGGTGGATGCTATTGCTCCAAGAGTTTGATGTTGAGATTCGAGACAGAAGCGGAGCACAAAATTGGGTAGCTGACCACTTGAGTCGTATCACCCATTCTTCCTCTCACCCCTCTTCTATTCGGGATGATTTTCCGATGAGCGGCTTTCGCGCAGCCTACAAGGTAAGCTTCCATGATATCGATCCGGTTAACTACTTGGTAGGCGGTGTTTTGCCCGAAGATTCTACTAGGGCCCAAACCTTCAAATTAAAGAGTGAGTCTAAATACTATGTTTGGGATGACCCTTATCTCGTGGAAATTTTGTAGTGACCAAGTAGTTAGGAGATGTGTGCACGATCATGAGTTTCACTCTATATTGCATTTTGCTCATGCTTCGCTTTGTGGTGGTCACTTTGGACCCCAAAGAAGCGCTAGGAAAGTGTTAGATAGTGGATTGTTTTGGCCTTCCTTGTTTCATGATTCCCATCTGTTTTGTAAGTCATGTGATAACCGTCGAGAGAGCGGGAGTATTTCTCGTAGGCATGAGATGCCCCAAAACCCTATATTGTTTTGTGAGATCTTTGATGTTTGGGGTATTGATTTATGGGTCCATTTCCGCTTCATATGGTTATACTTACATCCTGCTAGCCGTTGATTATGTCTCAAAATGGGTTGAGGCGAAAGCCACTCGGACTAATGATTCTTCGTGGTGGTGGATTTTGTTAGGTCTAACATTTTCCGTAGGTTTGGCATTCCTAGAGCTATTATCGGTGACCGGGGTTCCCATTTTTGCAACCGAAGCATGGGTGCCTTGTTACGCAAGTATGGAGTGCTTCACAAGGTCTCCACAAGATACCATCCTCGCAGACCAATGGTCAAGCGAAGTCTCAAATAGAGGATTAAGCAAATCCTTCAGAAGACTGTTAATTCTACCCAGAAAGATTGGAGTAAGCGATTAGAGGATGATTTGTGGGCATATCGCACCGCCTACAAGACTCCGATTGGGATGTCTCCTTATCGACTTGTCTTTGGTAAGACATGTCATCTCCAGTTGAGTTGGAACATCAAGCCTATTGGGCCATTAAGCAGTGTAACATGGATTTGGCTAAGTCTGGGATGGAACGGAAGCTGCAGTTGCAAGAGTTGGATGAACTTAGATTGGATGCCTATGAGAGTTCGCGTTTGTACAAGGAAAAGACTAAGGCATTCCATGATAAGCATATTCGAGGAAAGAATTTTCGTGGGCCGAAAAGTTCTTCCGTTTAACTCCCGTCCGAAGTTTATGCCTGGTAAGCTTCGATCTAAATGGGATGGCCCTTTTGAGATCACTAACATATTTCCATTTGGTCTTTGTTGAGCTATGTGATCCACCCACGGGGAGAACCTTTAAGGTCAATGGTCATCGCCTCAAGCAATTCCATGAGGGATCCCAAAGAATGACTGAGGAAGCAGAGATTATCCTCATTGATGCCACTTATCCTCCTTAAACCCTTGGGGAGTATTCTTCTTTCCTCTCCCTCTTTCTCTTTTATTTGTTTTCATATTTGCAATTTGCTTTTCGAAAATAAATACAGTCTATCTTTCTATGATTGCTATATATTATGAACTAGGACATTTTGGTTTTAATGGATCATTTTGTTTGGTCTCGTGATTCTTGACTCTTCGATTACATATCTTGGTAGTTGATTTGATGTTGTTGATTGCCTAAGTTGGTACCGACCTTGTGAGGTTTTGGGCCGCTTGAATGGAATTCATCTTTTCCCATTCTTTCTTTCATGTGTGCATCCGCTCTCGATTTGTGTTCTCTAGAACTTGCTCCTTTTCTTGTTGAAACTACATTTTTCACTTACATGCATAAATATGATAGAAGCTTGTTTTCTTTCTTTTATTTTCCTCACTTTGGCCAAATAGCTTTCCCTTGCATTATGTTTCCTTTGCTAGCCCGTTTGTGCCTTTTCGACTCATTCTTTTCTAAGCCACATTACAAGCCTAAGCGTAAAACCATTTTATTCCGCACCTTGGAGATTTATTGAGCATTGGTTTCACCTTGGTTTTGTGTTTAAGTGTGGGGGTTGCTCAGGAGTGCAACAGTTTCGGTGTGGGGGAGATGTTTGGTTTTGTCATTGTGATTTTGTATATAGTTCAAAAAAAAAAAAAAGAAAAAAGAAAAGAAAGAAAGAAAGAAAGAAAGAAAGAAAGAAAAGAAAAGCAGAAGAAAAAAAAAGGAGTAAAATAAAAGTTTTTATATTTAGAGAACTGGGTTAAGCAATGCTCTTTTTAATTTCTTGGGTGCTTAGCCTCTCATTCCATACTATTACCTACCTTTTCCCTAACCCCATTACAACCTTTAATAATAAGCTCTCTTGATTTGTGCATGCATGTGTTATTAGTAGTGGAGACGTAGAAATTGAGCAAGCTTATGGTAGAACAATTTTCTTGATTAGAATTTGAGCGATATACTTATTTACCTTAAACACTAGAGAGATTGATTGATTGAGCGCATCATTTGAGAGACCATCATTTGTGATTAGCATCATTGATTGAGATTACCAGGAATTGTAATTTGAGATGAAGGGATTTTGGGTCTTGATTGATTGGTTCTAATGAAGCTCGTGTCCCTTGTTCAATTTCTCGCATTGTTAGCAATTTGTAGAAAAGAAGAGTTTCTCCTTTACATCTTTTTCTTTGAATTTTGCTCGGGAGTGCAAAATGATAAGTGTGGGGAATTTGATAATTGAATATTTTATACACTTCTTTTTATCTCTTGATTAATAATTTAGGACTGTTTAGTTAATAAATAATGGCTTTTATACTTATTTGGGCTTTAGGCCTTTGATTATATTTTAGCCATTTTTATTAATAAAATTCCAGTTTTACATTGCTTCACTAATCTTACCATAACTCTTGAACCAGACATCGGATTTGCCTCATTTTTGTTTCATATTTCAGATGATTCAGAGAGCTACAATTGTTATGAATACATGAAGGGAAAATTCGGACAAGAAGACGGTCGATTTTGAAGCCAAAGTCAGATGTTTTATTTGGGCTCGAATTTGTGACTAAAGCCCATTCTGTATTATTTTCTGTTTTGGGCCTGGATTATTGATTGGAGCCCCATTTCGTTTTTCATCCTAGGTTAAGTAAGGCAGCAGCCACAAACATTCATTCACGTTTTTATTCTTTTTGGTGGATCAAAATAGAGTTTTTCAGATTCTCTGAAATGTTCTTCGTGTTCTTCGTGTTCTTCGTCTGTTCTTCGATTTTCCCAGCCATGTTCGGCTAAACCTTCTGTGGTTAACCCAACGTTGAGGATTCCATGATTCATCTAGAGAACTCGTACTTAATCGGTAACTTTACTCGTTTTTGTTTTCATCTTATCGGATCCGATTTGAAATAGTTCGAATATTAGATTTAATATTCGGTTTGGTTCATCCCAAGGACGAGTTCGAACTAGGTTAGAGTGTTGTTTGTGCGATTGCACGGTGAGACGCCATTGTTCGGACAGATTCTAGACGATCGTCTAGTTGAGGGATTTTCGGACGAACGCAGAGATTTCGGTTCGTCGGGGCCAAACGCGAGTTCGTTTATATTTCGTTCAATGAAGGAAGTTTCGGAATCTAAACGTTGGGTTGATCATTTTAATCTTTGCAATCTCGTTTTTATCATTTCGCATATTTCAGATCTGTTTCATTTTAATTTAGTTTTAATGTTCGAAATCAAAAACCCCCAATTTCATTGTTGTTCTTTTCTTTGTTGCTTGATTTAAACCCACTGCAAATTCCTTGAGAGAAACGACCGAGGTTACATTATACTGCAAATCTTTTCTAATCTGGTTATTTTGTGAGATGACGGCAAATCTCTGTCAACGAGCGAGCCGGAACTCGGTAGTGCGTTAAAATAAATACCCTACATGGTTAACAAAGAAAACCCAACCAAAGATTCTCAGATGACAAGTCTGGAAGAAAACACAGATCTGCAGTACTAAAGACCCTGGCCCGGTCAAAGAATCCCCAGCACGGATTGGAGGATTCACAAAAAGATGGTTAGCATATCAAAAGATGCTCAAACGAGAAAGTTAAATTTAAACAATTTAATATAAATGTCGAACCAAAGCGGCAACAGTTAATACAAAATCCAAAAGGGCACCAACGCCCAAAAACAAAGAAAAACAAAAGAAAATTAGGTGGCCGGAGCAGATGAGTTGGAAGGATCACCAACAGGAACGTTGGTCGAGGAATGTACTTCACCATCACCAACTTGATCTACACCATCAAGGAGCGATATCAAAGTGACCTCGGGAGATGCAGGAGAAGGGATGAGCTGCTCACCTTGCACGTATGCTAGATGGTGAAATCCGTCAAGGTTGAGATTAACATCAGGGTTCAGATGACAGATTTGCGCAAGGGCCATGACAAAAGCATCCTTAGCAGTCTCCTAAACAGTCTCGGAGCAGTCAGCGTAAGCTTTTTGGGGTTCAACAAGGGCCGCCCTGGTCTCCCCCAACTCCTTCGCCAGGTCCCCACGCTGCGATTGAACCACCCGAAGGGCATCGATGTCTTGCGCGTGGGTCGTTTGCATCTTGACCAGCTCTTGGTTAGCTTGGTCAAGAGCCTCCCGGGTCATAAGAAGCTCCTTTGAAAGCTTGCCTTTCTCGGCCTCCCCCACCTGTAGAGCATCCTCGGCCTTCTTCTTGGCCTCCTCAGCCGCCTGCAGAGCATCCTCGACCTTCTTCTTGGCCTCTACAGCACCATCCCTTTCTTCCTATACGCGGTACAAGGATGTACTGGCATTTACGTAGTTCCGCTTAACTATCTCGAACACCTGCACTACCCCAGCAGACTTCAGAGTAGCCTTCTGGATGTCCCACAACTCGGTCTCGTCAACATCTGAGAGTGGGACACTATTGGTATAGCGTCGAGGTGGCAGGAGAGCAACTGATAGTTCTTCGGTCCACTCTCTGCTCCAGGTAAGCCTGCGTGAGAGCTTTGGCAGGGGCGGAGGAGGAGGCAGGATGGAAGAAGAGGGCACAGACTTTTCCAAAACTGGACACGAAGTTGACCGAACCTGGGCAGAACTGGCAGAGGGCATGACGAGGGGGGCATCCGGTGAAGCCGCCGGGGTCTCCTTGGTCTTCTTGGATGCCTTCGCCAAGGCATCCGCCATCGTCCTTGGTCGATGAGGCTCATGGGCCGACCTCTTCTTAGATCATTGGGATCCAGTCGCATGGGTCAAATAGCGAGGCAAAGGATCCATAACTTGGGCTGCATAACACAAAAAGTCGAGTTAGTATTAACAAAATCACCCAAAATAATACTAAGGAGAGAAGTCAAAAAGGATCAACAAGGCAATAAGAAATATATATGCAGAATCTGGTGGAGTTCGACAGGGAGAGCCGAGAGAATGGAAGTAACGGTCTTCACTCCATGACGGGATACATAAGACGCCAGTTGGGAGACATGACCGACGTCAATAGGGGAGTTCGTCAGGATCAACCTGATAGCTCGACGAAGGTTTATTATGGTGGTCGTTAGTCCAGTAGAGCGGGAACCTCCACTCTACGTTCTTGAACTCTGGTCCAAGAAGGAACCAGGGTTGCTGCCCGGGTTTGGCAGCCACCTTAAAAAAGGAGGTTTTGAAATGTTTAAAAGATTCGGAATAGGCATGAAAAAGATTTCTACCGGGGACTCCCCGGATAGAGGTCAGACCTCTTAAGTCGGAATACTCCTTGCCAGAACGCGGCGTAAAAGGACAGAAGAAATAGAAGAATACTGTAGCAGTGCAAGGAAGCGGCTTTGCAAAGGATTTGCAAAGCTTTTCAAAGGCTAGCATGAAGCCCCACCCATTAGGATGAAGCTGGGAAGGGGCCAGGCGGAGATAGTTAAGAACCGACAGTTGGAACTCGGTAAACGGGAAGTGAATACCAAGTCGGGTGTTATAATCTCGGTAGAAGAAAAAGAAGGAAGTAGCAGTGCCTTCGCGGACGGAGCATATCAGCTCCTCATCTGCAGGTGGACATAGCTGACAATGATCCATATTGCCCAGTTCGAGTCTGTTTACGTCATCCTGGGACATTAAAGAGTGCGTGGCTAAGACGCCACGAGCTACCCACGCATATTTACAAAGTAGAAGGGGAGGAAGGCTCCCAGAAGTCGACTCCCCAGTGACCGAGGGCGTCCGATCGGAAGACGAAGGTGAACCCATCTATACCTAAAACTGAAATCAGAATCCAATCATTGTACCTGAAGAATGCAAGTTATGCCGAGGAGGTAAATTGACAGGACCGGGACGAATGGGGTTCCAGGTGGCTGAGCTAGGGACCAGGAGGACCTATGCCGGCAGGAATTAAGAGTAGCATCCGCCAAGGAATCCTGGCAATTCGAGATGAAGTATGAACTGGAGGTGAGACAATCCCAGCATGGGCCGAGGTATCCTTCGGGCATAGAATCCGCCACCCCTACGCGCCGAGGGGGCTCGCAATAATTAAGAGGTTCGACCGGGATGGCTACGGGTACATCTCGGCCTACAAAGTCCGGCAATCCGTGAACGGGATGAATGTTTGGATTTCTAACAGAGGCATAACGGGACCCCCAGCACTTCCCCTTCTTGACCCACCATGGAGTAACACGTTAGACCTTTCCCCCTCAGGAAAAGGGGAACCCAATATCCAGTAACTGGCCCTAGGATAGCGGTCGCGTAACGCTTCTTCCTCTTCTGGGGTTAATGGTGTTTCAGAAGGCGCGATAAGGAGCGTCTGGGTAGTCGTAGATTCTGGGTTTCTTCCCTTAAGTGCACATCCCCTTTTCGTTGGAACCATTCATATCTGGTTTCGTTTGCTTTTGCAACCTCTGCTCACTAGAACTCACCGCGACAAACCAGAAATCCAGAAACTCGGGGAGCGAAAAAATGACAAATGCAAATCATGAGAACTGTAAATATAGTAGCAAAATGAAAACATTTACCTGAATGAAGGGGATTTACGAAGGACGGAAGGAACACCGAAGAAAGCTTGAGCACAGAGATACCGTCAGAGCAAAAAAGAGAGAGAATCCTGAGAGTTGAATAGAAAGCAAAGAGAGAAGTGGTAGTAAGTACGAGAAATGGAGGGAAGGACAAAGTTAAAGTTTAAAAGTCGGGGGGTAAATGGGAAAATTCACCCCATTCGTAGGGGTGACGTGTGACGCACTAGGGGCATTAAATGCACACGAAAACCACTGATGGCAAAGCAGGGGGGTTGCATTCCCGAGCCAATCCAGAGAAGACAGGTGTCAGGGGGCAATGATGGCGAAGACGCTAACCTCAAAATACGACTGCACGGTAGGAGACACCTCGTATTCCATAGCACCACGACGTTTAGCTTGGGCCCGGAGACATAACCATAGAGCATTTAGCACCCCGGATCTCGGAGTACCTCGGAGATTAGAGCACCACGGCGCTAGCCTGGATCAAGGAGACACGGCCACAGGATCACCTAGCACCCTGATACCAGCCCAGACCCTTGAAGCTAGGCCTCGTGTCATTGAATCGAAGGGGATCCACGACTGAGTAATCCAGCCTGTAGGCAGGATATATCCCGGCAGCTCAAAAGCTTGAACTACCGGGCTGTGGGCAACTGTTACGGACCTACCTGAGGCCCAACACAGGAGTGGCCAAATGCGAGATACTCCATATATCTAAATGAACCTGCAATTAGGGAAGATCTATCATATCTACAATCAGGGGATAAGATAGATCCGGCAGTTATGATATCGGGATATACCCTATATATACAGGGGTCAAACTCTAAGGTGCACACGTTCTAACTCAAACCTAATTACATTCAGTATCACTGTGCACACTCTCACTATACACATCCCCTATCCCCTTTGGCGAAGAGCCTATTGTATACAGTGATCCTGCGCTCATCTGGGTATCTGCACCATAGATATCCTGATCGTGCATTGTGATCCAATATCAAAGTACTAGCCCACCGGGCTAGACATCTGTGTTCTACACCAGAACATATTTAAAGCTGTAGTAGTCACTAACGTCCTGAAGTTATAAGTTGAACCTGAGATCTTCTACTTAACAATGAACTTACATATTACTAAACTACAAAGCCATTGACACTCCACACGGTATAATTTGTGTTCAATAACCGGGAACATGATAGAAACTTAGTAAAGGGAAAAATTGAATCCATAACCGTCTTACATATGCAACTCCTCCTGTATTTAAAGTCCCTCTTTCCATATTTTAAATTTATAAAATTCAAAAAATATATAAATCAATTAATCAATAATTGATTCTCCGTCGATATTAATATGTCAGCCATTCAATAGGCAGCCGAGGCTATCAACTTAAAACGGGTTATCAGAGGACGTTGATGCAATAATTTCTTTGTCTTCACAAACGCACAAAACGAAATCCATTCAATTAACTGGAGAACAAGCTTATATTTAATTAGTACTCTATTTCGATGTGTTGCCTCTCATCACATTATACCAGCAAGCATTGCATTAAGAGCAACGATATAATGTTGCTTCTACGAATATATTCAATAAACTACTCTTTTTCAGTCCTAAATATAAAAGTCATTTGAATTTTTTAAGAGATTAAAAAAGTTAAATCAATTACATTAAATTATTCATATATATCGTTTTTCTCCAAACTAACTTCTCTAACTTATAAATTACTATATAATCTAAGGGTAAATGATTTCTCCAGTCACTAGAGATAAGTTATTCCTAGTAACCCCCAAAACTACGTCGTTTTGGATTAATGAATGATGTTTCTGTAATTTTAGGTGAATTAATAAATGGTGCAAAATTATGGAAACACCCTTCATTAATCTAAAACGACATAGTTTTGGGAGTCACTGGAGATGTAGTATTATAGATCGAAAACTAGGGAATCCGAATCCTAATAATCCCATGACAACTTAGCTTGGCATATATAATTATAATTAAAAGGGCATTTTCGAACAACACAATATAATAATAATGGGTTAGTTTCGATCAATAAGCTCATGAGAGTTTGTACAACACAAAGAATGGCGCAAAGCTCTTTCTCACCCTCCACTTCCATTGGTTCAAAGCTCCTCCATGCTCCCCTCCCGTTGCCGACGTGTCAAACATATGAACTATCGACATCGTTCTTCCCGTGCCGTAGCCTTCAAGGAAATATAAATGCCTCCCTATGGGTGCCATAGTTAGGTAAAGTCTCCGGTCCGCTTTAACGTTGAGAGACTCGGCTTGCCGGATCCATCCACTTCATTCCAAAGCCTCCCATCAAACGCTTCAATTTGTCCCTTCCATGCATTCAAGCAATCTCCTGAGCTCAGGAGAGTCTCATTCACTGCCACAATCTGATTAGGTGGCACATCTAACTGCCACATCCCCGCCTTATGGTCCCACTTCTCAGCCTCCATGTCGTACACCTCGGCCGAGCTTCGTTCCACGAGGCTAGGCACTGTTCTGTCAGAATCCTCTCTTTCAGCAAACCCTCCAATCACATGCACTTTCCCCCGCCACGTCACCCCCACACATTTGTATCTCAAGATGTTCAAATTAGGCAAGGGTGTCCACGTGTCAGCGTTCGGGTCGTACACCTGGTTGGGTCTGCTAGTTGGAAACTTTGTGCATGCTATGTGCATTTCCTCATGCATGCGTTAATGGGAGATGTATCATCAGTACATTTGGGTTTTATGCTAATGCTTGGTTTAATGCACCAACCTTTGCACAACTAGTGCATGTTATATCAGCAACTATGCACCATTTCTGAGATTGTTTTCTTTCCCTCCCATTCAAGTTTGTCTTCATTATTCTACAGCATTTGAGAAGGCCAAACTTGAATTTGTCAATGCTTTCGAAATTTCTTCGACCTTTTGTCAAACCATCATTCTTATATAATTATTTTACACCTCAATGGGTATTACTGATTAATTCGTCTTCATAAGTTATAAACTATGATCATAGATGCCTCATGTTTTCTACATATATGTAATTACTATGACTACTACTTCCTGGATGTAACCTAAAATTTTTTGTGTTCATCATCAAACCTTCTCAGCGGCCACATGGTTCAAAGGTAACAGGTTTCAATTCATATGAAATTGCTCTGTCATATCTGCATTTATTTCAATTGCTGCATTTATCAGAGTGTTAGCCTATCCTGATACATCACTTCATCTTGCATAACAGCAGTTGGTAATTTGTCTGATGAAATTGTAAAGGCTCTCTTGTTCTCGTGTTAAACAACTAATTTATGTATCGAATTGCTTTCAACCTCTGTGCATCATATTCCTTCACTTGTACTGACCTTTTAACACATAAAGCAAACAATTTTCACTCCTGTTCGTCAATTTGATTTCATTGACTCTCTTTTTTCTTACCCACAAATTTTATTTCACCGAATACGTACTACCAACGGTTTACAACTCCCATTATCGCCATTTATTCATTTGTTTATTAATTCATCGTGTGGGTAATGTTCCACGATTTTCTTCCCCATACATCTTCAAATAATCAATTCCCCAACAGATTTCATACTTTGATGCTTTCCCCCTTTAATTCGTTCCATGCCTGTCGTCTTCCAACATCCCGTCGACGCCTCATTGCAATTTCGATCTGAACCACGCTGCGATTTGGTTTTTGGGTTCGTTTATCTTCGATGGTTTCAAAAATAATTTGCTTCCAGTTTTTTTTTTTCGCAATTTTTTCTTAGGGGCAATCTGGGAATTTTGCATCAACTTCTCACTTAACCAACTACCAATTCTTCTTACCAAACAATTTTTCTTCCCTCAACTTACTTATATTCCCATGTCTACCAAACAGCTCAACTTTTTTAAGTTCCCTCTCAATTTTCCCTTCCCTTCCTTTCCCTTCTTTAAGTTCATTTCCCTCATTAAATGTTCCCCGTACCAAACGGGCCCTTAGTAAAGGGAAAAATTGAATCCATAACCGTCTTACATATGCAACTCCTCCTGTATTTAAAGTCCCTCTTTCCATATTTTAAATTTAGAAAATTCAGAAAATATATAAATCAATTAATCAAGAATTAATTCTCCGTCGATATTAATATGTCAGCCATTCAATAGGCAGCCGAGGCTATCAACTTGAAACGGGTTATCAGAGGACGTTGATGCAATAATTTCTTTGTCATCACAAACGCACAAAACGAAATCCATTCAATTAACTGATGGAGAACAAGCTTATATTTAATTAGTACTCTATTTCGATGTGTTGCCTCTCATCACATTATACCAGCAAGCATTGCATTAAGAGCAACGATATAATGTTGCTTCTACGAATATATTCAATAAACTACTCTTTTCAGTCCTAAATATAAGAGTCATTTGAATTTTTTAAGATATTAAAAAAGTTAAATCAATTACATTAAATTATTCATATATATCGTTTTTCTCCAAACTAACTTTTCTAACTTATAAATTACTGTCGGCCCGTTTGAATGAGCTTTTAAAAAAGGTGCTTTTGTTGTAGTGCTTTTTGTAAGCTCCAAATTGGAGCTTAAAAAAAAACAGCATTTTAGCTTTTTTGTTGTTGTGACTTTTACTTTTTTTAAAAAAATATCATCTAAACACATAAATTAATAAAAAAAAAAACATTTTTTTTGCATTAAAAAATTGCTTTTTTAAAAAAATCAAAAAAGCCCATCCAAACGGACTCTATATAATCTAAGGGTAAAGGATTTCTATAGGTCCTTTGGATATAAGTTATTTCCAGTGACCCCCAAAACTACATCATTTTGGATTAATGAAGGGTGTTTCCGTAATTTTAGGTGAATTAATGAAATGTGCAAAATTATGGAAACACCCTTCATTAATTTAAAACGACATAGTTTTGGGAGTCACTGGAGATAACTTATCTCCAGTGACTGGAGAAATACTTTTTTCATAATATAATCTAATGATACATAATACATGTTACAATTAAACGAGTTATTTAGTTTCCTTAATCTCTTCTAAGTGTTGTCTCTTATTTTAAGAATTAGATGTAGTATTATAGATTGAAAACTAGGTAATCCGAATCTTAATAATCCCATGACAACTTAGCTTGGCATATATAATTATAATTAAAAGGGCATGTTCGAACAACATAATATAATATAATAATGGGTTAGTTTCGATCAATAAACTCATGAGAGCTGTACAACACAGCAATGGCTGCAAAGCTCTTTCTCACCCTCCACTTCCATTGGCTCAAAGCTCCTCCATGCTCCCCCTCCTGTTGCTGACGTGTCAAACATATGAACTATCGACATCGTTCTTCCTGTGCCGTAGCCTGCAAGGAAATATAAATGCCTCCCTATGGGTGCCATAGTTAGGTAAAGTCTCTGGTCTGCTTCTAACGTTGAGAGACTCGGCTTGCCGGATCCATCCACTTCATTCCAAAGCCTCCCATCAAACGCTTCAATTTGTCCCTTCCATGCATTCAAGCAATCTCCTGAGCTCAGGAGAGTCTCATTCACTGCCACAATCTGATTAGGTGGCACATCTAACTGCCACATCCCCGCCTTATGGTGCCACTTCTCAGCCTCCATGTCATACTCCTCCGCCGAGCTGCGCTCCACGATGCTAGGCACTGTTCTGTCAGAATCCTCTCTTTCAGCAAACCCTCCAATCACATGCACTTTCCCCCGCCACGTCACCCCCACACATTTGTATCTCAAGATGTTCAAATTAGGCAAGGGTGTCCACGTGTCAGCGTTCGGGTCGTACACCTCAGCTGACGAGATCCCTCGAGCGCTTGCTAGCATGGACTTCCCTCCTGCCACGTAAATTTTATCCTCACAAACTGTGCAGGCAAAGTCATACCTAGCCACACCTAGTGGGGCACAACTTGACCACTGGCTGCTTCGGAAGTCGTACCGTAGAACAGTAGGTACAACCTGGATACCTACGTCAACCCAGTCAGCTATATCATCGGACACGTGGATCCTCTCTTTGTGACAAACTTGGCCACCGATGATATAGATTGAGTCTCTCAAGGAAACCATAGAAAAACCTTTCAAAACTTGGTCCTCCATTAGGCCAGGAATGGAACCAATATAGGTCCACGTGTTGGAAGATGGATTGAATAGCTCTATCCAATTGGTGACGCTACCATCTGAGGTTGGTTCTCTTGGGCAGAACACAACGCAGATATAGCAATTGGAATGAGAATTTTCTGATGGTCCTGGTGACGAAGGAAGAGAACCCATTGGAGTGTATTTGGAGAAGAAGATAATACTTTGGTTCTCGTACTATCACTAATTCTTAAATGGCAGGTGGGAAATGTAAAAGTACAAAGAGGAGACATAGATATACAGAAGGATGACGACGGAGAGAACAACACAGCTGGCTCGTGAGCATCGCTTAAGAGCCTAGATTGACGATGATATCAAGGTCCTATTCTTGTTGAAGCATATTATATTGTCTTGTACATCCTTGTAGTGACCAGTTGTGTCTCTTGCGTTGTGTTTTCATTGGATTATTTGGATTTTTTTTCGGGAAATACCAACGTCAATAAAATTCATTTTGTGTGACTACAAAATTATGGAAACCAAATTAGTCATTTTAATCCTTTTCGAGGTGTGTGTTTCTATATTAAAGACTTAGAAGTGACGATAGATAGATATTTTTACCTGCATCTTGCCCAGCGACAACGAAGAACCGAAGGCGACAATCTTATTTTACTTTTCTTTTAATTTTTACATATTTTATTGAATTAACCGAATAAAAAAAATTAATACACAAAACCATTGTAAACCAAAGCCCCTCAAGCCCGGTAAGCAATATCAATGGAGCGACGAATTCCATGTAAGATGGGGATAGATGAATAGCCCCAGAGATATAATCACTTTTAACAAATGAACATTTACAGTATTTGAAATAAAAATAGCATTTGTTATGAATATATTAAATTATGTGGATGTCCATTGACTCTAACTTTCCACGTTCAGTCTAAATTCATGAAAATCAATTGGGTATATTAATTATATATTATAATATTATATAATATCAAGTAGTGGACATTAAAATCGCCCATTATGGGCATTAATGTTGCCTACTACGTTTATGATGGGGAGTGAGTAGAAGTTACATAAAACTTCCCTACTCTCCAACCATTATAAATTCTCTCCTCCCCTCCACACAAATGTGTACCAAAGAGATTGTATTGTGATCATATAAGAAACTAAATAAGAATTGCTATACACTTTCTCTCTCTTTATTTCTCTCTTCATTTATCTCTTGCTCTTTAATCCTATATTTCTTTTACTTTTATAACACGTTATCAGCACGAGAGCTCTAAATATGGTATGATTTTCTCATCATCTTTTTAATAATTTCATTGTATGTTCATATTATCTATCTGGGATAATCTTAGCCACTATGTGGAATTAAAAAAGATATTTTTACTGATTGTTTTAAACATCGGGTTCCAGAGTTGAGATTGGAGATTATTGTTATTTATACTTTATACTAGTTGTAGTGTTTTATTTATATATTGCATTATCATATTCTTCTCCTACTGATGAACTAAGTCCTGATAAGGACTACCTTCGTTCTTAGTTCATTTCTTTTGTTATTCTTTAGCACGTTTAATTTCCTATAAATGAAATAGGATAATTTGTATTATGTATGAGTTCTTTTATATTATTACTATTGTTATTTTGTATGGCTGAAATTCATACACTTCTGATCTCTTATTTTGAAATTATATAACTAGAAGTCATATTTCTTTGATTCATTGTTATATGGCCAGATGCCGAATTGCTTTAATTCTCTATTATAAATTATATGGATGTGAGCTTATATAATGGAGGTGAGTGGATGGTTGGATGTAATTATCTTGGATATTTTACACCCTGCGTGATTCCGCTCCAACTATATATATATTTAGATATATTTTAATATATCCCCTCTCCCTTTGTTTTTACGCGCATTATTATTATGTTATAATATAATATACTATATATATATAGAGTATATATTTATCTTTTATCTTTGTTCTAAGTTATATTTAATTTTTATTTAGCCTAAAGATAAATAGTCAGATACCATATATAACTTTTTGTTTATGTTGAAGATAAACGGCTGGAAACCATTTCTCATGGAGACTAAAATTGGCCTAAAGCCGTGAAGAGATCAATTGGCCTGAAGCCAAGAGACAAATTTGGCCTGAAGCAATGAGACAAGTCCTGATTCATATTTTTGTATGTCATCGGTTGTATGAAAGCCTCAAAATTGAATATTTGGAATTAAAAGATCCTCTTGTTCTTTAGAACAAATTAAAGGAAATGTATGACCACCAGAAGATGGTTATTCTTCGAAAAGTTTATTATAAATGGAGGCATCCAATTTGCTTATGCAGTAGCAATATTGTGAAAGAGGTTTTAAGAAATATACTGAATTAATTTATTGACCTCATGTGGTCAAACAAAATAATGAGTTTTTATTGTAAGAATCATAAATCTTTTCCAATAAGCATGACTCCATTCCCAGAAGTGAATGAAGTAATGAATGAATTGGTCATGGACATGAGGTGTAACTGTGGCTACAATTTTGTGCATAGTCATTCTTGTAATCATGTAGGTTCAAATTCCCACCTGAAGTGGAGAAAAGTTATTGATAAGAATCACGAAGGAAATTATTTGGTAAAATAAATATGCTGAAAATTCATGATATTACACTCATATCTTGCTCCTTACTATTTTATGGTATATAAGGTTTTTATATCTTATATAGGATCTTTAAATTGGTCATAAATGTATTTCACGCAGTGATTTACTATATTTGCATAGTAACATTAATGTGTGATTATACAGTAATTTACTATTTGTACAGTAATTAGTATTTGCACATTAATCACTATTTGTACAGTAATCACTATTTGCACAGTAATATGTAGATACTATTTACATAGTACTACAATCTATGAGATATTTGGTCCTTTAGTCTTCTATACCCACGAAAAAGGTATAGGAGACTGTTCACACCTATGAATGAGGAGTGGACAGGAGAGTGGATCTAATAATATATATGAATTCACACCCAGAAATGAAGGGTGGACAAGAGAATGATAGTGGATTGTTATTAATATTGAGGCCCTGAAGGCTTATCAAATATTGAATGATACAAAGAGTATTTGGTTATTGTCCTGAAGACAAATAACTTGCAGATAATTATGCCACTTAAGAGTAGTAATTCCAAAGGCTAATAGTCCAAGGGACTAATTAGAATATTTTACTCAATTTGATAATTCGAGAAGTCAATATTAAGACTATATCCATTAGTATAAATTTGATTGAAAGCTCCGGAAAAGCAAATATTTCGTTACCTGAAGGAACCAAATTATGAATTGATAATGTATTTTATTCTACCAAGTCTAAAAGAAACATGTGGAGTATCAAATATATCTGCATAAATGGATATTATATATAAACATCATTGAAATACATGCTATTGTAAAACAAAAGTTTACAAATAATAATACAAATTAGAAGTTTGTTGTAAACTATAAGTTTACAAATAATAATGCAAGGGATTGTAATTGTACACCAGAAGTTTACAAATATAGCAAATCAAATGTTTGCTAATACTGCCAATGAGATATTAAAGAGGCAAAGAGAAAAAGGTAATATGATGTTTAATTATTATTATTTACATTTATTGTGATCACACCTCATAAATCTGTTGCCATGAGATTTTTCTGCTGAAGAATTTTCATATGTGTGATTCTAAGTTATTTTGATCATGAATATCTTCATATGTGTTGGATTGTATATATTTTGCATATATAAGTAAATTTAAGTATATTATTAATGAGATTATCTAGTGATGTAATATTATATGGTAGTTTATGAAGAACTAACATAGATTATTCTTTCGAGCTTTAAGGGTTTGAGAGTGATTTTGAAACACAGATATAAAGAAAATATGTTTATATGAATCACACTTGAGGGGGAGATTGTTAGAAAACAAGTGTGAGCTAATTTTTTTAAAAGTTATTATATACTTCCCACGCAAGTCTAATAGATTTCCCAAAATGGATGTCAGATTATGATGTAAATTGAAATGTTTACTATTGGTTGAGACATATGTTACAATAAACTAGAAGTTTACTAATTCAAACAAATTTATTGTTGGTATGACTTGTTTTATCATCTGAGTCATATATATAGTGCACATAAAATTATGTATTGACATCCATCGAAGAACCAGAAGACTCTTCATGAACAACCAACATGTTATTAACAAATTATTATGTCTGATTGTTCTCAAAAGCAAATTGTCTGTGTGAATATCATTGGTCATGATTAGTAATAAATCTCATTATTTTTGGAAGTATATCAAACAGTATTATATGGGCCCATTGAAATAGCATGTAAACCATACAAATTTGAAAGATGCATCTATAAGATGGTTACATGTGAAATTATTAGTTTGCAACCTGAAAATTTGCAATAATTTTTGAATAAATTAAACGCGCAATTTCCAGATTATATGATCCAGAAATCATGTATTAAAGCCTCTATAAATAGCTAGGTCAATCCTTATGAGAAAAAAATTTCTATGTTGTTATATTTCATCTTATATTGCAGCATTTATATAAGCCAATGTTCCAATATGCCCATGCATTTTTATGAAAAGATCTAGAAATGAATTTGTTATAATTGATGATATCAATATCACTGGAACTCCTGAAGAGCTTCAGAAGGCAATTAATTGTTTGAAGAACTACTTAGTCCAGAAGTACCATATTTTAGTGATATTGGAGCACTAATGTATTTTGCTTATTAGCAAAATATAGTTCTTCACCAACAAGAAGACATTGGAAGTAATAGGGGGAGTAATATTGATATTGTCAAAATAAGAGTTGATACATGTTGTACTCTTTTTCCCTTATCTAAGTTTTGTCCTACTGGGTTTTCCTGAAAAGGTTTTTAATGAGGCAGCATTGGAAAGTGTATCAATGAATGATGTACTCTTTTCTTTAGCTAGGTTTTTATCTCACCGGGTTTTTCCTAGTTAAAGTTTTTAATAAGGCACATTCATAATGGACATCCAATGAGGAGTGTTATGAATATATTAAATTATGTGGATGTCCATTGACCATAACTTTCCACGTTCTGTCACAATTCATGAAAATCAATTGGGTATATCATATTATATATTATAATATTATATAATATTAAGTAGTGAACATTAAAATCGCCCATTATGGGCATTAAGGTCACTCACTACGTTCATGGTGAGGAGTGGGTAGAAGTTACATAAAATTTCCCTACTCTCCAATCATTATAAATTCTCTCATTCCCCCACAAAAATGTACACCGAAGAGATTGTATTGTAATCATACAAGAAACTGAATAAGAATCGCTATACACTTTCTCTTTCTTTATTTCTCTCTTCATTTATCTCTTGTTCTTTAATCCTAGATTTCATTTAGTTTTTATAACAGCATTGAAAATATAAAAATTAAGTCATTTAGTTTAAAATATATGTGCTAGATAGGATATAAATAGTTATATGATGCGTTCAAGTTTTTAACAATTTCTCATAAAATACTTCAAATGTTTGGCCCAAAAAAAGAGATACATGTCGAACATCAATAAGTGTTTACAAAGTGATTTGCAATTCTATAGAGAACTATATTGGTTCCAATCATAAGGGAAAGATCCAGCAAAATCACAACCAATAATAAAAAATGGGTTGCAAAAATTGAGGAAGAAGAACACGTGGGATACATTTGTTGACTATACTGATATAGAGATTGGGTATTGGAGGTTATTGACTTTTGATGATTATAGAATTGAAGTCTTTAGGCCCAGGATTGTGGAGTGTTGGAATGGAGTTTTGGTATGTTTTGTTGATTTTGTTATAATTCGCTGGAACTTTGCAGAAGGCCAACACAATTGAGGGGTTGTTTGTGTTTTAAAAGTGTCAAAATGGACGGCCGTGATTTAATAAAGTCAACGGTTTAGATGAGTTTATAAGGGATGATGAGAAAATAGGGTACTAAGGGTCATCCAACCTCATCTACCGTCATCAACATTAGCCCCATCATTGTTACCCCTCCTTCATCCTTCCTCCTTCCTCATATCGTTGGCAACATCTATAATATTTTCATCCTCACCATCCTTCCTCCTTCCTCATATCGTTGGCAACATCTATAATATTTTCATCCTCACCATCCTTCCACAATCAGCTCCATTCAAAGCAATAAAAAAACAGGAAGGAAGGAAGGAAAGAAAGGATCTAGAACAACCGAGCGATTGGATCTAGAAAAGATGAACGAGTGAGAGTGGTTGATTACTCTTGACATTCATAGGCGGAAACCCGGGGGGGGGAGGGGTGAGAGGGGTCCAAGGGCAGGGAGATTCTCCCTTCTTCCTAGGTGATACCGATGTTGGGCAAGGCGAGCCGTCTATTATCCTCAGGCGTTAACCTAGGCACCTAGGAGCTAGGATGCCTCCTCCAGTGCCTTGACCAACTCCAGGATCGAACCCCTTTCCTTTGGTGAGAGTGTCCGACCCTTTTGCCAGTTGAACCCAAGGACGAGGAGTGTCTAATATCTCTTTTTATTGTGAGAAGAACAAACACAAAATGCATACAACTATTGGCAAACAAAAATGGTGAACGATGGGGTTTTGAGGGATAGGGCCTTGGGTTAAGAGGATCCATTATGATTCAGGCTCCTGCGGTACATGATCACGATAGGCCTGCCTAGTGCTAACTAATGCCCTCTCAATTTTCTTTATTTTGGGCCTCAATCCTCTGGCCCAGTTATCCCTTCTGGGCTCAATCCCCACACTCAACCCCCCCTTTTCTTTTTAATGTGATTTTTTTTAGGGAGAATTTATAAGAAACTATAGACAATGTTTTCTTCAAAAAACACGCACATACCTGAAAAGAAGTTGTTCTGTTATAGAACACAGATCTCTAGCCTGGAAGGCTAGTGCTTTGATATGGGATCAGTAGACTCCACCCGAATATCTATGAGGTAGATACTCCGGAGAGTATGGGATCACTATACACAGGTTAGGCTCTCGCCAAAGGGGTGCTGTGTGTGTACAGTGTGACTGAATGTAAATAGTTCAAGGTTTAGAACGTGAGCACCTTAAGGGTTGACCCCTGTATTTATAGAGAGTACCTTCGGTCTGGTATATAGGATCTATCGTGATCTATGGCCATTATATCATATCCAAGATATGGATTCTGATATACCCGGTATTATAAATAATAGTGGGATTTCCCAATATTATAGGAAGATCCCGTGATTGGGCCTATTCCTTAGTGGGCCACATCGGTATTGGGCCTCATGGGGGTCTGTAACAGTTGCCCCCCAGTGACAGAGATTTGCCGTGATCTCCCAAAATAACCAGATTAGAAAAGGATTTGCAGTATAATGTAACCTAGGTCGTTTCTCTCAAGGAATTTGCAGTTGGTTTAAATAAGCAACAGCGAAACAGAGCAATAACAAATTGGGGATTTGAGATTAAAAACCAAAATATGCAGAAACAGAATGAAATATGCAGAAACAGATTCACAACGATTAAAAACGATTAACCCAGAATTGGGATTCCATAACCTTCATCGGACAAAAAGATAATAACCAAACTCGTGATTGATTCTGGACAAACCGAGATCTCTGCATTTGTCCGAGATATTCCCTCGACTAGATGATCGTCTAGCATTTGATCGAACACGTGGCGAGCTCATTTGTACGATCGCACAACGCTCTCTCGAACCCGGTCCGACCTATGTCCTTGGGATATCAATCTAGGTATTAAATCTAATACCTAATCCGCAATTATAAACGGATCCGATTAAAATAAACAGAAACGAATTACGTTACCGATTGAAGCGCATGTCCTCTGAATTCGTGGAACCCTCAATCCATGGGTTAACCACAGAAACTTAGCCAAGCATGGCTAAGAAAAACACAGAAGAAAAGATGAAGAACGTGAAGAACACGAAGAACATGAAGAACACTTGAGAGAATTTGAAAACTCCTATTTTGATCCACCACAATCTAAAAACGTGAATGAGAATATGTTTGTGGCTGCTGCCACACTTAACCTAAAATGGAAAAACAAAAATGGGGCTCCAATCCAATTCAGGCCCAAAACAGAAAAAAGGGCTTTAATTACAAATTCAAGCCCAATTAAAATTCTGACTTCGGCTCCAAAATCGACCGCCCTCTTGTCCGAATTTGCACTTCATGTCTTCATAAGAATTGTAGCTCTCTGAATCATCTGAAATATGAAACAAAAATTAGGCAAATCCGATGTCTAGTTCAAGAGTTATGGTAGGATTAGTGAAGCAATATAAAAATGGAATTTTATTATTAAAAATGACTAAAATATAATCAAAGGCCCAAAGAAGTATAAAAGCCATTATTTATTAACTAAAGAGTCCTATATTATTAATCAAGAGATAAAAATAAGTGTATGAAATATTCAATTATCACCCAGCCCGATATTTCAAGCTTTTGAGCTGCCGGGATGTATCCTGCCATCAGACCGGGTTACTCTGCCAAGGGCCCCATCCAATTTCTTGATCCGAGGTCTACTCTTAAAAGGTCCGGGCTTGTACCGGGGTGCTAGATGATCCTACGGTCATGTCTCACGGGTCCAGGCTAAACGCCGTGGTACTCTAGGATCCGAGGTACTCCAAGATCCGAAGTGTCACAAGCTGTGTTGTTGTATTTCGAGGCCAGCGTCTCTCTGCCTTCAAAATTATTGCCCCCTGACACCTGTCTCCTCTAGATTGGCTCAGGAATGCAACCGCCCTGCCTTGCCGTCAGCGATTTTCATACGCATTTAATGCCCCTAGTGCGCGTCGTACATCACCCCTATGAGTAGGGTGAATTGTCCCTTTTACCCTCAACGTTTCAACTTTGTTTCGTATTTCCCTCCATTACTCACACTTCACAATTCACTTGGCATTTTGTCTCTACTTTCACGACTCTCTTTGTTCCTCGCTCCGATAGTTCTCCTGCAACTTTGCTTTTTTGCTGCTTTCTCAGTCCTTCGAACATCCCTTCTAATCAGGTATGCTTTCTTCTTCTCTGTTACTATTTTCATAGTTTCGTGGTTTTCATCCGTCATCCCTTCTTTTGCTGTGTGGATTTCTAGGTTTCTGGTTTATCGAGTGAGTTCCGGTGAGAGTTTCTGGGTAGTCATAGGATTCTGGGTTCCTCCCACTAGATGCATACCCCCATTTTCGTAGGAATATCCCATGTCTGGTTTCGTTTGCTTTAGCATCTTCTGCTTCCTCATCAACCCTTTTCTGCCTATTATAGATTCCACCCTTTCGACTCGATGGATAGAATTTACCCTTCCTCCTCTTCGAAACAAGCACTAAGCCTAGAAGAGGAAGAGTTGTTACGTGCCCGTTATCCTAAAGCCAGCTACTGGATATTGGGTTCCCCCTGTCTGAGGCAGAAAGGTTAGACACCCTACTCCATGGTGGGTTGAGTAGGGGAAGCGCTGGGGGGTCTCGCTCTGCCACCGCCGGGATCCCGAGTGATCGACAAATCCCAGAATCGCTGAGTGTTGGGAGCCGAGGTGTCCCCGAAGCCATCCCAATCCAACCACTCAGCTATTACGAGCCCCCTCCGCGCACAAGCCCGGTATCCCTTCTTGAGGGATACCTCGGCCCATGCTGGGATTGCCTTGCTTCCGGCTCATACTATATCGCGAGTGGCCAGGATTCCCTGGCGGACGCTACTCTGGGCTCCTGCTGACATAGGTCATCCTCCACTCCTAGCCCTATCATTAGGAATCCGATTCGTCCTGGTCCTGTTAATTTACCTCCTCGCCATAACTTGCACGCTTTAGGTATAATGATGGGATTCTGATTTTAGTTATATTGCTGTTTTAGGTATAAATGGGGTTACCATCGTCATCCGATCAGACGCCCTCTATTACCGAGGAGTCAGCTTCTTGGAGTCCCCCTCAAGCTCTACTCCGAAAATATCCCTGGGTTGCTCATGGAGTCTTGACGACACATTCACTAATGTCCCAGGCCGACGTTAATAGACTCGAGTTGGGCGATACTGCTAACTGCCTCCTACGTCTGCCTTCCTACGAGGAGCCGATATGTTCCGTTCGTGAAGGAACCGAGCCCTCTTTCTTTTTCTTCTATCGGGATTACGTCACCCGACTCAGTATTCGCTTCTCGTTTACCGAGTTCCAAGTAATTGTTCTAAATTACCTCCACCATGCTCCATCACAGCTCTATCCCAACGGGTGGGGTTTCATGTTTGCTTTTGAGAAGCTTTGCAACTCTTTTGTGGAGCCCATCCCTTGTACTGCCACCGTATTCTTTTACTTCTTCTGCCCTTTCACGCCACGTTGTGGCCAGTAGCCTTCCGATTTAAAGGGTTTGACCTCCATTCGGGGGGTCCCCGGTAGGAAGCTTTTTCACGCTTTCTCCGAGTCCTTTAAAAACTTCAAAAATGGAATTTTTTAAGGTGATTGCGAAACCCGGACTACAGCCCTGGTTCCTTCACGGGCCTGAGTCCAAAGAGGTGGAGTGGAGGTTCCCCTTATATTGGACCGATGACCACCACAACAAGCACTCCACGAGCTACCAGGTCGACCTAGACGACCTCTCCCCCGAAGACGTCGGCCATGTTTCTCGGCTCGTATCTTATGTATATGAAAATGGAGTGAAAACTGTTGCTTCCATTCTCTCGGGAAGTCCAGCCGAGCTTCATCAGGCTCTGCGTATACTTTTTATTGTCGTGTTGATTCTTTTTGTATGTAGAATTTATTTTATTTGACTTTGTTAGTACTAACTGATCTCCTCTTTTGTCATGCAGCACTAGCTATGGACGACTTGCCGCGATATCTGTCTCACGTGAATCCCAGTTCCGGCGGACAGTGTACGGTCAATCTGAGGAAGAGATATGCTCCTGAGCCTTGGAAGCCCAAGGTTATAGCGGAGTCTTTGGCGAAGGCAGCCAAGAAAACAAAGGTGACCCCGGCGACAAAGGTGCCCCCGGCGACTTCCCCGGATGCCGCCCTCATCTTGCCCTCTGCTAGTTCCGCCTACACAGCCATCGACGCTCTTGCGCCCTCCTCCTCGACTCTGCCCCCACTGCCTCCATTGCCTAAGCTCCAGCGCGGTCATACATGGAGCAAGGGGAGGACCGAGGAACTGGCAGTAGCTCTTCTCCCTCCTCGAAGCTATACCGACAACATCCCGCTCTTGGATGTAGATATGACCGAGCTGTGGGAAATCCAGAAGGCTACTCTGAAATGCGCCGGGGTAGTGCAGGCCTTTGAAATTCTTAAGCACAATCATGTGAATGCTTGCCTTTCCTTAACTCGGGTGACGGAGGAGAAGGACGAAGCCGTGGAGGCCAAGAAGAGAGTCGAGGAGGCTCAGCAAGCTACCGAGGCTGAAAAAGGCAAGCTGTCTGAGGAGCTTCTGATGACCCGGGAGGCTCTTGACCAGGCAAATCAAGAGCTGGTCAGGATGCAGGCGGCCCATACGGAGGATATTGATGCCCTTTGGGTGGTGCAGTCCCAACGCGGGGATCTGGCGAAGGAGTTGGGCAAGGCCAAGGCGGCCCTTGCTGATGCCGACTGCTCTAACACTGTGAAGGAGACCGCCAAGGATGCTTTTGACATGGCCCTGGCGCAGATCCGACATTTGAATCCTGACGTCACTTTGAACCTTGCCGGGTTTCACCATCGGGTGTACATGCTAGGCGGCAAGCTCGTCCCACCTCCTGCGTCTCCTGAGATCACGTCTGTGTCCAACCTTGATGGTGGAGACCAGGGTAGTGACGGTGAGGAGCAGACCTCGGCTAATGTTCATGTCGGCGATCCTTCCAACTCGTCGGCTCCTGCTATTTAACTTGTTCTTGTATTTTTCTTTGTTTTTGGGCGTTGACGCCCTGTTAAATTTATATAAAATATCGCCGCTTTGGTTCGGCTTCTCTAAAAATTAACTTGTTTATCGTTAATTTTCTTTTGATTGAGTAATTAGCAATGCTAACCATCTCGTTATGAATCCTCCAACCCGCGCTGGGGATTCTTTGATCGGGCCAGGGATGTATGTAGAATTCTTTTATGTTCTTCCAGTAACTAAGACCGGGTATCAAGGTAGGGGTTTCCATTCAACCTCCCTACTGGGTTCTGGATCCGTTGTCCGGGATAATAACCAGGATAAGGGAAAATTGCCACATGTCCTGCCGTGGTGAAAAGACGCACGAGTCTACACATTTTGGCCTGATCTAGGCCGAGATGACAATTCATCTTCTTATCGTGGAGCAAGTACTTTGATGCATCAGACTTTTGCAAAGGCTTATATTAGTGGCCTTGCGTAATTAAAAACCCGGGCTTGCAAGCCCTGGTGTCATTTTTTCAACCAAACCTTGCATAATCAAGAACCCGGGTTCGTGGGCCCTGGTGTCATTCTTTTTACCCAAGTTGGTGTATGATAAGACGTTTCAATAGTCCATAAACTGAATCTCCGTAGAGGAGTTCTTCATTAATTCACGAAATAATCCGCTCTAGAGAGCTAACAACTTTAAATAAGGAAATTGCGTAAATACGAAAATAAAATTAAGCTGGAAATAAGTAAAATAAAGAACCTCAGACATAGTATATCCAGCACACTATGCATACGGCAGCTGGGTCTAGCTATAATAGACCTTCAGCTTATCGGCGTTCCACGTCCTTTTGATTGGTTTCCTTGCCAGGGTTTCTAGGACATAGGCACCTTTTTCGAGCTTCTCCTTAACCCGGTAAGGTCCTTCCCAATTTGCCGCCAACTTGTCATCCCTAGAGTTCTTGTTGCCGACGTCTGCCCTTTTGAGCGCTAGGTCACCCCTGTCGAAAGACCAGGGCCTTACCTTTCGGTTGTATTTAGCTGCAACTAGCTGCTTCATGGCAATATCTCAGCAGTGTGCCGTAACCCTGACCTCGTCCACAAAATCCAATTCTGTCATCATTGCCTTGGTATTCATCGCCTCCCCATCTCGGAGAGCCTTCAATCTCCTCCAGGAGGGTTGGCCTATCTCGACCGGGATCATTGCCTCGCATCCATACGTCAGCCTAAACGGGGTCTCCTGGGTTGAGGTTTGGACGCTGGTCCTATAACCCCAGAGCACGCTATAGATGTTCAACCCAACTGGACTCAGCCTCTTGCATCAACTTCTTTAAGCCCTCGATAATTATCTTGTTTGCGGCTTCGGCTGTCCGTTGGACTGGGGATGCTCCACGGAAGTGAAATGTTGCTCGATACCGAGGTCTGCAATCATCTCCTGGAAGCTTTTGTCGATAAACTGGGTCCCATTATCCGTGACTATCTCGGCGGGTACTCCGAATCGCGACACAATGCTGTGCAGGAAGAATCGTTGAATGTGTGCCTAGGTGATTATCGTCAAAGGCTCAGCTTCTATCCACTTAGTAAAGTAATCGATCGCGACCACCAGCCAGTAGAGTTATCTGGGGGCTGCTTTGAAGGGTCCTAAAAGATCCATCCCCCACTTGTAGAAAGGCCATGGGGCCGAGATACTTCTCAGTTCCCCTGGAGGGAGCCAGATGATCTTGGCGTGCTTCTGGCAACTGTCACATCTTTTCACAAACTACATGGAATCTTCCACCATGGTCGGCCAGTAGTAGCCTGCTCGTAAAGCCTTCCTGGCTAGAGCTTTTCCTCCCATATGCTGGCCGTTGATCCCTTCGTGTATTTATTATGCCAGAACGTAATTCACCTCGGCCGAGCCTAAACACCTCATCATGGGAGAGTGAAGTCCTCGTCGATATAATTGATCATCCACAATGGTGTACATGGCGGCCTCTCGTACCAGCTTTTTCATCTCGGTCGTGTCTATAGGGATGATTCCCCTTTCTAAATAGTCTTCAATTGGCTTTCTCCAACCGGTGGCTGCGGAAATAGTCAGTACGCAGCTCGGTTCCACCAAATTTTTTATGGTTCCCCGGCCCCTTCGTGCTGACGAGCTTGGATAGGATATCGGCCCTAACTTTCTCCTCGCGCGAGATGTGCGTGACCGTCACTTCTTCAAAGTCAGAAATTATTTCCCTTGCCCTGTTTAAGTACTTGGCTAGCAAGGGTCCTTTTGCTTGATAGGTACCCCCAATCTGAGCGGCTACTAATTGTGAGTCCGTTAGGACCTTTACTCTTCGTGCTCCATGTTCTTTCGTCTGCTGTAATCCGGCTAACATCGCTTCATATTCTGCCTGGTTATTTGAGGTTGGGAAGTTAAGGTGAAGTGAGTGTTCGATCGTGACCCCTTGTGGGTTCTCAATTATGATCTCAGCTCCACTTCCCTTGGCGTTTGATGATCCATCAATGTACACCTTCCATACCCCGAGTCCGGCTGTGTCCTCTTCATAGGCCGGGGTGAGTTCTCTTACAAAATCCGCCAGTGCTTGCGATTTGATCGCATGTCAGGCCTCATACGTAATGTTGAACTCGGATAGCTCTATTGCCCAACTGATCATCCTGCCAACCAAATCTGGTCTGTGTAACACCTGTCGAATTGGTTGACTAGTTCCAACGACGACCTGGAATCCCTGAAAGTACTGGCGCAGGGATTGTGATACCTCAGTTCCGAGCTCTGCAATGCTTTACTTATGAAGTAGATTGGTTCTTGGCCGGCCTCTGTCTCCCGGACCAGGTCTGTGCTCACAGCTTTCTCCCCTACCAATAAGTAGAGGAAGAGTACTTCTCCGGTTTCATGTTTTGACAACACGGCGGGGTTGTCAGACATTGCTTGATCTTGTTGAATGCCGACTCACATTCCGGATTCCATCCTCCTTGCACCTCCTTCTTCAGGAGATTGAAGAAAGGAAGTGCCCTTTCCGCCTATCTCGGTTGGAATCTAGTTAATGCCGCCAGCCTTCCCGTCGACTGTTGCACTTCTTTCTTGTTCTGGGGGGCTTTCATGTCTAAAACCGCCCTACATTTGTCCAGGTTGGCTTCAATTCCTCGGCTTGTTAATAGAAACCCTAAGAACTTCCCTGCTGGTACCCCGAACGCGCATTTGGCCGGATTCAGGCGAATCTGGTATGCCCTCAATTTCTCAAAGGTTTGTTCCAAGTCCCAGATATAGTCGTCGGGGTTCATTGACTTGACGATCATGTCGACGATGTAGACTTCTATGTTTCGCCCGAGCTGGTCTTCAAAGACTCGGTTCATCATTCTTTGGTAGGTAACCCCGGCATTCTTCAACTTGAAGGGCATCACGTTGTAGCAATAGTTAGCTCTTTCAGTTATGAAAGTCGTCTTCTCTTGGTCTTCTGGATGCATCGCGATTTGGTTGTACCCGGAATAACCATCCATGAAGGATAATAACTGGTATCTGGCCGAGTTGTCTACCAGTTGGTCGATGTTGGGCATTGGATACGAATCCTTAGGGCATGCTTTGTTTAGGTCCTTGTAGTCCATGTACACCCTCCATTTACCGCTTGGTTTTATGACCATGACCACGTTTGATAACCATGTGGTGTATTGTATTTCCCTGATGAACCCGGCGTCCAGCAGTTCGTCGACGTGTTGTTCCTGGGCTATTTGCCTGTCTGACCCTTGTTTCCTCTTCTTCTGTACAACCGGTGCAGATCCCGGCCGGATCACGAGCCTATGGCAACAAAACCTGGGATCTATCCCGGGAATTTCTACCGACGTCCAGGCGAAAACATCTCGGTTCTTCCTTAGGAAGTTCTTCAGTCGGTCTTTCGGCTCTGGACTCATGGTTCCGCCAATCTTGGTGATCTGGGAAGCCTCGGCTCCTAATATGAAATCTTCGAGTTTGCCTTCTGGCTCTGGGCGGGGGACCTCGTGCTTTTCTCTTAGGTCGAGTTCGACCATGCCTACGGGCCATGCTCCCTGTATTCTTCCCGCCGCGCTTGCATTTCTCTCGCCTTTTTGCATCGAGGTGGGGACGACTGACTGCCTTCACCTTCTCAGATTGTCTCAAAATAGCACTGTCGAGATTCTTTTTGGTCTCTAGCGACCGTGACAACCTTGTTTCTGTTGTTCGCCATTTTCAACTTCTGATGCTTTGTGGATACTAACATATCCCACTTATGGATGGTCGGCCTGCCTAGTATGATATTATATGGAGACGGGAAGTCGGCCACGATGAATCTTACCCGCTCTGACTTGAATGCTTCTTTGGTTCCTAGTGTTAACCTGAGGTCGACATACCCCTTGGGAGGTGAGTGCTCGCCGTTAAACCCTATAATGGTTGTTTTGCATGGTTTCAGATCCTTTGTATCCAGTTTCATCCTTTTGAAAGCATCCCAGCTTATAATATCTACCAAACTGCCTGCGTCCACGAAAATCCTTTTTACCTGGCAGTTCATCAGGGTTCCGGTGATGACCAAACCATCTTCATGGCCTAGAACTACATCTCTCATATCCTCGTTAGTAAAGGCTAACGGTGGAGGGGTCGGCTTTGTATTGTCTTCTTTGAATTTTGGGATGTCTTGACAAAGAGGATCTCCCTCAAATATTTCCTGCGCTGACTTGCCGTGTCTCCTCCACCGCCGAGAGCTCCGCTGATGACGCTGCAATTGAACTAGGCCTCTGGAAACTCCTCGTCATCACTATGCAGCTTTCGCCGCTTTTTGTCCTTCTTCCAATCCAGTGCCAGGCTAGGACTCCGGCCCCCGCAGTTTCTTTTGTTATTTTTCCGACCCTGTGTTTTGATTACATACTGGTGCAATTTCCCTTCTCGCACGAATTTTTTGATCGCGTCTCGGAGTTCGTAGCATTGGTTCGTTGTATGGCCCAGTTCGTCGTGAAACGCACAGAATTTGGATTGATCCGTGGTAGTTTGATATCGGAGGGGTCGAGGTTTTTCAACCCTTTTCATCTCGGTCAGCGATACCTCCTTCCAAATTTGAGAATGTGCCACATTCAAGGGGGTATATCTGTCACACTTTGCCTTCCCTTCAACTCTTTCCCCCTGGTCCTATTGTCTCAGTTTCGCCTGTTGGAATCTTCTCTTTCAGGTGGCCCTCTTCCCCCGGGGGGTATCCTTGCCCCGGTCGTTTCAGGCCGCGTTAGCTAACTCCATCTGTTCCACGTCTAAGTACTGTTTTGACCGCGTGTTGAATTTCGTGTTGAAGATAGAATTTGCCAGCTGGGATGATGAATCCAGTCCATCTATAAGACAATGTACACGTACGCTCTCCGGGATAGACCGTACCTGCAATGCCACCTCCTTAAATCTGTCCAAATACTTCTGGAGTGTTTTACCGCACCGTTGCTTAATCTTCCTAAGGGAAAACTGGGACTTGGGCTGCTTCTTACTTGTTGCAAAGTTTAACTCAAACTTGGTTCCGAGGTCCTCGAAACTCTGAATTGAATGGGTTGGCAGTGAAATTAGCCATTTCTAGGCCGGTCCAGTTAGCGTGGCAGCAAAGAGTCGAGCAATGACTGGACCTTCAATTCGTCGTACGAACATGAGTAACTCGAACGTATCCAGGTGGGACCTCGGATCTTGTGTTCCGTCATATTCGGGCAAGTCTGCCAGGTCGAAATCCTTTGGATAAGGTTCGTTTGCTATCTCGTCTGAGAAAGCACTGCTGTTGCGGCCTACCGCATATCCCATCTTATACTTTTTTGGGGAAGTCTCCCGCCGAGGTGGTTTCTCGGGACCTCAGTCTTCATCGTCCGGGGTAGTCTCGACGTGCATTTTCTTCTGGGAGGAAACTGGATTCCGGGTTCGAGGTCTCCCCGAATCCGTCTGCGGCACAGTGGTACCAGTTTCTTGTTGCGTAGATCTCGGCTGCTCGCTAATCGTCTTTTCTTTTCTAGCTCGTCTGTCCTCCCGGCCACGTTTCTATATCATCGCCGAGAGCTGGTTGCAGCGATCCTCCATCATTCGCTGCATCACTCTCAAATCCTCCTGACGTTGGAGGTTAGCGCGCTTCTCAATATTTTCCATTTGCCTCAGCATTGAGTCCTGGGTTTTTCGTAGAAGAATAAAGTCTGGGCTCGAGGCTGGGACTTCCTGCGCCGTCGCGCCCTGAGTTTTGGCCGTCACTACAAGGGAGGAGGCCGTGTCGGACACGTTGTTCCCCTCCTTCGCGGCATCGTCTTCTGGGATATCCTCGGGCAGCGGCGGGTCCTGCGTTTGTTGCTGTTAACTCGCCTCAGCTTGTGGTGGATTTCCAGGCTGAGGGTTCCGACTGCTGCTTCTAATATTAGCCATCGTCGGTCACGGGGATCAAAATTTAACGTCCCCACGGTCATCGCCAATGTTCTGTTATAGAACACAAATGTCTAGCCTGGAAGGCTAGTGCTTTGATATGGGATCAGTAGACTCCACCTGAATATCTATGAGGTAGATACTCCGGAGAGTATGGGATCACTGTACACAGGTTAGGCCCTCGCCAAAGGGGTGATGTGTGTGTACAGTGTGACTGAATGTAAATAGTTCAAGGTTTAGAACGTGTGCACCTTAAGGGTTGACCCCTGTATTTATAGAGAGTACCTTCAGTCTGGTATCTAGGATCTATCGTGATCTATGGCCGTTATATCATATCCAAGATATGGATTCCGATATACCCGGTATTATAAATAATAGTGGGATTTCCCAATATTATAGGAAGATCTCGTGATTGGGCCTATTCCTTAGTGGGCCACATCGGTATTGGGCCTGATGGGGGTCCTTAACAGAAGCCATCATCAGCATTCTACTGGTCATCTTTTAAGATCCTTGAGTAAATCATACGAGTCATTTGGCACGTCTCAATATTCGCTCCTCATGGGACATAGCCTGCTCCTAAACCAGGAAGGATCCAAGAATTCCATACATTCAAATAGATAATTAGGAACAGAATTCGAAATAAAATAGAAGATCAATTTCTTGATGATTCTTTATTGAAAACGAAATTATTTTGAGTTTTAGTATAGATTCAATTATAGATGAGTTTAACAACTAAAAAAAAAACGTAGAGTAAGAGTTAAATAAAGTGATCTTAATTTTGTAATAGATTTCTTTCATCTTTTTTATATATTAGATCTGTATTGTATTTCAAGTATATTTATTTATTATATAATATATTTTTATTTTCACCCCGTCGTTAAAATACCTAGGTCCTGTACTGTTGTTAGTGGAGGACTTTCATCAACGGAGGAGTATCATTGGAGCGTGGGAAGGTCACTAAGAGATTTGTCATATCATAAAACCAAACCGCACTCATGTAAACCGTGACTATGTAAGGCGTGTTCCTTGGTTCAATATTGGAGATCATCACTATTGGAGATTTGTCATATCATAAGGTCACCCGGTTTAAAATAAATAGTGATGTAAGGCGTGTTCCTTGGTTTGGCGGTTCAATATTGGAGATCATCACTATTAGAAAAAAGGTTTTTTAAACCGGGTAAAATTGGTTTTTTAGACCAAATTTAGGTTATGTCTTATATCAAAAGGTTTAGAAAGTCAAGCACTTTCTAGTGTGGAAAATAGACGACTATACTGATATTTAAAACGAAAATTTAAATATAAAAAAATCCTGATTTTAAAGAAGCGATTTTGAGATCAGGATTTTTCTAATTTTATTTTTTAGAAGGCAGCTTCTGTAAATTAAAGAAGCATTTTTTATATATGGATTTTGAGATCTAGATAAAATATCATAAAATTGCACAAGAGAAGTTACGATTTAATGATATCACATAATAAAATTCATATCTCAACAAAATAAAAGAAGATAACTCTGAAAAAAATTAAGCAAAATATCATAAAATTGCAGAAGAGAAGTTACGATTTAATGATATCTCATAATAAAATTAATATCTGAATAAAATAAAAGAAGATAACTCTGAAAAAAATTAAGAAAAAAACGTATCTAATAAAATTTGCAAAAACAATTCAACAATAAAAATGGTAGAAGAGTAGAAAATATTAGATTAAACGATAGGTTCAAGTTTGTCATATTTAGACAACAATAATATATTCAATAAGATTAAAACAAAGAGAAAAAAAAAATTGATGTATTATCTATAACAAATTTGCACAGACGAGCATATAGATCTGGATGACAACTCAATAAAGCTTGAGATGGCACAATCTACATATGAAGAGCATAGATTTGGACAAGACCTGCACGGATCTAGAAGCCAACAAGCACGAAGAAAAAGACAAGCACTAAGGAGGCAAGTGCAAAGAATAAAACTAGTGTTGAGGAAGCCGTTGAATGAAGCTGGAGAAGTTGTTACTCCTAAAATAGTTGGGAAGGAGATCACAAGTGTGGTCTTGTGAGAGACGAGGAAGGGGAGAACTTTAGAAAAATGACGAACGAAGATTATAAGAAGCAAATATCATGAAATTGGTTTTAAAGGGGCGGTTGAGTGAAATGTATATAACATTTTTGGGTTTTAGATGTAACACCCTACTGTTTTGAGCCTAGAACAAAGCGGCATCTTCACCTATCATGCATTCTAATGTATTATTTAATAAAGAATTTAAACTACTAGGCCAGATTTGATCCTGGAAAATGGAAGCCCTTTTTATAATAAAGAGTTAAAATAATATTATAATTCAAATAGGCTTTTTGAAACATTTAAAAATATTTTATCAGTGGTTCAAACTTATCATTAAAATTGCATCATACTTGAAACCTTATTAAATTTTATCAGAGTATTTCCTTATTTCTCCGATTAACCTAGTGCTCTACTAAATCATTCACCATGATTTGGGCTTGTTATATACATGTCCGTCCCTGCTACATCAATAGTTAGCAGCATATGTGTGTGTGTGTATCATGTCTACTTCTACGTAATCATATGTATCTAATTAAAATATACATCCCAGTAGCTATACTCGACTATCTCAAAATATTAACTAAGTCATAAGAAAATAGTAAAACCCACATACAAAAGTGAAACTAAATGTTTCAATTGCATCTTCAACACCACCTTCTTCTCAAAATCAAGCAATTATTACGCCCTTGCTTCTTCCTCCTTGCTTAGTAGACTGCCCACATCCTGGATTTAAGGAAGGCTCTGAGATTCAAATGAATGAATCCCAGAGTAACAGGTTAATTTCAAATTCCAAGTATATGCAAGATATATGTAAATCAACCAAACAGAGTAGTCCACACAGCATATAAAGCATTCAAATTCAAATTCAAGTATTACATTCCATATATGCATCTTGTAATACAAGTGTTCATTCAATGATTTTCAAATACCTTAGCGCAAGGAAATTCATTTCAGGTAGTTCAATACCAAAAATATTGAATGCACTAGCCCCTGCCTAGCCACCGGGAAGCTAGCCCCATGGTCGGCCCTTCGACTCAATCGAGCCACGAGTGGTGCTGGCCTCATAAGGCATACAAATATGGCAAGCACAAACATATATAGCTATGCAAATAATGTGATTAGAGTTACTACCTGTTGGTCTTACTGACAAAACCCCTTCCACCAGATTCTTATCACTATGCTTATCCTTCAGGCACGGGCAATTCTCAGGTCCTATAATTAACATTTATATATAGAGATGGTTCACTAATCAATTCAATCTTAATAACATAATTAAGATTTAGCTCCTTTAGACTTACCCCAAAATACTTATTCTTTAGTATCCTTATGACTAGGGATTTATACCAATTGAGACTTATTTAATTAGATACTATTCACTATGGAATAAATGTCATCTCAGCCATTTAACTCTTCATTATATCCAAAGGAACCTTTACTTTGAAGGTTACACACAATTCACAATTTGTGTGGCTATTTTAAGACTTATTAAAAATTCAGCCTTTAATTTTTTTGGAAATTTGTAAAATTCATAACTTGACCGATATAACTCTAAATGGAGTGATTTCAATTTCTACTTAAACCTTGATAAGTCTATTTTAATAAATTAAAGTCACCAAGTTGATTTATGGCTGAGAAAAATTCCCAAATTTAAAAAACATAAGCATATCAGCTCTTTCAAATAATTCCAACAGCAACACTATTTTAATTCTAAAAAATTCCCAAGCTTCAGAGATATTATTTTAACCATCGACTTGAAATATTTAGGCATGCTTTGACAATCTACGATACACATTTAATACTTGGAAGCATCAAACAATAACTTCCCATCAGCTTCATCATTCACCAACTATCCAAAAAGCACACATACTCTTATTAAACTTATCTATTTAAGCATTTAGGCTCTCCTTTACAATTCCAAAAGAAAAAATTCAAACAACCCCTCTCTGGTCAGCAAAGTACTGAATCAAAGTTCATCATCCTATAGAAATATTTAACATGCAAAGTGGAAATCACTAGCACAAGCTCTAGCATAACATCCAAGTGTGATTCCTATGGCTTAAATAATCTGTTCCTTATTTTCTCACTCCAGATTTAGATTTTCCAGCCACAATCTACTCCCAAAACATCCATCAAATACAAAAATTCATATGGGTTTGGGTTCTAGACACTTACCTTAGTCTAGATTCATACTTGCATGTAAGATAGCACTCTTCCTTGTATCTTATCTTCCTCTTCGTTGAACGTCCGAGCTCTCTCCCTCTTAGCGTTTCTCAGCTCTCAATTCATACTCTGTTTTTGCAGATACTTGGGCCGAATGGAAATAATTAAATGGGAGAGGTGACTGTGTGGGTGTGAGGTGGCAAAAGATGGGAAATTGGTGTGATGAGGTGGCGTTAAAGAGGAGGGAGTATCTGGCTGAGAAGGCACATTTCTGGAAAGAATATTCAGAGGGAGGAGGGTGTGTGGTGTCGTGTAGGAAACCAGAGGAAGAATTGAAATGGGAAAATGGTTTTGGTTAGTTTTTGGGCTGAAGATAAATGAATGAGTGTGTGTGTTTTTGGCCCTATTTTGAATTAATGGATATATAGAAGGAATAGGATATTGTCACTACCAATTTTATGTCATTACCAAGTCACTACCACTTTTTCACCGTTAGATCATAATCTCAATAGGAGAGAGAAATGATAAAGGTAGATAAGATTCTGATCTAACGGTGAAAAAGTGGTAGTGACTTGGTAGTGACATAAAATTGGTAGTGACAATATCCTATCCCTATATAGAAAGTATGTGGATTTACACATTTGGGCTCAATAGAAATCAGAAATATGGGCCACGTTATTTTTCATCTAATGCTTGTTGGGCCAAAAGATGAGAATTGGGCTGAGTGTTATGTATATGGGCCGAAGGTGTGTTGAGTTATGAGAGAATGTGTGCTTTGCTTGTATGATCCAACACACAAAATACTACTAATTCCCACATTTTCCTTTTCTAACAAATATTGAGCCATAATCTATCCCTTGTAATTGATCCTTAGATTTATTCTTTTCTCAAATAATTTCTTTAGGCCCTAAAATTTTATCTCCAAAATATTTAGGACAAAATTATTCCCAACTTTTATCCTTAATTTATAGGAAAATATGCCTTAAATTCCAATAATTATTTTTTAAAAAATAATAATAATTAAGGCTCAATTTCCCATAGTCAATCCCATGACATATTTTAATTCCTAATTTCCAAATTTTGGGATGTCACATTAGATCACTTTGTAGACTGGATTTAACAAAATCTAGTATAAAGGTTTGTAAATAAGATTTTTTTAAAAAATATTTTAATATTTTTTAAGACCAGTTGTATAAAAACCAGATTGAAAAAGTATATTTTAGACTGGTTGTATGTAGTACAGATCTAAAAGTGTCACACTTTGAAAATTAAGGGGTGATTGGCAAGGAATATGAGTCTCCCTCATATTCCTTAAGACTTAAAACATAAAATAACTACTAGATATAATAAATACAATCCAGACTTTGCATTTACTACTTCCAATTCACACACACACACATATATATATATATTCTATATAACCAAAATATATTAAATTCATTGTAGTAATACAAAAGTTTAGGTTTATGATTACATCGAGTAGCAGCTACTAAATGAGCCATCAAACTTTGAATCATCAAAGAGGCTCCTCACGATTAGCTGGGGTACATGGTCCGCAGTACTATCTGTGGCCAATTGTTTTTTTCGACACACACACATATATCACTAATGCAAAAAGAGCTTTAAGAGCACCTCGTTTAGACCGGAGTATTGACGCACCGGTCTTAAAAGTATACCGGTTTGTAAATATAAAGAACTTCTTGGACCGGATCCTTTATTAATAGGTCTTAAATATATTGTTCAGACCGGTAAAAAAAAACAACTGGTCTTAAAAATGTTATTAAAAAAATTGAAATATCAATTATTTTTTTTGAGAAATCTCATACAACCGGACTTATATTTTATGCGGTCCAAAAATATAAGACAAAATTTAAATATAAAGGTCTAAAACTTTTAAGACTGGTTATATATAAAAGATGGTCTCAAAAGTTAAACTTTTAAGAGCACACATAAATTGTGGCCGGTACTAAATATTGAAAAAGTTAAATACAAAATTAATTACTTTTAATATCAGAGTTTTATAAGGACTGGTCTTAAAGATTAACTTTTAAGACCGTCTTTTTATACATCTGGTCTTAAAACTAAAGCGCCAAATATATTCTTCTTTGTGTGAAACCTTACTTTACGTTGCTCTCTCTGAAGTTTGAACCCTTGTTCTTGTTGTGAAACCTCTCTTCCTCGCCCACCACCACCATCGTCTGTTTCTCTCTCATTTTCTCAAGCATTCCTCTTTCGCACCACCTCTCTCAACCTCTCTTCCTTTCTCGAAATTGAACGGAGAAAACGATTCTAGTCTTGTTCGTGCAACGCCAGTTACTGATATGAGTCAGAATGAACCCTCTTCATCTCACAGTGAGCCTCGTAACCGCCCTGCACGCCGTGGTAGAAGAGGCACACGGATGAAAGATGTATCCCTAAGTCGAACTTCTCGGTCAAAGCTCGAGATTTAGTTTGATGAAAAGTTGGCTTCTATCGGTCCTAATAAAAACAAATATAATAGTTTTATCGGCTTTCTAACACGCAGCAAGGTTAGCATCTTGATAGATGAGTGAAAAAATGTCGACGATGCCACAGTAAAGGATCTTATTTGGGACACTATCTGGC
Source organism: Acacia melanoxylon (assembly GCA_019022615.1). Taxonomy (NCBI): domain Eukaryota; kingdom Viridiplantae; phylum Streptophyta; class Magnoliopsida; order Fabales; family Fabaceae; genus Acacia; species Acacia melanoxylon. Next base: position 719,220 of record JAFJYJ010000072.1, read on the forward strand.
TTACATACACTGTTCCTAACAGTCAGTAGTTGAAAGACATGACATTGTCGTATTGTACTGAATTCTGGAGGAAGTTCAAGACCTATCTAGCTAACAACTATATTTTTGTCGAGGTTCCAATTGGTGAGCCTCGCCCTAATCCTTGGGACAAGTACACATTTCTTAATGAACAAACTTGGCAACAATTTGTTCAGCTGCGGACCACTCCTGAAGCTTTGGTGAGTTTATGTTTTGTTTTTTTTGCCCTTTTTTGTTTGCTTATTAACCTGTATGGATATGTGAATGTTATTGTGTTCATCTAATCCTATTAGTTAGATGGTTTGGTGTGTGAATAGAAGTATACATTTCCATCCTTTGTCCTACATCAGAGGAGCATGTCTTAGTTCTATGCAAGTCTGATATGTAAACCGTGAAAAGCTAAAATACTAAGTAGGTAATTAAGGAAATAATATGGCGGAAGAGATTGGAAGATGAAGCTGAATCCAATACTTTTGCGATATGTGATCCGCCATCTCCAATACGTCACGAGGAGTTATGGTTGTATATTCGCCAAAAGAGAAGCGGGGCCTACATGAGTGAACAAACTTGTATAGTTGCTGAAAGAATTGTAAGTATTGTTATTGTTATTTTTTAGTTACTAAACTTTTTTCTTTACTAAGCTTCTCGTTATTTGTATCTTACAGGATGATCTTAAAAAGAAAGAAGTAGAGGGATCTTTTGTGTCAGACGGGAGGAATGATATTCTGACAGCCACGACTAGAAAACTGGATCACACGAGACGTGTAAGGGGGATTGGAGGACGGGTAGGCCTGAAGCAATACTTTGGTAAATCCAAACGCCATAAACAAAGTATGGTTACCCAGGTAGAGATGGAACATACGTTGGCCAAATTTAGTGAGGAAGCAGCGGCTAAAGAAGTTTCATTGACTGCAATGTTTCAATCCCAGATGAGCAAGATGAAGGAGGACATGAATAAAATGATGTTGTTTTTGAACTCTCGTCCAAAGACCAGTGTTCCCTTCACACATTCACCTGCACCTATGCAGTAGAGTACTAGAGGAAGTTGCATTGTTGGACAGTTAGAGGAACCTTGTGACCTTTATGTGGAGGATCCTCATAGACGATTAGTTGCAAAAGGGACTGTCTACAACTTGGGATAAATTGTACACCACAAACAAATGGCTGATAATGAAGTCAGAGTGTCATAAAATGATGTTGTATTTGAACTCTGGTCCAGAGGCCAGTGTTCCCTTCACACATTTACCTGCACCTATACAACAGAGCACTAGAGGGAGCTGCATTATTGGACAGTTAGAGGAACCTTGTGACCTTTATGTGGAGGATTCTCATAGATGATTAGTTGCAAAAGGGACTGTCTACAACTTGGGAACAATTGTACACCACCAACAAAGGGCTAATATCGAAGTCAGAGTGTCAGTTGAAGAGGCGATCATTGATGCACTTGTCCCTCTCCCAACTGATCAGCTGAAGGTTGTGAGTGATGTAGAGGGAACCTTCATCTCTTGGCCAGTGAAGCTTGTACATGTCTCTACTCCTCTTGAAGCTCCATCCCCTCCTCAAGCTCCAACCACTTAAGTTGTTAATACGGCTCAGTTGACTGCTAAGGACAAAATTGTCGTTATGATCGATCTTTTAAAGATAAATTGTGGCCTATCAATGAAGTAGTAGGCCTCCCTGATAAGGAACCGGTTTTTGTTGACAAGATGATTTAACATCCCTGCTATTTCCTGGAAAGGAGCTTACTAATGCAATTGTTGTAATGTTTATAAAGTAAGTATCTTCTTCTATGAGTACATAATTTAAATGCATTGTTTAGACACATATAGATATATACTAATTCCCTGATGTCATTATCGTAGGTTCATGCATGATGAATTGGAACAACAGGGCAGAAGCAAAGATTTTGGATTCTTGTGCCCACACTATGCAAGTACAACACCCTTAGAAAACAGACAAGAGTACATATCAGACAGGGTGTGTGAAGTGATCAAAAAGGTGTACTTGTTTCCATACCACCATAGGTACATATCGCAATTCTATTCTGCAATTCACTGAATTCTGCTACATATATCACTGACCACTTATCTGCTGTGAATTTTTAGCCACCACTGGCAGTTGGTCCTCATGTGCATGGAGGAGAATACAATGGTCTTCTTATGCTCCACTCACAGCACTCCAGGGCCTACATTGAAGCAGACCATGAACGAGTAAGCATGTCATTTTGATTGTCTTGTCTAAAATCTCTGTTGTGAATCTTCAGTGACCATTATTGATAAATTTGTGATTTTGATGATAGTGCCATGATGACCTTCCAAATCGAGGTAAGAAAAAAGCATACGTATGAGGCCAGAGATCCTAGATGGATCTGTCCAAAGGTTAGTACATATTTGGACACTGGAACACTGCCTTGTGAACTTGGTCAGTAAGCTATATATGCTCTTATATATATTTCTTGTTCTTTTTAGACCCGTCGGCAACCAAAAGGGTCCAACTTATGTGGCCCGTACGTCTTGAAACACATATGTGATATTATCATGCAAGGAAGGACTAAATTCACTGCAAAGGTAAATGTATTTGATGTTACATATTATGGCTGAATTCAGTTTATGGCTTAATGTTACATATGAAATATGCACTCAAGTTAATTCAGTTTCTATCTTTGATGTTACAGACGTTTGCCTGTACTGATCCCTTCTCTGATGATGATGTGGAGCACATACGCAAAGTGTTTTGTGAAAATATGTATGACATCTTAAAGTCAGAACAATAATTTATGTCCTGATCAAATTCATTTGTAAATATATGCTATAGCAACAATCATCTTCTGTAAATGAACAATTGTACAATTTGTTTAATTGTCAATAATAAATTTGTTTATTTTTTTGAACAATTTCCTTGTGTCTATTTTGGGTTGCTGAATGTATTGGATGGTGGATAAAGCTACTAGTGCTTGTACCTTAAGGACATGATGTTGTAAATGAGCAGTACGAGTCTTCTAAAAGTCTTCGTGACTTTTAGGACCGGATAGTTTTTAGGATCCAGTCCTAAAAGTCTTCGTTAAATAAGGCGAGACTTTTAGGACCGTATGGTTTATAAAGGTCCAGTCCTAAAAGTCTTCGTTTAATTTTGAAAAATATGGCGAGAATTTTAGGACCAGATGGTTTATAAAGGTCTGGTCCTAAAAGTGTTCGTTTAATTTTGAAAAATATGGTGAGACTTTTAGGACCGAATGGTTTATAAAGGTCCGGTTCTAAAATTCTTTGTTTAAATTTGAAAAATATGGTGAGACTTTTAGGACCGAATTGTTTATAAAGGTCCGGTCCTAAAAGTCTTCGTTTTATTTTGAAAAATATGGTGACACTTTTAGGACCGGAGTTTTTATAACTCTGGTCTTAAAAATCTGTCTTTTAGAACCATATTATTTTAAAATGTGGTCTTAAAAGTCTTCGTTTAAATATAAATAATGGTGACCTACTTTTCAGACAATGCATTAAGGTACAAGACAACCGATGTTCTGCTAAAGGTAGGTCCCTCTTTGTCGTCGTTTTTACCTCTCCAGATGTTGAGCAGCATTATCGGTCTCCTTATTCTCTGTCTTTTTTCTTGTTGTCGGGAAAAAGGAAGATAATGAAAAGGACACTGAAAATGATCAAATCTGGGCGAGGTAAAACCAACGACAACGACGGTCTAACCTTGAGAAGAATTGTCACTGTATTTGTTTGTATTTGTTCGAATAAAGTAAACGATGTTTTGTTTTGTTTTGTATGGTCTTAACATTGACCTCTGCAAATTTTCAATGTTGATCACACACGAGGACAATGTTTTGTTCGTTTCCTTACTATTGTGTATGGACCACTTGAAAAATGAAGATGACTAATGATCGAAGATGGGAACGTAATTTAAAATTTTTATTATTATAATTTTTATGCTGCCCGGTAAGGGGGACACAAAAAAAAAGAAAAAAAACATAAAACATCTAATCCTCCCTATCGTTGTTGGAGGGGGAGGAGCCAGCAGAGAGGGCGTCGGACGAGTCCTCGTCAGAAGGATGGTACTCCACATCATTGGCGTGGAGTACCATGTTGAGCTTGTTTTTTGATGGTATGAACAAACTGAAACAATTGGCCCAAGCGTTGGTCGATGTGATCGACGCAGGCCACCAAGTGCTCCATCATCTGGTAGAAAGTAGGATTTGGAGGCAATTGAGGAGGGCGCTGAGGTTAAGGAGGAGAAGGAGGAGGAAAAGGATGACCTGGTGGAGCAGCCATTATGGTGGAGGCTAGGCGGTGGAGGTTGTAGAAGTGGAGAAGAATGTGAAGAAACTAAAGTTACAACGAGTTTAAATGGAGAACCCCATCTTGAAGAATTTGAAATGCCGCAAACATTAACAAGTGAAGTGGCCTCTGAATACGAGGAGACACATAGTTCCTCAGATACGAGGAGACACATAGTTGGGAACTTTACCTGGAAGCTGAAGAGACTCTGAATCATTAATTGAATAGAGTGTAAGGATACGACTCTATCTGAAGAATATGACATCGGAACTTGTATGACCGACCGAATACTTTATTAGAAACCGGTCTTAAAAGTTATTTAATTGAAAAAATAAATAATAGAGTTTTAGGACCAGATGCTTTATAATAAACCGGTCTTAAAAGTTCATTTATTATAATAAATGATTTTTATGAATATTTGATTTTTATGCTTTTTGGTGTGTGTCAGTGTGTGGGGTTGTAATAAATCGGTCTTAAAAGTTCATTTATTATTTAAGTAGGATATTTTTCTTTCTTTCTAATTCAATTGGCTTAAAAATATTATAGAAGCATTTGTTCCATCCCGCTTTTGTTGACCAGATACTATATGATAAATCGGTCTTAAAAGTTCATTTAGGACCGGATATTTAAAAATACGCTCTTAAAAGTATTTACCAATTATATATACCAATTGAATCCCATTCTTTCATATCTCTCTGCCCTATCTCCTCACTGCTTCCCTGATAAGCCTCTGTCCCCAACTTCTCAAACTATGGTTAGATACAAGATAACCGCTCATAGGGGTACTCCTGAAGGTCGTGCATTCCTTAGATCGTTATACAGGGCGCCTCAAGCGAGAGTGCGTTCTATTGTGACGGAAGAGTCTCGGGTTGTTGGACCCATTGTTATTTTGGATGATAAAAAGATTGCCGCACCCCCTCCATCCTTTTGCCAATATTCCCCAACCTCCTGGCCCCAGCACGCCTACCGCTAACCCCTCTCCTCTTTCCTCTAATGATGCATTGTGGCTGATACGAATAAGACAGGACTTGCTGATCTCCGGCGGGAAGTTAATGCTACTCACGCCGATATCTCCAAGGCATTGGAGGATAATGAGCTTTAGGATGTTTAGTCAGATTCTTGTTGTTGATAACTTTCAGTTAGTTTTTCTTTTTTTTTTCTTGTTGTTGATAATTTTCAGTTCATTTGTCTTTTTCTTTTTCTTGTGTACATGCATATTCTCCAGTAATGTATGAAGCATTAAGAACTAAGTGTGTCTTTTTGTTTGTTCATATTCTTCAATAATTAAAAAGAAGCTTATTCTCCAGTTTTCCTTTATTTTCATTCAGTTGCTGCTGTGCTCGCCAAAGCCAATCATCTCTTTTTTGGTTTGGGTAATATTATGAGGACCTTTAGGACCACATACTTTATAAGTAACTGGTCTAAAAAGTATTTGACTTTTAGGACTAGATATTTCATAAAACTTCGGTCTTAAAATTAAATGAATAGTAAAAAGTTAGGACCGGATTCTTCTAAACCTCTAGTCTTAAAAATTAAATGAATAAAATGTTTACCTTTAGGACCGGATACTTTATAATTAACCGGTTTTAATAAAATCCAAAACGCTAAAAACTGTCTTTGTCGCGCGAAAAATTAAATTTCCCTCTCTGAACTTCTCTTGTCGCACCGAAAGTGATAACTCAGGTTCTGTCTCCAGTGTTTGTGTATTGCTTTGTCGCTACTTCGTATTGCTCTCTTGACAATCACTTTCTGGTTCCTTAGCTAAACGTCTATAAACCAAGCTGTAGGAGGTGTTTCAGTTATATAACGTTTTGATTTTCCTGCGTACCGTTCTGGGTTTTTCTTGGGTCGAACGAAATCGATGAAATGTTCTTGTGGGTTCCTCTGTTGTTAATGAATATTGTATTTTAAAGATTATATTTGCACTTTAGACCTACCCAACTGACCAATAAGTAGTTTTAGGTTACTCTTGTTGTCAGCAACAACAACGTTCGTGGAGAAAAAATCCTCAGTAAAAGCATTTGAATTTATATGCTACAGGTGAATCCACAAGACCTTCATGCGATGCACTTATTTTCCTTGTCATGCATTTATTTTGCTTTTTGGATTCACTGTGATACATTTATGACCAAGAGTGATTCTTCATGATGCATTTAATGGGCAAGTTTCTCCTTAAAAAAAAAGATATAACCGACATTGAGCATGCATTTGGAGTTAGGTTATTTTATATGCAATTTTCAATTTTTTCGAATTATGTATGTTATATACACACACTTAATTTGTGAAGGATTTTGTAAGACCTATACAGTATGGGTATGGCATGGTGAAAAAATGCCAAGTGCATCTCAACATGGGGAAGTGGCCTTTAATGATATGATAATGACACGGATATGGATGATCGCATAGAGGACATTATTTGTGATATAGGAGAAGAGGCTTTTGAGCGATCACATGCATATGGTAATATGTGCAATGATGCAGAGACGCCGCTATACCCTAGGGCTAAAAAATACCAATTATTGAATGCTGTATTGAAATTGGTAAACTTGAAAGCACGACATGGATGGAGTAATAAGAGTTTTTCAGAAATGCTTGAGGCTTTTAAAGACATGCTGTTAGTTCTCAGTGTTTTGATGATTACAAATTCTAAGTTTTTGTATTGAGTCATATTCGCTTAAGTTATAGTTTGCTCGAGCATCACTATAGCCATGCCCGACCATCATCGGGGTCTCTAGAATGAAGAAGTGATGTTTGATCAATCATGCTCGAGCAGCACATTGGTCTTGCTCGAGCAACATCGAGGCAGAAGTTATGGTTTGCATGATTGAGCAATCATGCTCGAGCAGGAGAAATTCCTTGCTCGAGCAGCATCGAGGCAGAAGCAAAAGAAAGCTAAACAATGAGCCATGCTCAAGCAGAGTAAATGGCTTACTCGAGCACCATGCACGAGCAGCATGTATCCATTGCGTTATTCTAAGCTCTGATCAACTTGTGCCCGAGCATGAAAAATCCATGCTCGAGCAAGGGCAAAAGCCTGCTCGAGCAGCATCGCTGAAGTTTGCTGTTCTCGCCTCTGTCTATGTGTTGCTCGAGCATGAATAGTGGCTTGCTCGAGCATCAGCGAATCAGATCACTTTTCAATCTCTTGTGAAGAAGCTTGTTGGAACATGATTTCATCATGCTTGAGCACCATGCTCGAGTAGACGAGAATCCTTGCTCGAGCATCAGCGACGATGTTAATCTTTTATTTGATTCAAAAGAAGCTTGCCCGAGCAAGCATGGATTGTTGCTCGAGCAAGATCCCTCTGTTTTGAAATCTTCGTCTGCGTAATTTATGAAATCACTGTGTTAATTTCATTACTTCTAAATGTTACTCATTACTAATCCTAAAATGCTTTTAATTAGTTTGTTAATCTATTTCAGACGAATTAAGCATAGATTAAACAAAAAATCTACAAAAAGCAAATTCTATCAGAGAAGCATTAAATCCAGTTGCTAAAGTAGTGATGATCTCTGTAACCAATACTCTGATCGATGTAAAGGTTTCTTCAACATTCCATCTGCGCATTAAATGCCGACTCACAACGGGCAAAAACAAAAAGAATGAAAAAGAATGTCAAACTGAGAAATCCACCTGGATTGTTTGAACGACGAAAATATTATCCGAGTCTTCACTATCTAACAGATACATTCAAGAGTCTTAACGGATAATCTTCAAGCTTCACCAATGGTCATTTATTGCAACACCTATAAATAGTCGAAGCATTGAATTCGCCAACTATCGAAATGCTGTGCATTCAATTCGAACATATTGCAATTTGTTGTTTCATTTATTTCTTTAATATCTTCGGATATTTATTGTTCTTCAGTGTTCATAATTTATCTACTTGTGAGGAGTTATTTAAACAGTTATTCCATTTTTGGTTTAAATCTTAAGGTTGTGGAACCTTAAGTGTGGGTGTACTATTACAACTTGTAAGGGGGAGTGAGTCCTAGTGAATTAGGATCATCTTGAGTACAAAGTGTGTAATTGTAACCTCTTGTGATTAGTGAAATACCCAAAGGATTTGGGGACTGGACGTAGGTCAAAGTGTTAGGCCGAACCAGTATAAATTGCCTTGTGTCATTTTCTCTTTTATATCTCTATCTTATTTACATATGTGTGCAGTCAGCAAAAATTTATTGAAATCACCTATTCACCTCCCTCTAGGTGATATTCCTACTCTTCATTTGGTATCAGAGCTGTAGTATCTTCTTGAGGATTAACATCCTAGATAAAAGATCCAATGGAAGGAATATTCCCTGATGGAGCCTCGATCAATAGACCGATCGATTTCAGTGGAGAGCACTACTCGTTCTGGAAAGCCAAATTCAGATTTTTTGTTATGGCCACTGAATATGGCTTGTGGAGAGTGTTTGAGATTGGAAACTACAACCTGACTGTTCTCGAAAACGGACTCAGAGTCCCAAAGCCTGAAGACACCTATGATGATAATGACAGGAGAAACATCACTCTCAATAGTAAAGCTATTCTCATATTGCAAAGTGCATTAAGCCAGCAAGAGTATTTTCGCATTTGCACGTTGACGTCTGCTAAAGCTATGTGGGATGCACTGGAGATAGCCCATGAAGGAACAGTCGGAGTTAAGGAAAATAGAGTGAATACACTCATGACTGAGTATGATCTTCTTCGTATGAAGTCCGGAGAATCCATTATCCAATTTCAACTGAGGTTCACCCATCTGATCAACCAACTTGCGGCATTGGGAAAAAATGATGATCAACCTGTCCAAGTAAGGAAGATCCTCAGTAAGGAATGGGAAACTAAAGTCACAGCCATTGAAGAAGCTCATGGAGAATCAATGAGCTCTGTACCTGCTCTGTATGGGAGTCTATCTGAATATGAAGGAAATATCAGGTTCAGAAAAGGACTTGATGAGGTTAGCAGCAAGAATAAGGAAATTGCCCTTAAGACTGTCAAAGAAGCAAAGAGCTCAGATGATGATGAAGAAGACAAAGATGGTGAAGTGGGGATGATGGTCCGGAGATTCTACAAGAAGGACCAAGGATACAAAAAGTTTCACAAGGGTAGCTCAAGTCTTGAGGCTAAAAGCCAATCATCTGCTACGAATGTGAGAAGCCTGGCCACATCAAGTCAGAATGTCCCTAGTTGAAGTACAAAGATAAAGAGAAGAAGAAATTCAATAATTTCAAGAAGAAAGCTTATGTGTCAGCAATATGGGGAGATAGCTCATCCGACGAAGATGAAGCTGAGGACGAAGAAAAAGCCAATATATGCCTAGTGGCTCAAGAAGAGGAGTAGACTGAAAGTATCAACCAGGTATATGATTCTCAACCAACTTACGATGAGTCATTTGTTGAGTACAATCTTGTATAATCTGAATTCGGAAAACTTGCTAATAAATACTTTGCTTTGAAAAAGAAGAATTTAACTCTTGAACAACAAGTAGAAAATCTTTCTTCTCCTGAAAATGTTGTTTGTGAAGATTGTGTTGATTTACAGAAAAAAAAAATGATCATATTACAAAAGCCCTTGAGAAATTCACTAAGGGAAGTGAAATGCTCAAGGTTATTTTGAAACAGCAAAGATTCACAAATGACCGATCAGGAATTGGCTACAAACCTGATTTTGATCAGAAGAAAGGTAAAAAAGAAATTTGGAGAAAAATCTTATATGAATTATTTTCGAATATTTGTTCATTCGTCAAATCCGTTTGCTCATTGTAATTATTGCAATCGAAAAGGTCATACTTCTTCTTCTTGTTTTCATAAAAAGGAAAGAAAGAGTAAACATATAGGCAATTATCAATGGGTGCCTAAGGGATCTTACAAGGTTCTTAAGACACAAACTAACCCCAAAGGACCCAAAAAAAGATGGGTACCTAAAACCTGATCCTCTGTGATTTGCAGGTTTGTCTAAGAGCATCGAAATCCAACAAGTGGTATATCGACAGTGGATGCTCTAGACACATGATGGGAGATAATACTAAATTTGCTACTCTCAAGACCAAGGACGGTGGCAAGGTGACCTTTGGTGGAAATCAATCCGGAAGGATTGCTGGAATTGGTGAAGTTGGCAACAACGATAGACCTCAAATCAAAGACGTCTACCTTGTAGAAGGTCTCTGCCATAATCTCCTCAGTGTGAACCAAAGCACAGACAAAGGTAACCTGGTTATCTTCGATTATGAGGAATGCTTGATAGTCAGCAAGAATGATCTGCCCCTAGTCAACATCAGATCAAAAACCTTATTTAGGGCTCTTAGAGAAGGTAACTGTTACACTCTAAACCTTTCTAGTAATTGCAATAAAATCACTTCTGAAAATTGCTTTATTAGTAACTTGGAAGAAAGTTGGTTATGGCACAAGCGTTTAGCTCATGTCAATATGTTTCAACTTGACAAGTTACTAAGAAAAGATTTAGTCATTGGCTTACCAAAACTCAATTTCAAAAATGACATGATTTGTGATGCTTGTCAAAAAGGTAAACAAACTAAATAATCTTTTAAATCTAAAAATGAGATTTCATCTAACAGACCCCTCCAACTGCTTCATATGGATTTAGTTGGACCAGCAAGAGTAAGAAGCCTTGGTGGCAATCTCTATACTCTGGTCATTGTTGATAACTACTCAAGATTTTGTTGGACTATATTTTTATCATCAAAAGATGAAACCTTTGATCAGTTTGTCGTGTTTGCCAAGAAGGTCCAAAACGAGAAAGGTATCTCTATTTCAGGTATAAGAACTGATCATGGTGGAGAATTCGAGAATTATGCATTTGAAGAATTTTGTGAGGCTCATGGGATAGATCACAACTTTTCTGTCCCAAGGACCCCTCAACAAAATGGCGTTGTTGAAAGAAAGAATCGTGTCCTCACAGAGATGGCAAGAGCAATGCTGAATGAAAACCAAACTTCTCAAGTCTTCTGGGCTGATGCAATGAGTACTGTCTGCTACATATCAAATTGTACATACATCCAGAAGAATCTAAAGAAAACATCCTATGAGCTATACAAAGGGAGAGCCCAGCCTTTCTCATATACACATCTTTGGATGCAAGTGCTTCGTGCACAATAATGGTAAGGAGAATTTGGGGAAGTTTGACCCAAAATCTGATGAAGGTATATTCCTCAGCTACTCTAATAGAAGTAAGGCTTATAGAGTTTTCAATATTCGCACTCGTGTTGTTGAAGAATCTATTCATATTGTATTTACCGAAACCAAATCCGATAAGCCTTTGGATGATGATGAGAAAAATGCTTATAGAAATCAATTCTTTTCAAAAACCACTCCTGCCTCTCTTGAGAATTCTGAAGACGTTTTTGAAACTGTTTCTGAAAATGTTTGTGAAAACAATGTTCAATCACAACCTAAAGCTTGGAGGTTTACTAGGAATCATCCTTTAGACCAAGTAATAAGTGATGTAAATCAAGGAGTAAGAACTAGAAAAGGTACTTTAAATGAAGTAACCTTCTCTGCGTTCATTTCTCAGATTGAACCCTCAAAGATTGACGAAGCCCTCTCAAACAATGACTGGGGGATCGCAATGCAAGAGGAATTGCACCAATTTGATAGAAATCAAGTTTGGGACTTAGTACCTAGACCTAAGGACCATCCAGTTATTGGGACTAAATGTGTAATACCCGGATTTTAGTAACGGAAGTTTTGAGATAAAGAAATTAACGAATATTTTGATAAAGCAAAATCATGAGCTTAAAAATGTTATAGAAAATTGTTATAATTATAGAGTAAATTGTCAAAAAAGTTACGGGGAAAATATGATGAACGAGAATGACTAAAAATGATATAATGGTGATAAAAAACAGTCTAAAAATATTATGATAAATACGAAAGATCATGAAAAATTATGAGAAAAATATGGAAGTGTTATCCCTAATTATGAGAATTTAATAAATTATTTTAGAGGAAATAACATGAAGAAAAGTTTAAAAAGCATTTTAACCATAAAGTAAACCGATGGAGTAAACATTTTTAATATTTTACATAGGATATAAAATGACGTTGTCAAGATAAAAGTTTGTAAGATAACAATATACTGTAAAATTGGTAAAGATAAATATATGAAGAAACCTGATCCTAAAAGATCACTAAACGAAGAAATTAGGCCGATTAAAGCCTTAACGGGGGGGTAAAACGGGAATTTTTGGTAAAAAATATTATATTTTTAAAAAATGGAAAAAATTATGAAAAAATAATTAAAACTGAATTTTAAAATGAGGGGGCCGAAATTATTGGTATTTTTAATTAAAAATAATTGTTTAAATAATTAAAATGGTAATTAGAATAAAATAATAATATAATGCGGTGAGTCACTTATAGCCGACCGGGGAAAAGTTAGAAATAAATTCTACAGGTAAACCAGAGGTAAAAGTATTTTCAGACTGATCAAATTAAGTACAAGTGAAATTCTACACGAAGAAAGAATTTACCAGGCGTCGATTCCGAACCGAAAACCCTAATTTCAAATAAGACGAAAAGTTGATCAGATAGAGTGGAGTCAGATAGGCAAAGTGAGAACCTATAGAAACAATTGTGTATTTTCAAACACAGATTAAGTTAGACAACAATCGGACGTTTTACGATTCACGAATTATTGTCCGTGTAAGTTGGTTCTATCGGAAGCGATTTAAAATCGGACGCGTTTGTCCGAATATCTTCCGACGCACCGGAGAATACCTGGATATGATCAAAAGAGGATCAAAATAGATAATAAGAGAGAGGATGAAAAGATCTTCAAAGTTGCATGCCCGGATTTTGAGTTTCGCGAAATCGCGAAACGGACACCGATCGGAGTAGCTTTATCGGATAGGAGGCCATAAAGCAAGAGTCATCATTGGATGACAACTCATTCTTTGACTTTTTGGGCCCTAGATGTCGACCAAGACCATGGATGGCCAAGATTCCATCTTACAAAACCCTAGATCCAACGGCGTAATCATTTACGAAGACTTTTTGGAAATTCCCACCTTGTCCCTATTTTTCTCTATAAATAGCAAGCTCTCTTGCTCTCATTCTTCACACCAAAATTCAGATCCTAGAGAGAGGTTCTAGAGAGAGAAGCTCTGGAAAAATTGTGCCTTAGCTCCGAGTAAGTTCTTCCGTCCTTAGTTTTTAGTTTCCGTAGTTCTTTCGGTAGTTATAGTAGAACTGTTGTTTTGATCTAGGAAGTTTCGGAATATATTCCTATGCTTGTTTTTATGCCTCATTGCATTGAAAGATGCCTCGACGAGGTAAAAACATAGTGGGGATAATTTTGAAATGGAATACGGTCAAAGTAACGAAGTTGGCGAAATTCCGCCGATTAGGGGTTCGGGGGCAAAATGGTAATTTGTACCTAAAATGCCCGTTATCTTGCTAAAAGTTGTTAAATATTATCCTTATAGGATATCGAGATAATCGTATTGCCGTCGAAGTTTCTGTTGTTGTGCCGCCGACATACCGCTGTTTTTCATTTGTCGAATTTCACGTTTTTCCGTAAAAGTTCCGTTGTACCGCCAAAAGGTACGTTCGCGTCATGTAACACTAACTCGATGGTTATTGTATGATTATATATGTTTGTTGTGTTCTGTTTGTTGTTGTAGCATACGTGGTTATGTTATATACACGGTTATGTCACATACGTGGTTATGTCACATACGAGGTTATTATTTCGTATCATACGTGGTTATGTTACATACGTGGTTATTATCTTACATACGTGGTTATGTATTTTTAATCATACATCTGTTATGGACTGTTGTATTGATTCTTTTGTCGTGTATATGTAGTCGTATTTAAGCATGAGGTTAACCGTTACCTCCAAACTGTAACACCACATTTTCAAAAGCAGTATAATTTTTTTTTTCATCAGAGTAAAGCATCGGAGCGATTGAGTAACTGAAATATGTAATCAAATTGCCGTAAGTCTGGCTGATTTACAGAAACGGTACATTGACCGAGAGTTTTCAAAATGAATAACACTCGAAGAAAGTCTTTCAGGGTCTCTCGTGCGGCCCGCTCGCCTTCTCCTCGGTTCTCGGTTCTCCCGAACCGACGCTATGATAAGGCTGAGATCCAATTGCAATTTGGATCTCAGGTAACGGTTAACCTCATGCTTAAATACGACTACATATACACGACAGCAGCAATCAATACAACAGTCCATAACAGATGTATGATTAAAAATACATAACCACGTATGTAAGATAATAACCACGTATGTAACATAACCACGTATGATACAAAGAATAATAACCTCGTATGTGACATAACCACGTATGTGACATAACCGTGTATATAACATAACCACGTATGCTACAACAACAAACAGAACACAACAAACATATATAATCATACAATAACCATCGAGTTAGTGTTACAAGACGCGAACGTACCTTTTGGCGGTACAACGGAACTTTTACGGAAAAAAACGTGAAATTCGACAAACGGAAAAAACGGTATGATGACGGCACAACAATGCTCGACAGCGGTACGATTATCTCGAGATATCCTATAAGGATAATATTTAACAACTTTTAGCAAGCATAACGGGCATTTTAGGTACAAATTACCATTTTGCCCCCGAACCCCTAATCGGAATTTCGCAGAGTACATTTGTTTTCGCTCTATCTCTCTAGAATTTTGACAGATCTTTTCCCTCATCATATTTTCGAAATATATATCATATTTACCCCTAAATATGATATCTAGACTATCTTGAAAAATTAAAGATAAATCTAGCATTCCTACTATATCTACCGAAAGAACTACGGAAACTAAAAACTAAGGACAGAAGAACTTACTCGGAGCTAAGGCACAATTTTTCCAGAGCTTCTCTCTCTAGGATCTGAATTTTGGTGTGAAGAATGAGAGCAAGAGAGCTTGCTATTTATAGAGAAAAATAGGGACAAGGCGGGAATTTCCAAAAAGTCTTCGAAATGATTCGCCGTTGGATCTAGGGTTTTGGGAGGAGCAATCTTGGCCCTCCATCCATAGGTGCCGACCTCTTTGGCCCAAAAAGTCAAAGAATGAGTTGTCATCTTGCTTTATGGCCTCGGTCCGATAAAGCTACCCGACGGTGTCCGTTTCGCGCGATTTCGTAAAAACTCAAAAATGCGAGCGTGTAACTTTGAAGGTCTTTTCATCCTCTTTCATATTATCAATTTGGATCCTCTTTTTGATCATATCCAGGTATTCTCCGGTGCGTCGGAAGATATTCGGACAAACACGTCCGATTCGAAAATCGCTCCGATAGAACCAACTTGGACAACAATTCACCGAATCGTAAAACGTCCAGTTGTTGCCTAACTTAATCTCGTGTTTAAAAAGACACAATTGTTTCTATAGGTTCTCACTTTGCCTATCGACTCCACTCTATCCGATCAACTTTTCGTCTTATTTGAAATTAGGGTTTTCGGTTGCGGAAACAACGCACAGTAAATTCTTTCTTCGTGTAAAAATTCACTTGTTCTTAATTTGATCGGTCCGGGAAAGACTTTTACTTCCGGTTTACCTGTAGAATTTATTTCTAACTTTTCCCCCGGTCGGCTATAAGGCGACTCACCGCATTATATTATTATTTTATTCTAATTACCATTTTAATTATTTAAACAATTATTTTTAATTAAAAATACCAATAATTTCGGCCCCCTCATTTTAAAATTCAGTTTTAATTATTTTTTCATAATTTTTTCCATTTTTTAAAAATATAATATTTTTTACCAAAATTCCCGTTTTACCCCCGCCTTCGTTAAGGCTTTAATCGGAGCCTAATTTCTTCGTTTAGTGATCTTTTTAGGATCGGGTTTCTTCATATATTTATCTTTACCAATTTTACAGTATATTGTTATCTTACAAACTTTTATCCGACACTTTGTCATTTTATATCCTATGTAAAATATTAAAAATGTTTACTCCATCAGTTTACTTTATGGTTCGAAATGCTTTTTAAACTTTTCTTCATGTTATTTCCTCTGAAATAATTTATTAAATTCTCATAATTAGGGATAACACTTCCATATTTTTCTCATAATTTTTCATGATCTTTCAATATTTATCATAATATTTTTAGACCTGTTTTTATCACCATTATATCATTTTTAGTCATTCGTTTCATCGATTTTCCGTAACTTTTTTGACAATTTACTCTATAATTATAACAATTTTCTATAACAGTTTTAAACTCATGATTTTGCTTTATCAAAATATTCGTTAATTTACTTTATCTCAAAACTTCATTTACTAAAATCCGGTATTACATTTCTCCCCGTTAAATAAAATTTCGCCCTCGAAATTTGCTCTATACCAATTTAGACTCGTACTAACTACACTTCGGACTTATTCGCTCCTTAGCAACCACGTGCCAAAACTTTCTCCTTAGCAACCACGTGCCGTGACGACAAATATATTTTTAAAAAATGGAAAAAATTATGAAAAAATAATTAAAACTGAATTTTAAAATGAGGGGGCCGAAATTATTGGTATTTTTAATTAAAAATAATTGTTTAAATAATTAAAATGGTAATTAGAATAAAATAATAATATAATGCGGTGAGTCGACCTTATAGCCAGGCCCAGGGGGAAAAGTTAGAAATAAATTCTACAGTAAACCGAGGTAAAAGTATTTTCGACTGATCAAATTAAGTACAAGTGAAATTCTACACGAAGAAAGAATTTACCAGACGTCGATTCCGCAACCGAAAACCCTAATTTCAAATAAGACGAAAAGTTGATCGAGATAGAGTGGAGTCGATAGGCAAAGTGAGAACCTATAGAAACAATTGTGTATTTTCAAACACAGATTAAGTTAGACAACAACTGGACGTTTTACGATCGGCGAATTATTGTCCAGAAGTTGGTTCTATCGGAAGCGATTTCCGTAGAATCGGACGCGTTTGTCCGAATATCTTCCGACGCTTAGGAGAATACCTGGATATGATCAAAAAGAGGATCAAAATAGATAATAAGAGAGGATGAAAAGATCTTCAAAGTTGCATGCCCGGATTTTTGAGTTTTCGCGAAATCGCGCGAAACGGACACCGATCGGGTAGCTTTATCGGACCGGAGGCCATAAAGCAAGAGTCATCATTGGATGACAACTCATTCTTTGACTTTTTGGGCCCTAGATGTCGACCAAGACCATGGATGGCCAAGATTCCATCTTACAAAACCCTAGATCCAACTACGAATCATTTCGAAGACTTTTTGGAAATTCCCACCTTGTCCCTATTTTTCTCTATAAATAGCAAGCTCTCTTGCTCTCATTCTTCACACCAAAATTCAGATCCTAGAGAGAGGTTCTAGAGAGAGAAGCTCGGAAAAATTGTGCCTTAGCTCCGAGTAAGTTCTTCGTCCTTAGTTTTTAGTTTCCGTAGTTCTTTCGGTAGTTATAGTAGAACCGTTGTTTTGATCTAGGAAGTTTGAGAATATATTCCTATGCTTGTTTTTATGCCTCATTGCATTGAAAGATGCGACGAGGTAAAAACATAGTGGGGATAATTTTGAAATGGAATACGGTCAAAGTAACGAAGTTACGCGAAATTCCGCCGATTAGGGGTTCGGGGGCAAAATGGTAATTTGTACCTAAAATGCCCGTTATGCTGCTAAAAGTTGTTAAATATTATCCTTATAGGATATCCGAGATAATCGTACCGCCGAGCTGCTGTTGTGCCGCCGACATACCATTTTTTTTTCCATTTGTCGAATTTCACGTTTTCCGTAAAAGTTCCGTTGTACCGCCAAAAAGGTACGTTCGCGTCTTTGTAACACTAACTCGATGGTTATTGTATGATTATATATGTTTGTTGTGTTCTGTTTGTTGTTGTAGCATACGTGGTTATGTTATATACACGGTTATGTCACATACGTGGTTATGTCACATACGAGGTTATTATTTCGTATCATACGTGGTTATGTTACATACGTGGTTATTATCTTACATACGTGGTTATGTATTTTTAATCATACATCTGTTATGGACTGTTGTATTGATTTGTCGTCGTGTATATGTAGTCGTATTTAAGCATGAGGTTAACAGTTACACCCGAGATCCAAATTGTAATTGGATCTCGCTCTTATCATAGCGTCAGTTCAAGAACCGAGGACCGAGGAGAAAGGCGAACAAAGCCGTATAGGGTCCCGATCAAGACTTTCTTCGGGTGTTATTCATTTTGAAAACTCTCGGTCAATGTACCGCACAGAATCAGCCGGACTTACGGCAATTTGAATAAATGTATCGGTTACTCAATTGCTCCGATGCTCTACTCTGATGAAAAAAATATATACTGCTTTGGAAAATGGGATGTTACAAAATGGGTATTTAAGAACAATCGTGATGAAACAACAATCATTGTCCGTAACAAGGCAAGATTGGTTGCTAAAGGCTATAATCAAGAAGAAGGAATTGATTATGAAGAAACTTATGCTCCAGTGGCAAGATTGGAAGATATAAGAGTTCTTCTAGCCTTTGCTTGTATCAAAAGGATTCAAGCTCTATCAAATGGATGTGAAGAGTGCATTTTTAAATGGTTTTATTCAGGAGGAAGTGTATGTTAAGCAACTTCCTGGTTTTGAAAGTGATCATCATCGAGATCATGTATATCGTCACAAAAAGGCCCTATATGGCCTTAAACAAGCTCCTAGAGCTTGGTATGAGCAATTAAGCAAGTTCCTTCTTGATCAAGGTTTTATTAGAGGCAAAGCTGATACAACTCTCTTCATTAAGAGTAATAAATTAAATGAAATCTTGATTGTTCAAATTTATGTCGATGATATTATTTTTGGTGCCTCTAATGAATCTATGTGCGAGGATTTTTCTAAGAAAATGCAAGGAGAGTTCGAGATGTCTATGATGGGCAAACTAAACTACTTCCTTGGATTGCAAATCAAACAACGGAAGGATGGAATATTTATCTCACAAACAAAATACCTCCTTGATTTGTTAAAGAAGTTTGGGCTGGAAAACTGCAATGGAGCCGACACTCCGATGAGCACAACTGCCTCTATGGATGCCGATGAAGAGAAAGGCAAGGACTTCAACATAACCAAGTATTGGGGAATGATTGGATCTTTATTATATTTAACTGCAAGATGGCCCGATATTCAATTCAAAGTGGGAATGTGCGCGAGATTCCAATCCACTCCTAAAGAATCACATGCTGAGCATGTTAAGAGAATCTTTCGATATCTCTCGGATACAAAGGAATTGGGTCTCTGGTTTCCAAAGGGTCAACAAGAATTCCTAGTCGCATATTCAGACTCTAACCATGCCGGATATAAAACTGATAGAAAAAGTACCAGTGGTCAGTGTGAGTTTCTCGGAGGACCCCTCGTATCATGGTTTAGCAAGAAACAAACTACAGTGGTTGTATCCTCGACTGAAGCTGAATATGTTGATGCTTCGAGTTGTTGCGCTCAAGTCCTATGGTTAAAACAACAACTCTCTGACTTGGGAATTCATCTGAAGGAGATACCGATCCTCTATGACAACACCAGCACAATAAACTTGGCAAAGAATCCAGTTCAACATACAAGAACCAAGCATATTGATGTGAGACATCATTTTATACGCGACCATGTTCAAAGAAAAGATGTCAAAGTAATGTTCATTCCCACACATCTTCAATTGGCGGACATCTTCACCAAGCCACTGGCAAAAGAACAGTTCAACTTCATTCGAAGAGAATTGGGAATGGTAAATCCCAATGAACTGTAAGTAAATGTTAGTTCATTGAAATTATTTATGTTTTTTGATGTTTTGCAAAGACTAACTTCAGCATCGGAGAATCTAGCTAATGTTTTTGCAGGACTCTGTTATGATAACGAAAAGCAGAGGTCAACAGAGAGATCCTTGTTCGAGCACAACTTCTCTTCCTGCTCGAGCAACAACGAAAGACTCTGTTAAAAGAAAACAAAAAGACAGACTCCTGTTCGAGAACGCTGAGATTCCTTCCCGAGCAACAGCGGAATGAAATTAATTTTCTTGAAGGTCGCTGCTCGAGCACCCCTAATAGTCTTCCCGAGCAACAACGGGATACATGAAAGACAAATTGAGTTTGAGGAACGATGCTCGAGCAACCTCACTTATTTGCCCGAGCATACGACGCTGATGAACAATTCTTTTTCAAAGTAGAAGCTTAATCTCAATGATCTTCTATTCGAATATCATCTATGAATCAAGTGTTCACAGTACACACTTGATGAGAAGTTAGCCTTGGTTATTTGTATTTTAGAAAATTGCATATGTTCATCCATGCTCGAGCAAGAGAAGAAGTCTGCTCGAGCACGACCCCTGCTCGAGCAACATCGGATGAAGGTGTTTTAAAAAAGGGGGAAACGTCATTTCATTTTCACTCAAACGTTAAAACCCTAAACCCCATTTCTTCTCAAATTCTCTCTAATGTGACATCCGTTTGCGAATCGTTACTACTGTTTCAACCGAAAAATCAATTACATTCGGCGTAACTGTAATTTACACCGATTCAGTTTGTTTAAATTCGCTCATTTTCCCTCGAATTTCACCTCCCCTCTCGTCGTTCAACCACCCAATCGGACCCATCACCCAAAGCTTAAACTTCAGTCTTCTCCACTCAATTGATGGCTGGTTTCGGCGACAAATCCCCTTCCAAACAACCTCCTGCGAAGAAATCTCACTATTATCAACCAAAGGTCCAAGTTTTCGACAAACCCAAAGCCGTTGAGAAGCTGAAAATCACCATGCCCTCACAAAAAGGTATGGTGATTCAGGAATCACTAAAGTTGAAGACGCGATTCCAGACTGGCTCTCTTCCTACGGGCAAAGGCAAACGCACAAAGTCGCCATCTCCACCACATTCCGACGATTCTGAGAAAACGATTGACGAGGCTTGCTCTAAGGCTCAAGAAGACCATCCTCCAAATCCCAAGACTTCCATGAGTCAGAAATCCCAAGCCTCTGGAAGCAAGAAGCAGAGAGTCTCCTTCTCACTGAAGTCACAAAGGGTCAGAGAGCAAGAGAAAGCAAGTGTCGACAAGTCGTCCTTCGGATGGTCAGTTGCCAGAACCTTCACCAGGTATGATCGTTGGTAACGTCGCTATTGATGATCCTGTTCTCTTTGGACGCTATTACGAACAACGTCCCTTCTGTCCAATTGTGTATGTTGATTTGGAACACTTCAAGGAGAAGTGTAATCTCGACTTGACAGATTGGCTTCTTCAGTTCATGCCTCTTCTGGGTATTAGTAAGCCTTACTCTCCCGAAGTCGTTCGAGTCTTCTACCATAACATGTATCTACAGGAGAAGGCTTAGAAGGCTGATGAAGATGTCTTGGTTACCAAGGTTCGGGGTCAAGAGATCAAGCTTACCACTCACGATCTCAATGTCATTCTTGGCATTGTTGATCCTCCAGAGGACCCTCCGAAGCTATCTTCGATCGAGTGTCACTAGATTCTTCTTCCTGATGTACCTTTGAAGCCAGCAAGAAAATAAATGTAACCCCTGCAATGATTAAGGATGAATACAGGGTTTTGTGGTACGTCTACTGCAGAAGTTTAATACAGAAAGGGAAGAGTTTTACTCACTTCGTGCAGAAAGATTTTGAGCGTTTTGCCTCCCTTGTTGCTAAGGAACCTCGGAATCTTGGCAAGTGGATCCTAGATGAGATGCTTTCCTTTATTTCTGAGGCAAAGGTCAAGCTTCGTGCTACTATTCCCTTTCCTACTTTGGTTTCCTAGATTTTGGAGGTCAACAATGCACGGTACCTCTCCGACGACGACGCTGAGTATCCTCCACATTTTGGCCAAGCACATCTGATTAGACTAAGGATATCCTTCACTGAGGTGTCATCTAAGAAGAAAAAGGGTAAAGCTCCTCTCATAGCCATCTGCTTCACGACCTCCTGATGAGGCTGAGTCCTCTAAGGCTGGTCCCTCTTCATCTGCCCCATTTTTTTCATAGGCGGCCATTCAGACTATCGTTGAGTCATCTATCCAGAAACCCATGGCTCCCGTGTTACAATCTCTAGAGGTCTACAGGAAGTTGACATTTGAAATGATCAACGCTATGTCTGGCGAGATGATCAATCTGAAGAAGCATCTAGATCTTAGCATTGATTCAGAGTTGTCTGAAATAAAGAAGGACCTGGAAACAAGCTTCTCTGTGATATTTGATCAACAACAAGAGATCACGAAGGAGGTTCAATTATTAGCTCAACAACACCGGGGATTTGATGCCACATTGGACACACTTGCATCAAGTTTTGGGCATGTTAGTGGCTCAGAGAAGCCTCCTGGTTCCTCTTCTATGGTACCTCCACCTACAGCTCTGCCATCATCTCCATCCCCTGTTATAGCTCTCACTCCCATCCTAGCTACTTCTTCTGTCCCTACTCCACTCCTACTACATTTGTCCTTCCTTCATCCATACTCACTCCCAATTATCCCTCCACCGTCAAACTACCATCTTCTTCTTCATCTGACTTTCCAGATAGCTCTCCCCCCTCTTCTTCTGTTTAGGGTCCCCTTTTCGCTGATGACAAAGGGGGAGAGTAGATTGAGTTGATGTTTTTGGTTGTTTTAGTTGTTCATGTTTTATGGTGTTTATCTCTATTATTGATTAGTAATTTTGTTGTAATGAGAAATGGAGAAATGAGAATGTCAGTATTATCTTGTTTATGAATGTTGTTTATCAGTGTTCCCATTTTTTTTACTCAATTTAAAAACTTATGAGTTCATCTTATCTCAAATCATATCTTTATAATTGTCATCATCAAAAAGGGGGAGAATGTTAGTTCTCAGTGTTTTGATGATTACAAATTCCAAGTTTTTGTATTGAGTCATATTCTCAGTGTTTTAAACATTTCAACCTGATCAGGGTCAGCATGACAGTTCGCTTCATTACCCCATAACAAAAAATTGTGATGCATCACAGCTTTACTTGAAATCGGGTTTCGTTACCTTGGATTCAATTATCCCTCGCTCCATGCTTATTTGAAATCGGGTTTCGTTACCTTGGATTCATTTATCCATCGCTCCCTGCTTATTCGAAACCGGGTTTCGTTACCCTGGATTCATTTATCATCTACGTGCATGCATACGAGTCTGCATGGTTACAGGAGTTGACAGCTATTGCTTCATAAACTGAAACCAAACTAACTTCGCTTTGATTTGCCTCTAAGGATTCAGTTTCAGTGCCTATACTTTGGATAGGCACCATTTGCCTATCCCATCGACGGATTTGTTCGTCCAGATTTGATTTTTTTAAACTCGTGATTTTTAAATAATAAAATCATTTTTTTGAAAAATATTAGTTAAAAGATAATTTTTATTTTAGATTTTCTACCAATTAATTTTTTTTTTAAAAAAATAGCAAGTTAAAAAGAAAATCAAATCTAAATCTGGAAGGTTCGAGATGAAATAGGCAAATGGTGCCTATCCAAAGTATAGGCGCTGAAACTGAATCCTTAGAGGCAAATCAAAGCGAAGTTTGGTTTCAGTTTATGAAGCAATAGCTGTGAATGTCAACACCTGTAACCACGCAGACTCGTATGCATGCACGTAGAAGATAGACTCCCGCAAATATGATAACTATTTATTTGTAATGACAATATGCTTAATTATTGATTCCCTTCATCTGTCATTAAAAAAATTACCTCCTTGATTTGCATTCTATAAACATATTTTTTTAATTTATTTCTATCCATATATAATAGCAGCTCATAAATTTTGTCATCCGTAATTCAGTTGTTAGTTACAGCTTTCTGATCTGTTTGTTACTCTATAAAATAAGGGGAATACATTTCTCATGTTGTAGGAGAAGTGTATCCTCATGTCATAGATACAAAAAGATGTGGGTCCCACTATTTCCATACTTGAGTTTTTTTTAATAAAAAGATGTGGGTCCCACCATTTCATGTGTGTGTAGGAATCTTCTTCTTCTCATGCAACATGAGAAATGTAAATCCGATAAAATAAAGCAAAATTAAAATTTAACAAGCGAAATAAAGACAAGCTAAAATTAAGAGACACTCTATACACCTATATATTACTACCCCGGTCCTAATTATAAGACTTAGTTGACTTTTTTTGGAGAGATTAAGGAAGCTAAATAAGTTACTTAATCATTTCATATGTTGTGTTTTCTTAGATTATATATTAGTTTATTGGTCAAACTATTTATTTTGAAGAAAAAAATAAAAATAAAAATATTCTAAGCTAATTTAATTAGCTGCCTTAATCTCTCCAAAAAAGTTAACTAGGTCTTATAATTAGGACGAGATAGAGTAAAAATCAAACTATTTAGATTTTCTTTTTACTAATTCAAATCTATCAGCATATTTGATTTTACTTGATTTGGAAGTAAAATATCATATGAAATATATTGATATCGCATGAAATATATATATATATATATATATATATATATATATATATATATATATATATATATATATATATATATTGAACCTACTTTAAATTTGGTAATTCAACAGTCTTTTAAAAGAGATTTTCCTCTTATTAAAATTTGCTTTAATTGAAAATAAGCACATAAAATACATAACTTCTAACAATATATAAGCTCGTTCTTTAGTTTTGCAGGGATGACAAAAAACATGGTTTCTTTTGGCCAGCGAAGGGAATTATTTTGCATTAATCATGAAATACCAATTTACGAAATTTTTTCACCAGATTTTAATTTACTAATATAGATCATACAATAAATATCTTTTCATACCAGATAGTATATACTTACGGATTGCGTACGTGTAATACTAGTTGATCGGTGTATATTTGTATATATAGATAAAGCATAAAATCAGATGTTGATACTTGATAAATACTCTCTTGGGTTTAGGAGTAAAAATACACATGTGCTTTATCCTCGGGAGCGCCCAGCACCATATGCTTTTTTTTTTGGAGCAAAAATACACATGTGGTTACATTTTAGGAGCAAAAGTCATATCACCGTTAAAATTTAGCCTGTTGTAAAGATGATTTTTTCTGTTGTAAATGACCAGATTTTAAATTTTGTTGTAAATACATCACTTCATGTTGTAAATATAGCCTTTTTCGGTTGTAAATGACCTTTCTATGTTTAAAATCCAGGTGTTTAAATGTTGTTGTAAATATGACATTTTCAGTTGTAAATATGGCCAGATTTTAAATTTTGTTGTAAATACAGCACTTCCTGTTGTAAATATATCATTTTTTGTTGTTGTTGTAAATGACATTTCTATGTTCAAAATCTAGGTGTTTAAATGTTGTTGTAAATATGACATTTTCTGTTGTTAATATGACATTTTCTGTTGCAAATGCACCGTTAAGTTAGATTTTAACGGTGGTGTGAATTTTGCTCCTAAAATGTAATCACATGTGTATTTTTGCTCTAAAAAAGCATATGGTCTTTGTCAAGCGCTTACGAGGATAAAGCACATGTGTATTTTTGCTCATTTACCCTACTCTCTTTATATTTTATGTTCAAAGTATTTATATGAAATTAAAAAGATTATATTTATATTCAGATATAAATAATTGATAGCTTTCATCCTTATTTTGAATATAAAGAAGATTTGGAATACTCATTAATGACTGGCAAAAAAAAAAAAAAAAAGGAATCCTGATTAATGACCACTGAAGAAAATAATTACAATAATAATAGTAATAATATTATAATAAAATTCATATAACTAATGGGTATTCCTTCTTTTTTTTAATTTATGAGTAACAAGAGTCTAAAATCTTAAATTTGTGCGAATAACTCATTTACAATTGATTAGTTCAATATTTTATTAAAAAAGCAGTATAATGTAATAAGAGGCTTATTTGCCCATAATTTCAAAATTTAGGAAATTTACGATAAAAAAGAAGATTTAGGAGATTTATGGGCATGTTCATGAGAATTTGCGGAGATTATTTATATGTATAATAAGTTTTAAAGGGATGCATGGTTAGTAATGTATTATACTCCTTTAGTGGAATAATAGATGAATTAACCGTAAAATATTCATTGCACAATTTTAAAAGGTAAAATCTCATTTAAATCTATCTGAAATGCTCAAATCCAGATTTAGACATGCATTTTTATCAAATCTTTAATTGGGCTAAGAGATCTCGTTATGGATTTCTGAATTAGTGGATTTTACCAATATGTCCTGCTGTTTTTTGGTTTTTTTTTTTGCTTTCTCTCTCTTTTGTTCTCATTCTTTTTCTATTGATAAAATCTTTGTCTCAATTGGACTTTTTTTGTAGCACTCCTATTTTTATGAACAATGTACAAAGTGTAAATCAATGAAGTATTGAGGGTTTTGACTACCATTAAGTTGTTTATTTTCTATGGAACCTTTAATTTAATTAAATAGCCAAAGTGACATATTAAATCAAGGATTTTAGAAATCTTGTGACCATGTGGAAATCACTATAAATGTGGCTAAAATTCGAACCAATAAGCAAGAACAATGAGAGAATTCTTTTACATTAATGTAAGGTCAATAAGGGATAAGTTGGCTTGTCAAACTAATAAGTGCCTAAGGGTTATTAGAGGACAACTTCTTGAACCCCTAATAAGGGCAAATTTCGCCCCACATAAAGCAAGAGAGAATAAAATGAAATGCTAAAAGTTATGACACATAAAGACAATTTGCCATGACTAAAAGTAACATGTTGCATAAGGAACTAAAAAGTAACATATTAGTTCCCTTTTTACTAGGAATTTCTCATACTACAGGGAAACACAAGACAAGAATGTTTTTCATGCAGAAAGGAACAATTGAAAACCAAGGAAAAACAATGATGAATGAATTTTGAATTAAGAAAGAAGCCAACTAAGCTTACATCATCAAGGGTGACATAAACTAACTTATGGTGCAAGAGTCAAAGAGGCATTATTAAGGCACAAAATCTTTCCCAATAAGCCATGAGGGAGCCGGCCAAGAGAGAGGAAGAGGGAGACCAAACACAAAAACACACATGTGGAAATGCAAAGTCAAGGCAATTAACCCTAGTTGGTCAAGTTGAAACTTAGGAATCAAGTTTGACTTTGAGTGGAAATTGTTCAAGAGCATTAAAAGGCAAACAAAAGTCAAAATTTCTTGCCCTCCAAGCCATAGAATTCGATCAGCCATGTCAAGGGAAGAAAGGAGCTGATTCAAGCCAATGTGAAAGCCCAAATAAAGAGTTAAAGACTTAGGAAACATTAGCCAATGAAAGGGAACCAAGTAGGACCAAGGTGAGGCTTCAATGTGAAGCAAAAAGAGACAAAATCTAGCCCCTCTCTTCAGCCATAAATGGCGTCAGCTAAGAGGACAAAGGAGGTGAAGCAAAGTCAAGTATTAATGATAGGGAGATTAAGTTAAGAACCTTGAGTTCAAAGCCAACCAACTTGTACTAGGAATTAAACTCAAATCTGTACCAAAGGACACATGAGATGAGTTAATAATCTGCGCAAAAAGGATGAGATTTCGCCAGCTATGAGCAGCCAAGAAAGACCAAGAAAAACCTAGAGGGAAAGAGAAGGAACAAGCTAAAAACCCTAAGGCAAGCCAAGGACCAAAGGACAATAACTTATACACATATTTTACATAGAGTTAAGTGCCTGTTTGGCCTAGCTTAGTTTTAGCTTATAATCTACTTATAAGTATAAGCTAGGCCAAACAGGATTTCAAATAAGCTCTTATAATTATAAGATATTATTTTACCAAGAACAAATAAGCTCTTATAAATAAGCTCCAGATAGGAGCTTAATAAGCTCTTTTTATTTAAGACAACCCTACCCGACTACCCGACAATATCACGACTGTCTCTCCATCGTCTCAAAATCTCGCTCATCGTCTCGCACTCTCGCCTCTGTGAGCACTCATCTTCAAAGAAGAAGGTGGACGAAGGATCGAAGGGATCATCGCCTCGTGAGATTTCGTCGTCTCCTCTATTCGGTTAGTTTCTCGTCTTGACTCTCGCTTCTTTTTCTTCTTCTTCCCTCGGATTTAGAGATTGATTTCTACGCTTTTCGCTTCACTTTATCTCGGATTGCCTTATAGGATTTTCTCCACATAGTTGTGGGAGTAGCGAAGCAAAAGCATAACTGGTAGGAATGTTTACTCGCTTGTTTGTTTCCGAGAAAATCAAAAAGCGAGAAAGAATGATTAGAGTGTCTCGTGGGTGTTTGTTCCAATGTTCGAAGCTTTTTGACGGTTGTTCATGGTTGTTTTTTCCTGGGTAATTTATGGGTCGCGGTTTTATTCATTCGGTTTAGCTCTGTATTGTTGTGCTTGGGGTGTATATGGTTTCAGCAGTAAAATACTTCAGTCGTTCTTTTATTCATCTTATTTGCTTGTGTTCAAAGTCGTAATCCATTTTGCACTTGTTTCATTTGTAGTATCGGTCTTTGTTCAATAGCCTTTTCATCATTTTTGTATTTTTTTGCTATATTTTTGTGCTTTCTAGGTGTGACAGGGTTGTTGGGTTAATTGCTGTCTGTAACTTGAATGCTGATTCATGTAATATGGAAACATTCTTCTGTCAATGTTTATTTCATTCCTCACAGACAAAATAGCGTAATTCTTCAATGTTGTTCAACTTGTTTAGTTCTTGCATTATATCCTTTATTTTCTCCACTAATGCAATCAATGAGTGGCTTTAACTCTTGAATGTAAATTTTTGCAGTAGTTAACTTATTGCACTCTGTTTCTCATGTTGAAAATCAAACCAGTGGGTCATTCTCTGTTTGGTGGGCTAGCAATGTTTGTAACAGCTACATGTGGTTGTTGCATAGGGAATTACTGCATGTAGTTATAATATTATTTCTTGTAAAGTATTAAAATCACCACAATAAAAGTCAATTAATTAGAAAAGTTTGGTTAATTATTAGGAATCCGATTGTTTTTAGCTCCATGATTCATCACCTCTGTGATTGCCTGTGCATATGTGTACCAGAGAGTTTCTTATATGAAGTTGTTTGTAGTTGGTAGTAGAAGGTAGATGATAGATGTTGTTTAACTTGATTGTAGACTCTGTTTTGTTAAAATATTTTTCTTTTCACTTCAATAATGCATTGCAGTTTATGGCTAGCAAAGAAAAACACAGTGCAAGGTGGGATCGTTTCACTACCAAGAACTTACTTGAAATTTGTGTAAAGGAGATTCAAACTAGTGGAAAACTAGGAATTGGTTTTAAAGCTAGGAGATGGGAAGTTGTAGTTGATGAATTTAATAAACGTACTAATAAAAACTATAACCAAAAGCAATTGAAAAATAGGTTAGAATTTTTAAGGGTTGATTGGAGTGCATGGAAACAATTATTGGGCAAAGAAACAGGATTGGGATGGAACCATGAGACAGGAACTATTGTAGCTTATGACACATGGTGGGAAGCTAAGATAAAAGTAAGCATTATAATTTTTAAGTTTTTAGTTATTTTATGTTTAATTAAAAATGTGGGTTTGTCTAAAGTTTTTTTCTCTTTTATGATTGGGCAGGATAATAGTAAATATGCAAGATTTCGATATCAAGGACTAGAATTTCGTGAGGAATTGGAAATCATCTTTGGGGAAACAGTGGCAACAAGTCAACGTTCATGGACCCCAGCAATCGGTGTACCGAGTGAAGATAGTACCATAAAAACCAATTCAACTATTGTAGAGGAAATTGCTAAATATGGTGAAGAAGAAACCAATCCTGATGAAGATACTAGCCCTATGGAAAATAACCAACTCAAGAGGAAAAAAATGACTTCAGAAGCAATGAGTAAAAAAATGGCCAAGGGTAAGAAAAAGAGTGGGATTGCAACAAGCATGCTTAAAACATTAGATCGAATGGCCAATGCAGCAGAGAGTCATAATGCAGCTGAAGCGGTTGAAATGTCACAAACATCTGAAATCAATGGACACTTTTCCATTTCGGATGACATTAAAATACTGAGAAATTTGAAGGCTGAAGGGAGATTGGATGCCAAACAATTTTTCTATCCAGTAGATTTTCTTAGAGTGCAACAAGAAAGGATCATTATTATGTCCTTTTTAGAGTCAATTGATGAACTCGTAGGGTGGATTTTGTACAAATATAAGTTAGATAAAAAGTCTAGTGATTAGGTTTGAATTTGATTTTATATTTGCTATTCTTATGTTTACTGTTGGATTGATTTCATACCTTTTATTCTCATGTTAATTGTTGGATTGATTTCATACCTTTTATTCTCATGTTGAACTATTGTGGTTGATATTTGAATGACATTATATTTATGTTTTTGGACTATTGTTTACTTATATTTATGGTCTTTATCATTTTTAAGGTAAGAAGTTATTAGAAGATAATACATGGCATCTAGACAAACGGAATCATGATCAAGAATTGTTAAGAGAAGAAAATGTGCAAAGTTTTATCGAGAAATGAATGGAGCAGCAACAATTGCATATTTACATTACATGAAACATTTAATGAAGCAAGGTAACCGGTTTAATTATTCGATGGATGGGCGGGTTCGAGAAACCTTAAACACTCCAGGTGAAAGTTGTAGAATGTTTAGGATGGAATCAAATGCTGTATTAGAACTTGAAAACATATTGGTGAGTAAGGGTTGGTTACATCCATCTAGGGAATTGACATCATTGGAGGCACTTTCTATGTTTCTTTGGACATGTGCACATAGTGAGACAAATAGAAATGTCCAAAATAGATTTGGAAAATCAGGAGAGACGGTAAGTAGAAAGTTTAGTGAAGTACTAGACAGTTTATGTTTATTGGCAAAGGAAATTGTGAGGCCTCAGATTTTCGGTTTGAAGAAGTTCCATCACAAGTTAGAGGTGATAGTAGATATTGGCCTTATTTTCAAAGATGCATAGGTGCTATAGATGGATCACATATTCCTGCCATTCCTCCTACTAATGATCAAATTCGTTTTATAGGCAGAAAAGGATACCCAACACATAATGTCATATTAGTTTGCAACTTTGACATGGTATTCACTTTTACTGTTGTTGGTTGGCTTGGTTCAGCACATGACACACGTATTCTTTCATCGTGCTTGAGGAAATGAAAAGTGTGTTCCTCATCCTCCCGAAGGTACAATTTTTTTTTTTATATAACTATTTTTTTTATATTTATTTAATTGAGATTTTATATGAACTAATAATAAATCTTTTAATTTTTTAGGGAAGTATTATGTAGTAGATGCTGGATATTCTAACATGAAAGGGTATCTAGCACCATTTAAAGGAGAAAGGTATCACATTCCTGATTTTAGAGGATGCAGCCAACCACAAGGATTACAAGAAGTTTTCAATCATGCACATTCCTCACTAAGAAATGTCATTGAGAGAACGATTGGAGTTTGGAAGAACAAGTGGCACATCTTACGTTATATGAAGCCATTTCCATTAATCAAGCAGGAGAAAATTATTGTTGCAACAATAGCCCTTCATAACTTCATTAGAAAGTCTGGTGTTGATGATGAAGAGTTTGACAAGTGTGATCATAATCCTGATTATATTCCTGAGGGTCAAGAAGAATGTGACATTGATGAAGAAATGAGTATCCATAGTCATAGAATAACTGAAGATAATGGTTATGTAATACCCAGATATTTAATACCGGATAATTGTTTATTTTAAATATTCCCTTTGAGTCAATATTACCTATTTAAATAGGTGAATATGTGGTCTCAATTATTGAGCAAAATTATCTTATTTCTAAGGTAAAAATCTGTGGAAATTAGAGATAAAGAACTAAAACTCCCAAAAATGTATTTTTAGGGCATGAAATGGCCTGAAAATATTATGATAAATCTTAAAGGGCAGTAAAATAATTTTTGAAAATTAGGGAAAATATTGTCCCTAATTATAGCAATTTAATAAATTATTTCCTTGGAAATAATAAAGGGAAAATGTAATATTATTTTAAAGAGCCCTTTTCGCCCCATGATTTTTAATATTTTACATGGGATACAAAATACCAATGTCAGTAAAATAGTTGTGAGATAATAATTTATCCTAATTAAGAAAATTATCAACAATTAGTAAATGACTAATTAGGTAATTATTGGCTAATTACTTAGATTAAGATGTAAGTGAATTAATTAGGAAATAAATAAAAATTAATTAAAGGGGGGGGGGAGACGAAATTAATATATATAAAAAATAAAAATAAAAATAATAATTATGTTATAGTGTGAAAAGGGTTGTTCTTATTTCAAAAATAATATCTAGATATTTGAATTAAATAATAATATATTCTGTAAAAGAGCTAACATGACATTTGAGAACGGGTAGAAATAAAATCCTACCTCAAAATATAGGGATCAAGTCTTTAACATCTGGACTTTTTATAAACCAGTGAAATTTTATCCCGGAGTGAGCTGTCTCCGAAGTCATTTCGAAACCAACGAAGATACTAAAGAGACAGGATAAATAAGAAATAGGGCAGATAGTACAAATGAAAACCTATAGAAAACGAAATAGTTGTGACAAACTAGGGATTAGGTTTCTTGGGTCTGGACATATTATGAACCAGTGAATTTTTGTCCGAAAGTTTGGTGCTATTATCGGAAGTTATTTCCGTAGAAAAGCGGCGTTTATCTAAAAATCTTCGAGACTACGGAATACCCTTAATGGGATCAAAAATTTAGTAAACCCAAGTAGTTTTAAAGAGGAAGAATAAGACTTGAAAGTGCCTTCTTTGCCGCCGAATTTTTAAGATTTTCCCAGACTACGCGATTTGAACACTGAACTGAAAACTTTATCGGTACCGGCTCATAAAGCAAAGATGTGACATCATGTATGACATCACTTCTTTGACTTTTTGGCAAGGGGGAGGTCGGCACACACCATTTAAGGGCCAAGATTCACCCTTTCCAAAACCCTAGATCCGACGGTCCGTAATTAGTAAGACTGAAGTTTGAATTAATCACCGAAATGCCATTCCCTTCTTCTATAAATAGGAAGCACCTCTCCTTCTCATTTCCCACACCAAATTTCGAAATAGAGAGAGGTTAGAGAGAAGGAAGAGCTCTGGAGAAAATTTGAGCAAAGCCGGGTAAGTTCTTCGGTCCCTGGTCTTTAGTTTCGGTAGTTCTTTCAGTAGATATATTAGAAATGCTAGATTTATCTTTAAATTTCCCAGATAGTCTAGATATCATGTTTAGGGATAAATATGGTATTTATTTCGAAAATATATTGGGAAAAGAGATATTTCAAAATTCTGGAGAAATCGGGTCAAAGTAGCGAAGCTCTGGCGAAATTTCGCCGATTAGGCCAACTAGGGGCAAAATGGTAATTTGTACCTAAAATGCCTGTTATACTACTAAATGTCGTTAAATATTATCCTTATAGGATATCTGCTATAATCAAACCGCTGTCGAGCCGCTGTTGTGCCGCCGTAATACCGTTGTTTCATCCGCTGTCAAAATTTATCGTTTTTCGTAAAAGTGCCGTAATACCGTCGACGAAGGTACGTTCGCGACGTACTGTAACACTGACTCTGATGCTTGTGATATGCTTATATATGATTTCCGTGTTCCTGTACTGAGACTCTGTCTCAATTATTTTTTAAATGCAATCATGAATATACCGGTTATAGTCTCGATAACACCGTTGAGAGTTTTCCTAGCGCTGAGGACACGATAGGCCATCGTGGCACTAGATTTGATAGTGCAGACTGGGGTAACAAACATACTGCAGGGGCTGTGTTTTGTTATTGCCTTATATATATCTGATCATTTGCTTCCTACATCTGTTATGGGCTTTTGTAGTAATTATTGCGAAAATATCATGAATACCTGTCATATATATATTGTTTACATAAGCATGAGGTTGATCGTTACCTGAGGTCCGATGGGCACTGGACCTCAGTCTTAATTAATAGACAGGGAAGAATCATGAACCAGAGAAGGCACCAGTAGATGGAGCCGTAAAAAGACGCCGATAGAGACGGAGCCGTGGGAAGGCACCGGTCAAAGTAAACGTTGAAAGAAAGATAACAGAACCTACCTTACAGCATGAATCTAATAAGGTTACTTCATATTATTTGGTGCTTAAACTAGAAAGGGTCGTCTATGTGGTTTAGTGAATCAGTCGCCGTAAATACTCGGTGAGACTCCCACTAGACCTACCCAGCCTGGCCAAATAGGATGATTTAACTGAGTTAGGTTCTATGCCCCAAGTCTACGAAGAGGGTATAGTTACATAGAAGAATTGTAATTATAAAGTTTGCATTACTGTATCACATAAACATTCCTTCGGGAAAATTTTAATATATCAGTATACGTCAGGTATCATCATATGTCTGAGTATTTTATATCAGTTACTCATTGTTGAACTCATTGTTAAATTCGTTGTTCAAATTTTTAGTACATGCTCTCCGTTTCCGCAAAATGCTAAGCTGTAGCACCTCAAACTCTGATGAATTTTATAAAACCATGTGTCACCGGCATGATTTATGCTACAAAATTTGGGGTGTTACAGGTTATATGAATAGAGTTCGAAATCAAATAGCATCAACATTAATGGAAAATAGAAATAGGTGATTTCAGGTGAATGGAATACTAGTTGACAATTTGTAAGACCACTGATAATTTTTTGATTGTGCTCCACGGTTGGAAAGTCTATTCTCATAGTATTTTTATTTTGTAAATATATTGATAGTTTAAATGTTATTTTATAATATACCTTTTAAGTTAATTTTTATTAGAAAAGTGCTTATGACAAAAAATTTGCCAAACAACTTATTTTTAATTTTAGCTTTTAAGTAACTTTTAAGCTGTAAAATTTATATAAGCACCAAACAGCTTTTAGCTTTTTTAAAAAAGTTTTTTTTTTTTAGCTTTAGCTTAAAAGTAGCTTAAAAGCTGAAATTAAGAGGATCCAAACGGGCTGTAAGTCATTATTTAAGGACACTTTGGCCCTTAATTTGGCTGCCCAAGTCGTCCATTTAGAGAGGGAAGAGAAAGAAAAACTGATTCACTAGGAAGACGAGGGAGCACAACTTGGAGTACTAAGATAAGTAAGTTCAAGTTGCGTTATGATGGCCTTCTATCTTCTTCAAACTTCATGAATGACTTCAAGAATCTTATGAATAACCTTGGTATGGTTCTTTTATGCTCAAGGCCGACCTATTAGGAGGCACAAAGAAGAAGCCAAGAGCAAATAAGTCACAAGTGAAGTAAGTTGCTAACCTAGCTTGCTTATGGCTTTGTGTTTTAGATTCTGGACAATTTTCATAATAATGGTTGGTTAAAGACATAATGTTTTAGCAAAGGGAAAATCTTCCCTAATCATTAAAATGAAATATCACAAGATTAAAGTCAAGTTCATGGTTTCAAAGAAGATTAAGCCAAGAAATGCTTAAATTTGAAACTAAAATGAAAGTTGTGATTGTTGCCCTCATAAAGTGATTTTCGTCCAGAGTTGTATACATGGGGTTGTGATGTGATTTTGATGTTTTTGATGCTGCCAAAATGTTTAGGACGAAATTTTGTGTGGGGATAAGTTGGGAACATGATTTCAAAACTAAAAAAAAATAAGTTTTGAAGAAAACAGTGAATATGTCAGTTTTGCTAAACTCTGGATAGCCGTGTTTAAGAAAGGGTTTTAAAATAGTAAATAAAGTCCAATGGCCATTAAATTTTACAAGCTTAAACTAGAAATCTTGGGATTCAATTTGGTATATAATTTTGTAATTTTTCGAGATGTCTACTGGGAAATTTGAATTTATGAAAATAGCCCAGAAATTGAACTTTTCCTCTGACCAACAAGTGGAATTTTTACATAGAACAAGGAAGCGAGTTTTTATGACCTCTTACTAGACATGTCAAGGGTTAAATTTCTACTAGAATCACATCAATTGGATTTTTCTAGAATTAATTATGAATTTTCGAAGTTAAGGTATATTTTCCAGAATTTCTGGAAAAATGGGCGAATTTCATAAAAATAAGATGAGAGTTTTATATAAGAGAATAAAATGGAATGTATTTGCTTTGTTCAGGACAAGTACATATCCGGAATGATTTTCAGATGCCGAGGAAAATTTATTAATTATCGATCAACTGTCAGGTAGTAACTGTTTACTTATATACTCTGTATGGCTTTTGTATATTTTTGTTGTGTCATGATTGTGGAACATGTCTCGTGAGTGGGACATGCATTTGGGCTGTAGAGCCTAGTGGACTGTGTGTCCTTGGGTCGCTACTGAGCCGGTGATGCATTCAGTGTAGTTGGGTTTG
This sequence comes from Acacia melanoxylon, assembly GCA_019022615.1. Classification (NCBI taxonomy): domain Eukaryota; kingdom Viridiplantae; phylum Streptophyta; class Magnoliopsida; order Fabales; family Fabaceae; genus Acacia; species Acacia melanoxylon. The sequence continues at coordinate 755,711 of JAFJYJ010000072.1, forward strand.
AGACCTGGCTACTGTTGTTTTCCTAGCGCTATGGAACTGACGCTTATGTCAATAGGCTCTCCGGCGTGGTTTTGTACTGAATGCATGTGGTATGTTTGCCATTGTTGTTATGATTTTCCTGATTGTGGATTGCATACATATTGTATATGAGTTTAATAGTTAGTCTGGGATTCAATTTTGAATCCCAGACCGCCCTAAAGATACAGGTACCTCTAGGTGAGCTGATCTAGAGATTTGAGGTAGGGCATGAAGTTGAGGGCTGAAGAAATAGGGAATGCCCTATCGTCTTGTGTTTATATTTTGGATAACGGTATATTTTACTTTCTACCCGGTATTTATTTGGATCACTGTACCCTATTCATACGAGGACTATTTACTTTAAGTTTATCGCACTTTTACCAGTATTATGTATTTGTCCAAACTGATCATATGCTTTGTTGCGTAACACTCTGATGCATGTTAATATGGAATAATTAAAGGAAAGGTAACAAATAAGTAAGGAATTCCTCTAACTCGCCACTTGAAAGGGTGAGGCTAGTAGGGGTGTAACATTTCTTCCTACTGTGAGATTTATTTGGATGATTCACCAACTATATGCTTATCCTATATGGAATTAAGGATTATGTACTCTTTTGTCAGAGCCACAAACTTCAAGGTTCAAATATTGTGTCGAGTAAGAAAAAACCATCTCAATAACTCTCCGTCTTCATTATTATTATTTTTTCAATTACATCATGGTGGAAGTATATAATTTTATAATTATTTATTATTCATTATTATAATAAAATCAATTTGTTTTATGCTTTTAGGATGATTATCTTATATCGGTAGATCTATTTTTGTGTTGACACTTTCCATCATTCCATCAGCACTAACTACATTCTATATATTAGGGTTAAAGAGAAATTCTCATAACTTGCCTCTTGATTTTCTTTGTTGACTCTATTTCTTCTCTTCTTTAATTTTTTTCGCTCAAAAGCCGTAGTTTGCCTTACTCTTTTATTTTTTTCGGATGACTCGTGAATGATGAGAGGGGCATTATGGTCTTTTAACAATATTCATTAATCCCTAATAAGTCCTCTTGGCCAGTTTAGGGATTTGTTAAAAATGCTGGCCCGAATTTAGATTTCGGTATTTCAAATTGATTTAAATGGGATTCTCTCATTTTAAAACCTGACAGAAACTATAGACTTTTAAATTTGTGCAAATAATATTTTTAAATTGACAAAAAGAAAGAAAGATTTGGAAAAAATGTTTATCGTGTTTACCTCTTGTCCATATATATATATATAAGACATAACAGCCTTTATTTTTCTTTGATTAGTCAAGGATTTTCCTCTTAAAGGTTTAGAGGAGAAAGGTTCTCATTTTTTTCAACAAGTGCCCTTTTGGGATTTGAACTTGTGTTTTCCTCTTGATCGGGTAAGACCTCCAACCACCCCAACCAACAGCTTATTGGTATAGAATTGCCTTTATATCCCATTAAATGATGTATCTGTATTCTGTAGTAATATTGATAGAGAATATTTGAAACTTTAGGGTTTAGGCATGTTGACGGAAATTTGGGAGATTATTTATGGGTATTAATATTATACTCCTTTAACGGAATAATAGATAAATTAACTGTAAAATCTTTTTCACCTGAACACAATTTTAAAACGTTACAGAGGCCTTAAAATTATAATTTGTGAAGAAAATATTTTTAAATGGACAATTGGAAAAAAAGCTTTATTTACTTCTTGTCCATATATATATATTCACTTGACATAAGGTTTTGTCAAATAACTCTAAAACTACGTCATTTTGGGAGGTAGGGGAATTAATGAAGAATGCTTTGGTATTTTTGTTTTTGTATTTATTATAGGAATTTTACCAAAATACCCTTCATTAATTACCCTAACCCCAAAACTACATCATTTTGGGAGTGAGGAGAATTAATGAAGGGTGTTTTGATATTTTTGTTTTAGTATTTATTATATGAAATTTATCAAAATAACATTCATTAATTCTCATAACTCTCAAAACGACGTAGTTTTGAGGTGATTTGACAAAATCTTATGTCCGGTAACATGACAAACAATAAGCACGCGCACACACACACACACATATATATATATATATATATATATATATTATAGTATCCCATTAAATGTGTCTGTAGCAATATTTATAGAGAATCTTTGGCAATTCAAATAGGAGGGTTTTCATTAGTGGCTCCACTGTTCTTGTTTCCCGTTGCGAATCTGGCGGCTTTGGCTTCCCGTGCGTTCAATATTCTGAAGCGCCACACGAAACCGATCGGTGAGAATAATCTGAAACCTTCGCTACTTCTCTCTTCATCTCTTTTATCTTTTTCTACTTGGTAAAATGTATTATTTCGGCTTCATAGCATGTTTTAATTCTCTATTGAAAAAGTGATTCTGTAGTCTTCATACTCTCATCACATCTCTTTTCCAGGGTGTTCTTTAAAACAAAAATCAACTGTTTTCGCTGAAGGCTGAAGAGCTAATTTTTCCCTCGCGAGCTTGAATTGATTTCCAGTTGCTTCTTTTCTTGCGGCCCAAGCTTATCTGGCTTCGTTCATCAGGTTTTAAGAAAAGATTACAGGAGTAATATGTAATAAAGGATTAGTCAGTTTTAGTAATTTTGTGGTATAGACCAGTGATTCAATGATAGGTTTTGCGATGGAAGAATGATAAAGATATTGAGACATCTTTGAAAATTTAGGGTTTATGGGTTTATGCACGTTAACGGAAATTTGCGGAGATTATTTATACCTATAACAAGTTTTATGGGGATGCAGATTTTTTATACTCCTTTAGCGGAATTAGCGGAATAAGAGATGATTTAACCATAAAATATTCTTTGCACAATTTTTTTTTTTTTTTAAAAAAAAAAACTGAAGCCTTAAATTTTTAAATCTGTGCGAATAACATTTTTAATATGAAAAAAAAAAATATTATATCCCATTAAATGTATCTGTAGCAATATCTATGGAGAATCTTTGGAAATTCAAATGCAATATCGGTAGAGAATCTTTGGAAACTCAAATGCAATATTTATAGAGAATCTTTAGAAATTCAAATACAATATTTATAGAGAATCTTTGGAAATTCAAACAGCAAGGTTTTCTAGTGGCTCCACTTTTCTTGGTCCCCTTTCCCGTTGCGACTCTGGCTGCTTTTCTTTCCGTTATTAAAGTCAGCGCCGGTGAGAATAATCTGAAACCTTCGCTACTCCTCTCTTCATCTCTTTTTTCTTTCTCTTCTTCGTAAAATGTATTATTTCAGCCGCTCAAAGCATATATTTAATTCTCTATTGAAAAAGTCATTCTGTAGTCTCCATACTCTCATCACATCTCTTTTGCAGGACTGTTTTTAAAACAAAAATCAATTGTTTTCGCTGAAGGCTGACGAGCTGATTTTTGTGAGAGCTAATTTTCCCCTCGCGAGCTTGAATTGATTTCCATTTGCTTCTTTCCTTGAGCCCCAAGCTTATCTGGCTTCGTTCATCAGGTTTTGATTCATAGTTTTGTTTCCATTTGCGTAAATAGTTTATGAAAGCATTGGCTTCCCTGAATTTTTCGACCCTCTTCTATTGTTGTCATTGCTCTTATTAGTTATTTTGTAGTATATGCTCCTCTGGTCTCTTGAGGATGAAGCACTGCTGAGACAGTATGAGTATGACCCAGCTTCTCTTAATTTTGTTTATTTGGATTGTTATCAATAAACTATGAAGCACTCCGACGAGTGTCGAACTCCGACACCCACTCCTCGAGACTCCTATTTTTTAAAAATATGTGTGGCATTGAATATTACTAAATTGATGATGAACTTTCCTTTTGTGATGAGGCACGGCTTTTATGATGAGGCCGAATCTATGATGAGCGATTTTATAGAATGAAGATGAAAATAATTGAACTTGAATGTAAATTATAATATATATATTTAATATTAAAATGTGTCTTAACGTGTCAAAATTTAGATTTTTTTTAAGATTAACGCGCCGGAGTGTCGTATGTCCTGTCTCGTGTCTGGGTTGGCGCAACATAGTCAATAAACTTAATGTTAGTTTATTTTTTCAATTGATCGTTTGAAATTAAAATTACTTAACAGATATAGCAATAAACTTTCTTTCTCTCCCCCTCGCATAAAAAATGTGAAACAGACAATAACGAGATACATTTATATTTTGTATTTTGTTATACATTTTGCTGACCTTTTCTGGTTTACTCGAAAGATTTTAATTGAAGACTGTGGGCTGCGGCTGATTTTACTAGGATTTCTCTGTTTTTCGGGGTTTCAGAGTTTTCTAATCCTCATTCTTGCAAGAGAGGAATAATGGGTGGAATCTAATAGGAACATATTTTTGACATAGAGCAAGGGTTTAAATTATATTTTCTATTCGTGACTAGTCAAATTTCTTTTGAAGTTCTCTATTTGATTTTGATATGAAGCATTAGTTTTTTCCATGACACTGAGAAAGTTCATATTGAATTTTCCACTATGCTTCTTAAATTTTATTGATTTGTCTTCTATGAATGAAATCTGAGTTTTAAAAAATACAAATTAGGCTAATGATGAGCCTTTTCTTTTAGGGTTGAAGGTTTGCTCATATTCTTTGAATGAAGAATGTCATTCCTAAACGTCTATCAAAGAAGGAGTAAGATGAACCTAACTGGTGATAATCAATGGCTCCCAAGGACCCCCGCAAATTCTACTCCCTTGTCCCATATCTCCGATGAATCCTTAGTCGTTTGGACTCCATTGAGTAAAAGGGTTAGCTTTTCAGTCTCAATACCCGATGAAGAATCAGCAACCATGAACAATGCGGCTCCATTATCCGAAAGTAAATATGATATCATTAGTTTTGAGTAATTTGCAAATGAGCTAATTTATTCTTGTTAGCAGCATTTTTTGAGCAATTTATGTTTGAATGCAGGTTGCGATATTAATGACAAATTTACTGAATTTTCGCCAAGCTGTGGCATCCCAACCCCAGGAAAGGATATTCCCCCGAAACTCAATTCTCCCATTAATGCTGAAACTTTGATCTTTGCACCTCCACAAGAAGAAGACATTGAAACTGTGACTCATCCCCAATGTAAGTAATGGTGATGATGGTTTTGTTCAAAAAATGTTGATGATAATAAGTAAATTGTGAATGTGCTAATTACTCTGGTTAAGGGCATTTTTCTAACTAGTTGTTTTAAAATATAGGTTATGATCTCAATGACAAACTTATTGAATCTTTACCCGTCTCTGCTACCTCTAATTATGTTGCAACACCTACGAAAAAGAAGAAGAAGAAGAAGAAGAAAGTATATTGGCCTAAGGTGAAAGGACAAATAAAACGGAAGACAACGCCCAAAGTGCCTAATGAAGGCAAGACTAAGAGAGAGCACGTTTTCATGGTGAATGGTGACAACAAGAATTATAAAAGGACTCAAAGATCAAAGTCAAGAAAGGAATCAAAAGAGGGTGCTTCAAAAGTGGATGAAGACAAATTCAATAGGACAAATCTTGATGAAGTTCAAGATGAATTGATTTCTACTCCAAAAGAGGATATCATATCACAAAAAGGTCCCTTACATTCAAAAAGAGAGTCATGTAAGCGATCTTTGACATTTGAGCCAAAGGAAACTTTTGAAAAACCTCTACCTGTGCAGAATGAGCTCAAAGGTGATTCTTTAAGAGAGTCATGCAAGCGGTCTTTGCTATTTCAACCAGAGGAAAATTATGAAAAACCTCGACATATGCAGGTTGAGCTCGATGAATTGGGTTTTAAAGGTGATTCTTTATCGATACTGAGTTGTCCTTTACTTACAAAAATTAGGAGAATGAAACTCAAAATTCCTAGAAGAAAGCGATCAAAAATTCAAAAGAAAAGGACTCAATACCGAGAATTATCATTTCTATACATCAAAGAGCGGGAGTTGCCATTTCAGTGGAACAAAAAGCGAAAACGATCATATTATGCCAAGAGGAAAATCAACTTAGATAGTCTTATTATAATTTGCAATCCAAAGAGGAAGAGAATGAAGAAAGCAAAGAAGGCTGAAGCAAATGATGAGAGGAAAGGGAAAATAAGAAGTAAGCAAATGAAGGATCTTATTAAGGAATTCCAGTCTTTGAACATTACGAATGAAGTTCCTTACCAAAATCAAGATAGGAGGCTTCTTCCTTATAAAGGAAGAAAAAAGGATCGAGGAGTAAAAGTTAACACTGAGTTAATTTCTTACCGTAGTCAAAATGGTGTGACCTTCCCTTATAAAGGAAAGGTTAAGCTTGATTTGGAAACTTTAAAAGAATGGAATTTACTTATGCATGGCAAGTCGCACGATGAAGATGATGAAGGTAACAGAGAATATTGGGAGCAAGAAAGATCAATTTTTTCAGGAAGAGTAGATGCTTTTACTGCTCGCATGCATAACTTTCTTGGTAAGCATTATATTTTTTATCAATATTACCATGAACATTTTTATGATATGAAAGTATATTGATGGTAGAATTATAAACTTTTCAGGAAATAGATCTTTTTTGCCTTGGAAAGGTTCTGTTTTAGATTCTGTCATTGGAGTATTCTTAACCCAAAATGTCTCGGATCATTTATCAAGGTTAGGTTTGATGGTTTAAATATATTTGATAGGGTTTGTGGGTTAAATTTTATTAATTATGTTTCAATTTTCACTGTAAACAGTTCTGCCTACATGTGTCTTGCATCTACCTTTCCTATCAAAACTTTTTCTGAAGAAAGAAAAGAGAACATACCTCTATTGAAACATGAAAATTCCTCAGAATCTTGTACAACAAATAATAGTTTAAACTTGGGGAATAAAAAACTATATTCTCCTGGTATGGTTTTTGGCAAGAAAAAGTCCACTTCTATAAGGAAAAAAGGTGATCAGACAGAGCAAGAGAGAAAGATGAAGGAAGATCAAGAAGCTGAGGAAGAAGACAAGCAATATTGGGAATCATTAAGAAGAGAGTACATACAGTACTGCACACCACGAAATAATAATCATACTGACTCAGTTGATTGGGAGGCAGTGAGATGCGCAGACGTTGATAAAGTTGCTAAGGCTATTGAAGGTCGTGGTCAACACAACATGATTGCACTAAGAGTACAGGTCCAGTACAATTACGTTTTATATAATAATTAAATCGGATGGTAATTATGAACGTTTATGTATTTTTACTATTATTGCCACTGAAAATATTTTTCTTTTATTATCTTTAGGCTTTACTCAATATGTTGATTGAAATGCATGGGAGCATGGATCTTGAATGGTTAAGACATGCTCCACCCAAAAAAGTAAAGTAAGTCTGATGTGTGATGACATCATCATCATCAAACCAAACATATATTATGAAGTGACACGTACAATAAATTCTCTACATTATTTACAGGGACTATCTTCTAAAAGTTTATGGATTGGGATTGAAGAGTGTGGAATGCATAAGACTTTTAGCCCTTGAGCAAGTTGCTTTTCCGGTAAGAATCTACAAATATGTAAATGTTTAAGGAAATAAATTTTTGGATTTATAGTAATGACTTTTATATGTACGATGCATTTTTCTTAGGTGGATGTAAATGTTGGAAGAATAGCAGTTCGATTAGGATGGGTTCCCCTTGAACCATTACCCGGATCACTTGAATTCCATATGTTAGATGCGTAAGTGTTAGATTGTTTAACTCTTTTTTATAAGCTAAACTTACCATCGAGGAAATTTAACCATCTTCTCCTCTTTATAGGTATCCTATAATTGACATGGTACAACAATATCTTTGGCCTCGATTATGTACTCTTGACCAACCGACATTGTAAGTGTACCACCTATTGTTTTTTGTTTTTTGTTTTTTTTTTCCAGTTATTATTTTCTATAATTTTAATTATAAATAGTTATCAACTTGCTATAAACTTGTAATTATAGATAAATAATTCATTTCTCCACCCCTTTTTACTCTATATAGGTATCAGTTGCATTATCATCTCATCACATTTGGAAAGGTATTTGTCATTCCTTTACCTATTGATGAGTCATTAATTGTTCACTTTTCTTGAGAGAAAGAAAATTTAACTCATAACATATACATGTTTTTAGGTATTTTGCACCAAGCGACGACCCAATTGTAAAGCTTGTCCAATGAGAGGAGAATGTAAACATTTTGCAAGTGCTGTTCCAAGGTATATATATACTACATTTGATCAAAAGTAAATGTATATGGTGCATTTGGAGAAATATGAAGATAAAAGAAGTGACACCTATATCTATATTGATGTGATATAGATCCATAAAACAATTTACTTTTGTTTGTTTGTTTTTTGTTTTTTTACCATGAACGTATGAATGAATAAATGTATGGATCTGATTTATAATTTTGTGCTAGAAAATTGAGTGATGAAATATAATATGTAATTGAGTATCTTTTTAATTTTATTTTTTGTTTATATGCAGTCTAGTAGGGGTCTGATTTGTATAATTTCGTGCTAGAAAATTGAATATTAACATATAATATGTGATTGAGTATCTGTTAATTTTTTTGGCAGTCCAATGTTTGCCCTCCCTCAAAACAATGCTGATGGAAGGCCAAATAATATTAATGTGAATGATTGTAATCCTATTATTGACCTCCCTGCATCACCAAGCCGTGAAAATAATCTCGCTGCATCACCGAGCCGTATAAATATCCTGGGTGAAATAGAAGACGTAGAAGACTCTTGCAAGGGTGATGATTACTTTAAGGAGTTACCAACATTAAAGCTTGAGAAAGAACCATTGAAAGCAGGTGGCAATTACTTTGAACTAAATGACATAGAGAATTCAAATGTTGTGGTTGCTTATGATCCAAATAGGGCATCTAAATTCATGCCAGAATTGAAATGTGTCACTCGTTTAAGGACAAAACGTATGGTGTAAGTTATTGACTCCCTTATAGCTTTGTATGTAATATTATTTCATAATGTCCAAAGTTTTCCTTGTGAATTTAATATCTGAATCAATAGCTTTACAATTTATTATTAACTTTCATTACTTCAGTCTTTCATTTCTCAATTGTTGAGACTTACAAATACCTAGTCTTCTAATTTTTCTCTTATGTGCTTTCTTTTCATGAAGTTATGTGCTTCCTGATACACACCCTCTCTTAAATGAGGTAAGCAGGCCTTTTTTTTTTTTGTTTTAGAATAAAAGAAAATTTTGTCATATAAATTATTTCTTCTTAATCTATCGTGTTTTTATTTGCAGTTCCCAAGGAGAGAGGATGATGATCCTTCCAACTATCTTCTCGTCATGTGGACAAAAGGTGCAGTATTGTGAAAACGAATCAAATACATATAGTAGTTTGAAGAATTGAATGCATGTGCATTTTACCACCCAATTGATTTGTAAAAGTTTATTTTATTGGTTTGTGTAAAATTAGGAGAGTTAAAAGGAGAACCATGTGAAGCAGCTCAAAACCAAAGTTGTTGCTTAAACAACAATTGTTTCTCTTGCAATAAGATTAAGGAAGAAAGAAACTGGACGGTACCAGGAACTATTTTGGTAAGTAAGATGTTGTATGGCTTAAACTCTAATTTTAATAATAATAAGTCAATAATCCATTTTAACCCAACAGGTACCTTGTCGAACTGCAACAAATGGGAGATTTCCACTAAATGGGACTTACTTTCAAGTTAATGAGGTAGATCATCTAAATTGACCTGATTATATCCATTTCATCAAGCTGAATCTTTTGTAACATGTTTTGCAGGTATTCGCTGATGCCGATTCTAGTCAAAACCCAATCGATGTTCCTAGAAGTATGCTATGGAATCTTGATACTCGAATTGCATATTTTGGGACTTCAACATCCAATATAATAAGTAGTACGTACGCACTAAGCATAATATAGATTTGACTGTGTACTTATATATGGTAATATCCTAATATTTGACAATCTTGTATCGAAGCAGATTCATCATTGGAAGAAATTCAAGATTGTTTTTGGAGAGGTAATGATGGAAATGATGATTTTGAGTTTTAGTTAATTTATAATCAGAATGAGTTAAAATGTGATGGTGGTGGGAATTGTATTTGATAGGGTTCCTTTGTGTGAGAGGATGGGATCGGAAGACAGGAGCTGCTAGGCCATTATCATATAGATTCCACTGCAAAACAGCAGATCAGCTTATAATGAAAAAGAAAAGGCAGAGAGATAATCAAGATTTGAAAGCTAATCAATCTGAGGAGCTCGGGCGTCAGAGAGATAATCAAGATTTGAAAAGCTAATCAATCTGAGCTTCTTCCTACTATGAAAGATTAATTTAAGCATCATGTTGACTGTGATCTTGATATGATACTATACTCTTGAGTCTCAAGACTTTCATTTATTTTAGGGTTAATACATTCTTTCATTTATTAATTAAGCATCCTTTTCCCTACGTTAATTTTTTATTTTAGGGTTAATACAATCTCTGGTTCTCAGGTTTGTTCTCATTCTGATTTTGCTCCCTCAAGTTTTATTTCGTTTAAAATATTGGTCTCTATAATTTAATAAAAACTTGGACCATTTTTCTCCTTTAGAGACTAAAACTATGGTTTGAAACTTGAGAGACCAAATATTATGTTAGCCATTGATTTTATTAACTACGTCTCAGTGTAATTTTACTGAAGGTGTTGTCAGATTTTGCGGAATTCATTCAACAGATTTTGAGATATGTATGGATAGATGAATGTATGTATTAGTCAGACCAGACATTTATAAAGTTTATTAGATTGTGGTGAATAACTTATCAAGTGGGTGGCTTGGTAAGCAAACTACATTTTCTGGTCCACAGTAATATTACCACAATCATTAATATAAAAGCTAGTTGACTAATTTGAATAAATTTAAAAAGTTAGTTATGTTAGTTTTTTTTAAAGGAGTTATTTGTAACAAATGTAGGTTCGTTTTCCTAAAATGTTATCTTTTATCATGACTACCCTTAGATAGAAACTTCTTAATGTTACACCTCTACCGGCCTCGCCTTTTTAGGTGTCGGATAGAGGGATTCCTTTTTATAATTACCATATATATATATATATATATATATATATATATATATATATATATATATATATCATCTAATTACTACTTATTAGCATGCATCATAGTCTATCGTGACAGAGCATTTCCTGGTTGGATTTCCGACAGTACTGGTATAATTAAAAACATGTAACAAAATATAGTCCCCGAAGGGTTAAATATACAGTCATCCACCAGTGCCCTACGAGGCCAATTAAAAACATGTAACAAAATATGGTCCCCGAAGGGTTAAATATACAGTCATCCACCAGTGCCCTACGAGGCCAAAAGAATATACAGTTATCCCAACACAAAAATAAAATCAAAAATAAATCTTCCTTTGCCACCAACAACACCGTCTACTCTCTTACCCTTCTCTCCAAATACAACTCTGGAAGTAATTCATGAAGCTTTACAAAAAATTGGGATTCATAAATGAATCTCAGAGTAACCATTAATCGTATATGTAATGCATAAACAGTGTATGTATGTAACCATAATTAGGAAAAACACCAGATAATAGCATTCAGTAACAAATGCACAGTAACACAAATACAACATACCATATGTACCGTGTTAACTTCAGAAGGACTACATGTCCTAGAAACAAATGCAGGACTGCTCAACAAAGCAAACCTTGGATCCACAGCCCTATGAAAAGACAAGGAAAAACACGGTAGTCGGGCTTCGAACCCAGACCACACTGAATGCACACAACGCATGTCTCTTTTTAGGAGACACGGGTCCACAATCATGGAATAACAATCATACAAAGCAACACAAAGACATATGAGGATTAAGGTTATTACCTGGTAGCTAATCACAAATATCAGTAATGTTTTTTTTTTTGCGGATGTGCGAAAATTAAAGTGACCCTAAAATAACCAAAATATGAATATAAGTAACCCTTCTTGAAATATTTAGTTGATGGCTAAATATAAGCCCTCTTCAACTAAAAAAAAAATTCTCTTAATCCTACAGTAAGATCCTATTTAAACAAGTTGAAAGCATTAGACACAACAACAAGGAATCAGTTTCTCAAGTCTTGAGGATGGCTGAAATCATCCTCTAAAATCACTCAACCCATGTAATACCCAAGATTATTATTAATAGTAATAACCCTCTTTTTTTATAGCCTTGGTGGGTCGAATATTCCTAGTCCTAATTGCCTTAGGAATTTTCAGCTTATGCACTAAGAAAGAGGTTTTAGGTAATAAGTCTACTACTTGTCAACCGAGTCACATTAAATTCACACCTTGATTGATTGATTGAATTTAATATAACCTATTAATGACTTGGCAATAGTTAAAGAGCCCAACCTATAGTTAACCCTAATTTTAAATTATAAATAGAGGCCTAACCTAACCCTAGCTAACGCTCCATACTCCCCTTGTCCTCTACTACTTCCTCTATTCTTACTCTGCGTCAAATTATTCTTCTAGGAGGTTAACAAAAACGGAGACCAGGTAATCCTAATACCACTAATGTATTAATGTATTTTAATGAGTATATCGTGGGAATTTCCCATGAACGAGGTAATCCTAATCCCGATGAGTCTTAGGTTAATTTTATATGAATCTTGATAGGTAATTATGATCCTAAATATGTCATATGTGTTGTTATATGTGAAATATATTATATGTAATCCTAATCCCTAGAACAACAGGAAAACAAAACGTTGCACCTTCTTGAGTACATATATATAATTTTTCTTATTGATTTGTGTGATTGACTATTGCAAAGCAATTTCATGGTTCATGAAAATATAATGTCTTTTCGTGTCTTTTGTCTTTTCCTAGATGCTTCATTTTTTTTTACCATGGAAACATATATATATATATATATATATATATATATATATATATATATATATATATATATATATGTCTTTGGGTGGCTCAGCTTTCGTAAATGAAACCTATATATATCCTCTCATTAATCTATATAATACCTACCACACCTGTACGTTTTTTTTTTCTATTTTCCCTGGGTGCTTCAGTTTGTGCGATGGAAACACATATATATACACATGCTTTTCATTAATATATATATATATATTATATCTTTTTCTGTTTGTTCAATTTGTACCTGTGTTAAAATATATACGTGTACCCTTTTAAAATGGTTTTACCTAGGTTTCTGTAATTGACAAATAGTAGTATATATATATTCGGTTTGGTTCCATAAATTTGAGAGATTCGTTTTTTATGTGATTGAAATAATTTAATCGTGGGAGGATAGCTTTGGGATGGTACCTCCAAAAGTAATGAACACAACCTTTGGGCTTTATGCCTTCAATTATTATATGACGTGAAAAGATATTATCTATTCTTCTCAAAGTGGTGTCTGGCAGGGTAACTCGGGATACTAGTAGCAATTTTGGGAAGAGGTGTGCACACTAGGAAGAGATTTTTATGGCCAATTTGATGATTTGTGACTGGCTGGTTTTCGGGTCACAGGGTAGACTGGCAAGATATCTGGGTCTACCATGGTTCTCTTCCCACTAAATTAAATAGACTGGCAGGGTTTCCCGGGTCTAAATAAATTTAAAAAGATAATGAATAATAATTGATTCGGTGTGAATATATAGATATGATGAATATTGAAATTGAAATTGATATTTGATTTAATTACTATGTGATTATATATTTGATTTGATTAATATATTTAAGCTATACAAATGATGTTTTGATTAGGATTACCAGCTCTGCTGATGTTTGTGCTTATGTGGCTGCGATGATCCTTCGGGGGAGCAGAGTTTCAGTGAGCAGGTTCTGCAGGTTGGGGCTAGCAGTGAGAAATGAGGAAGAACATTTAGTAATTCTATCTAGTTTATTTTTATTCTTTCTATGCTCCGAATAAAACATATTTATTTAAGTTTTGGATTTATGTTAATGAAATAAGTTAGCCTTGCACTTGTCCCAGTACAAGTGCTGTGGTAACACTTCCTAAATTTGGTTATTTTGAATTTTAGTAATTATTTATGAAAATTGTTACAATTTTATGTTATTGTAATTGTTAGAAATTTGGGGGTGTTACAACCCAACTTTTATTTTCATCAACAAATTTCTCTTATATCATGATAATTCTTCTACTTAAGCTTTAAATCTTGAGTTTGATCCTTCATTCATCCATTCTATTCATATTCAGACCCATTTTCATAAACACATACACAAGATACTACCATTTTCAACTTAGAAATCATGAATTTATAAAGTAGTTAAAACTATGACTTACTTGATCTTAGTATTCCTCCAACTAGAAACTTGATCATCAATGTTTCTTCTTCCTTCTTTTTGTCCTTCACCTTCACGGAACAAGGAAGGAGTTTTCCTTCAAAATTTTAACTTCCAAAAACGAAAGTAGAAGAAGGTGGAATAAGTATTCAAAGTCCTTACTATACCCTCCGCTGGGACGTGTTGTTTGGCTCACCTTGTGTCTTCTTCTTAATCTTTGGTCACCTTCTTCTCTTCTTCTCAATGCGTCCGACCGCCACAAAAAAAGGAAGGAGTTGAGTCCCTGAAATAGATCTCCAAAGCTTATTCATCTTGCTTCTAGATCTCTCCTCACCATTCTAGAGAAATCTAGGGTTTTTATATATATATATATATATATCCTTTGATCTCTTATTTGAAGAAATATTGAAGAAAGAGTTTTTGTGTGTGTGTTCTTCCATGCCTTATTTGACGTGCACAACCTCCTCGCTTAATTAATTAAGTCTCGTCCCATCTATCTGTCACACTACCTTAGGTATTAGGTGTATTTAGTCTTAGGTCTTAATAACATACTCCCTCTTTTTTCACTTGTGACGTGATGAATGCTGATGGGGAAGAGTGATTTTATTTTAATTGTATCTTATTACCAAGTCCACACTTCTTTTTGTCCATTGGTTCAAACCTTGCCCATTTGCTTCAGATTAAATTTTTCTCCTCCTTCCCTCTCTGATTATTTCGAAATCTAAAGGCCTTTTTACACTTCAATCTCCTCTTAAATCCTTATGTTGTACTATGACATGATTTTATATTTTCCCTCTTTTTTGGAATAAAATATGCCTTCTAGTACACTTCAATAGACTCTTAAATTCATATATTCCAAATCTTTCTTTTCCTTTAATTAATTATTCAGGTTGAAGAAAAACAAATGAATAAATAAATATCCTTGACTATAATCTTGATGAAAATTCATATATCTCATTTATTAATCCAACACATTAGTGGCATGAGAAATAGGGATGTTACACTTAATGTGTGCAATCAATAGGGACACTTTGGGAAACATTATAAATTTGGGAGATAAAGTGGATTGGGGTCTTATATTTAAGACCAAATTCAAACCTAGCTAAGTTCGTTTGCGAGTAGCTTTTGGAAAATGATTGTTACAATTTACGAGGTAAAAATGGCTTTTGGAGAATGATTTTCACAATTTACGAGGTAAAAATGATTTTTGGAAAATAGCTTTTAGAGAATATCTTTTGGATTTTTAATAGTGTTTTGATAACTTCAAAACCTAGGTTTTGACAAAAGTTTACCAAACACCCCAAAATTGTCCAGAAGTTATTCTGCCCAAAACCTAGGTTTCGGCAAAAGTTTGCCAAAGGTTTTGTCATAACCTTACCAAACACCTTAAAATTTCCAAAAGCCATTTTGCATCAAAACTTAGGTTTTGAGGCCAAAACCTAGGTTTTGTGAGAAGTAACTTTTTTCTGCTTTTTCTCTTTTCTATGCTATCATAATTATTTTTTCAGTATCAGTCAGTATCCTTAAGATATTTTTTTAGTACCTTTCTATACCCTGAAATATTTTTTCAAGATTAGTCATTACGCTAATTTTTTTTTCAAGATCAGGAAATATCTTTTTAGTACATGTTAGTACCCTGAAATATTTTTTCAAGATCTGTTGTTACCCTAAAATATTTTTTTAATATTCTAAAATAAATTTTTAAGACCCGTAGAGAAGTATCTTTTCAATACCAGTCAGTATTAAGTATCTTTTTAGTACCCGTCAGTACCTTAAAATATTTTTTCAAGATCCGTTGTTAGCCTAAAATATTTTTTAAATATCCTAAAATAATTTTTTAAGATCATGAAATATTTCAAGGTACTGACTGGTACGGAAAAAATGATTTTCACGATTTACAAGGTAAAAAGTCTGTTGGAGAATAGCTTTTGGGATTTACGAGGTAAAAAATTATTTTTGGAAAATAACTTTTGAAGAATAGCTTTTGAATTAAAGATGTTTGGCAAACTTTTGCAAAACCTAGGTTTGATGCAGAATAACTTCTGGAAAAAAATAGGGGTATTTGGCAGACTTTTGGCAAAACCTAGGTTTGGGGTGTCTCCAAATAGGCTCTAAACCTTATATTATGGAACGGAGGTAGTATAGCTATTTTAACTAATTCATTAGAATCAATAAATAGTGGTTAACTCATCAAGATTGTCTTAAATTGAAATAATTTTTTACTTTACCTATATTGGATGAGGTTTTGAAGGAGAAAGAAGAATATAAAAAAAAAAAAAAAAATCCCAATTTAAGCATTAATTATAAGTGTAGAATTGACAAATAAGTATTAATTATTCTCTAAGTAACTTTTACTATGAACCAAAGAATTATTCTAGAAGTACTTTACATACATTATGGGCTGGAAGGAGTAGTGTGATTATATTTAATTATGGCTAATAACCTTTCTTACTGCAATATGTTGGTTGATCTACGCAATGCCATATTTCAAACAAAAGAATCAAGCTCCAAACCATTTATTGTAAACAACATACGAATGAACAAAACTAGCACAGACCAACTTAAAACCTAATTGATCCAATTTCACATCAATGACATCATAATCCTTTTCCCTTACAAGTAACAACTTGCATAATTCTTCAGATATAAACAATTAAATGAAAATATTGAATTTTAGTTTATATGTAACAATTTGTTCTTTACAGTTTTCCCTCCATTAAATGCCATCATTTTTTTCAACTACTAAAGTCAAATAGATTTTTGGAAAATAAACAGTTTTTGTTGGTAAGCCTAAAAAATATTTTTTTAAAAATAAAAAATTGCAACTGGGGTCCATATTACCATTCCATGCACTGTTGGGGCCCATATTATTGGGACATGGCTTACTTCCTTTGCTGACTAGCGTCCGCTACCCTCCTTTGTTTAAATAGCACCATTTTGGTGCAAAACACTCACTTGGTGCCGTCTTTTGTCTTTTGAAACATATTTCAGGGAACTGGCTGATACTAAAAAGATAATTCATGATACTGACTCGTATTGAAAACAATTCTTCATGATTTGAAAAATTATTTTAAGATCTTGAAAAATTATTTTAGGGTAATGACTGGTACTAAAAGAATACTTCAGAATACTAAATAGTACTGAAAAAATAATTCATGATCTTAAAAGTTCTTTTAGATCTTGAAAAAAATATCCAAAAGTATATTTTTAGTATCAATCGGTACCTGAAATAATTTTTCAAGATACTAAAATAATTTTTCAAGATCATGAAGTATTTGTTTAGTAGGGATAAGGGTCTTATTTGCCCCAGAAGTTTTCACTCAGGAGCACTCAGCACCCGAAAGTTTTTTTTGGAGCAAAATTGCTCCGGAAGTTTAAAAATGAAGCAATCATGCCATTTCGTTAATCTTGACCGTTAAATTGTTACTCCAATTTGTAAACTTCCAGGGCAAAGTTGCTCCTAAAAAGAACTTCTAGGGCAAAATTACTCCTAAAAAAAATTCTAGGGCAAAATTGCTCCATTTTGTTAACTTCCGGGGCAATTTTGCTCCAAAAAAACTTCCCCCTGATCCATTTTTAGTACCATTTAGTATCTTTTTAGTACCCAACAGTGCCCTGAATGTTTTTTTTTAAAAGGCACTAGTTGGGTCCACTCATATTCTGTGCCCTTGACTTTTGTATTAATATTTTAAGTTAGATGCTCCATGTAATTTATAGGTGGGATCCATGTATTTTCGAACATATGTTTATAAGTTTAAGACTTAAAGAATGTGAGTCCACTCATATTCCGTTCCGGTCACCCCTTTAGGTTTCAGGGCGTGACAAAGTGGTATCAGAGCCAGGTTTTCCTCTAGTTACGTGGAGCAATGATTCTTCGATGGTGTAATACCCTAAAAATATTATGATAAATATCATATGGCAACAAAATCGACAAAAACTTGGGAAGTATGTTGTCTCTAATTTTAGGAGTTTTTGAGATTATTTCCTTGAAAAATAGAGAAGTATAAATAAAATATTATTAAAAGCACTTTATGGCCCCAGTATTTTTAATATTTTACATGGGATATAAAATACCAATGTAAGTCAAATAGTTGTGATATAATAATTTATCCTAATTATGAAAATTATCAACAATTAGTAAATGGCTAATTAAGTAATTAGTGGCTAATTGTTTAGATTAAGATATAAGTAAATTAATTAGTAAATAATTAATTTAAGGGAGAAATTTGAAATTATTAATAAAATAAATAATAAAATATTAATAAAATATTTTATGCTTAGAAAAATAAATAAAAAATAAAAGAAAATAAATAAATATCTAGATATTTTCAATAAAATAATAATATATATGGTAAAGAACCAACGGGAGGACATATGAGAACAGAGATAGAAATGAAATTCTACCTCAAGATATAGAAATTTAGTCTTTTACCACCTGGACCTTTTATGAACCGGTGAAATTCTATCTCGGATTGAGCGGTCTCGAAGTCGTTTCGAAACCAACAACGTAATTAGGAGTAGGATAATTAAGATAAGGCGAGATAGTGCTAAAAGTGACTTATAGAAAATGCACCGTGTTTTTCAAACCAGGGATATGGTTACTTAGATCAGATCATATTACGAACCGGTGATTTTTACGCAAGAAGTCTGGTTCTATCGGAAGTGATTTCAGAATCAGTTGGTGTATGTCCGAAAATCTTCTACAGATAACGGAATACCCTTAATGGGATAAAAAATATAATGAAACCCAGTAGTTTTAAAGAGAAAGAATGGAACTACAAAACCTAGTTCCCGCATTTTTGAGATTCGGCAAAATTACGCGATTCGGACACCGATCGGGGAAACGCTATCGATGAAGTCAGCACATGTGATGTCATGCATGACATCATCTTCTTCTAGAAGGATGATGTCAGCCAAATAGGTGTAAGGCCAAGATCGTGCCACGTGTCAAAGTGCGATCCGACGGTTGAAATCCGATCTGAAGACAATTGATGTAATTCCAACCTTGTCCCTCCTTGCTTCTATAAATAGCCAAGCCCCTTCTCCTCATTTCTTCACACCAAGAACCGAAATATAGAGAGAGATTAGTGAGAAGGAGGAGCTCTTGGAAGTTCTAGCCAAGCCGGAGTAAGTTCCTCGGTCCCTAGTCTTAAGTTCTGGTAGTTCTTTCGGTAGATATAGTAGGAATGCTAGATTTATCTTTAATTTTCTAAGATAGTCTAGATATCATATTTAGGGGTAAATATGATATATATTTCGAAATTATGATGAGGGAAAAGATCTGTCAAAATTCTGGAGAGATAGAGCGAAAACAGCGAAGCTCTGACGAAATTCCGCCGATTAGGGGTTCAGGGGCAAAATGGTAATTTGTACCTAAAATGTCTGTTATACTGCTAGAAGTTGATAAATGTTATCCTTCTAGGATATCTGAGATAATCAGACCGCTGTTGTACCACCGTCGTACCGCTGTTTCACCCGTTGTCAAAAAATTACCGTTTTCCGTAAAACGTACCGTAGTCGACAATGAAGGTACGTTCGCGTACTATAACACTAACTCTGATGGTTATTGTATGATTATATATGTTTTTTGTGTTCTGTTTGTTGTTGTAGCATACGTGGTTATGTTATATACACGGTTATGTCACATACGTGGTTATGTCACATACGAGGTTATTATTGTTTTATCATACGTGGTTATTATCTTACATACATGGTTATGTATTTCTAATCATACATCTGTTGTGGACTGTTGTATTGATTGTTGTTGTCGTGTATATAGTCATATTTAAGCATGAGGTTAACCGTTACCTGAGGTTCAATGTGCATTGAACCTCAACTCTTATCATAGCGTCAGGTTCAGAAGAACCGAGGAGAAAAGCGAGCAGGCCGCACAAAGACCCGGCTGAAGACTTTCTTCTATTGTTATTCATTTTGAAAACTCTCGGTCAATGTACCGCTTCTGTAAATCAGCCAGACTTACGGCAATTTGAATAAATGTATCAGTTACTCAATTGCTCCGATGCTCTACTCTGATGAAAAAAAAATATACTGCTTTTGGAAATGGGATGTTACAGATGGGGCCTCAATTATCATTATGAACCGAGGCATAATCATAATTGAGGCATCATTGAAGGAGTTTGTCTTAGCGGTCTTGAGGGGTTGTCAAGGATTTTTTTAGCCCTAATATGGGATGTTGTTATGCCTAATATTAACTTTGAGCAAATTCCAATTATTCGAGAATTTACTGATGTTTCTTTTAGAGGAATTGGCTGGTTAACCTCCGGATGGGAAAATAGAATTTGCCATTGATGTGATTCCTAGCACCCAACCAATTTCAATCCCACCTTAAAGAATGTACATCCTAGATAAGGTATGTGATAAGAGTTAAGGTATGACGTTTAAGGCTTATGGATTTGACACTTTAGGGATGGAAGTGTGCAAGTAGTTTATTGTTTAATGTTTTGAATGACTAAGTAAACCTTTTAAGTTAATATGGTATGTTTAATGGCTCCAACCTAATTATTGCTAGGTTACGAAGTTTTCAAAATTTTGATAGAGGGGCTCTTCAAAACATAGTCTTGAGGATATAATGCTTATATAGTGTATGATTTGTAAGCTTGATACATTTAAGCTTTTGAGATTAGAAATGAGTAAGAGGTCATTATATGACGTTTTTGGAGAAATAAAGTTGTGTAGATGATTAAATTATAATATGTTGCTTTAAATGAGGGCATATAGGTATGATATATGGTGATTTTGAATATGATCTTACGGTATATAATGCTTAAGCCTTGTGATTTGGGAAGTTGATGATATTATTTTTTCAGATTATATGGTGATGTTGTTTGAATGTTTTCAAGGTTAGAATAGGAGTTATAAAGCTTGATATTTAGTGTGCATGCTGGATATATAAATAAGGAATAATGAGTTTTGAACCATTTTATTTTGAGGTTCTAGATTTAGTTATGATTGTTGAAGTAGACACGTGGACTAAATAGATTGTGCATATTGAGAAAATGAGTTGGAAACCTAAATGATGAGGAACTTGAATCATAGTATTAAGAAGTAATATCTGAATTTTATATCTTGGGGTATGTGTCAAATTTCAAGGATGAAATTTATTTTAAGGGGGAAGAATTGTAATATCCCGAATTTTGGGACAAGGAGTTTAGGAATAAGATTGAGATGAGTAGGTGTTGGTCGAATTCCTTGATGGCAAGTGAACCAGTCGAACAAGTAATAAAGAGTAAGTAGAGTATCGTCCCACAGAGACTGAGATGCCGAATGATAACGCTGAATTGCAGAAGTAGTTGTGCTTAACAAGAAAATAAGAATTTGATTGGTTTGAAATTTTTTATATAGTTATGCTAATAAACAGAAAAATAACTAATTGATCGATGTCGTGAAAAGATATCAGTAAAACATAGGCTGAGCTTAAAATCCTTCCTAAGCGTAACATTCCCCCAGTTGCCTATACGCATTGCTCTAGCATTGATGCTACGCAGCTCTTGTAAATGCTACAGCATAACACCCTTTTACAATGTTATTCAGTTAACCCACCACGCTAATCTACCGAAGCTCTCGCGTCCGATAAATACAATCCTAACTTACTTCTCCCATATGCCTATGGTGATTTTCTAGTTAGATTGTTATTAAGGTCAAGGTGTTATGTGTAACACTCCATTTTTGGTAAACGTTTTTCATCGTGATTTTGATCAGAGTTGAGCGTCAGAATTTTTTTTCAAAATAAAGAGTGACTGAATAATAATGACGGTAGTATGTCTGGTCATAATAGTACATTTGTTCGAGTGTTTAATATCTACGTAGTACATAACAAAAGTATAGCGTCTCCGTTTGGATTTCTAGGCCGGCTCCTTACCCTTGTCCTCGGGCCTGCTTCCCCTGGATCCTGAAGCTAAGGTAAGAGCTGAGATCCAATGCACATTGGATCTCAGGTAACGGTTAACCTCATGCTTATGTAACAGTATATGTATGACAGATATCCTTTTTCAGTATAAAACACAATTTCAAAACAGTAACAACATATAAGGCAATAACAAAACACAGCCCTTGCAGTATGTCTGTTATCCCAGTCTGCACTATTCACCAGTCGTGTCCTCAGCGCTAGGAAAACTCTAACGGCATTATTAAAACCATAACCCGTGTATATTTGAGTGTATAAAAAACAATTCAAGGCAGAGTCTTAGCATATGAACACAACTATCATATATAGGCATACAATAAGCATAAGATTTAAGGTTACAATACGCGTCCATACCTTCGTCGATGATTTTTCGGTACGTTTTGACGGAAGGCGATCACAGATATCCTATAAGGGTAATATCGCCTCTATTAATTCACAAATATTATTTCAAGAGATATTTTGGCTATATAAGACCATTTTACCCCTGGATTAATTATTTACAATTTATTTCTCCTTATTTTCGTAAAAACGTATTTCACAGCATATAGGCTGATTTTTTACCTAACTTTGGAGAATTATAATTAATTCTACAGAACTCGAAACGAGGATCCGTAAAATTTCTCGGAATCCTTAAGATGTATAATTTTAGGAAATAATATTGGTTGTTACCCAGATTTTATAAACAATTCCCAGGTTTCGTGATTTTAACCACTGTTCAGCATTTTCCAGAAAATATAGCCTATCTTTGAACATTTTTATCTCCTACCACAGAACTCAAAATGACATGATATAGGTATATTTGGAAAGCTCTACATGTCTACTTTCAACATGAATTTTCTAAGAATTTAAGCATAGCATATTCAACATAAGATACCAGCATTTTTGAAATTGCTTTCGGGAGTCGCTAACCGACAAATTTTCACCAAAGCTTCGCTACGTTGACCATAATCTTCCAAAAATTTTGCTACAACTTCTTCTTCATCATTTTTTCGAAATAAATCCAATTATAATGATAAAAACATGTAAATAAAACTATAATTGGAAGATTATGAATCAAAACAACATTTAAGCTAAAAATCACAAAGCTAGAGCTCAAGAACTTACCTAGAACTTTGCTCCTTCTTTCCCAAAGCTTCTCACTCTCACTTTCTCTCTATATTTCTGCTACTATAAGCTTGTTCTTTCTTTGTGAATTGGTGAGAAATTATGAAGACTCTTGCCTTCTATTTATAGCAAAAGTTGGGTTAACTACCTAACATCTTCTAATCAATTTTAACCCTTGGATTTAAACTTAGTAAGGAAGTTTTAATCTCACCCATTTAACCCCCTTAAACCGCAACCTCCTCTCCTTCTTTCCTCTTCATCTGTTTCTTCCCAAATGCTTATTTAGTTAGATGTAAGTTGGTGTTTTTATTCAAGATTCATTTCCACTTTTCAAATCACAATTTTATGACTTGATTTAAGGTCTTTTTAAACTTTTAAATCACTTAATTATGAATCTCAAAATTTTATGAAAATTACTTTGACGATAACCAAGTTCAAGCTTAAATTGTGCTTGTTCATAATATCTACTTATATTTGTTCTATGATCAATGGTTTTCAAGATATAATTTATTTTTTATAGGTTCTCATTTACTTGTGCTTCGAATTCATCCTAATGGTTTTTATCTTACCATTTATTAATTACCCATTAATCTCTTCAATTACATAAGCCTACATCACATTTTACCCCAAAGTCTTCTTTGATTAAGACACATCTTATGTAATATCTAGATATTCATCTTGCCCCATCTTTTTCTCTCTCACAAACCGCCCCCCCCCTTTTAATTACCCTTTAATTTGAATTTCATTTAATCACAATTTGCCTTGAAAGTCTTTGGTTAATGGTGATGTTTTATTTGTTAATTACATTAATCAATTTCACTTCCTCTTTCCTTTATGCTTGCACTGAAAATCACTCTTCACTTTTACTCTTGGATTTGTGTTTCATTTGGCTCACAAAGACCATGGAAAAATTCTCCTATTGGTTGATTTTAATCTTACAAGGATTAGGCTTTATGAAATAAATTCTAAAACCTTTAGATTAGCTTAATTAAATTTAATACAAGCCTTTGATGTTGGGTTGGAAAAATCTAGACACTATTAGTGATATTTGTTAGTGATTTAGGATTAAGGATTAATACAATTTCTTAACCCTTTTAATTAGAAGTTTTCGCCACTTTAATTATTTAAAGGGAACTTAATTAATTTTTGGTTAATATAGCTAATATAGTGTTTTAGGAGTTATTAGCCTTAATTACCAAAATTTGACAAGTTTTTAATTTAATCTTGATGACTAAAAATCCCTTATATGCTAATCTTAGCTTTTAAATATCCTTTGGACACTAATTTAATTGATATATCCTTAATTATGCCCTTTTTAAATTAATTATCAATTAATTTCGAAAATTACTAAAATATCTCAATTATTGCAAATTTAATTGCCCAATAATTGTTGATAATTTTCTCTAATTGATTTAGGTATTTAGATTATATTTAATCACCTTTATAACATAAATAAGACTTATTCTTAATTATGTAAATCTTAGGATATTTTATGATCCCTTATAAAGTTTAAGATTTTTAGCCTTTGGTATTTCTAATTCTAGGGAAGAATCACCTAGAAAATTAATTAAATACAATAAGAAAAATTGAGACCACATATTTGTTAGTTCTCTATGTGTTTTGATGATAACTGACAATTGTAAACACAAATTAAACCGAGTTTTTGATAAGTTGAAAAACTTATGTCAATTGAATACTCAAGTATTGGTTTCAATACTCAAGTATTGAGTTGACAGTGAATGGTGCATTTTTCGCAAAATGCTCAATACTCAAGTATTGAGTCGACAGAGAATGACTTGTTTCCACAAAGTCACACAATACTCAAGTATTGGTCTCAATACTCAAGTATTTGAGTCACAAAGAGCCTTCTAAGTTTTTCACTATAAGTCAATACTCAAGTATTGAGCTTACAGAGAGCATTTCAAGCTTTTCACTATAAGTCAATACTCAAGTATTAGTTTCAATACTCAAGTATTGATCTTACAAAAACTCTTTCGCTGAAATGCAAAATTACCAATACTCAAATATCCATATGGATACTCAAGTATTGGTCATACAGAAAATCATTAAAGTATTCAACATGTGAATACTCGAGTATTGGTTTGAATACTTGAGTATTGGGCAAACAGAAAGTTTTCAAAGTTTTTCACATGTTTATCAATACTCAAGTATTGGAATGGCAAAGACTTCACAAGTATTGAAAATAGTTCAATACTCGAGTATTGATATGATTACTCGAGTATTGACCAGACAGAAAGTTTTGTTATTTCCAAGTGATTTGAATACTCAAGTATTAAGATGAATACTCAAGTATTGACTTGGAAAAGTTTTCACAAAGTTTTCAAACAGTTCAATACTAAAGTATTGAGTTGAATACTCGAGTATTGGGCATACAGAGAGCTTGGCTCTTTTTCAAATGTTTTGAAAACTCAAGTATTGATTTGAATACTCAAGTATTGAGGTTTTGGACTTAAACTTATTATCACATAAAAAGTTCAATACTCAAGTATTGGTTTCAATACTCGAGTATTGGTCCTACTCAAAGAAATTGACCAAACGCTCAAATCATGTAGTGCCTTCTCTGGAAGACGAATACTCAAGTATTCATCTGAATACTCAAGTATTCACATTAGTGCACAGTGCAATACTCAAGTATTGAAAAACATACTCAAGTATTGGTCGCGAGTTTTGAAAATCAAATTGAACGAATTTGTGAAAACTTCTCTATTTGATCTCAATACTTGTCATTATTATTCTATGATATTCCCAGCTATGTTTAACCACTTTGTTAGTGAGTTTCAGTTTGTTTAAAGGAGATTAAATGAAGATTTAATGCAAAAGCAAAAAGCTGTCAGAACATTAAATGCTAAACCCAGAAAGTTGCATTCTTTTGGGAAATCCTTCTGCACACGCTTACAAAGGATTAATGGCTACCTACCACATCCAGCAGCTGTTATTCCAACGGATTCATTTACTACTCTGAACTTCTGTCCAGTTGGATTAAGTGAAGATTTGAGAGAGAAGAAGACCAAAACTGAACCAGAACCTTGGTTAATGTCACCAACGGTTATATGAAGAATTACAACGGTCATTTAATGCCTTCTCAGCATAAATAGAAGAGCATTCAATTCCTCTCAATAACTAAGACCTCAGAAAGTAAAAATCAAAAAAGCCTTCATCTACTCTTGAGTCTTTCTGTACTAAGTATCTGTTGATACATTCAATCTTCAGTGTTTATCTTTATCCACTCTTAGAGAGAGTTTTTCATCTTGAATATCATTTATTGTAAAGAATCACAAGTCTGGGGACTTGATGATTGGGTTCATTGATTACAACTTGTAAGGGGGAGTAAGTTCTAGTGAGAAAATTACTCTTGAGTGCAGAGTGTGTAATCAATTGTGATAGTGAAAATCCCAGAGAGTTTGGGGACTGGACGTAGGTCAAGAGATTGGACCGAACCAGTATAATTCTTTGTGTCTTGCTATTCTTCTCTACTCCATAGTCTACTCTGTTTTAGTCTTCAAAAACAGAGCTTTTCTGGAAGAATTTTTAAAAATCCCCAATTCACCCCCCTCTTGGTGATTAAGCTCCACTTTCAATATTCACCTATTTAAAATAGGTATTATTTATCAAAATATAATAATTAAGATAAATAATTATCCGGGTACTACATTATGGTTATGAGCGGTAGACTTATTCCTGAGGCCTATAATAATAGATCAAGCCCTGCACAAGCCGGCCTAGCAATCACTGTTACTCAGATGTCTAACCCCGACTCCATCTCAGTAAGCCGAGACCATTGATCTAGTCCTTAGCTCTCGCTAATCGACAAGAGATTAAATCACTGATAATCAAACTGAATGTATTAGATTAAAACTAACAACTGGGTTCATTCAACTTAGGAAATCATCCTCGCTCAGCCACAAGAAATTTAGTTCATGACTGACGAGGGAATCACTAAACAGATCACTACAGAATCGTCCATGATAAATATATTAAAATCAAATAAAGATAAAAACTGAAAGCTTGATGGAGGTTCCGATGGCGTGGAAGAAGCCTTGTCACGTCACGACTCCACATCTTCTTAACTTCGTCTCACTGCCTCGAAAGATGCTGGGTTCTCTGGAGCTCTCGTGCTTCGTATTTCTCTCACTTTTCTCTCAAGTCTAGCCGTATGGGATTGGTCTTTTACTTGTGATGACTATCGACAGCCTTCTAGGGTTGGTTGTTGTTTCCTTATATATTCAGGTCTACTTGCGGCGTATGTCCAGCGAACTGGGCCTTTCCTTATCTGTCGAGGTCCAGTCATATCTTTCTTCAAATACGTCAGCAATCTAACCATTTTCCTCTCCCGTTTAACGACCTGTACTATTTCCTGAAACAACCTTGACAAAAGATCAGATCATATGCCGCATAGCATTGCGTCACTTATTCTGCTATAGTTTCAGGGATGCATTGTGTTGCACTTCAAGAGAGCTGTCTTGATGCTATAGCATAATATCAGCTCTGTTATGCGACTTTCTCATAAACCTCATAATTCATTATCTTCTTAGCACATGTTTTAGGATGTATGTGGAATTATCCTTAAGTTCCTTGTATAATGAATTAATGTCTTTTTTCTTAGATTAAGTGTAGCTAAGCTCATATTCACCATACAATATAGTCATATAATACAGGGAAAATATGGCATAAATAGTGCTCATTAGTAGGCTACTAAGTCAGTGGGAGTCAATAGTCTTAAGCTTATTTTGAGAAAAAAGGTTAAACAAAATATTTTTGGACCTTGAAGATTTAGGGAAAAAGTATGAAATATTATTTTTAGGATCTAGAATTATTATTAGGGGTTTAATTATGAAAGATTGGCTTAAATAGTCTAAAAGCCATTATTTGGAATTTAGGACCTCCTTTCCCAAAAATTCAAGGAAAAATACTTAAAGGATTTTGTGGCCTAGAAATTTTAGAGTTGATATTTTAAGGCCTAGAGAAGCTAATTGAGGAAGAAAAATTCATATATGGAATTAATGATTAATTTCTAACACTTATCCAATATTTGCAACTAAATGAGGAAATGATCAAGTTGAAAACAAAAGTTTTGAAGATGCTCAAGTGGGATAATGTTGGAGTGGGTCCCACAACACTCACCACACCAATTCTCTCATCTTCACGCCACATACACACATATATTCCCATTTCTTATTTCCTACGACCAGATCAAAGAACAGCTGAGAGCATCACAACATCATATCTTTATTAATTCCAACCTCAAGACCACAAATAAATCTGGGCCAAGACTAAAGCCCAATTTATGGTGCAAGGGATGTGCACCGCTAGATCAAATGAGAGGAGAATCAGATTTTTATGTTGAGAAAAAGGCTTTAGAAAAGAGTTTATTTGGTGGTGGGACCCAAAGCAAATAAGCAATATATTCCTTACGCTTAACTACTCCAGAAGCTTAATTACCCATTCTTCATTCGGTTCTGCAACAAAAGAACCAGAGAGGGAGAGAGCTTAGAACGAAGAAGAATGGAGTGGGGGAAGATGAAGAAGAGAGGTGGATAGATCCCTACATTCAAATGTCAATCTAGGTGGTGGTAAGCACATAGAACACTAATCTATCTTCATTTTTCATATTTAATGGATATTCAACAAGTTGATGGTGTTTTAAAGTTGGGAGTTAGAGAGAGAAAATCAAGGAATAAACTAAATAACCATAGACAAGTGTAGAAATTAAAGTTTATATTGATGTTCTATGACATCGCTTAAGGCTAGAAAGTTTGAACGATGAGCCTCAAATTTTTAAAGGCTGAAAAAAAAAACCTTCTTCTGATTGATATTTTAATATGTGCGAAGGTTTTATTCAAGTGAAAAAATAAAATGTATTAGGCACCTAGAGTCTTTAAAGTGGTTGCATGTTGATTTTGCCGAGAGTATTAAGTGAATTTGGAATCCAAAAGCTCCTCCCCTGTTTTGATGAGTGTGGCATTGGACTCTATTATACAAATAATGGGAAGAATAAGCAAAGCTTATTAGTAGTGTATAAGAGGATTTGAGTTGAGACATGAGATTGCATGTGAGAAATTAATTTCAATTTTCTGATTTTTTGAAAGCTAAGGTATTTTTCAGATTTTGTTATGCTGCTTTTTGAAACATTATTGAAGGATGTCTTGGTACTTAAGGATTTTTTAAAATCAGTAGGTAAATTCCATTAGAGATTGATATATGAATTTCAATATTTATAGGAATTGACAATTTCCAGAGCTCAAAAGAAAAGGGAACAAAAAAGGATTTTGGTAAAGGTATAGTTTCGGAAGGAGTAATAGGTGAGTGAATAACGTCCCTAAGTTTTATAAATGATATTTGTTTTATTGTTGAACTTTTATGGTTATTTCCTTACTTAAAAGTATGATTTTGTGAAGGAATATTTGTTGATAGTATACGAGTAAAGAATGGTAATTTTATTCGTTATTATGTATTTTCTTCCAATTGTTTCAAAGCATAATTCATGATTATGCAATTAAATGGAAATGAGACTTTTGAGATATTTTTTATAAATTTTATATTGAAATGATCTTGGATTTTGGAAAGTTTATAAGCTATAATTTATTATTTGGAATGGAATGTTTTTACATGAGTTTTTGATGTTTTAAAAGGATTTTATCGACAGATTTAATTTGAAGGAAAATTTTGAAATATTGTTTCTGAAACTTCATGTTGGGGGATTTGAGTATGAAGTATGAGATAAAATTGTTATTATCTTGAAGGAAGTATTTTTATTATTTCGATAAATTGACCCCAGGCATGCTTGAAAAAGTTTTTAGAGAAGGCGAATACGAACGCATTTGGTTACTAACAAGAAGATCTTGTTAGTTCTTGGTGCACTATGGTTAACCTCGAGCTCGCTTGATATTCATGAGATTTGTTCTCATGCTTGTTTCATGGACTGTGTGTCATGCTTGGTTAGTTACTCTCATGGACTGTGTGTCCATGCTTCTTTCATGGCTTTATGTCATGCTTGGTTAGTTACCCTCATGGACTGTGTGGCCACGCTTGTCACTTGTTCTGTAAGAAGTTCTATGGAAAGATAAAGTTTGAGAATTATGTTTTAAATTGATTTAATTAAATCAAAGATTTTATTTCGTACATGAAATTATTTGAATAACGATATTTATATAGAGTTCTATTTTATTCATGATCGTATGGTTTAGAAATTGAAATTTATTGCTATATGGTTATAATTAGAAGATAAAAATGTTTAAATTATTTACTCTTGTATTTTATTGAATTATAAGAATGAGATGTTATTCACCGGAAAAATTTGTTTGGATCAGATAGTATTGCCAACCGTGTACCTCCTACGAAACAATGAAGAGTCTCCTTAAGGGTATAAAGTTCACTGATCCATCTAGAGTGCTATTAGTTGATGTAATCGTAGCCCTAGACTTTTGTATTAATATTTTAAGTTAGATGCGCTCCATGTAATTTATAGGTAGGATCCATGTATTTTGGAACATATATTTATAAGTTTAAGGCTTAAGGAATGTGAGTCCACTCATATTCCGTGCCGGTCACCCCTTTAGGTTTCAAGCCGTGACAACCAATGTCCATAACTGAACGGGACTGAAACCCTCACATGCTAGTATCATCTGCCTTGTTGTTGGAACCATGTCCGCCGCACTGTTTACGACCTAAACTGGTGGAAATTGATTCAAATGAATATCAAAGTAATAGTTAATATCATAAAATTCATACACAATATATAGTAGTCAACCAACAAACACATTTAATATTTAGAGATAACAAGACAAGTAGCATCGACTACAAACATAGGACCCAACCAGTCCATTCCCACAGCGCTGAGTATTCAACTAGGTATCAGCCCTTATCATCTGAATGCTTAATAGGGTTCATGACCCAAGAACCCACTAGTCCACTAGGCCCTACTGACTATCTCGTGTTCTCAACACATTTCACATAATGGTTCACACATGCATATAATTAAGTCACACATAATATATGAGAGAAGAGTTACTACCTGATGGTCTTTCCAATTCTCAAATTAGTTCCCAGTCCTTTAGTCGTCCCTGCAAATGTTGAATCCTATAATTATACATTCACGAACGGCGGGTTATTACTTATCCAAACTCTTCATAATCTCAAGTACTAGGGGTTGTTATTTTTAATATTAGGGTTAAGTACCATTATTGCAATGAAAGTTTAGCCTAAGGAGCATTGGTCACCCATAAGTTTTTTTTTGTTTCATTTTTGCTCCGGACGTTAGCAAAACGGAGCAAATATGCCCCAAAAGTTTTTTTTATGAGCAATTTTGCCCCTAGAAGTTTACAAAGAAGAGCAACAATTCAACAGTCAAGATCAACGGATGGGCAAGATTGCTATGTTTTTAAACTTCTAGGGTAAATTAAATGAGACCAAAAAAACTTCCAGGTGACCAATGCTCTTTAGGCTAAACTTCCATGGCGAAAATGATATTTAACCCTTAATATTCTTGCACGATGCCGAACATGAGGCTAAAGGGCCTAGATTAAATCCAAGTGCTTATCTTAACCCTTGGAAGTTAACTTTACTACCAATTGCCCTTACTTTCTCATTTTCGTTCAAAAGTCAAAAGCTAGCATAATTTTAAATCAACTTTGAAAATTCATATCATGTATTGATATCCAATTATAGTGATTTTAAGGGCTATGTGACCCTTATCAAGTCTATTTTTATGAAAAATGCCTCCCACCGTCAAATACACAAACATTGTTACAGAATTGTCATTCAATCCTCACTGGTTCAGAAAACGTTCCATTTTCAATACCTAATTTAAAAAATTCATAACTCATGGTATACTGATCCAATTGACCTGTACGACCAATTGAATTAAAGTTTGATAAGTCTACTTTCAATATGAAAAAATATCATAGCCATTGGATATCATTGGTCAGAAAAAAAAAACACGTCACAAACATACTGCCTTCCAAAAACCCTAATCAGCCAACACTAAAGCAGATCTCTATTTCAACTCTAACCCTTCTATAATCAATTGCTCATCTTTATCCTACACAAATTTTCATTTTAAACTCATTGGAAGCATCAAAATGGATAAAATCCATTTCCTTCTAACGGCCCTATTCTTTCTGAAATTAGGGTTCCAAATAAACAATTCACTAATTCACAATTTATTCACTAAACTAGGTTCATATGCTTCCAAATCAACATATAACCACATGTATATGAAAAAATCATCATGAAACCCCAAGAAACTTAATTGTCTAAAAAATTAGGGTTTCTAAAAACATTCAAAAACTTATCAACACCTCAAGTCAATCGGTTCAAAACGAAGCTTACGCATACCTTATCGCGATTCTGCAATCAGTTTCAAAATCCGGCAGCACCTCATATAATTAGTTGGCACAAAACTTCTCCAATCATGAAAATAAGACCATAGGATTGAATATCTCAATGAGTAGAACAACATTTGTGAAGGGTGTTTTTGGATTAGAGGTGGTTAACTAGGAGTTTTTGGCTAGTTTGAGTTTCATCTCCTTTTTCATTTTTCTTCACCATTTTTGGGTATTTTTCAAGCTCTCTCTCTTGCTCGGCTGGTCCGAATATGGATGATGGAAATGAGGATGAACTAGTGCTAATATTGAATAAATGGGTCCATATTTAATTATTTCACGCCACCAATTACACTTGTCCATTTGTTCCTTTGACTTTTCCTTCTTCCTCTTTCTTTTCCCAATTTTTCTCTTCTTTCTTTTTGTCTCCATTTCTTCTTTCTTTTGACTGAATAGAAAGTGACAGACATGGAAGGAGAGGAGGTGGTGTCCAATTGATCCATGTTTGACTTCTCCAAATTTCCACCAATGAGTCTCCATTTGCGTCTTTATTCTCTTCTCTTTTTCCTCTCTTCTTTTGACCGAAACTTTAAGGGTCTTGGAGATGACTATATGATCTTTAATATTAATCTCCATCCTTCTTGAATGCTTGCCTAAAGTTTTGGAGTTCAAGAAAGTGAGAAAAGATGATGTGTCAATATATGGTGGTGTCCTGAAAAAGTTACCAAGTTAATTTATTCTTCCCCTCTTTCCTTATGTCTTGACCAAAATTCACTCTAAAAAATGGAGAGTTAATTTGCTTTTCATTATGATAATTACTTCTTTGTTTTGAAGAGAAAACATTGGCCCTTCATTTTTTTCTTCCAATTTTGACCTAAAGATCAAGTGGCAATTGTCTCCTTTTCCCTTGATTATAGCAATATTATTTTTTGTGCCATTAGCTCTTTTAGTTTTCTATATTACTTCTTTTTAGACACCATTTCCCTTTCCCTTTGGATTTGAGTAAGGTTCTATATCATTCTAACACATCCTAAAGGAATCGGGTACTTTCTTCCGACTAATTTGCACTGAAATTCACACTTTATTCCAGTTGCATTTCAAAAAGTCATTCTATTTCTTATACATTCCTGGTATTCTTGCTAAATCAGACTTAGTAGTCTACTTTCTTCAGGCTTATTCGCTAGCCTCTAGTCCCAAAATTTTGGGATATTAAACATGTCTTGTTTAATTAGCCAAATAATCATTTCAAATATACCAAAATTCACCACTTATTCCATTTAATGTAATAAACGTACAAGTAATTTTGGTAAATTAAATTTGGGATATTACAAAAATTCCTTGTACATTTATTATATTAAATGGAATAGAATGGTGAACTTTGGTACATTTGAAATGGTTATTTGGCTAATTAATCAAGACATGTGTACCCTGTGTTCTTGGAAAAGATACCGGTATGTGGCACCATGTGGAAGCCCACACATACACTTAAATCAAGCGTCATTTGGCGAGTCTCAGTAAGCGTGCCGCAAACCCAAGTAAGCACTGATAAAGTATCTTTAATAAAGTAATGTCATGATAACTAATGTTGACACAACTTTGTGTAGACATCTCCAAAACATGCCACCTAGCATTTGAGTCCGGGAAATCCACCGGTCTCAGACCCACTCACGAACTTGACTTTCTGAACACCGAACCTTGGACACATATCAACACAAGACTTAATACATGAGATTAAAGATCAATTGGTCCTTCCATGGCCATTAAATTTCAGCCAAATGGAATAAAGAAAAGAAACGAAGAGAATAAAGGAGACTAAAAGGGACAAATGGGGAAATCTTATTGGAGGAATTTATATGCGATCAAATAAGGATTAGGTGTCCAATTTGACACCATCTCACCTCCATTTTTGTCCCATTTATTCAGTCAAGTGAGGGGGAAAAAAGAGAATAAGGAAAATTCGAGAAAAGAAGTGGAATAAGGGGGAAAAAATAAAGGGGCAAATGGAGCATTCTCATTGGTGGAAATTGGATGAAATTCAACATGGTTTAATTGCACAATTTAACACCACCTCCCCTCCCTTTTTCCCTCACATTCCATGTCCCTTTTTCTGTCACATTTCGGCCAAGCAAGAGGAAGGAGAGAGAGAGCTGTATTCATGCCAAAATGGAGGTGAAAATGGTAGAGGAGAGAGAAATATAAACTAGCCAAAATCTCCCACCTAGCCACCTCAAATCCAAGAATACTATTCACAAAAGTTGTTCTACTGGTTGAGAGCTTCAATCCTATGGTCTTAATTTTCTGATTGGAGAAGTTTTGTGTCAACTAGTTAGACGATGTGCTGCCAGATTTCTGAACCGATTGCGAAATCACAAGGTAACACTACTACAAAAATCACTTTTTAGACCACATTATAAACATTTTTTAGAGCGGTTCTGGATCCGGTCTCAATATAGTCAGTCTTAAAATTTTGTTATGTTTTAGACTAGTTGAGCAATCGGTCTTAAAAAGTACTTTTTAGACCTGACTTTCAAAGTATGAGGTCTTAAAAGTTTGACTTTTAAGACGATTTTTAAGATATAGGGTCTTAAAAGTAAATTGACAAGGAAAAAAAATCCTCCCTTCCCAACAAAGCCACAACCACCATCCAAATTAGACAACATGGCCCAGTCATTGCAAACCCTGTGGAGATTCCTGTTATGTAATCGAATACTATGTATCAGTATATGTTTATGTTATTTCTATTCACCCACTGAGCTATACGTTATTACTCTGATAAATGTCAAAATATTAAGTGGTTTGACAAATAGCACCATTAGCTCTTGTGCAAGGACCAAGAGTGCAAACAAAGTAAAGTTATACTTATATGAGCTACCCGTGCCAATAGAACAAAATTAAATCAAGGCCGGGAGGAAATACACAAGTACTAAATTAAAAATTGAGGGAAAATTAATGATCTAATTAAGAGAGGAGATACACAAGTACTGCATTAAAAATTGAGGGAAAGTATATAGGTACAAGCAAAATGGTTTTCCCTTTATAGCTTGGTTATCTTTTTTTTTTTTTAAAAAAAATAATAATAATAGTGCGCATGAGGTAAGATTTTTGGACATCTAAAAATAACTCTTCATTTTTTGGAGAAAAAAGGTGATCTGTCGTTTCTTTACCAATGCTTCAAAAGTTTCAAGGGAAATCCAGTGTTATAATAACAAGGCACTCAAATCAGAAAATCTAGTAGTTAAAAGCATTTGTAAAAGGAAACCATCTTACTTTTTAAGCAGAGAAGTTGGTGCAGAATCACAATTTTCTAATCTATAAATCATTTGAATATTCATTCAAGTTTTTAGCAATCCCTAAAATGGTTTTGGCATATTTGATCTGTAATTGATATCATCATCCCTATCCTATGTGAGTAAATACATATCATCAACTTCAGAAAATATAGAATAAAGGAAGCTAAGTAAAAGGAAGAGAGTAAATAAAATCAATAAACTTTACACTTGAAATCTCGTAATACACACTTAAAAAATCTGTTTAACATAAATACGGGTAGAGTAACTACATTATATAATTAAGAGTAAAATACTCTAACCACCCTCCTGTTTTTCCTTAAATAAATACACCGACCTCCTATCTATTTTGAAAACATACATTTTAGTCCAAATCATTAACACCGTTAAAGAATATTCTAAATAGGTTCTTAAAATTTATTTTTAATTAAAAACTATGTTAGAATAAATCTTATTTACTAATTTACCCCTCATTATGCCAAATCGCTAATTTATCTTTAAATGTTAATATTTATTAATGATCTATTTAATATTTTTACTAAATTTAGAACAAAAAATTAAGTAATTTGTCTGTGAAAAAATTTAAATATATAGTAAAATATTTTTTTCTTAATTTTGGAGGAAGATATGTAAGTAAATGATAATTAGGTATTATAAAAATGTAAAGGAGCGGCATTTTGGTCAAAATGATAAGTCGATACTATGATTTAACTAGGGGTGGGCATGGGCGGGGTTGGGCGGGCGAGGTACCCCGGCCGATGCCCCACAGAAGAATGAACGGGTTTGCATTTTGCACCCGATGCCCAACTCGCCCGATAAAAGCCCTAACAATTTTCGAGCTGGGCAAG
The DNA here is from genome assembly GCA_019022615.1 of Acacia melanoxylon. Lineage (NCBI taxonomy): Eukaryota > Viridiplantae > Streptophyta > Magnoliopsida > Fabales > Fabaceae > Acacia > Acacia melanoxylon. Next base: position 792,497 of record JAFJYJ010000072.1, read on the forward strand.
GGCGGGATGGGCAGGGCGGGCTTCCTTTGCCCAAGTAGTAACGCCTTACTCTGCTCCTTGAAGATTTTAGTTCACAGTTCATAGAATTTCAAAGCTTTGGAGATAGTTGAAGTATAACATAATATATTTAGACATAATAATATAATATATTTTAAATAAAATAATATATGTAGAACAATATTTATTTAAATATATTTAATTTTCCAGCGGCGGGCGGGACCCTTGACCGATGCCCGGCCCGATTCTTGGCATTGCCGGCTCAAAATTGCCCAAATTTTTTTCGGGCCACTTTTTTAGGTGGAAATTTGGGTAATTTTTTTTGGGCTTGGGCGGCGTCGGGCATCGGGCACCATGCTCACCCCTAGATTTAACGATCAACTAATGGTTGGATAAAGGGAACTTAAATATCAAAATTAGAATTGAGGTATATATATATATATATATATATATATATATATATATATATATATATATTGTCTTTAAGGGAGTTTCATATAGCTTTTCAAAATAAATGGGAGGTTTCTGTAATTTCGAGTAAATATAGGGCCGTTGATGTATTTTACTCTATAATTAATCCATATATAATTATATTAACATTGACAATTTGCCATTATTCCAAATATTTTGAACTCCCAAGATTTATGTTATCAAGATTTACGGATTTATGGGGATATTATTCCCGTTCAATTCCCAGTTTTTATTATTGGGTACCAATCTCCAAAAATACTCAATGATTAGCCCAAATTTGCCCATTTAATTCCCAATTTTTTGGATTTTAAATAAGGTAATAAAGTAAATTCAAATTAAAAATAGACATCAAATCATAAATCATACTCCCTCCGGTCCTAATTATAAGACAAAATTTAAGAGTTGATTTTGGTCCTAATTATAAGACAACATTTTAATTTTGTCAATTTCTTCCTAAAATACGCCTATTTTATTTTCTCAAGTGTATTTGGTTTTTGGTGAGTATATGTATGTTGATGCGTAGACTCTTACAGTAAGTAAAACTTTTAAATTGTTAGATTTTAATTTATTTATCAATCAGCTGATATTAATTCTTCAATACATATATATATATATATATAGACACTCATTTACACACAGATATGTGTGTGTGTGTGTCTATACAAAATATATATAGAGACACACACACACATATATATGTGTGTGTGTGTTTATACATATATGTATATTTGTTTATCTACGTGTGTGTACAGATATATATAAATATGTGTGTATGTGTGTATTTATACATATATGTATATTTGTATATCTATGTGTGCGTACATATATGTATATTTTTGTGTGTGTTTGTCAATATGAGTGTACATATATATATATATATATATACATATATATATATATATATATATATATATATATATATGTTGTGTGTGTTTATACATATATGTATATTTGTGTATCTATGTGTGTGTACATCTATGTATATCTTTGTGTGTTTGTCAATATATATGTTTGTGTATACAGATATATATAAATATGTGTGTGTCTATGTGTATGTGTGTATAAATATATGTACACACATATGTGTGTGTATAATATACATATATATACGCATATATATGTATATATATAGCAAAACCATTATTTCAATTAGAAAGCGTGTAGAAAGAAAAAATTTAGGTTGGAGAAGTATATGGTAGGGGTTGTTGATTTACTTTTACTTATATCATTTTAAATTTATATGAGGGCATTTTAGGAAAATGAGTAAAATTAACTAATTTAACTCTTTTCCTTAATCTCCCCAAAATCAATTAAATATGTCCTATAATTAAGACCGGAGGGAGTAATTAGAGATAGACATTTTCCAAATTTTTCCAAAAATATCAAGAACTCCATTTCCAATGATCGCAAGGATCTCTAATCATTTTCTACCGCCTAGGAATTTCATTATCTCATTTATTAACTTATTAGTGCAATAATTATATATTAATTAAGGGTTTAATATTTTTTCTTTTAATGCATAAATATTTTTTCTACCACACTCACATAAAAGTGGGTGAGTCTCATTAATATTTTCTCTTTTCTCTTTACAATGAGACCCACTCACTTTTATGTGAGTGTGGCCGAAAAATATTTCTGCAGCAAAAGTAGAAACATTAAATTCATTAATTATTAATTAAATGAATATGCGAAAAATCAGGATTAACGGTTAATTTCAAATTTAATTAACAGTTAATTTCATATTATTAAATTAGTCTTTAAGAAAAAGGTCATCAAATTTATCAATCAATAATATGTGCAAAATCATGTTTGATTGATTAAGCAAAATAATCTGATATTAAAATCATCAATATGCTAGGAGTCAATATTCCCTAATCATTTTCTACTGCCTAAGAATTTCAAAATCTCCATTTAGGGAGCACATAAGGTGCTTCTCACCTTATGTGCCCCTTACATGATCCCTCTAATTAGAGGGATGAGGCATTTCTTTTTTAATTTTTTATATATATATATTTAATATATTTATATTTATATTATATGCTATTGTTTGGAATTTTTTTTGCACCCATTATTTTAAATTAATTAGTTTCCAGGATACTAGTGTTATAGGACAAACATTTTTCGAATGCAAGACTCGAAAGCTAATTAATTTGAGATCTTGGGTGAAATTTTTTTTCAAAAAGCATTATATAATATAAATATAAATATATAAAATATGTATATATATATATATATATATATATATATATATATATATATATATATATATATATATATATATATATGCCTCATCCTTCTAATTAGAGGGATGGGCATGTAAGGGGCACATAAGGTGAGAAGCACCTTATGTGCACCCCTCCATTTACTAGTTTATTAGTGCAATAATTAATGGGGTTTACACTTCTCATGTTGCATGAGAAGAAGAAGATTCCTACACACACATGAAATGGCGGGACTCACATCTTTTTATATTAAAAAAAAAACTCAAGCACGGAAATTGTGGGACCCACATCTTTTTTACCTATACATGAGGATACACTCCTCCTACAACATGAGAAGTGTATTTCCCATAATGAAATTAATGATTATATTAATGCACGCACAATCAGACTTAACGGTTGATTCCAAAGTTAATTAACATTTAATTTCATATTATCAATTTATTCTTGAAGAAAAAAAGTCATCAACTTTATCAATCAATGTGCGAAAAATCACGTTTGATTGACTAAGCAATCATATATTAAAATCATCAATCAATTGAATTGATGGAAATTTGCATAGACACTTAGAAATTGTGTTTAATGATAATTACTGGAATAATGAAAATATGAAGAGAACACTTCGTTTTCAAAATATTTTGGGATTGTTTATATCTTTTTATAGTGCCTGCTACCTTGAGTGATTTCAAAATCTACAACGGCTCCATTCTCTTCGTGGCTTCATCTCTTTCGGCTCTCTCTCACAGCAACTGAATGAGCGAAGCAAGAGCAGTGATACACCGACCATGGTGAAGGAATATAGAAGAACTCAGACAGCGAGTGGTCGGCGGCAACAACTGGTGGAAGCCGAGAAGATCTATGTTTTTCGCTTATTTGTTCTGCTCACATGCGATTTGCTTCCTCACAAAGTATGGCCTTTGTTGAGACTGGGATAGTAAATCAACAAATAAAATAAAAATTTGTGGGTTATTGGCACGATCATATTGAATTGAAGGTCAAATGGGTCAAGCGTTATTTCGCCAAAAAAGATTCTTAATAATTGAATAGAGCAAAATATTGCGTGTGTTAAAATTCAATCCGAGAAGTATTTCTTTTTTTCATTTATTCATTCATATTTTTCCTCTTGAAAGAGGTAAATTTATACAAGCAGGGTTAACAACCTCTGAGTATAGTAGTAGGTAACGACCTTTCAAATATTCTACTTTTCTAGATAACTTATTCTCATCTAAGAACAATAATTTAAATTCAAATACTAACTATAATTCAATTCAAATTCTATCTTCAACACTCCCCTCAAGTTGGTGCATGAATATTCGGTCATGTCCAACTTGCCAATCACTTCTTCAAGCATTTTTCTTGATAAGATCTGGAGCAGGAGCCATAAAAATAGACAACCAAAGACTTTTTAGGTTCAAGATTCATGACATGAGGGATAGAGAAGAAAGTTTCAAGCTTCTGTTGAGGAGTAAGAAAATTGAGGGTACTAAAAGGAGTGCGATTTAAAAGATAAGCAGGGAAGACTTCGTTTTTAGATTCAAACCATTCGAGTACATTCATCAATAAATGATACATAATAATAAGAATGAAAGAAAGAAGGAACTTCATAAGAATGAGAGAAATAAGGGGACTTCATAAGAATGAGAGAAATAAGGGACTTTATAAGATCGAATGAGAGAATTTAAGATGGGACTTTAGTAGGGCCCCAAACATCAGAGTAAATAACTTGAAAGGGAATGCAACTTTTATTCAAACTGGAATAAAAAGGGATTCGGTGGCTTTTAGCCATTTCAGAAGTAGAACACTGAAACTAGGAGGGATTCTTTGAAGAGTTCAAAGAGGAAAGTTTCATTGGATCCATCATAAAAGGTACGGAGTGCCGCATCACATATTTCGTAGGCCGATTCAAGGCGAATGAACCGCTTCATCAACGGTTGGCTCATGGATTCGATAAGCCTACTTTTCACTTTGTGTTTCTTCGTTGCACCAATTAGGTACCCAGATTTGTCTTGAATGCCGATACGCTTGTCCATTAACTGAGACCAAAGGGGATAGTTCGAGTCATCAAGGATAATGTTGATAGGAAAGGAGGAATTATCTTGCTGGATGATGATATTGGAAGGTGGACTAGAGGCGGAGGACGGTGGAGAAGGAAATTGATAGTAGAGTCAAGATTCTCCATGGGAAATTTGAGAAATTAGGGATTTGATTGGGTAACAAGAAAAAGAATATAGGACTTTAGGTTCCCTGAATTGAAACGCTCTGATACCATATTAAAATTCAATTCGGAGAAGTATTTCTTTCATTCATTCATATTTTTCCTCTTGAATGAGATAAATTTATACAAGTAGAGGTTAACAACCTAAGCACAATAATAGGTAACAACCTTTCAAATATTCTACTTTTCTAGATAACTTATTCTCATCTAATAACAATAATTCAAATTCAAATTTTATCCTCAATAGCGTGTGTAATCAGTATTATGGTTTTGCTCTGGATGATGATTCTTAGTTTTTGTTTTTGGACCTTTGATCTCTTCAAGTTGAGGTAAGTCAACTACAATATCTACCCCACCTAAACCTTTTTTAATAATAAAAAAAACTATAATATCTATTGTAATTATGTTAATTATTCTCTATAGGTTGTTGAACTAGTCGTGGCAAACAAATCATTTTCGGATGTAGTTGACTAAGAACCAAACTTATTTACAAGTAGAAATTGTTCCTGGCATCTGTAGGAATCTCACCAGAAACGCGAAAGCGAATCGTACCAACACGATGTAGGAAAATTTAAAACCTTCATCGTCTTGATTACCTGGAAAGATGCAGCAATTTGAAAGCCTCTCCACGAACAGTCGTAGTCCGCTCTATGATCGATCTTCCAGACTATCTCTCGAGGGGGATAGGATGGTTGTGTGGGCAACCGTTCAGATGATGAACGTCTGCCTCTAGGGTTTGTTTCTGATGAAAGCCTCATGTTTGTCTTTCTGTCACAAGGAGGTGAAAGTGGGTTTATATACTACTACATCCAATACCTAACCCTAAACCACATGGGCCATAGGGTTCTTGGGATGTAGTCTCACTTAAGCCTTATTGGGCTTAAGTGACTAAAGAGCACATTAACCCAACAATCTCCCACTTGCTCTTTAAGATACAAACTTGAGTTCGTAAACCCAAGACCATGTAGCCCATAAGCCATCATCATCTTATAATATACCCCATCCCTTGTCTCGAGCTAGCTTGGGGATCTACCATTTGTCATTTATCAAGGCTCATGATAATTTACAGAAGATTATCTAGTTCGGTGCTACTCCACTAAAAGCCCGAACGTGAACTCCAAGAATAATGACACTTATAACACGAATATGCATTACCCCTTTATAGAATGTCTATAATTTGATTGACCAGTTTTCTGTAACCCAATCAATTATTTATTCCCTTGACTGTGATGATTTCTCTAATAGATTACATGCACTGGCTAGTGTCTTCAATATCCAAGTACCGAAACATATCAAGAGGACATTTCCTATAAATTTCATGTTGTTTATCTCATAAACACCGATAACCAAATAGTCTCAATCTCAAAATACCAAGTTATTGGCCGTCATATAGATCAAACCTCACCCGTTGGTAAATCAAAGAATGAAAACTATTCGACTACCTATTTAAAATAAACTCAGGATTAAGAGCAACTACATGACTATAGTTATCGGAGATTTGATTCCTTATGACAAAAAGAACAACCTTAATCAAATCTCTCCTTGATCCATTCAATGTAAGTATTAACTCACACCAATATTTTATAATGATTCGGACAAAACCATTTCATAAAAATATTACGGCCTAAATAAAGTGCCCAACTTAATTTAATAGTCTGTGAACCTTTTCATCAATTGTGAGAACCTATGACTATGTCCTCTATGAACGTATCCATATGATCATATACTCCACAATTGATCCGGACCTTAGAGTTTGTAAATAGTGTGCGAAATAAATGAATAACACCTCATTTATAATATTCAGAAAAAAAATGCAATGTCATAATGACTTGCTCAAAAAGCACAAAATAACAAAGTGAAGTAACAACTATCTAAAGCTATAGCAAATCTGGAGTCCTCCTAAGACCCATAGATGTAACATGCCTCTCGAACACACGTTCGTGCAAACTCTTAGTAAAAGGATCGCAAGGTTCTCGTCGATGCTATCTTTGCTACCAATGTATCTCCTCTTTCAATTATGTCTCGGATCAAGTGGTACTTCCTCTGTATGTGTTTTTGTCTATTGTGATACCTTTGTTCCTTGGATCGTGTACTCGCCCCCACCGTTGTCACGGTAAAGTGTGATAGGACAATTAACACCGGTATCACTGAAGGTCCGTTAGGAACTTCTTTAACCATGCAGCTTCCTGCGGCCTCGTAAGTAGCTACATACTCAGCCTTTGTGGCAGAGTCAGCCACACATGATTGTTTTATACTTCTCCAACAAATGGCACCGCCATTAAGGGTAAACACATATCCTGAGGTGGATTTACTTGAGTCAATATCTCCTTGGAAATTTGAGTCCGTATAACCAATGGTTTCAAGACTCCCACTAGAATAGACCAACATATAATCTCTCGTTCTTCGTAGGTACCTGAGTATATGTTTAACCGCTACCCAGTGTTCCTCTCCAGGATTAGATTGGTATCGGCTTACTACTCCCACTGCATAGCATATATCTGATCTGGTACAAAGCATAGCATACATGAGACTACCTACTGCTGAAGCATAAGGTATCCTACTCATGTGTTCTCTCTGCTCAAGAGTTTTAGGAGATTGCTCCTTAGAGAGATGAATCCTATGCCTGAAGGGTATAATTCCCCTCTTGGAATTCTCCATGCCAAACCTGGCAAGTATTTTGTCGATGTATTTAGCCTGGGATAATGCCAAAACCCTATTCTTCCGGTCTCGCAAGAGTTTAATACCAAGAATATAATTGGCTTCCCCAGGTCCTTCATATCAAAATGCTTGCTCGGCTAGGTCTTTATGCCTAACAATACCTCTGTATCATTACCGATAAGGAGTATATCATCCACATAAAGTACCAGAAAAGATGCAGTATTACCTTGGATCCTTTTATACACACACGGCTCATCAGGACTTTTCTCAAAACCATAAGACTTAATGGCTTGATCAAAATTGATGTTCCATGATCTGGACGCTTGCTTAAGTCCATAAATGGACCTTTGCAACTTGCATACCATTTTTTCTTGCCCTTTGGCTATAAACCCTTTTGGTTGCTGCATATAGATTTTCTCTTCCAAATTTCTATTTAGAAAAGCAGTTTTGACATCCATTTGCCAAATCTCATAATCAAGATTTGCTACAACAAGTAAGAGAATCCGAATGGACTTAAGCATGGCAGCCAGCAAAAAGGTTTCTTCCTAATCCACACCTTCTATTTGGGAGTACCCTTTCGCCACCAATCTAGCTTTGAAGGTTTCAACCTTCCCGTCCGATCCTCTCTTTCTCTTGTAAATCCACTTGCACCCAATGGGTCTTACCCCTTCAGGTGCATCTACAAGAGACCAAACTGAGTTGGAATACATAGAATCCATTTCATGGTTCATAGCCTCAAGCCATTCCTGAGCATCAACATCTCCTAGTGCCTTGTCATAACTCATGGGATCATCATCTTCATCAATGATGACATCCTGATATGACTCACCCAACAAGAGAAATCTTGCAGGTTTACGAATCAATCTCCCACTACGACTTTGTCGCACTTGATGTTGTGCATCTACAGGGGGTCCATATTTTATGGGTTAACAATTTCTAGATGAGGACCCTCATTAAGTGGATTAACCAATTCATGATTTTGTTCTTCCAAAAGTTCATCATTATGCTGAACTTCATCATCATGCTGAACTTCTGGTTCTGTCTCTGGTTCCTGTGTATGTTCAGGTATATTTTCCCCTCTTTGAACAACCACAGGAATAAAAGCTGGAACCGCCTGAGGTTGTGGTGAAACTTGATCTGAAACTAGCTCATCAAGAATAACTGTACTCCTTGGCTTATAATTTGCCATATAGTCCTCCTCTAAGAAAGTCGCGTGAGTGCTCACTATGACCTTCTTTTCTTTTGGACTATAAAACAACCAACCTCTGGTTCCTTTAGGATAGCCTATAAACATGCATACTTCAGTACGCGAATCCATCTTATCTGGTTTCTGTTGCAAGACATGTGACGGAGCACCCCAAATCTGAATATGATTCATGGTGGGCTTACACCCTTTCCACAATTCTATTGATGTCCTTGAAACCGACTTGGACGGAGCCAAGTTCAATAGATACATAGCAGTTTCTAAGGCATATCCCCAGAATGAATCAGAAAGAGAAGAATAACTGAGCATAGATCTTGTCATTTCTAAAAGGGTTCTATTTCTCCTTTCAGCAACTCCATTCTGCTAGGGTGTCTTTGGAGAAGATAATTGTGAAACTATCCCCTCTTTGGTGGTCGTAATACCCGAACTCTCCGGATAGGTATTCACCCCCTCGATCAGATCGAAGAGTCTTAATTTGAACACCAAGATGCTTTTACGCACCTGACCTTGAACTCTTGGAATTTTCCAAAAGCTTCGACTTGTGACGCATCAAGTACACATGTCCAAATCTAGAGTAATCATCGTAAATGTGATGAAATACCGATACCCTCCTACGGCTTGGACATTTATTGGTCCACATACATCGGTATGTACCAATTCCAACTGAAGTGTGACACGTTTTCCCTTGGCCTTGAAGGATCTCTTGGTCATTTTACCCTCTAAACAAGATTCACATACTGGTTTCAGGGATTTCAAATTCCCACTTTTGACCAAACCTTGTATCCTGTTAGAGTTAATATGACCCAATCTCAAATGCCAAAGATAAGTTTCATTGGAAACTTTTCTTTTCTTTGAGGAATTAATATGCTCAATATCTCTCAATTCAACATGATTAACTTCACAGGGAACATGATTAAGGAAATAAAGACCATTAAACTTTACACCAGAACAAATAAAAGAAGATGAACTTCTTATTGAAAGCGAGGAATTAAACTCGAATGTCAAACCATGTTTATCCAAACAACTAACAAAAATTAAATTCCTCTTAAAATCGGAATAAATAAACAGTCTTCTAAAATCAAAGTTCTGCAATTATCAACAGATAAAATAACTTGTCCCACTGCTTGTGCAGACACAAGCTCCCCAGTTCCAAGCTTCAAAACTCGTTGTCCTTTACTTACAGGCAAGCTATGTTTGAACCCGCAAAGAGTAACAAACATGGTTAGTGGCTCTGAATCAATGATCCATTTATGATTGTAATTCTCCACTAAACAAGCCTCAATCACATTTAAATTACCCATACCTGGTTGATTCATACGTGGGCAATTTTTCTTCCAATGCCCCTTTTGTCTGCACTTGAAGCACTTGTCTTTTGGCTGCTTCATTGCAACTGTTTTGGCAACTGGAATACCTGATTTCTTCTTTTTCTTGTTCTTGTTCTTTCCTTGGGTTTCCCCTTAGGTTTCACAGAACTTTCACCAAAGCAAAAATGCACCGCCCATACCTTGACTAGAGATCGCATTCAAAGACTCTCAAGCTCGTGCATCGGTTGAGTGAGGTCAAGATTCATCTTATTCATATTATAATTCATCTTGAATTGATTGAAGTATTCAGGCAATGATTGCAAGAGAAGGTCAACTTTTACTTCTTGTTCAAATTTGACATCATGGTCTTCAGCCTTCTTGAAGTTTGCTATCAATGTTGGACAATGATCCTGCACACTTCCTCCAGACATAACTGTCTTGGTGACTGAATTCAGCGCATTTTTCCTAGCAGAGCTACTAGACGTAGCAAACATGCCATCAAGAGTCTGGAGCATTGTTGCTCCTCTCTCAATCATGCTCACTTGCTCCTGAAGATGATTGGCGAGACTGGCTAAAATATAGCAGCGAACTGCCACATTCGCCTTCTCCCATCTTTCCTTATCTTGCTGAAATTGAGTCTGTAGCAGGCTGCGCTGGCATAGGGGTAGTTAGAACAAAGTTGAGCTTTTCAAATTGAAGAACAATATCCAAATTAGTTTTCCATTGTTTGTAGTTTGTACCATCCATAGGTTTTTGGCTCAAGATTGTAGCTAAAGGATTGAATGAAGACATTTTTCCGAAAATAAGGAAAAACACACTAATTACAAACTATAATTAACAACAAACGAGATATAGCGTTAGTAGATTCTAATAACTACTATTCGTTTATTGTTTAACAATCCATTAGTTATCTTTACAAGGCTTACGATGGGCAAGATACTTGTAAAACTAATACTGTCATTTTGGGCCTTCAGTTCCATTGCCAGAGCCTCGATGGGAGGGTTAACAATTTTACCAAAGTTGAATGTATTTAACCATTGTTTACTTTCAAAATTATCTTTAGTGTCTAAGTTTTGCCAACGATGGGCCGTACAAACTTTACTAAAATTTTGAAAATATTAGGGTTTAATCTAGCGAAATTCGATTATCCTTATCTGATGAGGATTCAGCGATAACCATTTCACTAATAAACCCACGATTGGGGCCTGTAGGTTTTAAAATTAAATGCTTAATTAAAACCTTCACTCATTCAATATTTTAAATTTAGAATTTTCAATTTCCAAGAATTGTTCAATTTAGAGTATTCTTTGTGTGAGATCAACATCTTTAATTGAAATCATTAGGTATCTAAAATCCAGTCATGATTGGTAGAGTGTGCTTCACATGACCATTTTAAATAATCCACAAATTACTCTCAAAATACAATTCTCTTAGGAAATTTCCTGGATTATTTGTCTAGATTTTAATTCCACAATTAATTAATCCAATTATTATTCTAGATTTTAATTTAAAATCATAATAATTTATAATTAGTTTAGTAGATAACCTAAATAATCTCGCATAATAACTATCATACTAGTCGATTTAAGACATAATAGCTACTATGCAGTTATGACATGTGATTATGCAACAATATGGCATCTTCCTACTCTATATGGCATGTTATTGCAAACATTATCTTAATCGTACATATAATTCATACAATTCAATAAAAGCATTAAATAATTAAATAACTAACTTTAATCCTTGGCTTTCCTATTTAGAATAAAAATAAGAATTACAACTTTGGAATTTCTCTTTCGTCCAGTCCATAGTATCTGTCTCAAGCCCCTTTAGGGCCCAAAAGCCCAAAGACCCACTCCTTGGTGAGAAAACCCTAGGATGCAAAAGAGGAACCCTAGCCGTCAGGTCTGCCGCGCCGTCAGCCGAAGTCATCTCAGCAAGAAACTCTAGGGGAAGGACCGTCATAGGGAGACGAGAACACGGCCGCTGGAACCACCCAAAAAGGGTGGCCCACGCGCCCTCACGCGCGGCTCCACTGCCGGAGCGTGAAGGCCACTCGCAGAAGCTTGTGGCGGCGCGTGGTGGCTCTCCTGGCCTCGGTCCACCCACCATTTTGCTCGTCTTTCCGTCCTCTTTCCAACCATATATGGATCGTCCAAATCTGAGGTCCAGAGGTCCACGAAAAGTGTCTGACAGTGTCGAATGTTCATTTTTGTTAAATATGATTAGTTTTGATGATGTCTTATATAGATACCATTATCCAGAGCAAAAAGTTTGTATCATATACATTGACTAACTACCTTGTTTAATATAGATTAGTCCAAGTTGAATCATGAAGAATAATCCAGAATGAAGAACTTACACAATATAATGGAAATATCAACATTCAAGTTCTTGTGATACTGGACGTCTCTTTGATCAAGTAGAAGTTGGAATAGCTTAATCCGGAGTTAAATAAAGCTATTTGAAGCATCATCATGAATAGTATCGTATACATGAATAGTACACTGTATACATAAATAGTGCCATACAGTATGAACAGTGCCATACGAATCAGTATGTGTTTGCTACAGTGCTTTTGCTCTTGAAATGAGTTGCCTCGAGGTGCTCCACTAATTGCCTCAAGTCATTTCTCCAAATTCACTTAGAATGGCAAAATCGTAATTATGTTGAAGTTCAGTTTTAATGGCAAAATCATAATTTTGATGAACTTCTTATTTTGCCTCCAGTCAGTCTCCACGCATGACTCGACATTACTCACATATGAAAAATAGCATTACTCGAGTAGGTACGCAAGTATGTCTTTATTCAAACTACTCGTTTGACTCGTTTCACATTTCACTTGGGCGAGCTTCGGTAATTCGATGATATCTCCCAAACCAGAGATCGGATTGAGGTGAAACCAGTGGTATATGCAACTAGACATCCCATGCGTCATTTTTATAATAAATTCAAGCCAAAAGGAGGTCATATGAATGATCTATGAATTTTATAAGATGACAGTGAAATCAACGTCATACAGCAGACCAAGCTTCGGTAGTTTGAGTATAGCTTTCAAACGACAAATCCAATTGAGCTGAAATCGGTTCCATTTGAAACTAGACTCCAATACCTTTCCAAAAACATCAAGATCACAAAAAATTAAGATATACGGAAGGAGATATGATGTTTTGAAGTTGACAGTCTGTTCTGGATGCTGAAACAACGCTGGATAAGAACAACCTCCATTCATCTGATGTTAATGGACGAAATACAACTAGTTTGGAGCTGATTCTTTTTTCATTGGAAAGAAAACATCAATAGCTATCCAGGGATATATCATTTGTTAATTTTAGAGCTATATACGAATAGATATGGCTACTAGAAGTTGAGTTATGTTTTGAAACATTGATATCTCAAGTAATATTTTCTGGCTCCGCAAGTAATTCTGGGGAAAGCCTCTGAAGGTTCTATTTCTTAAAGAAATAAGATATTACTCCACCAAAAAGCAAGATTTGTGTCAGAAGCATTTAATGCAGTTGCAGAAAAACAAACAGAAGCCTCAACGGCTACTTTCAACAGACACAATAGCGAAGCACTTGATGGAATGAGATAAACGACAAAACATTCAAATTCATCAACAGATACGCAAACAGAATTAAAGCGTGTAGCAGTCGAAGACAGCTATTATTCTGACTCATCTTCTGTAAAAGTAGGCGAATGCATTTTTTAATGAAGGCGCGGACATTTAAATCTCTCAACGGACATATTCAAATACTCAAACGGACAGATTCAAATCCTTCAACGGTCTTCAAACTTCAACTTGTATAAATACCGAAGGATTGAATTCATCAAGGCAGAACACAGAGACACGAGCTTACATCTTCAAAATGTCAATACTCTGATATTCACTTACTCTCTATTCTTAATGCTTACATAGTTTACCGTAGAGAGTGAAATGATTTGAATTGTACTTCAATGTTTATTTATTCACTTCTGAGAGAGAGAAGATTTTTCTGTAAACATTCTATCTGAGAGTTACTCAAGATTGGGTGATCTTGAGCGGGAAACACACTGTGTTGATTACAGCTTGTAAGGGGAGTGAATGTTGGTGAGAAGATTACTTCGATACAAAGTGTGTAATCAAGCGGGTGTATTGATTACAGTTTGTAAGGGGGAGTGAATCCTAGTGAGAGGATTACTTCGAGTACAGAACGTGTAATCAAGTTGAAAGCATATAGTGGATTGAAATCTCAGGAGGAGCCTGGGGACTGGACGTAGGTCATCGTGGATTGGACCGAACCAAGATAAATCATAGTTTGCATATTCTCTTCCCTAAACTCTTATATTTCCAGCATATATATTTGAATGACTGATTATTGCTTTATAAATTATTATTGTCATTCGAATTGCTTTCAGTAAGTTACGAAAAGATTTATCAAAGTTCCTAAAGTTTTATCAGACACCCAATTCACCCCCTCTTGGGTGATAGCTAGGTCTAACAATTTTCTTGCAGTTTCTCGATCTCGAACTTTTACATAAATTAAAAAAATACACAGAAATTGTGAAAAAACATAAGATCAAGCAAGGAGGAAACCTAATCATTTGGGATTAGCCTCCTTGTTACAAATCGAGAAATACACGAGAAAATCAAACCATGGATTAAAGTGATTAACCGATTAAAATTAAAACTAATATCAAATATGAATTATAAACGAATAATCACCATGGAATAAATAACAAATATAGAAAGAGATGCCATATTTTTCAAAAAAAAAATAGAAAAATCTGAAATTAATCACATGGAAAAAAATCAAAACTGGTTCTTTTCCTCATCGAGATCCGGCTCTGATACCAATTGTTGGAATCTCACCAGAAACGCGGAAGCGAATCGTACCGACACGATGTAGGAAAAGTTAAAACCTTCATCGTCTTGATTACCTGGAAAGATGCAGCGATTTGAAAGCCTCTCCACGAACAGTCGTAGTCCGCTCTAAGATTGATCTTCCAGACTATCTCTTGAGGGGGATAGGATGGTTGTGTGGGCAACCGTTCAGATGATGAACGTCTGGCTCTAGGGTTTGTTTCTGATGAAAGCCTCATGTTTGTCTTTCCGTCACAAGGAGGTGAAAGTGGGTTTATATACTACTACATCCAATACCTAACCCTAAACCACATGGGCCATAGGGTTCTTGGGCTGTAGTCTCACTTAAGCCTTATTGGGCTTAAGTGACTAAAGAGCACATTAACCCAACAACATCTAATTTAATATCAATCAATTTTCTAATTAGTTTATTATTGTTGATATGTTAAATCCCATTTTTCCTGAAAAGACAATTAAACCTTTATCCATGTTTTTCATGGTCAAATTATGGGGTTTCCGTCTATACATATTTCTATATGAATAATTACCCAATTCTTCATGTTTATGACTTACAAGGAGAGAAGGATCACTTTAATTGGACCTTTGACTTTTTGAGGAATTGTTTGGTGACTAATTATCCTCTTTTTGAGGATCTGATCGTGTTTTTATATAGTGTAATAAGGCTTTGTGGCTCTATATTACTTCTGTATCTTTTTCATGGTAAAATTGGGGGATTTCTAGAAATACCGTATCTTCTTTTTACACGCAGGTGTAGAAAAAGAAATCCAATGACAAATTTTAGCAATATATCTCTCAATTTTAGGTGATGTAATTTATAAAAATATTTGATTATATTATTTTTTATAGGATTTTCACTTTAGGCGGGGAGGTCATAAAGGATTTTTCCACCTTTCACAATCATTGAATTATATTTATTTCGAGCAACACATTGAAGTAAATACTTGTTTCTATTACAAAAGAATTCATGGTACTCTATGGGTGTGCATGGCAACCATTCTGTTCTCCAGCACTATTTCTGAGATGAAACAATTTTTTTTTGATTCTGTGCCTTGGAAGAATTCTGAGAATCAAAATTACGTTTGTTAACTTATTTTACTTTTACTCCGAGAATCAGAATTACAATTACGTTTGTCAACACTTTTTTTTTCATTCCAAGAGTTGGTGTTAAAAAACTGCATCGTTTTGCTCTGGACCAAAATTAGTCTCAGATTTCAGAGCTTGTGGAAGCTTGACACTTCCAGATAAAAAGGACCATTAAAATTTGCACTACATTATCATCAATCACATAATTAGGAAGTCATTTCATATGCAAATGGTTTTGAAAGTGATAAAAAGCCTTTTAAGTGTCTTTTAATAGTCGAATTACAAACTTCAAAAACTAACTTGCCAAAACAACAGAAATATCAACTTGATTGAACCAAAAAAAATGAAGCAATTCATTAAAGTTTCCAATTTCATCAACTTCTCTCAAATTCGGAAGGTCTCTCCTGTCAATTTTCATTTCGACTGTCTGGTTTTTAACAGGACGCCGATTTGATGCCGATTGAAGAACCCGAAGTTGCTGCAACCCACAATTATTTCGGAATCTCCCTCCCCTGCATCGGAGAACCAGGAAAGGACTCTCGTGTTGTTCAAGCCCGTTAGTCACTCTCTGATGTTCTCTCCTTCATCTTTCCCTTTCACTGTCGATTCTGACGTTGTTTCTGCAATTAACAGTATGCGTTCAATCTTCATCTTCTCTGTATGCTTTTCCTTCTTTCTGATACCTGATTTTCACAGATCAGCGTCCTTGGTTGAGGCAAAGTGTAGAGGATGAAGCAATATGCAGGGATGAGAATAATCGCGATCGTTTGGCTCAAGGTCGAAGGATTATGGTTTTTTTTTTGGAGAAAAAGTAATTCTGATTTTGTGCCTTGGAATAGAGAAGCAAAAATTTTTAGCTTCTTTTTTTTTTATTCCCCAGCACAAAAAATAAATCGGTTCATCCCGGGAACAAGAAAAAAAACCGGATTTACCAAACACAATTCCCATCCATTTTTATTCCCGGGAGCAGAAATTAAAAAAGAACTCATTCCGGGAGTGTTACCATGCACACCCTATCTGTTATGAAAACAAGCTTTTCAATCGCCTGATTGAAAAAAGTGATATACCTATACATATTGGTTATTACTTTTCATTTTGATGATTTTAATTTAAAAACTAATTAAAACAAGATGCTGCCTTGATATATAGAGGTCCAAATTCAAAAATCAAATCCTACATACTCTTCCCAAGCATCAAACTTGAAAATTTTGTAAGTAATGAGTATTCACAACACAATATACTACACATACTACTCTGGTCCTATTTATAAGTCCACTTTGACCAAAACATTGGAAAAATCAATATAGGGGCCCTTTTAAGGGAAAAAACCCCAAAAAGGGCTCCAACATTCTGAAAACCCCAGAAAGGGCCCCAAGGCCCTTTTTGGCATCTGAATTGACACTTATCCGTCGACGTATAAGCTTGTCAGTGGCACCAATTCAAATGCCAAAAAGGGCCCTTTCTGGGTTTTTCAAAATGTTGGGGCCCTTTTTGGGTTTTTTTCCCTTAAAAGGGCCCTCATATGGATTTTCCCCAAAAAAATTGGTCTTATTTATAAGTCCAGTTTCATGTAATAAATAATATTGTGACAATTTTACCTATATTAATTGTACCAATGAAGATAGAGAGAGAAGAAACAGTTGAAAAATATCAAATCCTAAATGAAGGTAAAGTTGAAAATTTACCCCACAATCATTGAGGTAACTACTTTTCCTTGGTATGTGAGATTTGGTCAAAGTGGACTTATAAATAGGACCAGAATGGTACCCCACAAACAAAATCATCATATACAGATGTATCACACACACTTTCACCAAATTTGAAATTAATGCACACAAATCACACAAAGAACAACTCCAGAAAATCATAGAATCTCTTGTCACAACACTACAAAAAAACAGACCATTAGTAGCGGTTAAAATGACCTATTTGTAGCGGTTTTAACCGCAACACATGACATTTGTAGCGGTCTAAAAAATCCGCTACTACATATATCATGAACGCAATTGTATTTGTGGCGGTTAAAAGTAACCGCCACTATATGACGCCAGACTGACACCTTGTTCGACAATTAGTCGCGGTTATTTGACCGCCACAAGTGGAGATTGACCAGGATAGAAGCGGTTACGCAACCGGAACTAGATATCACCAAAGGTTTCAAAATTTGTCGCGGTTACAAGACCGCTACATATATTCCCGCCAAATTTTGGGAAAAAAAAATTGGCGCCAATTTTGTATCGTTTAGTTGACCGCAACAAAATATATCCCGTCATTTTGCGGAAAAAATTGGGCGGCAATTTTGAACATTTAATTATTGTAGCGGCGTGAAACCGCTACAAAATATTCCGGTCATGTCATATATGTTCGTTTTTGTAGCGGTTCCCTAACCGCTACAAATAGTTGGAATTTAAAAAAAAAATAGTAATTAAAGTAATTAGTTACTTATTGTATTAATAATAAATTTATATTTTTGGAGAAAATAAATCATATTAAAATATGATATTTGATTACGAAGCTTAATATATAATAGAAAACAATAAGAATAATAAGAATATGTAGAAAGTAGAAAGAATGTATTAATTAAAATATAATTAATTCTATAGAAAATGTGAGTGAAAGTGGAATAATATATACGAGAAAGTGTAAAAAATACGAAATGCACCTGCAAAACAACAAAAGTTAGTACCAGTAGGAGGTAGATAAACAATAGAATTGATACGGTTTAACGGCACTTACCCCCAAACACTTAAGCTATTTGAGAAAACGTAAAACTATAAGTAAATATGAAGAGAAAACCGAAGTTGAAGTAGGGATCGAGTAGAAGAAGAAGCAAGTCGCACATTAAGTGAGGGTGGGTGGGGGTATTTATTTTGATATCTGCGAATCATTTTGTAGCGATTTAGTACAATTTTTGTAGCGGATTTATTTAGTAGCGGTTAGTGACACGTCATTAGTAGCGGGTGTGTTTGTAGCGGATTTTGTGGTGTTGTAGCGGTTTCATGACCGCTACAAATATTATTGTGGTTTTTTTTTTTAAAATAAAATATTTAAATATTTAAAAGTTAATAAGAAATCAAAATAATAAATAAATAAAAAATCGAATACGAATATTAGACTAAAATAGAATAATATGAGAATACAAAAAGAAAATAGAATGAATATAGAATATAATATATAGAAGTATAGAAGAAAACATGAGTCGAATTAATGACGAATCAAATGATGAATCAAATAACAAAAAAAGTAGACCAAAAACAATTATAAGAAGATTACAGATTAACTATCCATTGCATAATTTTTTCTCTCAATCTTCGTCACCATCCCTACAAAGAGAGTTTGTATAAAATGTTGCGTGTGAGTTGAATATGTTTGAACACAAATAAAAATTTGGTTAAATGTTATTATGTCATAAAACGTATATTAAAAAACTTACCAACTATAGGTAAATTGTCATCGCCGTCTGGGAAGAAGTTGTCGAAACTGGCTGGCTGGAACGGCTCACAATCATAAGCGACGTTATCACCATCGCCCATATCGTAAAGGTCCCGAGGCTTTAAGTGAACCACCATATTCCAATCCATG
Organism: Acacia melanoxylon; assembly: GCA_019022615.1. Lineage (NCBI taxonomy): Eukaryota > Viridiplantae > Streptophyta > Magnoliopsida > Fabales > Fabaceae > Acacia > Acacia melanoxylon. Next base: position 812,097 of record JAFJYJ010000072.1, read on the forward strand.
TGCCTCTCATCGGCGACATAATAAACCTGTTGGGCCTCTGAGGCAAGAATATACGGCTCGTCATCTTCAGACTGACCAGTGTGAATAGGCCGGGAGAAATTCACCGATGTGATGCCTAAGTCATCTGTCGTGAGTCCTCGGGGCGTTGTCGTATTCGCCCACAAACACTTGAACAGCGTCACGGGGAAAAGGCCTTGGTAAGTTATCTTGACCACATCAAGCAGCTTTCCATAATATGGGACGTCACCAAACTGCATGTTGCCATCACTGCTGCTCGCATAACTCCTCGTCCCAAACGTGCCATATACACCTGAGTTTTTGGTCAGTAGTCCCTGATCTCGTGAAACGGTGCAAAACTTGAAACCATTGACATTGTATGCCGTAAATCTTTGGGCGTGGTCAAGCGAGCCGAGTGCGAGAGCTCTGAATTCTGGTGAGTGCGGGTTGTGGTCGTTCATTATTCTCCTCCTAAACCATCAGGGGAATTCTCTGTGGACCTTTTTATCAATTTCAAAGGATGTCTGCGTACGGATCCTCAGTTGACGCTTCACATGACTCCTGAATTCCCTGCAATTAAACATGCGATGACGAGCATGAAATTTGAGTATAAAATGTAAAGAAATATATAGGATAACATATAAATAAATAAATAAATATATATATATATTTGTGTGGAATCCTTACTGAAGGTACGGTTCAACTTTAGTGCAATTGATCAAGACATGTCTATGTGCTTGAATCTTCTCAAGTGCCGTGAGTTTGAAATTCTCACTTCTGCCAATTGGTTTACTAACACGAGGGACTAACAACTTTGTTCCTGATGGCTCTGGCTTAGGACAATAATCAACACGAGGCGGTCGGTTGAATGACGTCTCAATGTCATCAAAGTACTTGGAACAAAAATACAAGACCTCATCCCCAATATAGCCTTCTGCTATTGAACCTTCAGGCCACGCCTTATTCCTCACATAAGACTTTAGTTTCCCAAGAAACCTATAAATTAATGAAGGGAAAATATCGATCCATCAATGGTTAGACTTTATTTAAAGTAATTAATTTTAAATGAGTACCTCTCAATTGGATACATCCATCGGTAGTGAACCGGGCCGCAAGCTTTGTTTCGTGAACAAGGTGTACTTTGTCAGTGAACCATGACCGTGAAGAATGACGGAGGAAAGATCATCTCCAAATGACATAGCGTAAGAATGATTTTCTGTTGCAGCTGGTCGAGCTCTTCCACGATCAAAACCTTGGAACACAACTTCCAAAAGAAAGTACAAAGCTCGACCAAAACGATCGACACATCCAGTGGCAGTGTATTTTTTATGGCCAGAGGAAGTAACTGTTGCATAAGCACATGTGAGTCATGACTCTTCAGCCCTGTGACCTTTCGAGCCTGCACGTCAACACATCGTGAAATGTTGCTTGAATACCCATCAGGAACTTTTATCTTCTTCAACGTCGCGAGGAAGATTTCCTTGTTCGGTTTTGTCAGGGTGAATTTTGCCGGTTGAAATCTGTCATGCTCATCCGGCCATGCATCTCCACGAACCCCCATCTCCCGTAAATCTTTCCTCGCTTGAAGATGATCTTTTGACTTGCCTGGTTCATTCAGAATCGTGTACAACACATTGTCACACACATTCTTCTCAATGTGCATGACATCCAGACTGTGTCGGAGCAAATTATCTTTCCAATACGGAAGAGTGAAGAAGACGCTTATCTTTCGCCATTCTTTGGGGCGCGAGAACCGAGCGCGCGGGCGATCTTTGTGTCGGCCTTTGCTGCATCATCTTTTTTCCCACACTCAAATTCAACATCCACAAGCTGCTCTATGATTTCTGCACCGGATAAATTTCGAGGAGGTCCTCTTTTTTCCTGTTACCCATTGAAATGATTGCGTTGCAACCTAAACCTGTGTGCACCATCGAGAAACCTCCGATGACCCATGAAGCACCACTTGCGACTGTGAGGAAGGCGCACCGAGTCAGAGTCAAAATTGCAAGCCGGACACGCAAGGCCGGTATGCACATTCTACCCGGAAAATGTTCCCAGTCCAGGGAAGTCACTGATAGTCCACATCAACGCCGCACGCAAGTTGAACAATGTCTTCTCGTGCGCTTGATACGTCTCGACCCCAACATCCCACAACTCCACCAACTCCTTGATCAGCGGTTGGAGGTACACATCGATGTTATTTCCCGGTGCCTTTTTGCCTGGAATGATCATGGACATAATGAAAGAACTCTGTTTCATACACATCCAAGGCGGCAAGTTGTAACGTATCAAAACAACTGGCCATATACTATAGCTTGTGCTAAGATTCCCAAACGGATTAAAACCGTCGGTCGCCAATACAAGACGAACATTTCTCGGGTCCGCCGCAAACTCAGGAAAGTCTGAGTCGAACGCTTTCCAAGCTTCAGCATCCCGTGGATGTCTGAGTTTACCATCTTCGCTCTTGTCAGCTTCATGCCACCTCATATGCTTAGCTGTCTTAAACGACATAAACAGTCTTTGTAAGCGAGGTTTTAAAGGAAAGTACCTTAAAATCTTTGCGGGTTTCTTCTTCTGCTTATTTCCTTTCCTAACTGTTCTGAACCTCGAAGTATGACACTTCTTACAAGTCTCCCTCCGAGCATCCTCTCCCCAATAAAGCATACAGTCGTTGGGACAGCATCGATTTTTCGTAGTTCGGGCCTAATCATTGATTACCTTCTTGGCCTCGTAGAAGGTTGTGGGAATGTCCGCGTCAGGGAAAGTATCTTGTAGTAATTCCAGCAACATCGACATTGCCTTATCAGTGATCTCACACAAGCACTTGATATGGTACAATTTGATCAGAAAAGATAATTTTGAGTATTTCTGACAACCTTGATACAAAGGACGATCGCTCTCATCCATTAAAGCGAAAAATTCCTGAGCTACATCATTCCTGAAGAAAACTGGTTCTGGACCCTGAACTTCTGCCGTGAAGTTTTCGTCCTGAACACCGAAAGCATCGTGAACAGCTTCATTAACCGGATCATGTTGATGTCCTTGATTTGCTACTTGTGAGGTTTGAGGAAGATGATCCCCGTATCTCATACCACGCTTCTCACCATGAACTTGCGAATGTATATCCTTCGGGAAAGGCTTGATAAGAAGATGTTCCATAGCGTCTTCTCACGTTTGCCACTTCTTAAACTTGCATCTATAACAAGGACACACGATCTTGCCATTAATGCTAGCGTGAGAGAAGGCGAAATCTAAGAAAGTTTTCAATCCCGCTAAATATACAGGAGAACTACGCGGTAGCTTGATCCATGACTTATCCATTTGTAGTTAACAAAGCTAGGACACAATATAAATGTAGAGAGAATGTTTAATTACCTTCATAACGGCACCTGAGATGTTTAAATGCAACATGCAAACACTTTGTAGCGGTTAAATAACCGCTACAACAACCGTCACAAATATAAAAATGCCATTAGTCGCGGTTCCTAAACCGCTACAAATGTTGAATTCAAAATCCCGCCAAAATTTAGTAGCGGTTTAGGAACCGCCACAAAAACCGATACAAATTACAGATTTTGAATTCATAGGTTTAAATGAATTCATAGGTTTAGCAAACAAAATGTTAAGTGAAATTATTTATAGGTTTAAATGATTTCTTGTAACCTATATTTCAAGTACATTTAAACTATAAATTAAGTTAAACTGTTAAATAATTTAAACCAAATGTAAACAATAAATTAATTTAATCAATATTTATATTTTTAAACTACACTCAAACAAAATTAATTTAAAGAAATTTGTCACAATAAATTAACTCATGTTTAAAAAAAACTTAAACTACGATTAATAAAAAAAAAGTACCTGTCCCTCTGGACCCCTCCGATAGTGGACAAAACCCGCCTGATCATTTGGGTCCACGCATCATCCGGGACGTTCTCGATCGACTGCCGCAGAGGCATAGTCGAATCTCCATTACGCGCGTTGTAGAGACGACCCCTCCGGCTCTTCCACCCTCACACATTTTCATGAGTACGTACCTCTTATGGATGGCTCGGACGTTAAACTTTTTCTCCGTATCATAATTTAGTTAGTAATTAAGTAAGAAATGAATAAATACATAAATAAACCACAACTTATTACTATTAATATTTGAATTTAATTAAACAACATAAGTTACCTGAACAACATCACTAAACACTTTGTTCTTGTTCTCCGATGGAATCTTTTTCCAATCGTGGAAAAAGATCGAAAACCATGCCCAATTCCCGCCCAATTCTGACAGGAATCGATTCATCAGATGACCACCATTGCCGATCGGCTGGTCCGTGTCCGTGTTCCAGGGGACTATGACGCGATAGTCGTCCATCTGAGTGACCGCGACAACATCCAGCGTCCTCCTGCTGATGTTCCCATGTTTATCTGCACAATTATAAACACATTGTTGTATTGCGTTTAAATAAATTCAAATTACAGGTAAGCAAATTAAATTAATTTTTTTGACAAAAAACTAATTATATTTACGTTCGACATCCACCACAAATCCGGTGGAACGCGAAGACGACGGTCGGGGGTTCCCTTGGTCCCCTCATTCTCCACATCGAGAAACCGCTCCGCCTCGGCTATGAGAATCTCAATATGAATCTCCGGATTTTGGTCCATGTCGTCCAGCGACAGACTTGGTTCTTGTTCTCCAACTACAGTGTCTAGGTTTGGGATTTTCTCATCTGCAAAGAGGGCATCAAACTCCCTCCCCTCCACTTGAGGGGGCGGAGGGGGGATATTTACAGGCCCTCGCCCTCTCGTACGGCCCCCTCTACTACTGCTACCCCTTATAGGCCTTGTCTCTCGATCAAAAACTTTCTCTTTTCCCTTGTCGTTAGAACCCATGATGTAGAAAGGTACAAGTTGAAAGGTGAAAAATCAAAACCTTGCGCGCGGGATTTTCAAAATGAGAGGAATAGTTAAAAAAACCGCTACATCTGTAGCGGTTATTGTGTATAACCGCGACAAAATCATAAAACCTGTTGCGGTTTAGTGTAAACCGCAACAACAACCGTGACAAATGTGCCTCGTTCTTCGTGAAAACTTGTAACCGCGACAAATTAGAGACTTTTACAATTCTGTTGCGGTTGGAGTCAATTAACCGCAACAAAATCGAGCTCATTGCTATTCTGTAGCGGTTAAATCCAAACCACTACAAAGTTACTTTTGTGGCAAAAAAATCCAAACTATTTGGTTTGTCAGTCAAACCAAATAGTTTGGTGAAAATATTATTTATAATGATACAAATTTCATTTAATTTATTTATCTTCTTCGGTTTCTCCAAAACCGGAAAGTAATAAGTTATAAATAATTAATTTACAGAAAATAGTCTAACATGCACGTGAAGATTCACGTTCAGTATAGCCACCAATCTCCCTGGAAACACTCACTGACTCATTTTGATCAGAGATATTTTACAGAGAGAATGATGGCTATAATGAAAATCAATCTTCGATGCACGTTCGACTATCTTCAGAAAAGTAGAAGTCTTCTCGTCAGAGACAAAAAAAAGATCAAATCTGGATTGTCACTGAAGGAACCTTCTCGGCTACAAAGAAGATAGAGGCAAATATCTGCCGCACTCATCTCTCGACATAAGAGATCACGGCGGTAGATATCTGCATGTCTTCGACTACTCGGCCGAGAATGTTCATTCAGCGACAACGTAGATTTGGTATTTTCTAAAAATTTATAATTATCTGTACGGACAGATTATCTATATATAGCAAAAAAATTTGTAGCGGTTATTGGACAAACTGCTACAAATTTATATTATCTACCGCGGTTGTAGCTTCATTTGACAACCACTGCGACAAAACGCTGTCGTTCCGCTATCCTGTAGCGATTTCTTGCTATAACCGTTATAGAATTACAGAGACAAAGTTCGTGCCAAACGTTGGCGCCAAACTTGTGGCGGTTTTTCCATAAAACCGCAACAAAGTTTGCACCACAGAGATTCGCGCCATAACGCGCCAAGCTGGTGCCACATTTGTAGCGGTTTACTTTAGAGTAACTGCTACAAATATCTCAGCAAACATTAATTTGTTGCGGTTCATTAAAAAACCGCAACAAAAATGCGGTAAAATAGTGATTTTGTAGCGGTTAGTGATAACCGCTACAGATGGACCGCGACAAATGATAGTTTTTTTGTAGTGCAAAAAAGGACTTCATGGATTGTATTAAAAAAAAAGGTTTAAGTATCAATTTTACCCCTGAAGTACGTGCCCAGGAGCAATTTTGCCTCTGAAGTTTTCGGCGAAGCAATGTTGCCCACGAAGTATAAAAACGTAGCAATATTGCCCCTCCGTTAAAAACCCTAACGGTCAACTATTGACTGTTAGGGTTTTTAACGGAGGGGCAACATTGCTACGTTTTTATACTTTGGGGGGCAAAATTGCTAGGTTTTTTTGGAGTAATTTTCACCCGAAGTATAAAAACGTAGCAATGTTGCCCCTCCATTAAAAACCCTAACGTTGACCGTTAGGGTTTTTAACGGAGGGGCAACATTGCTACGTTTTTATACTTCAAGGAAACATTGCTACGCCGAAAACTTCATGGGCAAAATTGATACTTAACCCAAAAAAAGAAAGGACTTTATGGTTGATGCTGCGTTTTAAGCATGTGAAAGGGAAGTAAGTCCAAAGACAGCACAAGGAAGTAAGGGAAGAGGAAAAAAAAAACAAAAGGGCAATTCATTACCCTCAAGTAGTTCTTGCTAGGATTCTAGTTAATAACAATCGAAGCAAAAATATAGGGTAAAATAATTAAACAAGTAGATTATGAGAGAAAGAATAATTCAAAGGCTTTGAAGGATTTAGGCCCTATTTAGATCACTGAAAATCCGACGATGAAAAAGGAAAATTCAAATTTTCAGCTGGCGGCGGCCGTTTGGATCGAATTTTCTGTATGAAAATATTTTCCTGCGAGGCGCCATTCTCCCACGTTTAAATGAAAATGGGTTCCCACCTTTTCCACCACTTATGAAAATGGCCGAAAGTCAATTTTACCCCTGATGACACGACTAGTTGTATAAAAGGATGAGCATGTGACACCGGGAAAGTTGCAAAATTTGTTTGAGAATATTCCAATCGCATGTAGCATGGATACGGGTGCCGCTGGAACATAGATAGATGAGATGAGTGGTGGGTTACTTTGAATCTTTTGTAATGTGTCCGATATTTTTTGGGTTATTTTTGTGCATTTTGATAGTTGGGTTAGTTTTGTTGCCCATATATATTTTTGTAAATGTAATCTGTGTGATTGCAATTGACAACTGCAGACACACAATATCATGTATGCAACCACGTCTAAGTTATCGTTTAAGTAACCCTTTTTTTCCCTCGACGAGATCCCGGTCCTCTGTTCAATTCACTCAATACAAAGGATCGCGAAATTTGCACACTCGACATTGTCTATGAATGCTTATAGGAACTAGCGAAATACGATACTACTTAGGAACACGAGTTTGGATACGTGGGGAATAATTCTATCTCAAATTTGGAATAGTTTGATGAGTGGGATGTAGGATATTTTGCCTAGGAGTTCTTCATCCTTATTGTGGTATTTTTCTTTGAGCAACCGACACTCCAAATGTGAAGCTTTCTTAAAGAACAGGCAGTTTGGCATAATAACTTGTCACAGAACTCAATATGAAGTTCCCTCAAACTTGGCACAAAGATCTCTTTTGGAAATAGTGTGTTAGTATGTTAAAAGAAGAAGTCAGCTTCATCTTGTCTCTGTATCTCAGCGAGAAATATAAGTTTCCTTCTCTAGAATATATTAGATGAGATGTGCATATGTAAATATATATTCAGAATATGTAATAGACCTGAAAATTTTGGCATTGAAAGTTTTGAATGGGAATAGATTATCAGAATCTATGATCACTTTCCAAGAAGTCACAGTAAAAGAATATGTACCTCAAGGCCAAGCACTACGACCTTTGTTGCAGTAAAAGAATGTGTATCTTCATGACCATATTCCTGAACTTAAGAACCATCAACTAGTTGTTGTGAGACCATTGATATAGTTGAAAAGGGAAAAAAAAGTTCTTGAAAAAGAATATGGTCATGAAGTTGAGGAAGTGGAAGAGAATAATATCAATAGACCTGATGGTAAGCTTGACCCCCAAAATAATTCGCTAATAAAAAGATTTGACACAAGTTGGCAATTAATCATAGAAAAGCGAAAAATATTGTGTTGATCTTTCTGTTCACATGACCTAAACCCGCTATAAGTAAACAATATGCATCAAAAGTGAATTAGCATGTTTATATTTTTGAATTCAGAGGGAAAAGCCTATGCTTTTCTATATAGAAAATACGACTTGAATGAATAATGGATGAAGCAGAAAAATGAAAAATGTCTAAACAACAAAAATGAAAAATGCAAGAAAATAAGTTAAAAGCCTAGTTTATTCTGGAATTGGACTATTGTTCTTCTCGCTTGTTCTTTTTTCCCCCTTCCCAACAAGAAAACTCATTGAAAAGAAAAAACAGAGTACAATGTCTGTAATAGAAGCAAAATCAAAAGCTGACTATGTTAGTTAATCAATACATCATTAAGCACAAGATGTCAACCACTTTACTTAAATTAAACTGAATGCAGCAATTTCTTCACCTATGGATGATATGCCCTAAATGCAATTGAAATTTTTTGTACTCCAAGATGATCTCCGCGTCTTCTAAACATTGAAACTACTATGTAAAACAAGATTCACTGGGTCGGTGGGGAAAAATCAACATAAACTTTGCATCGTGAACTTTAAGAAAGATCTCTTAAGTAAACAAACTTCTAATACATCAGCGATCCAAACAATACGCACACTCTTGGATGGAATGCCACATGCATAGACATGTGTATTTAATTCATTCTCCACTAAAAATGACATGGAAAAGTAAGCAACTAGGATTTGCTTCACTTTCCTTCCCTCTCATGATATAAAACCATTGTTATACTTATACCCGTAATTCATACACAAGCTACTATATCGTTACATATTCATATGTGAAAAAACAGAGCAATTTAATATTATAGAGAGGTCAAATAAAGCCTGAAACATTTGGTAGTCAAATATCTAAATTTGGCATTCTATGTAACATCTCTGGAGGGCGTCAAGCCTTATAAGGACATAATGAAAAAATCCTTAGCAAAGTAAATATGCAACATACTTTTTAAGATATAAGCTCTTCATTGTCAATGTTGCCAACTGATACAAAGCTTTCAACATAATCTAAAACATAACAAACACACTGTGTGTGCACATAAGGCTCCGGTTTCCTAGTCAGCAATGAAGAATACAACATGCTTTTTATGTCTACGAGCAAGTGTTTAGGGCTTATTAGCTACACTTCCAACACATATTTCGTAGTATGAAATTATAATAAGATAATAAGATCAGAACTAATAAGTTTTTCTTTTTCCCAGGGGCTAAAATCGGTGGTTTCATGGATTGTATCATCATCTTCTTCTTCTTCCTCTTCCTCTTTTTCGTTATCATCATGTTCTCCTTCTTCCTCTTACTCTTTTTCATTAGCATCATGTTCTCCTTCTTCCTCTTTTTTTGTCATCATCTTGTTCTTCAAATTCCTCTTCCTCTTTTTCGTTACAATCACGTTCTTCTTCTTCCTCTTCCTTCTTTTTTTTGTCACCACGTTCTTCTTCTTCTTCCCCTTCCCCTTTTTTTTAAGCCAAGTTCAAGCCGTAACTAGTTCAACGAATGCTCTAATAAACACGTGTACATTCATAGTCCTGACCAATTTATGAGTACACGTTTAGTCAAACTAAACATTTACATATGTCAATTTTAGGTTTAAAATTGAGTTTGTTGTAGCATTATTTGAAATTCAATCCTAATTATTTTTCGTTGCTGTTTCTCTCTTTTCAGGAAAATTAAATTAAAAACATGTTTTTGGATGAGTTGTCAAAGAAATAATCATCATATCGGCAAAAATGGAAACAAACTGACTAAGCCATGTGTGTACTGTTGTAAGATGGAAATTGTAATCAACTGTACCCATTAAAATAATAAAAATAGTGAGGAGATATACCTGGGTCGGAAAAGAAAGCATGAGAGGTCAGCCGCTTGAGAAAGAGCCCGCCTCCATTCTGCTACCTGGTCCCTCTAATCTTTCCTCCAGTCGAGCGAATACTTTTGCATAGCGTCCTCCCTGATGTCGTACTTCTGAGGGACCCACATCATAAAACACCGGATATATCAATCGGTCTTTTTTCTGGGAGCACTCAAGATATGTACGAGTTCTTGCAAGCAAACTCTTGAGTTTGCGTAGTGTTCCGGTGTGGAACCAGATGTCCAGCCCAGGCGGCTGGTGGTTTGATTTTGGATTGGGTTGCCCCTGCCGGAGTATCTATGAGTGGAGATATCCGTGAGCAAGGAATCACCAAACACAAGGCCTTTCACCAAAAGGGGGAGGGGGTATGTGTTTAGTGGGGGTGATGTGATGTGCAATGCGAAAGTAAAGAGTGAGTTAGAATGTGTGCACCTTGGTGTTACCCCTGGTATTTATAGGGTGTGGCGTGGTATCTAAGCGCCTATCTATCATATCCCTGGATTATGGATATGATAGATTACCCCCTGATGGCGGGGGAAACCGAGATACTCGGGATCCTACTACTGGGCCGTCGACTGGCTGGACCGAGGTCCGGGTATGCCCTTGCTGGGTCGTGCCCTTATTGGGCCGTGAGTCAGATCCGTAACAGTTGCCCCTCAGCTCGGTAGGTCAAGGTTTTGAGCTGCCGGGGTGTTCCTGGTTCTCCGGGCTAGGACGCGCCCTTGCCCCGGTCCTGTGTACCTTAGCGGACTCGTCCGACGCGTGGGTCCGAGGTGGGTGCCCCGCCGGGGTGTTCGGACCCGAGATTGTTTCTCGAGGGTCGGCGTCGCCGTTGGTGACCCTAGGAGCCCGAGGTGATCTGCGCTGTGCTCCGGGGTTGAAAATCCCTTCTGACTTCGCCATCATGGCACCCTGCGACTTGGCGGCTTTGGAGTGGAGAGGTTTTGCAACCGTCATTCTCTGCCGCCTTTGGTTTCCGTGCGCCATTAATGCACGTTCTTCCCGGGGTGCGTCTCCTCGTTTTTTCCAGTGAACTTACGGGTTTGCCCTTAATTCGCTTCGGCGCGCCTTTTCGTACCCCTACCGTTTCACGGGTTTTTAAACTGTTTCTCTTCTCTTTCTTCCACTTTCGAACATTTTTCGAAGTTTTTCTCTAAAGTTTTTCTCTGCCTTCGACAAGTTTTACAACTTGGGTCTTTTGATTCCGGCGGCTCTCCAAGTACGAGCTTCCTTCCGGCGGTTTCGGGCTTTTTTCCTCCGTGTTGTCCTCTTCCTCCTTATCCTGGTAAGCCACTTCTCCTGTTGCTGGGTTTTTTGTTTCTTTTCTTCGTTTGCTCAGTCCTGTCGTGAACCCAGTACGCCCGTGGTTTTGTAGAGATTTCTGGGTAGGTTTTGGTTTTGTAGACATTTTTGGGTAGGTTTTAGGTTGCTAATTTGGGTTTTGCTTCCTCTGCCTACAAACCTTCTGCCTCCATTGCCAGAGGAGTTATCTTCCTTTTCCTTATTGCCATTTCCTGTCTCTTTAGGTTTGCGTCCTTGGGTGACAATGAGTGGGAGTAATCGACCTTCGACTTTGGGTCACTTGACTCCCGAAGAGGTGGAAGCCCTTAGTGCCCGCTTCCCTCGAACTAGCCACCGGTTCTTCGGGTACTCCTCGTCCGAGGAGCAAAGGCCGGCCACCTTCCCGGCGGCGGCTCGGGTGGCAGGCGTAGGGGGGCCGTTAGAGGGTCTCGCCCCCCTGTTAGATCTTTTCCAGAGGGTCGGAGAGAGGTCGCGGTCCTATCGGCCTTACCCGTCAATCCTTCTAACCCTCATGTTCGCCCTAGGTCTGCTCATATGCCGGAGGGGTATGCCGGCCCTTGTTGGGATTGCGTAGAGTCAAGTTCTTACTTTGTCGCTAGAGGCGAAGATTTTAGGGCCAACGCAATTTTAGGCTCTTGTCGTCATGAGTCGGCTTTTGTCCCGACCGCGGGTTATGGGGGTCGTCATGCTGTCGGCTCGCCCCTATCTTCTTTTCGACCGACTGTTTCTTCTGTGACAGGTATCCTCGCATCTACTGATTCTAGTACTTTTGTTTTTTGCTTTTATAGGTAAATGGAAAGGTCGCTTTCGCCAAGTGATGCCCCCTCGGGCGCTGGGAGGTCGGATTCCCTCGCCTCTCCTCAAGCTCTTGCAGGACCACTTCATTGGGTGACCCAGGACGTGTGGACGACCCATTCGCTGATCACCGTTCAGGCCCTCCGCCAAATGAAGCTCTCGGCTATGCAAGGTGTGGAACCAGATGTCCAGCCCAGGCGGCTGGTGGTTTGATTTTGGATTGGGTTGCCCCTGCCGGAGTATCTATGAGTGGAGATATCCCGGCGAGCAAGGAATCACCAAACACAAGGCCTTTCGCTAAAAGGGGGGAGGGGTATGTGTTTAGTGGGGGTTTTGTGATGTGCAATGCGAAAGTAAAAGAGCGAGTTAGAACGTGTGCACCTTGGTGTTACCCCGGTATTTATAGGGTGTGGCGTGGTATCTTAATCGCCTATCTATCATATCCCTGGATTATGGATATGATAGATTACCCCCGATGGCGGGGAAACCGGGATACTCGGGATCCTACTACTGGGCCGTCGACTGGCTGGACCGAGGTCCGGGTATGCCCTTGCTGGGTCGTTCCCTTATTGGGCCGTGAGTCAGATCCGTAACATGTAGTTTTCTGAGAAAACAGCGATGGCTATTCTTGATTCACGTATAGCATTGAAACGTATAGCAGTCATTTCTTCATACCCTTCCTACTCACTACATCATTAAGAAATACACGAAGTCCTTTTTGAAGAAGAGAGTCATGGAGATGGCTGGTGAAACTAAAGCGGGTATCTTTACCACGAAAACTAATGAACACATCGTTAGATAGACCATTTGTAAAAGATAGAAGCAGATGGTGCTCCATGTGCCATGATTGATGACGAAGACACACGTTGCTAAGCTCGAAGGACTTGCAGGGCCTAGGGAGATCTCACAGCACTACAAAGAAAGAAGCGTGGACTTTCTAACGAGCAGGTCTTGAAATCAGAAAGAGAAAAAGAAGATCGGTTGATATGTCCAATGTCTTATGGAATCGCCCGTGATGGCCACACTGACGCCGGCCCCACGTACGAGGAAGCGACTCATAAGCGAAGGAGGCTACAGCGCGGTCTAGGGTTTCGATTGAGATTTTTCTAACCGCGGCATTTAAATATCTGTTCCAAGGAAATTCGCATTAAATTTCTAAAAATAGCTTTAAAATTGTTTACGCCACTTTTTGAGAAATTAAACCTCACCATGATTGTTATAAATCTTTAAATAAGATTGCATAACGATTCCTCAATCATCTCTACGCCTTTGACTAATTTTCAAATAATTACTCTCCTTTAAATCTTGCCCAAAATCAGAATTTTGACCAATGATTTATTTTTGGGCAATTCAACTTAACCATTTCTATAAATATTTTTCCTTCATTATGCTTTAATTAATTCATCAAAATCTGGGATATAACATTTTCAACAACCTTTATTACTTATTATCATTTAACATTTCTTCTTGAACTCCAAAAGCCATCATGAAAAAATCTTGAAGATCAAAAGACATCCTTAAAAATATCATATTCCAAAATATCATTTATATAGCTCTATGGATTATTCCATAAAGTAATTCAAGTCTTATCGTGATTGTTTCTAATCCTTAATACTACCATTAGTGGGGCCTCCATGTAAAGTTGAAGAACACAAAATTTAGCCTTTTTTCTCCAAGCTATACCTTGCAAGCACTGTTATTAAAATCATGATTTACCTGGCAAGATCGTACGACATCGCGATTTTCAGAGAGAAAACGATCCAGCTAGCCACATAAATCGCAAATTGAACTGGAACGACAGGATTGACTGGTAAATCGTAGAAATCCGAAATGTATTCTTCCTCTTGTGTGATATTTCTCTACCTCTCAGCTTCAAACTCGATGACAACGACGACACCTTTCTGGCAAAAATTCCAGCACTGGCGAGAGCAGCCATTCCCAAAATATTTTCGAACAAAAACAACCGAGGTTCAATAGACATTTTTGTAAGAGATCAAAGAAAGCTAATTGATTTGGTTTGGGTTAAGGATGAATTTTTATAAATATGAATTTTCAGAGAGAAGAAGATACTTTAGGGTGACGTCAGATGGATGGGGCGGTTTCAGGGTTCTTGTCCATTTGTTAAAGGGTGACGTGGATGTCAGTTTTTTAGTTTAGTGGAAAGAGAATGGAATTTGGATAAAGTAAAAAAAAACATTTATTTTATATACATATATATAGTCCATTATAACTTTATATCTTAGGTAATAGGATCTTACGATCCGTGTTGATCCCACGATTTATGATCTTCACTTCCCCTCTCGATCTTATATAGGATCTCGATTTTAACAACATTGCTTGCAAGGTTCAAATGTTTGTATTCAAATGGAATTGTGCACAAAGACATCAAACTAGATAACTTCGTAGTTGGTACTAAGAGAAAAGCAAATCAAGTATTATTAATTTATTTAAGTTGTTTCTTATCTATTAATTCTTCTCCTATGGGTTCTTTGGTGATAGATGTCAATTGAATCAGTGGTCCATGTTGAAGGTATGAAAATATTTTTATGATGTGATAGATCCTTCATCAAAGGTAACAAAAACAAGAAATATTTCTTTAATTTTTCTAGTGATGGACTTATTGTACTTTCTTCTCTACAGGAGGATTTTCTTGCACACACCATTGCAACAAAGAGAAATTTGCTTGGCAACAATATGATGTATATGGCTTCATACATTACACTACATCTTATTCTGGTCAATTGTTGCTATGCGGTAATATTTGAAATCTTGTTCTTCCTTTATCCATGTGTTGTGCTATGGGTGTGTGGAAAAAGATTCTCTGTTCCTCTCGCTGTCGAATATCCAAAACAAGGAATGATTAAAGGGTATGTCAAACTATGACATTGATGAAAAGAAAGCTACATTGACAAACATTGTAATTATATTTTTGGGTTTGGTTGAGATGAAGAATTTACAATAGCTAAAGTATACTTCAGTCCTTTAAGTTTGCATAAGGTTTGAGTTGAGTCCCTTAAATTTAAAAAGGGTGCTTTTAGCTCTTCAATCTTAACACATGTTCTGGTGTAGAACACAGATGTCTAGCCTGATGGGCTAGTAAGTTGATATGAGATCTATAGGCTCTACCTAAATATATATGAGGTAGATAATCAGGAAAGCTTGGGATCACTGTGCACAGACTAGGCTTTTGCCAATGGGGTGGTGTGTGTGCACAGTGTGACTGAATGTAAATAGTTCAGAGTTAGAACGTGTGTACCTTAAGGCTTGACCTCTGTATTTATAGGGTGTACCTTAGGTTGAAACGTATGGGCCCTATGATTTGCGGCTCTGGTATCATAACTTTCGGATCTATCTTAAGATAGATCTCCCTTGATTATAGATACGGTAGGATCTCCCGTTATTATAGGCAGATCCTGATATGTATTATATCCATTGCGGGGCCATCCAGGTGTTGGGCCTGACGTAGGTCCGTAACAGTTGCCCTAGCGGCAAGTCATTGTACTTTAAACGTTAATGTCATTTAAAGTATTCTCCTTTAGTTATCATTTCATTTGCATGTTTATAGTGATAATTGATCCTTGGGTATATCCTATAGACTATCCTAAATGTCCCTGGTCAGTCATCTTCGCGGGAGCAAAGATGAAATAAGACCAGTATGACTTTGATGAGGTATAGAGATACAAATCAAAGTCATACGCACTTGTAAGAGTACAAGGTGCTGGACCGACCCATAATGAGAAAGTTTCATGGATTAAGTCATAAGCTTTTCTCATGTATAACCGCGTCACAATGCCCTTTGACCTGAGATCATCATGGATTCCTATATGATGAGTCGCTGTTCTTTGACCTAGTCAAAAGTCACCTTTGACCGGGTGATGATAAAGGCTTGGATCAGGATTAGTGGTTTTCATGCAGAGGAATGTGAATGGTCAAGATGGAATTTGTCCCTCACATTTGTAGAGAGATAATATTGGGACCCTCGATGAGTGAGTCTGAGAAATGTATGACCATAGTACAATGGAAAGGAGTTTCCATTTCAATTGTTAGACTACTTAAGAATCAAGAAAGTAATGGTCAAGAACAGGAAGTTGACATTATCCATGCCTCATCCTTGACCAAATTATCGTGTGACAAAGGGGACATGACATGGTTGTATCGTATCATCGATCCCCATATGAATTGGGTAGTCGCAATGTCTTGCTAGAGGCCGCTTGCGACTTGTGGGCTGATATAGTATTGACCCGCTGCCAATCTCATGTAGGCCTACAGGGTCGCACACAACAATAGCCCAACACGAGCAAAAGTGTCCAGATTCATTAAATCTTAGATATGTCTAAGATTTAATGAATAGTGTATTTAATCTAGGATGGATATATATATAACTAAATTCAAAAATAATATAATAATATTATTTAATAGAGATTATAATATTATTATATAATATTTGTTTTATATTTAATTTATTTGATAAATTAAATATCTAAAACAAATTTAGATATTGTATCTCGATTTAATTTTCGAATAAAGATATAGTATCTCATATTTAATTAAATTGAGATATAGTATCTCATATTTAATTAAATAAAAGATATCATATCTCGATTTAATTTATAAAGAGAAATTAAATCTATAGGCTTATAATTCGGATTAAATAAATATATTATATTAGATCTATTTGATAGATTTAATTAATATATTATTTTAATTCAAATTCGAATTTCAAGATTAATTGGATTAATTTTGAATATTTTAATACGGCTTATTAGGGTTTTAGAAACTCTATAATAGATATTGATCTAGTCGTATTAATACGACAGATGAATTAGAAAGCCGCGAGAAACCCTAGAAAGAAAATAGAGAGACGCAAGAATACTGAAGGCGCTAGCACACTGATGTCGGTGTTGGAAGCTATTCGTGTGGATACCGATAGAGGTAGGAGATTCGTAGAGTCTGCTCCTGTTGATCGAGTAGGTATCCCACCAGATCAAATCGAACGTAGGACGCTCACGAATTTCACATAGGTACAGTTTCTAACGAACCTTGATCTAAACGCCATTGATGGATCCTATCAAGGGATCCGTAATTTTAAAGGATGAGAATCCTTCCATTGCGTGTACGGATCCCAACAGGGATCACTGTGCACAGACTAGGCTTTCGCCAATGGGGTGGTGTGTGTGCACAGTGTGACTGAATGTAGATAGTTATGAGTTAGAACGTGTGTACCTTAAGGCTTGACCTCTATATTTATAGGGTGTACCTTAGGTTGAAACGTATGGGCCCTGTGATCTGCAGCTCTGGTATCATAACTGCCGGATCTATCTTAAGATAGATCTCCCTTGATTATAGATACAGTAGGATCTCCCGTTATTATAGGCAGATCCTGATATGTATTATATCCATTGCGGGGCCATATAGGTGTTGGGCCTAACGTAGGTCCGTAACAATTGCCCCCCAGCTTGGCAATTCAAGCTTTTGAGCTGGTAGGCTGTATCTTGCCAGACCGCATTCAATGATCGAGCTATGCTGCCGTGAGCCTTACTTCGACGAGTTAGATCTCCCTGACCCCGGCTATCGAGTCCTCTATTCCCTAGATCCAGGGTAATGTCTCAGAGATCCTGGGCACAGTCAAGGCGGCTCGCCTGATTTCAAGGTCGGGACCTTTCAGTAATCGCCATCATTTCCAACTGACACTTGGCTACCTTGGATTCGCGCAGGATTTTAACCACCACGCCTAGCCACCTACGATTTCTGTGCGCATTCAATGCAGCCATCGCGTCGTGTACGTCAGCACTTCTTTTTGGGTGAATAGTCTCTTCTACCCCTGATGCTTCAGTATCGCATCATTCATTATTCGTATTTCTCTCCATTCTTCGCTCTCCTTCCATTCGTGATTTCTCTCTTTACTCAGAAAACTCTAATCATTCTCGCCGCGACCATCTCTCTGTGACCCACGGAACTTGCCGATTCGCACTTCTCCAACTCTCGTTCGAGCAGGTATCTCTATCACCTCCCGTCATTTTTATGGTTTACTTTTGACATTCGCCGGCTCTGTGATTTTTGGTTCTGATTCTTTCATCCTTATATCGCAAAGGAGTTTACTTTTGTGGTTTTCTGGGTAAGTTTCGGTCGGAATATCTGGGTATCCTGTGAGTTCTGGCTGTATATCATTGTGCGTATGAGTATCCATCATCTAGTCTCGTTTCGATCCCCCCTTATCGAGCCTTTTGTGCCTCTCTAGGTTTCAGTTTATCGTGGTGATGAATAGGATTAACCCTTTGCCCCCTTCGAGTCAGACACTAACTCTAGAAGAGGAGGCGTCATTACGTGCACGTTATCCTAGAGCTAGTTTTTGGTTGTTTGGTTCTCCTCTGACTGAAGAGCAAAGGTTAGCCACCTTGCTCCGTGGCGGGCCTGGTAGGGGGAGTATTGAGGAGTCTCGTCCTACCGCTACTAGGTTCCATAATGAATGGTCGGCCAATATTATACCGGGCACCGGGAACCGAGGTGGCTCTGATGCCATCCCAGTACTGCTCGTCAACTATTATGAGGCTCCCCCTCGCATAAGGCCGGAATCCCTTCCTAATGGATACTTCAGCCCCTGCTGGGGCTGTATTGCCTCAAGCTCCCATTACATCGCGAACGGTTAGGACTCCCTGGCGAATGCTATTCTATGTTCCTACCATTATAGGTCTTCCCCTGATCCTACCCCAGCCGCTAGGTATCAACCTCATCCCAGTCCAGTCATTCTACCCTCACGCAGTAGCTTGCATACTTCAGGTATATAGTTGGAATTCTGATTTTGATTTTGTTGCTATATAGGTATATATGGAGTCACCTTCGTCATCCTACAGGACACCTTCCGTCACCGGGGAGTCAGATTCTGCCAGTCCCCCTCAAGTCCTACTTGGGAAATACCCCTGGGTCACTCATGGGGTGCTAACGATACACTCTCTGATGTCCCAGTCTGATATCGCCAGGCTCAACTTGAGAGAGATTTATGGCTGCACCTTATGTCCTCCTTCCGATGGGGAACCCGTATGCTCCGTACGAGAAGGAACCAATCCCTCCTATTTCTTCTTCTATAGGGACTATGCCACCCGGCTCGGTATTCGCTTCCCGTTTACCGAGTTCTAAATAGCCGTCCTCAATTACCTCCATCTAGCTCCTTCACAGTTCCATCCTAATGGGTAGGGTTTTCTTCTAGCTTTTGAGCGTCTCTGTAATTCCTTTGTAGAGCCCATCCCCTGTACGGTCGTTGTATTCTTTTATTTCTTCTGTCCCTTTACTCCTCGTTCCGGTAAGGAGTCTGTCGATTTGAAGGGTTTGACGTCCATCCGGGGGGTCCCTGGTTGGAAACTTTTCCATGCCTTCTCTGAATCCTTCAAGCATTTTAAAAACAGCTTCTTTAAGGTTGTCGCCATTTCTGGGCAACAACCTTGGTTCCTTCACAGCCCTGAGTCCAAAGATGTGGAATCGAGATTCCCAGTGTATTGGACAAATGATCATCATAATAAGCATTCCACCAGTTACCAGGTTAAACAAGACGATCTTCCTGTCGAGGACATCAGTTCTGTATCCCACCTGGTGGCTTGTGTCAATGAGAACGACATAAAAATTGTCGCTTCAGTCATTTTCGGCTCTCAACCGAGCCTAGACAGGCTTCTCGTATACTTTCCATCTATATATTCCATGATTAATCTTTTTGCTTTCCAGTATATGATTGTCTCGGTTTTTTGTTCTAATCAGTTTCATTTTTTGATATGCAGCTCAAGGTATAAAGCCACTGCTGCGTTATTTGGCTCATGTGAATCCGGCCCCCGGGGGTCGAATGCGAGCAAGGGGAGAAAACGGTCTTCTCCTGAGCCCCGCAAGACCAAAACCGACGCAGACGCACCGGTGAGAGTGTCCAACAAAACTAAGGCCAGCCGGGAGACTTCCCTGAACAACCCGATAACTCTCTCCTCTATTGGTGCCACCCAAGTTACTCTAACTTCCCGCATGGTCATAGAAGCTCCTGCACCCTCCTCGTCGACTCTCCCTCCTCCGCCGCCCCCGCAAAAGCTCCCGCGCGGACTTACGTGGAATAAAGGGAGGACGAAGGAACTATCTGTGGCTCTTCTCCCTCCCCGACGTTATACTGACAACATCCCATTCTAGGACCTTGATGAAACCGAGCTCTGGGATATCCAGAAGCATACGTTGAAGGTCGCCGGAGTTGTACAGGCTATAAGCATCCTAAAGCATAATCACGTTGAAGCCTGTATCGCTCTGAATCAGGTGAAGGTGGAGAGAGATGGTACGGTGACAGAGAAGGAGAAGTCCGAGGAGGCTTAACAAGTAGCCGAGATCGAAAAGAGCAAGCTAAACGACGAGATTTTGATGACCAGAGAGGCTCTTGATAAGACAAATCGTGAGCTCGTCCAGCTGCAGACGGCCCATGAGCAGGACATGCAGGTGATGACTTCTCATTTTTAATCGATTTAAGATATATTATGATATATTTGAGAAGTCATTATTACTAATTTAAATAGATTTTATTGAGATTTTAAGAGAAATCAAATTGGGTGCATTATTTAGGGGATTTCATTGTAAATACCATAGTTTTCAAATTTAAATAGAAATACTTTAGTTTAAATAAAAATAATAACAAGTTATTGAAAAAAAAAAAGAATATGGTTTTAGTTTATTATTAATAGTTTTTTATTATTATAATATCTTTTTCTTCTTTAACAGCACCATTTGGAGTTGATTATGGAATTGATTTAAAGGACCAAAGAATAGCAGTGACATCGTTTTGGTGGGGGACAAATGAAGACCTAATGGAAGTTGATTAAAAAGAGAGAAGGCGGCATACGAATTGAAGAAAAAGGAGGACGCTGTGCAAAGTGTGGACCGCACCGTATTGATCGTGAAAGTTGATTAAAAAGGCAGCTTGCAGCGACAACGTTTTGGGGGAGGCGAGATTTCTGAATGGAAGACCTAATCTAAAAGACAAAAGCTACGAATAGAAAAGGTGGGTGAGAGGCGGCAAAGAAAAAAAAGGGAGAAGAAAGAAGAAGAAAGACGCTGTGCAGAAAAAATAGAGAGCAGAGGTGGACTTGAGCCGATTCATATTGGGTATTTTGGGAGCACGACTTGAGGGTGGAATCATTGCGAGTTGGAGGACGAGAAATTTTTCACGGCACAGTGGAGCTACGACTTTGCAATCGGAGGCAGCATCTTGGAGCGTCATCGTCATTCTTGTTGGGCAGAACAAACAGAGCAGCTGTGGTGTTTTTCATCTATTCATACTTTTCTTGTTTAAGCTGCAACAAGGAGAGAGGTGTTGTTGTCATCATCATTGTCTTCTCCAAGAGCTTTCAAGATCGAACCAGAACGAAGAGGCTATGCTTATTCTTTGTTTTTGGTCTTGTTATTTCAAGTAACTGTGGTTTAATTGCTTAATCTTTTCCAGTATGTTGTTGGACTTGATTTTTGATTTTGCTGAGATGAATGGGATTAAAGCCATGTGTGGCTAACTTTTCATTTGCAACTTAGAGTATTATGAACTTGTTTGGGTTTTAGTAATTATTCCCACTAATTAGTTTTTCTTAATATTAATTCAGTTTATTTAATCTTGTTTTGATTATTCATTGTTTAGTGAGTGGCCACCATTAAATATGTTTTGGGGATTTAGGATTAAACTTGACGAAGGAAATCTTAAATTGACCTTGGATTAAATAATGTGGAATTAGATTTTACTCTAATTTGCGTCTAGGATAGACATATACCTAGAAGCTCCGCATAATCAAATTAGAGTGAACCCGATTAAGATTGTATCTTAATTAATTGTGTGAGACATTGCATAATTATTTGAGATAGGTGTATAAGTGGACCGACAGGCATTTATACAAATTAATACTCTAGATTAGCTGATTATGTTAAGTTACAATTAATTTAGTGGGAAAAATCTAAGAAGCAAGCAAGGGATTAGTATCTCTAAGTTGTCATCCTTGATATTTGAATTCTCTCCCTGTTTGAAAGTTGTTGTTTTTATTAAAATTTTGTTTTTACTCTTATTGAAAACAATTCTGATTTGCTCAATTTAAATGAAAAAAGGAAATTTAATATCTAATCACTATTTTGACTGAGTCTCTGTCGGAACAATATCTTTCTTATCACTTTATTACTTGATACGGCCCGTATACTTACGGAGTTTTAGACTATAAAGTTTTGTCTTATCAAGTTTTTGGCGCCGTTGCCGGGGACTCAAGGCAATTGGTGATTAGTATTATAAATCCTTTAGTAGTTTTAGTTTGAGTAATTTTTTTTTTCTCTAAAAAAATTTTATTTGTTTATTTTTTTCTTTTTAGCTTTTGGTGTTAGTTTGATACTTTGAGATTTGTTTGGTTTTGTAGGTACTTTGATATATGACCCGTAGAGCCAAAGCTACTAAAACACCACAGAAAACAAGGAATATCCAAGAGCTTTTGGAAGCTACAACACCTCATATTGAAGAGGAGGAAGTAATACATTCAAACCGAAGAGATGCCGAGGATGAAAATGATAATTTGTGTATCAATGATTTTACGGGAAGACAATCTCGGGGCTATCGATCAGAATCGAGTGCCCGATTTTCAATCCAACAATTTTGAAATCAAGCAGACTATGCTTAAGATGCTTGAACTACAGGGTCAGTATTCAGGAAACGATTTAGAAGATCCAAATCGGCATCTAATACAATTCCTTGATGTTTGCAACTCCTTCAAGCAGAATGGAGTTCCTAGTGGTGTGATCCGTCTTCGACTTTTTCCTTACTCTCTACAAGGGAAAGCCAAAGAATGGCTCAACAATTTAGAAGAGGGCAGTATAACCTCTTGGGAGACATTGGAAGAAAAGTTCAGATCCCGATTTTTTCCACATAACAAGATGGTGGATGCAAGAGCCGCTCTTACTAATTTCTGTCAACAATTTGGGGAACATTTGTATGAAGCCTGGGAGAGGTTCAAGTTGCTTGTTAGGCAAAGTCCTGGTCACAATCTAGAGAAGTGGGTCTTACTTCAGATTTTCAGTACTCGGTTGACTTTTGAATCTAAATCAGAATTAAATGCTGTTACTAATGGGGGAATTACAAAGCAACCGGTGAATCATGTCTGGAAATGCTTGGATGACTTATTAGCTGACTTTATACAGAACAATAATGAAAGAAGACCAGTGAAATCAGTTGATAAAGTTGTTGAGGACCCTTCTTCACAGTTGATGGCAATGTTGAGTACAATCAACAAGAGGTTTGATCACTTAGAGGATCAAGTGAACCGATCTAATGGTAGACAGATGGGAGTCAATGCTATTCATGCTTCTTGTGATTACTGTGGAAATGGTCTTGATAATGGACAATGCCTCATATCTCAACAGGTGGAGCCAGTTAACTATGCAGGAAATTACCGGGGCAATAACCAGAACAATCCATACTCAAATACATACAATTCTGGGTGGCGTAAAAATCCCAACCTCTCTTGGAAATATGGTGCAACTCTTAATGATGCATCAACCTCTAGTACAAGACAAGTGCTACCTCCTGGATTTCATCAATTGGAAAAGGAAGTCATTCCTACCCAAGAACCTAAATCTGATCTAGAAGCAATGATATCTCAGCTTGTGAGTTTTCAATTCAAGAGTGCACAGGATCAAGCTGCTACTAATGCAGAAGTAAACTCATCTATCAAGAATCTTCAGGTACAAATGGGACAAATTGCAAATGTTGTGAATGGTTTACAACAGAGAGAATTGCCAAGCAATATTGTGCCTAATCCTCGTAGAGATGTGAAAGAGGAATGCAAAGCTCTTACATTGAGAAGTGGAAAGGAATTACCTGAGATTCCTCAACCAAAGAAGAAACCTTCAGCTTCTACTGATCAAACCAATCCTACAGTCGTTATAGAGGTTGATGAAGAGGTTTTACAGAAGGTGAATGGAAAAGTCAATGAAGAGAAAGTTGAGATTGAGTCTAAACAAGGTGAAGTGCAAAAGAAGACAAGCCAGGAGAATCTTAAATGGGTACCGCCTTTACCATTCCCTCGTAGATTTCGGAAGAAAGCTTTAGAGGAGCAATATAAGAAGTTTTTGGGGATTTTCAAGCAACTACACATTAACATCCCTATCCTTGAAGCATTAGAGCAGATGCCTCAATATGTGAAGTTTCTGAAGGAGATGTTGAGTAAGAAGAGGAGGTTCGGTGACTATGAAACTGTAGCCTTAACTGAAGAGTGTAGTGCTATTCTTCTCAACAAGCTACCCCTTAAACAGAAAGATCCAGGCAGTTTTTCTATACCTTGCATTATTGGAGAAAAGTTTCAGGGAAGAGCATTATGTGATCTAGGATCAAGTGTCAACTTGATGCCATTATATGTGTTCAGAAAATTGCAATTGGTGACATCCCCACACTTGCATCAAATCTTGTCCTCAAGATTTTAAATTCTAAAACAACCAAATTATGAAAACCATGGAAGCAAGATTATTAAAGCAAGCACTCTAAAATTGAAGCCAATTCAAACATTTAAGAATCAAATTTTTCTCAGAAATCTATTCCACCTTCCAAAAAATGCAAGTAGCAAGACAATTAATTTGGCAAAGATAAATCACAATAGAATGTCTCTCACAAGTCAAGTGTTTACACTCATCTCTCAAAATATTCAATGGCTTGTGTTTCACTCAATTACACCTATTACAACTTGTCTTCCATAAGCTTGTTTATCATCTCAATCTCCACTATATATTATCCAATTGCACACTCAAATCAAAAGGACTTTCTCAATGTTTTAATGATCAAGGTAGGATAATGAAATGAAAGTGATCAAATGGTATGGGAGAATACTTTAATTTGTGCCAAGTATTTCAATGAAATTCATGATGAAGAGTGAAGGAATACCCACCAAGAGAAAACAAACTCCCTAACACTATATATAAACAACCTTTATTCTTTTGATCTTAACAATTTTTTTTTTAAAATCTCTATTTTTTTTCTTCATATATTCTTTTTTTTTTTCTTTTTTTTTTCTTCCTTTTTCTTTTTTTCTTTTTCTTTGTTTTTGCTTTTCACTACCTACGCATACCCTTAAAGGGTTGACTTTCTAACTCCTTCACTCTTTTAAATAGATTCACTTAGCACTTACTAAAGTAAGAAAAATATATAAAAATTGCATAACTCAAACAAATGGCTATTTATTCTATGCAAATTTCTTTTCATTTTCTTTTTTTTTTAAAAAAATAAAAATAAAAATAAAGGCTCAAATGGGGTAAACAAAAGATTTTCATGTGATAAGGATGGACATTTGGCCGAACTAGCTATGAAATGAATGCCTAAATCATCTTTGTGCATGCAAAAGGATTTCAAATTTCAAAAGAGATTCAAGACAAGTTCTAGAGATGAAATCACAATAGGTGTACTACCTCCTAGAAAGATGAAAATTAAGGCTCAAATTCCTCACAGGTTCTTTGACATCCTAAAGTAAAGTATCCAAACCAAATCTTTACCTCTTTACTAACATTCAAAGAGCATAGAATCAATTCCTAATCAAATTCACTCCTTTTCATGTTCAAATTAACCCAATTGTGATCATGTTCACGAATAAAATTCAAACTTTCATAAGTTTTTTTTTTTAAAAGAAAATCTGAGGACATGGAAAGTCAAAATCGAGGATACCCTCACCCCCACACTTAAATGTCACATTGTCCTCAATGTGAACAAGTAACAAAAAGTAATGGAAGTGAAGAACAAACATCTATAAGTGTAAGGGTAACACCAATTTCAGAGATTTCAAATTTTCACCAATTAAACAGCTCAAGTACTAACAGTTAGTCAATAGTCATCACAAACAGTCATCACATGCACATCCAACCAAGACCAGCACTCATTCCCAAGCAATATATCATCAACAATCAAATAGAACAAATCAAAGAAAAGTAGAAGAAAACTCCCCTATTTGTCCTTGACTTGCACTCTCAATCCTTGCTACCAAAGTGTAACACCTCATCAGGAGATTTCAACAGTCCTACAAAATCAAACAAAGCATCAAATCAAACCTTGGGTTGCCTCCCAAGAAGCGCTTAGTTTATAGTCCTCAGCCTGACTAGACCAGCAATCTAAGTAGGTGAGGACAAGCGATGAACCGTTGTTTGTCGGTTCACTTCACCACCATGGTAATGCTTCAGGCTTTGTCCATTCACTTTAAAGCAATCTCCTATTCTCTCATCTTGAACTTCAATTGCACCTTTTGATGATACTGAAACCACTTTGAAAGGACCAGACCACCTTGACTTAAGCTTCCCAGGAAATAATTGAAGTCTTGAGTTGAAGAGAAGCACCAACTGCCCTGGCTCAAAAGAGCGCTTCAAGATATGACTGTCATGCCATTTCTTTGTTCTTTCTTTATATAGTCGTGCACTATCATATGCTTGAAGTCTGAATTCTTCCAACTCATTCAGTTGAAGCAACCTTTTAGCTCCCGCTTGATGGTGGTCCTTATTTAGCTTCTTGATTGCCCACCATGCTTTATATTCCAATTCAAGTGGTAAATGACACGCTTTTCTGTAAACCAAACGGTATGGTGACATGCCAATTGGAGTACGAAAAGCTGTCCTATAAGCCCATAAAGCATCATCAAGCTTGTCGACCAATCTTTTCTAGTTAGACCCACGTCTTCTCAAGAATCCTCTTAATTTCCCTGTTAGTCAACTCACACAAACCATTAGTTTGTGGATGGTATGCAAGTGACATCCGGTGGTGCACTCTATATTTTTCCAAGAGAGCCTTGAAATTCTTGTTGTTGAAGTGAGTCCCTTCATCAGTAATGATTGCTCTAGGGGTGCCAAATCTTGTCAAGATATACTTCTTCAAGAATCAAACCACTGTGTTAGCATCATTAGCT
Source organism: Acacia melanoxylon (assembly GCA_019022615.1). Taxonomy (NCBI): domain Eukaryota; kingdom Viridiplantae; phylum Streptophyta; class Magnoliopsida; order Fabales; family Fabaceae; genus Acacia; species Acacia melanoxylon. The sequence goes on from JAFJYJ010000072.1 coordinate 839,209, forward strand.
TGGCAAGCCATAGCTTCAGCCCATTTACTCACATATTCCACAGCAACAAGGATGTACTTGTTTCCTCTTGAAGATGGGAAAGGACCCATGAAATCCATCCCCCAAACATCGAATAACTCCACCTCAAGGATTCCAGATTGAGGCATCTCATGTCTCTTAGAAATATTACCTGTTCTTTGACATCTATCACACTTGGTAACAAATTGGTGAGCATCTTTAAACAAAGCAGGCCAATAAAAACCAGATTCAAGAACCTTTGATGCAGTTCTTGTTCCCCCATAATGTCCCCCATATGCAGATGCTGGCAGGGAGCTGGCTAAGGAGTTGGGTGAGACTAACGCTGCCCTTATTGACGCCCAAAAAGCCTACTCGGATTGCTCCGACACGGTGAGGGAGACTGTGAAGGAGGCCTTCAATATGGCCTTGGCTCAGATTCGGCACCTAAATCCTGATGTCAAGCTGGACCTTGCCGAGTTTCACTACAGGGCGTTTATCCGAGGTGACCAGCTGATACCACCTTCTCCATCTCTTGATACCAACTAGGTGTCCGAGTTTGACGAGAGTCGAATTGGTGAAGGCGAGGAAGAGGTCTCGACCAGTGTCCCTCCCGAAGGAGAGAAGGCTCTTGGCGCATAGTTTATTTTGGGCATTTAAAGCCCTTAAACATTTTTTGTTAGTTTCTACCGGTTGTCATCCCGTTTTGTTCATTTCGTGACGACTTCTGAATAATTGATTTGTTAGTAGCAGTTTCTACTTACTTCCTGATCAATCGTGCATGCGTTCGCCTTTATTTATTGCGATGATGAAATTTCTTTGTTGATCCAAACCTATGTGGATAATTTGATGATCGGGCCAGGGTCTTAGTTACGCAGAGTCTGCTTATATTCTTCCAGCACCAAAGACTGGGTATATGGGTAGGGGTTTTATATTTAACCGCACTACTACGTTCCGGTTCCGTTGTTCGGGATCTTAACCAAAATAAGGGAAAACTGTCATATGTTCAACCGTGGTCTAGAAACGAACACTTAAACATTTTGGCCTGATCAGGGTCGATATAACCATTCACCTCCTTATCTAGGAGCAATTGTTGATGCATCAGAAAATTGCAAGGGCTTGTGAAAGCGGCCTCGCGTAATTAAAGAACCGGGCTCGTTGGCCCCGGTGTTAGTCTTTAAACCGTACTTGGAATATGATTGGGTTCACTGACCCGAGTCCCAACTCATTCCTTTATAAGCGATTACAAGTTTTAAAACTAGATCATACGCTTACATTAGAATCGACTGGGTCATCCTTTCTGTCCAGGTGCAACATTCACAAAACATGACAGCTATATGAGAATAGAGTTCACAACCATCCACATTATGATCAATTCAGTTTCAGTGACAAAGAACTCTTAAGTATTCAAATTCAGTTTCAGTGACACATCCGGAAATACTTATCAACATGTGTGATAATCAACCAAATTGGAAATTTTGATCGTTGATCGAAAACTCGGAATCTACTCTACCAATCCCAGACAAAGAACAATTAAATGAAATCAAAGGAAATGCCTCCAAAACCACACAAAAGCAACACTCAATCACAAATGCTTTATAACAAGGCATTTCAATGAGCTTTAATACAAAAGCATGTGATACTAAAGCTCCAATAGTTAGTAGATCAATTTCTGCTAAATTTTATTAAATCTATGATTTCAGGATTTCACCAAGAACATATGCCCACTGGTTGGGAAATAGAAACTCATTAATGCCCATATTTTTTCCAACTCAAGAACTACTGCTTGGTTTTGAAGTGATTCTCATTTTCAGACAATATATATAGAAAATATCAAGCAGAAACATAGACTAACCACTATTGGTTCTTCTATGTCAAGCATTCCAACATTCTTAACTAAAATATCTCCATATTCTCCAATGCACCACACTACAACTCGAACAAGACTTTCCTGATGAAAGTATTAGACATTGCTATTGTTATTGCTAGCATTAAGAGATAATCAACAGTATATGTAGCTTTGGTAGAAGTATAAATGAGCACCTGTTCGGCAGAAGTTTGCAAAGTTCTGTATAATGCTCTCACTGTGTAGCCGTGAAGGTCATAAGCATTGGTTATCACAACAATTAATGCATGCCATACTTCATCTTTTACAAAGTTTCCAGCCTACTAACATCGCATAACAATCAATACTTGCACTCAATATATGACTAAATAACATAGCTCAACATGGATTGCACAATACAAATGCATCAAAATAGCAGTCTCAATCAATAGCAAATAAATTCAAGATCTTGACAATTTGCAACTAGTACATAGAAGCAAAGCATGAGTCGTGCAAAGATAATATCATAAATAACATTGGCATATATATTCGTAATTTGAGCATTCATGTTTGAATAAACAAGTCATTAAATGATAAATAAAATATTTTATGTGAATACAAAATTGAAGATTGGTGAGGCCTGTGTAAACTGGCATTTTAGAGCAAAGAAAAGACTGCAGTGTCCAAAGTACAAAAATTGAAAATTGATGCAGAGAAGATAAAACAGGAATTCCAGCACCTACTTCCCATCAGGAAAAATAGATATAAACAAAAGAAAGAAAAGAATTCAAAATTATCAAAACTGAGCCATGCAATTATAAAAACTCAGAAATAAACTAATACTAGTTTGAGTGTAATAAAAACAGTAAAAAAATTGCTAGAAGTATAGAAGTCAATCAATGCTATGAAATACAACCTTTTGAGAATAAGTAGATTGAAGCATCAACCACGGAGATATCTCTAGCTTCCCTTCTTCGGGGTTAAGAAACGCCCAATGACCTAGATGCAGATGGTGGTCTGCCTGAAATGGTCTGAGCAAACATTGTCAACACGCATGTATAAATTTGAGACTCACATTCTACTGTACAAACCACATAAGAAATAGTCCAATTTTTAAACTTTCTAAACCAATTCCGGTAGAAACTATACCTTAAGAGCTCATACTCCATAACATCAATGTCTTTGACTCCTTTTAGCCCTATTTCAAAACGAGGCCGAACGATCAACCTAATCAGAACTTCCTTCCACTACCAAGTAACTAGTACTTAACAATGGATCAAAAATAGGAAATTGATTACACTCAAATCGACAGATAGATGAACAATATCAAAGAACAAGAATCGACGGGAACCCAGACGGAAAAATGGTAAGCGACACAGAAAACCCTTACCAGGAGGAAAAATTCTGAAGATGGAGATAACGAATTGACATGGCCAAGAACTGGATGCAGAAAAGCGGCGTCGACGTAGTCAAGGATGGAGGGTAGTACCGGTTCGCGGTGGCTAGGTTTCAAAGTTGGAGTCAGAGAACGAAACAAGAGTAGAGAAAAAGAGGAAATATGATCGAATGAATTGGGGCTTATGTGTTATGTCTTGTTTTGGCCGTTTTGCGAGGGAAAGTGGAGTTCCCTCGCAAATTGTGACATTTTTGCGAGAACTCAACGTTCCCTCGCAAAAATAGGTTGTTTTAAGAGGGAAACCAATGTTCCCTCGCAAAATAGGTTATTTATTTGATTAAATGATAAAAAGGAAGATATATAGAAATAATAAATATATTAATTACAAGATAAATGTTTATCAATATATTTTAAAATACTATTGTTTAGAAGAAAATTGTCTTGATTTTAATCAATATGCTACCGAGTCGAATAGGCGAAATGAGTGAGAGAGTTGATTTTTTTTTTAATTTCCTTGGCTTTACTTTGCAGATATATATTTTTTTAAAAAAAAAATACATATTTACTTTGCGAGGGAAATAAGTTTCCCTCGCAAAATGGTCAATTTTGCGAGGGAAAATTTTTTTCCCTCGCAAAATGGTGATTTTTGCGAGGGAAACCTAGTTCCCTCGTAAAAAAATTACCATTTTGCGAGGGAAACCTTGTTCCCTCGCAAAATGGGGGGAAATTGGCGGGAAATTTCCCCCCAATTTTTGTAAATTTTGCGAGGGAACTAGGTTTCCTCGCAAAATTGACCATTTTTGCGAGGGAAACTAATTTCCCTCGCAAATTCCGTCGCAAATAGTGCATTTTCTTGTAGTGATCTAAATCTATATCTTTGGATATGATATAACGGCCTAAGATAGCACAAGGCCCCAGATACCGAACCTAAGGTATACTCTATAAGTACAGAGGCAGAATCCTAAGGTGTACACGTTCTAACTCTAAACTATTTACATTCAGTCATCACTGTGCACACTCCTCACCCCCTTTGGCGAAAGCCTTGTCTGTGTACAGTGATTCCACGCTCTCCTGGATATTTGCCTCATAGATATTCAGGCAGAGTCTATCGATCCAATAGCAAAGTACTAGCCTACCAGGCTAGACATCTGTGTTCTACACCAGAACATTGGCGCCCACCATGGGGCCGCTAAATTTCGATCCCTGTGACCGACGATGGCTAATACCAGAAGCAGCAGTTGGAACCCTTAGCTTAGAAATCCACCACAGGCCTAAGTGAGTGAACAACAACAAGCTGAAGACCCGCCGCCGCCCGAGGATGTCCCAGAAGACAACGCGACGAATGAGGGGAATGACGTTTCTGACACGGCTTCCTCCCCGGCGGTGACTGCTAAACCTCAGGGCGCGGCGGCACAAGAAACCCTAGACCCGAGTCTAGACTTTCTTCTTCTACAGAAAACGTAGGACTCAATGCTGAGGCAAATAGAGAATATGGAGAAGTGCAATAACCTCCAACGCCAGGAGGATTTCAGAGTGATACAGCAGATGATAGAGGACCGCTTCAAGCAACTGGTGACGATGATTCAGAAGGACAACCAGGATGACAGGCGTGGAAGGAAAGAAAAGGCAGCACAAGACAACCGTGACCCTCCTCACCGTGAGCAGCCGAGGCCCACACAACCTGAAACTGGCGCAATAGCTCAAAAGACGGATTCAGGACGGCTACGAGTACAGAATCTTATCTCATCTCAAAAGAAGACTCGTGCTGAGAAGACCCTCGATGATGAAGACCGAGATGTTGAAGGAACACCTCGACAGGAAAGCTCCCCAAAGAAGTATAAGATCAAATACGTAGTGGGGCATAACAGCAGTCCCTTCTCAGATGAAATTGCGAACGCGCCATACCCGGAAGACTTCGACTTGGCAGACCTTCCCAAATATGATGGAACCTAGGATCCGAGGTCACATCTGATATGTTCGAGTTACTCATGTTCATACGACAAATTGGCGGGCCGATTTATTTCCTGGCTCTTTTCCGCCACACTGACCGGTCTGGCCCAGAAGTGGCTCATCACGCTGCCGGCCAATTCAATTCAGAACTTTGAAGACCTCGGACCTAAATTTGAATTAAAGTTTGCAATCAGTAAGAAGCAGCCAAAGTCCCAATTCGCTCTTAGCAAGATTAAGCAGCAGTGTGGAGAAACGCTCCAAAAATACCTGGATAGATTCAAGGAGGTCGCATTGCAGGTATGATCACTCCCGGAGAGCGTACACATACATTGCCTTATCGATGGGCTGGATCCATCATCCCGGTTGGCAAAGTCAATTTTCAAAAATAAAGTTTATACCCTCACCGAGTTCAACACGCGGTCAAAGCAATACTTAGAGGTGGATCAAATGGAAATAGCCAACACGGCCGGCAATGATAGGAGGAAAGATACACCCCTACGAGGAAAAGGACCATCCGAAAGTGGAAGAGAAGATCCCAACAGACGAAACCGAGAAAACAGATCCCGGGGTGACAGATTTGAAGGGAAAGCTCGGTATGATAGGTATACCCCTTTGAACGTTTCATGTTCTCAGATCTGGAAGGAGGTGGCACTGACTGAGATGAACAAAGTAGAGAGACCTCGACCCCCCTGATATTGAGCCAACACAGACCAATCCAAGTTTTGTGCGTGACACACCACGGATCAATGTTATGAACTCTGTGATGCTATCAAGAAATTTGTGCGGGATGGCAGATTGAGTCAATATGTGATCAAAAATCAGGGGCAGAGAAATAAAAAATCAAGCAAGGGGGCCAAAGTTCTAGCCCGGCCCATGACCAGAAGAAAGAAGATAAGCGGCGAAAACCACTCAGTGATGATGAGGAATTTCCAGAAGCCGAGTTCAATTGCAACGTTATCAGTGGAGCCTTAGGCGGTGGAGGAGACATGACAAGCCAGCGCAAGAAATACTTGAGGGAAATCCTCTCCGTAAGGGACATCCCAAAATTTAAAGAAGACCATAGAAAACCGGAACCTCCACCATTAGCTTTCACTGACGAGGACATGAAGGACGTAGTTCCAGGCCATCAGGATGGTTTAGTGATCACAGGGACCCTGGTAAACTGCCGGGTAAAAAGGATTTTCGTGGAGGCAGGAGCTCGGAAGATATCATTAGTTGGGATGCTTTCAAAAGGATGAAGCTGGATACAGAGGATTTGAAACCATGTAAAACAACCCTCATAGGGTTTAACGGCGAGCATTCTCCCCCCAGGGGGTATATCGATCTCAAATTAACGCTAGGAACTAAGGAAGCTTTCAAATCAGAACGGGTAAGATTCATCGTTGCCGACTTCCCCTCCCCGTATAATATCATATTAGGAAGGCCGACTATCCATAAGTGGGACATGTTGGTTTCCACGAAGCATCAGAAGCTGAAGATGGTAAGCAACAAAAATAAGGTTGTCACGATCGCCGGATACCAGAAGGAATCTCGACAGTGTTATTTCGAGACAATCCGAGAAGGTGAAAGCAGTTCGTCATCTCCACCTCGGATTCAAAAATGCGAAAGAAGTACAAGCGCGAGAGGAAGAAGACAGGCAGAATGACCAGTAAACATGGTAGAACTCGATCTAAGAGAAAAGCCCGAGGGCTAGAAGGTGAACTAGAAGACTTCATACTGGGAAACGAGCCCTCCCAAATCACTAAAATTGGCGGAGCAATGAGTCCGGAGTTAAAAGGTCGATTGAAGAACTTCTTAAAGAAGAACCGAGATGTATTCGCCTGGACGTTGGCAGAAATCCCTGGGATCGACCCCAGATTTTGTTGTCATAAGCTGGCTATACGCCCGGGATCATCACCTGGGGCACAAAAGAAGAGGAAGCAAGGATCAGACAGACAGATAACACTGGAAAAGCACGTCGACAAGCTATTGGAGGCCGGATTCATCCGAGAAATACAATACACCACATGGTTATCCAACGTGGTTATGGTCATGAAACCAAATGGTAAATGGAGGGTGTGCACGGATTACAAAGACTTGAACAAAGCTTGCCCGAAAGATTCGTATCCGATGACCAACATTGACCAACTGGTTGACAACTCGGCCGTGTTCCAGCTATTATCCTTCATGGACGCGTACTCCAGATACAACCAAATCGTGATGCATCCGGAAGATCAAGAGAAGACGACATTTATACTGAAAGAGCTAACTATTGCTATAACGTGATGCCCTTCGGGGTGAAGAATGCCGGGGCCACATACCAGAGAATGATGAATCGAGTCTTTGAAGACCAGCTCGGACGAAATGTAGAAGTTTACATTGACGACATGATCGTCAAGACAAAGGACCCTGAAGATCATATCTGGGACTTAAAGCAAACCTTTGAGAAGTTGCGGGCATACCAAATCCATTTGAACCTGGCCAAATGCGCATTCGGAGTCCCAGCCGGGAAATTCTTGGGGTTTCTGTTAACAAGCCGTAGAATCGAAGCCAACCCGGACAAATGTAAGGCAGTCTTAGACATGAAAGCTCCTCGGAACAAGAAAGAAGTCCAAAGTTGACTGGAAGACTGGCGGCGTTAACTAGATTCCTACCGAGATCGGCTGAAAAGACTCTCCCTTTCTTCAAACTTCTGAAAAAGGAAACACAAGGGGGATGGAACCCAGAGTGCGAATATACATTCGACAAGATCAAGCAATGCCTGGCAACTCCGACGGTCTTGTCGAAACCTGAACCGGGCGAGGTACTTGTCCTCTACTTGTCGGTGGTGGAAGAAACTGTGAGTGAGGTCTTGGTCAGGGAAACAGAGAACGGCCAAGAACCGATCTATTTCGTAAGCAAAGCGCTGCAGAGCTCGAAACTAAGGTATCAGAAACTAGAGAAAATGGCCTTCGCCCTGCTCATGACGGCAAGAAGGTTGCGCCAGTACTTCTAGGGATTCCAGATCATCGTTCGAACCAGTTAACCGATCCGACAGTTGTTGCACAAGCTAGACTTGCCTGGCAGGATGATTAGTTGGGCAATAGAGTTATCTGAGTTCGACATCACATACGAAGCCCGGCACGCGATTAAATCACAAGCACTAGCGGATTTTGTAAAGGAACTCACCTCGGCCTATGAAGAAGACGCAGCCAGATTCAGGATGTGGAAAGTGTATGTCGATGGTTCATCAAACGCCAAGGGAAGGGTGATAATTGAATATTTCATACACTTCTTTTTATCTCTTGATTAATAATTTAGGACTCTTTAGTTAATAAATATTGGCTTTTATACTTATTTGGGCTTTGGGCCTTTGATTATATTTTAGCCATTTTTAATAATACAATTCCAGTTTTCTATTGGTTGACTATTCCTACCATAACTCTTGAACCAGACATCGGATTTGCCTCATTTTTGTTTCATATTTCAGATGATTCAGAGAGCTACAATTGTTATGCAGACATGAAGGGAAAATTCGGACAAGAGGGCGGTCGATTTTGGAGCCGAAGTCATATTTTTATTTGGGCTCGAATTTGTAATTAAAGCCCATTTTTTATTATTTTCTGTTTTGGGCCTGAATTGTGGATTGGAGCCCTATTTTCGTTTTTCCATTTTAGGTTAAGTGAGGCAGCAGCCACAAACATATTCTCATTCACGTTTTTAGACTTGGGTGGATCAAAATAGGAGTTTTAAAATTCTCTCAAATGTTCTTCATGTTCTTCGTGTTCTTAAATACATTCTTCGTTTTTCCCGCCCATGTTTGGCTAAACTTCGTGATTAACCCAACGTTGATGATTCCATGGTTCTTCCAGAGAACTTGTGCTTAATCAGTAACTTCACTCGTTTTTGTTTTCATCTTATCGAATTTGATTTCTGGAAATAGTTCGAATATTATATTTAATATTCGGTTTGGTTCATCCCAAGGACTGAGTTCGAACTAGGTTACAGTGTTGCTATGCGATCGCACAGTAAGATGCCACTGTTCAGACAGATTCTAGGCGATCGTCTAGTCGTGGGATTTCTGGACGAACGCAGAGATTTTGGTTCGTCCAGAACCAAACGCGAGTTCGTTCATTTTTCGTTCAATGATGGAAGTTTCTGGAATCTAAATGTTGGGTTGATCGTTGTTAATCTGTTTCTGCAAATTACATTCTGTTTCTGCATATTTTCATTTTTAATCTCTTTTGAATCAAAAACCCCCAATTTTATTTTTTTGTTTTTTATTGCTGTTCGAATCGAACCAACTGTGAATTCATTGGGAAACGACTCAGGTTACATTATACTGCAAATCCTTTTCTAATCTGGTTATTTTAGGAGATCACGGAAAATCTCTTTCAAAATATGGCGCCGCTGCTGGGGAATTTGCATCGGTTTGATTAGATAGTATTGTAAATAGTATCGTTTCGGTGGTTCGGGTGGCTGGACAGAAATTTTTCTGACCCAGATCACTCAAACTAGGTCTTATTCACAAGGAATTGGGCATTCTAAACAAGAGTCACTCTTTTTAAGAGTGAGGTCTGACCTATTTTCCCCAAATTCCATCGTTTAGACCACTTTTTCGCTGTTTTAAGTTTCTATTTTGTGATTTCTACTAGGGCATTGTTTTCGGAGTATCTCCGAATGGTCTGAAATTTTTCTCGGTGATAGAAAATGGCCTAAATCACTGGCACATGAAAATCAAGATTTTCCATGTGGTATTCTTATTTACGCCAAATTCCATCGTTTAGACCACTTTTTCAATTTTGAAGTTTTTTTATTCCATTTTTGGGTTCCCCAATGGTCTAGGAGTTGCCCTGTCCAAGTCCCATAAATTTTAAAAATCATTTGATACTGTTTTGGACTTGTTTTGGTCAAATTCCAACATAGGTTTTAGCTTTTTGTGTTTTTTTTTTTTGCTCGGAAGCTTTTTGTGTTTTTGTTTGTGTGTTATCTTAGTGTTTCCTACTTTTTCCCACTTTTAGTGGCATTTTCGTAATTCTTATTTTCTGGTGGCATTTTCGTAATTCTGATTTTATGCAAATTCTGCCTTGTGTTTATGCTGCATGAGTACTAGGAGTACTATTAATCCGAAGACTTGTTGTCATTTGATCCGAAATAGAAAGAACAATTCTTACCGCTAGAAGAGTTGTTAGGCTAAGTCGTGGGATTGATCTTTTGAATTTGACATTGAACTTGAGTCCGATTGTGTCCATTCTGTTGATCTTGACTCTGATAGTACTTCTGATAGTCTTGTTGTTTTCACTGATTCTAGTAGCAATTTTGCTAACTCAGAAATTATGGCAAAGCAAGAAGCTCGTCCCACTTTGAAAGAATTAGCCACCCCTGATGTGGGCAATCAGAATTTGTGTATTCCATATCCCGAACTTCTTTGCTAACTTTGAACTAAAATCTGGTCTTATCCATTTGTTGCCCAAGTTTCATGGTCTTGCAGGTGAATGTCCTCACAGGCATCTAAAGGAGTTCCATGTGGTATGCAGCACGATGAAACCTCAAGCAATTGATGAGGACCACATTAAGCTGAGAGCTTTTCCATTTTCCCTATATGGGTGGCTAAGGATTGGCTATACAATTTGCAACCAACATCTGTTGGGAGTTGGGATAATATGCAGAAGTTATTCCTAGTGAGGTTCTTTCCTTCCTCAAAAGCCATTTCTATTCAGAAGGAGATCACTAGTGTTAAACAAATCAATGGGGAGACCATGTATGAGTATTGGGAGAGGTTCAAGCGATTGTGTGCTAGCTGTCCACACCACCAGATTTTGGAACAACTCCTAATTACATATTTCTATTCCGGTTTGTTACCGATGGATAAAAGTTTCGTGGATGCATCTAGTGGTGGAGCCTTAGATAGCAAGACACCTGAAGAGGCCCGAGAGTTGATATCTACTATGGCTGCTAATTCTCAGCAATTTGGCACCAGGGCCAATAGTACTCCTGTTTACCAGATTCAAACACCTTCGGTCCAGTACGATTCTCAGAGATTGGAGAATAGACTTGATGATCTGACTTCCCTTGTGAGGTAGTTGGCAGTGACCCAGACAGTACAATCTTCCCCTCCTCAGATTGGGTACTCATGTGGGTTCTGTTCTGACCCTTGTCATTCTACTGATTTTTGCCCTACTTTGCATGATCCAGCTTATCAAGACCGGTCGGAAGCTCGCAGTGGGTGTTTTTCCAGGAAAGCCACAATACCAGCAGAATAATGCTTATTCTAATACTTACAATCCGGGATGGAGAAATCACCCCAATTTCCGTTGGAACCAGAATCAGAACCAGAGTAACCAATATCAGCAGAACTCTGGGAATTATCAGCAGAGACAGTACAGACCACAGAATTTCCAACAGCAGTCTCCAACTCTTTTGCCTTTGCCAACACCACCTCCTCGACCAGCCATATGTGCACCTCCACAGGCGGCACAACAGCAGGCTAGTACCAGTAGTAGTCGTTCTTCACTAGAGGATATGATGAAGAAATTTGTCACAGCCAATATGCAGTTCCAACAGCAAACTAACACTTCCATTCAGAGTTTGCAAACACAGATTGGGCAGTTGGCAACATCATTGAATCAGCTTCAACCTCAGGGATCCAACACTCTTCCTTCACAAACAATTCCTAATCCCAAGGGGAATGTGAGTGCTATCTCCCTTCGATCTGGCAAACAATTGGAGGAACCTCAACCAGCTACAGATGTGACTTCCACATCAGAGAGAGAGTAAGATAATGTGAAGATTGACTCTAAAAAAAAAAGGCAATGCAGCAAGGTGAAGAGGAAGACATTCTCATTCCTCTACCTTTCCCTCAGAGAGCCCCCCGATCCAAGAAGTTGGCAGAAAAAGCACAAGAGAAGGATATACTTGAGACATTCGGAAGAGTAGAGATCAACATTCCTCTCTTAGATGCAGTCAAACAAATTCCTAAATATGCCAAGTTTCTGAAGGAGTTATGCACCAACAAGAGGTGACTAAAGGGGAATGAATGAGTGAGTTTGAACCAGAATGTATCAGCCCTCATCCAGCCTACCATGCCTCGCAAGTGCAAGGATCCAGGGGCATTTTCTATCCCTTGCATTATTGGTAACTATAGATTGGATGATTGCATGCTAGATTTAGGTGCTTCTATAAATGTCATGCCTTCATCTGTGTATAGATCCCTTGGTCTTGGTCCCTTGCGTCCAACTGGTGTTATTGTTCAGTTAGCTAATAGGAGTAATGTACATCCTTCTGGTTTAGTTGAAGATGTATTAGTCAAAGTTAATGAATTGATACTGATTTTTACATCTTAGATATGGAGGATGAGTCTCCTAGTAGTAGGTCACCGATCATTCTAGGGAGGCCTTTCATGAAAACAGCTAGGACTTAGATAGATGTGTATTCTGGTACTCTTTCCATGGAATTTGGTGATATTTATGTAAATTTTAATATCTTTGATGCCATGAAACATCCTAGGGAAGAGCATTCTATTTTCTGTATTGATGTGATTGATGATGCTGTGGATGATGTTCTTGCTGATTGGTGTGCTGATTATCCTGATTTTTCATCTGAGAGTGATTCTACCATTTGTGCATGTGTTGATAATGAATGGTGCTCTGTTTGCACTCATTTTGTTAATGCTACATTATTTGGTGATTCTGACTTGTTGGGTGATTTTGCATCACTTGTGGATTTTGATATTGATTATGAGTTTGAGCTTCATCCTGATCCTGATGTGCATCCTGATTCTGATTTTGATGAACTTAACTCTGATTTTGATGAGCTGAATTCTGATGTTAACATTGAGCTGTGTAGACATAGTTCTTACGCTTCTTTGAATGTGGTTTCGGGGATTTCCAGTGTGATGACATCCGAGTTGTTGCAACAACCACCCAAGCTTCTTCCTTCCACTGAGCAACCACCCAAACTTGAGTTAAAATCCCTTCCAGATCACCTGAAGTATGCATTTCTGGAGGTGGATGAACAGTTTCCAGTCATTGTGGCAAATAATCTTCTTCCTGACCAAGAAGAGAAGCTGCTAAGCTTATTGAGGGTGAACAAGACAACCATTGGGTGGACATTAGCTGATATCATTGGCATTAGCCCTTCCATGTGCATGCATCAAACTCTGTTGGAAGAGGACTCTAAGCTAGTGAGGCAACCCCAGAGACGCCTTAATCCCCTTATCCTTGATGTGGTGAAGAAGGAGGTCACTAAGCTTCTAGAAGTTGGTATCATCTATCCCATTTCTGATAGCCAGTGGGTTAGCCCGGTCCAGGTGGTTCCTAAAAATTCTGGAGTCACTGTGGTAGCCAATCAGAAGATGAGCTCATTCCTACTCGAGTTCAAAATAGTTGGAGAGTTTGCATTGACTATAGGAGACTCAACCAAGCCACTCGCAAGGATCATTACCCTTTACCTTTCATTGATCAGATGTTAGAGCGATTAGCTGGCAAGTCTCATTACTGCTTCCTGGATGGCTACTCCGGATACTTCCAGATCCATATTGCTCCTGAGGATCAAGAGAAGACGACCTTCACATGCCCCTTTGGAACATATGCCTACCGAAGGATGCCTTTTGGCCTCGCAACGCACGGCACCTTTCGGCGTTGTATGGTAAGCATTTTTTCCGAGTTTCTAGAGGATTTGCATGGAGGTCTTTATGGATGATTTCACTGTATATGGGTCTGATTTTGATGCATGCTTAGCTAATTTGTCTAGAGTTTTGCATAGGTGCATTGAGTCTAATCTTGTGCTAAATTATGAGAAGTGTCACTTTATGGTTGAGTCAGGTATAGTCTTGGGACACATAGTGTCTAGGAAAGGGATTGAGGTAGACCCTACTAAGATAGAGGTGATTATTGCTTTGCCTTACCCCGTATCTGTGGGGGAAGTTCGCTCTTTTCTTGGTCATGCAGGTTTCTATCGGCGTTTCATTAGGGATTTCAGCAAGACTGCCTGACCCTTGTCCAACCTTCTGCATAAGGACACTGACTTTGTATTTGATGATGCTTGCAAGGCGGCCTTCGATCATTTGAAGCGTTGCCTGACTACAACCCCAGTGATCCAGCCCCCTGATTGGTGCATCCCCTTTGAGTTGATGTGTGATGCTTCCAACTATGCGGTTGGTGCTATCTTGGCACAACGGGTCGATAGAGCATCTCATGTGATTGCATATGCCTCCAAGACTTTGGATCATGCCCAATCTAATTACACCACTACTGAAAAGGAGTTGTTGGCTATTGTCTTTGCTTTTGATAAGTTTAGGTCATATCTGCTAGCTAGTAGAGTAATTGTTTTCTCTGACCATGTTGCTCTAAAGTTCCTTTTGAAAAAGGCAGATGCTAAGCCACGACTCATCCGGTGGATGTTATTGCTCCAAGAATTTGATGTTGAGATTCGAGACAGAAGTGGAGCACAAAACTGGGTAGCTGACCACTTGAGTCGTATCACCCATTCTCCCTCTCACCCCTTTTCTATTCGGGATGATTTCCCTGATGAGCAGCTTCTACGGCTGCAAGGTAAGCTTCCATGGTATGCTGATCTGGTTAACTACTTGGTAGCTGGTGTTTTGCCTGTAGATTCCACTAGGGCCCAAACTCTTAAATTGAAGAGTGAGTCTAAATATTATGTTTGGGATGACCCTTATCGTGGAAATTTTGTAGTGACCAAGTAGTTAGGAGATGTGTGCACGATCATGAGTTTCACTCTATATTGCATTTTGCTCATGCTTCACTTTGTGGTGGTCACTTTGGACCCCAAAGAACTGCTAGGAAAGTGTTAGATAGTGGATTGCTTTGGCCTTCCTTGTTTCATGATTCCCATCTGTTTTATGAGTCATATGATAACTATCAGAGAGCAGGGAGTATTTCCCGTAGGCATGAGATGCCCCAAAACACTATATTGTTTTGTGAGATCTTTGATGTTTGGGGTATTGATTTTATGGATCCATTTCCTGCTTCATATGGTTATACTTACATACTGCTAGCTGTTGATTATGTCTCGAAATGGGTTGAGGCGAAAGCCACTCGGACTAATGATTCTTCTGTGGTGGTGGATTTTTTTAAGTCTAACATTTTCTGTAGGTTTGGCATTCCTAGAGCTATTATCAGTGACCAGGGCTCCCATTTTTGCAACCGAAGCATGGGTGCCTTGTTACGCATGTATGGAGTGCTTCACAAGGTTTCCACAGCATATCATCCTCAGACCAATGGTCAAGCTGAAGTCTCAAATAAAGAGATTAACAAATCCTTCAGAAGACTGTTAACTCTACCCGGAAAGATTAGAGTAAGCGATTAGAGGATGCTTTGTGGGCATATCGCACCACCTACAAGACTCCGATTGGGATGTCTCCTTATCGGCTTGTCTTTGGTAAGGCATGTCATCTTCCGGTTGAGTTAGAGCATCAAGCCTATTGGGCCATTAAGCAGTGTAACATGGATTTGGCTAAGTCTGGGATGGAGCGGAAGCTACATTTGCAAGAGTTTGGATGAGCTTAGATTGGATGCCTATGAGAGTTCAAGGTTGTACAAGGAAAAGACTAAGGCATTACATGATAAGCATATTCGAGGAAAGAATTTTTCGAGGGCCGAAAGTTCTTCCTGTTCAACTCCGTCGAAGTTTATGCACGGTAAGCTTCGATCTAAATGGGATGGCCCTTTTGAGATCACTAACATTTTTCCATTTGGTGTGTTGAGCTATGTGATCCACCCACGGGAAGAACCTTTAAGGTAAATGGGCATCGCCTCAAGCAATTTCATGAGGGATCCCAAAGAATGACTCGAGGAAGCGAGAGATTCTCCTCATTGATGCCACTTATCCTCCTTAAACCCTTGGGGAGTATTCTTCTTTCTTCTCCCTCTATCTCTTTTATTTGTTTTCCTTTTTCTACTTTGCTTTTTGAAACTAAATACAATCTCTCTTTCTATGATTGCTACATATTATGAACTTGGACATTTTGGTTTTAATGGATCATTCTGTTTGGTATGCAATTCCTGACTCTTCGATTGCATGTCTTGGTAGTTGATTTGATGATGTTGATTGCCTAAGTTGGTATTGACCTTGTGAGGTTTTGGGCCTGCTTGAATGGAATTCATCTTTTACCATTCTTTCTTTCATGTGTGCATCTGCTCCTGATTTGTGTTCTCTAGAACTTGCTCCTTTTCTTTTTGAAACTACATTTTTCACTTACATGCATAAATATGATATAAGCTTGTTTTCTTTCTTTTATTTTCCCTACTTTGGCCAAATAGCTTTCCCTTGCATTATGTTTCCTTTGCTAGCCCATTTGTGCCTTTTCGACTCATTCTTTTCTAAGCCACATTACAAGCCTAAGCGTAAAACCATTTTAGTCCGCACCTTGGAGATTTATTGAGCATTGGTTTCACCTTGGTTTTGTGTTTAAGTGTGGGGGTTGCTCAGAGTGCAACGGTTTAAGTGTGGGGGAGATATTTGATTTTGTCATTGTGATTATGTATATAGTTCTTTAACAAAACCAAAAAACAAAAACAAAAACAAAACAAAAAAAAAAAAAGAAAAGAAAGAAAAGCGAGAAAAAGAAAAGAAAAGAAGGAAAGAAATAAATAAATAAATAAATAAAGAAAATACATAGAAAGAAAGGAGATATATGAGTAAAATAAAAAGTTTTCATACATAGAGAATGATTGAAACATCCTCCAATTTAATTACCAAAATTTTTGATTAGGGGTTGATCAACAACTAAGTAATGCTTCATCATTTACCAAAATATACAAATTAAATCAGAGTATGCAAAATGAGTCCTAACGTGGCAATATACAATCATCCCACATAAACCAAAAAGACAGAAGCACTACTTTTGGCGGAAGTAGCTTAAGCTTCTGGGGTCTTCCCTGATGAACCTGCACGGGAGTTATCACCTGAAAAATGTGGGTAACCATCAATCCAACTCATTATGAATATTAATATGGGCTAGTGAGGTGCCATGTGGAACAATTTATAAAACAAAGTATTAAAAAATAGCTCACCAATTTCCATATCACAAATTTCATAAATTAGGTATTACAATTTTTCATTAACACAATTCCCAAGATGCCTCCCACCAATCCAACCGAACTGCCTTATTTCCTTCGACTAGACCCATGGGCTCAGTCACATCCATGTTACTGGTTACTCAAAAGCTCACTGGTCACGTGATGAGGACCGGCCAAAATGCTCAGAGTACATGTCCCAGACCATGGGTCTTTTCCCCTCATTAAACTAGTAGGGTGTCGTAAGCCCTCATTGAACTAGTGGGCAGTCCCTTATTAAACAAGTGGGACAATAGAAAGCCAACCATCGTGCACCAATGGAGGCCTCACCACGTGGTGGAATAACCTACTCCATCTATTCCCAATCCAACCATTATCATAATGATCACAATAAATAGCTCAACAGGAATTTTCCAAGATTTTCACGTTCATATCAAAATAAAATTCTCATATACACGTCATAATAGCTCAAATCCCAATTTCTTATACATATATCAATATATGCAAATATTTCACAATTCAAATTATAGGGTTCCACAAGGCAATTTCTATTAAGATATTCATAATCATTTCACAAAATACTCACAAACAACATACTAATACACATAACAAGTGGAAAGTGGTTACCTCTCGTCAAAGCTAATTATTATCACACTGCTCCTAATCCAAGAGTTCAACACACGCCAAAAATCAATCTACCACAACCAATTTACTAATCATTAATAGCTATTCTAAAACTCTACATAAAATTATAACTTATAATTTCATAAAATTAAAAATATAAAAATTCTATTAATGAATTTATAATGCTTGAAGTGGCAAAATTATGACGGGACCGAAAAATTAAGGAGACTATTAATTCTCTTTCTATTTATTACTAATTAATAATACCCTTTTTAATTTATTACTTTTCTTTTTCTTTTTCCTAATAGTAATAGTAAAAATATTTATTTATCACAAATCAATAACCCCTTTATTATTTATTAATAATAATACTATTCATTATTATTATTAATTTATTTTATTACTACTACTATTGCTTTACTATTTGTACGCTATCATTTTACTCTCAGACCACGAAGCAATAAAGCAACGTATGTAAATATATAGCGTATATATAATATAGGCATATATATATATATATATATATATATATATATATATATATATATATATATATATATATATATATATATAATTTTAAACTCTCAACAGCAAAAACCTGCGCATGCATAGATGTATATTTACTGATCTCACTCACCTTAGATTATATCACTTAATATAATACTCGAAACATATACCTATACTAAATAAATAACAAAAGGGAGTTTAATTAATTGGTGTGTGTGATTTGACACTTACAGTTATTCCACTCATGTGTTCAATCTAAAACACTCTTTCCCTGCAACTTCACATACTCCCATTCTCTCTACTTATTCATATGTTCCTTTTCTGCAGCCACCTACACACCTCACCCATTTAATTAATTCAGGTCCATTATCACCTTAGGCCCACACGCTCAAACCAAAATCTTTCACTGAACCTCATCATACATTAACACCTTAACTTTTCTCATTTTGCTCACTCTATACGTGTTCCTTTCCTCAGCTAACGCACACACAAAGACACGACAGCAAACATATATACATATTAAGCCTTCTTTTTCTTTTTCTTTTTCTTTTTCTTTTTTCCTTCCCTGTATGCAGCGTTGATTATATATATGAGTGGGTAGCAAAAGCATGTCATTAAATTTTCTTCTCTTTCCCTTTGCAGTGACTGATACACACACACACATATATAAATATACACTCCTCTATTTTCTTAGAAAGCAAGGCACACACACAACCTATCAACAAGGTTTCCTATCTCTCTTCTTTTATATCTACATATATCTATCTATATATATATTATGTAACAGCAACCCCATCCTCTGTTATAAATATTTTCAAGTCTTATTAATTTCTTTTCTGTCTTTTCCATGTTCATTGTTTTTGTTCTTCATATATATACATACTTAGCACATGACAACCACGTTGGGTCCTTTAAAAAAACAGCAGCGATGACAGCAAATTTATGACAACAATTGGTTTAAGTTTTGCCTATTATTCCCCTGTGAAAACATGTGAAACTAAAAGGAAGAACAATCCAATGACTTACCTAGGTTGGTTTCCGGCTCACACGTTTAATCTCCACGAATACCCAACGCCCCTGTTTTGATGAGTTTTTGGCAGAGGAAAAGTTCCCAGTAGACTCTCTCTCTCTCTCGGCTTGGCACAAGTAATGAGAATAATAGAAGAACTAAGTGCATGGGTTTATATACTGAGTTGGAGGACTGGTCCGAGAAGCACAAATGAACCGAGGAGTTTACGGAGCTCGAGAAGCATGGGCATGGCTCTGCAAGTCGGATGACGCAACAAGTAATGCGTCTCTGGTCCTTCTGTGTTTTCGTAAAAACGTTGAGATTGCTGGCTTGATTTACGCGATTTGATCTTTCACGTTGTAGCAGGCCGAATGATATAATAGTGGTGTGTTTTGATTTTGTGTGCGCAGAGAGGAAAACTAATTTTTTTTTTTTTGATATAAAAAACTAATTTAATGGGTTTGTTTAAGTCAATTTAAGAATAGGTTCTGATAGTGTGTTGGGCCTTGTCTTGCTGCTGCGTTTCAGGTTTTTGATAGAATGAATCAGTGAATAGTGCAAGTCTAATAGATTAAATTGACAAGGCTGATGCGTTTTGGGCTTCAATTAAACAAGATAAGATGATAATGGGCTTTGTGTTGTTGTGTCATTGGTTCATCATTTAAATAATAAGAGAGTATGTGTTCTAAAATTATCTCTTGCAAAGAAATTGAATAAATATTAAAATTTAATCTTTAATTACATTTAAGGATTTTCTTTCTCAATTAAATTTATTTAAGCCTTAAAATATTATCTCTAAAATATTTATGCCAAAAACTATTCCCTAATTATTTGTCCTTATTTTATGGGAAAATATACATTAAATTCCAATAATTAACTTCCTAATTGTTTTAGGGTAAAATTTCATATTTAATTTCCATAAAATATTCTAAATTTCAAATCCCAAAATTTGGGATGTTACAATGATTGTGTTAATTAGTGCTCTTTTTAATTTCTTTGGTGCTTAGCCTCTCATTCCATACTATATTACCTACCTTCACCCTAACCTCATTACAACCTTTAATAATAAGCTCTCTTGATTTGTGCATGCATGTGTTATGAGTATTGGAGACGTAGAAATTGAGCAAGCTTATGGTAGAACAATTTTCTTGAGTAGAATTTGAGCGATACACTTATTTACCTTAAACACTTGAGAGATTGATTGATTGAGCGCATCATTTGAGATACTATCTTGTGTGATTAGCATCATTGATTGAGATTACCATGAATTGTAATTTGAGATGAACGGATTTTGGTCTTGATTGATTGGTCTTTTGGAGCTTTGTGTCCCTTGTTCAATTTTTGTATTGTTAACAATTGTTAGAAAAGAAGAGTCTCTTCTTTAGGTCTTTTTCTTTGAATTTTACTCTGGAGTGCAAAAAGATAAGTGTGGGGGAATTTGATAATTGAATATTTCATACACTTCTTTTTAGCTCTTGATTAATAATTTAGGACTCTTTAGTTAATAAATAGTGGCTTTTATACTTATTTGGGCTTTGAGCCTCTGATTATATTTTAGCCATTTTTAATAATAAAATTCCAGTTTTATATTGGTTCACTATTCCTACCATAACTCTTGAACTAGACATCGGATTTGCCTCATTTTTGTTTCATATTTTAGATGATTCAGAGAGCTACAATTGTTATGAAGACATGAAGGGCAAATTCAGACAAGAGGGCAGTCGATTTTGGAGCCGAAGTCAGATTTTTATTTGGGCTCGAATTTGTAATTAAAGCCCATTTTTTATTAATTTGTTTGGGCTGAATTGTGGATTGAAGCCCCATTTTCGTTTTTCCATTTTAGGTTAAGTGAGGCAGCCACAAACATATTCTCATTCACGTTTTTAGACTTGGGTGGATCAAAATAGGAGTTTTTAAATTCTCTCAAATGTTCTTCATGTTCTTCATG
Source organism: Acacia melanoxylon (assembly GCA_019022615.1). Classification (NCBI taxonomy): domain Eukaryota; kingdom Viridiplantae; phylum Streptophyta; class Magnoliopsida; order Fabales; family Fabaceae; genus Acacia; species Acacia melanoxylon. Next base: position 860,458 of record JAFJYJ010000072.1, read on the forward strand.
TTCTTCGTGTTCTTCATCTGTTCTTCGTTTTTCCCAGCCATGTTCGGCTAAACTTCTGTGATTAACCCAACGTTGATGATTCCACGGTTCGTCCAAAGAACTTGTGCTTAATCGGTAACTTCACTCGTTTCTGTTTTCATCTTATCGGATTCGATTTACGGAAATAGTTCGAATATTAGATTTAATATTCGGTTTGGTTCATCCCAAGGATCGAGTTCGAACTATGTTACAGTGTTGCTGTGCGATCGCACAGTGAGACGCCACTGTTCGGACAGATTCTAGGCGATCGTCTAGTCGAGGGATTTCTGGACGAACGCAAAAAATTTCGGTTCGTCCAGAACCAAACGCGAGTTCGTTCATTTTTCGTTCAATGATGAAAGTTTTTGGAATCTAGATGTTGGGTTGATGTTGTTAATCTGTTTCTGCAAATTACATTTTGTTTCTGCATATTTTCGTTTTTAATCTCTTTTGAATCAAAAACCCCAATTTTATTATTTATGTTTTATTGCTGTTCGAATCGAACCAACTGTGAATTCGTTGGGAAACGACCCAGGTTACATTATACTGCAAATCCTTTTCTAATCTGGTTATTTTAGGAGATCACGGCAAATCTCTTTCAGAGAGCTTGTGATAGTTGGCAATCTGGTCCTCTGTTAGTCTTCTAGAGTCATCACTGCCTGTTATTGGGAAAATGCATTTTTGTGTGTGAGCTGTTAAGAGATTATGATCAAATATTGAATCCGTCCTTCTGGTTTTCACTGATGACTAGGTTTGTGCAGCATTCGTTCAGCTAATTGAAGTCTGCCCATCTTTCTTAGAGGTTGTCCAAGTTTTTCAATTCGAAAATTGGTTGTAGCCCGTTAAATTGTTGAATCCTGCTTATCTTTCTGTTGTGCTACTCTTTATCTCAGAATCTATCTATTTGTTTTTCTTTGGTTTCTAATTTGCTTCTTTGATTCAATTATTAACTACATTGCAGCCACATCTGAGGAATGTAATTGAATACATGCTACAAGCCAACAAGGATAGAGATGATGAAGTTTCTCTTGAAGCCTATGAATTTTGGTACTATTTTAGGAGAGAATAGTGAGAACACCAGGGACTCTTTGTTCAATTAATTTGCAGTTATTTTTGTGGGATTGGGGTGGGGGTGTGGGCAGGACTTTTTTCTCCAAAGTGGAATATACTTTATATGCTACCGCACAGAAATATTAAAAACCTGGTCCCCGAGTTGGACCTCTTCTTTAAATATCATCCTTAGGCTGTTCTTATTTCAAATCACTTTTGTTCCCAGGTTTCTTTGTTATAACCGACCGGAGAATTTTTCCAACATGTCCAACTGCAGATACTTCAACGAAACTTATGTCCGAGATTGTAGTGCAATAAGGAACGAGGTTCCCCTAACTTGGCCCACTTATTCTGACAGTGTGTTGGCCAACTTTCCTGTTTCTATGATAGTCAAGTTTATGCAAAATCCAGGGTTGTGTATTTTAAATTTAAGGCAATGCTAAGATTCTTCTACTTTTTCTTGCTCGCTAGGAGCTTTTTGCATCACAACAATAATCTTTGTAAATAAAAAAAATTGTAATTATGCTTGCAGGTCTGCTTATTGTGATGCTCAACTACCTCCAGAAAACTTGAGGGAGTTTTTGCCTCGTCGTAATTCCGGTTAAACTTGCTTTCTTTTAGATAAGTTGAGAGATGTGTAATTTTCCAACCACCGTGGCTGTTGTATATTTGTAGGTATTGTTGTCAAACATGGTTTATGCAGATGATGATGAACAAATTGCTGAAGCTGAGGTTTTCTCTTCGATAAATTAGTTTTTCTTAATTGATTACTTCAATCAAACATTGTTATTCTATTTGACATGTATTTATTCCTTTTTGCATAATTTCTTGCGGGGAAGATGGTTCCCTACCGATCGAGATCAGGTTTGAAATTTTTCTTTGGGTTCAGTTATTCTTGGTTTCGGATTATCGATTTAATAACTTCAATAATTGATGTTTTGCAATGCAGGATCTTAAACCTCGATTTCATGTATCAAGACTCCATGGATCAAATGATGTATGTCGTCAAATAGTTGCTCTCGTGATTGGTTATTCAAGTTACTTCTGTATTTGATTCTGCTGAATTGAGCTTACATAACATGATCATAGGAAATTGATTACATGACATAAATTCTTTTTTTTTATGTCTAATTTTTTAGGATGATGATGTTGTCAACACATGGAATTTGAAATGCGGTGCGGCTGCTCTAGATATTCTCTCAAATGTATTTGGGGATGAAATCCTTCCAACATTGATGCCTATTGTTCAGGTAATTGAACTACTCATGGTCATTTATGAGTACAATGTTTGAACGACCATATTGCCCAAGGGATGAGTTCCTGGTGAATTGGTCCTCCCCTATGTTTAGAGTGCACACGTCAACTTCTTCTGAGCCTTTCATCGAGTTGCTTCTAGATCTAAACTATTCCATGATTCAATTTTTTCAGTGAGATATGTCTAGGATGTCTTAATTTCTAAAGATTATGTGCGAGACCAAGTTGTCAACCCTTTGCCTCGGAAAGAAAGGGAAGCCGTTGTCTTGGCTCTTAGGGCCATGGTTGCATTAATGGTCTATATCCTCATTTGTCAGAGGTATTCTGAGCCAATTGATTCTGACGACCTTAATTCTTAAGCAAAATGTTTGATTAAGGACAAAGCTTAAATGGATTTGAATGTAGTAAATGTATGTTGTAAGCAAAGTATTTGTTTGTGTTATGGACAAATATATTGGGCCAGGCAAGTTCCCGGCCTAGTAGGGAGCCCACAGTAAAACCCCCTAATCTACCCAGGTAAATAGGGAACCAGGTAAATGGTCCCCCACTACTCCATCGTGCCTAATATGTGCGGGGACCGTACATGTAGTGGAGCGAGACCGGAGAACGTGGGAAGTGCATAACGGTGAAGGATGGAAACATTTGCATGGGAGTGAAACCCTAGGTAATCCCTATAAATAGGAGATTACCCACCAGTGCACTCTGGACTCTCTCTATTTCCATTACTTTTTATTCAGTCACACGGCACACACACCACCCCCTGGGCGAAACGCCCGACCTGTGTTGCATCGTGATCTGAGCTCTCTCGACGATATCTCAACCATAGATATTTTCGAGCTAGTACCTTTCACTGAGACTCAATCAGTGGAAGACTCCTTGATCCAAGATAAACCATTCCCAGCTCGCTAGAGCTGGACATCTGTGTTCTATTACAGAACATTGGCGCCGACCGTGGGTACCGTAAACTTCGATTCCCAAAACCACAAAGCCACTGCTGGTCACTGAGGATGGTTACGAGCACGAGAAGCCGTAGTCACGCAACTCGGCAGGACCAACCGCCGGAAGAATCTCAACGATGCCCACAGCAGGAGCACGTAATCCAATACTCTGACTCGGTAGCTCCAAACCACGGCCATGTAACTGTGGAAACCGAGGGCGAAACCGAGGACACAGCCCACTCTCCTCACCCCAGTCTGACCGCCCGACAAGGGCAGCAGAACATGCAGAATCTGAACATCCCTCCCCCTCCGCGCGAGTTCCAAGAGGTACACCCCGATTCCAGGGTGTTGCATAGCACTTTGGGTTCACTGATTCAAAGAATGGAGAATATGGAAACTCGCCAGAAGCTCCAAAGAGAGGAAGATGCTCGACTCATCCAGGAGAACCTAGATCTCTGAAACGCCGTTTGGCGACAAAAAGAACAAAGGAGGCTACAACAGGAATGGGAGGAGAGAGCAGGGCCAAAGGAGAAGCAGCCAAAGCGAGATGGTGCTGGTACAAGTCGAGAAATGAACTCGACGTCGACTCACACCAGTGAGGAAGAGGACCTTACCGAAAAGGAGGTGGAGGAGGAAGACGTGGTCGCTCATGACCGGGGTAAGATCTGCGAAGAAGAACACCAGGAGATCATGGCTTTAAAGGAACGGTTAAGAGTGCTAGAAGGTCCCATTCGGGATACCAGAAAGCCCAACCAAACCAATGGCAAGACGATCGCTGAAGTCAATGGACGGACCAGCCGACCTCCTCCAGCTGACTCGTCTCGGTCGAAAGAAAGACGTTCGTTGGTCAATTCGGCCTTGAACGGGCATGAGGCAAATCCGCCATCATTCAATATAAACATGACGGGCAAGGCGGGCCATGAAGGAGACGACCTATTATGCCAGTTTTCAAAGGAAATCATTACCGCAGCTTATCCCAGGAAGCTGGATTCTAGAGAGCTTCCAAAGTACAATGGGAGTCAGGATCCGGTAGTTCACCTTAACAACTTCAAAATGGAAATTGGGGTGAAGGGAATCGTGGGGCATGTAATTCCTCGATTGTTTGCGGGAACCCTTCGGGGACCGCCCAAACTGGTTCCACTCTCGCCATTAGATTCTATTCCGAGATATGAAAACCATGGAGTATAAGTTCCGCTTAATTTCGCTACAAGCCGAAAGCGCCGAAGACCGAGTTCCGGTTGGACCGGGTCAAACAATTCTCTAATGAAAGCCTACAAAAGTACCTAGACCAATTCAAGGAAACGGCGCTTCAAGTGCCCGGACTAAAGGAAGACGTTCACTTACACTGCGTCATAGCCGGTCTAAATTCCACATCCCGGTTGAAAAAATCGGTAATGAAGAATCGACCTAGTACCCTGACCGAGTTTACAGATCGGTCAAAGACATACCTCGAGCTCGAACAGATGGACATGATGAGTCAGGTGGTAAAAGAGCGGGGCAAAAGTTCACCCCCAAAGAGTAGAGAGCTGCAAGCCGGTCGCAAGCCGGAATCTCACGATCGGGGTGGAGGAGTAAGGTCGAAAGGAGAAAGGCCGAAAGGGAGATTCAACAGGTACACTCCCCTAAAATTATCCCAGGCCGAGATTTGGCGCGAAGTCTCAACAACCGAGATGAAGAAGGTTGAACGACCCCGGCCAGTAAGAAGGGAAGCCAATCTAGATAAGTCCCGGTACTGTGACTTCCATGATCAGCATGGTCATACTACGGAGAAATGTTGGGACCTCAGGGATGCCATTGAAAAGTTTGTCCGCGATGGGAAGCTCCGCCAGTATGTCATCCAGACACAAGGATGGCAAAATAACAAGAGACGAGGCGGGAGAAGCAAAAGCCCACCTCGGCCCGGATAGGAAGAGGCGTGAGCGAAAAAGAAATCCACAAACGGCGACGATGAATTCCCGGACTCCAAATATGGCGCAACGTGATCAGCGGAGGTTTTGGAGGGGGGTGACTCGATGAGCCAAAGGAAGAAGTATTTAAGGGAAGTTCTCTCAATTAGGGACCGCCCAGCTTTCAAGAATGACGCAGGAAAACCTGAGCCCCCGGTCCTGAGTTTCATTGAGGAGGATCTCAAAGACGTACCCCCAGGACATCAGGATGCATTGGTCATTACGGGTACCGTAGTCAACTGTTGCGTAAGAAAAATCCTGATCGATAATGGGAGCGCAGTAGACATCATCCTATGGGACGCATTTCAGAGAATGAGGTTCGACCCGGAAGATTTAAAGCCTTGCCGAACAACCTTAACCGGTTTCAATGGCCGGGATACATGCCCAAAAGGGTATATCGACCTAAAATTGACGCTCGGAACGAAAGGCGCTTTCAAAACTGAGCGTGTCAGGTTCATCGTGGCCGACTTCCCCTCATCCTACAATATCATACTAGGGCGTCCTACCATTCACAATTGGGATATGCTGGTGTCCACAAAACACCAACGGCTAAAGTTGGTGAATAGAAAAAACCAGATTGTAACGGTCAAGGGCGACCAGAAGGATTCCCGACAATACTATTTCGATACGGTCAAGGCAAACAAAGTTGACCCTGCATCCCAGAAAGCTAAAGCTAGAACAGCCACTGAAGAGGAAAAAGGGAAGTCGGTCAAACTCGTCGAGCTGGATTTACGCAAGGAGGACAAGATAAAAAGAACGGAGCCGGACGGAGAGCTGGAGGATTTTGCATTGGGAACTGAACCCGGGAAAAATACCAGAATCGGCAAGCATCTAGCCCCGTCAATCCGAGCAGAGCTTGAGACCTGCTTGAAGGACAACAAAGACATTTTTGCATGGCATCCATCTGAGATTCCGGGGGTAGACCCCCAGCTTTCGCCACATGTCGCGATATGCCCGACATCAAACCCGTGGCCCAAAGGAAGAGAAAAATTGGGACGAGACAGAAGCGAGGCCTTGGAGAAGCACACAGATGAGTTATTGGAAGCCGGCTTCATACGTGAAGTACAGTATATCACATGGCTATCGAATGTTGTTATGGTCAAAAAGCCTAACGGCAAGTGGCGGGTATGCGTCGATTACAAGGACCTGAACAAGGTTTGCCCCAAGGATTCTTTTCCCAAGCCAAGCATAGACCAGTTGGTAGATAGTTCATCTGGCTTCAAATTACTTTCCTTCAAATTACAACCAAATCCCCATGCATACCAATGACCAGGAAAAAATGGTATTCATCACGGAGAGGGCCAACTACTGTTACAATGTTATGCCTTTTGGTTTAAAGAATATAGGAGCCACTTACCAGAGGATGATGAACAGGGTTTTCAGAGACCAATTGGGGAAAAACGTCAAAGTCTATATCGACGACATGATCGTCAAATCTTCACGGACAAAGGAAATATCACTTGCGCCTCAATCCGGCAAAGTGTGCTTTCGGTGTCCCAGCGGGAAAATTGCTGGGATTCTTACTCACCCACAGAGGGATTGAGGCAAACCCGGATAAATGTCAGGCTATTTTGGATATGCAGCCCCCCAAGAACAAGAAGGAAGTTCAACAGCTCACGAAAGGCTAGCCGCTCCGACTGTGTTTTTACCAAGGTCGGTGAAAACTCTCTCCCTTTCTTTAAGTTGCGAAGAAAGAAACATCCGGAGATTGGAATGCAAAGTGTCAAGAGACTTTTGCAAAGATCAAGCAATGCCTGGCAACACTGCCGGTACTATCTCGCCCGAAGCTCGGGGCAGGATTGATCCTATACCTAGCTGTTGGGGAGGAGGCGGTTAGTGCGGCATTGGTGAATGAGGAGAAGGACGGTCAAACTCCAGTATACTTCATAAGCCGAGCTCTGCAAGGGGCCAAGCTGAGATACCAGAAACTGGAAAAGATGGCATTCGCCCTACTCATGGCCGCAAGACGACTGCATCCATACTTCCAGAGTCATTCCGTGGTAGTCCGTACAAACCAACCAATCGGCAAATCCGCATAAATTTGGACTTGGCAGGGAGGATGGCTAGTTGGGCTATTGAGTTATCTGAATTTGATATAACCTATGAAGTGCGACATGAGATCAAATCCCAGGCTCTAGCCGACTTTGTGATGGAACTAACGCCATCTGAAAATTTGGAATCGAACGACGATCGCAAGCACGACTCAACATGGAGGTTGTTCGTTGACGGTTCGTCGAATAAAAAAGGAAGTGGCGCAGGAATAATCATCAAGAGCCCAGAAGGAGTCTCTTGGGAGCTTTCCCTTCGGTTTGAATTTGCAACATCAAATAATCAAGCAGAATACGAAGCGCTTATAGCCAGATTACGGCAGGCGAGGGAAAGCGGGGCAAAAAGAGTTCACATATCTACTGACTCACAGCTGGTTGCATCCCAAATAGAGGGCAAGTACCAAGCTAAAGGCCCTTTAATGGTCAAATATCTGGGAAAAGTTAATCGGTTGATTGCGGAATTTGATAGCGTTGAAGTAATGCATATCCCCCGGGGAGAGAATGTTAGGGCTGATGTGTTGTCAAAATTAGCAAGCACTAAGAACCCCGACAATCACCGTACCATTGTCCAGCAAAACCTGTTAGAACCAAGCTGCATGATGATAATCTCAGAGACTAATGACTGGCGAAAACCGATAGCCGATTACCTTGAAAGGGGAATCCTCCCGGAAGACACCGACAGTGCCAGGAGAATAGTAAGGACGTCGGCATCGTTCACCATGGTGGGTGACGAATTATATCGGAAGGGTTTCCATTCCCCCCTAATGAAGTGTCTCGATTCGGCCAAGGCTGACTACGTGCTGTCCGAAATCCATGAAGGAATAAACGGACACCACATGGGCGCTAGGGCGTTGGCAAGAAAGGCGGTGAGGGCTGGATACTTCTGGCCATCTATGGCGAAGGATTCTAAGAAGCATGTGCAGGAATGCAATAGCTGTCAAAAACATGCCAGGGTCATACGCACCAACCCATCAGAGTTAACTAACATGTCGGCTCCATGGCCGTTCTATAAGTGGGGGTTGGATCTGCTTGGCCCATTCAAGAGGGCCCCAGGACAACTGCGTTGGCTTATAGTGGCGGTAGATTACTTTACCAAGTGGATAGAGGCGGAACCATTGGCAACGATTACCTCGGCACGAATTCAAAAGTTCTTCAATCGAAATATCTTATCTCGGTTTGGAATCCCGGCCGAAATTGTCACAGACAATGGAACCCAGTTCACCGACAAGGATTTCCAAGGCATGGTTGCTGACCTACACATCATTCACCATTTCGCATCTGTCGAACATCCACAATCCAACAGCCAAGCTGAGGCGGCTAACAAGGTTATCTTGGACGGATTGAAGAAAAGGATGGAAGACGGCGATTCGAATTGGGTGAAGAGCTATACCCGGTCCTTTGGGGACTCAGAACTTCGATCCAATCAACAACCCAGGAAACCCCATTTAGGTTAACCTATGGGTGTGAAGCAATGATACCTGTTGAGATCGGCGAGCCATCTTGGAGGAGGGTTAAAGCCCTACATGAAGAAGAGGACAACAACCGATCAATCGCGGTGGAATTGGACCTCGTGGACGAAGTCAGGGTGAAAGCACATTGCCAAGAGCTAGCCTCCAGGCAGCTTCTCGCTAACAGGTACAACCAGAAAGTGGTGCCACGTTCATTTACAAAAGGTGATCTTGTCCTTCGGCGAGCTGACATAGGCAACAAGAATGCCGACCAAGGCAAACTTGCACCAAATTGGGAGGGTCCCTACCGAGTTACAGAAAATTGCGGAAAAGGGGCCTACAAACTGGAAACTCTGAAAGAGAAACCCCTAAAGCGGACATGGAACGTTGATAAACTCAAGACCTATTATAGCTAGCGTGTTTCCTTTTTCACTTCATCTGATGCCTGCTTATGAAAGTAATGTACTGAGCAAACTCTTTAATTAATTTTGGGTCATGAAACCCGTTTTCAACAATGTTGACTATACTACGATTGCCAAAGTCGAACGCGCATTAAAACATGTAGGAGTGTGAGGCATTCTAGCCCGGCTCCAGAGACCATGTTCCAATTAAAACATGTAGGAGTGTGAGGCATTCTAGCCCGGCTCCAGAGACCATGTTCCGGTTAAAACATGTAGGAGTGTGAGGCATTATATCCCGGCTCCAGAGACCATGTCCCGATTAAAACATGTAGGAGTGTGAGGCATTCTAGCCCGGCTCCAGAGACCATGTCCCGATTAAAACATGTAGGAGTGTGAGGTATTCTAGCCCGGCTCCAGAGACCATGTTCCCATTAAAACATGTAGGAGTGTGAGGCATTCTAGCCCGGCTCCAGAGACCATGTTCCAATTAAAACATGTAGGAGTGTGAGGCATTCTAGCCCGGCTCCAGAGACTATGTCCCGGTTAAAACATGTAGGAGTGTGAGGCATTCTAGCCCGGCTCCAGAGACCATGTCCCAATTAAAACATGTAGGAGTGTGAGGCATTCTAGCCCGGGTCCAGAGACCATGTGCCAATTAAAACATGTAGGAGTGTGAGGCATTCTAGCCCGGCTTCAGAGACCATGTTCTAAAAAGGGTGAATAAACCCGTGTTTTGAAAAACGCGTGTGGATTCATGGTTGACGAACCGTTTCCATCAAAGACATTCGCAAAAGGCTGGCATGAACTCTTGATTAAATATCCATTTTTCAAAGACCACGCCTTTAAGAAAACATGTAGGAATTAGAGGTATTTTAACCCAATCCTATGAGCATATTGATATCAAAATGCAAAAGAATTCAAGGACAAGAACCAGTTTTCAATGACATGTTTGATCAACAATAATGGAAGATGCGTTCACCGTTTCAGAAGAAGTTCGAAAAATAGAACACTAATATTAATCAAATCATACTGTCATATTTACAAGCCGGGTCACTACCACAGCATCAAAAAGAAGGCCTAAAAGGCAGGAAGTCATAAAACAACCAATCCGCCGAGGTGTACCACGAGCTCAGGAAGACGGGGGCGGGGCTGGTTCCTCCTCTTCTTCTTCATCTTCGGCCCCGGGAGGTATCAGCCGCCCTTTATCATTGACATATGATTTATCTTGAAGTATTTGTGCAGTATATGTGACGGTATAGAGAAAGAGGATGCTTTTAGAGGGCTATGTGCTATGGGAAGCACCTACTCGCTTAGAGTTTGTAATATATGAACTGCTCATGTGATTGGAGCTGTCCATGTGTTTTCAGGTCAAGAGCTAATCCTTCGGGAGGTTTAAGTTCGCTTGTTTATATGTGCAAGGCCATTGCAAGTTGGCATGTATGCATCCCATATCACCGTCATCTTAAAATTATGACACTTATAGGTTTTTGCAATAAAAATTTGTTGATGTATGTCTGTAGGAAATAAGGAGTGAAGAATTACAAAAGGAAGTCTGCCAGGTCTTGCATGGATTTAAACAGGTTCATGTTGCTTCCCTGCCAGTCACATCTGCCTAGCAATTATTAAACACGACTGAAGCAAAAGCACACGCATATAAATGAATTTCTACTATCCATGTTAACGATCAGGTAAAATTGGATTTTTTTTCATATTTTTTGTTTTTATATTTTTGTCTTTTTTTTATGTTTTATTTTTTTCAAATTATTTTTTTGTATGTCTGTAGGAAATAAGGTGTGAAGAATTACACAATGAAGTCTGCCAGGTCTTGCATGGATATAAACAGGTTCATGTTGCTTCTCTGCCTGTCACATCTGCCCAGCAATTATTAAACACGACTGAAGCAAAAGCACACGCATGTAAATGAATTTCTACTATCCATGTTAACGATCAGTATCAATTCTCCTTGTTAATGCATTTGGATTAGGATCACTTAAGAACTTTTTAAGCCATTTTGTTTGATTTTAACCCAACAATTTTGTCTTAATCTTGTCTGTTAATTTTGATCTAATGGTGGTGACTAGCTCATCTCTCACCTTTTCTCGCAATAAGCACTCCTTCGGCTAGATATAGAATCTTTGTCTTGATTATATGAACTAACTGGTGAGGAATGTGATCTGTGGTAGATGCTGCGCAATGGAGCCTGGGACCAGTGTATGTGCTTTGGAGCCCCCAGGAAAACACAAGCTTTCAAAATATCAAGTATAATGGATATTTTCGAGATAACTTCATTATTTGGTGGTGAACACCAGTTTGCACTCTATGAAGTTTCTACCTATTGGAGTGATGATTCATTTTAAGCAAAGGGTATATACTCTGTCCAAGTTTTCAATCACAGGCATCAATACTTCATCCAATTCATTTGAACATGTTGATTAGAGGTTATCCAAAGCTTACAAGATCCTACTTCGTGCTTCCATGGGAAAATTCTGTTGACGGACGAAACGTACCGTGATGTACAGGGGAAGTCTTTCAAACTCTCGAGTGCTGTATCCGTTGTCTTGTCCTCGAGCCTTGTGTTCTTTACAATGTTTGATTAGTAATTTTAGTTGATAGGTCTTCAGCTTTGAGCGTCTACAGGAAGTGATAGGTTTTGCGTCTTAAATTATTCGATTTTGCGGAGATGACATATTCTAATTTAATGTTCACATTGTTTGTAAGTTGTAAAATATAATTTCGAACGGTCATATGGTACATACGCTGCCTTGAAAAGTGTGGCAGTTGGATTTTAATTTGAGGAACAATGAATAATCCAACACGTGTGACATGTTTATAGAACTACTTTGCCTTACCAAAAGAAAAGAAGGAAATGCCAGTTAGTTGTGCAGTGTTCTCTTGTTGGTATGTTTGGAACCTCCATAGTGCAAAATATATTTTTAATTATCAGATGGATGCGTAGCCACCGTTCACCATTACAAATATGATTGTATATTTTACTTCTTCCACCCCTTAATACAAAATTTAGTTTGTAGTTTAGTTTGTTCACTAAAGTAGATTTTGTATTTAAAGGGAATAAAATAAATAAAGAAATGTGCAGAAAAGTTTTGTTTTTGGGAAAAACAGAAGTGTTCGAGTATGCAGCGATCTTTAGATGGAAAAATCATGCGTTTTGTAAGTGATATTAATCCCCTCCCGGGCGCAACATACATGTGGTAGTAAGAAATTGGTTTGTTTGTTTTCTCTCACAGAAAAATCTTAGTAGTATTTGTTTAATCAGTTGTAGTCAAGGTTTAAGTGGTTATGTGTGTTTGTTTGGGATCTTGTTCGGGACCTCTATTTATCCCCTTCTCGTGCGTAACATATGGTAAGAAATCGGTTTGTTTGTTTTCTCTCACAAAAAAATCTTAAATAGTATTTGTTTAATCAGTTATAGTTAGGGGTTAAGTGGGTACGTGTGTTTGTTTGGGATCATATTTGAGACCTCTAAAAGTATTTATTTAAGTAAATCGAGACAAAACTCTTCTAACATATTTATCTGACATACCAATAAATCATGGTTAAAAAGTTCTTTTTTTCTTTTCTTAAAGCTTCAATTCTAAACAATCATTAATGAATCTGATAAAGGAAGGACTGGCCGGCTACAAGCATAACTATTTTTACCCCTGTGGATATTCATCATTGTTGTTCGATCAATACAACTCTGCAGATTTGGCATATTCACGTCACCCCATATGATCATATGTATATTATTACTATATTTTAAAATCAAAATGTGGAAAAGGGATTTGCCAACACAAATTTGCTTGCAGTGTAGATCAATGGGAGACACGTATAGAATGTGGTGTGTTGAGGTTAAGGAACTGAGTCTTTGTTGCTGCCATTTCATCTACCATCTGCCATCTCTGCTTTCTCTTCAAATCTTCCTGACGTGCTGCTGATTCTCTGGCTTTTATGTCTTGGAGGCTCTTGGAATACAGAACAGGATCTGTAACACCCCAAATTTTCGAAAACATTTTCATAGCGTTTTGATCAGAGTTGAGCATGGGAGCAATGTAAAATATTGAGTAACTGATAAATCTGTGATACAACATTGTCTGGGGCGTATCTTAATAAGATAGATACTTTTGTTCGAGAGTACAAATACACTAGCAATGATAATACGTCTCTAAACAGAGGCTCCAGCTAAGTCCTCATGTGTTCTGCTTATTCTTGTCTCTTATCTTCAGTCCTTGGTCCTCCAAACCTTGAATCTATAATAAGAGCTGAGGTCCAATGCCCATCTGACCTCAGGTAACGGTTAACCTCATGCTTATATCAACAATATATTTATGACAGATATTCATAACATTACAACAATTATCGATACAAAAGCCCATAACAGATGTACGATTTGAGATAACAGCATAGCCGATTCACATGTCCGTTATCTCGGTCGCACTATTCACCAAAGATGCCACGATCCACTCGTGTCCTCAGTGCTAGGAAAACTCAACGGTATTAATAAGACTATAACCCGTGTAAAACTGAATGTGTAAGTAATGAACTAAGACAACATATTTGTTTATGAATATCACTATCATATATAAACATACTAGAAGCATTAGAGTAAGTGTTACAGTACGCCGCGAACGTACCTTAGTCTGTGTAGATAGTGGTATGTTTTGTCTATCAATTTGTGTTCTCGGACAGCCTATAATAGTACCATCGCATTTATTTATTCATAAATAATATACTAATAGATATCTTAGTCACAAATGACCATTACACCCCTGGTGTATTTATTTTTCAATTATTTTCACTAAATTTCGTAAAAAAACGCTGTTAACAGCATTAGGGCTGATTTTTCGCCTATCTTTGAAAACTCATAATTAATTCCAAAAAATTCAAAACAAGGATCCGTAAAATTCCTCGGAATCCTTAGGATGTCTAGTTTTAAGGAAAAATACTCATTTTTTCCCAGATTTCGTGAGTCCTTCCCAGGTTTAATGTTCCTAACTTCTGCCCCGAAATTTTCCAGAAATCATAGCCCAACTTTGGGAATTTTTATCTTTTAGCACAGAACTCAAAATAATTCACTCTAGGTATATTTGAAAAGCTCTATATGTCTATTTTAGCCATAAATTTTATCAGAATTTTAGAACCTCCTCTTCAACATAAAATACTGGTGTTTTTACCCCTAACTTCAGGAATCGCTAACTGACAAAATTTCGCCAGAGCTTCGCTACTTTGATCCTAATCTTCCAAAAATTTTGCTATATCACTTTCTTCATCAATTTTTCGAAATAAAACTATTTTTAATCATAAAAACATGATAGCAAGAATATATTGGAAGATTAAAGATCAAAACAACATTTAAGCTATAAACTCAAAAGCTATAACTCAAGAACTAGAGAACTTACCCTTGGGGAACCTTGCTACTCCTTCTTGCTATGACTTTCTCTCTACTCTTGCTTCTCTAAACTCATCTACTTTGGTTGAGTTTTGGTGTGAAAGTTATGAAGAACAAAGGCCTCTATTTATAGTGAAATGTCATGGCATTTTGGTAGTTTCTTTGAATTTCCTCATCTTGTTTGTGGACCATTGGATCTAGGTTAAATTTAAACTTCTCATCCTCACCCTTCCTCTCTCTAAACCGACCTCCCCACTCTCTTCCTCATCCTCTTCCATTTTCTTCAATGCTAGCTTATCCAAGTACACAATCTCTCTCCAATTTGTTCCCTTCATAAATGTTGATTTATCATGTGTTTATAGATTAAATAATTAACAATTATGCTACCCCTTCTACAAGCCAAAAATTTCGTCCCCTCCCCCCTTATCTTCCAACTTTATGATTCAATTTCTAGTTATCCCAAGTATTCATGTAACTAGAAGAAAAATGGTAGTTTGGTTAACAACCAAACCAAAAATTACACTTAGGGTTTATCTTGTAGTTTATTCAAGTTTTCTTCTTTAATCCTCTAATCTCAAAATTATGGCTTCATTAGAAGTCTTAACTAGTTCTTTAATCATTTTAAGATTAATTTCAAAAGTTGGGGAAAAGATTTTTAAGACTACATATCTCAAGCTTAAATTATGCTTGTTCAAAATAAATCCTTATATTTGATCTATGATTAAAGTTTCTCAGGATACAATTTATTTCCTATAGATTCTCATTTACTTGCGTCTTGAATTTATCCCAATGGTTTTTAACTCATAATTAAATGAATTATACACTTTTCTCTCTCCTACACAAGACTCACAACTCTCACAACACTCTTACACACACATACACACACACACTCACAACTCCTCTAGCCGCCCCCTCCCTCTCTCTTCTCTTCATCATTCAATCAACCCCAAAGTCTTCAATAATTAATGCTCCATGTGCTCTCTTTTATGGCAATTTAATTTAGCATGTGTATTTGTTAATTATAAATCAATTCCTTTCTTAACCAAGAAGCTATGCAAACTGTGTATGCTCCCCCATACACTCTTCATTTTGTGTTTTAATTACCTCATAATATCTAGAAGAAAGCCTTTCATTGGTTAATGTTTGATTCACAAGGATTACACTTTATGAGGGTTAATTAAGGCCTTAGGATTTAGCTTTATTAGATATAATCCAAGCCTCTAATTTGTGTTGGAAATATCCTACTACTATTGATGATATTTGTTCATATATTATGTGCTCTTAGGATTTAATATTGGTGCAATTATCTTGCCTTTTTCAAGAGTGAATTTCGTCACCTTTATATAGACTTAGGGAAATTAAATTAATCTTGGTTATATTCCAAGATAGTGTTCATAAATGTTATTAGGCCTAATTGATAGTGTTCTGGTGTGGAACCAGATGTGGCTAGCCCTAATGGACTAGCCTGTTTGATTTTTAGTTGATTTGGAGCGGACTTGACCTAGGCGCAATGCCTAGGGCCTACGTACCCTGTATAGGGATCAAAGTCCACGTAGTTCGAGGACACACCTAGGCGTTTAGCCAAAGGGGTGGTGTGTATGCTCCAGTCAGAGTGTTCTCTGCACCTTAGGGTTTGACCTCTGTATTTATAGAGTGTACCTCAGGTGGGATAGTATGCGCTTTGTAATCCACGGCCCTAGTATCATAACGGTCGAATCTATCTTTAGATAAGATAGATCTCCCTTGATTCTATATGAGATAGGATTTTCCTTTCTTATAGGTAGATCCTAATATGTGATATATTTCACTGTTGGGTCGTCCAGGTATTGGGCCTAATGTAGGTCCGTAACAGATGCCCCCCAACCCGGTAGTTCGAGCTTTCGAGCTACCGGGATGTATTTTGTTCCCAAGTAGGTTATCCGGGGTAAGCTGTTGTGAACTTTACCCTCTCGTATGTCTACCGCGCATTGTTGGGTTGGGTCATTCTGGCTCTGGCGACCGAAGTCATTTACTCACAGATCCGAGGTAATGTCTCAAAGATCTAAGGTAGTAGTCTGCTGCTCAAAGATCCGAGGTAGTGTCTCAAAGATCTGAGGTACTATCGGGAACTTGCTTGGTTTCAAGGCCGGGGTTCCCGCTATAATTGCCATCATCTTGATGAATTCGGATCCATCCGTATTCCGCTATCGATTTTCCTGTTTAGGTTATACGCTCTTCCCAAGGCGGGATCTATTTGTCTTTCTCTCGTTCTTTGTTTTCGCTTGCCTCGATCTCGGTTGATGGTGAACCCCATGAGGGCTTTCGTTAATTCTTCTTACCCTATTGACAACTGTATAGTAGTTGGGTCTTTGAGCTTCCATGATGCATTTGGTCGGACTTCATTCACTGGCCGAGCTTTACAGTTGTGGGCCTTACATTGCCAAGCTGTGTTACGTTGATCGCGGCTACCGAAGTCGTCTACTTCAAAGATCTGAGGTAATGTCTCAAAGATCCGGGGTAATGTCGAGGCGGTTTGCCTGACTTTGAAGTCGAGATCTTTCGTATCCGAGTTGTTCCAGCTTGATTTGCTTTTGTCTACGTCTCCACGAATCCTGGATTTATTTGTAATATGATTGAGTTGCCCCCAGACGTATAGTCTGGGTTAATTTGCTTTGAAACTTCGTATGTTTCTTTTCATGATTTTTGGGATCTCTTCTACTTCACTCATCCTGCAACACCGAACTCCCCCAATCCAAATAATCCTGTACTGGAACGAATCGGGCTACCAAGCTAGTTAGTTGTAGCTCCGGATTCTCGCCAGGCCTGTTTGTTGTAGCACCGGATTCTCCCAAACTGAATTGTCCTAAAGAGGAACGGATCGGGCTTGCTTATATTGCTGACAGCTTTACGGTTCCATGCTTGTCTTGTCGTCCCCCCAGCCTGGCAGTCAAGGGCTCTGGGCTGCCGGGGTACATCGGCTATGAACATATGTTCATAGTTCCAGTGAATCCCAACGCATGTTGGTGATTCTGTGACCGGGCCAGGGTCTTTAGTAATGCAGATCTACGTTTTCTTCCAGACTTGCAATTTGAGGACGTTTGGTAGGGTTTTCTTTTTATAACCGCATAGGGTGTTTATTAACGCACTACCGAGTTCCGGATCCTTGGTCCGGGTAAATCACCAAGATAAGGGCAAAATGTCACATGTTTGGGCTGCGGTATCCTAACTCAAAGCCAAACATTTTGACTTGATCAGGGTCGGCATGACAATTCATCTTCTTTATCAAGGAGCGAGCGTTGACGCGTCAATTTTGTGAAGACCTTTACAGGTGACTTCACATTGCTCGAAACCAAGGCACATTGGCCCTAGTGTCAGCCATCTAGATGTGTTAATTGAGATCGGGTTCTAGGACCGCGGTGTAACCGGGTTCATGGACCTCGGTGAAAAAAACTTAAGTTATAGACAGCATGCATTTTGAATTTCCACTGGAGGATTTAAATAATTCACTGCAATGATCTAACAAAAACAAGGAAATCGAATTATCATAAATGTAGAATTGAAATCAAGATCAAGAAAATAACCGTGCTCAAACATGGTGTGTTTGAGGTGTTGCGAGTGTCGAGCCGGGATCTAGCCATAGTAGATCTTTAGTTTGTCGGCGTTACGGGTCCTTTTGATTGGCTTCCTTCCCAAGGTTTCGAGTATGTATGCTCCTTTGTCGAGCATCTCTTTAACCCATTAAGGGCCTTCCTAGTTTGCCGGTGGCTTGCCATCCCTAGCATTCTTGTTTCCGACGTTTGCTCGTCGGTGTACGAGGTCAACACGGCGAAGGCAGGCTATAGCGGCTTTGCTTAACAAAAAAACCCAGGCTTAAGGGCAGTGGTGTTGGTATTCAGTTGATCCGAGGTCTTATTAAGAAGCGTGGATTTCACTGGATCATTTTCAGTTTATCCGGGGGTCCAATCAAGGAGCGCGGAGTCAACTGTATAGTCTTTAGTTTATCCGGAGTCCAATTAAGGAACGCGGAGTCAGCTGTACTTTACACGAAACCCAGATTTTAAGCGTACTAAGTGTAACTGAGGTCTATCTTTCTTTTTCTTTTGGAGGTGGACTCCTCCGCAATATTTTTCCTGAATTTGTTCGTTTAACCATGATGGGTGTCGTAACCCGGAATTTGCATATCCGAGGTGGGTGTCGTAACCCGGAACTTGTTTTTCCACAGAGCTCGGATTTTAACTGTATTCAGTGTAATCTGGTGGGAATTTGTTTTTCGGTGGAATACGGACAGGGTCGGAGTCAAAAACTCTTATAGCATCATATCCACCAATATTCAAATTAATTAGCTCTATCCTCATCAGAACATTATCAATAAAACCACATCACCCCTACCTATGCAATATATCAATATAAGGGGGGAAGGACTGCCATAAATGTTGTACTTGACAAATACCCTAGCAAACCCAAAATAGCTTAGTCATCATGTGATGCAGTTATCTTCTAAGTAGCAGGCCATCAGAATAAACAATTCTATTAAAAACAAAAAAGGGGAACTTATCTTTTCCGGTAGGAGCCATCTCGGTTATTGCACTAGCAATAAAATCTCAAGAAATATCTCGGCAACGATCTTTGCTTTTTGCGCGTCTTTGCCAGGTTTGGACTCTGCTTTATGGGTAATTCCCATCTCGGCACATCATCTTCTTCGGCATACACTTTCTCCAAAGTATACGTCTCAGCGCCTCAGTATCTCGGCAAGCTCCTCATCTCTCTCGACATCTGACTTAACTGCATTCAATAAAGCCGATAGTGAATACACACCTTAGCAACTTGGAATCTCGGCACCTCTGGATAATTATATCTCGGACATCAATCGAGATGTCGACATTGGGACTCATCGCATATGCCTTCCCCGAGCATTTCTTGGAGCCATCAATCTCAAATTATTTCCGTCGGGATAGATGTCGTCCTTCACCCCCATGCGAGAATTGGGTGACGCAGAAGAAGCTCTGATGTCTCGGAATCTCGATATTGGGTCTCAGCATTCATCTTTCTCCATAATCCTCATCTCGGCATGCGAACATTATTCACAGAATCAGAGAACATGTCGGCATCTCAATACCTCTTGGTATACACCCTTGCAACTCGGATCCATGCACATATCGGCTTGTGTCTCGGCATACATCTCAATATCATGTATGTCAGCATGCACATCAAAATCTCGGCTCTATATACATATCGACACCTCATCATTACTGCATTTCCTAATCTCGGCCATCCATAATCCCGGCACCTGAGATTGTACCTTCTCAATGGATATAGCAAAGAATTCAGTGTTATCTAACCAGGTGTAATGACCTTGGTGTATTTTATTTCTGACCAGGTGGACATGACCTCGGTGTAGTATCTTTAGCTATCGATAGTAAAGAATTTGAATTTCCACTGAGGAATTCTTTATCCGAGGTCTATTTAAGCAGCACGAGCGGAGATTCCATTATGGGTGTCATAACCCTTTTTTCCATTATGGGTGTCCTAACCCTTTCTTCCATTATGGGTGTTGTAACCCTTGATTTTTTTTTCATTATGGGTGTCGTAACCCTTAATTTGTCTTTACACGGAACTCGGATTTTGGCTGTGTTAAGCGTAACCAGGTCCGCCTTCTTTTCGCTTCCCGCAAAACTTTATACGGAGCCCGGATTCTAACTGTATTAAGTGTAACCGGGGTTCGGCTTCTTTTCTTTAAAAATGTCATTAGCAATGCATAAAGAAAACCAAAGACCTCCGTAAAAAGGTCAATGATCACCTCTGCCAAGAGTATATTGAGAAATTGTGTTGCTGTAAGAAAGGAGGGCCATCCATGCTGAACAAGCTTGGTGGCCTGATCCATCAATAAAATGGAAGCCATTTGATTTAAAATTCTTGTTCCTCAATGACTTTCTTAAAGAAATAAAGAAAGGTTTCTCCAGCAAGATGGGAGCCATGAAGAATGATGAAAATGGCTTTGCTAACAAAGAAATCAGATGTTGTATTCAAAAAGCAATCTGCAGTATGAATGAAGATGATGATCAGACGCGAATTGCAAATTTGCGATGCTTCCAAGTCACCTGAGATGGGATAGAAGGAGGAACAATCCAACTAGGGGATTATCCCCTTTTTTCACTCCCAGGATAACTTCGGATTGGTCTCCTCAACTCTGATATTTTTTAAATTCTTTGTCTTCGGTAACAGTAGGTGAAACATTATGTATATTCAATATTACTGAAGCATTCTGTATCTCCAATATCCACTCTATCAATTTAACCTGGCCTGATGGTCATTTCTCCTTCTGCATTAAACTTGAGGATAAACTAACAGTAGGATAAACTTGAGGCTATTCACGTCATCAAGTTTCCCTTTAGCATAAGCACACTAGCTTTCACGAGATACGCGGCGAGAGACAAATCTATTCATGTCTTCCAAACATTTGTAGCAACGAGAAATGAAGGAATTCTAGCATTGATACTTCTCCTCAAATAATTCAAAAAATATTTCTTAACCCCAAGATTCCCAAATAATCATATAGAAATGACTATATTACTAAAATTAGCAATATTAATTGCCTTGTTCAGATGCGTCCGAACCTTCACAATAAGTGTCAAGAACTCAATTCCACTAGTGAAGAATAGAAACAGTATTCCTGCACTTTGCCATGGCGACATGTGCGGAGGCTTACTGAGATCTGTGCCACATTTCTTTCTTCATTTTCATCAGATTGTCAACAAGAGGAACATAATAATAATGTAATATAATAATTAAACCTGTCGACATTGTTATAAATATATGGGTCCACATGTTTATTTTCTTTCTCCCTGAATTATTGCATCAAACTCCTTGTTCCTTCATCATTGCAATTTACAAAATGCTTGTTTCATTGGTAGATCAATATCCACTGCAATAACCTTGCCTGACTCAGGAAGTAATTCATAAGCTGTGTGGGTAGACAAGAAAGCAAAAATATGTTGGCGGGAGGTCTGCATATAAGCATATGAATTTCTAGGTAATATCTTATTCCATGTACCACATGTTGATCTTTATTTGAGACATGGATTTAAATTCCTGCCTTGACTGAATCATGATTGGCCAGAGCTCTAAGAATAGTTAAAACAATATAATGGTTATCCATTTCATGAATAATCCTGAAATCAATAAAGTCCATGATACCACATCTTTCTCTTCCAGCAAAAATCTGTCCATTCATGTGATACTATGCCTCTGAAGCATTATGAAGGATTAACAAAGCCCACCAATATGATATGTTACCTCCACATTATAATAAAAAATAGGTAAACCATGAATTTGGATTTACGCCAGAAGCGGTGAACATAAAGGTAGCACAGGGAAATATCAAGCCTTCGGGCATTAAAGTAAGAAAATAATCTTTTAGCAACCAAGAGCCATGAGAAAGCATATATATTAAATCCCCCTCAAACTGAAAATAAAGAAGGAAGGATAAAACCTGAAGAAGCAACTAAATAGCCACCCGATCAGCATCTCTTCATCAATTTCATGCAAAGTGCATTCTTCCGAGGAAATACTTGTGGATTCTGTTATCTGCATGTTCTCATGGGGGAAATCTAGTTGCTCTCTATCATTCACGTTCCTGGGAATCCAGTGTGGATTTAACTGTACTTTATATGGAGCCTGGATTTTAACTGTATTCTGTGTAACCAGATCCGCCTTCAATAATTCCTTAACAGGGAACTACGATTGTTTCTTTTTAGAAAATACAAGCTGCAAGAGAAAACGATCTACTCCATAAGCTTTAGCAGTAATAGAAGTATCAAAGAGTAGATTGGCCAGTGCAGCAACTGCAATTTCAGTTGCATTGATAAAGGAAGTTTTAGCCAATTATTTAATGGCTTGGCATCCTCATTCAGAGCATTTAAAATTTTACAAAATGTGAATCATTCCTTCTGACCTCAACCACATGCTAGGCATTTTCCTATAAGCATTTGAAGGTTTCATCATCAAGCCCGCTGATATATAAGAAAAGTGTGTAAGCCATCTACAGCTTGAATAAGTGAGATTAATTCTCACTTCAACATGGCTAATAAATTTGACCAAGTTGACTCCAGGAGTTGGATAAAATATAGAAGTAGGAGTCTCCGAACCCTTGATGGGGTATTACAAGCAGCATCAAAGAGATTTTAGCTTTCAATAAATTAAAGTGAGGCTTGTTCAAGTTCTGATCATAACTTCAGCTGCTACTTGGGCTAATTTGACATTATCGTGGATTCTACAAACGCCTAGGAGAGCGTCCCACATAGCCTTATCTGGTTCAAATGGCATATTATTTATAAAATCTAAAACCTCCATAAGTAAAGATTCTAGATCCCCATACCAACGTCGAAGCAAGTGAACAATAGGACCAAGGCGTAGACTCCAATGAGAAGGAAGTACAACCTATGGTTCCTGCTAGTTCATTAGGAATTTATGTGAATAAATATCTGGAACCACGTGAAGCCTTCCTGTTTAATAAGAGTGGCATGCATAAACAATATTAGTGCTTCAACTTATCTTCCATAAGCAAAAGCTCCCTGGAGGCCTAGAAGTGAATGACCAAGATCAAGTTGGCATGATTAATTGCCCAGCAGGTCCAAACAAAATAGCTTAATAGCAGGGGTTAAATAAGCATCTATATATGCTGTTAACCCTCAGGTCCAAACAAAATGAGTAACACACTTGATTCACACATAACAAATGAGTGCCTAGCCAGAAAAAGTAACACTTGAATTTACGGATATTTTGGAGAGACCAATCAAATTCACCGCTCTCTCAACTACACATGGAAATTGCCCAAAAGTTGATGTATCAACCTGCATATAGTTGAAAAGTCCTCCTCAAGAGGCACCTAATCACGTTGGAATTATCCAAATGTGCGGGATGCTATCATCCAAATCAAAATTCGCCATTTGCTAGACACTAATCGCTGTTTAAGGTTTACAAGCACCTTAAATCTCTTGATTACATAGTTGGACAGCATGGTGTTTCTTGAAGCATGAAAAATACTTCAAAAACGGTCCACAAACCAGTTGTTCTTGAAGTTACTAAGGAAAATAATCAATCAATAGTCATGGATTTTGGAGATTCGGCCATACTCTGCCTTCTTTCAGTTTTATAGCAGACATTCAATAAATTTTTCATTTGCATAGTAAGACCAATCCTTACCTTTTGTCGCAACATAAATTAAAGATAGGTCTAATGCATCAAACCTGGGCAAAATCCTGATGAGTTCGGACTCATCGTGTAGAAGCTGACTTAAAGAAAGCTCTCTGATAAGTTTGAAAATTGCATAAGAAGAAGTGAATCAACCTTGATGTGGTACCGCTGCCATAAATGCAACTAAAAATGCATTGCAAGATAGATAAATTTGAGTTCTGTTGATAAGAACATCCAAAGCAGTAACCGTGCCCCTCCACCGCCATGCAAATTGCTTTAACAAATTGGTGTATATCGGAGTGAAAATAGACCGCCTTATGACCACGAACACGATGGGACTTAGGGTTCAATAGCAAAAACTATGTGAGATTGTGAATTCGACGAGATGATGAATGTTCTGCAATTGTGAAACAAAGAATGAATTTGTGATGGCTTCCTGAGTGTCCAATGAGGTCCGATTGGCTCTCCTGTCATGGTGATCTTCCTCGCGGTCGCGAATCTCAGATGGGCTTTACAGTGATGTTTCTCTTTCACCCGACACTCAGAAGTTTGAAGCCCCAATCTCTTCTTTATCGCTAGCCCAGGGCTTGTGAGGAAAATATTAGACATATAGCGAGGTATCCCAGCCTTCCAGCATCTCGGGCATCAGCAATTCCAATCTCGGCCACTTCATGAAGAGTATCATGAAGATCGACTTTGATCCCGGTTATTGTATGCAGAGAATAATCCGAACTGGAATCTCACGATTCAGGATCCATCCACCTCTATCCGAAGTCCACATCTCGACACCTGAACCATATCGGCTTCTCAAGCTAATGTCAGATACGTACATCGGCATTCAGGTTTCTCCGAGGTACCATCTCGGTGTGTCTGGCATGTCGGCTTCATCTGAAAAACTGATGGATTTTCGCGAACGGTAGAGTCAAGAAGGTGCACCCATCAAACAAAAAATTATATGGAAATTCGGCAATGGTTTTGATATGCTTGTACTCTGCTCAGTCTTAGAATAACAGCGTGCTAACTTCCCAGAATCCGACGACCAGAATAAACTGGTGCTGTGGTATTGACCATCTTAGGTCATGGGAATCGAAATTTAAAGATCCTCACGGATGACGCCAATGTTCGTGTGTGGAGCAGGATGTGGTAGCTGCAAAATTAATAGATCAAATGTTTGATTGTTGGTTGATTTGGAATGATTGACTTGCGCAGGCGTAATCGCCTGCGCCTACATCTCGTAGAGGATCAAAGTCGCGTAGTTCGAGGACACACCTGCACAGGCGTTTAGCCAAAGGGGTGGTGTGATGCTTTCGATCGAGTGTTCTCTGCACCTTAGGGTTTAACCTCTGTATTTATAGAGTGTACCTCAGGTGAGATAGTATGTGCTTTGTAATCCACGGCCCTAGTATCATAACGGTCGAATCTATCTTTAGATAAGATATATCTCCCTTGATTCTATATGAGATAGGATTTTCCTTTATTATAGGTAGATCCTAATATGTGATATATTTCACTGTTGGGCCGTCCAGGTATTGGGCCTAATGTAGGTCCGTAACAGATAGGTTACTATATTAATCATAATTATTAGAAACCCCTTATGTGCTAATTTTGGGTTTTTATTAGCCTTTGATCACTAATTAACCTCATATATTCCCTAATTATGAATTTTTAATTTAATTATTAATTAATTACGAAAATTAACATACTTATTTTAATTATTGCAAATTTAATTGCCTAATAGTTGTTGGTAATTTTCTCTAATTGAAATAAGTATTTCTATGTCATTTAATTGCCTCTCATGTTTAAATTAAGACTATGCTTAATTATGATGATGTTTTATGATCCTTACAAGAAATTAGAATATTTTGGTCTTCAACTTATTTAATTTCAAGTAGAAATTACTTAACATAATAATCAAAAAGCTTTTAAAGTTTGAGACCACATATTCACCATATCTTTAAGCATTAACTTGACACTCTCCGTTAGTTGCTCCACGCTATTGCTCCAATGCCACCTTAGGTTCATCTCCATCCCTTGCACTATCACCGGAAATGCTTCCACTGTCGCCGTCGACGCCATCCTCACAAACTGCTCGTTGTTCCATACTACAGTGCTCGCTCTGCTACCTGCACCAAATTTTACGTTTCATCTCATCCATCAAAATAACTAACTCTGCGACTAAGCATAATTAATAGTAATAATAATAAGAGAAAGATGGATGATTTACCTGGGAATTCCAACTATTAATGCATTTGGTGATCTGGGTACATAGGGGCAAAGCCAACTTTCGATAGTGATCAGGGTCTAAATTTTTCTACTCTTAGCATTCAACCGTCGATCAATGCTGGTCAACTCCCTCACACTGGTCACAATGTTTCCGGATACACTCGTGGCAGCAGAGGAAATTTTCACAATATGAGGAACAAAGGAGGACGTTTACGGAGGCCATCGCGGTGGAGGTGGTCGAAGACCGTTCTGCGTGCATTGTCAGAAACCAGTTCACACGATAGCAAATTGCTACTATCGTGAGGATGCTGGTTACACTCCTGGTTATACTAGTAACTCGAATTATCCAGTCCCTCAAGCCTAATCCATACTCTGTTGCAGATTCCTCATGGTATATGGACAGCGGAGCCAATTATCACGTGACTCCAAATTCGGAACACCTGGAAGAGATAGTGCCTGATGGTAAGTCTCATTTGATTACTTGTACTGGTGAGCAAAGTCGTATTATGGGCATTGGATCAACAATAATACCTTGTGGTCATTCCTCTAAACTAATCCTTAAAGATGTCCTTTATGTTTCTTCTGCAACTAAGAGTTTAATGAGTGTTAATAGACTTACATGTGATAATCCAGCCCATGTCCATTTCACTAATCAGAATTGTGATGTGAAGGATCCAGTGAAAGGAACTCTCTTTGCACAGGGAACACAAAAGGCATGAATATATCAAATGAAGGAAAGCAAGCTTAATGCTCAACCAACAAGTGTTTTCGGCGGCGCATTTAAGCAACACGTGAAGATTTGCGATCAACATTTCAAAAATTACATCACACAATGGGGCATCCAAGTGCACGGATTTTACGAGCTATTTTGAATAAATGTAATAAGATTCCATCAGTTCATTTCTGTGATAATTTTGTATGTGAGGCTTGTCAAATGAGAAAATAAAAATTGTTGCCCTTTCAAAGTTCTATTTCACAGTCCACTCAACCACTTGAATTAATCCACATGGATCTATGGGGTCCTGCCCCTCTTCAATCTCATGGAGGACATAAACATTACATTTACTTCTTAGATTATTTTAGCAGATATACGTGGTTAGATCCACTCAAGCACAAAGGAGAAGTTGTCTGTGCATTCAAACAATTCAAGAGTTTTGTTGAAAATCAGTTTGATCGAAAAATCAAAGCCATACAATGCGATAATGGTAGTGGATTTAAACCATTCGTTCCCATTGCTTAAGATGCTGGAATTAAGCTTCGTTTCACTTGTCCCTACACTTCTGCACAGAATGGACGAGCAGAGAGAAAGCATCGACATATTGTCGACACTACTAGAAAAATAGAAAATAGCTACGGAATTTGGTACGGAAAATTTTCCGTAGCAACAGTGACGGACTTTGCTACGGATTTAACACTCCGTAGCAAAGGAACGAAAAAGCAGGCAAAATTGCGACGGATGACGTCATCCGTCGCAAAATTGTGACGGATGACGTCATCCGTCGCGCAAAGGCGGACCAAAAGTCTGCCTTTTTGCGACGGACTAGTCATCCGTCGCAAAATTGCGACGGATGACGTCATCCGTCGCAATTTTGCGACGGATGACTAGTCCGTCGCAAAAGGGAAGTCTCATTAATGAGACTTCCCATTCGTGTCCGCTTCCTCCCACACCTAGCTCGCCCCCGGCTCCGCAACCCTCGCTCCGCAACCCCCTAAGCTCCGGCAACCCTCGCCCTCCAGAACCCCACCTAGCTCGCCCTGGGCCTCCGGCTTCCTCATATCCGCCCCTAGCCTCCGGTTCCCCTAAGCTCGCCCCAAGCTCGCCCCCACCCTGGGGCCTCCGGCCTTTTCATTTCCGGCCTGACTCCCGGTTCCCACGGCTCCGCCCCCAACTCCGGCTTCCTCATATCCGCC
Organism: Acacia melanoxylon; assembly: GCA_019022615.1. Taxonomy (NCBI): domain Eukaryota; kingdom Viridiplantae; phylum Streptophyta; class Magnoliopsida; order Fabales; family Fabaceae; genus Acacia; species Acacia melanoxylon. The sequence continues at coordinate 888,252 of JAFJYJ010000072.1, forward strand.
CCCCGGCTCCGGTTCCCCCAAGCTCGCCCCGCCCCTCCTTCCTTTCCATTTCCGGCCCCCAGCCCTCCGTTTCCCATAGCCCGCCCCCAGCCTCCGGCTTCCCTCATATCCGCCCCCCTGGCCTCCGGTTCCCCCAAGCTCCGCCCCCCTAAGCTCGCCCCCATTTCGCCCTAAGGTCGCCCCCCCCTATTCCGGCGCTTTCCGCGTCCCTCGGCCTCCGGCGGCCCGGATCCGCCCCGGCTCCGCGTTCCCTCGCCTCCGGCCGTCCAGATACGTCAAGCTCGGCCCCCTTGATTTCATCTCCCATTGCCTCCCTCGCCTCCTCCTCCGCATCCTCTTCTCCGTTTTGGTCACCGCGGTGTTAGCTTGAAGTATTTTTGTTTTTTTTATATATAATTATTTAGAAATATTTATGTTAGATTTACTTTATTACATAATTGAAACATATATGTTAGTAGAAGATTATAAGTTACATGATATTAAGTATTCTTTTTTGTTTTAGTTTTTCCTTTAGCTGAATATATTAATTACATAATGATCTACACTTAGTTGTTTATCAATTTGAATTATGCTTATAGTTTGTAGGAGTTTATATGAGTTTTTTTATTATTGGGCTGTAATGATTATTATTTATGATATTGATTTTTTTTCAAGTAAACACAGTTAATATACGTATATAAATATTTCATGTGAAGTATTTTATGTATCACTTTTTAGGAATTTAGAAATTTGGATTTCGATTTTGATAGGATAAAATTATGATTTTGTATTTGTTGGTAATGATACATAAATAATCTATTTTACCAAGCCCATATATGTTAGAAACTCCAAAATATTTAGTATTCTATTCTTTGTTTGCCCCCTCCACATGTATGTCCCCATGTTTCGTGTGTGCTATCCTCATTCTCCCGGTTGCTTACATCTTTGGAATATGTTCTTTGTTCAATGCATGTGTTTGTTTTTCACTTTCTTGATTAAGTGGCAATTGGTAGGCATAAGAGGCGACTTATATATATATATATATATATATATATATATTTGTGGTATGTTGAGAAGTTAATTAGGTAGTAACTAAACTAGCTAGGAAGTATGGAAGGCAACCATGATAGAAGTTGGATGTACAATCGTCTAACCGATAGAAGAGAACTAACGCAAGCATTCTTGGTGGGTTTGGAAGTGTTCGTCCAATTTGCTTTGGCGAATTCAAATAATTCAAGAAGGGAGATCAAGTGTCCGTGTGCCAAATGAAAGTGTTTAAGATTTACAGATGCGGAGACGGTCAGAATTCATTTGTGTCAAAGGGGATTCATTAGAGATTATGAATGTTGGGAATTTCATGGCGAAGTCCGACAGACACCGAGTGGTTATTACGGGGACAGTAGTCATCGAGAAAACCTTAATCAATATGAGCAGTTGGTTATGGATGCCGCGGGACCGTCGATCGGCCAATATTTTGATCCTGTTACTCATGTTGAACCGTCATACATGGGAGAGGAGACGGTACCCATCCTCAACCATCAAACATGGGTGAGGATCCTCATCCGGAAGCCGCTAGGTTCTATAAAATGCTTCAAGAAGCACGGCGTCCGTTATGGGAAGGTTGCGAACACTTTGAAAATAGTGAATATTCATCGCTATCGGCTACCCTAGCAACACTAAGCTTGAAGACGATCACCATATGAGCGAGAGGAATTACAACGAAATGATGCAGATCATGAGTAAGGTTGTTCCCAAAGACAATAATTTGCCGAAGGACTTTTACCAAGCCAAAAAAAGGTGAAAGAGCTTGGGCTTGGATGTGAAAAAATCCATTGCCGCCCCGGAGGATGTATGTTGTATTACAAGGATGACGCCGAGCCGACCAATTGCAAATTCTTGTGGAGATGACGAGATATAAAGTTGTGGGAAAGGAAGGAAAAACACCCGTCATGCAATAAGCAAGATGTGGTACTTTCCTCCGGTGCCCGGACTTACGAGATTGTATGCATCCGAACAAACAAACAGTTGCTCACATGAGATGGCACCGGAGCATCGTAGGGATGAAAACTTTGTGACGCATCCATCTGATGCCGAAGCTTGGCGTAAATTTGACGAGGCGAATCCTTTCTTTGCTATGGATCCCCGTAATGTTCGTCTTGGTCTATGTTCAGATGGGTTCGCTCCTTTCAACAATACGGGCATGAATTATTCCTGTTGGCCAGTCATTGTGACTCCGTACAACCTCCCACCTTCTATGTGCATGAGAAGAGAGTTTTTCTTCCTTAATGCGTTAATCCATGGGCCATCGAACCCAAAAAAGAAGATAGATGTGTACCTCAGGCCTTTGATAGACGAGTTGAAAATGTTGTGGAGTGAAGGTGTTCTTACGTATGATATATCATTAAGTCGAATTTCACCATGCGGGCCGCCTTAATGTGGACGATAAATGATTTCCCGCCTATGGGATGTTGAGTGGCCGGGCAAACGTCGGGAAAGCTCGCATGCCCGGTATGTCTTGAACAGAACATGGGTTTTAGCTTGGAACACGTCGCAAGGTCAGTTGGTTTGACAGCACCGACGATTCCTACCCCGATCATCCGTTTAGGAGAAATAGAAAAGACTTCACGCGGAATGTTTGTCGAACGAGCAGATCCACCTCGTCGTTTAAGTGGAGAAGAAATATGGGACGGGGTCGGGCACATTCCGAGTGTCGAAGAGGGTGCTGCTTCAAGCGAACCCGGAGGGTACGGCATTGATCATCATTGGAACAAACGCAAAGATCTTCCGGGAACTACCATATTGGAAAGATCAATTGTTAAGACACAACCTCGATGTCATGCATATTGAGAGGAATGTGTTTTGCAATATTCTCGTACATACGTGATGGACACCAAGGGCAAGACGAAAGACACGGTCAACGCAAGATTGGACGTTGAAGCGATTTGTAGAAGGCCGCTTTGCATTTGGCGGAAAATGGCACCGGACGAATTTCCAAACCCGGAGCGCCGTACACATTCAATAAAGAGCATAATTTAGAATTGTTGCGGTGGGTAAAAGATCTGAAACTCCACGACGGTTATGCGTCAAACTGGAAAAGATGTGTCGACATGCACGAGGTGAAGTTGAGCAAGATGAAGAGTCATGATTGTCATGTTTTTTTCCGAGAGATTGTTGCCGTGGGCCTTCAAAGCACTACCAAACCATGTATGGTCTATTCTAACGGAGTTTTCAATGTTCTTTAGAGAAATTTGTGCTTGAGCTTAATGTTGAAAAGTTACGACACCGGAGGCGAGCATGCCCATAACGCTATGCAAGTTAGAGATGGTGTTTCCTCCTAGCTTCTTTGACTCAATGGAACATTTGCCCGTTCACTTGGCCTACGAAGCAAAGGTAGCGAGGCCCGCAACAAAGATAGATGGATGTATCCGTTTGAGAGGTAATATATATATTGACCTACATGGTACTTTAGATTATAAATATCCTCGATATTCCATTGTAGGTTTTTACGCACACTTAAGCACAAGATCAAAAATACAAGGTACGTTGAAGGATCTATCATTTGAAGCTTATCTAGTCGAAGAGGCCGCAAAATTTGCGTCATACTATTATCCCCCGAAATGATGTCAAGATGGAGAGGGTACCTCGCAACGATGATGCCGGTGATACGAGGGATCAAAAGTCAATATTTAATTTTCCAGGGCGAGTCGTGGGAAAACGTTGGAAGTCAACTCTTGACGGAAAAGATAAGCGAGTTCTTTGAGTGGTACATTCTAAACAACGTGAAGAGGCCGCCAAGTACCTCGAGTAAATTTTTTTGTTTGTTTACTATTACGGTAAGTATTAAAGTATTAACTTAAGTTTTTTGTTACGCTTACTTTTCTAATTGGGTCCGATCGGGAAATCCTTCAATGCCGGTGTCCCAAGTTGATCAATTCACTAGTTCGAGTTTCCAAAATGGTTTCGATCATATTTCTTGGAAAATCCATCGATCCCAATGAAGTTGCGTGGAGTTTATCTTATGGAGCTGCAATGACGGTTACCCGATGCAACAAATATATAATCAATGGGTATCGATTTGCAACCGTTGACGCGAACGTTGTGTACACTATGTTGCAATTACGGTGTATGTTGTCGAGGTGACCAAGTTGACGGGGTGGAGACCGACTACTACGGGAAGTTAGTTGAGATAATTCAGTTAAGTTACCGGTGGGACAAGGTGGTGACCCCTTTGTTTAAGTGTGAGTGGTTTGATAACAGTCGCGTGGGACAAAAGTGGACAAACTTGGAAATATTGAGGTCCACTGGACAAGGAGATATACGGTTAGTTATGACCCATTCATCCTTGCTCAACAGGCTGAACAAGTTTACTATACACCATACCCTACATCTCGCCAAGGGTGGACGAGAGTTATTAAAACCAAAGCACGAAATATTATACCAAAGTCGAAAGAGCCGAAATCAAATGACAGTATGGCTGAACCTTTCCAAGCTGATGTGGAACATGTGCTGCCCATAAACATCTTCGATGACGAAGTACCAAGCAATCTCTTTGATTTTCGTGTAGAGTTAGAGTTGATTCCTATACAAATTGACGATGAGAAATCGACGATGAGGATGAGGCGTAAATGAGCTTCTCGATAGTGAATGCGAGTTCGACGACTATGAGAGTACGAGATGAGGACATGCAAGTAGATGTCGATGAACATGAATCGTCCGGTTGATTTGTGTTAGTTCTTTGTTTATGACGATATGTTATACTACATACTTTGTAAGTACTTTTGTCATATTAACCAAATATCTTTCTTTTTTTATATTTTTTGACATTATGTCTATAAGTGTTCGAGATGGAGCATCAAGGAGGACGTTCGGGTAGTGGACGTGGCGGTGGTCGATCCCGACCCCGTACTATAAGAGGGGGTAGGGACGACGCCAACCGCTCCATATGGGAGGCGAGGGCTCGGCCCAGACGTGCCACTATTTGATTTTTCGTCGTCCCCGTCTGGATATTTGTCATCTTCACCATCACTTTATACATCGTCGTCACCGGCGGCTAACTCCCCGATTCACGGCAAAGGGGACAACAGTTTACTTTACCCTTTCGATTGATTTACATATGTTTAGTTTCTTGAAACCATCTATGTACAAAAATCTTCAATATTTCACATTTCTTCCTTAGCACACTTCGTCGCCTCGAGCCACGTCGGGAAGCGGTGTAGTTCCTCCGATACACCTATCCGGGGCTCAAGAGATCCCGAGACGGGGTTTCTTTGGATCCGCACTAAAGGCAACGAGTAAGTCATGCGAAGTTACCCGTAATGTTACAATTCTCTTTTTTCGATTGGTTTGTATGCTAATATTTGCATGATAATCTCGTTTTCAGATTTGTGCTCGATAATCCGGTGGCGACTTTCATGTCGACCCAAATATTCCGTAACTACACTCATTGTTGGACCGCGTGGACAGAGATTCATACGAAGCAACGAGATATGTGGTTCACAGAGTTCTTGGTAAGTTATTTGTTTTATGCGTGTTAATTAAGTACTTTTAAAATTTGGAGCACTAATTGTTCGTTATTGATTTTCAGGAAAAAGCATATGACATTGCCTCGAGCATCATGAAAATCGAAAAAAGCTTTTAACCACAAGGGCGGCGTGGCCGGGTGCGTCGAAAGCTCTATTCATTGAGAAGGTCGAGAGGCAAGACAGATTGGCTTCCACAGACACTAAAGATGAATTATTTGGCACTTGGGAAAACAATGAAAAGTTTAAGGCCATAAGTGCGAAAAATAAGGAAAATAGGGCCAAAATGGCGGGACCGTCATATCTTTGGGGGCTCCATATCCATTGCGAGCATCGACGCAAAGTTGTAAATACACGTTATTTTCTATTTACGTATTGAATATTTTGTACTTTGAAGTAATTAATTAAGGTCATCATTTGCGTTTGCGGGGAAGAGTCGGGGAAGCTCCACCGGATCGGTTGAGTGGGTTACCTTTCGGCGGACCCATTCCCGACGTCGAAGGGAGTGAGAGACAATGGATTAACCCAAGGGCGAAACAAATAGCGGTGAGACATTTATTGCCTTTATTACTTGTTTTATGCACGTTATTTTCTTATTTGTTATGTATTTCTTTGCTTGTAGGAAAACTTTGAGAGGTTTGTCGCGGGAGAGAGCCTCGCGGCGTGAGATCGACCCCTCATCCTCTATATCCGATAACGAGAGTCTATTCTTTGAGGCTACCGGCGGATTTGACAAGAAAGGAGGGTCTTTGGATACGGTGAGTCCGGCCACCGATCAAGCAATCAAAGCGCCTCTCATCCGGCACCTCATAGGGTTCCTTTAGGTAAACATAATACATTTGATATTGATAATTTTCATTCTCTTGTCCATTCAAATGAAGTACAAATAATAAATGTACTAATCAATTTTGTAGATGAGCTGAAGAGGATGAAGTCGTTGGTGGAGGAGCAAGCAACACAGATGACCCAGGAACGAGAGATGATGAGCCAGCGGCTAACTCAGGAAACGGAGATGATGAGGCAGCAGATGCTTATGGAACAAGAACAGATGAAGCAGGCGTTGCAGCAGGAACGGGAGATGATGAGACAGGAGATGAATCAGCAGGCGGAGATGATGAAGGCGGAGATGATGAAGGAGATGCAGCTTCAAATGATGTCCCTTCTGAAAGACAGAGGTTTCGGGTCCGGGCCGACTCCTGGTGATGATGACCATGCTGGTGATGATGATGATCACAATGCTGCTGTTTAGCCTACTTTTTTGTATTTGTTTGTTGCTACGGATTATATATATATATATATATTGTGTTTTCACTATGTAAACTCTTTTTTATCGTTAATATATTCACGGTACATTATTTTACTATTTGTATTCAATTTTTCTATTAAAATTTTTTAAAAATATAAATAAAAAAATAAAAATTTGCTACCGTAAAATAATTCAAAAATTTGCTACGGAAAATAAATCCGTAGCAAATTCCGAATTTGCTACGGAAAAAAATCCGTAGCAAAATTTCAAATGTGCTACGGATTGTTTCCGTAGCAAATTGCTACGGAAAAAAATCCGTAGCAAATTTGCTACGGATTATATAATCCGTAGCAATTGCTACGGATTATGAAATCCGTAGCCATTGCGACGGATTATGAAATCCGTAGCAATTTGCTACGGATTTGATAATCCGTAGCAATTTGCTACGGATTTGATAATCCGTAGCAAATCCGTCGCAATTGCGACGCCATATTTTGCTACGGACAAAATCCGTAGCAAAATCCGTAGCAAAAACGTTTTGCTACGGATTTTTAGGTTTTGGCTACGGATTTTTTCCGTAGCAAAATCTGAAATTTCTAGTAGTGCGAGATGGGCTTAACATTGTTAGCTCATGCTAGGATGCCTCTGAAATTCTGGGTGGAAGCTTGTCAACAATCTGTATTCATTATCAATCGTCTACCTACACCGGTGATTCACAACGCCACTCCTATGTTTAAGTTGCTTCGAGCAGAACCAGCTTATGAGACTCTTCAATCTTCTGGCTGTGCTTGTTACCTGTGTCTCAAGCCCATACAATACTCATAAATTTTGGTTTCGCAGTCAGAGATGTGTTTATCTCGGAATTGCATCTCAGCAATAGGGCCATCGGTGTCTTAGTGAATCTGGTAAGGTCTTTGTATCGAGACATGTAGTGTTTGATCCGTTTGTGTTTCCATTTCGTACAGGGTTCATGCGAAAGATGCATTCTACTACCTTAACAGAGAACTCAGTACCATTGGTGATTCAAACTAATCAAGAAGCTTGGACACTAGACAGACCCGACGATGAAAATAGAGGAATTGGCCATGGTGCTTCGGAGCAGGAGCAATCTGTGTCTCAGAATGACACTCAAACAGAGGAAGTTGAGTCCAGTGAAGACAGTGACTCAAGCTCAACAGGGCCCAATAATCGTCATGGTATGGTGACAAGGTCCAAAGTAGGAACAGTGAAGCCCAAATACCCATATGTCAGGTTAGCGGTCAAACGAAGCTCCGAACCATTGTCCACCTAAGAAGCTATATCTTCGCCCATTGGGTTCCATGCGATGAGAGAAGAATTTGATGCCCTGCAGAGAAATCAAACATGGACGCTTGTTGTGTTAATCTCGAAGAAGGATCACCCGGAGTCATTTCGTGACCTTAGGCTAATTAGCTTGTGTAATGTAATATATAAGTTAATTACCAAGGTGGTGGCAAACAGAATGAAGTGCTTTATGGACCATGTGATCGCTCCAAACCAATGTAGTTTTGTACCAGGCCAATTAGCTTTTCGTTTTGATTCAATCCTAACTCTGTCAGCCTGGTAAAAAAATGCATTGATTCGGAGTGATCACATGGTCGAAAAAGCACTTCATTCTGTTTGCCACCACCTTGGTAATTAACTTGTATATTACATTACACAAGCTAATCGGCCTAAGGTCTCGAAATGACTCCGGGTGATCCTTCTTTGGAATTAACACAATAAGCATTTCGTTCACATCGCCAATTTGCTCCGGTTGCATAAAAACTCCTTAACAAACTAAACAACAGATTCCCTAATTGTGTCCTACTGGTGGTGGAAAAACAGTGCGTTAAACTCGTCTGGTCCCGGGACTTAAGACTGAAATGCGCAGCTTTAATCTCAGCTTCGTCAACATCCTTGCAACAAACCCTATTATGCACCTCTAGGAGTTTAGGATAGGTGACACTACAAACCAGGTTCAAACGCTCCCCTTCTTCCTCCGAGAATAAATTAGCAAAGTACTTTGGTGCATGCACTTTAACCTTCTAAGAATCAAAACACCACTCCCCCTCGTTAATACAGATAGCGTCAATTCTGTTGTGCTTCCTTCTCCTATTAGCTTATCTATGAAACCACCTCGTATTCCTGTCCCCATCAGTGGCCCAATTAGCTCGGGCTTTTTGAGCCCATAGAAGAGCTTCTACGTCAAAGTCTCATCAAGTTCAGTCCAAAGATCTTTCTGTAGCCCTTCCAAAAACTTGCAGTTTCCACCTCTATCTAGTGCCCTTGCTACCCCATCCAGTCTACGTTTTTGGATATTACCGAAAACTTCTCGATTCCATCGTCTGCAGGCATGGGTGAAGTTTATTTTGATATGAATCATAAAAAAAATCCATCTGATTCAAATAAAAAAAAATTAGGTTTTTTTTTTTTTTTAAATTCCGAATCATTAATTTTTTTTTGGCACTAATTTATTATTTTCCATTTCAGGAAAAAGACATATATCTTTGGAAAAAGTTTGTAAAAAAGATATTAAAAAATTGAAAATACTCAATTTTAAAAAATAATTAAAAAGTTCGCATACCTTGCGAGGTACTCAGTTACCTAGTGAGGTACATGAAAAGAAATATTTAAATAAAGATTGTTTTTTTTTAAAAAAAAGATGACCACGCAAGGTCTCGACATAATCAGGATACTTACCGACGTATCTTAAAAAATAAATTTACAAAAAGAAAATTTGAAAAAAATAAATAAATAAAATTCAGAAAAAATTCAAGAAAAAATAATGAAAAAATCAACTTACCTCGTGAGGTACCCACCATACCTACTAGGTATCTGAAAAACAAACTTAAAAAATAATTCCAACAAACAAGCATATTATCTAGCGAGGTACATGAAAAGAAAGATTTAAATAAAGAAAATATGAAAACAAAATCCAAAGAAGTAAAATGCAAAAAAAAAAAAAAAAAAAAAAAAAAAGATGACCTCTCGAGGTACTCAGGCATCAGGATGCGACGAACTCAGGATACCTATCGAGGTATCTTAAAAATAAATTTACAAAAATAAGATTAAAAAAAAATCAGAAAAAATCAACTTACCTCGTGAGGTACTCACCATACCTCGCGTGGTATCCTTAAAAAATTTAAAAAATAATTCCGACAAAAAAGAACATTACCGAGCGAGGTGCACCCGGTACCTGGCGAGGTATATGATTTTTTTAAAAAAATAATTAAAATTCGAAAAATAAAATTCAGAAAAACAAATCAGCTTAACTTGCAAGGTATCTAAAAAAATTTCAAAAAAATAAAACAAAAAATTCGAAAAAAAATTATGGGACCTTGCGAGGTATCTGAAAAAAAAAATTTTAAAAATGAAATATAAAAATGCAAAAAGGAAAATTAATAAAAATCAGTTTCTGCCTCGTGAGGTGTCTGAAAAAATAAATTTAAATAAATAAAATTCTAAAAACATTCCATGAAAATATTAAAAAAATATTGAACCTTGTGATGTACTAATAATAAAAAACGAATACCTCGCGAGGTATTTGAAAATGAAAAACTAAGTAAATAAAATTCAAAAAAAAAAAAAAAAAAATCATATGACCTTGCGGGGTAAGGAGTATAGCTTGCGAGGTATCTGGGAAAAAATATTTAAAAAGAAAATTCGAAAAAAGAACAAATAAAAAAGAATAAGCATTCCTCGTGAGTATCTTAAAAAAGATATTTTTCAAAGAAAAATTTGAAAACTAAAATTCAGAAAAAATCATAATAAAAAAAAAAATCAGCTCACCTGGCGAGTGAAAAAAAAACTTTAAGAAAAATTGTACCTCGCTAGGTCATCGGAATACCACGCAAGGTAAAATTGTATTCTTTTTGAATTTTTTATTATAAAAAATAATTCAAAAAACCAAATAAAATAAAATGAACTCGCGAGGTAGTTGCGTACCTCACAAGATAAAATTGCATTTTTTTTTATTAAAGGTACCTTGTGATGTAGTCCCAACACGTAATGAGGTAAAATATGATTTTTTTTTTAATCTTTTTTAATTTAAGTTTAATGTTTTCAAACTTTGTTTAAAAAACTACCTCGTTATATACTCAGACTACCTTACAAGGTAATGTTGCATTTTTTATTTTTTTGGATTTTTTTTATTATGACAACCTCACGAGGTAGTCCGACTAACTCGTGAGGTAAAATTGGATTATTTTTTTTTCATATTTTTTTTATATTTTTGTCTTTTTTTTATGTTTTATTTTTTTCAAATTATTTTTTTATATGTTTGTAAGAAATAAGGAGTGAAGAATCATCATCAATCAATCAATCAATCATCAAATTTATCCTTCTAAACCTCCTAGCCATTCAACCATTGGTCCATTTGTTCAACTAACATTTCAAATTACTCACGTTTTATTAGTGCTGACATGGACCACTATGACCCGTATTTACGTTTAATACTTATATATGGGTCATTTATTCGAAGTTTGTCTTTTTCAAACATTAAACCAAAACCATTGGCCAGTTCAACTTCGCCAGTATATACGTTCTAATTAAATGTGCTGATTTTCCAATGCCTTTCGCGTCAACTCTATAATTTAAACCTCCATGTATCGTAAACATACATGACCTTTTCCCATGCATTTTCAACAAGTTCTCTTTACTTCCTGTAATTCCCACGGTTCAATTGTTGGTTAATTCCAGCGGGCACATTTAATTTATTCCTTCACGTTTCATGCCTATTTAATCCTTCGTTATTCTGCCTATCGTCACTTGCGAAACTCGTCTGTCACCATATACTATAATAGTCGATATTATTCTCTCATATACTTCAATGGCTACCTCCAATGTTTCTGATTTCCTGTCACTCAATGGTCAGCGCAACAATTGGTGTATTACAGTAAAAGTGTTAGCTCGATTTAGCGACATCCCATACACCCATATGCATCAACCCATAACACACAGAATGTTGTCCTCACAGATTCTAAGGTGTTTAGTTCGACAATTTCTTTACATTTTATCCTTTCTCATAATTTTTATTCCTACTTCATTTTCCCCCCATATCGTTGATATCTCATTTTTTACCATTGCATGTAGGGATACTTGTGCTTAGCAGTTATGCGCAGACGGAATGTCATCCGTAGAGTCACTGGTGTGCTAAAACCAGGATTATGTTTCATCCTGAAAAATTTCTGTGTTGAGCAAGGACCAAATTCTGTAGTCAACTTTCGTGTCAAGCTTAATCGTCTTTCCGCCGCTCATCTCACTCCCGACAATGATTTTTCATCATCAAGTAGCCATCTGGAGGATGTATTGCCTTGAAAAACCACTTTTTTCAAATTTGATGTTACTGTTTCCCGTCACGTGTTTGTAACTTTGTTCATGTTTCTAATGTAGTTTTCAAACAATTTACTTTTTCCAGTATTGCGACTGTTATGTCTTGGTCATTTGTTCTATCAGTTTCAAATATCTTGCTCTTTTCGGATTGGTCTTTATATCATTATAACCTATGTTTATATCATTATAAGCCTTTGTTAGATTATAACCTATGTAGCTAATAAACTTTTTTAAATGCATTTCCTGATACAAATTAAATAATGCTCTACCATGCATACTTAACATAGAACTGGTTTTTGCTGAGAAAGCAATCTGCACCTTGTTGGGAAAAAATTGCTTTTATCCCACTTATTAGGAAAATGGAGGTATAAACAGATGAAGAACAATAATTTTATTATAAGAGAAACTCAAATAAAAATACACAAATGTATTTCTCTCACACACTATTTTTTTTCTGTCTCACACAAAACTATCTTATATTTTTTTCACAAAATAACTCTCTCACTTTTCTCTATCATAGTGCTACGGCACTATTTCTATCTCATATCTCTCTTCTCTCTTTTCTTCTAATTCTATTCTTTCTCAGATACATATCTATGCAATACAAGACACACATATATATAGACTTATTATACCGCCTAATATAAATAAAATATTATTTCTTTATGCCGACACTTTGCTTCTTCGTTGCATCTAGTAGTCTTCAGGATATTCCATATTTTTCCAGCCTATTCAGCCATCATCTTTGACTTTTCTTCATTTCCTTTTGCTTCTTCTATTTCATGATTAGAGACTTCTACGTAGCTTCATTTCTTTTAGTTGCCATATTTGACTTTTCCTTATTTGTGTTTTAATATCCTTTTCCTTCGTAGCTAAGCCGCAATGCTTCTTTGATTATTTCGACACTATTCTTGATGCTTCTATTTCCTTCATGTTCCTTCTACATCTTTCACAGCTGCAAGTCTTCTTTGCTTCTTTCTTCTCGTGCTTGAAAAACTATAGCTAGAGACTTCTACAAATTTCCAGCTTGTCAATGACATCAAATTGAATTTGAATTCTAACACTCCCCCTCAAACTTGATTTTCCATACCAATCATATATTTGAGCTTGTTGAATGTATCTGCTTTTAATGGCTTCGTGAAGATATCTGCTACTTGTTCTTCAGTTCTGCAATAGGTTAATTCCACAACTTTATTTTTGACTTGCTCCCGAATAAAATGATATTTGGTGTCAATGTGTTTGCTCCGGTTGTGAGAGACTGGATTCTTTGCTAGTGAAATTGCCGACTTGTTGTCCACATGTATGGTGATTGGACCTTCTAGCTTATAACATAACTCTCATTCAAAATATTTTTAAGCCATATTGCTTGACATGTACATGCTGCAATGCTATGTATTCAGCTTCACATGATGAAAGAGCAACTGTCATTTGTTTCTTTGACGACCATGAAAATATTGCTGAGCCAATATGAAATGCATACCCTGATGTGCTTTTACGATCATCTAAATCTCCACCATAATCACTATCTGAATAGCCAATTAACTTTGAATCTTGGGAATGCGTATAGAACAAACCATGATTGATAGTTCCTTTGATATATCTCAAAATTCTCTTTGCTACACAAAAATGATCTTGCTTTGGCTGCTCCATATATCTGCTAATCAAACCAACTGCATACATAATATCTGGTCTAGTGAAAGTTAAATACCTCAAGCTTCCGACCAAACTCTTGAATAGTGTTGGGTTTATCGGTTCTCTTTCTGAATGGGCTGTTAACTTCATTCCTGCTTCTATTGGTGTTGAAACAGGCTTGCAATCTTGCATTCTGAATCTGCTCAATATTTCTTGTGCATATTTCTTTTGTGACATAAATGTTCCTTCCTCCATTTGTTTTACTTCAACTCCAAGAAAATAAGACATCTCTCCAATATCTGTCATTTCAAATTCTCTAGTCATAGCTTCTTTGAACTCAGAAACATACTTGGATTATTTCCGTAAAGATCATGTCATCCACATATAGACATACGATCATTATATCTCCATCTTCATTCCTTTTTGTATATAACGCATGCTCATATGGACTCTTCACAAATCCATTCTTCGAAAGTATTCATCTATTCTTGTGTTCCATGCTCTTGGAGCTTGCTTCAATCCATATAGTGCCTTCTTCAACCGGTAAACTTTGTCCTCTTCTCCTTTTATTACGTATCCTGGTGGTTGTTCAATATAGACCTCTTCTTCTAAGTAACCATTAAGGAAAGCCGACTTTACATCCATCTCGGTATATTTTCCATTTGTTTTGTGCCGAAATTGTCAGAAGAAGTCTGATAGTGTCAATCCTTGCAACTGGTGCAAAAACTTCTTCATAATCAATTCCGTATTTCTGCTTGTAGCCTTTTGCCACTAATCTTGCCTTGTATTTCTCCACCTTTCCTTCTTTGTTGGTCTTTGTCTTGTATACCCACTTTACTCCAATGGGCTTATGCTCTTTAGGCATAGTTGTGAGCTCCCATGTGTCATTCTTTTTAATTGCGGTGATTTCATCATTCATAGCTTTCTTCCACTTTTCATCCTCTCACGCTTCTTCATATGTCACCGGATCACATTCTCGCTACTAAACAAAATAATGAATAATCAAGTGTAGTTTGTACCGGATCGTAGCATCATAGATGTCACTTAAGCTTCTCATCTTTCTCGTTGTTGCTCCCCCGAATCGCAAGCATCGCTTTTCGATGATGTAGATGGGGAAGTTGTTGGATTAGGACTTGGTGGAGGAGTTTGATCATTGTCTACCTCGACCGCTTGATCTTTTGAATCAACGTCATCTTTAAAGAATAAGCCTTCCACTCTTTTCTCTTCATCACTCCATTTCCAATAGTCTGCTTCATCAAACTCTACATCTCTTGAAATAATTACTTTTTTGGTTAGAGGATTATACAATTTGTAGGCTTTACTCCGATGCGCGTAACCAAAAAATATACACTTTTCTCCTTTGTCATCTAACTTCTTCCTTTTTTCGATCGGAATATGAGCGTATGCTATACACCCAAAGATTCTTAGATGGCTCACCTTTGGCTTTCTACCACTCCATGATTCATTTGGTGTTTTGAACTGGACACTTTTTGTTGGACATCGATTTAATAGATACGCAAAGACATTGAACGGCTTCACCCAAAATGTTCTCGGCATGTGCTTTCCTTTAATCATGCTCCTTGCCATATCAAGAATTGTGCGATTCTTTCTTTCGCAATTCCATTTTGTTGTGGTGTGTAAGTAGTTGTCAACCGATGTATTATTCCATGTTTCGACAAAATTCTTCAAATAATGGAAGTATATTCTCCTCCTCTATCCGTCCCGAGCACCTTTAAATATCGACCACTTTGCTTTTCAGCCATTACCTTAAACTCCTTGAATTTATCAAGGGCTTCTGACTTTTCTTTGAGAAAGTACACCCAAGCTTTTCTACTGAAATCATCAATGAATGTGATATAGTACTTGTTTCCTCCAAGTGATGGAATGTCAATTGGACCAGCTATATCTGAGTGAACTAGTTGTAGTGGTCTTTTTGCTCTCCATGATTTACCAACCTCAAATCTTTGTCTATGTTGCTTTCCTCGCATGCATCCTTCACATAGTTGATCTGGATTATTTATTATTGGCAATCCATACACCATTCTCGCTTTTGATAACAACTTCAGGCCAGTGAATCCGAGATGACCAAATCTAAGATGCCACAACCATGAATTATCTTCAATGATAGACTTCATGCATTTGATTCCTCCTGACTGCATATTCAACTTGAATAGACGATTGCTTGTCATATCAACTTTCGCTATCAATTCTCTTTTCTGATTTCTTATGATGAGACGACTATCTTTTAAATGTATGTCATAACCCTTCTCCAATAATTGACCTAGACTCGAGAAGATTACTTTTCAAAGATGGTATATAATAGACATCCGAAATGTAGCTTCTATCTCCATTCCTTGTAAATATCATAATATTACCTTTGCCTTTAATCGGGACTTTTGATTGATCACCGAATGTGACTTCGCCTTGGACTTCTTCATTCAATTCCGTGAATAACTCCTTTTTGCCACTCATGTGATTGCTTGCTCGTATCGAGATACCACACATCTTTTCCATTATCTTCTTCACCTTTATAAGAGAACAAGATGGCCGGTTTATCAACTTTGTCTTCATTTGCTATATAAAGACTTCTTTCTTTAACTTTAGCAAGATCTCTCGCATTCATAATCGAGATGACCAAATCTATTACAATTATAACATTGTAATTGGGATTTATCACCTCTTTGTTGAGATCTACCTCCTTCTCGGTTAAAAATCCTCGACCTTGGCTTTGACCACGACCTCGATTGTATGATCCTTGACTACGTTCAAAATCAGTATAGGTTTCAAACCTTTCATTTGATCGGCCATATCCGCTACGTCTACCATGACCACCTCGAGCGTTGAAAACACCTTGGGTGTTATATCCACCTCTATATCCACCACGATTTCCTCTACCACAACCATAGTCTTGTTGCTAGCTTGGTTTTTGTTTAAAGACAATTTGCTTTGCAAGGCTTGCTCCAAATTGCTAGAACCTTCATTTAGTTTCATTCTTTGCTCGTGAGCTTGAAGAGAACCCACAAGCTCATCAACAGACATAATCGTTAAGTCTTTAGCTTCTTCAATGGCGAACTTGATGTAATCAAACTTTCTAGTTAATGACCGTAGAACTTTCTCCATTACTCGACATCATCTAAAGTCTCTCCATTTCTTTTCATCTCTTTGGCTACCTTTTGCACTCGTGAGACATAATCAGAATCGGCTCGCATTTCGCATCTTCAAATTCTCAAATTCTCGCTCTAAGTGATTGCGATTCGTACCTTTTTGGCTTTGTCTACTCCTTCACAAGACTTTTGTAAAATCTCCCATGCATTTTTGGATGATTTTGCATCGATATTTTCTCAAAGGTTGATTCATCAACACCTTGAAAAATCAAGAATAGAGCCTTCTTGTCCTTCTTCCGAGAATCTCTAAGCGTCTTCCTCTCGAGCATCCGATAAAGCCGCTTCAATGGCCGCATTAGCGGGCTCCGTGTATCCATCCTCAACAAGGTCCCAAATATCTTGAGAACCTAATAACGCCTTCATCTCGAATGCTCCAGTTTCCATAATTGCCTTTTGACAATTTTGGAATTTGCGGTTGCACCATCTCCGCCATCTTTGATCAACTTGGCTTTGATACCACTTGTTGGGAAAAAATTGCTTTTATCCCACTTATTAGGAAAATGGAGGTATAAACGGATGAAGAACAATAATTTTATTATAAGAGAAACTCAAATAAAAATACACAAATGTATTTCTCTCACACACTATTTTTTTTTCTGTCTCACACAAAACTATCTTATATTTTTTTCACAAAATAACTCTCTCACTTTTCTCTATCATAGTGCTACGGCACTATTTCTATCTCATATCTCTCTTCTCTCTTTTCTTCTAATTCTATTCTTTCTCAGATACATATCTATGCAATACAAGACACACATATATATAGACTTATTATACCGCCTAATATAAATAAAATATTATTTCTTTATGCCGACACTTTGCTTCTTCGTTGCATCTAGTAGTCTTCAGGATATTCCATATTTTTCCAGCCTATTCAGCCATCATCTTTGACTTTTCTTCATTTCCTTTTGCTTCTTCTATTTCATGATTAGAGACTTCTACGTAGCTTCATTTCTTTTAGTTGCCATATTTGACTTTTCCTTATTTGTGTTTTAATATCCTACCTTGCAATCACAACAATCCTGAGATATGTTCAGTTTATTCTTTTACTAAAATTAATGTTTGTTAACTTCTTTATTTCTACCCATATAAAGTTGTAGTGGTGCTTGTGATGTGAATTCACGATTATTTTAACACAACATCGACAGACACTATTGCAATATCAGACATTCCAATGATTTTCAACACATTACATTCCTTATATGTATCATTTGACATTCTAATACTTTTGCTATGTGAAAGTTATTTTTTCAAATGGCCGCAACATTTTCCCAATTGTCGACAGTAATTAAAGTTAACTTTGGTTTTACATATATCAAATATCGTCATTAATTGGGTAGATTAACTGTTTTTGAAAACAGTCTACGATATATTAAATTTTTAGATATCATGCATAATTCACGTAGCGCTGGTTTTTGTAAATAAAGCAAACTGCAACTTTCAAGAACAACAGCTCTAATGTTTTATCAGTTCGATCGTACTATGAATTAAGTTGAGCTTTATTGGCTTATATTTATTTCCAACATTTTCCACGCTTTTTCTCTATGCAGCAATTAATAAGTAACTTCGACAATTTCCTATTCCTATTGAAAACTTAATGAATTCATAACCGCGTGTCTTTATATAAACCGTCATACATTTCCATTTATGAACACGTTCTAATTGTAGATGGAATGGCGCAGATAAATGTCCAACGTGTCTATAATGAAATACAGTTGGTCATAAATGCGTTTTAATAGGAGTACCTATTATGGCAAAGCATTATGATCGTATGTGAATTGTGTAAACTGTCATACACTTCCATTCATGAACACTTTTTTGTGGTATGTCCCTACAGTTTCGTTTATCTTGCAGTTTTCTGGTGAACTGATAGTCATGGAAACTTATCCTCATATAAATCTCTTCACTTATTTACTTTCTTGAAGTACAAATTCGTTATATAGATTTTGCAACGATGCATCTGTAATTAAATTTCATCACTCCTTAACATGTAATCCGATTATTTAAATGTTTTTATATCGTCATTCAAATTGTTGCGTGATGTAGTTTCATGACTATAGAGAACATGAAAAATAAAAAAACAGTTACTACATGATCATGCATAACATTTTTGAGATATATATATTGTTTGACGTTATTATTATTATTTTTTTCCTGGAGAATTTGATTTATCCTTTGTTTTTTCTCAAATCTTAAATAATTTAAAAATGATGAATGCACTGAAACAATCGTATGAACCAAACTCTTTTTATAACACATTATAAATAAAAGGCACAAAACCAATCATCGTGGTCTTCACTTTATCAAAATTTATTATGTGTATTAATCAAAAGGTTTAAAATAAACTCTATCTATTTATAAGAAAAAAACTCTTATCTGTTTTTCGGAATGATCTGTGTGAAGCACATACCATATGGGACTTCTAAACAAATTAGTCATGCCCCTTAAATTTTGATAGAACTTGATGTGGTAAATTGAATACTGTCATGTTAATGGTTTAATTTTTATGATGTCTACATTACATAGTAATTCATGTGTTTTATAACCACTTTTTCATTGCCTCCTTTGAATGTCTCTAGCGTTAAGTTTTTTATCTTATATATGTTTTTAGGTTTTTGATACTGTCAAGTGTCATCTTATATTTGTTTTTATTAGTGTTACTGCATTAGTTCAGACTTTGTATTAAATCTCACTTCATTTAACTTAAACCACCTTCTATTATGCGGTACATAGTTGTTTAGTGCATAAACATACATCGAAGCTGTAATAGTGCTTGTCATGTGAAGTCATGCTGATATAAACGCACAATGCATCAACACTATTGCTATTTACCACATACTGATTATTTTCAACACATCGTATACCAGATATTTAAAATTAAGCATTCCATTACTTGTGCCATTTAAATTTGTTTACTCTGAAAAAAAAAACCAACATAGTACCAATCTTCCTGTTTTAATAAAGATGACTTCTGTGTTTGGGTGACTATGAAGTATGCTTCCCAAAAAAATGCGATGTCCTTATTTTTTTCCCAATGTCATCCACACTTCACGTACCGCAGGATTTCATAAATAATGCAAGCAGGAACTTTTAAGCACAACAAATCTAATAGTAATATCAGTTCATACTTTGATTTAAGTTAATATTTATTGGAGTCTATACATTTTCAACATATTAACTGCTTACTATATACGCAGTGATAAAAAAAAAAACTTCATTTATTACTATTGGTGTGATGGGCCACGATTCATATTCTGCATTTACTAGCACCACATCAGTTGTATGGAGCATTTTCATACGTATAGGAGTACTGATAATTAATAACTCACTACCACAACTACCTCCAGAGTGTTGTGTGGCTTTTCTAGATCGTAGAATTGGAAAATGGTATCAAACTTTCAATTATTATAACTATTGAAAGGTCGTCAGTCCAACTTCGATCTCTGCACTTAGGAGTTTATTCTTAGGAACTTAAATGTTAATTATTATTTTCAACTCCCCAACTACAATTCGTTTTTTGAGCCAATTTTTTTCAGTGATGCTCATAAAAACATAACACTGAATCAACAGAACTCTCCAACGTCAAATTCAGGTTAAATATTTGAACTAACTTCAGCGTCACATACGATCAATTAGAAAAGAAAGTATTTGGTTCGACATCTATCCAGTTCTATCAAACCCGTATCACACGACCTGTTTCTTTCAAACATTATAGTAAGCATCTATTGTTTAATGTTCAACATGCTCATCACTCTTGATCTACTAAGTTCTGACATCTTTTTTCCTTTTCCAATCAGCAGATGAGTAAGTCTTTCTTCTCTGACGTTAATGACAGCAAAGACACTTGGTCGGTGGATGCAAAGGTTTTGAGGAAGTGGGTGGTTAGAAAGAAGGCTGCACCATACCCAATTTGGAAGATAGGGATGGTATTAGTTGATGAAAAGGAACATCATTTTTAATATTATTCATGCATAACGTTGTCCATGGGAAACAATCCTTATTAATATCTAGAATATTCAAATGATATGAACATTGTACAACCTCTATCTTCAGCGCTTTCTTTTAAAAATTTAACCTAAAACTTCTTTCACTTTTAAGGAAGCAACAATTGAAGTTCAAGCTACGCACAAAAATGTCATTCCTAAATTGCTCGAAGAACCTAAAGAAGGGATGGTATACAACTTCCAAAATTTTGAGGTTGTAGAAAATGAAGATAAGTATAGGGTCACTTCAAACCCCTAGAAATTCAACTTCCATCCGAACACCTTCATAGAAGAATCTGAAGTTGTGATTAACAAAGAGGCATATAACTTCAAGTCCATTGTAGACATCCGAAATGGAAGTATTCCTGATTCAGATTTAATAGGTTTGTGTCATTTCATATGTTCATTTAAAATAAAATACTATTTACTATATGATTAACTTCCTTTGCTCTCATGTCATACAAACAATCCCAGACGTGATTGGGTTTTTGCAAGCTTTTGGACGTTTGACCGATCAAAGAAGAGAGACTGATATTATCAAGAGATTAAACTTCTCCATTGCTGATCAAAAGTAATGCTAATATTTATCTTTGTTAATTATTTTAAACATACTGTATATATTAATGTATGAATGACAATATGTACCATGATTCCTAATTGATGTTCTTATATCTTTCCGTCTTAGTGAAAACCTCATAAATATCACACTGTGGGGTGATTGTGCGGAGGAGACTTATGCAAAGAAACAAGAGGATATGGAACCTCCAATTATTGTGCTTGTGCGTTTTGCCATACTAAATAGAAATATAGGTTTTGCATTTCTATTTTAATCTTTTCTCTTTAAACAATATAAATAACTGTGTTCTCCTTTAATAATGCATTAAATAAATTTATGGTTATTAACCTTGTATCATTTTATTAGATTACGGTCATTTGAGTAATGCATTTAATGCAACTTTGGTCACCCTAAATCCAAATATCCCAGAGGCAACATTGTTGAAGGAAAGGTTAGATGTCTTTCAATAATTTGTATAGTAAATTTTTCACATGATTTGATTCACTACTAAAAAATCTGGTTTTTGGTACGGAAAAAATCTGTAGCAAAAATGCGATTTTCCGTAGCAAAAAAACAGATTTGCTACGGATTTTGCTATGGATTTCGTCCGTAGCAAAAAATCGCGTCGCAATTGCGACAGATAAGGCAAACTCCGTCGTAATTTGCGACGGATATTAGCTCCGTAGCAATTTGCTACGGAGTTCCGTAGCAAATTGCTACGAGACAAAATATCCGTAACAACTTGCTACGGATTTTATTTTGGTAGCAAATTCTGAAATTTGCTACGGATTTGATTTCCGTAGCAAATTCTGAAATTCGCTTACTAATAAATTTTTTAATTTTTTAATATAAAATTGAATACAAATAGTAAAGTATTGTACCATGAATATATTAACGATAAAAAAGAGTTTACATAGTGAAAACAATATATATATAATCCGTAGCAAAAAACAAATACAAAAAAGTAGTAGCAACAAGCAAATACAAAAAAGTAGGCTAAACAGCAGCATTGTGATCATCATCATCACCAGCATGGTCATCATCACCAGGAGTCGGCCCGTAACCTCTATCTTTCAGAAGGGACATGATTTGAAGCTGCATCTGCCTCATCATATCCGTTTGCTGAGTCATCTCCGCCGTATCATCGTCCGTTCGATTCAACGCCCGCTTCATCGCCTCTTGTTCCGAAGCATCGCGCCTCATCATCTCCCGTTTCGGGTCATCGTGTTGTTTGCTCCTCCACCAACGCCTTCATCTTCTTTAGCTCATCTACAAAATTGATTAGTACATTTATTATTTGTACTTCATTTGAATGGACAAGAGAATGAAAATTATCAATATCAAATGTATTATGTTTACCTGAAGAAACCCCTCCAGTGCTAGATGAGGGGCGCTTTGTTTGCTTCAGTCGGCTGGCAGACTCACCGTATCCAAAGACCCTCCCTTTCTTGTCAAATCCGCCAGTAGCCTCAAAGAACAAACTCTCGTTATCGGATTGAGAGGATGAGGGGTTAGTCTCACGCTGCGAGGCTCTCTCCTACGACAGCTTCTCAAAGTTTTCCTACAAGCAAACAAATACACAACAAATAAGACATGTAAAATGAAATAAATATGGTGGTGCATAAAACAAGTAATAAAGGCAACCCAAAGTTTTCCTAACCGCTATTTGTTGCGCCCTTGGGTTAATCCATTGCCTCTCACTCCCTTCAGACTGTCGGGAATGGGTCCGCTGAAAGGTAACCCACTCAACCGATCCAGCTGGAGCTTCCCCAGACTCTATCTGTAAACGCAAATGACGACCTTAATTAATTACTTCAAAGTACAAAATATTGAATACGTAAATAGAAAATAACGTGTACTTACAACTTTGCGTCGATGCTCACTAATTGATATGGAGCCGCCAAAGATATGATGGTCCTTCCATTTTGGCCCTATTTTCCTTATTTTTCGCACTTATGGTCTTAAACTTGTCATTGTTTTCCCAATTGCCAAATAATTCATCTTTAGTGTCTGTGGAAGCCAATCTGTCTTACCTCTCGACCTTCTCAATGAATAGAGCTTTCGACGCACCAAAGACGCTACCCCCGTGGTTATAAGCTTTTTCGATTTTCACGATGCTCGTGCAACGTCATATGCTTATCCTGAAAATCAATAACGAACAATTAGTGCTCCAAATTTTAAAAGTACTTAATTAACACGCATAAAAAAAATAACTTACCAAGAACTCCTTGAACCAACTGTCTCGTTGCGTCTTAGGAATCTCTGTCCACGCGGTCCAAGCTTGAGTGTAATTACGAAATATTTGGTTCGACATGAAAGTCGCCACCGGATTATCAGGCACAAATATGAAAACAAAGATTATCATGCAAATATTAGCATACAAACCAATTAGAAAAGAAAATTGGCTGATCACAGGTAACTTGGCATGACTTACTCGTTGCCGTTAGGACAGATCCAAAGAAACCCTGTCTCAGGATCCGTTGAGCCCCAGATTGGTGTATCGGAGGAACTACCTTCTTCCCCGACATGGCTCTGAGGCGACGCAGTGTGCTAAGGAATAAATATGAAATATTGAAGATGTTTGTACATAGATGGTTTCAAGAAACTAAACATATGTAAATCAATCAGAAATGGTAAAGTAAACCTGTTGTCCCCCTTGCTGTGAATTAGGGGGGGTAGCCGACGATGACGACGATGTATAAAGTGACGGTGAAGATGACAAATATCCTGACGGTGATGACGAAAAATCAAATAGTGGCCCCTCTGGGGAAGCGCTGAGCCCTCTACCTCCATATGGAGCAGTTGGCGTCGCCCTACCCCCTCTTATAGTACGGGGTCGGGCTCGACCACTACGACGTCCACTACCTGAACGGCCTCCTAGATGGTCCATCTCTGAATCCTTATAGACATAATGTCAATATATATATATAAAGATATTTATTAAATATGACAGTAGCGAAGTAACACAGTATGTAGTATAACAGATCGTCATAAAAAAAGAACTAACACAAATCAACCGGACGATTCTGTTCATCGACATCTACTTGCATGTCTTCATTTGAACTCTCATAGTCGTCGAACTCGATTCACTATCGAGAAGCTCATTTCGCCTCATCCTCATCGTCGATTTCTCATCATCAATTTGTATAGGAATCAACTCTAACTCCGCACGAGAATCAAAGAGATTGCTTGGTACTTCGTCATCGAAGATGTTTATGGGCAGCACATGTTCCACATCAGCTTGGAAAGGTTCAGCCATACTGTCATTTGATTCCGGCTCTTTCGACTTTGGTATAATATTTCGTGCTTTGGTTTTAATAACTCCCGTCCACCCTTGGCGAGATGTAGGGTACGGTGTATAGTAAACTTGTTCCTTTGTTGAGCAAGGATGAATGGGTCATAACCAACCGTATATCTCCTTGTCCGGTGGATCTCAATATTTCCATGTTTGTCCACTTTTGTCCCACGCGGACCGTTATCAAACCACTCACACTTAAAAAGGGTCACCACCTTGTCCCACCGGTAACTCACCTGAATTATCTCAACTAACTTCCCGTAGTAGTCGGTCTCCACCCCGTCAACTTGGTCACCTCGACAACATACACCGTAATTGCAACATAGTGTACCCGCATTCGCGTCCAGTTGCAAATCGATACCCATTGATTATATATTTGTTGCATCGGTAACCGTAATTGCAGCTCCATAAGATAAACTCCACGCAACTTCATTGGGATCGATGGATTTTCCAAGAAATATGATCGAAACCATTTTGGAAACTCAGAATTAGGGAATTGATCAACTTGGGACACCGACATTGAAGGATTTCCCGATCGGACCCAATTAGAGAAGTAACTGTAACAAAAAACTGAAGTTAATACTTTAATACTTACTGTAATAGTAAAAAAAAACTTACTCTAGGTACTTGGCGGCCTCTTCACAGTTGTTTAGAATGTACCACTCTGCAACTCGCTTATCTCTTTCGTCAAGAGTTGACTTCCAACGTTTTCCCACGACTCGCCCTGGAAAATTAAATATTGATTTTTGATCCCTTGTATCACCGGCATCATCGTTACGAGGTACTCCTCTCCATCTTGACATCATTTCAGGGGGATAATAGTATGACGCAAATTTTGCGGCCTCTTCGACTAGATAAGCTTCAGTGATAGATCCTTCAACGTACCTTGTATTTTTGATCTTGTGCTTAAGTGTGCGTAAAAACCTACAATGGAATATCAGAGGGTATTTATAATCTAAAGTACCATGTCGGTCAATTAATAACAGCGCAAATCAATATATATATTACCTCTCAAACAGATACATCCATCTATATTGTTGCGGGCCTCCTACCTTTGCTTCGTAGGCCAAGTGAACGGGCAAATGTTCCATTGAGTCAAACAAGTTAGGAGGAAACACCATCTCTAACTTGCATAGCGTTATGGGCATGCTCGCCTCCAGGTGTCGTAACTTTTCAACATTAAGCTCTGAAGCACAAATTTCTCTAAAGAACATGAAAAACTCCGTTAGAATAGACCATATATGCTTCGGTAGTGCTTTGAAGGCCCACGGCAACAATCTCTGGAAAAAACATGACAATCATGATTCTTCATCTTGTTCAACTTCCCTCGTGCATGTCGGCACATCTTTTCAAGTTTGACGCATAACCGTCTGGGAGTTTCAGATCTTTAACCCATTGCAACAATTCTAAATTCTGCTCTTTATTGAATGTGTACGGCGCTTTGGGTTTGGAAATTCGTCCAGTGCCACTGTCCACCAAATGCAAAGCAGGCCTTCTACAAATCGCTTCAACGTCCAATCTTGCTTTCACTGTGTCTTTCGTCTTGCCCTTGGTGTCCATCACGGTGTACAGAATATTACAAAACACATTCCTCTCAATATGCATGACATCGAGGTTGTGTCTTAACAATTGATCTTTCCAATATGGTAGTTCCCAGAAGATACTGCGTTTGTTCCAATGATGATCAATGCCATACCCCTCGGAGTTCGCTTGAAGCAGCCCCTCTTCGACACTCGGAATGTACCTGACCATGTCCCATATTTCTTGTCCACTTAAACGACGAGGTTGATATGCTCGTTCGACAACATTCTGCGTGAAGTCTTTTCTATTTCTCCTAAACGGATGATCGGGGGGTAGGAATCGTCGGTGCCTGTCAAACCAACTGACCTTGCGACTGTGTTCCAAGCTAAAACCCATGTTCTGTTCAAGACATACCGGGCATGCGAGTTTTCCCGACGTTTTCCAGCCACTCAACATCCCATATGTAGGGAAATCATTTATCGTCCACATTAAGGCAGCCCGCATGGTGAAATTCTGACTTAATGATATATCATACGTAAGAACACCTTCACTCCACAACATCTTCAACTCGTCTATCAAAGGCCTGAGGTACACATCTATCTTCTTTTTTGGGTTTGATGGCCCAGGGATTAATGCGTTAAGGAAGAAAAACTCTCTTCTCATGCACATAGAAGGTGGGAGGTTGTACAGAGTCACAATGACTGGCCAACAAGAATAATTCATGCCCGTATTGTTGAAAGGAGCGAACCCATCCGAACATAGACCAAGACGAACATTACGGGGATCCATAGAAAGGATTCGCCTCGTCAAATTTACGCCAAACTTCGGCATCAGATGGATGCGTCACAAAGTTTTCATCCCTACGATGCTCCTGGTGCCATCTCATGTGAGCAGCTGTTTGTTCGGATGCATACAATCTCGTAAGTCTGGGCACCAGAGGAAAGTACCACATCTTGCTTAATGCATGACGGGTTTTTTTCCTTCCTTTCCCCACAACTTTATATCTGTCATGTCCACAAAATTTGCAATTGGTCACTCAAAGATCATCCTTGTAATACAACATACATCCTCTCGGGGCAGCAATGGATTTTTTCACATCCAAGCCCAAGCTCTTTCACCTTTTTTTTTGCTTGGTAAAAGTCTTTCGGCAAATTATTGTCTTTGGGAACAACCTTACTCATGATCCGCATCATTTCGTTGTAATTCCTCTCACTCATATGGTGATCAGTCTTCAAGCTTAGTGTTGCTAGGGTAGCCGATAGTGATGAATATTCACTATTTTCAAAGTGTTCGCAACCATCCCATAACGGACGCTGTGCTTCTTGAAGCATTTTATAGAACCTAGCGGCTTCTGGATGAGGATCCTCACCCATGTATGATGGTTGAGGATGTGTACCTATCTCCTCTCCCATGTATGACGGTTCAGCATGAGTAACGAGATCAAAATATTGGCCGATCGACGGACCCGCGGCATCCATAACCAACTATTCATATTGATTAAGGTTTTCTCGATGACTACTGTCCCCGTAATAACCACTCGGTGTCTGTCGGACTTCGCCATGACATTCCCAACATTCATAATCTTTTATGAATCCCTTTTGACACAAATGAATTTTGACCGTGTCCGCATATGTAAATCTTAAACACTTACATTTGGCACACGGACACCTGATCTCCCTTCTTGAATTATTTGAATTCGCCAAAGCAAATTGGATGAACTCTTCCAAACCCGCAAAGAATGCTTGCGTTAGTTGTCTTCTATCAGTTAGACGATTGTACATCCAACTTCTATCATGGTTGCCTTCCATACTTCCTACCTAGTTCAGTTACTAACCTAATTAACATCTCAACATACCACAAATATATATAAGTCGCCTCTTATGCCTACCAATTGCCACTTAATCAAGAAAGTGAAAAACAAACACTTGCATTGAACAAAGAACAAATTCCAGCAAGCAACCAGAGAATGAGGATAGCACACCAGAACATGGGCACATGCATGTGAAGGGGGCAAACAAAGAATAGAATACTAAATATTTTGGAGTTTCTAATATATATGGGCTAGATCAAAGAGATTATTTATGTATCATTATCAACTAATACAAAATCATAATTTTATCACACCAAAATCAGAATCCAAATTTCTAAATTCCTAAAAAGTGCTACATAAAATACTTCACATGAAATATTTATATACGTGTATTAACTGTGTTTACTTGGAAAAAATCAATATCATAAATAATAATCATTAAACCCAATAATAATAAAAAAATCATATAATCTCCTACAAACTATAAAAATAATTCAAATTGATAAACAACTAAGTATGAAGATCATTATGTAATTAATAGATTCAGCTAAAGGAGAAACTAAAACAGAAAAGAATACTTAAAATCATGTAACTTATAATCTTCTACTAACATATATATTTCAGTTATGTAATAAAGCAAATCTAACATAGATATTTTCAAATAATTATATAAAAAAAACAAAAATACTTCAAGATAACCTGGCGGTGACCGGAATGGAGAAGAGGATGCCGGAGGAGCCGAGGAGGCAAAAGGGGACGAAATCGGGGGTCGGAGCTTGAAGTATATGGCCGGCCGGAGGTGAGAGGGAGGCGAAGCTGGGGGGCGGAATGGGGAGGGTGGGGGGCGGGGGGGCGGATCGGGTGGCGGAGGTGAGGGACGCCGGAGCCGGGGCCGGAATAGGGGGGGGGCGAGCTTGGGGGCGAGCCGGGGGCTCGGAGCTTGGGGGGCCGGAGCTTAGGGGAACCGGAGCGGGGGCCAAAAATGAGGGAAGGCCGGAGCTGGGGGTGGGGCGAGCTTGGGACGAGCCGGGAGGGTCGGAGTGGGGGGGTGGGGGCGAGCTTGGGGCAAAATGGGGGGGTGGGGTGAGGTGGGGGACCGGAGGCGGGGGGGTCGGAGGAGGGTGGGTCGAGCTCTAGGGGGAGACGCGTACAATGGGAAAGTCTCATTAATGAGACATTCCCATTTTGCGACGGATGACGTCATCCATCGCAAATTCCTCTTTTTACGACGGATGACATCATCCGTCGCAAAAAGGCCGACAAAAAGTCTGCCTTTTGCGACGGACGACTCCATCCGTGGTAAAATGGCGGCCCAAAGTCCGCCTTTTTGCGACAGATGACTCCATCCGTCGCAAAATTGCGATGGATTAATGGATACGTCGCAAAAAAGCTGACCATTCTGGTCCGCCATTTTGCGACGGACACCTGGTCCGTCGCAAATTGCGACTGACAACGCTCATCCGTCGCAATTTTGCGACGGATTAATGCATCCGTCGCAAAGGCGGACCATCTTGGTCTGCCACTGTGCGACGGACACGTTGTCCGTCGCAAATTGCGACGGACAACGCTCATCCGTCGCAATTTTATGTCCTTTTGCGTTTTTTTGCTACGGATTTTTAAATCCGTAGCAAAATCCGTCACCATTGCTACGGAAAATTTTCCGTAGCAAATTCCGTAGCTATTTCCTATTTTTCTAGTAGTGATTTTCTCTTATCCTAACATTTTACCATTTGTTTCCACATATGATTACAGACTGAGCCAAGATTCTGTTTCCACCCAGATGTTTAGTCAAATATCAAATATGGATTATCCAACCTACTCAGCTGAATCTCTTCTTAGTTTCCATACAAGAGTTTCATTGAATGATATTTCTAAATTAAACAAAGTAATTTTCATTTCATGTTTACATAGTATTTTTTAAAAACTATTTAATTTATACGTGAAATTAAATTATTACACAAATGCCAAACATTTTATTACTTGCAAGCATTGTTTTCATAAAATTTCGTTCAATTTTTAGGAGTGTGATGTTGTCTCAAAAGTGACTATACATAAGTGTGAAACACTGTATGGGTAGTTTTATGATGCATGTCCTTGTGACAAAAAGGCTGAGTACATGCCTAATGGGACTCTTAGATGCACAAGGTGTAATAAGGACGTTCTAATGACTGTTCCCAAGTACGTATCTGTTAGTGACCATTTTTTAATGAAATTGCACATTTATACAATTCAAGCATCAGTTAAGAATCGATTTATGTTGATAGGTTTAAAGTACACTACAAAGTATTTGACCATACGGGAAAATGTTCAATCATCTTCTTTGATCTTCTGCGACTGAGTTGTTGGGGAAATCTGCGTCAAAGATTAAAGAAGAGATGCACAAGGTATTACTACTAAAACATAATTATATACTTCCTACATATTCCACTAATTACTGAGTTTTGCCTTTCTATTTGGCTTTTGTTTTCCCAAAGGAGGGTAGGCATTCCACAATTCCAAAAGAGTTGGATGAAATTGCTGGGAAAGAACTAATTGTCAAACTAAGGATCAAGAACCACAACATTGAGTATAGGACAAGCAGCATTGGTGTCAGTAAGATGTCTGCTGATAAACTCTTGGTTCAACAATTCCAATATTCAAATGTGGAGGTTCATATTTATATTCTTCACAATATATCTTTAATTATAACCATTTCATCCAAGTTTACTACACTAACTTGTAGAACATGTTTAACTTGCAGGAACAAACAGGAAATATGCCAGAGGTAATATGCTTTAATTTCTTACAAAATATATTTTCGCAACAGTTTTATTTATATACTCATACATACTTTACTCACCCGCAGGAATCTACTGCTTCAAGGCAAACTGCCCATGCCTCTTCACAAAGTTATGTTATTGAAGATGACATTAACACCTTTACCCAACTTACAACTCCACAAGACCCAAATACGAAAAGGAAGAATATTACAAATGATGATTCAAATCTTTGTGGCGATGTTGGCATTGCTGAAATGTGCACTCCAAAGTTGAGCTCTTCAAAGCCTATGAAAAATATAAAGAAGGAGAAATGAGACTTATGGTTTAAGCTTGTCTTTCACTATAATATGTATTTTGAAAATTTGAACTTGTGTTTGTTGCACTGTGGTTAACATTTGCTTTAATGTTTTATCCTTTTTGCTTTTTTGCAACGTTGAATTTGCATGTTCTTTAATATTACATATTTTGATCATTTCTTGGATTCTCAGCTAATCATATTCTCAAAGTTTCAATTCATGTTGATAATGTATTATTCTAAATGTTACCAACAATTTTGTAAGTCCTACTCCAATTTGATTTTTCGGTAACATTAAAATATTACAAACTCACTATCTCTAAACTGTGAACCTGTACACTGTGCAATTAGTCATACTTTTTAAAAACCTGTTACGATTTACTTCAACTAGTCATATGACCATTTAATTTGTTAGCCGTTTAGTAACTTAATTAAAATATTATTGTTATAAGATCTGATTGGAATATTATCTTTTTAAATAATTTATGTCTAATTTGACAAACATGCACATTTTATTATGAAAACTTCAACTTATTTTTAATACTAGCTGGACAAATGAAAAAACTCAATTACAATATTTAATGGAATAAGGACGTCCTTATAAAAATGAATCATGACTAACACAAAATCCACTACTGAAAGTTGATTTTGTTATGTATAAAAGTGAGCTATATCTGCTGAAAGCATAAGATAAATATATTTAAAGGGAAACTTTAGATATGCATAAGATATTATAAATTATTGATTAAAAGTTCTCTGATGTAAGATATATGTCCAAAATACACATGTTCGTTCTCATCTTTAATATTTACAAAACTATGTCGTTGATATCAGAACAAAACTAGCAGATAATTTTAGTATAATTCATTCTTCAGCCACATCACTTTTAACTACATGTATTACGCAGAAAAGATGAACATTATCATGCAAAAGATTAGGAAATGGCTGCAAACTACATTTACAGTATAACATAGCTCGTGGTAGCCAACTACTTTTGTTCAACGTTATGTTAAATAAGTTGTATCACATTTATCGCTGGAATCAAATTCCGATGAACTTTAATACACGTCCATACAACTAAGCCAGTTAATTAACTATTTAACATCGTATACTTTGTTTGGTAATGGTTAAATATTAAAGGTAAAAGTCCAAGTTTGTACAAGTGTATATGTGACTATTGGGAAAGAGTGGATCTGGCCATCCCTGCAATAATCTTTATTACATGCTTTCATCCAACCGTGTGTTGGAAATGTGTTCAGATCTGAACGTCGTTATGTTTATTTAGAATGTTCCCAATAAACCTTATCGCCTGCCTTAAGAATATTCACATTAACCATACATTTCAAAATGAACGTGAGAAATTATAACGCAGTTCAGATCTGAGAAATATTTCTAAATGAGAAAAATCGAGCATGTCATTCAGCAGAACACCGTGTTATTTGCAAAACAACGTGAGAAACATTAACGCAGTTCAGATTAATTATAATCTTCCTCTTACACAACAGTATATGAGAAGATGAGGAAAAAACGAGCATTTCATTCCGCAAGCCACATTGCTCTGACAGATATCACAAATCGAGAAGGTAAACTTCAGAGTAAATACCCTTTTGGGTCCATAGAAAAAAACACGGACCCCATTTTAGTCCCTCACACAAAGAAATGCCCTTTTGGTCTCTGAAAAGGACGAATAAGGGTCTATTGGTGAACATTTTGGTTCATCGCAAATTTTCAAAAAGCCTTTTTTAGTCCATAAAAAAGTCTCATTTTAGTCCCTAGGGACGAAAATGGGGTCCGTGTTTTTTGTCAGGGACCCAAAAGGGTATTTACTCTAAATTAAAATATTGACAAAATAAATATACCAGATATAAGGAGAGATAAAGGGAAAGAAGATTGAAGTTTCGAACAATGCATCTGTTGGAAATTATGCCCTAGGGGTAAGTCATTGTACTTTAAACATTAATGTCATTTAAAGTATTCTCCATTTAGTTATCATTTCATTTGCATGTTTATAGTGATAACTGTATCCCTGGATATATCTTATAGATTATCCTAAATGTCCTTGGTCGGTCATCTACGCGGGAGCGAAGATGAAATAAGACCAGTATGACTTTGATGAGGTATGGAGAGACGAATCAAAGTCATGGGCACTTGTAAGAGTACAAGGTGCTGGACCGACCCACTATGAGAAAGCTGCATGGATTTAGTCATAAACTTTTCTCATGTATAACTGTGTTACAACGCCCTTTGACCTGAGATCATCATGGATTCCTACATGAGAGTTGCTGGTCTTTGACCTAGTCAAAAGTCACCATTGACCGGGTGATGATAAAGGCTTGGATCAGGATCAGTGGTTCTCATGCAGAAGAATGTGAATGGTCAAGATGGAATTTGTCCCTCACATTTGTAGAGAGATAATACTGGGCCCCTCGATGAGTGAGTCTGAGAAATGTATGGTTATACTACGATGGAAAAGAGTTTCCATTTCAATTGTTAGACTACTCAAGAATCGAGAAAGTAATGGTCAATAACAGGAAGTTGACATTATCCATGCCTAATCCTTGACCAAATTATCGCGTGACAAAAGGGACGTGACATGGTTGTACGATAGGTTGTATCATATCATCGATCCCCATATGAATTGGGTAGTCGCAATGTCTTGCTAGAGGCCGCTTGCAACTTGTGGGTTGGTACAGTATTGGCTCGCTGCTGATCTCATGTGGGCCTGCAAGGTCGCACACAAGAATAGCCCAACACGAGCAAAAGTGTCCAGATTCATTAAATCTTAGATATGTCTAAGATTTAATGAATAATGTATTTAATCTAGGATGAATATATATATATATATATATATTAAATTTGAAATTAATAATGATATCATTTGTGGAAAATAATATTATTATATATAGTATTTAATTTATTTGATAAATTAAATAACTATAATAAATTGAGATATAGTATCTCAGATTTAATTTTCGAATAAAGATATCATATATCGATTTAACTTGAATTGAGATATAGTATCTCAGATTTAATTAAATAGATAGATATCATATCTCGGATTTAATTTATAGAGATAAATTAAATCAGAAGGCTTTTAATTCAGATTAAATAAATAGATTAGATTAGATCTATTGGATAAATTTAATTAATATATTATTTTAATCCAAATTCGAAGTTCAAGATTAATATTAATTAGATTAATTTTGAATATTTTAATACGGCTCATTAGGGTTTTAGAAACTCTATAAGAGCTATTGATCCAGTCGTATTAAACATACAGAATGAATTAGAAAAGCCGCGAGAAACCCTGGAGAGAAAATAGAGAGACACAAGGTTTGAAGGCGCTAGCACGCTGTCGTCCGTGTTCGAAGGTTGTTCATGTGGATACTGGTAGAGGGATTCACAGAGTCTGCTCTTATTGATTGAGTAGGTAGCCCACCAGATCGAAGTCGAACGTAAGACGCTCATGAATTTCGCATAGGTATGGTTTCTAACGAACATTGATTTAAATGCCGTTGAGTGATCCTCCAATGGGATTCATAAATTTTAATAGATGAGAATCCTTCCGCTGCGTGTACGGATCCCAACAGCATCAATTATATTCCTTGTGCAGATTTGTTTGACAATACTTACCTATGATGAATCTGCCGGCAGGAATGACATCCAGGATATCGATGGAGGTGTAATCATTGTAAATCAAATCAATATAGAAAGATAACTTCTATATGAATATTGCAATCATATATACTGATAGTCACTCGGCAGTTACATAGGGAATTGTAAATGCGAATGAAATAGTTGATACAGCAAGCAATAACAGAAAGATTGAGAAATGCAGAAAGTAGGGGGAGGGGACCACAAAGAGAGGTATAGAGGGGAATCTTCCCAAATACAATCACACTCCTCTCCTTACAGCTATGATCCTTTATAGATCCTCAATTCACAAATCCCTTAGTTTCCATGTTTTCTTCTTGATCCTTTTGCTCCTCTGCGTGGGCCTGGCCTCATCATTTGACAATGGGTCACTCTCAGTCCAGCCCATATTATCATTGGTCATTACATTACCCCCTGATCGAAAGAGACCTTGTCCTCAAAGTCCAAGTCCGGATATAATGAAGAGATTTCAGAGACAAATTCCCATGAATTGGCTTGAGATCCATCCCACTAAACCAAAACTTGCTTAATCCATTTATTGCCATCCTGAATAACTCGTGAATCCAGAACCTTTGTAGGAGAAATAACTGGGCCTTCGGGTACTGATATTAACGGTAAGGGAATCATAGCAGAGGCATCAAGAGGACCCACAAATCATTTTAACAGGGATACATGAAAAACAGAGTAAATACGTGCATGAGGAGGCAGGTCAAGCCGATATGCAACACTGCCTATACGTTCCACAATTGGGAAGGGACTGAAATACCTTAAAGCTAACTTTTGAAAGCGGCAAAGCTCCACAGAATGCTGCCGATAGGGTTGCAATTTAACCAAAACCAAGTCCCCAACCTGAAATGCAATCTCATAAATTTTTTCATCTGCATATCGTTTCATACGAGCTTGAGCTTTCTATATATTAATCTTCAATGTCTGTAAAACCTCATTACGGTGGCTCAGTTGCGTGTGGACATCAAAGGGAGTATTTGCTGAGGAAGAACTTGACAGAATCGGTGGAAGATCTCGACCGTATACTACCTTAAATGGAGTCATGACGATCGACGTTTGGAACGAAGTATTATACCAAAATTTGGCCCACGGTAAGAATTCTTACCAACGACGGGGGTGATCGTAGATAAAGCATCGTAGATAAAGTTCCAAACATTTATTGAGAGCTTCGGTTTGGCCATCGGACTGGGGGGTGGTAGGCGGACGTAAAACACAGCTTGGAGCCTTGTAACTTCATCAATTAACGCCAAAACGCGCTAGTGAACGTACAATCTCTGTCAGATACTATAGTCCTTGGAACGCCATGCAATTTGACTATGTGTTGCACAAACACTTCTGCAACTTTCTGACTGGAAAAGTTGGTCTTCAATGGCACAAAGCAACCATACTTTGATAGACAGTCAATAACCACAAAAATAACAGTGTGACCGTGAACATATGGCAATCCAGTAATGAAGTCTATTACAATATCCTTCCAAATTTGACTGGGGATGGGAAGAGGTTCCAAGAGGCCCGCGGGGTGTATTTGAGCAACCTTGGCTTGCTGGCACACTACACACTGTTGAATATATCGCTTGATGTCAGCACGCATATGTGGCCAAAAGAACAAATGTGCTATATGTAATACCCAGATTTTAGTAAATCTGGAATTTTTGAGATAAAGGAAATTAACGAATATTTTGATAAAGCAAAATCATGAGTTTAAAACTATTATAGAAAATTGTTATAATTATAGAGTAAATTTTCAAAAAAGTTACGGGGAAAATCGATGAACAAGAATGATTAAAAATGATATAATGGTGATAAAAAAGTCTAAAAATATTATGATAAATACTTTGAAAGATCATGAAAAATTATGAGAAAAATATGGAAGTGTTATCCCTAATTATGAGAATTTAATAAATTATTTCAGAGGAAATAACATGAAGAAAAGTTTAAAAAGCATTTCGGAACCATAAAGTAACTGATGGGGTAAACATTGTTAATATTTTACATAGGATATAAAATGACAATGTCAAGTATAAAAGTTTGTAAGATAACAATATACTGTAAAATTGGTAAAGATAAATATATGAAGAAACCTGATCCTAAAAAGATCACTAAACAAAGAAATTAGGTCGATTAAGCCTTAACGAAGCGCGGGGGTAAAACGGGAATTTTTGGTAAAAAATATTTTATTTTTAAAAAATGGAAAAAAATTATGAAAAAATATTTAAAACTGAATTTTTTAATTAAGGGGTCGAAATTCTTAATATTTTTAATTAAAAAGAATTGTTTAAATAATTAAAATGATAATTAGAATAAAATAATAATATAATGCGGTGAGTCAGCATATAGACAAAGCCGTAGGGGAAAAGTGAGAAATAAATTACACGGGTAAACCAGAGGTAAAAGTCTTTTCGACTGATCAAATTAAGAACAAGTGAAATTTTACACGAAGAAAGAATTTACCGTGCGTTGTTTCATGCAACCGAAAACCCTAATTCCTAATAAGACGGAAAGCGATCGAGATAGATTAGAGTCGGATAGGCAAAGTGAGAACCTATAGAAACAATTGCGTGTTTTCAAACAAGGGATTAAGTTAGGCAACAACCGGACGTTTTACGACTCGGCGAATTGTTGTCCGAAGTTGGTTCTATCGGAAGCGATTTTCAGAATCGGACGCGTTTGTCCGAATATCTTCCGACGCACCGGAGAATACCTGGATATGATCAAAAAGAGGATCCAAATTGATAATATGAAAGAGGATGAAAAGATCTTCAAAGTTACACGCCCGGATTTTTGAGTTTCTACAAAATCGCGCGAAATGGACACCGATCGGGTAGCTTTATCGGGCCGGAGGCCATAAAGCAAGAGCCATCATGGATGACAACTCATCCATTGACTTTAGGGCTCTTAGATTTCAATCTTGACCATGGATGGCTAAGAGTGTTTTGTCCTCAAAAATGCGATCCAACGGCCGGAATCCGATCTGAAGACTTTTGTGGAAATTCCCACCTTGTCCCTATTTTTCTCTATAAATAGCAAGCTCTCTTGCTCTTCATTTCCATCCCAAAATCCAAAATCTAGAGAGAGGTTCTAGAGAGAGAAGCTCTGGAAAATTCTGCCTTGCTCCAAGTAAGTTCTTCTGTCCTTAGCTTTTAGTTTCCGTAGTTCTTTCGGTAGTTATAGTAGAACTGTTGTTTTGATCTAGGAAGTTTCAGAATTTATTCCTATACTTGTTTTTAAGCCTCATTGCATTGAAAGATGCCCGACGAGGTAAAAACATAGTGGGGATAATTTTGAAATGGAATAAGGTCAAAGTAACGAAGTTACGGCGAAATTCCGCCAAATAGGGGTACTAGGGGCAAAATAGTAATTTTCGCCAAAATGGCCTGTTATGATGCCAAATGTTGATAAACGTTGTCCTTATAGGATATCTCGAGCTAATCGAGCCATTTGTTGTGCCGCCGTCATACCGCTGTTTTTCCCGCTGTCGAATTTCACGTTTTTCCGTAAAAGTTCCGTTGTACCGCCAAAAAGGTACGTTCGCGTACTGTAACATTAGCTCTAATGTTTATTATATGATTGTATATGATTTTTGTGTAGTAGTGTACGAGGTTATGCTATATACACGGTATGTTACATACGAGGTTATGTCACATACGAGGTTATTAATGTTGTATCATACGAGGTTATGTTACATACGTGGTTATTATCTTGTATACGTGGTTATGTGTTTTTAATCATACATCTGTTGTGGACTGTTGTATTGATTGCTGCATCGTGTATATGTAGTCGTATTTAAGCATGAGGTTAATCGTTACCCGAGATCCAAATCGCAATTGGATCTCGCCTCTTATCATAGCGTCGGAGTTCGGAAGAACCGAGGACCGAGGAGAAAGGCGAGCGGGCCGTACGAGTCCCGATCGAAGACCCATTTCGTTGGTATTCACTTTGAAAACTCTCGGTCAATGTACCGTTTCTGTAAATCAGCCAGACTTACGGCAATTTGATTAAATGTATCAGTTACTCAATTGCTCCGATGCTCTACTCTGATGAAAAAAAAATATACTGCTTTTGAAAATAGGATGTTACACTATACGATATTAAGTACGCAAAAACCCTGCATGTCCCCCAAGTTTCGAAGAATGAAACTCGTGTAATATATTGTGAATGACCTCTGTGTCATTTGCTGGGAGGACCAAGCGATGTCGCCAATATAAATCCTGGTTTTTAACATGGTAGGCATCCGGTTTGTTCTCTGAAGAGTTAGTAGCTTGGCGGGTCTTAACTTCTTGAATACTGGCGGAGGAACGGACGCGATCATACACAGTATCCATAAAAGAGTTCTAGAGAGCTGAGATTGCCATATAACAAACACGAGACAGGGCATCGGCGGCCTGGTTAAGACGCCCTGGTTTGTATTCAATATGAAATTGGTAACCCAACAACTTAGGCAAACAAGCCTCTTGCTCCGGTGTCTGG
This sequence comes from Acacia melanoxylon, assembly GCA_019022615.1. Taxonomy (NCBI): domain Eukaryota; kingdom Viridiplantae; phylum Streptophyta; class Magnoliopsida; order Fabales; family Fabaceae; genus Acacia; species Acacia melanoxylon. Next base: position 927,469 of record JAFJYJ010000072.1, read on the forward strand.
ATTACTTGATCCCCCAAGTGTTTTAAGCTTGCATGATTTGTGTGTATGATGAAGTAATGCCCGAAGAGGTAGTGTCTAAATTTGGAGACAGCTTCAGTAATAGCAAACAGCTCTATAACATACACAGATTGATCTTGCATCCGAGATGATGGTTTCTTGGAAAAGAATGCTATAGGGTGACCCTCCTGACTCAACACAGCTCCGACTCCTACTCCAGATGTGTCAGTCTCCAATGTAAATGGTTTGGAGAGACTAGGTAACGCCAGAACTGGTGCTTGAGTGATGGCAGATTTGAGCTCGTCGAAGGCACGCTGAGCAGAGTCAGACCAAGTGAATGCGTTTTTGACTAGGAGATTAGTCAACTGATTGGCTATCTGCGCATACCTTTGGATAAATTTTCTGTAATAGCCACTCAAGCCCAAGAACCCCTTTAGTTAAGTAACAATGATTGGAACATGCAATCGTTTAATTGCTTCGATTTTGGACTCATCCATCTCCACGCCATTTGCAGAGACTACGTGCCCCAAATATTTGATCATGTGCTGTCCAAACGCACATTTAGATCTCTTCGCAAATAGATGATGGCCATCTAGCGTCTGCAACACTAGTCGAACATGCTCCAAATGAGTATCCCAGTCCATACTGTAAATCAAAATGTCATCAAAGAAAATCAAAATGAATTTACGCAGAAAAGGTTTAAAAATTGTATTCATCAAAGCTTGAAAAGTGGTGGGCGCGTTAGTGAGTCCAAAGGGAATAACCCTCCATTCATATAGGCCCTGGTGCGTTCAAAATGCTGTGTTTTCTTTGTCTTGGGTCTTCATCAAAATCTAATGGTAGCTAGAGCGTAAATCCAATTTGGAGTATACAACAGAGCCATATAGGTCATCGAGCAACTCATCCACCGTTGGCATAGGAAAAGCATCCTTGATGGTATTTGCATTAAGGGCCCTGTAATCGACACAAAAATGTCATGTGCCGTATTTTTTCTTTACTAGAATCATTGGAGCCGAGAAGGAACTGGTACTCTGTTGTATTAAGCCTTCACAGAGGAAATTGTTGACGATATTTTCTATCTCAGTTTTCTGACTGGATGGATATTGATAAGGACATACTTTAACTGGGGCTGAGTGTGGTATTAAATCAATGGAATGTTCATGGCCATGTGGTGGAGGGAGGCCATGAGGTGTGTCAAAAACATAGCTAAATTCGCTCAAGAGCTGAAGTATGTTTGATGGCAGATTGGCTTCGGTGGAATTCGTGAGCATATCGTTATGGTCAATGGAATTCAGAATGAAGAAAGTAGCCCTTGTATCGGTCTGTTGTAAGCGAACCAGATGATGGTACTGTGCTTGCGTCAACTGAGAATCACGAGAACCTTTAAGCGTAACCCATTGACCGTTAGTCATAAACTTGATAGTAGAGGTACTATGATCGGCAACGTGAGGGCCCATAGTTGCTAACCACCCAGCACCAATCACCATATCTACGGCGGCGACTGGTAAAACGAACATGGATAATGATAGGGTATAATCACCAATGCGTACAAGGACATCGTGCACCATTTGATTAGTACCCATTATCTGCCCGATGCCACCTAATATCCGGACCTCTTTGGTGTACATGTATTCGACTGGCAGGTTGAGATGTTGAACAACTCGAGGGTGGAGAAAATTATCAGAGCTGCCTCCATCCAGCAGAATTTGAATTTCCAAGCCATGAATCATGCCTGTGATTCTGATCGTGGTTGCACCAAGGGTGCCTTTCGAAGCTGGCAAGGACAGATGGTGTAACGTGCCATCAATCTTATCATCGTCGGGTTCTGGTTCGATCAGTGCCTCTAGTTCATCCTCTTCAACCATCATCATGAGTTTTTTTTTGAGCATCGATGGGTCGGTGAGAATTTCTCATCACACATGTAGCACAAACCCTTCTCACGCCGAATTTGCATCTCGATAGGCGTCATCCGTTTTAATGGCAACCGAGTGGTCGATGGCCGGTGTCAGAAGTAATGGTTGTAGGTTGGTTTTACCACCGTCGCTGGTCATGGGCGAAGAGTTGCTTGCTACATAAGGTGTAGCAGAGGACCCCTTATACACTGAATGTGCACCCGAAAAATGGCTCAGGCCCTGGGGTTTAGTAGGTCTACTCCATTCAGAGGCCTCAGCAAACAATTTTGCCAATGTCATGGCCTGCAGAACAGACGCAGGTTTTTGCACCAAAATGTCACGACGAAGCTCTGGTTTGAGACCACCAACATAGCTGGCTCAGGAATGTCCGTGGTTCGGTTGGCAAGTGCCATGAACTGGGTATTGTAAACCTCCAGTTTACCCTGTTGAACGAGCTTAAATAGTTGAGCACGAGCACAATCAAATTTAGAGGGACCATACTGTTCCTCTATGGCATGTGTCAGAGCAGACCAAGTGGGAAGATGGCTAGCCTTTTCCATCATCTGAAACTATGGTAGAAAGTCACCATCAAAATGGACCGACGTGATCACCAAACGCTGAGGATCTGGCGTGTCAAAGTATTTAAAATACTGATCGGTCTTAAACACCCATTGTAAGGCCTCTAAACCATCAAAGCGAGGAAAGTCGAGCTTCATTTGATGATTCATCGTATGAAATAACGTACCTTGAGGTGGAGGTGTGGTAGAGTGTGGAGACTCTAACCTTGAACCTAATTCAGTGGATTCGGATTTCCGGTCAAGGTTCTCCAATTTGATCATGAGAGCCAAATAACAGCTTGCACCGAAACCAATTTGGTCATGGTAGCTTGCACCGGTTAAGTTTTAACCTTGAACCTGAAATGTGTATTCTTTTCTTCCATGAATTCGGTGGTTCTCTTTTGCTCATCTTTAGATCTTGTGCCCTCCGCCATTGACTCAATGAAAGAACCAAATGTAATGACTGTAAATCAAATCAATATAGAAAGATAACTTCTATATGAATATTGCAATCATATATACTGATAGTCACTCGGTAGTTACATAGGGAATTGTAAATGTGAATGAAATAGCTGATACAACAAGCAATAACAGAAAGATTGAGAAATGCAGAAAGTAGGGGGAGGGGACCACAGAGAGAGGTACAGAGGGGAATCTTCCAAAATACAATCACACTCCTCTCCTTACAGCTATGATCCTTTATAGATCCTCAATTCCCAAATCCCTCAATTCCCATATGCAAAATCCAAACATTAGTGGAAAAACCATACAGTGAGGATGTAATGAAAATGATTGAAGGTTTTGTAATATCCTAAATTTTGGAACTAGCAATTTGGGAATTAGCTTGTGACAGGATTTTCATGTTAATTATTGTATAAATTTAATTAATATCATATTATTGAAATATATGAAATTTTCATTAAATCTAAGACAAGAGCTATTTGTTTCTATATATCTAATTGGTTAATAAGGGATTGTCAATATGAGGTGGAGAGTGAAGCCAATGGAAAATACAAGAACATGTACACATGGCAAGTAGGAAGATTATTAGCAAAAAGCACTTTTGACTGTGAAAATTACATATACACATGGCAAGATTAAGATGATAGTTAGTGAAATATCTTTGACTTTGGGGATAATAACTTTATTGATGGTTCTATTATCAATTGACACATGGGCATAACTTTACGATATGAAGGAAAGAATATTATACTCCTTAGAATCTTGAACATAGCGCATAAATGGGAAAGAAAATGAGAAGACAAAGATTTATCACATGATTATTAAGGAGATATCTAGAATAAGTCCACATGTCCTCTTATTAATTAAAGATTTACTCGAAAGGACACTTGGACATCTTCATCAACCACACAATTAAAGAAATGGATACCTAAGAGGACACATGGAAAGGTGGGTAATTATGGAAGGATACCTAAGCACTATGTGGCAATTTAATATTCAAAGAAGAAAAGTTGAGGACACATATGCATAGCTAATTAATAAAAGGGGACACCTAAGCTACTAAGGTGGCAACATACAATTTAAAGAGGAATTGATGAGGACACTTGTGCATAATTTATTGACAAGTTATGCCACCTAATCATCTTACCCATTAAGCAAACCATTTCCACCACAAAAATAAGGCATGTGATTAGAAGACATCTTAGGCTCATCAAGGAGACATGTGGCATGTGATGACTTCTCATTTTTAATAGATTTCAGACATATTTTAATATATTTGGGGAGTCATCAATGCTAAATTAAAGGGATTTATTGAAGATTTTGATAAGATATCAATTGGGCACATTATTTAGGGGACTTTATTACAAATATCTCAATTTTAATTAAATATAAATATTTAGGCTTATATAAAAGAATAAATAAATTTTAATGATATAAGGTAAATAGAAAATAAAAAATATATTTAGGTTTAGGTTTTAATTATTACTATTATTATTATTATATAATTTTTAGTTTGTTTTTTTTTTTCACAATCAGAATAAGCACATGCGCACCGTTTTCAAATTGATTGTTGAATTGATTAAAATGGTCAACATTTTGGGGGGCCCACGGTGGAAAGAATAGAAGACCTAAATTGATGAATTGAAAAAAAAACAAAGAGACAAAGGCACCGTATTGGAATTGGGGCCCACCAATTCAAAAGGGGCAAAAATTGAAGACCTAAAATGGAACGCAGGACCAGAGGCGGATTATAATATTATTCTCACTGAGCACTCTCGAAATAAAAAGACGGACAGTGGGATAGAAAGAAAAGGCAGAGGCGGCATTTTGGATTGACGACTTGAGCAAGAGAGAAGAGAGCAGAGCGCAGCGGGAACCTTCACACTCTCATCACTCCACCGTCACTTCTCCGTCGCCGGCGGCCTCCACCGTCACCTCCATCGTCGCCGGCGACCTCCACAACCTAACCACCACCCTTTTTAGCAGACAAATCAGAACGCATCAGAGGAGCAGTGGCGAGCACGCGAATTTGGGAGCCTTCATGGAAAGAGGAGGACTGCTCATCATCTTCATTCTTCATGGCTAGACTAAAGGAGCTCGTTTATTTTTAATTTTACTGTCTTACTTCGATTCTCATGATGGTTTTGAATTTCGAATCTGTTGTTGCTGTGCTGTTCTGAATTTGTGTTAAAGCCATGTTTGGCTAATTTTTCTTTGCAACCTAGAGTAGCTATGAACTTATAGGAGTGGATTAGACTTTGTTTTTATTATTTAGTTATAATTAATATTAATTTTGGTTACCTAATCTTGTTTAGCTTTATCTATTTAGTCTTTTGATCATCATTTTGAATATGAATTTGAGAATTAAGATTTCTTGACGAAGGAAATTTTAATTAAGCTCTAAGATTAAGTAATATGGGATTAGATTACTATTTAATTTGCGATTAGGATAGACATATACCTAAGAGCCCCATATAATTGTTGAGGAGTGTATTCGAGATTTATTGCCTCTTGAGTAATTATGTTAAACATAACTAATTATACTTAAGAGAGGGTTGTAAGTGGACCGACAGGCACTTATAACTAATTATACTCGAGATTAACAAAATTGATATTAAGGCTAATTAAATTAGTAAAAGCAAGGTTTATGAAACTAAGGGATTAGTGACTCTGGGTTGCTCATTTTATTATTGTGGTAGTTTGTTTGTTTTGATTTGATTTGATTTTAATTAAATTCAATTTGGTTTGCTCAACTTAAACGAAATTGTAAAATTAATGCTTAACTGAAATTGTGATACAAAGTCCTCGTGGGAACGATATCTTTCTTATCACTTTATTACTTGATACGGCCCGTATACTTGCGGAGTTATAGGCTTAAAGTTTTGCCCTATCAGCGTGACATGGAAGGGAGGAGGAGAAAAAAAATCAAGGTTATCGAGAAAATGGAAGAAGAGCCTAGAGAATTATTGGGGATAATTACAATGGCAAATTGGTCAATTCCAAGGAGATATTTTCCTCCCAAAAACCTCTATAAATAGGACTTCATCCTTCCTCATTTGGCACCAAGGAGGCGCCACACACACACACATAAGGAAAAAGAAGAGAGTAGTGAGTTTGAGAAGTAGAATCAAGAAGGAGCACAAGAAGAATTACAAAGGAAATTGAGGTAAGGAAGTTGTGGAAATTATTCTATTTTCATTAAATTCATATGGTTATGTTTAAGATCATAGTTAATACCTTTACATAATATTATTGAAGCCCAAGTCACCATTACAAAGGAATACAAGAGGTGGTGAGAGAAGAAAAGAATTAGAACAAGTAAGTTACTTCCCTAATCTCTTGTAATTGTAGGGATTTTGGTCAATAGCTAGAACATGATTATGTGATTTTATTTTGATGGTTTTAAAGTGTTTAAAATTGAATTTTGTATAAGGAAGAATAAGGAGTATGATTTTCGAAGTAACAAGGTCAAAATATGGAGAAATACAAATTTAATAGCTTTAAAACCGGCATTTTCAGCAACCGGGAATGATTTACATATTTTTGGACTCGGCAAGTATTTTTAGTGAAAAATAGACATGTCAAGGGTCACGTAGATTTTTGAAACACCTCAATTAGATTTTTCGACAATTAATTATGAAGTTCTGAAGTTGGATCAAATTTTTGGGCCTTCTGCGAAAATTAAGAAAAAAGGGACCAATAAAGGAATACTCATTAACAAAGAAAAATAATGAGTTTCAAATGATGAAAGATCCTTCATATAAGCCATATAATTATATACTTTAAGAGGGAAGAATTATATTGACAATGATACCATTTATATTATATTACTTTAGGTCTATCATTCCTATTTAGTAGCCGGGAGCTTGTTATTCGACTAATCAGCTATTTACAGGTAAGTAACCTTAATCTCATATGCTTTGTATGACTTTGTATGTTTGACCATGATTGTGCATGCATTCAGTGATATTGTGTTTTCCAAGCGCTTTGGGTACCGGAACCCGCTGTGTGCAATCCTTGGCATGATTTTGTGCCTTATTGAGCAATATATGTTATGTGTGACTTCTCGTTCCGATTTAGGCTATATGCCTCGCTGTGTGTGACCTTTGGATGCTGTATGATTTATGGTTTTCTTACACAGTACTTTGTATATACTTTGGATATGAGATAACGGTTACTCTGGGATCCTTCCTGATTCTAGCCTCTGTTGCTACCTGTATGTTGTATAGTTTATTGGATATAGCTCCCAGGCGAATATTAGCAGATGAAGGTGTTGGATCAGTTCCAGAATATTCAAATAATTGTTGTAGAGATTTTTATGTAATTATATTTTAACCAAGGTTTGTAATTTATTATCAGTATACTACGTCCAAACTGTTTTACCACTACGCTGCGCTATATTGCTCTGATTTGTAATATTATTTGTAAAAGTGTGACAGTTTGATTTAATAAATAATATGTATCACACTACCCGGCACCTAATAAGAAGGCGAGGCTGGTAGGGGTATAACAGGTTTGCTTTGGTTGGTGCTTAAACCTCTGAAATTGACATGTGAATAAATGGCACCTTGAAGGTTTGTTTTAATTTATCGAACTTCTATTTACCTCCCAAATTATGAGCCTCAAACAAGATAGTATTTTTATTAAGTGAGCATATTAATTATATCACTTTTCTTTTGTTATTAGAATGCTAGGTACCATACACACCAACTAGGGTTGATCGATAAGAATGCAATCTTATTTCACAAGTGTGTGGATTTGAATCTCATTATCAAGATAAAGACCTCTATCCATAAGAACCTTTGTGACTCTAAGTTGTAAGGCCGGCCTAGCTTACTTCCGTGAATCCTCGAGTTCCAACCAAAAAAAAAAAAATGAAAACAAAACCTTTCTTCATATCAAGTGTGAAGTTGGGGAGCATAATATTGAGTAACAAGTGAGTATTAATTGAGTGCATGTAATTAACTAATTAAGTTCTTCCGAAGCTATAGCTATATACACTCTGGTTATGATGCCATCGAAAGGAACAAGTTTCATCATATTATATATATATATGGCCAATTAAATGAATTTGAAAATATTGCAGTTTGAATATGGAAAGGAAGTGAGGAGGACGAATGTGGAAGATAAATTTTGTTCTGGAGTTCTCGCAAGGTGCTGGATACATTATGAACTCAAGGTAGAGATTGAAGGCTTCAATGAATATTAGAGAAGGGACTTGAACAAGTTCTTTGCTCCTTATATGCATTCTTTATGAGACTTCAAAGAGATATCTCATGATGATGATTAATTTAGTTTTCTGAATGGGTTTCATAATTAACTATATATATTTACTAGCTATGATTTTTACATACCATTTGAAACCAATATGTAAGAGTTTAATTTATTCTAACAGTTTGAATGCTTTCATTTGCAACTGGCTTTTAATCTCAATATGAATGTAAATTATGAGACTGAAGGCCAATTATATTCTTTTCCCCTTTGTTTTTGTGTCGTCTAATAAAAGCTTTGGTGTATTACAATTAAATAATGATAATTATAATATCATCCGTGACAGGTTTTGTATAACGTTTAATAGGCTTATGTCTGTGGGTAAATTAGCCATGGAATCTGTCGCAACCTTTCGACACATTTGCAATGGACTAAAATTCCATCTGAACCTAGCTTTGTCATGGTTTTTGTTTTTTTGGTGACGGACTGTAGGTCGTCAAAAATTCCATCGGAAACTAATTGTAACATCCCAAATTCAGTCATTAAGTTGCAAGCATGCTATGATGCTTAGCTTTGCCATGTATGTTTGATTGGTGATTGTTTGCCACTGGGATTCTTTGAATATCATGCCCCAATAATTATCCATGCTAGGCTACAAACCTCCAAGGGAAAAAGCTAAAGGAAGAGGAAATATTGAGTGGAATGAGAAGTTAATTTTCTATATCATTGTTTTGTTAGAAGTTGGAAAATATATACATATATAACTCCATGAGCTGCTTAAATTCTTATTTTGTCCTTGGCATATATAGTTGAAATACTAAGATGTATTGTGACCAATTGAAAGTCTTAGAATAGCCTTGAAACTATAAATTTAGTATGCCTGTTTATGTCTTCCTAGTTTGAGCTCTTTTCAGAGCATAGTAACTATTGCATTGTATGATATATAGTAAACAATATCCAATTCTAATAAAGCTTGGTGTATGCAACGAAGATATATAGAGATTTGTTGTGAAAAATACTTTAGAAGTAGAATTTTTTTCACAAGGGTCAGAATCTGTGTTATTAAGATAGGACTCTGTATGAACATATAGCAATTCTACACAAGAGAATAAACAATAAAAACTCACAAGACTGCCGAAAATAATGATAATGAAATTGGTGAAATCTAAGCCCAATATACGTTGTCTCCTTAAGACAATTTGTTCACCCTATTCGAATGCCCAAGGCTAATGAACAATTGTCTCTGAGGATAGAGTGGATTTTTCATCTTCAGAATGATGGCACTCTAGCTCAATCAGAAGCCCAAGCGAACACAATGAGTCTGCTTTCAGAATCGCACGAATGAGATTTATAGCAAAATGCATTAAACTATATGTATGAGAACATAGTGTTAGAAAAACAAGTTGATTTTTCTATCACACACACGTCTATTTATAGACGATGAAATGATCAGATGGAGTCCCGTCAACGAATCGACGCGACTGGCGGTGGCGAACCAACGCGACTTCTTATTCATATCCCATGGGATTTAGACATAAAATCCAACAATCCCTTCATGGATAAGAAGTCAGTTCATTGTGACCAAGTGCAAATGAATATGTATGCAAAGTGCGATTCCTCTACGAAAAGCAACTAAATCAAGAAAGGTTGGGGTTACCTTTGAACCTTTTCTAGTAAAAACCTATAGGATATGCTGGTCAATTAGTGGACGCGTTGTCTTGAATGGTCAACCTTTTAGTATATACCAAGACAATAGGAGTCACACAGTTGCTCATCTAGCAACGTTGGTTTTCATGCTGTGTCCATTTTGGCCCTGGACACTTACCTGGTTATGCGAGTGTTCTAGAGAATCAGCTGTTTTAAGTTCTCATAGAAGCGGCCCATACTTCACACTCACAAGTGATTCCTTGTGATGCAAGTGAACATACATCATCCGAACACATCAGATTAAGAAACCATTAAAAGCCCAAAAGCTTACCCTTATATATATGCACTGTCTTGTCATAGAAATGAGTATGATTTTAAAACTCCATAGTGTTTATAGTCCTAGTTTGTGGGATCTCCACTCTTCTAGGTAGAGTTACAGCAATAATCAACAATAGATCAACCTTAAACTCATTCCTTTCGACAAATTTCTAAACAACTCTCTAGGAATCCCTTTAGTCAATGGATCTGCTATATTCTCTTTTGATTTTACATAATTAGTTGAGATGATTCCATTCGAGAGTAGTTGTCTAACAGTATCATGTCTACAACATATATGTCTAGACTAGCCGTTGTACATGACATTCTTGGTCCTACCAATAGCTGCTTAACTATCACAGTGTATACACACTGCTGGTACCAGCTTTGACCAACTAAATCACAATACCCTTCAAAATATTTATACAGCACTCTCATATAAAGTTTCTAGAATTAGTTATGAGTTTTTCAAAGTCGAACCAAAATCTGAGCTATCAAATGAAAAGTAAGCCAATGATCAAATTGCAAATTTTAATTTATGGGCTTCAGTTAAGGAATCACTTGAGGCATAGTGCTTATAGATGCGTACTACATGTGGTAAACGGATGGATGTGACAACGTATTGGTAATCCCCTAATCCTCCCCAATCTAACACTCGGGCCCCGGCAAGAAAACATATGTGCTAACGCTCATCGTACATTTGGGATAACTACTGTTAAAATGTGAATAGGCTGAGGCCTTAGCTTTTTGTGATTTGTGTTTGTCGATGTTGCAACATGTTATCAGTGTTATGATTTCTGAATGGTGCTATGTTGTTGTTGACTGTTTTTGTTGTGGTTAACTGTCATATAATGTCTAAACTTTGTTTGTGAGATTAACTATTATTCTGAAATTCATTTGAATCTCAGATATTTCTAAAAGTTTAAGACAAAGGCAGTACGATGATCATGGCTCCAGGGGAAAGGAGTGGACGCAGGCAACTAAGGGTTGCCAATGGAAAGCTAATTTAGAAGTAGTTATTTATTACTTAAATTTTACTATTTCTGTTGGACTATACGGGGCTGGTCAGCGATATACATGTTTTATATTTTGGATGATGGTAAGATAAATCCTGAGGGGTATTTATGGTATTTATAGTTGTTTAACCAAGACTTCTACGCTATTATCAGTATACTATGCACAAACGGTTTTCCCTTTGTGCTGCGCTATATTACTCTAAAATATGATGTATTTGAGAGGGGGTGTGACAGTTTCCACTCATATGGGTAGTGTTGGATCTATGTTCTATATAGACTTGATTGCTTAACTATTACATTATGTGAGCTGGACTCCTGATTAAAGATTTCTATGTAAAATATTTCTAATGCATTACATGATTTACATCCATGCCAAAAATTATACGCCTTTTTGGCTTGAAATTAAATGTAGTTAGATAACTAATTCATAAAGATTGAGACAATTAGTTAGATTAGTTATTGTTAAAAAAATGTGTATTAAAGATGGCGTGTTGATAACAGATTTTCAATCTTTGCACTTCGGCCTGAAATTTGTGAGGGATCTTATAATAAGTCTTTTGAAGAGATATAAAATCATATTGTGGGATCGATAATATTTGTTGTCTGTTGCCAAGGTAAGAGTAAAATGTGACATTGCTACGAAAAAGGAGAATGAACAAAACATGAAAACGATCAAGAGATTTGGTACTGTGAACTTCACCGGAAGGGGAAAAAAAAACTTGACGCATCCTTTGGGTTTTAAAATATAACAACATCAAAATACATCTGACCAAATAATTTGGTTTTAAATTATATGATGATGCTAATGTTAATATGATGCATTGTGATATTTAATTTGATTTTACATATGACATATTTTTTACATAGAAGGGTATTTTAGTTATTCATATACTTACTCATTTTCTTTCCCCCCTATTTTCTCCCATTCATCCATAGAGGGGTGATAACATTTTCTCTCCTCCCATTTTCTTTCCTCTTAACTTTTTTTCCCATACAAACAGAGCATTGAACTTTTAAGGGGGAAAATCAATTCTAAACTATTTATAAAATTTATAATTATTTTGAATGACCAAAAATCAAAATATAGTTTTTTTTTTAATTATAAAATTAACACACCATCTCAACTATTTGAATTTTTGATGTTCCCTCGTCTCTCTCTGTATATCATTTTTTACTAGTTTTATGTTTTTGGAACTTATTCAAAATTATTGTATTAAAATTTATTCATCAGGGATATGGCTTAGCAATAATAGATAAGCAAAAAAATGTCCTAAAACAAAATTTCAAGATGTTCAGAATTATTTTGTGATTTTTAAAAGTTTTTTAAATAATCAAAACCTAGAAAGAGGTATATTTCTAATTATTTTTAGATTTTAGATGCTATTTTAATTTGGGTAACTTTAAAGATATTCCGATGTGCATAGGGGAGAGAATATCATTAAAAAATTGAATTGCATATAAATGTTTTTTTAATCAAAATATATATAGAGATATCATCAAATGTGATAATCGAGCGTGTGTAAAATAGTTGAGATAATGTTAGAGAAAATGTAAGGAATTTGATCAGGGTTAATTTCATAATTAATAATTTCTATTTTATTTTTTGGTCCTTGAAAATAATTATGAGTTTTAAGATCCTTATTAACAAACACTACTACAAAATTGCATATATATGATGATTATTGTCGACTATACATAACGGTTCTAAACTGTACGTCATGTATAAAGGTTCTATATATATGTTCAGCGCAAATATATAACGGTTTTGAACTATGATGTATTTTGGGACATACGTAATGTATTAGCCATTAATGATTCAAACCTACATAAATTTTCGTTAAAATCAAAAAGTATATTATGTAGACCTTTTCTTTTGATTGGATGCGTGGATAATTAGAGTATTTTAGCTATTTAAGAACCACATGTGATCCAAAAGTACAAATAAAAACTTAACTCAATATCATAGTTTGGGTACCATGAGATAATGAATTTACCTAAAACTTTGGAAGTTTACAAGTAATTCAATATAACTCCAAAATTAGTGGTTAAAAGCTCTCTCTTTCTCTGCCTTTTGGAAAGCTCTTTGATAGAAAAGTAAGACCCATGTTCGTTTCTATTCTATTTGATCTAGAAACAACTATTTATCAAATTTAGACTGAGGGAATTTTTGTAGCATTTAACAAATTTTTTGGGTGATCTTTCAAAAATCATTGTTTTATATATGTACACATCCAAAAAGTATTAATTAGGACTCATTTTAAAGCTCTGGATGTGTACTAGTTTCCTACAAAGTTTCATAATCTAAATCCCTGTTTTGCCCTATGTTGAAGAACTCATATGTTCATGGCTCATATAAGGATATAGACTAGTGATCTACTAACTCCTTTTATGCATACTTGCCATGTTCTCCACATGGAACTTACCTTTGGATTGAGAAGAGCCCTCCTTCTTCTTATGTGAGTTATATACATCTTTTAATACATGATTAATTGAATAAGAGAAAATATAAATATACAAACAGTCCACAAGTTATAATAGATTAAGCCAAATAACAATAACAAAAATGGCTTGTTTAGTTCTCCAACTTTAAACCTCCTCCATTAATTTGTTCTTGCCCTTATAATTGCATGCCCCAATGGTTGGTAACTGGAGGAAGGGTGAGATTCAAGGGAATCTCAGTAGTAAAACATCAACTCAACAAATAATATGCAATAAAACTTTACTCTTGGCTGCAAGGTTAGGGTTTAAGACATTTGTTCTAAGAATATTAATTCCTTTACTAATAAAACTTTATTCAATTAAATAATAATTATTTGTCTTATACTCTACAACCATCATTGAAAGTGTGAAAAGTTCATTGATATAACCCATGCATATATTAGAAATGGTATTTGAACCATGAAAACAATATTCATCCTAGTAAACTTTCATTATCAAATACCATAAGACATAATATTTTTCTAAAAACAATTAAAAGGTGAGGAATTAACGCGATCCAACTTAATTGTGACGTAGGCTACAACTTAAAAGATGAAGTTAGCCATGATAAGTTGATTTGTGAAGAAACTTATATTTTGTTTTGTTAGGAAGTTCTCTTGAAATCAACGCACCTTGCAAGATTAAATTTAATTTAATAATTGGGTTGATAGGCAAAAATACTCATAAATTTTTTATAACACTAATTTTTTTTGGGTGCAAAATGCCTATGAACCTTTGAAAATAAAGCAAAAATATCATTTCCATTAACAGAGTTAAACCTCCGTCATTTTTTATATGTGGGCCCACATTATTATTTCTAAATGATTATTTACACCCCCAAAAGAAAAGAAAAAAAAAAATCCAACTCCATCACCTGCATACTGCCGACAACTTTTTCATATTGCATAGGCTTTTATATATATATTAAAACAGAAAAACCCTCACACTTTGTTCTCCTTCAGATGTTAAGAGTTTACTTCACTTTAAAAAAAAAAAAAAATCAGATAATTGCAAACGGATTATTGGTAAAAATTTCCTCAATAAATTTACTAATGGATTAAGGACAAACTTTTTTCGCCACTAATTTTCCTCATAAGGTTTTTGTGCAAATGCAACTACTTGGATGTACGGCAGAAATTTTTGAACAAGTTTGGGTGCTCTTCAGGGATGAGCACCAAATCAAGACCATCTAAATTTAATTTATATAGTCTTGATTTAATTTTAATTGCTTTTAATTTTTTTTTAAAAAATTGAGTGGTTAAAAAAATTATTTTAAAACTACGAACATATATACACAAAAAGAATAATTACGAAGGGCAACAATGCTTTTATTTAGAGTTAAGAAACAATTTTGCTCTGGAAGTTTTTCGAAGGCAATTTTACCCCGCAAATGTCAAAAAGGGAGCAATTTTGCTCTAATTGTTATCCCAGTTAATTTTCATCATTAGTTGACCAAATATACTGAGCTGACAATCTAAAAGCCACCTCATTATTTTTGTTAACAAAAATTAGTTTAGGATACTGAATACAACTAAATAATTACTGTGTTGCTTGATGAACACCTTAACCCTTTAAAATAAAGATAATATCTAAACGGTTAGTTTTTTTTTTTTTTTGAAAAAAAAATCATTATTTGGAAGTCACTAGTTGAACATTTTAAACTGACCAATAATACTGTTCCTCTTGGTTTGAGACTCTAAAATGATCAAGAGGTTGCCAGTGGTATATCTTGAAAACTTTAATCTGGACTGTTGAGATGGTATTTGAACACTACAGATCTTTACACAAGTATCTCATCTTTTGCACTGAAATCAACAGTCAAGAAAATAATATACTTACACAAAGACGTTTTATTTAAGGTTAATGAGCAATTTGACCAACAAACTATTACCTTAAGAGTGTCCAACACAAATAACTTTAAAGTGGACCAAAAATACCAAAAAACTTTTAAAAATGTGCAGTCAGCACAAAAATAGAGTAAAAGTTTTTTATGTTGGGCGCTCTTGGAGTAAAAAAATTTTGTGCTGATTGCACAATTTTAAAACTTTTTTGGTATTTTTAGTCCACTTAAAAATTATTTGTGCTGGATGCTCCTGAAAGTTCATTGGTAAAATTACTCCTTAACCCTTTTATTTATCCCTAAATCACCCCACACAACAATACTTTATGATATTAATACAGAATACATGACTCTTATCCATTTATTTATTCTTACTTATCCAAACAAACAGTTATAAACTGCTTTCTTCACTCAGATTCTTCATTAAAAGGACATTGACAGTAAAGATCACACCATTCATGAGTTTGATATCCTCAATCAGTAAGGTCTTTCTCCTGGTAGGTTGCCACTTGGATCATAGTTGCAGATAATGAAAGTTCCTCCATCGTTACACCTCACTTTAGCACAACCAAGACGGATCGTGTTCCTCTAAACCATTTGAGTATAATACCAGCATTTATCACCGACGCACGTGTTGGTGTTGTAGTCATAGTACACCTTCTGAGCCACCCATGTCTTCATGGCATCCGCCCCGCTGACGTCCCCCGCTGTGGATTCGAGGAGCTCTCCATATTCTCCGTTGGAGAGAGTAAGCAGGCAGTCAGCTTTGCGTACGTTGGCATAGTTCTGGGCATACTCAGCCACTGTTGCATCCTAAACTATGGCTGGAACACCCAATTCTCCTCGTGCTGCGTGGTGGACATCCACATAGTCTTGTGGGGAGTCTTGAGCATAGGCTGAAAAAGTTAAGAGAAAGAAGAAAATGAGAGAAAATAGAAGCTTGGATGAGAACTCCATCATGGTTATTATTATTTTTAGAATTTGATGAAGAAATGGAAGGCGTTGTGGAGGAATTTATAGGGGGTTTCAAGTGGGAAATTGATATATTTTAGTAAAGGTTTAGCGTGCAACTTGGATGTGGGAAGTTTTAATATATGGCGTGGATTACCAAGAAACTATAGATTTTGGGTCTTTGGCAGCATTATGTTAAATAAACTACAACTTAAATTTATGTGGTTAACAAGATTATTTAAAAATTTGAGAATGTGAATATATACATACAAAAAAGAATAATTGCAGAGGCCAAGTTGCTTCAAATTTATGATTTTAAGTGTATCATGGTCGCATCACCTTATAAGTTAAGGTGACAACTGTCTGGGAAAATATTTGAAGGACTAATTTAAACTGTATCCAATTGTTTTTAGATATGTTTTCAGTACTTTTTTGTTTACTTATGAGAAGTGCCTTTTTGTGTCTGTGGGTTGGGGGGTTTGCAGTTGAGTGTCCCCCCCCCAAAAAAAAAAAAAAAAATCCACATATATTCGAAATATGAATGTCTGCAGAGAAGTTTTTGCATACCTTCATTAAGTTACTTTAATAAGTGCTTTAAAAGCCTTGCATACAACTCTCAAATATGTCATAATTAATTGTTATTTCCCTTTTCATCCAAACGTCGATTATTACGTTTTATTTCTAATGATGTGCTTTCTGAATTTACTATAAATGATATTCACTTGGTTCCTTTTGGCAATTCAAAAGGAACCAAGTGAATACCAAGTGAAAACCCATTGAAACCTCTTCTCTCTCAATGATAGAAACTTCTTCTCTCTTCACGGTGGAAAAGCGAAAAAGCAAGAAATTTTGGCTTATAGCTTAAAGTGGTTCCCCCCCGGGGAAAAGTCCAATTGGAAAAAAGCCAAAAATTGACTTCAGGCTCTGTTATAGACCTATATAAGGACCATTTACGGTATTTCCCAACAAGGGGCAATCAATATCAGAATCCGCCTATAATGGAAAGAAATCTTAACCAACCTATAATCAAGGAAGATCTTAATCAAGGATCCCAACCTGGGTGTGGCGACTCAATACTTGGACTATAAGGCACACATGGCCCATGAGTGTTAGTTCCCTATTTATGTTTTGATGATGATTAACTTTGGAAACAATGTATGTTCAAAAGATTTAAGCAAAATAATTTTAACTCAGTCAAAAATGCGTTTTTATCAGAAAAACCTTTTGCTATCAAATTGGCTCGAGTCAATGTTGCAGCCTCAAGTCAATCCCCTGTGCATCTATTACTAAATTGACATATTGCCTCGAGCCTATGAAAAGTGTGCCTCGATTTTATGCCTAGACTCGAGCCAAGATATTCTGAGACTCGAGCCAATGGTCTTTAATGTTAAAATGATTTTAAAACATGAGTTTCTTACCTCGAGCCAGTAAGCATTAACTCTAGCCAAAATCTTGACCGTTACATTCAAAGGTCAAGTTTGACTCAAGCCAACTCTTATCTACCTCGAGTCACAATCTTGCTTATCGAATTTCAAATGGTTCTCATTTCACAGAGACTTGAGCCTATTTTCCTGACTCGAGTTTAGAGGCTGACTCGAGCCTCATATTTTGCCTCGAACCAAAGATTGTCATGATCTTTAATGAATCTTCTGAGACTGACTCGAGTCTCGGTTAATGGCGACTCGAGCCTAAGCCTAGACTCGAGCCTAGGAATTATGCACCTCGAGTCAGATACCTTTTTCAAACGACCATATTATCTTTAACGATGCATTGACTCGAGCCTGAGCAAATGGTGACTCAAGCCATGTTCATCTCTGTTTCACGAATGGTTATCTGCAATCTTAATTCTTTAAGTATGGTTCTGTATTCTTCATAACATCTATCATCAATATTCTTAACTTCATTTAATCAGTTTGCTAAGTGAGTTACAGATGATTAGAACAAGCATTAGCTCGGAATTTGAATAAAGCAATCTGACGTGTCAAAGCATTTAATGCACTTACCTGTTTGAGACTTTCAGCGAGTAGACATACCTCTGGACATCGAAAGACATTTTCAAACAGGATTGTTCCATTCTCTTTGCTGTACTTCCAACGATCATAATTCCAGGAATAAGAAGAATGAAAGAATATTGGGATACGAATATACAGACTTCCGCGCCTCAACTCTAATGGACATATTGAAGAGTCGCAAAAGATATTTCTTCAAGCTTCTCAACGGTCATAAATGAGATTAACTATAAATACCCAAAGCATTGAATTTGCCAACCACCGAAACGCTTTGCATCCATTTCGAACATATAGCAATCTACTGTTTCAACTGTTTCATTAATATCTTCGGATATTCATTGTTCTTCAGTGTTCATTTATTATCTACTCGTGAGGAGTTATTGAAACACTTATTCCATTTTCTGTTTAAATCTTAAGGTTGAGGAACCTTAAGTGTGGGTGTACAATTACAACTTGTAAGGGGGAGTGAGTCCTAGAGAATTAGGATAATCTCGAATACAGAGTGTGTAATTGTAACCATTTGTGATTAGTGAAATACCCAAAGGATAATCTGGACGTAGGTCAAAGTGTTAGACCGAACCAGTATAAATTGTCCTGTGTCCATCTCTCTCTTTTTTCTGTCTTATGTTTGTGAGCGATCCACTAAAAGTTTTTTTGAGATCACCTATTCACCCTCCTCTAGGTGATATTCCTACCCTTCATTTGGTATCAGAGCCTGGTCATCTACTTGAGGATTAACATCCTAGATAAAAGATCCAATGGAAGGAATATTGCCTGATGGAGCTTCGATCAACAACCTCCCAGTTTCAGTAGAGAGCACTACTCCTTCTGGAAAGCTGAATTTAAAGTATTTGTTATGGCAAGTGAATATGGTCTGTGGAGAGTGTTCGAGACTAGAAACTATAATCCAACTGTGCTCGAAAATGGACTCAGAATCCCAAAGCCTGAAGAAGCATATGATGATAATGACAGGAGAAATGTCACACTCAACAGTAAAGCCATCCTCATGTTGCAGAGTGCCTTGAGTCAACAAGAGTATTTTTGAATCTGTACATTGCCCTATACTAAAGCCATGTGGGATGCACTAGAGATAGCTTATGAGGGAACAACTGGAGTCAAGGATGAACCTCGATCAAGAAGATTTGAAGCCGTGTAAGACCACCCTTATGGGTTTCAACAGAGAACACACTCCTCCTAAGGGGTACATTGATCTCAGGTTAACCCTAGGAACAAAAGAAACGTTCAAGTCAGAGCGAGTAAGGTCCATCGTGGCTGACTTCCCATCTTCGTATAATATAATCCTGGGGAGGCCGACTATCCATAACTGGGATATATTGTTTTCCACCAAGTATCAGAAGTTAAAGATGGTGAATAACAAGAACAAAATTGTTAATGTAAAGGGAGATCAGAAGGAATCTCGACAATGCTACTTTGAAGCTGTCAAAGTAAGTGAAGGCAGACTTTCCTCTCCACCCCGGATTCACGACAGAGACAGGAGTGCGAGTAGGGGAAGAGGGAGCCAATGAAGTAAACCAGTAAACATGGTGGAGTTAGACACGTGAAAAGAAACTGAGATCCTATGCCCATAACCCGAAGGTGAGTTGGATGATTTTGTGTTGGGTGACGAGCTGGGGAAATTCACCAAAGTGGGCAAGGCATTGCAGCTGGAGGTTAGAACCGGACTGGAAGATTTCTTGAAAGAGAACCAGGATGTTTTTGCCTGAAATTCATTGGAAATTCCTGAAATCGATCCTAAATTTTGCTGTCACAAGTTGGCGATTCATCCGGGATCAGTTCCAGTAGCGCAGAAGAAAAGGAAACTCGATCCAGAAAGGTGACAGGCTTTGGAAGAGCATGTTCAAGAACTACTAGAGGCCAGATTCATATGAGAAGTATAGTATACTACATGGTTATCGAATGTGGTTATGGTCAAGAAGCCAAGTGGGAAAGGGAGAGTCTGCATGGATTACACTAACCTGAATAAAGTGTGTCTCAAGGATTTGTATCCAATGCCTAACATCGATCAGTTGGTTGACAATTCATCCAGTTTTCAATTTCTATCCTTTATGGATGCATATTCCAGATACAATCAAATAGCTATGTACCCAGAGGATCAAGAGAAGACAGCTTTTATCATTGAGAAGGCTAACTACTATTATAATGTGATGCCTTTTGGGTTGAAGAATGCGATGGCTATGTATCAACGAATGATGACACTAGTGCAAAAAAGGACTTTAAGACCGGACAAAAGAGGCATCGTAAGACTGGACCATCGACCGGTCTTGTTCCTGCCGGTATTAAAAGTCCACATTTAAGACCAGACTATAACCGGTCTTAAAGAAACTCTTTCAGACCGGACATTTAAAACATTAGGTCTTAAAAGTCGGACTAAATAAGGCTGAAATATCTTTTGTTCGGTCTTAAAACTCAACTTTTAAGACCGGGCAAAAACTCGGCCGCTCTTAAAAGATCAAAATTTTAAGACATGACAAAAATATACCCAGTCTGAAAAATAGCGGCTTCTAAGACCTGACGACTAATTATACGCGGTCTTAAAAGATTGACTTTCAAGACTGGACAATAAATTGTCCGGTCTTAAAAATTGAATTTTAAGACCGGACGTATAAACACACCGGTATTAAAAAAACAAACTTTTAAGACCGACTTAATATCAAATATGTACACATGACCTTTAAGACCGGACATATGGATACATCAGGTCTTAACAATTGAACATTTAAGACCGGCCTATTTATTACCGGTCTAGATTTTCCTGAATGTTTTCCCTGTTCTATTCTTCCTGATCAATATTCACAAATCCACCACCCAATCCAGCACATAAAAGTCGATACTTTAAGTACAAGCTATGAACAATTATGAATAAAATTGAACTGGGAAAAAGAATACAAATAATATTCACCATGAGTTATGTCGCTTCTTAAATTAATGAATATATTATGACTACAACACCTAAATTAATTTATACAATAAGCTAGATAACTTACTTACAATCCAAATACAATCAGTTACAAATACAACATACATGCCCAATATAATATTCACCATGCCTTTATCTGATTCCCACCAAACAACGTAACATCCTCTTTTATAACATGCCCCTTTGGATCCGATCCGCCACAAAAATAAAATAAGAACAAACTTCATAGTCGGTGACATTGTTTAAGAACGTAGAAGGAATATAATATAGTAAAAACCTTAAAGTTTTCAAAGAAGTTTTCATATGAATATTACCTTATGAATTATATTGACTCTTTTATAAAGCGATATCCTCCCATATCCCTTCTTGATGATCATTTCTTATGCGGGTTCATTATCCGCTTCATCTTCTTCGTTCATTTCCGGTAGACCCCTTGAAAAGGAGTACTCTCGGGAAGACCATAATTTGAATGACTTTCCTCATCAATATCAATGACCCTTTTTCCTTGGAGAGCTACGAGACCACATTTTATTTTCTTGATCGGTGATATGGAACACTTGTTTCGCTGGTCCGCCATAATAAAAGGTTCATCACCAAAACTTCTACCGTTGACATCGACTAATGTAAATCCTAGCCGATCGATCTGAACACCATTATTGACATTAACCCACTTGCATTTGAAAATGAGAAATCTAATTTTAACATAGTCTACCTCCCAAATCTCTTAAATAACCCCATAATATGGCATGACTGCCAATAAAGGCCTCTTGTCTTTCAAACTAGAGAAGTGCATAGATTTAGCCTCTAACATAACACCACTGTTCTCGACGGTGCTCCTATCATCTAGGGACTTCGTGTAAAATGTATAACCATTGATCACATACGAATTCCAACTTATGACATCAACCTCAGGACCACGGGCTAACCATTTGATTGTATCAGAAACACATTCCTCTCCCTTGACCTTTTGTTTGAACTAGTTTGTAAAAGTTTTGTTATGCTCCCTAATCAACCTTTGTTCAGTCATTCGATGATTTTCTTTCCTTACAGCTTCTTTATGAGCAGCTATGCTGGCTTGAACTTCATCAACATTATTCAAGATGTATAAGTGGACTTGTGACAATTCATCAGGATCCACACTCTTTACCGAAGCCCCTCGTCTACCCCCTTCAGTATGCTGACGTTTTGGAAGCCCAATATGTCTTACTTTGGCCAAATAATTTTGACAAAATTCCATGGCTTCTTCATAAACATATTTATGAACAATTGATGCTTCTAGCCGGTATGCGTTCTTCACGTACCCTTTTAGGAATTTCATAGATCTTTCAATTGGGTACATCCACTGTAAATGGATAGGTCCGCACAACTTTATCTCCCTCACTAGATGAACAATTAGATGAACCATGATGTCAAAAAAGGTAGGAACAAAAAGCTTCTCAATGTGGCACAAGATAAGATATCCTTCATTCTCCAATTCATCCAACTTTTCAATCTCGAAAACTTTACTACAAACCGCATTGAAGAAGACACAAAGTCTAGTCAAAACGACCCGAAGATCATATTCGATGATGCCTCGAATAGCTACTGGGAGTAGCTGTTGCATCAAGACATGACAATCATGAGACTTTTGGCCTACTAATTTCAAGTCCTTCATCGATACAAGCCTCTTAAAATTTGAAGAATACCCCGAGGGAACTTTGGTGCCATGTAAACACTCACAAAAACTTCGTTTCTCATCCTTAGACAAAGTATGAGAGTTTCGGGGACAATAAGTTCTCTTCCCGTATGGCCTTGGATGTAAGTCTTTGCGTATTCCCATTACTTGCAAATCCAATCTTGCCTTCACACCATCCTTGGAACTACCTTGTATGTTGAGAAGCGTGCCAACAATACTATCACATACATTTTTCTCAACGTGCATGACATCAATACAGTGTCTGACATCAAGATTGCGCCAATATGGAAGATCGAAGAATACAGATCTCTTTTTCCATATATTTGTTTCTTTTCTACTCTTTGCAGTCTTACCGAAGATGACACTGATATTTTTCACCTTTTCATAAACTTGCTCCCCAGTCAATGCCACCGGAGCATCTTCATACTCCTGGCCACAAGAAAAGGCTTTCTTTAATCGACGATATGGGTGGTCCCATCGAAGAAATCTCCTATGTCCAAGATAAACCATCTTTCTTCCATGTTGAAGTTGATGGTAGCGTGTGCCTTCTTCACAAACCGGACATGCTTTATGGCCTTTTACACTATACCCTGACAAGTTCCCATATCTTTGGGAAGTCGTTTATAGTACAAAATATCATGGCTCGTAGTTTAAACACATCCTTCTTGAAAGAGTCAAAAACATCGACACCTTCTTCCCACAACTCCTTCAAGTCTTTGATCAAGGGCTGAAGGTAAACATCAATGTCATTTCCGGGTTGTTTTGGTCCCGAAATCAACATAGACAGCATGATGTACTTTCGTTTCATGCATAACATTGGAGATAAATTGTAAATAATAAGGAGCAGCACAGGCCATGAACTTTGTATGCTGCTAAGGCTTCCATATGGATTCATGCCATCCGTGCTAAGGGCAAACCTAAGGTTCCTAGATTCTTCGCCGAAGTTCGGAAATAAATGATCGATTTTCTTCCATTGAGAAGAATCAGCCGGATGTCGAAGCTTTCCATCAGAAATCCTCTCATCTGCATGCCACCTCAAATTCTTTGCATCATTTTCATTCGCAAACAACCGCTTGAACCTTGGTATGATTGGAAGATACCACAACACTTTTGCAGGCCCCTTGTTTGACTTGTACCTTGGTGTTTCACATATCGGACAATTTTGCTTCTCTTCAAACTCTTTTCTATACAATACGCAATCATTCGGGCATGCATGGATCTTTTTGTACTCCATCCCCAGTGGACAGAGTATTTTCTTAGCATCATAGTATCGATGCGGCAACACATTCTCATCCGGAAGTATGTCCTTAAAAGCCTCAAGCATTTCAGAAAAAACTCTTGTCGTTCCATCCATAACGTTCCTTCAAGCTTACCAATTTCAATATAGCGTTCAACAATTGGTATTTTTTACAACCAGGGTATAGCGGGGTCTCTGCATCACTGCACATATTACCATATGCATGTGATTGATGAAAAGCCTCTTCTCCTACATCACGAATAATGTCCTCTATGTGATCATCCATATCCGTGTCATTATCATCAAAGGCCACTTCCTCATGTTGAGACCCACTTGGTATTTTTTCACCATGCCATACCCATACTGTATAAGTCTTACAAAATCCTTCACAAATTAAATGTGTGTAGATAACTTCAGGACTTAGTCACCTGTCATTCAAACATTTTACACAAGGGCAATAAACCTTCCCACTATCATCATGTGCATTTTGTTTAGCAAATTCTATAAATTCCCTCACCCCATTCTGATATTCAACACTCGTCCGTAACGCAGTTATCCAACCGTGATCCATAGTAGAATTCCTATTTATGACACAGATATAAAATAAGGAAACACCAAATTCATATTTATGCTCAACGAAGAAACTTGCCCATTAAATGCATAACGAAGAAACACTTTTGGTCATAAATATCACAGTGAATCCAAGAAGAAAAATTAAAGCATGACGAGGAAATCAAATGCATCGCGTGAAATTAAATGTGGACTCACATGTAGCATATAAATTCAAATGGTTTGCGGAGTCTTTCTCTCCCGCCACAAACGTTGATATTGCAGACAACAAGAGTAACCTAAAAACATTTGTTGGTCAGTTGGGTAGGTCAAAAGCGCAAATATAATCTTCAAAATACAATATTCATTAACAACAGAGAAACCCACTATAACATTTCATTGATTTCGTTCAACCCATAAAACCATAAAGTTATTTAACCGAAACACCTCTTAAAGCTTGGTCGATAGACGTTTAACTAAGGAACCAGAAAGTGATTGTCGAGTGAGCAACTCGAAGCAATCGACGAAGCAACACAAAAACACTGGAGATAGAACCTGAGTATTCACTTTTGGCGCGACAAGAGAAGTTCTGAGAGGGAAATTTGATATTCCGCGCGTCAGAGCAGGTTTTAGTATTTTGGATTTTATTAAGACCGGTTAATTATAAAATAGACGGTCCTAAATATATAATTACAATTTTAAGACCGGACGTTTACAAAACGCCAGTCCTAATTTTTTATTATTAATTTAATTTTAAGACCGGAGTTTTATTAAACATCCGGTCCTAAAAGTCCTCATTTTTTTTTAAAAAGATGATTGGTTTTGGCGAGCGCAGCAGCAACTCAATGAAAAAAAATTAAAGGAAAACTTGAGAATATGAACAAAAAAAGACACAAGCTTAGCGGTCCTAATGTTTTATTATTCATTTAATTTTAAGACCAGAGTTTTATTAAACATCCGGTCCTAAAAGTCCCTTTTTTTTTTTTTTTTTAAAAAAAAAAGGATTGGCTTTGGCGAGCGTAGCAGCAACTCAATGAAACAAAAATTAAAGGAAAACTTGAGAATATGAACAAAAAAGGACACAAGCTTAGTTCTTAATGCATCATACATTACTGGAGAATATGCACGTACACAAGAAAAAATACAAAAGAAAAACAAGCAGAAAATTATCAAAAACAAGAATCTGACTAAACATCCTTGGCGATATTGACGTGAAAAGCATTAAATTCCCGCAAGATATCAGCAAGTTCCTGTCTTATTCGCATCAGCCGCAATGCATCATTAGAGGAAAGAGGAGAGGGGTCAGCGGTAGGCGCGCTGGGGCCAACTGGTCGGAGAGGGGGAGCAGAAACCTCTTTATGATCTGAAGGGTGGAGGGGGGGTGCGGCAATCTCTTCATCATCCGAAATAACAATGGGTCCAACGACCCGAGACTCCTCTGTCACAATAGAACGCACTCTTGATGGAGGAGGCGCACCGTATAACGATCTACGGAAGGCACGAGCATCAGGAGTAAGAGCACCCCTACGAGCGGTTCTCTTGTATCTAACCATGGTTTGAGCAGTTGGGGCAGAGAGCCACGTAGTGTGGAGTTACGAGATTGTGAGGAGTTACTAAGGACAGAGAGGTATATATGTTGAGTTACGAGGTATGAGGAGTTTAATAAGGATAGAGAGGTATGAGGAGTTAATAAATATGCGGTCTAAATTTTTTTTCAATTTTTTTCAATTCAATTGATTTTTAAGACCGACCGTTTAAAATATATCCGGTCCTAAAAGTCTATTATTTATTTTTTCAATCAATTCAATTACTTTTAAGACCGGCATTTTGTCTTATATCCAATCCTTTTTTTTTCAATTCAATTTTTTTAAGAACGGATCTAAAGGTTCCCCGAGTCGTATCCCTACACTCCCTTTTCAAATGAATGATTCAGAATCTCTTCGACTTCCAGATAAACTTCCCAACTAGGCGTCTCCTCGTATTCTGAGGAACTATGCGTCTCCTCGTTATTGTTTCTGGCATTTCACATTGTTCGGGCAGGGTTCTCTATTTAAACCCGATGTTACTTTACTTCCTTCACATTCATCCCCATCACTTCTGAAACATCCACAGTAATGGCTGCTCCACCACCACGAGGTCCTCCACCACCATCAGGTCCTCCTCCTCTGTTGCCTCCGGAACCACAATCTACCAGATGATTCAGCACATCCTGGCCCGCCTCGATCATATAGACCGACGTTGCGGCCAACTTTCTTAGGTCTATCACGCCGTCAACGCAAATCTGCAGGCGGTACTCAATGCCCAGGACATTGAGTACCATCCTTCAGATGACGACCTCTTCGATGACTCCCTCCCCTCCGACAACGGGGGGGAGTAGATATTTCATTTTTTCCTGTACTGCTGCTACTGCTCCTAACGGGGCAGCAGTTAAAAAAAGATCTTTTTGTTTCCATATTCGATCGCCATGTCCTTTTCATTATCTTCTTTCTTTTTCCGAAAAAAAAGGAAACAAACAAAACATTGTCCTCGGGTAAATCAACATTAAAAATTCGTAGAATACAGTTAAGAACAAACAAAAAACAACAAAAAACAATTGTTTACCTTATTCGAATAAAAACAAACAAAGTGACTATTCTTGTCAAGGTTGGACCGTCGTTGTCTTCGGTGTTACCTCGACCTAAGTTGAATATTTTCAGTTTCCTTTCAGTAGCTTCCTTATTTTTCAGACAAAAAGAAAAGAGACAACGAAAAGGGAAACCGATAATGCTGCTCAACATCATGAGAGGTAACATTGAAGACAACGAGGGTCCTAGCTTGAGCAGAACGCTAGAACCTCGGTTGTCTGGAACTCTAAAAATTTGTTAAACATAAAATGCGGATGTTCAAGTAAAATGCGGTCCTAAAACTCTAATATTGAAGAATAAATTTTTAGAAGACTTTTAGGACTGGATGTTCAAGTAAAATGCGGTCCTAAAACTCTAAAACGAATTTTTAGAAGACTTTTAGGACCAGATGTTCAAGTAAAATGCGGTCCTAAAACTCTAAAACGAATTTTTAGAAGACTTTTAGGGATTTTTTGGATGTTGAAGTAAAATGTGGTCCTAAAAGTCTAGCCATAGTTTTTTAGAAAACTTTGAAGACCGGACGTAATGATTTGTCCGGTCCAAAAAGTATAGCCATATTTTTAGAAGACTTTTAAGACCAGACAAATCATTACGTCCGGTCCTAAAAGTATAGCCATAATTGTTTTTAAAATTAACGAAGTCTTTTAGTACCGCAGGTTTAATAACTATGCGGTCCTAAAGGTCTCGCCATATTTTTATGAACAAAGACTTTTCTCATTTACAACATCTTGTACCTCAAATTTCAAGCATAAATATCTAGAATGAATGAACGAATTTATTCTTGAATTACACGGTTGTATGTTTATTTACAAATGAATGACTTGTTCGAAAAAATAAACAAATTTACGTAAAATTATTTTTGCTACAACATATATTTACATCCACATTTAAGACTTAATTAGGCCATACAGATATTCACAAAACACATTGTGTATGTGCTCCACTTCATTATCAGGAAAGGGATCAGAAGCTCTAAACATCTATAACATCAAAGACAGAAAATGAATTAACTTGTGTGCATATTTCATTAAGCCAGAAACTGAATTCAGCCATAATATGTAACATCAAATACATTTACCTTTGCTAACAATTTTGTCTTTCCTCCCCTGATAACTCATACATGTGTTTCATAATGTACAGGCCACATAAGTTGGACTGTTTTGGTTGCCGATAGGTCTACAACGAACAAGAAATATAGGATAAGTGACAAGAAATATAGCATATATATAGCTTACTGACCAAGTTCACAAGGCAGTGTTTCAGTGTCCAAATATGTACTAACCTCGGGGTGTACCGGTTAGGTTTAATAGTGGCCTCTTTCCCACGCTTTAATCTTACCTTGACTTGGTAGGTCATCATGGCACTATCATCAAAATCACAAATTTATCAATAATGTTCACTGAATATGCAACGTAGAGATTTAGACAAGAGAATCAAAATGACATGCTTACTTGTTAACGGTCTCCTTCAATATAGGATCTGGCTTATTGTGAGTGGAGCATGAGAAGATAACTTATGATCCTCCATGCACATAAGGACCAACTGCCAGTGGCGGCTGAAAATTCATAGCAGTAAAGTACTCAGAGATATATGTAGATGAATTAAGTGAATTGCAGACAAGAATTGTGATACGTACCCGTGGAAGTATGGAAACAGGAACACCTTTCTTATCACTTCACACACCCTAGTTGACATGTATTCTTGTCTCGATCTCCAAGGCCGTTGTACTTGCATAAACCGGCACAAGAATCCAAAATCATTGATTTCGCCTTACTGTTTGTCCAATTCTTGATGCAAGAACCTAAAATAATGACATCGATCAGGGAATTAGTATATATGTATGTGTGTCAAAACGATGCAGTTAAATTATGTACTCATCATAGAATCAGATACTTACTTCATAAACAGTTGAATGATTGGATTACTAAGCTCCTGTTCAGGAATCAACATGGACATTACATCTATTTTGTCAACGTAAACATCTACAGGATGAGGGACGCCTACTACTTCTTGGACATGCCACAATTTATCTGTAAAATAATTATTGTTTGCCAAATTAGTTATTTTTTGCTTGGCAGTCAAATGAGCAGTAGGGGATGGAACTTGAGGAGGAGGGGATGCAGCTTTAGGAGGGGATGGAACTTGAGGAGGAGGGGATGCAGCTTTAGGAGGGGATGGAACTTGAGGAGGAGGGGATGCAGCTTGACGAGGGGATGGAACTTGAGGAGGAGGTTGCTTTGACTGCTGTCCAACAATGCAGCTCCCCCTAGTGCTCTACTGCATAACCGCAGAAGAATGTGTGACGGGAACACTGCTCTCTGGACGAGAGCTAAAAAGCAGCCTCATCTGATTCATTTCCTCCTTCATCTGGATCATATGGGATTGCCACATTGCTTCTTTAGCCACTGCTTCCTCACTTAATTTGGCCATCTGGGATTGAAGCATTGCTTCTTTAGCCGTAGCTTCATCACTTAATTTGACCCGTCTGTTCCATCTCCTCCCGGGTAACCATACTTTGTTTGTGGCGTTTAGATTTACCAAAGTATTCCTTCAGGCCTACCCGTCCTCCAACCCCCCTTACACGCCCCGCGTGATCCTATTTTCCAGTCGCAACGGTGAGAACATCATTCCTCCCGTCCAACACAAAAGATCCCTCTGCTTCTTTATTTTTAAGATCTTCATGTAAGATACAGATAACGAGAAGCTTAGTAATGAAACATGTTTAGTAACTAAAAAATAACAAAAATGATACTTACAATTCTTTCAGCAACTACACAAGTTTGTTCACTCGTGTAGGCGCCACTTGGCTTTTGCCGAATATGCAACCACAACTCCTCGCGACGTATAGGAGATGGTTGATCAACTACGGCAGAAGGATTGGATTCAGCTTCATCGTCCAATCTCTTCCGCTTGGCTGCCATCAATTCTTTTTCGGCCATTTCATATCCGCCGCGAGAAGCCCTATGCGGGCAATCATTCTTTCTCCCTATCTCCTGTGATTTTTCCCTTCTTATCTGTGAATCAGAATTGAAAAAAAAAAAACTATTAATTATGAATTCCAGCCATTGATGTCTAACATAAATTAGAACACTTCTGCTTCATATGAAGGTCAAACATTAGTCAAATTCACTTCATCAAGTTTCAACATTTTATTTAAGAAAGATGTAGAATGGTAGAAGAAATTGGGAGAAACAGAGCAAAGGGAGTTGCAGAAATGCTGCCAACTCAGTCAATTCATTCATTCATCATAACTGGTTCCTACACATATTATACTAACCTCTTATATATAGTTAGAGGCTTGACTCTTAAGCCCCAATAACAACTTGCACCGAAACCATTACACAGTTAACATACTAACTAACTAACAACAATGTCTAACCACTACCTACTATAACATAACTAAGACTATAATAATGGCTTGACTACATATCCACACAGGTTAATAAGCACACTAAATGGAAAACAAAACTAAATATAAACTCACCAAAGCTTCAGGAGTGGTCCGCAGCTGAACAAATTGTTGCCAAGTTTGTTGATCAATAAATGTGTACTTTTCCCAAGGATGTTCTTGAGGCAGAACCTCGGCAAAAATATAGGTGTTAGCTAGAAAGGTCTTAAACTTCCTCCACCGATCAGCACAATAAGACAATGTCTTGTCTTTCAACTTTTTGCAGTCAGGGACAGTGTATGTAAGCCGGATAGTGTCCCAAATAGGATCCTTTATTGTGCTACAATCCACACTTTTCCACTCATCTGTCAAGATGCTAACCTTGATGCGTGCTAGATAGCCAACAAAACTAGTATATTTGGATTTATTGGGACCGAAAGGTTGCAACTTTTCATCAAACTGAATCTCTAGCCTTAAGCCTCCCGTCCGACTTAGGGTTAGTGTGCCTCTTCTACCACGACGTGTGATAATTGAATATTTCCTACACTTCTTTTTATCTCTTGATTAATAATTTAGGACTCTTTAGTTAATAAATAATGGCTTTTATACTTATTTGGGCTTTGGGCCTTTTATTATATTTTAGCCATTTTTAATAATACAATTCCAGTTTTACATTGCTTCACTATTCCTACCATAACTCTTGAACCAGACATCGGATTTACCTCATTTTTGTTTCATATTTCAGATGATTCAGAGAGCCACAATTCTTATGAAGACATGAAGGGAAAATTCAGACAAGATGGCGGTCAATTTTGGAGCCGAACTCTTATTTTTATTTGGGCTTGAATTTGTAATTAAAGCCCGTTTTTTTTTTTTTTTTGTTTTGGGGCTGAATTGTGGATTGGAGCCCCATTTTCGTTTTTCCATTTTAGGTTAAGTGTGGCAGCAGCCAAAAACAAATTCTCATTCACGTTTTTAGATTTTGGTGGATCAAAATAGGAGTTTTCAAATTCTCTCAAGTGTTCTTCATGTTCTTCGTGTTCTTCACGTTCTTCATCTTTTCTTCTGTGTTTTGCTTAGCCATGCTTGGCTAAGTTTCTGTGGTTAACCCATGGATTGAGGGTTCCAAGAATCCAGAGGACATGCGCTTCATTCAAGTAACGTAGTTCGTTTTGTTTATTCTAATCGATCCGATTATAATTGCGGATTAGGTATTAGATTTAATACCTAGATTGATATCCCAAGGACATAGGTCGGACTGGGTTCTGAGAGAGCGTTATGCAATTGCACAGCGAGCTTATCACGTGTTTGACTAAATGCTAGACGATCGTCTAGTCGAGGGAATATCTGGACGAACGCAGAGATCTCGGTTCGTCCAGAATCAATCACGAGTTTGGTTATTATCTTTTGTCCGATGAAGGTTATGGAATCCCATGCGGGTTAATCATTTTTAATCGATTGATCGTTTTAATTTGTTTTGCATATTTCGTTTTGTTTTAGTTTAATTTCGTTTTTTAAATGTTGAATCAAAAAAACCCCCAATTTGTTATTGCTCTATTTTTTATTGTTATTCGATTTAAACCCACTGCAAATTCCTTGAGAGAAACGACCCAGGTTACATTATACTGCAAATCCTTTTCTAATCTGGTTATTTTGGGAGATCACGACAAATCTCTGTCAAAATATGCGCGCATTTGCGGGGAATTCGCATCGGTTTCATTAAGCGGCGGTAGTTTTTGGTGGTTCATTGGAAAAAATTGTTCGATCAGTTATTGCTCAAACCAGGTCTTATTCACAAGGAATTGGGCATTTTAAACAAGAGTCACTCTTCTTAGGAGTGAGGTCCACCCTATTTTCCCCAAATTCTAACGTTTAGACCATTTGTTCGCTATTTTAAGTTTCTATTTTGTGATTTCTACTAGGTCAATTTTTTCAGAGTATCTCTGAATGGTCTGAAATTTTGCATGGTGATAGAAAATGGCCTATCTCACTGGGCACATTGAAAATCTTTGATTTTCCATGTGGTATGCTTAGTTTTGCCAAATTCCATCGTTTAGACCACTTTTTCAATTTTTGAAGTTTTTTTATTCCATTTTTGGGTTCTCCAATGGTCTAGGAGTTACCTTTGTCCAAGTCCCATAAATTTTAAAAATCATTTGATACTGTTTTGGACTTGTTTTGGTCAAATTCCAACATAGGTTTTAGCTTTTTGTGTTTTTGTTTGTGTCATCTTAGTGTTTCCTACTTTTTACCACTTTTAGTGGCATTTTCGTAATTCTGATTTTCTGGTGGCATTTTCAAAATTCTGATTTTCTGCAAATTCTGCCTTGTGTGTATGCTTTGCATGAGTACTAGGAGTACTATTAATCCGAGAAGACTTGTTGCCACTTGATCCGAAATAGAAAGAACAATTCTTCTTGCTAGAAGAATTGTTAGGCTAAGTCGTGGGTTTGATCTTGAATTTGACATTGAACTTGATCGATTGTGTCCATTACGTTGATCTTGACTCGATAGTACTTCGATAGTCTTGTTGTTTTCATTGATTCTAGTAGCAATTTTGCTAACTCAGAAATTATGGCAGAAGAGCAAGCAGCTCGTCCCACTTTGAAAGAATTAGCTACCCCTGATGTGGGCAATCAAAATTTGTGTATTCGATATCCCGAACTTCTTTTGCTAACTTTGAATTAAAATATGGTCTTATCCATTTGTTGCCCAAGTTTCATGGTCTTGCGGGTGAATGTCCTCACGAGACATCTAAAGGAGTTCCATGTGGTATGAAAGCACAATGAAACCTCAAGCAATTGATGAGGACCACATTAAGCCGAGAGCTTTCCCATTTTCCCTAGATGGCGCGGCTAAGGATTGGCTATACAATTTGCAACCAACATGCGTTGGGAGTTGGGATGATATGCATAAGTTATTCCTAGTGAGGTTCTTTCCTTCCTCAAAGGCCATTGCTATTCGAGAAGGAGATCACTAGTGTTAAACAAATCAATGGGAGACCATGTATGAGTATTGGGAGAGGTTCAAGCGATTGTGTGCAAGCTGTCCACACCACCAGATTTCAAACCAACTCCTAATTACATATTTCTATTCCGGTTTGTTACCGATGGATAAAATTTTCGTGGATGCATCTAGTGGTGGGGCCTTAGATGGCAAGACACCTGAAGAGGCCCGAGAGTTGATATCTACTATGGCTACTAATTCTCAGCAATTTGGCACCAGGGCCAATGGTACTCTTGTTTACCAGATTCAAACACCTCCGGTCCAGTACGATTCTTAGAGATTGGAGAATAGACTTGATGATCTGACTTCCCTTGTGAGGCAGTTGGCAGTGACCCAGACAGTACAATCTTCCCCTCCTCAGATTGGGTACTCATGTGGGTTCTGTTCTGACCCTTGTCATTCTACTGATTCTTGCCCTACTTTGCATGATCCTGCTTATCAAGACCGGTCGGTAGCTGCGGTAGGTGTTTTTCCGGGAAAGCCACAATACCAGCAGAATAACGCTTATTCTAATACTTACAATCCGGGATGGAGAAATCACCCCAATTTTCGTTGGAACCGAATCGAACCGGCGTAACCAATATCGCGGAATTCTAGGAATTACCAACGAGACAATGAGACCACAAAATTTCCAACAACGATGTCTGCACCTCCTTTGCCACCACCTCCTCCACGCGACCATATGTGCACCTCCACAAGCGGTACAACAGCAGGCTAGTACTAGTAGTAGTGGTGGTTCCTCACTTGAAGATATGATTAAGCAATTTGCCACAAACTCTATACAGTTCCAACAGCAAACTGAAACTTCCATTCAGAGTTTGCAAACACAGATTGGCCAATTGGCAACATTACTGAATCAGCTTCAACCCCAGGGATCCAACACTCTCCCTTCACAAACAATTCCTAATCCTAAAGGGAATGTGAGTGCTATCTCCCTTCGATCCGGCAAGCAATTCGAGGAACCTAAACCATTTGTAGATGTGACTTCCATATCAGAAAGAGAGTCAGAAAATGTGAAGATTGACTTTAAAAATAAAAAGGCAATGCAACAAGGTGAAGAGGAAGACAGTCTTATTCCACTTCCTTTCCCTCAGAGAGCCCCTCGATCCAAGAAGTTGGCAGAAAAAGCACAAGAGAAGGATATACTTGAGACATTCAGAAGAGTAGAGATCAACATTCCTCTCTTAGATGCGTCAAACAAATTCCTAAATATGCCAAGTTTACGAAGGAGTTATGCACCAACAAGGCGGCGAAGAGGAATGAACGAGTGAGTTTGAACCGAGAATGTATCAGCCCTTATCCAGTCTACCATGCCTCGCAAGTGCAAGGATCCAGGGACATTTTCTATCCCTTGCCTTATTGGTAATTACAAATTTGATGATTGCATGCTAGATTTAGGTACTTCTATAAATGTCATGCCTACATCTATCTACGAGATCTCTTGGTCTTGGTCCTTGCGTCCAAGCGGTGTTATTGTTCAATTAGCTAATAGGAGCAATGCCCATCCTTCGGTTTAGTTGAAGATGTATTAGTCAAAGTTAATGAATTGATATTCCCTGCTGATTTTTATATCTTAGATATGGAGGATGAGTCTTCTATCAGTAGATCACCAATCATTCTAGGGAGGCCTTCCATGAAAACAGCTAGGACTAAGATATATGTGTATTCTGGTACTCTTTCCATGGAGTTTAGTGATATTTCTGTGAATTTTAATATCTTTGATGCCATGAAACTCCTAGGGAAGAGCATTCTGTTTTCTGTATTGATGTGATTGATGATGTTATGGATGATGTTCTTGGCGATTGGTGTCTTGATTATCCCGATTTTTCATCTAAGAGTGATTACGCCATTTGTGCATGTCTTGATAATGAATGATGCTCTGTTTGCACTCATTTGGTTAATGCTGCATTATTTGGTGATTCGACTTGTTGGGTGATTACGCATTACTTGTGGATTCGATATTGATTACGAGTTTGAGCTTCATTCGATGTGCATCCCGATTCGATTTTGATAAACTTAACTCGATTTTGATGAGCTAAATTCGATGTTAACATTGAGCTGTGTAGACATAGTTCTTACGCTTCTTTGAATGTGGTTTCGAGGCATTTCCAGTGTAATGACATCAGAGTTGTTGCAACAACCACCCAAGCTTCTCCCATCTACTGAGCAACCACCCAAACTTGAGTTGAAATCCCTTCCAGATCACTTAAAATATGCATTTCTAGAGGTGGATGAACAGTTGCCAGTCATTGTGGCAAATAACATTATGCCTGATCAAGAAGAGAAGCTGCTAAGCTTATTGAGGGTGAACAAGAAAGCCATTGGGTGGACATTAGCTGACATAGTTGGCATCAGCCCTTCCATGTGTATGCATCGATTCTATTGGAAGAGGAAGCTAAGCCGATGAGGCAACCCCAGAGACGCCTTAATCCCTAATCCTTGATGTGGTGAAGAAGGAGGTCACTAAGCACGCAAGTTTGGTATCATCTATCTCATTTCGATAGCCGTGGGTTAGCTCGGTTCAAGTGGTTCCTAAGAAATCCGGAGTCACCTTTGTGGTAGCCAATCGGAAGAATGAACTCATTCTACTCGAGTTCGAGAATAGTTGGAGAGTTTGCATCGACTATAGGAGACTCAACCAAGCCACTCGCAAGGATCATTACCCTTTACCTTTCATTGATCGGATGTTAGAGCGATTGGGGCAAGTCTCATTATTGCTTCTGGATGGCTACTCCGGATACTTCCAGATCCATATTGCTCCTGAGGATCAGGAGAAAACGACCTTCACATGCCCCTTTGGAACATATGCCTACCGAAGGATGCCTTTTGGCCTCTGCAACGCACCTGGCACCTTTCAACGTTGTATGGTAAGCATTTTCTCTGAGTTTCTAGAGGACTCCATGGATGTCTTTATGGATGATTTCACTGTATATGGGTCTGATTTTGATGCATGCTTAGCTAATTTGTCTAGAGTTTTGCATAGGTGCATTGAGTCTAATCTTGTGCTGAATTATGAGAAGTGTCAATTTATGGTTGATTCAGGTATAGTCTTGGGACACATAGTGTCTAGGAAAGGGATTAAGGTAGACCCTGCTAAGATAGATGTGATTACTGCTTTGCCTTACCCCGCATACGTGCGGGAAGTTCGCTCTTTTCTTGGTCATGCGGGTTTCTATCGGCGATTCATTCGGGATTTCAGCAAGACCGCTAGACCCTTGTCCAACCTTCGCATAAGGACAACGACTTTGTATTTGATGATCGGTGCAAGGCGGCCTTCGATCACTTGAAGCGTTGCGACTACAACTCCGGTGATCCAACCACCCGATTGGTACTCCCCTTCGAGTTGATGTGCGATGCTTCCAACTATGCGGTTGGTGCTATCTTGGCACAACGAGTCCACAAAGCATCTCATGTGATTGCATATGCCTCCAAGACTTTGGATCCCGCTCAGTCTAATTACACCACTACCGAAAAGGAGTTGTTGGCTATTGTATTTGCTTTTGATAAGTTTAGGTCATATCTGCTAGCTAGTAGAGTAATTGTTTTCTCTGACCATGTTGCTTTAAAGTTCCTTTTGAAAAAGACAGATGTTAAGCCACGACTCATCCGGTGGATGTTATTGCTCCAAGAGTTTGATGTTGAGATTTGAGACAGAAGTGAAGCACAAAACGGGGTAGGCTGACCACTTGAGTCGTATCACCCATTCTCCTTCTCACCCCTCTTATATTCGGGATGATTTCCACGATGAGCGGCTTCTACGTTTGCAAGGTAAGCTTCCATGGTATCTTTGATCACGGTTAACTACTTGGTAGCGGTGTTTTGCTGTAGATTCCACTAGGGCCCAAACTCTTAAATTGAAGAGTGAGTCTAAATATTATGTTTGGGATGACCCTTATCTCGTGGAAATTTTGTAGTGATCAAGTAGTTAGGAGATGTGTGCACGATGATGAGTTTCACTCTATATTGCATTTTGCTCATGCTTACGCTGTGGTGGTCACTTTGGACCCCAAAGAACTGCTAGGAAAGTGTTAGATAGTGGATTGTTTTGGCCTTCCTTGTTTCATGATTCCCATCTATTTTGTAAGTTATGTGATAAGCGTCGAGAGAAGGGAGTATTTCCCGTAGGCATGAGATGCCCGAGAACCCTATATTGTTTTGTGAGATCTTTGATGTTTGGGGTATTGATTTTATGGGTCCATTTCTGCTTCATATGGTTATACTTACATACCGGGCCGTTTGTTGATTATGTCTTGAAATGGGTTGAGGCGAAAGCCACTCGGACTAATGATTCTTCTGTGGTGGTGGATTTTGTTAGGTCTAACATTTTCTGCAGGTTTGGCATTCCTAGAGCTATTATCAGTGACCAGGGCTCCCACTTTTGCAACCGAAGCATGGGTGCCTTGTTACGCAAGTATGAAGTGCTTCACAAGGTCTCCACAGCATACCATCCTCAGACCAATGGTCAAGCTGAAGTCTCAAATAGAGAGATTAAGCAAATCCTTCAGAAGACTGTTAACTCTACCCGGAAAGATTGGAGTAAGCGATTAGAGGATGCTTTGTGGGCATATCGCACCGCCTACAAGACTCCGATTGGGATATCTCCTTATCGGCTTGTCTTTGGTAAGGCATGTCATCTTCCAGTTGAGTTAGAGCATCAAGCCTATTGGGCCATTAAGCAGTGTAACATGGATTTGGCCAAGTCTGGTATGGAACGAAAGCTGCAGTTGCAAGAGTTGGAGGAGCTTAGATTGGATGCCTATGAGAGTTCAAGGTTGTACAAGGAAAAGACTAAGGCATTCCATGATAAGCATATTCGAGGAAAGAATTTTTTTGTGGGCCGAGAAAGTTCTTGTTTAACTCCGTCGAAGTTTATGCTGGTAAGCTTTGATCTAAATGGGATGGCCCTTTTGAGATCACTAACATTTTTCCATTTGGTGCTGTTGAGCTATGTGATCCACCCATAGGAAGAACCTTTAAGGTAAATGGGCATCGCCTAAAGCAATTTCATGAGGGATCCCAGCAACAGCCTGAGGAAGCAGAGATTCTCCTCATTGATGCCACTTATCCTCCTTAAACCCTTAGGGAGTATTCTTCTTTCTTCTCCCTCTATCTCTTTTATTTGTTTTCCTTTTTTCTCGCTTTGCTTTTTGAAAATAAATATAGTCTCTCTTTCTATGATTGCTACATATTATGAACTTGGACATTTTGGTTTTAATGGATCATTCTGTTTTGGTCTGCAATTCGACTCTTCGATTGCATGTCTTGGTAGTTGATTTGATGTTGTTGATTGCCTAAGTTGGTATTGACCTTGTGAGGTTTTGGGCTGTTTGAATGGAATTCATCTTTTACCATTCTTTCTTTCATGTGTGCATCTGCTCCCGATTTGTGTTCTCTAGAACTTGCTCCTTTTCTTTTTGAAACTACATTTTTCACTTACATGCATAAATTTGATAGAAGCTTGTTTTCTTTCTTTTATTTTCCCCACTTTGGCCAAATAGCTTTCCCTTGCATTATATTTCCTTTGCTAGCCCATTTGTGTCTTTTTAACTCATTCTTTTCTAAGCCACATTACAAGCCTAAGCGTAAAACCATTTTATTCTGCACCTTGGAAATTTATTGAGTATTGGTTTCACCTTGGTTTTGTGTTCAAGTGTGGGGGTTGCTCAGGAGTGCAACAGTTTAAGTGTGGGGGGAGATATTTGATTTTGTCATTGTGTATATGCATATAGTTCTCAAAAAAAAAAAGGAAAAAAACAAAAAAAAGAGAAAAGAAAGAAAAGCAGAAAGAGAAAGAAAAGCAGAAAGCAGAAAAAGAAAGAAAGAAAGAAAATACATAGAAAGAAAGGAGATATATGAGCAAAATAAAAGTTTTCATACATAGAGAATGCTCTTTTTTATAAAAGTTTTCATAAAAGTTTTGTGTTACAAGCCTAATCAATGCTCTTTTTAATTTCTTTGGTGCTTAGCTTCTCATTCCATACTATATTACCTACCTTCACCCTAACCCCATTACAACCTTTAATAATAAGCTTTCTTGATTTGTGCATGCATGTGTTATGAGTAGTGGAGAAGTAGAAATTGAGCAAGCTTATGGTAGAACAATTTTCTTGAGTAGAATTTGAGAGATACACTTATTTACCTTAAACACTTGAGAGATTGATTGATTGAGCGCATCATTTGAGAGACCATCTTTTGTGATTAGCATCATTGATTGAGATTACCATTAATTGTAATTTGAGATGAAGGGATTTTGGTCTTGATTGATTGGTCTTTTAGAGCTTTGTGTCCCTTGTTCAATTTTTGTATTGTTAGCAATTGTTAGAAAAGAAGAGTTTCTTCTTTAGGTCTTTTTCGTTGAATTTTGCTCAAGAGTGCAAAAAGATAAGTGTGGGGAATTTGATAATGGAATATTTCATACACTTCTTTTTATCTCTTGATTAATAATTTAGGACTCTTTAGTTAATAAATAATGGCTTTTATACTTATTTGGGCTTTGGGCCTTTTATTATATTTTAGCCATTTTTAATAATAAAATTCCAGTTTTACATTGCTTCACTATTCCTACCATAACTCTTGAACCAGACATCGGATTTGCCTCATTTTTGTTTCATATTTCAGATGATTCAGAGAGCCACAATTCTTATGAAGACATGAAGGGAAAAATCGGACAAGAGGGCGGTCGATTTTGGAGCCGAACTCCGATTTTTATTTGGGCTTGAATTTGTAATTAAAGCCCGTTTTTTATTATTTTCTGTTTTGGGCCTGAATTGTGGATTGGAGCCCCATTTTCGTTTTCCATTTTAGGTTAAGTATGGCAGCAGCCAAAAACAAATTCTCATTCATGTTTTTAGATTTTGGTGGATCAAAATAGGAGTTTTTAAATTCTCTCAAGTGTTCTTCATGTTCTTCGTGTTCTTCACGTTCTTCATCTTTTCTTCGTGTTTTGCTTAGCCATGCTTGGCTAAGTTTCGT
This sequence comes from Acacia melanoxylon, assembly GCA_019022615.1. Lineage (NCBI taxonomy): Eukaryota > Viridiplantae > Streptophyta > Magnoliopsida > Fabales > Fabaceae > Acacia > Acacia melanoxylon. The sequence goes on from JAFJYJ010000072.1 coordinate 968,233, forward strand.
GGTTAACCCATGGATTGAGGGTTCCAAGAATCCAGAGGACATGTTCGTTTCTGTTTATTCTAATCGGATCCGATTATAATTGCGGATTAGGTATTAGATTTAATACCTAGATTGATATCCCAAGGACATAGGTCGGACTGGGTTCTGAGAGAGCGTTATGCAATTGCACAGTGAGCTCACCACGTGTTCGACTAAATGCTAGACGATCGTCTAGTCGAGGGAATATCTGGACGAACGCAGAGATCTCGGTTCGTCCAGAATCAATCACGAGTTTGGTTATTATCTTTTGTCCGATGAAGGTTATGGAATCCCAATTCTGGGTTAATCGTTTTTAATCTGATTGATCGTTTTAATCTGTTTCTGCATCTGCATATTTCGTTTTGTTTTAGTTTAATTTCGTTTTTAATCTGTTGAATAAAAAAAAACCCAATTTGTTATTGATCTGTTTCGCTGTTGCTGATTTAAACTCACTGCAAATTCCTTGAGAGAAACGACCCAGGTTATATTATACTGCAAATCCTTTTCTAATCTGGTTATTTTGGGAGATCACGGCAAATCTCTGTCAACGTGCAGGGCGGTTACGAGGCTCATTGTGAGATGAAGATGGTTCGTTCTGACTCACACCAGTCACAGTAGTAACTGGCGTTCCCGGAACAGGAGTAGAATCATTTTCACCGTTCATTTTCGAGACAGGAATAGAGGTAATGCAACAGGAAGGGTTTCGCAACGTAAACAAAGGTTCTTCAGTGATAGTAACAAAAGCTTTCGCGTGAAGAAATGTATATTTGGCGGTTCATATTCAAGACCGGATATACAAAGAGACGGTCTTAATAATTAACATTCAAGACCGGTCATATTAATCTCTGGTCTTAAAAGTAATTAATTTTTTATAAGCACTCTTTTTCTATATTTTATACCGGCCTCATTTTATGTCCGGTCTTAAAAGAATTACTTTTAAGACCGGCTTTTATATATGTTCGGTCTTAAAACTTTATTACCTTTATATTTAAATTTTTCCTTATTATTTTGGACCGCATAAAATATTAGTTCGGTTGTGTGAGATTTCTCCATAAAGTAATTGATATTTGAATATTTTTTAATAACATTTTTAAGATCGGCTTGGTTTTTAACAGGTCTTACTAATATATTTAAGATCGAACAAAAAATGATCCGGTATAAGAAGTTCTTTATATTAACAAAACTGCCACCGGTCATACATAAGAAGTTCCTTTTATTTACAAAACTGCCACCGGTCATACCTTTAAGACCGGTGCGTCCAATGTCCGCTCTAAATAAGGCGGTCTTAAGGCAACAATTCAGTCCTAACTCTTAAGTCTTAAGGCAACGTTCGCGCGAATATTTGGCGCTTTAGTTTCCATACCGGACGAACTAAAATGCCGGTCTTAAAGGTTAAATTTTAAGACCGACCATTATTAAAAGCCGGTCTTAAAAGTAATAAAATTTTCGAATAATTTTTTTCAAAATTTTGTACCGACCATACTTTAAGTCCGGTCTTAAAAGTATAACCTTTAAGACTGTTTTTATATATGTCCGGTCTTAAAGGTTTTAGACTTTATATTTAAAATTTTCCTGATTATTTTGGTTCGCAGAAAATATAAGTTCGGGGCATTTACGAGATTTATCTATAAAATAATTGAAATTTTAATTACATTTTTAAGACCGGTTGGTTTTTTCAGCGGTCGAATAATATATTTAAGACCCATTAATAAAGGATCCGGTCCAAGAAGTTCTTGATATTTACAAAAGCGCCACCGGTCATACATAAGAAGTTCTTTATATTTATAAAACTGCCACCGGTCATACCTTTAAGACCGGTGCGACGAAAGTCCGGTCTAAATGAGGCGGTCTTAAAGCCCTTTTTTGCACTAGTGTGAACAAAGTATTTAAAGATCAGCTAGGTAAGAATGTAGAAGTTCATATTGACGACATGATTGTTAAATTGACCAACCCGACAAATCACGTCAAAGATCTAGAGCAAACATTTGACAAGCTGAGAGCATATCGAATCCGGTTAAACCTGGCCAAATGTGCATTTGGAGTCTCGGCTGGAAAGTTCCTAGGATTCATGTTAACAAACAGAGGAATCGAGGCTAACCCGGATAAATGCAAAGCTATGTTGGATATGAAGCCCCCAAAAAATAAAAGAAATTCAGCATTTGACGGGAAGATTGGCGGCATTGATGAGATTTTGGCCCAAGTCGGCGGAAAGAGCTCTTTCCTTCTTCAAGCTACTAAAGAAGGATGCTCAAGGAAGTTGGAACTCGGATTGTGAGGCCGCGTTTGAAAAAATAAAGAAGTATTTAGCTAGCCCGCCAGTTTTGTCCAAACCAGAACCCGGAGAAATCCTTTTCCTATATTTGTCTGTGGGAGAAGAGGCTATAAGTGTGGTGCTGGTCATTGAGATTGACAACGGTCAAGTACCCGTCTATTTCGTAAGCAGGGCTCTGCAAGGCTCTGAGTTAAAGTATGAAAAGCTAGAAAAAGTGACGTTTGCCTTACTCACCACAGCAAGAAGACTTCGACCTTATTTTCAAGGACATCAGATCGTTGTTAGAACCAGTCAACAAATCCGCAAAGTGTTGCACAAGCCGGATCTGGCTGGAAGGATATTAGTTGGGCCATTGAGTTGTCCGAGTTTGATGTTGCATATGAAGCCAGACATGCGATTAAATTGCAAGCATTGGCCGACTTTTTGATAGAGTTAACCCCATCAAATAAAGGGGAAAATGGAGGCTGGGATGTCTAGAAAGTCTACGTAGATTGTGTTGGAAATTGTGCCCTAGGGGCAAGTCATTCTCCATTTAGTTATCATTTCATTTGCATGTTTATAGTGATAATTGATCCTTGGATATATCTTATAGATGATCCTAAATGTCCCTGGTCGGTCATCTACGTGGGAGCGTAGATGAAATAAGACCAGTATGACTTTGATGAGGTATGGAGATACGAATCAAACTCATAGGCACTTGTAAGAGTACAATGTGCTGGACTGACCCACTATGAGAAAGCTGCATGGATTAAGTCATAAGCTTTTCTCATGTATAACCGCATCACAACGCCCTTTGACCTGAGATCATCATGGATTCCTACATGATGAGTCGTTGATCTTTGACCTAATCAAAAGTCACCATTGACCGAATGATGATAAAGGCTTGGATCGGGATCAGTGGTTCTCATAGAGAGGAATGTGAGTGGTCAAGATGTAATTTGTCCTCACATTTGTAGAGAGATAATACTGGGCCCCTCGATGAGTGAGTCTAAGAAACATATGGCCATACTACGATGGAAATGAGTTTCCATTTCAATTAGACTACTCAAGAATCGAGAAAGTAATGGTCAAGAATAGGAAGTTGACATTATCCATGCCTCATCCTTGACCAAATTATCGCGTGACAAAAGGGACGTGACATGGTTGTACGATAGGTTGTATCGTATCATCGATCCCCATATTAATTGGGTAGTCGTAATGTCTTGCTAGAGGCTGCTTGCGACTTGTGGGCTGATACAATATTGGCCCGCTGCCAATCTCATGTGGGCCTGCAGGGTCGCACACAAGAATAGCCCAACACGAGCAAAAGTGTCCAGATTCATTGAATCTTAGATATGTCTAAGATTTAATGAATAAAACATTTAATCTAGGATAGATATATATATATATATATATATTAATAAATTCGAAATTAAATAATATTATTTAACGAGAGATTATAATATTATTATATAATATTTGTTTTGTATTTAATTTATTTGATAAATTAAATATCTAAAACAAATAGAGATATTGTATCTCGAGATATAATTTTCGAATAAAGATATAGTATCTCAAATTTAATTAAATTGAGATATAGTATCTCATATTTAATTAAATCAAAAGATATGATATCTCATATTTAATTTATAAAGATAAATTAAATATGTAGTCTTATAATTCGGATTAAATAAATATATTAGATTAGATATATTTGATAGATTTAATTAATATATTATTTTAATTGAAATTCAAATTTCAAAATTGATTGGATTAATTTTGAATATTTTAATATGGCTTATTAGGGTTTTAGAAACCCTATAAATAGATATTGATCTAGTCATATTAATGAGACGGATGAATTAGAAAAGCCACGAGAAACCCTAAAGAAAAAATAGAGACGCAAGAATACTGAAGGCGCTAGCACGCTGCCATCCGTGTTCAAAGGCTGTTCGTGTGGATACCGGTAGAGGGAGAAGATTCGTAGAGTCTGCTTCTGTTGATCGAGAAGGTAGCCCACCAGTTCAAATAGAACGAGACGTGGACCAGTTTGCCGTAGGTATGATTCGGATTCTTATAACCTTGATTTAAACGTGGTTGAGCGATCCTCAGAAGGGATTCGTAAATTTTTTCTTTTTTAATTCCGCTGCGTGTACGGATCCCAACAGATAGCTCGTCAAACGTAAAGGGAAGTAAAGCCGGGATCATTGTTGAAAGCCCGAAAGGAGTGTCAATGGAGCATTCCATTCAACTAAAATTTCCTACATCGAACAATCAGGAAGAGTAGGAAGCACTTCTAGCTAAGCTACTTCAAGCCAAGGAAAATGGAGCTAGAAAGGTTCATTTGTTAACTGACTCTCAACTCTTTGCTGCACAAATTGAAGGGACATATCAGGCTAAGGGGCCCTTGCTGGTGAAATACCTAAGTAAGGTGAATTGGTGAAAGAAGTTATGTCCAAGTTTCAAGATGTGTCTGTTACCCACATTCCCTGAGGGGAAAACACCAAGGTTGATATTTTGTCAAAATTGGCAAGTACCAAGTGCCCGGGTAATCACAGAACCATGATTCAACAAAGCTTGTCAGAGCCGAGTTGAGTTACGGTTATCTTGGCAGTGGAAGACTGGAGGAGACCAATCATTGATTACCCTGAAAAAGGAGTCCTCCCCGATGATTCAGTTGAGGTTAAGAGACTGGTCCGGTTATACCGCAAGGGCCTACACTCTCCAATATTGAGGTGTTTGAGCTTAGAAGAGGCCGAGTACATCTTGGCCGAGATACATGAAGGAATAAATGGCCAACACATGGGAGTTAAAGCTTTGGCCAGGAAAGCTCTATGAGCAGAGTATTACTTGCCAACGATGGAGGCAGATTCGAAGGATCATGTTAAAAAATGTGGCAGTTGTTAGAAACACACCAGAATAATTTAGCCCCCTCTGGCTGAATTGCAGTCCATCTCAACCCCGTGGTTGTTTCTAAATTGGGGAATGGATTTAATCGGACCGTTCAAAGCAGCGCCGAGATAGTTGTGATGGCTCATTGTAGCCGTCGACTATTTCACCAAATGGATCGAGGCGGAACCAGTTATGACAATTACCTCTGCCCGGGTACAAAGGTTCTTTGAAAGGAATATAATTTCCATATTTGGAATCGCGGCTGAGGTGGTGAAAGATAATGGAACCTAGTTTATTGACAAGGGGTTCCAAGAAATGATGTCCGAGTTCCAAATCAAGCATCACTTCACTTCTATGGAGCACCCTCAATCAAACGGACAAGCGGAAGCAGCAAATAAAATAATTGTCGATGAATGGAGGATGCAAAGTTCAGCTGGGTTGAGCAACTGTACTTCATCTTGTGGGGCTACAGGACCAGTGAGGAAACGTCAATTGGGAAAACTCCATTCAGGTTAACCTATGGATGTGAGGCTATGATCCCGGTTGAAATAGGTCAACCTTCATGGAGAAGAATGAAGATTCTTCAAGAGAACGAGGAAAGAATAGAGAAGCTTTGGCGGTGGAGTTGGATTTTATAGATGAAGTCTGAGTCACGGCACATAGCTAGGATATGGCCACCAAACAACTCATCGCCGCCAAGTATAATAAAAAAGTAAAACCCCGGTCATTTGAAAAAGGTGACTTGGTACTTTGAAGAGCGGATGTGGGAAATAAAAATGCCAGAGACGAAAAGCTCGCCACAAACTGGGAAGGCCCTTACCGGGTTAGAGAAAAGCTTGGCAAACGAGCCTACATGCTGGAGACTCTGGATAAGAAGCTAGTTAAAAGAACATGGAACGTGGATAAGCTAAGAGTCTATTACAGTTAAATCCCAGTTCTGTATTCAAGTTTTTGTTCGCGGATAAACTGAGTTTGTTTCAGTTAAATCCCAATTCTGTCATTATGTTTTTGTTTAAGTTCAATTTCCTTTTTGGAATTGTTTAAAGTCGATTATATAGGCAAGTTTAAATAAATGAAGAAATTCTCAGTTGAGAATTATGTTCCAGAAGGTTCAAATTGTACCAGGTATGAATGAATGAATGAAGCCAGGGTCATCGAACCCGGTTTCAGATAAAGTGTTAATAAATGAATGAACAAAGCCAGGGTCGTTGAGCCCAGTTTCAGACATATTGAAGGTTTTACAACAAGCCTTCGTAGTTGAGATATGAACGAAGCCAGGGTCGCTGAGCACGGTTTCAAACAAATAGAAGGTTTTACAACAAGCCTTCGTAGTTGTGATGCATCAAAATTTTAATCGGGGTAATAAGGCGAATTGTTATGCTGACCCTAATCAGGTCGAAATGTTTAAAACCTTGGTTTAAAACCACGTTTGAACAGGTGACGAATTGCCCTTACTCTGGATCGAATTCCAGCTTTGGTATTTGGGGAGGAAAAGATAGCACTCATGAATTTGACATCATTGCTTCAAATCATAGCATAGGAACCTTTAAACATCTTATATATATAGTTTATCAACTTAGGACTTTCAAACATTAGATATTTTCATCTTTAATACCATTGGAACCATTAAATTAATCAAAACTTAGCTAACTCTCTCAAATAGATTGTGCCAAGACACTTACATTCATTCTTTAAGAAAAAATCTCCATATTCAATCATAATGGTCCTAAACTTGTTCTAGGGGCATTATCTTGCAACCCTTCTAAACTCATTTGGAGGCTTAAACAATAAACATTGCTGTACAAAACAAAACAAAAGAGAGAAGATTTATGAAATACAATTCTATTGTTTCCAATCATATGGTAGGAACCTGAAGGTATGTCTTATGTGCTAATCAATAGTTTAAACACTTATTCCTTATTTTTGAGTCTTTTGACAGCAAAGAGTTTCCATCCTTACATTCACCAAATCCAAATTAAATAAGCATTTTTCCATATATATACATGACACCTATTCATAATGACTCCTCCCTCATTTGAATACTTGCCTTCTTCTCAGGTTTCAAACAGCACCCTCCTTGCATTTTTTTTTTATATAAATAATTTCCAGCTTTACAAAATTCTCTTCTAAGCACAATAAAAACTTAAATTCAACTCTAGCATACTTAAACAATTTTTTCCAACGCATGGAGCATTTTAGATCTTACATACTAGCTTGATTTCATGTATACAATTCATCAATGCCTTTAAACCCTTAAACGGGGTCCTTTTGTTTAACAATAGAACACACTAACATATTTTAACAGTTCGGACAGCACTTACTCAAAGTCTTGATGCTTCAAAATTTTTGAACAGTATGATCCAACAACAAAATTTACACTACAAGAAGATAAATCACTCTGTTTCTCTCTGTTTTTAATCTCAAAAACAGATGCGAACCAAAGAAAATAAAATAAAATGAAAGGGATTTTAGTTACATTATATGATCCATGAAAAGAGTAGTAAATAGATGCCCAGTCCTTCATAGTGTTCAAAACATATCCTTTTTTGCATTCTGAAAAGTTTTCAAAATCTGAGGCTTTTAATTACTTGTGTACTTTGTTTGGCTTTTGTGAAAAAGTGTTTCAAATTTTAGTTCTAGTGAGAGAAGCGATATTTACAAAACTAAAATTAGTTTTTCATTGTTTTCTTTCATTATAGTAATTTCCCACTTTCAATTAACCAAACAATGGGAAATTGGTTTCCAATGTTAATTGTGGAGAGAAATATCCAGCCAACCAAACAGGGCTTCATTGTTTTGTAGTTACATTTGTTGTTCTTGTTTTGCGCATAAATTGGTCTTATGTATTCATAAGAGGAAAAAACACACACACACGCTCACATATTACTATGTATTCTACTTGTGTTTCGTTTTGTGAATTGTATATATTATTTGTGTTGACAATTTAGAAACAACTGAAAAAGTAAATTGAAATGGATATTGCTAATGGTTTGTTGGGGATATTATCAACCGATTCATCATGGATTATTACAAAGGTATATATAAGGAAAAATATATACTACCTACGGTCCTAAATATATGACATATTTTATAGTGTAATTTATACTATAAAGTATATGATATATTTAGAACCGGAGGAGTACATATATAGTAAGGCCTTGTCTAGAAGAAGAGTCTAATTCTTTATAACATGACAAGTTAAGAGTCAAATCTTCTTGAGATTGAGATGCCCATATTTAATACTCCCTCCGGTTCTAATTATAGAAATACTTTTGTAGTTCAAATTACACTACAAAAGTGTTCCTATAATTAGGACCGGAGGGAGTATATGATAAAATTTGTAGTGTAATTTATCTGTGTCCTATATTTAAGATCGGAGGAGTATCTAGTAGTAGTACCTTGAACAAAATTGCCCCACACGCATATTCTACCATTGTGATGATTTCATGCTAATTACTTAAAGAAAGCACTTACTATACTTTCCCTTTTCCCATATCATATCCTCAAATTTTCTTAAGTTTTTCAGCATTGATTCTTTTCTCAGATATCTGAATTGCAATAAAAGGTTACAATTTCAAGTTTAATTTGCTTTCCTAATGTATGAAGGCAAAACGTTCTTAAGCATTAGTCAATAAGAATAAAGAACCCAATAACAAAGAACTACTGGCTCGGATGTTATGCAAGAAAATATCACAAAATTGCGTTTGCAGATATAAAGGAGGAAATTAAATTAAACAATAAATTAAATTTTATGTTAGACGAGTTGAGGAGGATGCTTTAGATTTTGTCTTCATGTTATCCTGCCACTTACAAATAATAAATATAAAGCATAAACATGTTGATTGAAACTTGGCCCATATTTAATTTTCTTATTCAACCCGCGTTGCCCAAGACTCACCTAATCAATAATCATGTATCACAAAAATGCTTAAACTTTTTTTTTTTTGCTCAAACAAAAATGCTTAAACTTCATATATCGTTTGATCCAATGTTATCCCACTTTTTATAAGGTAAAAATAGTCTCTCTTTTTTCCTTGATTCCTTTAACTGAGCGCCAACAAACCAATTTTGCATAGAAACGTCATATATATATATATATATATATATATATATATATATATATATATATATATATATATATATATTTTAAATAGCGCGTCTTCTTAATTAATATTTTAAAAATGGCCTTATTTGCAGTGGTGGAACCAAAATAAAAATAAAAATTTAGCCCGGGCAAAAAAATAAACATATTGAACTACTCCCTTTGGTCCTTATTATAAGACACTAACTAAGAAGTGTATTTGGTTTTTTTATAAGATACTCACTTGTTTCCAAAAAGCATTAAATATTTTTTTCATGTATACTCATAATTAAAAAGGTAGTGAGTGAGAGTAATAATTAATAAAAATTAATTATTACTCTATTCTTTTTCTAGAAAAAAGAGAGTAATAATTAATATGATCTTAGAGTTTAGTATAATTAATATGGATAATATTGAAAATTACTTGAATTTTATGACAAATTTAATGACTTTAACTATTTTTATTGACTATTGTAAGAATTGTTTGTTGGTACCTTATAATAAGGACCAAAGGGAGTATTTACTAAATAGTATCACATAACCTTGAAAATACAAATAAATAATAATCAACAATTATAAATCAAAACAATATATAAGATGATACTAACATTTTTGGTAGGTATCTCAAACAAGAATTTTACTTTCCTCTCACAGCCCAATAAGTAATGAACCAAACATTATCCTTATAGAGAAGATAAAAAATTAGCTGGGCCAAATTATTGGCCAAATAAAATATTATATAATATATATATATATATACACTAATAAATTTTATAAGGCCAACTCGGGCCAGCTGGAGCCTGGCCACAAGGCAGTTCCGCCACTGCTTCTGCTTCTCTGGAAAGCAAAATGGAATTCTGAAACACCTCAAGCATATTACTCCCCCTATGTCTAGAACCAACGTTATTTTCCTCTTTTGCTTCTAAGAATATTACTCCCTTTTGATCGGCCTTAATTATTTACAAACAAATCCAGATATTTGCTGTTTTAATTTGTTTAAAATATTTTTTTTTTCCATCAAGTATCCCGAGGTTATTATAAAGTTTCCTAACTACTAATGGTCTTTATTGGGGTAATCTTGATATGTTACCAGAAATAATTAATTTCAACTATTTCATTTATCCATCTAAAGTTATTATTGGGTTCTTATAATAAGACGGGGGAGTAGATTTTTTTCACTGCTTGCAAAAAAATGATTTTTTTTGTTTTTGTTTTTGTTTTTAAAAAATAACAGTACTCAATTATAAATACATTATAATAATTATTCATCCTCAACTTTATCAAGTTAGCTTCAATTTCATAAACACAACTCCTGGTGGGCATGTGTTCGAATTTCAAGGGTGGGGGACTGCGTGCACGACTACCAATGCACCTCACACTTAATAATAATAATAATAATAATAATAATAAATAGATAAATGGCTCCCGCAAAATTCCAAGGATGCAAGGTTGGCAAATTCTTTTAAAAACAAATCCATCAACAAGAGATGATCCCTCCAATCAAGAAAAATTATCAATCAGGCCAGCCTATGTTGGTTATATGTGTTGGCACTTAATTTTTTAAACAATTTATAACACCGTCAATGAAAACTTTTAATTGTTCAGATATAAGAAAACACAGTAACATTTATTCTTAAAGTTGGAATAAATTAACTGGAAAATTGTAGTCTTCCTATAAGTCTATCAACATAATTTTTTTCATATATTTTCTCAGTTATTAATTTATTGTGAAAGCAATTATATTGCTTCCAAAAAAATACAAGTCAAACAAAAAAGAGGCATCGTCTCTCCGACTCTGATCAAACCCCCAAAAGAAAAGTTATTAAATAAATACACACAAAAAGAGGCATCGTCTTCCAATAAATAAACTTCCTCCCTTCTCCGTTGGACAATTCACGTTGTCCAAGTTTCTCTCGCTTTATTATTAAATAAATACCTAGCTTTACCATTGCGGTTACCATAACCATGGCCGTTCAAGTTGCAGCATCATCATTACATGGCTTCACCAGCAAAACAAAGTATAGATATGATGTTTTTTTGAGTTTCAGAGGTGAAGATACTCGCCACATCTTCACTGTGCCTCTCTATAATGCTCTGAGACGAAAAGGAATCAACGCCTTCATTGACGATAAGAAGCTCGGGAAAGGAGAAGAGATCTCACCTTCGCTTCTTAAAGCCATTGAGAGATCAAGAGTTTCGATTATTGTGTTCTCCAAGAACTATGCTACTTCCACATGGTGCCTAGAAGAACTCGCCCACATCATTCAGTGTAAAAAGCAGAAGAACCAACTGGTTATGCCTACCTTTTACAAGGTGGATCCGATGGATGTTCAATTTCAGAGAAATAGCTTTGAGGAAGCCATGGCTGCTCTTGAAGATAGGTTCAGAGAAGACTTAGAGAAAGTGCGCAATTGGAGATCTGCTTTGTCTGAAGCTGCTAGCTTGTCAAAGGCTTGGCTTTTAAAAGATGGGTAGGTTTTCTTCCACTATTTTCTAAAAGGCATCTACTGATGAAATTTCCAAGGAATTAATTACTTGTTAATTGGCATGCTGTTGAAGATGTTTGACTTTTGCTTTTGCAGTTCAAATGTGCTATAAAATTGGTTTTCACAGTATTTTTCTTATGAGGATTATTATGAAGTTTTAGCTTTTGAGTCTTACAAAAACTTTAAAAGTTAAAACATAAAACTTTTAATCTAATTTTTATCGGTAAATTTACTTAAGTTTTTACTAATGATATCATAAAACACTATCATGAACATTCATGTAGGATTGCAATATAAACTTGTGGTCTTAATAAATTATACATATTTTCTTATAGTTTATAAAATGTACTGCTTCGGAAAGATTTTGTTTAAAATATTCGTAATTTTATTTTCAATTTCGAACTTTTTTTTATAATGTCAATTTTGAACTTTATAGCGGTCTATTATAGACACTTTTTCCTTTCGCATGATTACTTTTAAAGTTACTTAAATGATATAATTCATGTAGCAAATATTTTCTAATGATATATTTTTTTGAAAAAAAAAAAAATCTTACGCATAATATAATGAAGGGATTAAAATCTTAGAGAGTTAATTAATATCGAGGTCATCCTCAACATCTAGGATTGTGTTGAAAAAATATTTGACAAACGAGCAAAAAAATGTAAAACGGAACATTTTGCAAAAATCATCTTCATAGTAATAAGTTAATTTTTCCATTGTAGATATGACGAAGGTAGATTTATTGAAAGTATTGTTGAAGATGCATATACCAGGCTACCTCCCAAACGCTTCCATAATGTTGATTACATCGTTGGGCTTGAGCCTTGCATAGAAGAAGTGATGTCACTTTTGGATGAAACTGATAATAGTGTTTGTATGTTGGGAATTCATGGAACTGGTGGAATTGGCAAAACGACCCTTGCAAAAGCTATATATAATTCGATCTTCCACCATTTTGAAGGTGCTTGTTTTTTGTTTGATATTCAAGAAGCATCAAAGAAATATCATGGTGTTGTTCATCTTCAACAAACGCTCCTATCAGAAATTCTTGAGGAAAAGAAGATGAAATTTGTCAGCGTACATGAAGGAATATCAAAAATAAAGCATAGGCTCTCTCACAAAAAGGTTTTGTTGGTTCTTGATGATGTTGGAGAAGTTGAACAGTTGGAAAAACTTGCAGGAGGGCGTCACTGGTTTGGTTCCGGCAGCAAGATCATTATAACAACTAGAAACAAGCAGTTGTTATTTGCATGCAATATTAAAAAGACATATGAAATGAAGGGGCTAAATGAGCATCACTCTCTTGAACTCTTTTGTTGGCATGCCTTTCATATGAGCCAACCTTCAAAAGGATACAAAAGTATGTCCATTGGTGTTACGCGCTATGTACGTGGCCTTCCTTTGGCTTTAAAATTGATAGGCTCCAATTTGGCACGCAGAAACATAGAGGAATGGAGATCTACATTGAAACAATATAGTCAAATCTCAGGAGACCCAATAAATGAGATACTGAAAATAAGCTATGATTGCTTACCTGATGATGCTAAACCTATTTTCTTGGACATTTGTTGCTTCTTTAAAAAGGAGAGATTGGAATTTGTTGAAGACATACTAGGAGCTTGTTACTTTGGAACAAGGTTTTATATTGAAGTTATTGCCGAGAAATCTCTGATAACTATTGCTGATAATGGTCGCTTGCTGATGCATGATCTAATACATCAAATGGGTAAAGAGATTGTTAACCAAGAGGCACCCTTGAATCCTGGTAAACGTAGCAGGTTGTGGTATTACAAAGATGTGCTTAATGTGCTGCATAAAAATTTAGTAAGAATCGAATATTTATATACTTCCTTATATACATTAAATTGTGTGAATTTAGCAAACATCTAACTGTTACTTTTTTGAACTTGTATCACAGGGAGAAGATGATATTGAAGGAATAATACTTGATCCACCTCAACTAGAAGAAGTGAGGTGGAATGGTTTAGCCTTTGAGAAGATGAATAATCTTCGGATTCTCATTGTTCGAAATACCCTATTTTTAACAAGTCCTAAGTATCTTCCTAATAGTCTGAGATTGCTTGATTGGGAGGGATATCCTTCTAATACTTTACCACAAGATTTTTCTCCGCCAAAACTAGTTTGCTTCAAGTTATATGGAAGTCTTTTCAAATTGGAAGAGCCATTACAGGTACTTTTTCCAGTTCTTTGATCAAAATTGTTGACCCACAATGTTCTTCTAAGAATCAAAATATATTACTTTTAACTCTCCTTCTATTTTTTTATTATCTTCAACGGATTATTCACCTATTTCTCGATGCAAAGGGTGTCTTTCAGAGATTCAGCATACAATTAGATAAATCATGGGAAGACTGGAATATTCTATTTAAAAGATAATATTTCTTGACACCTGCTGTTAATTAAATAATCATAGTTTTTGTTTTGCAGAGGTTCGATTGTGTGACATATATGAATTTATCGCAGTGTGAATTCATAAGAGAAGTACCTGATATGTCTCATTTAAAAAATTTAAAAACATTAAACTTTCGCGAATGTCGCAATCTGATTAAAGTTCATGATTCAGTGGGATCTCTTTGTAAGCTAATCCGATTAGATGTTAGTGAATGCACCAAACTTAGAAGCTTTCCAAGTGAAATAAAGATGGAATCTCTTCAAGTGTTTGATCTCAGTAACTGCAAGAGTCTTGACTACTTCCCACATATAGTTGGAAAGATGGATGCACTTACAACTGTTTATGCAGAAGGCACCGCTATTAAAGAGCTCCCACCTTCCATCGGGAATCTTTCAGGGCTTGAAGATTTGAATATAAGCTCCTGCAAAAGCCTTATGAAGCTTCCAAATAGCTTATTGACATTGCAAAATCTTAAAATACTTGTGTTGGAAGGCAGTCAACCTCGTGGCAGAACACCGTTGAAGAAATTAATGCAAGAGAGCCAACAAGTTACTAGTTGCACAAATTTAGAGAACTTGGATCTCGGAAACTCAGGCCTTTCGGATGAAGATGTTTGCCTTATTCTGAAATGTTTTCAGAATGTTCAAGAGTTAATTCTGTCACGGAATAATTTTGTGTCGCTTCCTGAGTGCATTAAAGAGTGTGCTAATCTGAGGAAACTAGATGTGGTTAACTGCAAGAGGATAAGAGACATACCAGAGCTGCCTTCAGGGTTGCTAGAAATAAGGGCTGAGAATTGCACATCATTAACAACTGAGTCGTCAGGTCGTTTATGGTCTCAGGTATTTCTCACGCCTTTGATAATTTTCATTTGTCATATTGGAGGTATGAACTTCTAGAAATCATGTCATAATTAGAGCTTCTTATTACAAGTTATTAGCTTTCAACATTCAATTATGTTTAATTATACCTCTGATTCTAAACATAGGAGCTAGTAAAGGATTTTTAGTCCTTACAATAAGACTTTAATTTGCTTTATCTCCCAAATTTATGATTTTTACCAGGAAGTATTCCTAATGATTGCACATATTGAGAGTTTTTTTATCAAAGTGTAGTTCCATTTGTACACATAATTAAAGGGGTATATTAGGCAAACCAATGCCCACATGTTAGAATTAATTAACTTAACTAACTTTCTTTAGATATTCAAATTAGTTATCTAACTATTTTATAATTAAGGGCTAGAGGTTCTAAATATAAGAGATAGTTGACTGTTTATTTGGAGAGATTAATGAAGCTAAATAAATTACTTAATCATAGGATATGTTGTGTACCATTAGATTATATATTAGTTTATAAGTGAAGCAAAGTAGTTAGCAGAAAAATAATAAATATAAATACCTTAATGTCACTTAATTAACTTCCTTAATCTCTAAAAAAAAAAAAAGTCAACGAGCTGTTATATTAAGGATTGGAGGTAATAATTGATATTCCTTTTAGTCTTTAATATAAGATCTATTTTATAATTTAATTTCTTCCATCAAACTTAGCATCGGAGGTAGTATTCATATAAAGACTGAGATAATTAAGGGTAGAAATATCACATGGAAACGTTCCAATGAATGCGATATTAAGTTATTTGATATCTATGAATAGCTAAATTGAAATAAGTAGTGTTTTCTTTGTTTTTCTCAAATCTGAAATTGCCATTGGTCTCTATACTGTATTGATATATCAGGCAAAAAACTTGCTTAGCAAAGGAGTTGATATGCCAGCAACAACATTTCCTGACTGGTTCGACTGTTGTTGTAAAGGAGGAACATTGTCTCTTCGTATTCATGGGAAATATTTCCCTCATCTTGTCGTCGCATTTGAATCGGGGAAAGCAAATACAAGAAAGAGTCTCATCTTCCATGTTCTGATGAGAATCAATGGTCGAAAAATGCAATGGTTAGAAAGTGATGTTCCTTATGTGCCTGATGCAAGTAGAGAAGGTTGTGTGTTTGTTTTATTTGGTAAGCAAGGTCATGTGTATTCATTTTATTTACTTCAGAATTTTAGTGAGGAAGAGTTGGAGGGGCTTCATAAGTTTCTGGAATTGGATTGGAATGATGTGGACATACAAGTTACATGTCTCCAACCTGATGTGTCCATAGTTAACTGTGGTATTTATGTGGATAAGCAACAAATTACAAACATGGAGAATATTCACTTCGTGCCTCCTAGGCTTTTTCCCATGAATACTTCAAGAAATTTGTTGAAACGAAAAGCGATAGCGTCTCCTCTTAATGAATCAGCCAAGAAGCTCTTGAGAAATTTCAAGGCTGCTGATAAAGGAAAACTCAATAACACCAAGAAAGGAACAAGGTGAGCATCTACTTTCTTCTACTAATTGTCGTTTAATTTTAATGGTTTTTGCTTATTACTTTTAATTTTGCTTTTCTTTCATGTATTGCATGTAGGAGAAGAAAGCGACACCGAGTTATTCATTCGTGGTACAAGATGGTTTATCCAATGGGCAAGCAATTTTGGAGATTTCTTTACTATTAGCTCTCAATATTACAATTCATGCCCTATTGTTAATTAACTGAAGAAATGATTTTTAAAGTTCAATGTCATTGTATATTGGTAATAGTACTAACTATATCTAATTATATACCATATGTTTTATTTCTCAATGTCATGTGTTCTAGAATCTTAGTAGTATCATGTTAAAATAGTTGTCAATTTGTTCATATGTTCATATCTAATTCATTATACCGCATGTTTCATTTCTCTATACATATACCACCCAACGTTTGACGGTCTAAAGTTGTTAAATTTAGGCAACGTAAAATTACACAAAATACATAGGCTATCACAAACCTATCTCTCCTCCTTATGGAAGTATCTACATGCCCAAAATACATATATTCACACATAAGTTTATTACCAAAATAGACGTATAACTAAACTTCAAGTCATAAAAACTTGATTTAAATACAAAATATAAGCTTCCACAACTTCCTCCTCTTTTAGGCTTCACCAACCTCTACGCCCTTACCCTTAGAGGTACTTGCCCTTATTGTATACTCCCTCCGATTCTAATTATAAGACTTAGTTGAGTTTTTTTGGAGAGATAAAGAAGCTAATTAAATATCTTTAAAGTATTTTTTTTTTTCAAACTAATTAGTTTAACTAATAAACTAATATATAATCTAAGGATACACAACATATGAAATGATTCAGTAACTTATTTAGCTTCCTTAATCTCTCCAAAGGAAGTCAATTAGGTCTTATAATTAGGATCGGAGGTAGTATCATGGAAGACCTCGTGAGTAACTGAGCTGAAAAGCTAACAAGAGCATATATATCTTACTAATAACTGAACTGAATAACTAACTTGTGCACAATCACTTGCAAATAGATTAACTGTATAAATAACCAGTGCATATTCATTTTACAAATAGAAAAAATGAATAAATAACTAGTGCAGACAATAGGCATATAGTTGCTTTGCCGATCTCTCTGCTGCACATAGCCATGACAAATATCTATGTAAGGATAATTTACATGTTCTCATGCTTAACCACAGCAAAATGGCACAAACAACTATGGGAAAACCAATGCACAATAACATGAGAGGAAAATAGTTACTACATGTTGCTCTTTTTTTCCTACTACCTTCTCCTTGTTTCTTTCTTTCATAATTTCTTGGTGGGCTTGGGCAAATGTTAAAACCTATCATTTAGGCATAGGTTTAAGGGTAAGATAACACTTACTCCATCAATAATTTATAACTTGGACATGATGAAAACCTATCAGTCTTGTGTGTTTTCCTCCGATGAACACATAAGACCAATTTGCAATTAAGATGCATGTGCAAAACAAGAACAAATGTAACTACAAAACAATGAAGCCCTGTTTGGTTGGCTGGATACTCTCTCAAGAACAAAGTACACAAGTAATCAAAAGCCTCAGATTTTGAACACTTTTCAGAACGCAAAAAAGGATAATGTTTTGAGCACTATAAAGGACTAGGTATTTATTCGCCACTCTTTTCATGGATCATATAATGTAACTAAAATCCCATTTATTTTATTTTCTTTGGTTCGCATCTGTTTTTGGGATTAAAAACAGAGAGAAACATGGTGATTTAGCTTCTTGTAGTGTAATTTTTGTTGTTGCATGTTGTAGGATCATACTGTTCGAAAATTTTGAAGCATCAAGACTTTGATGAAGTGCTGTCCGAACTGTTAAAATATGTTAGTGT
The DNA here is from genome assembly GCA_019022615.1 of Acacia melanoxylon. NCBI lineage: Eukaryota > Viridiplantae > Streptophyta > Magnoliopsida > Fabales > Fabaceae > Acacia > Acacia melanoxylon. The sequence continues at coordinate 986,629 of JAFJYJ010000072.1, forward strand.
TCTATTGTTGAAAAAAGGACCCCGTTTAAGGGTTTAAAGGCATTAATGAATGTATACATGAAATCAAGCTAGTATGTAAGATCTATAATGCTCCATGTGTTGGAAAAAAATATTTAAGTATGCTAGAGTTGAATTTAAGTTTTTATTGTGCTTAGAAGAGAATTTTTAAAGCTGGAAATTATTGAAAAAATGCAAGGAGGGTGCTGTTTGAAACCTTAGAAGAAGGCAAGTATTCAAATGAGGGAGAAGTCATCATGAATAGGTGTCATGTATACAATAGGATTGGAAACAATAGAATTGTATTTCACAAATCTTCTCTTTTTTGTTTTGTTATGGACAGCACTGTCTATCGTTTAAGCCTCCAAATGAGTTTAGAAGGGGAAAAAGATAATGCCCCTAGTAAGTGTATCCAAATGATTGAATATGGAGTTTTTTTCTTAACATGATTTAAGCATCTAATACAAGTATTTAGGAAGTGGAAGCCTCAAACAGCAAGCTTTAAATCAGTTTCCAGCATTAAAAATAAAAATTATCAGCCCCCAACTTCACATGGACCAATATATATTGCACAGCTCTAACTTGTATTTACTTATGCTTATTACACTTGAATGTAATCCCCTGTATACAAATTAATCTATCACCACAATTGATAATAAAATTTACGCTACAATATTCAGATCATTGAGTCATATATTTACACTCAAATAAGAACTTTTCCTATTCATTAATGCTTGATTTCTCTTGCTGTCAATATCAAAACTTGACACTTAACACCATGAAACAGCAAGGTTTTCCTTCAATTGATAGCTTCTTAGTTTTAGTTTTTATGGTAGCTCTCTTGCCACAGTCAACAACTTAAATCTTACTATATAGCTAAAATAAATACACTTCCTATCTTAATTCAAGTATCCTAAGAACATTCTTTAATACTTTGAGTTACTTGTTATAATGTCTCCAAGCATATAATATTTAAAGACATAAAACAGATCACTTTAACTCAATTTCTAATCTCCAAATTTACCCTTTATCACATTATATGTAGATATGCTGTCTCCTCTATAACTATCAAGAAATTTCCAGCTTTAACATCTTTCCAACCTCAATTTAAAACTTTAAGACAGCACAATCATGTACAGATCATATATCACCAACTAATATTCCTTTGCAGCTGCTATTATATATACAAATATGCATATATCTATTTTCAGTTCCAAGTAGAATCAGCATCACAATAATCCTTTAAAGCTTCAGTTTTTACGGACAAAATGAGACACCAAAATAAGCTCTAAACAATCTTATCTGGCTAATTTAACATATTATCAACAATTTCGTTTTCCTTATCCTTAATTTCAGAGAACCCAACGCCTTACACTTAGAGACAGCAAGCATTCGATTCAAAACCACAAACCAGAATAAATAAAACACATGCAGCACTAATTTCTTTTCATAAAAGCTTTAATCTTAACTTATCTTTCATGTATACGGTGATTTCTTTCGCCAAGCTTTAATTTGATTACTCGTCACACCCCAAACAACAGCAATTCGAAAAATTGAAGGTGGAAGAGGTTTAGGAGACTCACCTTACTGCGTTTCTGGTATTGCATGGAGCGCTTAGCCTCTGCTCCTCTCCTTCATCCCTTTCCGTCCACGGTATTCACGGGTCTATACCTCTTGTCTCTTGATCTCTCTCTCGCTCTGTTCTTGGTTTTGGCTGAAAATGAGAAGTTGAGAGGGATAGATCAATTATCAGAGGGTGTGAGGGCGATAAAAGACCATTCTGCCCTTCATTAACCTTTTGTTTTTAGTTTAGTCCTTTTCTCAATATATTGAAAGACTAAATAATTTCTAGAAACTTTTCCTTACCACATTATAAAGGATTTCTTCCTTAATTAGCCTCTTTAAGCCACAAAGAAATTTCTCTAAAATTTTCAGGCCAAATGATTATCTCTAACTATTTTTCTTGATTTTTCAAGAAAACTAACTTTTAATTCCTGAAAATAACTTTAAAATTATTTAGGACACTTTTTGGGAAATTAAACCTCTCCATGATTTTTTTAAATCCCCAAATAAGACTACATAACGATTCCTCAATCATCTCTAGGCATTTGACTAATTTTTAGATCATTACTCTCCTTAAAATCTTGTTCAAAATTAGAATTTTGACCAATGATTTATTTTTGGGCAATTCAACCTAACCATTTCTCTAGATAATTTCCTTCATTATGGTTTAATTAATTCCTCAAAATATGGGATATTACATTTTTCAACGACATTTATTACTAATTATCAATTAACAGTTCAAAAGACATCCTTAAAAATATCATATTTGATACAAATCTAAACGTGGTTGTTTCTAATTCTTAAACTGAACTTACGGGTTTAAATCCCCGGCGTTTCACGGGTTTTTAAACCTGTTTCTCTTCTCTTTCTTCCACTCTCGAACAAGTTTTTCTCGACTTCGACAAGTTTTACCATATCTCGTGGTTTTGTAGAGACGGGTAGGTTTTAGGTTGCTGATTTCTAGGTAGGTTTTAGGTTGCTAATTTATGTTTTGCTTCCTCCGCCTACAAACCTTCCGCCTCCATAGGAGTTATCGTCTTTTTCCTTATTGCCATTTCTGTTTCTTTAGGTTTGCGTCCTTGGGTGACAATGAGTGGGAGTAATCGACCTTCGACTTCGGGTCACTTGACTCCCGAAGAGGTGGAACAGTGCTTTCCCTCGAACTAGCCACCGGTTATTGGGTACTCCTTTGTCCGAGGAGCAAAGGCCGGCTTCCTTCCCCGGGCGGCGGCTCGGGTACGTTAGAGGGTCTCACCCCCGTTAGATCTTTTCAATTCGGAGAACGTTGACCCTTATAACCCTCCCGTTCGCCCTAGGTCCACTCATATGCCGGAGGGGTATGCCGGCCCTTGTTGGGATTCAAAACTTTGCCAGGCGAAGATTTTAGGGCCGACGCAATTTTATGAAAAAATCTTACCGATTCTAGCACTTTTGAAGTTCAAAAGATTTCACCAACTTCTTTTTCTTTTATAACATCCTTAAAAATATCATATTCCAAAATATCATTTATATAGCTCTCGCCCGCCAGGTGTTGGTTTGGCCTGTGCGTATCCGCACCTTAAGGGCAAGTATGTGAAAAAGTTCGCCGAGGCTCGCCAGCTAAAGAAGGAAAAAGATGTGGCGGAGGCGTCCAAGGCTAAAGCTGAAGAAGACGCCGAGGTCGCGAGGGCGAGCACCGGAAGGCCCGAGGAGCTTACTCTTTGCAAGGAAGCCGTCAGAGAAGGCTACTTCGGACATGGCCGCTCTTCGTAAAAGCACATTCGGCGCAGGCGGATGCTCTCAAGACCGTTCGAGCCGCCGGGCGGACCGTGTTCCGAACTTGAAGATGTCAACGTGGCACTTGCGGAAGAGAAGCGAGCCCGGATCGAATGCCAGGACATATGCAAGGGGGCCGCTTCTGACTGCTTCGACATGGCCTTGGCCCAGATCCGTCACCTTAATCCTGGGGTAGAGCTTAGGACGGACGGCTATCATTACCAGGCCTATGTGAAGGATGGCGTCTTCTACCCTGCCCCTGCGTTGCCCGAGGATGACTCGACTTTACCGGGGGGAGGGGAGTTGGATGGGGAAGGGGTTCTAAAGGGTGCCGACATTTGTCACCGGGGGGGTGATGGTGGAGTTCCTTTGGAGCTCCAAATGTGCTCCGGTCGTCGAGGCAGCCTGCTAAGTGTTTCCGTTTGACCGGTGGGCTTCGTGGAATAGGGGAGGATGACCCTCCCCGCATAATTTATTTTAGCATTGTATTTTGAAGCTTGGGTGGACATTTGTACCGGGTTCCTTTTTGTAACTTGTAGGTTTGAACCGGTGGCTTTTAGGGTTCCTTTGTGTAACCTTGTAATAATTATAAAACTTGATTTCAACCAATCGGTTTGTCTTGTCAACTTTGCGTTAGTTAACATTCTTTATTTTTTATGGTTGGGGGTGTTCGTAGAGGCGGGCCAGGGCCTTTATATGCGCAGATCGCTAAGTGTTTCTTCCGATAGGTTGACAACGGGGTTTGTTTGATCGAGCTTGATCGGGGAAAAGGGGGTATGGGAGTAACCCGAGCTACCGGGCGTGGTAGCTTGGGTGTAGAGATCCGAGATCCGGGATATGGTTGTCAGGGGTTGTTTTATCGGTGTAATAGGGGCAAAATGTCGATGCACAATCTCGGCCTCGGTTGCATTCAAGCATCTCATCATGGGGGAGTGCATAACCGATCGTATGGATTATTCCATAAAGTGATACAAATCTAAACGTGGTTGTTTCTATGTCGGCCTTGGTGTTTTCCTCCCACGGGATATGAGTGATCGTCACCTCTTCGAACTCGGCCATAATGTCTCGGCTTTGTTCAAGTATTTTGCCAACAACGGGCCTTTGGTTTGATAGGAGCCTTGTATCGAGCCGCTACGAGCCGGGAGTCGGTCGGGATTTTGACTCTGCGCCCCCCGCTCTTTTGCTTGTTCGAGACCGGCCGCATCGCCTCGTATTCCGGTTGTTGGATGTCGGAAATTTGAGGTGGAGGGAGTGTTCGACGGCGACTCCGTCTGGATTTTCAACTATAATTCCAGCCCCACTCCCTTTTGTATTTGAGGATCCGTCGACGTATACCGTCCATTCTTTAAGACCGACGTCCCTTCCCTCGAGGGTCGGGGGGGGTAAGCTCCCTTACGAAGTCGGCCAAGGCTTGCGACTTTATCGTGTGCCGGCCGTAGGAAATGTCGTTCGATAATTCAATGGATTTGGTCATTCGCCCGGCCAGTGTCGGGTTTGTGTAGAACCCGCGGATTGGCTGGGGTTCGTACCACCACTTTGTGCCCCGGGAAGTATGGGCGTAGGCGTCTTGCCGCCGTTAGCGGGGGTGAATGCTACCTTCTCCAACTTCGATATCCGAGTTCCGAGGTCCCGAAGTGCCTTGCTCACAAAGTAAATCGATCCGTCGGATTGGGTTTCTCGAACCGGGCGGCGCTTATGGCTTCTTGGCCGACACAGGAAAACGAGTCGGGCTGGATAAGACGGGGTAGCCGGGCATTGTTTGATTTTTGCAAATGCGGACTCACATTCGGAGTTCCATCCGCCTCTCGACCGGTTTGAAGAAGGGAAGGGCACGGCCGACCGGGTAAGAATCTTGTCATAGCCGCCAATAACCACCTCCTTTTGTTGGTTGGTGCTCTCATATCCAAGCACCGCCTTACACTTATCGGGGTTTGCTTCAATTCCTCGGTGTGTGAGCATAAACCCGAGGAACTTTCCCGCTGGACTCCAAATGCACATTTTGCCGATTCGGCTTTATTCGGTGTTTTCGTAACTTTTCGAACGTCCGTCCGAGGTCTTGGATGTGGTCTCTCCGACTTCACCGACTTGACGATCATGTCATCAATGTATACTTCTACAAGGTCTTCGAAGACTTTGTTCATCATTCGTTGATAGGTGGCCCGGCGTTTTTCAACCCGAACGGCATGACATTATAGCGTAATTGGCCTTGTCGGTTATGAAGGCCGTCCGTTCTCGATCTTCCGGGTGCATCGCTATTTGATTGTATCCGGAGTAAGCATCCATAAATGATAATAGTTGAAATCCGGATCGGTTGTCGACCAATTGGTCGATGTCGGCATCGGTACGAGTCTTTAGGGTGCTCTGTTTAAGTTGGTGTAATCTATACACACCCTCCAACTCCCGTTAGGCTTTAGGACCATGACCGTATTGGATAACCATGTGTGGTGTATTGTATTTCCCGGATGAATCCGGCCTCTAGAGTTCCTTCACATGCTTTTCTAAGGCGATCTCCGGTCCCCTGTTTTCGTCTCTTTCGCGCGGGGTAGATCCCGGTTTGATTGCCAAGAGTTGGGGTCTCCGGTACCTCCGAGGCCCTCCATGCAAAAAGATCTTGGTTTGATTTTAGGAAATTGCTTAATTCCTTTTTGAGCTCTAGGGTCATTGCGCCTCATATCTTCGTTACTTGGGTTGGATCTTCCCCCAGAACTAAATCTTCCAATTCTCCCTCTGGCTCGGGTCTTGGGTTCTCGGGCTCCTCATCTCTTAAGTCCAATTCCACCACACCGACGGTCGGCTCGCGCTTGCATTTTTCGCCGCCGAGCTTCCCGTGGCGTTTTGATCCCGGGGTGATGACGCTTCCTTGGTCCCGTTCTCTCGCATGGTTTCATAATAACATTGTCGAGCTTCCTTCGGTCCCCGGTTATGGTGATAACCGTATTTTTGGAGCTGACCATTTTTAACTTCTGGTGCTTGGTGGATGCAACCATATCTCAGCTGTGGATGGTTGGTCTGCCCAAAATCATATTATACGGGGAGGGGAAGTCGGCCACGATGAATCTTACCCTCTCGGCTTTGAAGGCTTTTTAGTTCCCAAGGTCGCCTTGAGGTCGATGTACCCTTCGGCTTGGATTGTTCGCCGTTAAAGCCTATGAGTGTTGTCTTGCATGGACGTTGGTCTTCTTTATCCAAGTTCATCCTCTTAAAGGCGTCCCACATGATGATATCTCGCCGAGCCGCGGGATCAACGAAAATCCTTTCCACAAGGCGGTTACCGGGATCTCGGTAATTACCAATCCGTCTTGGTGCCCCGGTACGACGTCTTCGGGTCTTCGGTGGTGAACCGTAATCCGGAGGCGTTGGTCGGTCATGGTTGTCTTTGAACTTGGGGGGGGCTTCTTCGACGCATTCCCTCAAGTATTTTCTTCTTTGACTTGAGGTGTCTCCTCCTCCGCCCATGCCTCCACCGATTACGTTACACCCGTGGTTCATGTCTATCTCCAGGAAACCGCTCGTCGTCGGATGATGATTGTCGTCCTATTCCATCGACTTTCCGATCGGGGGCGGACTCGGGCTTCGGCCTTGTTTCCTTTTGTTGTTCTTCCGACCCGTGTTTTTATCGCATGCGGCGCAATTTACCCTCTCGGATGTATCTTTCAATTGCGTCCCCGAGTTCGAAGCATTGGTCCGTGGTGTGCCCGGTCCGTCGTGGAAATCACGTAACTTTGATCGATCCGTGGTGGGTCGGAAACGTGGGGGCCGGGTCGGTCTACCTTTCTCATCTCCGTGGAGGCCACTTCTTTCCATAACCGGCCCCGCGAAACATTGAGCGGGGTGTACCTCCCGTACCTCGGCCTCCTCTCGACTTGTCCGGTTTTGTTTTCTTTGTCTCGATTCCGAGCACGGGGTTCCTCTTTACGACCACTCGGTTGATTCTTGACCGGGGTGGTGTGCTTCGCTTTCATCGCCATTAGTATTGGCGATATCCATCTGTTCTACTTCCGGATATTGCTTCGCGCGGGTGTTGAACTCGGAGAGTGTATACCCGGTTCTTGAAGATGGAGTTTGCCACCGGTAGGGAAGAGGGTTCCAAGCCATCCACGAGACAATGCACATGAACGCTTTCGGGAGGGACCTTACCCGGAGGGCTACCACCTTAAATCTGTCCGGTATTTTTGTAGCGTTTCCCTCCGTTGCTTTATCTTACTTAGGGTATACTGAGATTTGGGTTCTTTCCGGCTAGTTGCGAAATTCAGTTCGAATTTGTGCCCGAGGCCTTGAAAGTCGTGGATGGATCTTTTCGACAGTGTGTGTAACCAAATTTGAACCGGACCGATCAAAGTGGCCGCGAAGAGCCGACTAATGACCAGGCCTTTGATTTGCCTTACGAACATGAGTAGCTCGAAGGCGTCGAGATGGGCCCTCGGGTCGGACACGCCATCATACTTCGGTAAAGAGGCCGCTCAAATTTGCTAGGGTATGGAGCATTCTCGATTTCTTCCGAGAAAGTGGGCTGCTGTTGTGGCCCGCTATATATTTCACATGATATTCCGGGGCGAGCCCTTTTGGGCGGCCTCTCTCGTCTCGGTCTTCGTCATCCGAGGTTTTCCTAGAAAACGTTTCTTCCGACCCGACCGGGGTCTCGGGTCTCCTCATGCTCGAGTCCGTTTCCGAAGAGGTCGTTTTCTTTGCATACCGGTCATTCCTTGAGCTTCTGACCGGCCGAGGTCCTCCGTGTCCTCCGAGTTTCTTCCATGTTCTCTATCCTCCTCGAATTGATTCTTGTGTATTCTGGGAGGAGGATGAGGTCCGGGTTCGGTATGTCGTTACACTTAGCTCCAAGCGGGGAGACGAGGCGTGTCCGACACACCGTTCCCATCCTTGCTATCATTGTTATTGGGGATATCCTCAGGCCGGGGAGGTCCTTGAGTTTGTTGCTGCTGACCTGTCTCAGCTCACTGCGCACGCGATGGACTCTCCCGGTGAGGGTTCCGAGTGCTGCTTCTAGTAGTAGCCATTGTTGGTCACGGGGATCGAAATTTACGGTCCCTACGGTCGGCGCCAATGTTCCGGTGTGGAACTGATGTCCGGCCAGTGCGGCCGGTGGTTTGATTTTGATTGGGTTGCCTCCGCGGAGTATCTATGAGTGGAGATATCCCGGTGAGCAAGGAATCACCAAACACAAGGCCTTTCGCCAAAGGGGGAGGGTATGTGTTCGATGGGGGTTGTGTTGTGCGATCGAATGTAAAGAGCCGAGTTAGAACGTGTGCACCTTGGTGTTACCCCCGGTATTTATAGGGTGTCGCGTGGTATCTTAACCGCCTATCTATCATATCCGGATTATGGATATGATAGATTACCCCCGATGGGGGAAACCGGGATACTCGGGATCCCACTACCGGGCCGCCAACCGGCCGGGCCGAGGTCCGGGTATGCCCTTGCTGGGTCGTGCCCTTACTGGGCCGTGAGTCAGATCCTTGATACTACCATTAGTGGGGGCCTCCATGTAAAGTTCAAGAATACAAAATTTAGCCATTTTGTTTTCTTGGCAAGGATCAAATGTTTCCTTTTAAATGGGATTGTGCACAAAGACATCTAAACTAGGCAACTTCGCAGTGGGTATATATGAGGAGAAAAGAAAATCAAGTATTATTAATTTTTTTATGTGGTTTCCTATCTATTAATTCTTCTCCTATGGGTTCTTTGGTGATATATAGATACCAGTTGGATCAATGGTCCTTTGACGATATGAAAATCTATTTCTGATGCGATCTATCATTAAAGGTGAAAAAGTAAAACAATAAATCTTTCTAATTTTTCCAGTGATATGGACTTATTGTACTTTCTACTCTATAGGAGGAATTTCTTACAATACCATTCCAACAAAGAGCAATTTGTTTGGCAACAATTGGATATATACGGCTTCATATGTTACAATATATCTTATTGAATTTACAATAAAGGAATCATGCTCTCTTTTATGTTGTTGATTTTTTTTAGTCCCGCTTGTTGACATGACGTGATTTGTAATGATAGAATTGAGTTTCTTTTAACATAGTTTGTCGATCACTTACGGCCTCTTTGGTTCAATTGAAGACCCTCTTAGTAATGTACAAGGGTGTAATGCAATGTTTATTACCATTAGCATGTTTCGCTTTTTATTCATAAGATTGAGAGAAATTATTTTTTATATTTAATTAGAATTACAAATAGTCTAAAATGTCCCTAAAACAAAATGACTCTCTATCCCTAGTCATTTTTTCCTTAGTCAAAACACCCAACAAGTGAAAAAATCTTGAGCAGCAAAATCACATAGTAACAAATTCAAAGAGTAGAAATATATAAATAATGTTATATAGATGTGGGCTGAAATCGTAAAAGAGGGGAAAATAATCAAAAAATATAATGATTTTTTTTTTTAATATTCTTTATATATATATATATATATATATATATATATATATATATATATATATATATATATTTGGGACTCCTTTCGAAAATAATGCTGTCCATTTTATTATATTATATCTCTTGAAAGTTGTCATAACGGATTTGGTTTTTTTTTTTTGGACACCGTTAGTTGATCGACAATGATGTAGCTAGAGATAGATGGAACTACAGCAAAAAAAAAAAAAAAAAAAAAAAAAAAAAATAAAAATAAAAATTTTGGCCAAAAAAAATGAGGGGATTGGAAGTTTCATGATCTCTGTCATAAATCGCCATATTTAAGTAATCGAAAGTTACACCAAATTTCCATTTTTTTTCAAAATTAATTCTTTTTCAGCACGGTGTGTATGTATGGTAATGCTCTTAGAATTAGTTTTTTTTTTTTTCCCTTTATTTCTATTCCCCAGAATAAAAATATATAGGAATTGTGTTTGATAAATTCAATTTTTTTTTTTATTCTTGGATGAACCGGAATATTTTTCATGTTAGGAAATAAAATAAAATAAGCTAAAACTTTTTGTTTCTCTATTTCAACGTACAAAATGAGAATCATTTTTCCATGTGATGTGTTGATCGATCAACCTTACCCTTCTTCTCTTCCTCCTTCGTCCACCAGCAACGATGGGCCTCCTCAGCGACGGCAACGGTGGCCTTCCACCAGCGACGGAGGTGACAGTCCTCCACCAGTAGCGGCGACAATGAACCCTTTGGTGGATGTGATGAAGCAACAGCAACGGATGACCCTTCTTCTTCCTCTCCTTTCGTCTTCGACTTCTCATTTGGATTGCTCATTGCCGCACAAAATCAAAAGGGTTTAGGAGAAAAAATACACATGTGCTTTATCCTCGGGAGCGCCTAGCACCATATGTTTTTTTTAGAGCAAAAATACACATGTGGTTACATTTTAGGAGCAAAAGTCACACCACACTGTTATAAATATGACATTTCGACCTGTTGTAAATATGATTTTTTTCTGTTGTAAATGGCCAGATTTTAAATTTTGTTGTAAATACAGCACTTCCTGTTATAAATCTAGCATTTTTCTGTTGTAAATGACATTTCTATGTTCAAAATCCAAGTGTTTAAATGTTGTTATAAAAATGACATTTTCTGTTGTAAATATGGCCAGATTTTAAATTTTGTTGTAAATACAGCACTTCTTATTGTAAATATAGTCTTTTTCTGTTGTAAATGACATTTCTATGTTCAAAATCTAGGTGTTTAAATGTTGTTGTAAATATGACATTTTCTGTTGTAAATATGGTTTTTCTCTATTGTAAATGACCAAAATTAACACCGTTAAGTTAGATTTGAACGGTGGTGTGACTTTTGCTCTTAAAATGTAACCACATGTGTATTTTTGTTCCCAAAAAGGCATATAGTGCTGGGCACTCTCGAGGGTAAAACACATGTGTATTTTTGCTCCTTTACCCAAATTAAAATCACAAAAAAATTTGTGGCAATGGGATTAGGGTTAGGGTATCTCTTTGGAAATTACTTGTTTCCTGTTTTCTTCATCCGGCCCACAGATTTAAAAGCCTCCCACAACCACAAGATTGCGTTAGATTCACTTCCAATAAATTTTTATTATTAATTTTTAATAGACTCGATGTGGTGTGGTCTTTTTATCTGGATTCTCTGCTTCCTCTCGGTTTCGTTTTTCCCGTTCACTAACAGGTTGATGCCAGAATATCGAACGATGTTAATTTCGAATGTTGTTCTAATTTTTGGGAATGCAAAATGTGATTCCTGTAATTGTTGTTCTTTCGATTTCGGGAAATTTTCTTTGGCCGTCATCGCATAAACCTGTTGTTATGGACCCATATAATGGGTCTAGCCGATGTGAGGCCCAGTAAGAACCATTTATGGCGGGATCCCTCCCTAATTAGGAAAAACGCTAATCACCCGATGATCATGCCTTAATCTCGGACAGGTAGTGGAGCAGGCATTTGCAGAACGTGGAGACGCATGTTGTTGGAGAAGTGGACGCACAGCCAGCAGAACGAAATCCTAGGTAATCTCTATAAATAGGAGATTACCTACAGGTGCACACATTCTATTCATATCCTTTTACTATTCTGTTCCACTGTGCACACACCCCACCCCCTTTGGCTAATCGTCATTCTCGTGTAGCACAGTGATCATCTGATATTCTTTGGTGTCTTCCTTATATACATCACTGAACATTCCACCTTATCTTCGGTATTAACTCATACACATCCCAGAGAGCCTTACAGATCCTACATCAATCATACACTAACCCACCATGGTTAGACATCTGTGTTCTTACAACAGAACACCTGTAATATTCGTTTGATTTGCTGCACGGGGGTTCTTTGATCATTGACTCGCGTGAATTATAAAATCTAAATCTTGTTCTTGATCTCGAATGCACTATGGTATCATGCCTATAATTAATTCAATTGCAATTACTGCGTCTTACTTTGTTTTCCCCCATTAGGGGCGATTTTCTTCTGGGTTTTGTTTACCATAAAACCAATGTTGTTTGGTTGACTTAGCGCCGGTTCACTGTTTTGATTGACCTAAACCTGCATATGACAATCGAAAGATCATTTTGTTTAATCTTATACTCTGGGTTTTATCCATGCATGTTGTATCTCATTTTTTCTTAAACATGCTTTCTTAATTAGTGTGTCACTGACCGTAACTGTTGCTTACACTACTACAAAAAAGCTAAAAAACAACCTAAATAAGACCCAATTAACGTCCCTTTCCGAGGGGACGTCTCGGAGAGGGTAGTTGAAATTATATCTTTTGGCGTCCTGAAGTTTATTCAGGACGCCTCATTAAAGGCGTTCTGAATATAATTTCAGGACGCCTCATAAAAGGCGTCCTGAATCCAATTTAGGACGCCTTAATAAGGCGTCTTGAAATTATATTCAAGACGCCTTTAATGAGGCGTCCTGAATCCTATTCAGGACGCCTTAATGCTTAATGAGGCGTCCTGAAACCTATTCATGACGCCTTAAATCACGTTTTGGGCATCTTGATCTTATTTTCAAGATGCCTTATATTAGTTTTTTTTTTAAAAAAAAAATATGCCTGCATATACAATTGGCCAATTTGCTGCAAAACTGAAATATCAAACTTTACATTCAGGAGTCATAGATTTCAGCCATATACAAGCCCAGACAGTGCTCAAAATGAAAACAATCAGAATCTAATTAGGCCAATTAAATAGCCCAACATGAGCCCAATGCGAACCACCAATATCAAACTTTACATTCAGGAGTCATAGATTTCAGCCATATACAAGCCTAGACAGTGCTCAAAATGAAAACAATCAGAATCTAATTAGGCCAATTAAATAGCCCAACATGAGCCCAATGCGAACCAACTAAGGAACGTCATCAATCCAAAAAAAAGCAAAGAAATGTCCACTACAAGTCAACAAGATGAGCATCAAACTCGCACTATATACATTTTAAGGGCATTTCATTATGCAAACGGCCACATGAGGGTCAACACAACAAGCAATACCTTTGTTCGACCAAGCATGATTGGCTTCCCGATGCTTGCTACGCCAATAAGATGCATCCAACACTCCGAGAGATCAATGCCGACACCATAATGTGTAGCCCCAAGAAGAAGCTCGGGAGCACGATACCAAAGTGTGACAACCGTACTTGTCAAGGGCTCATTGTGCTCGAGGATCATACAAAAGTGCCCGAGTCCAAAATTCTGCAATTTTAAGGATTCCTTCATAATCAAAAAGCAGACATGCAACATAAATGCCACCATCACAATTCCAGAAGAATCTCATGCAATATAAATGTCACCACCACAGTTCCAGAAGAATCTCAAGAAGCATTCGTCTATCAAAAGATTTACATAAAGCAGTTTGATCACCTAATCTAGCCAAAAAAATGCAAAGTAAACTTTATATATACCTATATGTGTTGAAGAAGATGTCTAGCCAACAGGTCTCGAACCGAATCGATGTCATCCTGTGAGTACGGATCCACAGTACCCAAAAATTGTAAATTGGAAAACAAGGTATAAGATAAACCAATGAAGTGAATGAAATAATTAACAGCTCAAGTACAACAACAAAAATATGATCATTTGAGGATCACGGAGTGATTACGTACATTTTGAAAACCTTGAATACGTCCGGCGGTAACGATGGATTGCATCCAATTGATAACGTAGTATCCGCACTCGGTGTTCCTTGGTTGTTGATGGCACTATAAATCAAAAGCAAATTGTTAAAACGAATAAAGGCATATCGAAAGCTCTTTTGTGTCAATGAAATAACTTGAATTGAAACTACTTACCTTCGGATAAAACCACTTGATCCACCCCGCTCTCGTGCTCCAACAAGTTTGTCTATACGTCTTGAGACCCCTATCATTAAAATGGAAATTAACAGACATGAAAACAATTCATTTAAAAGAAGAATTGATGATTTAGACAAAAATTTACTTACTCGGCAAACATGGTTTTAATATCCTCGTTTCCTCGTTTGGATTGCCACCTACGGAATCGAACCAATGACATGCGTTCTTGGCGAGACAAATAACACACAGAGTCCAATGACCACTACAACATATACGTATTAATATTAAATTAAGATAAGAAAGCAATTTATTCACAAAAATCTTATATAGACAAAACAAAAGTAAGCACCTTTCATGTATTAGCGCTAGATAACAAGACAAATCTCTGTTGCCCATTGTTAAACCAACATAAAGCGCCCTTCTGGGTAACTTATTGCGAGCCGAAGCCGTGCATGCAGGACATAAGAATCCATACGAACCCGCTCGCTTTGTGTTGGCGCATATGTCGCGGTAGACACTATGTTCGAAATAAAATGATAAATGTTGTTGAATATATTAAACAAAAAAAGAGTACTGACATAATTAAAGGGTTAAAAAAACTTACATGATTGCAAGTTGAAGAAACTGTATATCTAAACATTGCATATTCATAAACTCTGTCAAATCTTTCTTGTCAATTGTTATTGGATATATCTTTTCTGCACCGACAATGCCTGGAGGCATCTGCAAGCTTATAAAGTCAAACTCTCGCAGCTGTGCTAAGTAGGGAAATAAGCTCGTAGCTTGTTCATGCTATGAAAACATAAAAAACAGATTATGAGTGGGTTGGCAATGAAAATCAATCGGGAACCTACTCATCATCAATCAGTAATGTATTTCCTACCATTGGAGGTGTCGTCCCCATCTGAATAAGATGATACGGCTAAAGGATGAACCATGTGATGGCAGCGCCTAGTGTGGTAACCTCCTCATCATCAATCGGGATGTCTGTCTCTTCTTCCCCTTCTCGCACACTTTTCACAGTCACCCTACGTTGGTCTTCTGGAATTTGCTTGTTATGGTGTGTGGTTTGTTCTGAGTAAACAAGACCATTGGCAACAATACGCCGGTGTGGGTCATCCAAATATAGAGTGCAAGGTAGACCTCCCTGTGGTGTGTGAGAAGGTTCGCCAATATCGTCTGATGGAGGGTGAGAAGGTTCGCCAAGATTTACATCTAGAGGTTGAAAACTATCTTTGCTGCTGGGGAAGGCTGGGGATTCGTGGGCTGTACGTTCCGTATTTGCCTTCTCTTGTACCATATCTATAATTTCACCTCGTAGTTGTTTCATAACCTCAGCTACGAGGGTTGCTCGAATTTTGGCTTCAAGCTGAGGACTAGGGTTGTCTTCGTCATGCAAACGTGAACGCCGTCTAAAATATTTTGCGACACTAACTCCCCTTGTCTCCCCTCGAACAGCATCAAGGTAATTCGGCTTCCCAATCACCGTTGACAAAATGTCCTACCGTGTACCTGGCGTGAATGAACCTTGGCTGCTCTGCTGCTCAAGTGCATCCTGTACCATAAGATTTTTCATAAATAATAACTAAACTCTTATAGTATGAAACAACTGAGGCTATTGAATACTTCTAATTTAACTACTTACAATCTTTGAGGCAACCTCAGCAACATCTTCATTTATGTATTTGTTACCCTTCATTCTCGCAGCTTTCCATTTTTTGTGACGACGAGGACGCTCAGGGGCCTGGATAGCAATGGAAGGATTGGATTGGGAAGCTTCCTTCATTCGCTATAACTCTTCTTCCATTATCTTTCGTTCAAGCTTTTATAGCCACATCTAGACATACAATGCGGATACTTATTTTTCGCTTGCCTCGCTCTATTGGCTTGACTTTTTTCCTGTGACACGAAAACAAACAAAACTGAGCCTACGATGTCAAGTAGATTCAAATAAAAGATAAGATATGACATAAATTTTACAAGAAATTCAGTATTCTGCCGTGACGCCACAAACTCCCTCCAGTCCTCTGGAGAAATGAAATCATAGGTCATACATGGATCCTCGTTCCTCTTTGACCATTGAATATACTTTTTAGTTAGCTTGTTCTTAAAATCTTTCCAATGGAGACGAACTTCGCCCATCCAATGCTTGTTCATCGCCATATTGTTAGGGACATCAAATGTTTGATGCAAGGTAAAAGAGAAGATATGAAAGAAATCAAGTAATAAGACTAAAGATACAAATGCGAGATATATCGAAAGTGAGATACCAAAATTTGTGCCCAAATCAACTCCTTCGTTTTATCGGAACCATCTTCCAACTAGAGTATACAATACGAAATTTGCTTCGAGCCAGATAGCCTAAATAGCTAATGAAATTGTCTTCCTCTCTACCAATTGGATTCATATTGGCATCGAACTCCACATGCAGCCTCTTTTTTTTTTTACTATCACGACGAGCAATTAGCGCACCCATCTTCGTGCTACCTCTACCCTTTCTCACAACGGGTTCATCAACCCTATCACCCGTGACTCGTCAGAGCTGGACATATTTCTGTTCATCAAAGACAAATCAATGTTAGATAGGTTATTAAATAATAAACAAATTACTAAAATGAACGAACATGTTAAACCACCACAAAAATAACATAGTACTATTTCATAATTGAAAATCTCACTTTATATGGTTTCCCATATTCCTTCACAATGATCCTTTCTTGCAAAGATATTCTTCATCATCTACCAATTCTACTTCACGTGTTGTAGGTGGATTTGTTGTGAAAGGAGTGTATCGTTAAGGTTCAAGGATTCTTCACCATACTTCTATTTTTTACTTTGAAGTACAATGGACATTTTTTATTTGCGGGGTCGTAACATAAAACACTTGTTTCGCCTAACTTGCTAAAATGAATGGCTCATCTCTATGACCAAGTCTTTGAAGATCAACTGAGACAAATCCAAATTTAGGATCTATTACAACAGCATTATTGCTAACCCACTTACATTTCAATAAAGCAACTTTGAACTTGCTGTAGCTCATCTCCCATATTTCTTCAATAACTCCATAATAGGCCATTGATGCTAACACCAGGTTTTTGTCTTTCGAACTCGAAAAGTGCATGGATTCAGCTTTAACCATCACCCCACTATTTTGCCTGAGAACTTCTATCATCTTGGTCTTTTGTGTAGAAAGAATATCCGTTTATATCATAACCGCTCCAAGTGATGACACGAAAAGAAGGCCCCCAGGCTAACCACTCGATTTGTATCCGACACACCGGTCTCATGCAATACCGTCTCCGGAACCACTTTATGAATTTCTTCTTTTGCTCATTAGCTATCTCGCATGTCATTCTTCCTTGGATTCATATCCTTCAAACTCCTTCTGTGTTTATCAATGTATGGTTGAACTTCTTCCATATTATTCAAGATGTACAAGTGTGCTTGCAACATGGCTTCACGAGGCATATTCTTCAGTTTGATGCCTCGAGTTCCCTCGCTTATCCCCTCGTCATGCTGAGATTGTATCGTCGCCCCTGATAGATAATCTTTGAAGAACTCTATAGCCTCTTCAACTACATATCTCTCAACTATTGAGACTTCCGGTCGATAAGGATTTTTAGAATACCCTTTTAAGATCTTCATGTATCGCTCGAAAGGGTACATCTACCTTAGGTAAACTGGACCACAGAGCCTTACCTCCTTACCAAGTGCACTATCAAGTGCACCATGATATCAAAAAAAAAGCAGGAGGAAAATGCATCTCTAGTTGGGACAAAATAATATAATCCTCATTTTCCAATTCATCCAACTGTTCAATGTCAATGACTTTGTTACAGATAGCATTAAAGAAAATACTCAATCTTGTTATAGTGGATCGCACTTCATCTTTCATAATGCCTCTAATAGTTATTGGTAATAGTTGTTGCATCAACACATGATAATCATGGGACTTCATTCCCACTAACTTCAAATCGTCCATTGAAACACACCTTCTCAAATTAGAAGAATATCCTTGTGGCACCTTAATGTCATATAGACACCCACACAAACTTTTCTTCTCTGCTTTTGATAGTATATGAGTTGCTAGCTCCATGTATGCCCTCTTACCATCTTCCATTACTCATGGATGTAACCGTTCTCTTATTCTCATATCAACCAGGTCTAGTCTCGCACTAATTCCATCCTTAGTCTTCCCTGGTATGTGCAAAAGAGTACTGACAAGGCTATCACAAATGTTTTTCTCCAAATGCATCACATCAAGACTGTGTCTCACATCAAGACTACGCCAATATGGAAGATCAAAGAAAATTGATCTCTTCTTCCATATATTCTTCTCACTCGCAATCCTTTTTTTGCTTACCCAATATGACATTGATATGTTTCACCCGACTATAAACTTCCTCTCCGGTTAATGCCTTTGGAGCCGTTCTCTCTGCTTGAAGCCGTTAAAACACTTTCTTAACTTACGATATGGGTGGAACCGATGAAGAAACCTCCTTGTGACCGAGGTAGACCTTTTTTTTTCCGTGCTTTAGTTGATGGAAGTTTGTATGCGCTTCACATATTGGACATGCTTTATGCCCTTCACACTGTACCTTGACAAATTTCCGTATGCAGGAAAGTCATTTATCGTGGTAAAAATCATTGCACGCAACTTGAAGGACTCCTTCTTATATGCATCAAACACATCTACGCCTTCCTCCCACAACTTCTTCAAATCCTCAACCAAAGGCGCCAAGTACACATCGATATTGTTCCCATGTTGTTTTGGTCTAGAAATCATCATAGAAAGCATCACATACTTGCGTTTCATACATAGCCAGGGAGGTAAGTTGTATATTATAAGGAGAATTGGTCATGCACTATGGGTGCTGCTAAGAGTTCGATACGGATTGAAGCCATCTGTACAAAGCCCCAGCCGAAGGTTTCTTGGCTCACTGTCAAATTGAGGGAACATTTCGTCTATTTTTTTCTATTACGGAGAGTCAGCCGGGTGCCGAAGATATTTTCCATCGGATATTCTCTCATTAGAATGCCATCTCAACTTCTTCGTCGTTGCTTCACTAGTAAACAGAAGCTTAAACCGCGGAATTATTGGAAGATACCACAATGCCTTCAAAGGTTGCCTTTTTGTTGTCTGCTCTCCAGAAACACTACATTTTTTCACTTTGTATCGTGAAGTTTTATGCTTCGGACAACTACTGAGGCCTTCATACTCGTTTCTATACAATATGCAGTCATTAGGGCAACTGTATATCTTTTTATACTCCATACCCATCGTAGACAAGATTTTCTTGGCCTCATACATACGATTTGGAAGTACATTATCATCGGCAACATATCACACAACAATTCAAGCCGACGTGAAAGCGCTATCGGTCCACCCACAAGTTGCCTTTAAGTTGACCAAATGTAAGGTCCCGATCAACCGTGTATACTTAGTACACCCAGGGAACAAAGGTGTCTCTGCATCACTCCGCACGCTTTCATATTCACCCGACTGTGTAAAAGATTTTGCCTCAACATCATGAATCATTTTCTCCATTCCATCATCATCTACCTGAACTTCATTTTCGTGGGACGCATCGGTACTTACTTCCTCACCATGCCATATCCACGTTGTGTATCGAAGGTGTATTCCATCACAAAGTAGGTGATCCCTTATATCAGCAATATCCCTTCGACTCCCATTTAAACAATTAACACATGGACAATAATACATCCCATTTTTTGTAGCCACATTCCTTCTAGCAAATTCAATAAACTCTTCCACCTCATTCTCATATTCTTCACTAGTTCTCAACGCATTCATCCAACTATGACCCATTTTATTACCACCTACGACATTCCCAACAACTTGTCAAGTTCATAACAATTTCAAGAACGACATGCTTTCTTTTAAGAAAATTTTCAAACATTTCCCCTTAAAAGTAAGACATCCCAAAATTTCAATAACAACCAATTTCAGCTTCATTCAACAAAACTTACTAACTAAAGCAATTTAAAACAATATCAACTATTAAATCCAACAATTTCTTCAACTAACAGAACATTGGAATTATTCCTACTGACATATACTTCAATGGTAATGGAAATGGTAAACCATGAAGCCATCACTTGTTTAATCAAGTTCACGTAGTTCATATGGCTAATAATAAAGGAAAGACAAAAAAAAATCACGGATTTGGATTAAAAACACTTAAACCAATAAGGACAATATATGTGTGTGTGCATAAAATGAAAGCAACTGACCTAATTTGGGAGCGCAACCGTTTGCTTCAAACCTTTGACCAAGATTTCTCAGCAGGTAGTCAAAAAAGACAGATGACTATCCTTTAATCTCAGCCGCAAGTATAACCAAAGCAGAATCAACGCCAATCAAAATAAGCTACTGCACAAATTACACAGTATAGCCTTCACTAAACAGTCAAAAAACAAATTCCAATTTATATAAAAATGCTTCTGTCCAATTAGTGATGCTCAAATAATAAGAATGACAAATTCAGTAGCAATGCATCAATCAAGTAAGATGGTGCAATTTTGCAAGTCACATCAGAATCCACACAATTTAGGATGCATCAGATTACTCACTAGGTACCAATACAACAAACACAAACCACTGCACAACTTCAACAGGTTAGAAGCAGTAATGACAACAATTATCCTAATGACAGAGGCTCAAAACACGCATACATTCAACCAGTGGCGAAGCCAGGATTTAAAGTTTGTGGGTGCACAATTAGTGGTGGGATTCAGGGATTCGGTGGCAGCGCCTCCGAATTTTTTTTTAAGGAGGATAAAAGGTAACCCACTCCTTCGTAAAGTTTAGGACCAGAAATGGGATTAAATGGAAAAGTATTTCCAATGCAATCAATTTAAACAGAACAATATACTCCAATCCCATAGCATACAGTCATATGAACAAAGTGTACATCTCTAGGAAAACAACTAATTCAAACAAGTTATACATCCTCGTGATGACAAAAAGCATAAAGGGCAAGATTGGAGGCTGCTTAAATTGTGCTAGAGATTTTTTATGGTCTTGCACAGTATTTTGACAATGCAAAAATTAAATACCAAAGTGTCATTTCTCATTACGTATGTGTGCCGCCGGGGTCATAGAGAAATTCCTAACACACTCTTTTAACTTCTTCTAAAACAATTCTAAAGCGAACATCCTCCTTAACTCATTAGAATTATAATATTAGCTAATTTTGACATCCACAAAAGAGAGAAAGGAAGATCCCTAGGTTTATCATACGATCTTAGTGACTAGTTTTATTAAAAACCAAAGAACATTATCAGATAGTTACACTTTTCTAGCACATACTTTTAAGGTCCAGATGTAAAGGAAAAAAATGCATATTGTGGTAGCAGAACAAAAATCTCCAATTCCAATTCAATTTGAAGGCTAAACTACTGCACCAATTTCTCATTATCCTTTCCTCCTGCTCTTAAATTTTCAAGTGTTTGCAGCCTTTTGAAAGTCTTTGTTAAAACCTCACCTACAACTCTTTAAGCTATTTTGCACAGATAGCAAATGCAGTAACATTGATGTATGAAGACCAAAATCAATGGCATTATCTATATCAACTGCTAAGCCTCACATATTTTTCTCAATGTGCTTTTTCTCCACCATTGCTACGATTGATACAAAAGCCAATCCCCAAGCTAGTTCATTATCTATATCAACTTGCTAAGCCTCACATATTTTTCTATACATTGATTCACCCTCACTCTGTTCCATGAAGAAAAACAAAATGCGCTTAATGTAATACATCATATAAAAAGAATAGAAATTATGAAGAATACCAAGGAAAAAAGCACTATTCTTCTAACACTTAGCCGTGGTAGTGGCTTGACAAATGACAAACATTAAAAAGCTACTATAATCTAAATCCCTTATGCATAGGAAGGAAAAATCCAACACAAATTGATGCGCCCACACAAAACAGAGAAGGAAAACAAAAAAAGCAGCAGAGGGACCTTGAGTTGGAGGAAGGTCACCGGAGTTGGAGGAAGGTCGCCGGAGTTGGATGAAGAGACGGGGGACGAGATCAACAAAGGTGAACGGAGGAAGGTACCCCAACTAATAGCTTTAGCCCCAATTTCCTTTTTTTTTTTACAAAAAAACTGAGATTTAATGTCTGCACTTGGGGTCATGGGACCCCCACCACTGCATTCAACTTAACTTTTACACATATAGTCGAAGAACCATGAAAGCAAGGGCGGCGTACCGTTAGAGATCGTCGGAGAAAGTGGGGCGGCCGTGTCGGAAACAGAGAACGAGAGCCGATGGACGCCGCGAAAAGGGAAGATGGACGGGATGGACTGTCTCACACAATGGAGTGAGGGTGATCGCGATTAGGGTTCACCGACAATCGAGCAAGGGACTGAGTCGATAGGGTTCAACAAGAGAAGTAGAGGGAAATACCTGAGAAATTCTAAGACTGGGTGTCGAATGAGGGCTATTTGGCAAAATTAAAGGAATTTTGGCGATCTGATAGAAATTCAGGTCACCAAAATTTACAATTGGCGACGAAAGTAAATTCGGAGTCGCCAATTTTTAATTTTGGCGACACGAAAATAGTTCAGTCGCTAAAATTCAAAAATTGGCGTTTGAATCTTTCAGTCGCCAATGTTAAATAAATTAAAAAACAAAACCACCCATAGCACCAAACAAATTAATTTTATTCCAAAAAAAAATCCCATGGCGCCAAAAAAAAAATTTCTCATTGGAATATTGGCAACTTGAATTTCATTCAAAGGTCGCCAATATTCGAATTTTGGCGACTTAAATGAAATTCAGGTCGCCTAAATTCAAAAAGTGGTGACCTGAATTTCATTCAGGACGCCTTAATGACTTTTTTTGGCATTCAGAATATTTGTCCATGGCGCCAAACAAAAAATTCTCACGCAAAACTACTTAAAGCGTCCTGAAATAATGTTAGAACGCCAAAAATCAATTTTACAAGTCCTAAACTATTATTCGGAGTTTTTGAAGGCTAATTTTCCTTCCATATATTTACAAGAATGCCTTCGCCTTCATTTTTTACTTCCTATTTCTAAATAAGGACGTTTTTTAGGGTAGTAATATCGAATTTTTGTAGTAGTGTTAGGTTTAAGCTATAATAGAAGGTGGCGAGAATGGAGGTGGTTTGCTCAAACATTTTTGAGGTTTCAAGGAGGAGAAAGGTTCGCAAGAGACATAAATAGACGTTCTATGTTGTTCTAAGAGGAGGCCTAATTCTTTCAGGGCATAGAATCAGAAAAAACGGTTTCATCTCAAAAATAGTGTTGGGTAACAGAATGGTTGTCATACACACCCTAAATCTCTATGTTGTTCAAAAAAAAAAATCTCATTTTATGTTAACAATTTCTAAAATGTTTTCTTATTGTCCTTAAGCAAAAAGTTCAGATAGTTGCTAAGTGCGCAAAGATCGTCAATAAAGCAAACCAAAAAGAAAGAAGTGTGTTGTGTGTGACAATAATAAAACGTAATATTCTCTTTCCAAGAAAGGAGAAAAAACACAAAATAAATAAAAATAAAAACTAAATTTTATATTCGACAAGTTTACAAGAATGCTTAGCTTTAGATTTTATATCTAATTCTACCCACGTTGACGAAGACTCGGCTAATAATATACATCAAAGATTTTTTTCAAAATAATAATAATGGCAAACGAGAGATGGCTTTTTTCAATCAAAGATATTTCCCTTAGGATCCAAATAGGTTTTTTTGAAATCAAAATTTTCTGTGGGATGTTTTTGACATTTTTTGATCCTTTAGGACCTTAAAGAGATTTTCCCTTCTTTTTATAAAAATTTTACACTTTATTTATCTCTTTCTACTGAGGCTGAGGACTACTTTTCTTCTTCTCTTGCCATTCATTTAACCAAAATTCTAATAATTCCTTAGAATTCATGTTTGAGGTAGTTTTTATTTATTTATATCTTAATTAAGCCTCAAAATATAAGTAAGATAGGAAATTATTCTCTTCCTTTCTATATTTCCCTGGGATTTCTCTTGAAATTTTAGGCATAGTTTTCAAATTACCCTTTCGTGCACGTTTTTTCATAAATTATGTTTTGTAGTAGAACACAGATGTCTAGCTTTAGTAAGCTAGAAACGATTAATGTTGGATCAACAGGCCTTTCACTTACTGAGTGTCAAAGAAAGGCACTAGCTCGATGATATCTATGGGGAAGATATCGTCGAGAGAGCTCAGATCACAATGCAACACAGGTGAGGCGTTTCGCCAAAGGGGGTGGTGTGTGTGCAGTGTGACTGAATTGTAAGTAATGGAATAGAGAGAGTCCAGAGTGCACCTGGTGGGTAATCTCCTATTTATAGGGATTACCTAGGGTTTCACTCCCATGCAAATGCTTCCATCCCTCAGCCATTATGCACTTCCCACGTTCTCCAGGCCTCTGCTCCACTACATGTACGGTCCTGCACATATCAGACACGATGGAGTAGTGGCGGACCATTTACCTGGTTCCCAATTTACCTGGGTGAAAGGGAGGTTTCACTGCGGGTTCCCTTACTGGGCCGAGAACCTATTTGGCCCAACATATTGGTCCATAACAAATTACTTTTTTGCCCAATGCCGAGATATTAGGCATAAAATGTTACCTAGTGTTTACTATCTTATTTGGCCTTTATCTAACCTTTATTCATACATTCAACCTTTATTCGAGAAGGCCGAATGTTACATAGTTCCTGAGCATCATTCAATCTCTAAATCTCATTTTATGTTCACAATTTCTACTTTGTTTTCCTATTGTCGTGAAGCAAAAAGTTCGGGTAGGTCGTGTGCAACATCAGTCAATAAAGCAAACCAATAAGAAATAAGTGGATTGTGTGTCAATAAAACACAATATTATTCTCTTTCGAAGAAAGGAGATAAAACACTAAATAAATAAAAATAAAAACAATTTTATATTCGACAAGTTTACGTGAATGCTTAGCTTTAGATTTTATATCTAATTCTACCCACGTTGACAAAGACTCAGCTAATCATATACGACAAATATTTTGTTTTTGTTTTTGAAAAAATAATAATGGCAGACAGAGTGGCTTTTTCAATCAAACTTCTATATTTATATTTATAGCTATGATGTGCGGCATTTGAAAATATGTTTCCAAATATAATTGAATGCGTGTTCTTTTTATAAAAAAACAAGACTTTCGACTCGTGCGATGCACGGATATGTTTGTACCAAAAAGACTTGAAATGAATAAGATGGATTAATATGTAACAAATTAACCGTTCTATTAAATCAATACACTTTTACAAAGATCATAACATAGTACTCATTCTGAAACCTACCCTATTGCTATCAATGAAACAAAAGGTTTTGGAAAACTTCTCGATAAACAACATTTATTGTGGTATTACCACATTTACCAAACTCGTTTAGTATAAGGATTTTTAAACCACTGAAACTCTTAACTCTAGACATGGCAACATATAATTGCCCATGTGAGAAAATTGGGCTTGGTAGGTAAAGGCCTGCATTTGACATTGATTGACCTTGGCTTTTGTTTATCGTCATTGCAAATGAAATTATGATTGGAAATTGTCTTCTTGTCATTTTGAATTGCAGTGTAGTTTCAGAAGGATTCATATCCATTATGTGTATCAAAATCTCTTCACTTGCGCTTGTTCCATTCAATGCCTTAGCTTTAACGACATTCTTCCCAAGTTGTGTAATTTGAAGTCTTGTACCGTTGCACAATCCTGCAGGTTGGTCAATGTTCCTTATTAACATAACAGGTACACCAATTTTCAAATCCATTTTATGATGAGGAAAGCCAGAGCATTTAATTGCATTCAGGTATTCTATGTCATATAAGTCTGCAAAGCTTTCATTTGCATTGTCGACATGATTTATAGAATCAATCGAAGTATCTTGCATCGCATCTCCTGGCAACAAAGAGAAAATGTAGTCATTCAATGTGTCGACACTCTCTGTTGTTGGTGTTAGGATTGACCTACTATGCAAGTAATCTTTGTCAAATAGGCGCTCAATTAAATTTGGATAGGTAGATTTAACGATACAGTTAATTAGATTACAATCATCGTGAAGCAAAAAATCTTCTGGAATAACGACGTCTGCAATACCATCGTGTGGTAATCCAATGTCTCCATCTCCTACAAGTAACAACCATTCTGAAAATGATTTTATTTTTTGTTGGTCAATTGGATCGTTGGAAGACTTGACCTCATGTTCCTTGTTAATCGCAAAGTAATTTGCAATCATTCCATAGATAAGAAACGTTGATTGTTGCATCTACAATCTCTACTCGCCCACTTTTCGGTATGACCAGAAGGATTTGCCTAAAGTCACCACCCATGACGACACATTTTCCTCCAAATATGGAATTGCTCTTCAATAAGTCCCTCAACGTTCTATCAACAGCCTCACACAATGTTTCTTCACCATGGGCGCTTCATCCCAAATAATGATGTCAGGAGCTTTTAGTAAATTTGTCATTGGCGATTGATGAGAAATAGAACAAATGGAGTCTTCATTGACGTTAATAGGTATACAAAACCTAGAATGTGCGGTCCTACCGGATGGTAGTAGAGTTGCAGCTATTCCACTTGATGCTACATTTAGTATGATTCCCCCATTTGATCTTACTGAAGCTGTCGATGCATTCCATATAAATGTTTTTCCAGTTCCACCAAATCCATGCAGAAAGAAAAACCCACCTTTCATTGAAGAAACTGTTGGAAATTATGCCCTAGGGGCAAGTCATTCTCCATTTAGTTATCACTTCATTTGCATGTTTACAATGATAGCTGATCCCTGGATATATCTTATAGATTATCCTAAATGTCCCTGGTCAGTCATCTACGCGGGAGCGAAGATGAAATAAGACTAGTATGACTTTGATGAGTATGGAGATACGTGTCAAAGTCATGGGCACTTGTAAGAGTACCATGTACTGGACCGACCCACTATGAGAAAGCTACATGGACTAAGTCATAAGCTTTTCTCATGTATAACCGCGTCACAACGCCCTATGACTGAGATCATCATGGATTCCTACATGATGAGTCAACATTCTTTGACCTAGTCAAAAGTCACCTTTGAATAGGGTGATGATAAAGGCTTGGATCGGGATCAGTGGTTCTCATGGAGAGGAATGTGAATGGTCAAGATGGAATTTGTCCCTCACATTAGTAGAGAGATAATCTTTGGGCCCCTCGATGAGTGAGTCTAAGAAATGTACGGCCGTCCTGTGATGGAAAGAAGTTTCCATTTCACTTATTAGACTACTCGAGAATCGAGAAAGTAATGGTCAAGAAAAGGAAGTTGACATTATCCATGCCTCATCCTTGACCAAATTATCGCGTGACAAAAGGGATGTGACATGGTTATACGATAGGTTGTATCGTGTCATCGATCCCCATGTGAATTGGGTAGTCGCAATGTCTTGCTAGAGACCGCTTGCGACTTGTGGGCTGATCTGATGTACTTTGCCAATCTCATATGGGCTGCGGGGTCGCACACAAGAATAGCCCAACACGAGCAAAAGTGTCAGATTCATTGAATCTTAGATACGTCTAAGATTTAATGAATCTTTGTATTTATTTGGGGTGAATATTATGTATATTAATATTATATATATTAATATAATATAATATATATTATATTAATTCGAAATTAAATAATGATTATTATATTATTATATAATATTTGTTTAGTATTTAATTTATTTGATAAATTAAATATCTAAGACAAATAGAGATATTGTATCTCATGTTTTAATTTTCGAATAAAGATATCATATATCTATTTGATTTAAATTGAGATATAGTATCTGATTTAATTAAATAGATGGATATGATTTCTCGGATTTAATTTATAGAGATAAATTAAATTAGAAGGCTTTTGATTCGGATTAAATAAATATATTAGATTAGATCTATTAGATAGATTTAATTAATATATATTTAATCAAAGATTCAAAACTCAAATTTCAGATCTGGCTTTTAATTTGGATTAAATAAATAAATTACATTAGATCTATTAGATAGATTTAATTAAAATATTTTAATCCAGATTTGAAATTTGAAATTCAAAATTAATGAGGATTAATTTCAAATATAATACGATCGGGTTTGAGAAAAGCGCGGGACATTCAGTCGGGCGTATTAGAAAGCCGCGAGAAACCCTAGAGCAAATAGAGACGCGAGTTTTGAAGGCGCTAGCACGCCGCCGCAATCGTGTTCGAAAGTTGTTCGTGTGGATACCGGTAGAGGGGAGGAGATTCGCGGAGTCTGCTCCTATTG
This sequence comes from Acacia melanoxylon, assembly GCA_019022615.1. Lineage (NCBI taxonomy): Eukaryota > Viridiplantae > Streptophyta > Magnoliopsida > Fabales > Fabaceae > Acacia > Acacia melanoxylon. Next base: position 1,015,004 of record JAFJYJ010000072.1, read on the forward strand.
ATCGGAGAAGGTAGCCCACGTGTTCAAATCGAAAGAAAACGGCGAGATTTTCGTATACGGTATGATTCGGACTCTTTAACCTTGATCTAAACGCGGTTGAGCGATCCTCTTTGGGATTCGTAAAAGTTTTATAATTCCGCTGCGTGTATGGATCCCAACAGTGGTATCAGAGCCAGGTCAACCGAGCGTTTAAATTGAGTTTTTCTATATGCGAATACATGTGATGTATATATGGTTTAACCAAATCTTTATATGAAAGAAACCGAATCTTTGTATGCAAGAATTAGAATCTTATATGCTTTAAAATACGCGTTAGGGTTTAAAACCAAGAATCAGATTTTTGGCTGATTTTGGAACGTTCAGATCAATGACTATACGGTCTTTGCAATTCCAGTTGCAATATCGAATTACAATTCAGATTGCAATTTGGAATTGCAATTCGAATTACAATAATTGCAATTTCGAATGAAATTGCAATTCAAAAATAATAATAATGATATATTATATAATTATATAATATAATTTAAATTAGAGAATTTAAGATAATATATGTATTATATAATATAATATAAATTAGAAAATTTTAATCATGAATTAAAATATATTCTAATTTACCTTTCAAAGTGTTGTTTGGGTATGGTGAACAATATGGCTCTAGATTTTACAATAGTTGTAAATTTAAATATGGCTGCTTGAGCCATGCCTCTCTCTCTCTAAATAATCTTCATGTACATTCTCTTCTCATCTCACTCCCCTCGAATGTTAAACGAGGTTTCCAATGATGTAGTTCTCTTTTATTATTTAGAGAAGTCCTCCCATTGGCTTGAGAGGATTTTAAGTTAAGTATGAGCCATGTTGTGTCACAATTTTAATTATGTTTTGATTTAATCATTGCATGATTAATTTATAATTTTATTATGATTTGATTAGATCACTCATAATTAATTTAGAGTTTTAATTGTGAATTGATTAGATCACTCATAATTGATTTAGAATTTTAATTAAGATTTGATTAGATCACTTCTAATTTAGAGATTATATGAGATACAATAGTGATTGCATTCATATAAGTAGAATTAATAGGATTAATTAGGATAGAATTAATCTTATATCAATATACCCTCTAAATAAAATCTTAAGTCATAAATGCCATCAATAAATGAATACTTGTCAAAACCTCGATCACCCATTTGTATGTTCCACCAAAGTGGATGCATTTGAGTTATCTTGGTGAGACAAGAGTGAGTAATGGTGATACTCAACATTCATTATTGTCCTGACTTAATTGAGATTATCAAAACGGTTTTGGATCTCAAGGCATTAGATGGGATTAAACATGCCACCTCATATGATGATTGAATTCCATAAAGATCTAAGAGTTACATGTGATGTAATTGGCAAAGGGATTGCCTACCTAAATAACTTAATTTTAAGCGTCACCAAAGCGGACTTAAATTTAAGCCAAATATGGATCTTAGCCCACTAATTATAATGAGGGTTGTTAATTAAGTGGGAGGTTATTAATTAAACTTTGCATAACTTTTTAGTTGTAGAATCATGTAGTATAGTAACACCGCAACACCATCAATGCGATCGGTCCTTGAGAAGGACGAACTCGATGAGACAAACTTTCTTGAACTGTTTAGGAACCTAAGCGTTGATCCTAAGCATGAAAGAAAGGAGTATCTCATTGATCAACCCATTCACGACGAGCACGGCTGCGATCCAAGAGCTTAGGCGATGCTTATTCGAAGCATAAGGATGACTCGTGGATGCGGGATGCGATGCTTGCCACTATACTTCCGAGACCTCAAAATGATGCGGAACATATGGAAGCTCTCGAGATGATTGCTCATCTCAAGGAAATGTTCGGCAACGAAGGCAAGGCAAGAGAGGTATGAGACCACTAAGGCCTTACATTTCTGCAAGATGGCTGAAGGTGTATCAGTTAGCCCTCATCTTTTGAAGATGAAAGGCTAAATTGATCACCTTGAGAGACTGGGATTTCCCATGAGTCCAGAGTTAGCTACAGATATGATCTTGAACTCACTCCCGGAAATTTATGACCAGTTTGTCATGAACTACGATGAACAACATGGAGAAATCAATTTCTGAACTGCATGGGATGCTCAAAACAGCTGAGCAGAGCATTAAGAAAATGCCCACTGACCTTTGTTTTGATGGTTGAAAAGGAAAGGGTATGAAAAAGAAAGGCAATGACAAGAGATGGGGTAAAGGCTCATCGGTAAGACCAATGAGTCAGACAAGCCTGAATCTAAGCCGGCAGCCAAGAAGGCAAAGCCTCCGAAGGATGGGGTCTGCTTCCTCTGCTATGAAATTGGTCATTGGAAGAGGAATTGCAAACTCTACCTTGAAGATCTGGAAAAGAACAAGAAGGATAGCGGGGCTATCATTCAGGTATTTATGCCATAGATATTCACTTTTCTACTTCCTCTACATGGGTATTCGATACTGCATGTGGTTCTCACATTTGTATAAATGTGTGGGACTCAAGGACAGTAAAAAAAAATTGAATGGACAAATCTATGACATAACTACTAAAAGGATCAAGTCAAATGATTTGAATCCGACCTACCTATGGCATTGTCGTCTGGGCCATATAAATGAGAAACGCATTTCGAAACTCCATCAACATGGATTTACGAACTCATTTGATTTTGAATCATTTGATACATGTGAATCTTGTTTATTGGAAAGATGACAAAGGCTCCTTTTCTTGGACACAGTGATAGGGCCACCGATTTATTGGGCCTTATACATACTGATGTGTGTGGACCAATAAATACTTCTGTCAGAGGAGTTCACTTGTACTTCATTACACTTACAAACGATTTTAGTGGATATCGATATATATGTCTAATGAAACATAAGTCTGATTTTTTTTTTGAAATGTTCAAAATATTCCAAAATGAAGTACAAAACCAGCTTGGCAAAATAATTAAGGTACTTCGATCTGATCGGGGTGGTGAATATTTAAGCCAAGAGTTCGTTGACCATCTTAGGAGTTGTGGGATCATCTCACAACTTAGTCCTCTAGGAACACCTCAATGGAATGGTGTTTCTGAGCGGAGGAATCGAACTCTATTGGATATGGTTCGATCTATGATGAGTCAAACGAGATCTTGACCTTCCTTTTAGGGGCCATGCCCTAGAAAGCAGCATTTGCGTTCACACTAAGTCACGTTCGTCAAAGGCGGTTGAAAAGACACCATATGAGATATGGTGGGAAGAAACCCGGTTGTCCTTTCTTAAAAAATTTGGGATGTGAGGTTTACGTTAAACCGCAAGCCTCCGATGAATTATCATCGAGATCCTCAAAATGTCTTTTGTGGGGTATCCTAAGGAAACTAAAGGATACTATGTCTACAATCCCACCGATCACAAAGTGTTTGTCATTCGGAATGGTATCTTTTTGGAAAAAGAGTTTATCTCTAAAAGAACCAGTGGGAGTAAAGTGAACCTCAAAGAAGCTCGAGAGTCACAGGACAATGTAGAATCACGAGATGGAAACCGGAAGACTCACAACAAGTTGTTGAGCCTACTCCGATAACACAAGGCCCACGAAGGTCCGATAGATCACGGCTACGGCCTCGAGAGATATGGATTTCTGATCACTGAAAGTCGTGACGTTTTGCTCATTGAGCAGAATGAGCCAACTACCTATCGAGAGGCCGTGGTGGGACCAAACTCCGAATGATGGCTTAATGCCATGAAGCCTGAAATGCAACCCATGTGTGACAATAAGGTTTGGACCTTAGTCGATCGACCTGAAGGTGTAAAAACCATTGGGTGCAAGTGGGTTTTCAAAGAGAAAACTGACATGGATGGCAAAGTAAATATCTTCAAGGCATGACTGGTTGAAAAAGGATTCACTCAAACTCATGGTGTGGACTATGATGAAACCTTTTCCCCAGTTGCAATGGCCAAATCAATCAAAATCCTTCTTGCCGTTGCATCATATTATGAATATGAGATATGGCAGATGGACGTCAAAACAGCATTCCTTAACGGAAAGCTGCTTGAAGATGTGTACATGACACCACCTGAGGGTTTTGTTCGTCCAGAGGACTCTGGTAAAGTATGTAAGCTTCAAAGATCCATTTATGGATTGAAGCAGGCATCTCGGAGCTGGAATCGTCGTTTTGATGAAGTAGTCAAAAAGTTTGGATTCATTCAAAACATCGATAAACCTTGTGTTTACAAGAAAGTTAGTGGGAGCATAGTTGTATTTCTAGTGCTTTACGTTGATGACATCATACTCATTGGGAATGACATTCCTACCTTGAAGAGTGTCAAGTCTTGGTTAGGAAAGTCTTTCTCAATGAAAGATTTAAGCGAAGCCTCTTATATCCTAGGGATCGGGATCTATAGAGATAGATCCAAGAGGCCGATAGGCCTAAGTCGGAGCACATACATAGATGAGATCTTGCATAGGTTCGGTATGCGGGATTCTAAAAGGGTAACATGCCCATGTCTCATGGCATCCATCTCAGTAAGGATCTGTGTCCTAGTACACAAGATCAAAGAGATCGCATGAGTAAGATTCCATATGCCTTGGCCATTGGATCTATCATGTATGTCATGTTATGTACTCGATCGGATGTGTCAATTTGCCTTGAGTATGACCCGAGATATCAACAAGATCCGGTAAAGGTCATTGGACTGCTTTGTCAAGAATATCCTTAAGTGCTTAAGAAGCACTAAGGGATTATTCTTGGAATTTGGTGGTTTGGGAGATGAGCTACGTGTAACTGGTTACACGGATGCGAGTTCAAACCTGACCAAGATGATTCAAGATCGCAATCGGGATAAGTATTCTGTTGAATGGTGGTGGGTAATTTGGAAGTGCTCTAAGCGGAACAACGTAGGCGATTCTACAACAAAGGCGAGTAGATAGCAGCATTGGATGCAGCTAAGGAGGCCTTTTGGATTGGAGAGTTCATTAAAGAACTAGGAGTGGTTCCTACCATCTCAAATCCAATAGACTTATTCTGTGACAATAGTAGCGCTATTGCGCAGACTAAGGAGCCTAGGTCACATCAAAGGACCAAGCACATACTCAAGCGATTTCATCCTATCAGAGAAATCAATGATAGAGGTGATGTAAAAGTATGCAAAGTACAAGGAGAAGGCAGTGATGTTGATCCTCTTACTAAGCCACTTGCACAAGTGAAACATGAGCGTCATGTTAGGGTAATTAATGATTGCACCTAGTGCAAGTGGGAGTCTGTTGGAAATTATGTCATAGGGGCAAGTCATTCTCCATTTAGTTATCACTTCATTTGCATGTTTACAGTGATAGCTGATCCCTGGATATATCTTATAGATTATCCTACATGTCCTCAGTCGATCATCTACGCGGGAGCGAAGATGAAATAAGACCGATATGACTTTGATGAGTATGGAGATACGAGTCAAAGTCATGGGCACTTGTAAGAGTACCATGTCTTTGGACCGACCCACTATGAGAAAGCTGCGTGGACTAAGTCATAAGCTTTTCTCATGTATAACCGCGTCACAACGCCCTATGACTGAGATCATCATGGATTCCTACATGATGAGTCAACATTCTTTGACCTAGTCAAAAGTTACCTTTGATTAGGGTGATGATAAAGGCTTGGATCGGGATCGGTGGTTCTCATGGAGAGGAATGTGAATGGTCAAGATGGAATTTGTCCCTCGCATTAGTAGAGAGATAATTTGGGCCCCTCGATGAGTGAGTCTAAGAAATGTACGGTCGTCTTGTGATGGAAAGAAGTTTCCATTTCACTTATTAGACTACTCGAGAATCGAAAGTAATGGTCAAGAAAAGGAAGTTGACATTATCCATGCCTCATCCTTGACCAAATTATCGCGTGACAAAAGGGATGTGACATGGTTATACGATAGGTTGTATCGTGTCATCGATCCCCATGTGAATTGGGTAGTCGCAATGTCTTGCTAGAGACCGCTTGCGACTTGTGGGCTGATACGATTGGTGGCTGCCAATCTCATATGGGCTGCTTGGTCGCACACAAGAATAGCCCAACACGAGCAAAAGTGTCCAGATTCATTGAATCTTAGATACGTCTAAGATTTAATGAATCGTAAAGTGAAAATAATTTGTATTTATTTGGGGTGAATATTATGTATATTAATATTATATATATTAATATAATATAATATAAATTATATTAATTCGAAATTAAATAATATAATAATATTAAATTGTTACGGTCCGGCCGGGCGGCCCATATGTGTGAACGGCCCAACACGGGCCATATCATATATCCGAGAAGACCTACAATCCATCGAATCTATTCTATCTAATATTAATAAGATATGATAGATCACACGGTTAGGATATCAAAGCAAGCCCTATAAATATAAGGGCACGACACTAAGGTGCACACGTTCTAACTCAAACCTAGTAAATTCTATATCGTGCACATCCCCACTTGACACATCCCCTTCCCCCAAGGCGAATAAGTCTATAGTGTACGGTGATCTCGACTCCTCCGGTATTTCTACCCCATAGAGTTTCTTGGTGGAGCATATTGATCCAATATCAAAGCTTTAGCCCATCGGGCTACAAATCTGGTTCCAGACCAGAACATTGGCGCCGACCGTGGGGACCGTAAATTTCGATCCCCATGACCACTGATGGCAAACACGAGAAGTTGCAATCGGAACACTCAACCTGCAAATCCACCACAGGTTGAAGGTACTCAGAATAATCATGCTCAACAGCCACCAGTGGGAGCCCAGGAGGGGAACCTCTCGGATACGGCATCCTCCCCTCCGATAGTTCCCAAACGTCATAATTTAGCTACGACGGAGGTTTCGGTCCAGAATCCGACGTCGTCCTCTGCGAGCGCGGGAATCAGTTCGAGACGCATGGAAAATAACGAAGTGCTCTAACCTCCAGCGCCAAGAAGACCTCGAGAATCACACGGCAGATCATGGAGGACCGGTTTAACAAATTTGAGTTGTTAATCGGAAACCGAGAGCGGAGACACGCGGGGAGGATGGGAAACCGAATCCTCGGATACAAGCAGTCCGTCCCCGGGTAAACGTCCGAGGCAAGAACGCCGGGACAAAAGCCGATTTCCTCGCAGGACAGGACCAGCTCGGTCCTCATGGCGCGCCAGGTAGGGCATCCGAGAAATGATTATTATATTATTATATAATATTTGTTTAGTATTTAATTTATTTGATAAATTAAATATCTAAGACAAATAGAGATATTGTATCTCATGTTTTAATTTTCGAATAAAGATATCATATATCTATTTAATTTAAATTGAGATATAGTATCTGATTTAATTAAATAGATGGATATGATTTCTCGGATTTAATTTATAGAGATAAATTAAATTAGAAGGCTTTTGATTCGGATTAAATAAATATATTAGATTAGATCTATTAGATAGATTTAATTAATATATATTTAATCAAAGATTCAAAACTCAAATTTCGAATCGGCTTTTAATTTGGATTAAATAAATAAATTACATTAGATCTATTAGATAGATTTAATTAAAATATTTTAATCCAGATTTGAAATTTGAAATTCAAAATTAATGAGGATTAATTTCAAATATAATACGCTGATCGGGTTTGAGAAAACTGACGGGACATTCAGTCGGGCGTATTAGAAAGCCGCGAGAAACCCTAGAGCAAATAGAGAGACGCGAGTTTTTGAAGGCGCTAGCACGCTGCCGCAATCGTGTTCGAAGCTGTTCGTGTGGATACCAAAGAGGGGAGGAGATTCGCGATGAGTCTGCTCCTATTGATCGGAGAAGGTAGCCCACGTGTTCAAATCGAAAGAAACGCTGAGATTTTCGTATAAGGTATGATTCGGAATCTTTAACCTTGATCTAAACGCGGTTGAGCGATCCTCTTTGGGATTCGTAAAAGTTTTATAATTCCGCTGCGTGTACGGATCCCAACAGAAACAGCACCCATTATCTCATCAAACACCTGCTTTTGCTCAACAGTCATCAACCGCTGCAACCTTTCTAATTCTTTTCTTTCCTTTAGCTTGTTGTAGTTTAGTTCTTGAAGAATTAACTGGTTTGAAATATCAAAGATGTTATCTGTATCAGGTGTAGGAAGTGATGGATAGTCGTTTAGACTCCTGCCATTACGTAGCAAGAGTTTTTCAATAAGAGATAAGCCTGCAGCTTCTTTATCGGCGGATGATATCTGCAAATCTTAGTCAAACAATAAAAGGTATTTAAAAACATGTGATATAAACAAATAATAGACATATATAATAATACGTGAACGTGTTGATACATGAATATTTTGAATTCTATTATGAATTGTTGAACATGCATTCGTAGCCATATTTGAATTACTTAACTATTAGTAGATATATTTATCTTGAAATGTTATAATGCACAACAAAAATAACAAAGTACAAGTACAAATTATAAATAATCAAATACCTGGAAAACGATTGTCACCATGACTAATATGTAACAAGTATTCACAAATTATAATTGATTCCCCTTTTTCTTTCTCTATCTGCTGAGGCTGAGGACTACTTTTCTTCTTCTCTTGCCATTTATTTAGCAAAAATTCTATTAATTCCTTAAAATTCAATTTTGAGGTAGTTTTTTCATTTATATCTCAATTAAGACTCAAAATATAACCAGGAAATTATCTCTACCTTTCTTTATCTCTGAGGATTTCTCTTGAAATTTTGGGCATAGTTTCCAAATTACCTTTTTGTCCAAGTTCATGGGCTTGTAACTTTCATAAATTACTTTTCTGCCCAATCCCTAGACATTAGGCATAAAATGTTACCTTAGGGTGCACTGCTACAAAAAACAGATATGACGTCCCCAAAAGACGTTTTTTTTTTTAAAAAAACAGTAAGTAAAAAATAAAGGGGGTGACATTTTTATAATTATGTGAAGGCTTTTAGCGTTCTAATTATTTAAAAGGACGCCAAAAGTAACTTTTGACGTCTTAATTTAAAATTGAGACGCCAAAAGAAGAGACTTTTGGCACCTAATTAAAATTTAGGATGTCAAAAGTGAACCCTGCCGCTACATCTAGCGCCAAAAATACTACTTTTGGCGTCCGAAAATTAATTTAGGATGCCAAAACCAGTATTTTTGGCGTTCTAAAATGATTTTAGGATGCCAAAAGTTGTATTTTTGGCATTCTATGTTGAGTTTAGGACGCTAAAAATACTCCATCACACCCCCCAACGCCCCTGACCTATTCTCTCCTTATGTCATTTCATATTTTTTGATAAGCGCACGCTTCTCCTTCTTTCCTCTGAACCTTCATTTCGATCACGCTTCTCCTTCTCTCCTCTAGAAATTCCAACACTCCCCGCTCCCCGAGGCCTTCACCTTTTTCTCTCGTCCGCCGTCTCCCTTCTTCGTCGACCATCCATCTCCCACCTTCCAACCCTAGTCTATACACCCTCCAATATCCTACCAGCATCACCTATCCCTTCTCTGTCGACTATCGTGCTCGTCTTCCTCCTCATCTTTTTCCGGTGATGCAAACCTCTGTGTCCTCTTTCACTGAAATCGAACTCAAATCCAAGCTAAAAAAGGAGGACGATAGGGCAAAAGGGCTTGATCCCGGACCAGGCTCCACTCAAAGCGATGGATGACTATTACTCTTTTCCCTACGGCCGAGTGAGCAGCTATTCTTTAATCAGGTTGTAAACCTCCAGTATTCCTCTTGCCTATGGTTTCTTTGATTCTGTTTCATGATTTTCTTTGTAGCTTTTGGATCTGTAGTTTTTTTTTTTTTTTTTTTATTTTGAGTTGATTTTGTTATTAAGGATACATCATTTGATTTTCAATTTTGGATCCGATTGAATGGAATGTAGATGGAATTATTGTTTGATAGCTTCCAACGTGGTTTGGGGTTTTTATATATATATATATATTAAAAAAAAGCTTATGGCGTCCGAAAAAATTTAGGACGCCATAAGCCTGGTCTATGGCGTCCCAAAAAAAATTAGGAGCCTTAAGCTTCAACTTTTTATGCCTCCTAGATAGGCGTCCCGACAAAATAGGACGTAAAAAGGGAAAAAATAGGACGCAAAGAAGCTTTTTTGTAGTAGTGGTGTTTACTACTAATATCTTATTTGGCCTTTGTCTAACCTTACTAATTTCACCAAAATTCTTTTTCACTGTGACCTTCAAAAGGATGATGAAATAGATATCCATCAAATCCGTTCCAATGAAGATATAGTAGATTTACTTACCAAGTCTCTTCTTGGTGCAATCTTTGGAAAGCTTATCCACGACATTGATTGGTCTTTGCAGACTCAGAAATCTCTACTGATGACGTCAAGAGGGGAAGTCAATACACGTTGTACTCTTTTCCCTCATCTGTATTTTGTTCCAACAGGTTTTCGTAGAAGTTTTTAATGAGTCAACACTAAATAGTGTATCAATGAATGTTGTACTTTTTTTACCAGGTTTTTGTCCCACTAGAGTTTTTTTAGGGAAAGTTTTTAATGAGCCACATTCATACATAATAGACATCAAGGGAGAGTGTTATGAATATAATATTTGTGTGGATGTCCACATATCTCTGTTATCTAATAGTATCTCTAGTATCTTACAATTATCTTTGTTTTCATTAAATATGTAAACAATAGATATAGATTCTATTGAGATTGTAAACCTATGCCCATAAACAGAAGGCATGTATTATGTACTAGACTCATTGAATTATGAATAAGAATCATTCTTCCTTGCTCCCATATTCTCTCTTTCTCAAATCTTTCTCTTTATTTGTAACATAAACACTACAAAAAAATGCTGGATCTCGGACAGAATTACCGACGGAAAAACGTCCATCGAAAATTACCGATAGAATTATTTGTGACAAAAATTACCGACTGAATTATGTCTGTAATTTGATTTGCGACGGACAAAATTCCGATGGTAATGTCTGTTGCCACTATTTTTTCTGTAGCAAACCTTTTTTTTATCATAAATCCAATTACTGACAAAATTTCGTCGCAAAGCAAATTACCGGCAGAATTCTATCGGCAATCCGGCATTTTTTTGTAGTGAAATAAATTAAAGTGACGAGAAATAATCAGAGAAATTTCCATGAATCATCTGAAGAGGAAAAAGATGAAAGATGAAATTAAAATAGGAATGGAGATAGAAAATAAAGGGCATTCAAGAAAATTGTAGGAAGCTGGATTAATAATATTTCTTACCTAAAATGCCACTGTCTGCAAAATGTGTGAAAACATTAATTAATAAATTTTATCAAATAAAAATAATTATGGAAAAAAAAACATTAGGAGATATCAATTTTGAAATCCTTTTAATTTCATCAAATTTTGTGTCATGGCCCTGAAAATAAAATAGCATAATCATTTCCTTTTTTTTTTTTTTTGTTAATTTCTTATCTTTGTTGTTATTGTTTCAATATAATATAAAATAATTATTAAGTCCATAATTAAATCTTATTTATTTATTGTAAATTTCTAACAAAAGTTAATTGGAAGGTAAAAACAGAAAAAGTTAATTGGTAGTCTAGTAGAAACTTGTTTTGTTGTTGTTGGTTTTACAATTCCAAATCCTTTGTGTGCAAAGGGGTATTTTTATTTTGTTTTGCTATTTTGAAATTACCAAATCCTTTGTCTCTGTATCTCAGCGAGAAATATAAGTTTCCTTCTCTAGAAAATATTAGACGAGATGTGCATATGTAAATATAAATTCAGAATATATAATTGACCTGAAAATTTTGAATGGGAACAGATTATTAAAATCTATGATCACTTTTCAAGAAGTCACAGGTATTGAGAATTCCAGCATTATGGCTGATGGCTTGGTACCTAAGTCAAAACCATCTATACCTCAAGGCCAAGTACTACGACCTTTGTTGCAGGAAAAGAATATCTATCTTCATGACCATATTCCTGAAGGTCAGAACCATCAACTAGTTGTGAGACCATTGATATTGTTGAAAAGGAAAAGAAAGTTCTTGAACTAAAGCTTGAGGAAGTGAAAGAGAATATCCATAGACTTGATTGTGAGCTTGACCCCCAAAATAATTCTTTAATAAAAAGATTTGACACAAGTTGTCAATTAATTATAGAAAAGCGACAAATGTTGTGTTGATGTTTTTGTTCACATGACCTAAACCCGCTATAAGTAAACAATATGCATCAAAAGTGAATTAACATGTTTATATATTTGTTCTTCTCGCTTGTTCTTTTTTTCCCCCAACAAGAAAACTCATTGAAAAGAAAAATCAGAGTACAATGTCTGTAATAGAAGCAAAAACTGACTATGTTAGTTGATCAATACATTATTAAGCACAACACATCAACCACTTTACTTAAATTAAACTGAATGCAACAATTTCTTCACCTACTGATGATATGCCCTAAATGCAACTGGAATTTTCTGCACTCCAGGATGATCTCCACGTCTTTTAAAAATTGAAAGTACTATGTAAAACAAGATTCAATGGGTCGGTGGGGAAAAATCAACATAAACTTTGCACCGTGAACTTCAAGGAAGATCTCTTAAGAAAATAAACTTCTAATACATCAGCAACTGGCATAATCATGTGTATTTAATTCATTCTCCTCTACAAATGACATGGAAAAGTAAGCAACTGGGAATTGCTTCACTTTGCTTCCCTCTCACGATATAAAACCATTGTTATACTTATACCCATAATTCATACACAAACTACTATATCGTTATATATTCATATGTGAAAAAACAGAGCAATTTCATATTTTAGAGAGGTCAAATAAAGCCTGCAACATTTGCTAGTCAAATATCTAAATTTGTCATTCTACGTAACATCTCTGGAGAGCATCAAGCCTTATAAGGACATAATGAAAAAATCCTTAGCAAAGTAAATATGCAACATACTTTTTAAGATATAGGCTCTTCATTGTGAATGTTGCCAACTGGTACAAGGCTTTCTACATAATCTAAAGCATAACAAACATGACTATGTGTGCAGATATTTAAATTTTAGGTTCTGTAGTAGCAGAGAGATTGGACAAAGATATAACAGTTTTTGGTTCAACGTGTGTAACAAGTCCAGGCCTTACATAAACAATGCTGGCAATTTCATTCCTCCAATGATAAATGGAAATAGTATGCCTAATTAAAAGGGGCCTACTATTATAAATCTTCGTCCAACTCCATTTCTTACCAGAAGCATCCATACCCTCTTCCATCACCCAAAAATCAATTGAAGAAGATTCAAAATTCTCCATCGAAGTGTGACAAAGTAAAGCAAGTTTCTTGTAATGCACAGTAAGCTTTAAAACGACTGAATGAGTTAAGGCAGGCAATGGCATCAATGTAAAAACTTCCATTGCTATGTCAAATGAAACTATTCTCTCCAATGAACCTAGCTTGGACACATACCTAAAGATAGATCCATTAGCAATCACATTATCCCAAAAATTCGCACACCCTCTAGGTTCCCAAATTCTATTTCCCTCCAAGAATCTGTTTTCAATGAATACACTCCCACTCTATGAATCACATAATCATATTCAACCAAAATTTTCACGATCTTATAATCATTACTAATAGCACTGAACCCAAATCCAAAATAAGCATCATCGTAAATAACTCTAGGCACACATCTGACCTCTCTTGTCACAGGATTTCACAAGGAAAGAGAAGAACACACTTATGCAAAGGAAGAGGATCGAACACAGATCAAGGCATTGCAGGAACCAATAATCGAAGCACGATACAAGTTACTCATAGAAGGGGGCTTCTGAACATCAAGGGCTTGCATCTCACAATCAAGCACAAATAAATTCAAAGGATCAGGTCCTTCCCGTTGGAAAAGAAGATGAGGATTTTGATTAGAGGAGCAGTGGAGGTGGTTTGCGATGAAAGACAGACTTTAGGAGATTTTTCCAATGTTGGGAGGCATATCGAAATCAGATTAGGGATTATATTACCTCTGATTCCTTGAACCAAACATACACTATAAGAGAATCACTTTTATTCTCTTCATTAGACTCGATATTAGTCATAATCTCTAATCTAACTTAGTCAAATAGATATATAAAAAAAGCACTTACAATTTTTTTAATCTAATTTTTAATAACTAAGTTTCAAAATCAAATGAATTTGTATTAATTCTATAAAACAGTTATTACTGAAGGATGTTTTAGTAATTTAAAATTAGTGGTTATGATGAGTCTTTTAATCATAGTATATAAGTGTGGAGTGAACCTATTATTATTATTGTATCAGATTATATTCTTCAAAGAAATAGATAAAAGTTTTCTCTCGAAGTCAAGGTGCAGGATCCTGATTCTATCACCTTTTTTTTTTTTTTGTTACAAAAAAGTTTTGGAGGGGTTCGACATCAGTCCCCCACCAAGGCCAGGGCACGGCCCGGGCTCCATGAGCACTTACTGGGGACTTACGAGATCGCCTACCAAAGGAGTCCCAGCGACGGTAGAGGGGATCAAACCCACGACCCAAGGGCCTAATCCTGGATCCCTTACCATCTGTCCCAACTCACATTGGCTCCTGATTCTATCACTTAACATGGCATCAAAGCCATTAATCCATATCCTACTGCTTTTTTGGACTCCACGACTTAGGAGAGAGCCCAATGTGTAGGAATCTCACCAGAAATGCGGAAGCGTATCGAACCGAGACGATGTAGAAAAAGATGAACCTTCATCGTTTTGATTACCTGGAAAGATGAGCGATCTAAAAGCTTCTTCTCGAACGGTCCAAGTCACGAACGGTCAAGTCCGCTCTATGATCGATCTTCCGGACTATCTTTCGAGGGGGATGAGATGGTTGTGTGGGCAACCGTTCGGATGATGAACGTACGCCTCTAGGGTTTTATTTACGATGAGAGCCTCCTTGTGAATTAGGTTTCTCAATGGGTGAAAGTAGGTTTATATACTACTACACCAAGACCTAACCCTAAACCCCTAAAGGGGCATAGGGCTCTTGGGCTATGGTCTCACTTAAGCCCAATTGGGCTTAAGTGACCAAAGAGCATATATTCCAACAATCTCCCACTTGCTCTTTGAGATACAAAACTTGAGCTCGTAAACCCAAGACCATGTAGCCCTTAAGCCATCATTATCGATAATTTACCCCATCCCTTGTTTTGAGCTAGCACAGGGATCTATCATTTGTCATTTATCGAGGCTCATGATAATCTGTGAAGATTATCTAGTTCGGTGCTACTCCACTAAAAGCCCGAATGTGAACTCCAAGATTAATGACAATTATAACACGAATATGCATTACCCCTTTATAAAATGTCTATAATTTGATTGATTAGTTTTACGTAACTCAATCAATTATTTATTCCCTTGACTATGATAGTTTCTCTAATGGATTACATGCACTGGCCAGTGTCTTCAATATCCAAGTACCGAAACATATCAAGTGGACATTTCCTATAAATTCCATATTGTTTATCTCATAAACACCGATAACCAAAAATTCTCAATCCCAAAATACCAAGTTATTGGCCGTCATATAGATCAAACCTCACATGTTGGTAAATCAAAGAATGAAAACTATTTGACTACCTATTTAAAATAAACTCGGGATTAAGAGCAACTACATGACTATAGTTATCGGAGATTTGATTCCTTATGAGAAAGAGCAACCTTAATCAAATCTCTCCTTGATCCATTCAATGTAAGTATTAACTCACACAAATATTTTATAATGATTCGGACAAAACCATTTCATAAAATATTGCAGCCTAAATAAAGTGCCCAACTTAATTTAATAGATGTGAAGCTATTCATCAATTGTGAGTACCTATGACCATGTCCTCTATGAACGTATCCATATGATCATATACTCCACAATTGATCCGGACCTTTAAGTCGTAAATAGTGTGCGAAATTTAAATGAAAAACACCTCATTTATACCATTCGAGAAAAAATTGCAATGTCATAATGTCTTGCTCAAAGAGCACAAAATAACAAAATGAAATTTCAACTTCCTAAAGCTTATAGCAAAACGGAATCCTCCAAAGACCCATAAATGTAACATGCCTCTCAAACACACGTTCGTGCAAACTCTTAGTAAAAGGGTCAGCAAGGTTCTTTTCTGATGCTATCTTTCTTTGCTACTTACTCAGCCTCTGTGGCAGAGTCAGCCACACATGATTGTTTTACACTTCTCCAACAAATGGCACCGCCATTATGGGTGTACACATATTCCGAGGTGGATTTACTTGAGTCAATATCTCCTTGGAAACCTGAGTCCGTATAACCAATGGTTTCAAGACTCTCACTAGAATAGACCAACATATAATCTCTCGTTCTCCGTAGGTACTTGAGTATATGTTTGACCGCTACCCAGTGTTCCTCTCCAGGATTAGATTGGTACCGGCTTACTACTCCCACTCGCATAACGAGATATCCTGGTGCGGTACAAAGCATAGCATACATGAGACTACCTCTGCGGAAGCATAAGGTATCCTACTCATGCGTTCTCTCCGCTCGGGAGTTTTAGGAGATTGCTCCTTAGAGATGAATCCCATGCTGAAGGGTATCATTCCCCTCTTGGAATTCTCCATGCTAAACCTGGCAAGTATTTTATCGATGTATTTAGCCTGGGATAATGCCAAAACCCTATTCTTCCGGTCTCGCAAGAGTTTAATACCAAGAATATAATTGGCTTCCCCCAGGTCCTTCATAGCAAAATTCTTGCTCGGCCCAGGTCTTTATGCTTAATAATACCTCTGTATCATTTCCGATAAGGAGTATATCATCCACATAAAGTACCGGAAAAGATCTTGCGTCACCTTGGATCCTTTTTTATACACACGGCTTATCAGGACTTTTCTCAAAACCATAAGACGTAATGGCTTGATCAAATCTGATATTCCATGATCTGGACGCTTGCTTAAGTCCATAAATAGACCTTTGCAACTTGCATACCATATGTTCTTGCCCTTTGGCTATAAACCCTTTTGGTTGCTGCATATAGATCTCCTCTTCCAAATTTCCATTTAGAAAAGCAGTTTTGACATCCATTTGCCAAATCTCATAATCAAGATTTGTCGCAATGAGCCTAAGAGAATCCGGATGGATTTAAGCATGGCAACCGGCGAAAAGGTTTCTTCATAATCCACATGTTCTATTTGGGAGTACCCTTTTGCCACCAATCTAGCTTTGAAGGTTTCAACCTTCCCGTCCGATCCTCTCTTTCTCTTGTAAATCCACTTGCACCCAATGGGTCTTACCCCTTGGTGCATCTACAAGAGACCAAAGCGAGTTGGAATACATAGAATCCATTTCATGATTCATAGCCTCAAGCCATTCCGAGCATCAACATCTCCTAGTGCCTCGTCATAGCTTGTGGGATCATCATCTTCATCAATGATGACATCCTGATTTGACTCACCCAACAAGAGAAATCTTGTAGGTTTATGAATCAATCTCCCACTACGACTTTGTCTCACTTGATGTTGGGCATCTACAGGTGGGTCCATATTTTGTGGGTTAACAATTTCTTGATGAGGACTCTCATTAGGTGGATTAACAATTCGTGATTTTGTTCTTCCATACGTTCATCATTATGCTGAACTTCTGGTTCTATTTTTGGTTCCTGTGTTTGTTCGGGTATGTTTTCCATATTTTCCCCTCTTTGAACAATCACGGGAATAAATCTTTGGAACCGCGAGGAGGTGGCGGTGAAACTTGATCGAGACTAGCTCATCAAGAATAACCTTACTTCTTGGCTTATGATTTGCCATATAGTCCTCCTCTAAGAAAGTCGTGTGTGTGCTCACTATGACCTTCTTATCTTTTGGACTATAAGACAACCAACCTCTGGTTCCTTTAGGATAGCCTATAAACATGCATACTTCAGTACGCGAGTCCATCTTATCTGGTTATGTTGCAAGACATGTGCCGGAGCACCCCAAATCCGAATATGTTTCATGGTGGGCTTACACCCTTTCAACAATTCTATTGGTGTCTTTGAAACCGACTTGGACGGTGCTAAGTTAAATAGATACATAGCAGTTTCTAAGGCATATCCCCAGAATGAATCAGAAAGAGATGAATAACTGAGCATAGATCTTGTCATTTCTAAAAGGGTTCTTTTTCTCCTTTCAGCAACTCCATTCTGCTGGGGTGTCCTTGGAGAGGATAATTGTGAAACTATCCCCTCTTTGATCGGTAAGACCGAACTCTCCAGATAGGTATTCTCCCCCTCGATCAGATCGAAGGGTCTTAATTTGAACACCAAGATGCTTTTCTGCCTCAGCCTAGAACTCTTGGAATTTTCCAAAAGCTTCAGACTTGTGACGCATCAAGTACACATGTCCAAATCTAGAGTAATCATTAGTAAATGTGATGAAATACTGATACCCTCCTCTGGCTTGGACATTTATTGGTCCACATACATCAGTATGTACCAATTCCAGCTGAAGTGTGGCACGTTTTCCCTTGGCCTTGAAGGATCTCTTTGTCATTTTACCTTCTAAACAAGATTCACATATGCGGTATCGGTTCAAAGTTCGGGGATTTTAAAATCTCACTTTTGACCAAACCTTGTATCTGTTAGAGTTAATATGACCTAATCTCAAATGCCAAAGATAAGTTTCATTGGAAACTTTTCTTTTCTTTGATGAATTATTATGCTCAACATCTCTTAATTCAACATGATTAACTTCATGGGGAACAAGATTAAGGAAATAAAGACTATTAATCATTACACAGAACAAATAAAAGAAGATTTACTTCTTATTGAAAGCGAGGAATTAAACCGAATCTGTCAAAACATGTTTTTCCAAACAACTAACATAAATTAAATTCCTCTTAAATTTCGGAATAAATAAATAGTCTTCTAAAACCAAAATTCTGCAATTATCAAAAGATAAAGTAACTTGTCTCATTTTGCTAGTGCGGACACAAGCTCCCCATTTCCAAGCTTCAAAACTCTTTGTCCTTCACTTACGTGCAAGCTATGTTTGAACCACTTTTAAGAGTAACAAACATGGTTAGTGGCTCTGAATCAACGATCCATTTTTCATCGTAATTCTCCACTAAACAAGCCTCAATCACATGTAAATTACCCATACCTGGTTGATTCATCCGTGGGCAATTTTTCTTCCAATGCCCATTTTATCCGCACTTGAAGCACTTGCCTTTTGGCTGCTTCATTGCAACCGTTTTGGCAACCGGAATGCCTGATTTTTTCTTTTTCTTGTTCTTGTTCTTTCCTTGGGTTTCCCCTTAGGTTTCTGTAACTTTCACTAGCAAATAATGCACTGCCCTGCTTGACTAGAGACTATTCAGCACTCTCAAGCTCGTGCATCAGTTGAGTGAGGTCAAGATGCATCTTATTCATATTATAATTCATCTTGAATTGATTGAAGTATTCAGGCAGTGATTGTAAGAGAAGGTCAACTTTTAAATCTTGTTCAAATTTGACACCATGGTCATCAGCCCTCTTAAAGTTTGCTATCATTGTTAGACAATGATTCCGCACACTTCCTCTAGACATCACTGTCTTGGTGAGTGAATTCAGCGCATTTTGCCTAGCAGAGCTGCTAGACGTAGCAAACATGCCATCAAGAGTCGGAGCATTGTTGCTCCACTCTCAATCATGCTTACTTGCTCCACGAAGGACCGCGAGATTTGGCTAAAATATAGCGAACCGCTACATTCACCTTCTCCCATTTTTCCTTCTCTTGCTGAAATTTAGTCTGGATTGCCACAGACGCATCTGCAGCAGGATGCGCTGGCATAGGGGTAGTTAGAACAAAGTTGAGCTGTTCATATTGAAGAACAATATCCAAATTTGTTTTCCATTTTTTGTAGTTTGTACCATCCATAGGTTTTTGGCTCAAGATGGTAGCTAAAGGATTGAAAGACATTTTTCTGAAAATAAAGAAGAAAAAAAAATCACACTAATTACAAACTATAATTAACAACAAACAGATATTGCGCTAGTAGATTCTAATAACTACTATTCGTTTATTGTTTAACAATCCATTAGTTATCTTTACAAGGCGTACGATGGGCAAGATACTTGTAAAACTAATATTGTTATTTTGGGCCTTCGGTTCCATTGCCGAGCCTCGATGGGAGGGTTAACAATTTTACCAAAGTTGAATGTATTTAACCATTGTTTACTTTCAAAATTATCTTTAGTGTCTAAGTGTTGCCGACGATGGGCCGTACAAAACTTTACTAAAATTTTGAAAATATTAGGGTTTAATCTAGCGAAATCCGATTATCCTTATCCGATAGGGCTTCAGCGATAACCATTTCACTAATAAAACCCACAATTGGGGCCCGTAGGTTTTTGGCTCATCGCGAACCGGCTCTGATGCCAATTGTAGGAATCTCACCAGAAACGCGGAAGCGTATCGAATCGAGACGATATAGAAAAAGATGAACCTTCATCGTTTTGATTACTCGGAAAGATGAGCGATCTAAAAGCTTCTTCTCGAACGGTCCAAGTCACGAACGGTCCAAGTCCGCTCTATGATCGATCTTCCGGACTATCTCTCGAGGGGATGAGATGGTTGTGTGGGCAACCGTTCGGATGATGAACGTACGCCTCTAGGGTTTTATTTCGATGAGAGCCTCCTTGTGAATTAGGTTTCTCAATGGGTGAAAGTAGGTTTATATACTACTACACCAAGACCTAACCCTAAACCCTAAAGGGGCATAGGGCTCTTGGGCTGTGGTCTCACTTAAGCCCAATTGGGCTTAAGTGACCAAAGAGCATATATTCCAACACAATGAAAAAATTTGACAATATCAATCCAGGTGAACCACGGCCCGACGCACGAAAGGCGATTTTGAGATTTTATGCCCCTGCGCTCTGTGCAAAGAACCAAGTACGAGAGACGAAAGACGATCGCCGTCCTTCTCCCATCCAAGATTCACCCACAGTCAATCTGCCCCATGTAACATCCCAAATTTTTGGACCAGAAGGTTGGAAATAAAATTGAGATAAGAAGGCTTTTAGTCAATAGAGTCCAAAAGTCTTAAGCTTATCATGAGGAAAAGCTTAAGATAGTTATTAAAATTATTTTGGACCTTGAAAATTTTGGAAGATTATGAAATAATATTTTGAGGATATGAATATTATGGTGGAATTAATTATGAGAAATTTAGTCGGATAAATGTTAAAATTAATATTTGGAATTTTAAAGTTTGAATAATATATAATTGTGAAATTTTCCTTAAAATAACTATGAGAATAATTATTGGAAATTTAGGCTTATTTTTCCCTTAATTAATTTATTTTGGGAAAAAGAATAAATTCAAGTAAGGAATAATTTAGGCCTAAAAATTATGGAATTAATATTTTATGGCCTAGAGGAGTTAATTGGGAAAAGAAAATCTTTATATGGAATTAAGGATTAATTTATTTTCCATAATTGCAATTATATGAGTAATGGCCCTGAATTACAAATAAGGGGCTTGTAGGAAATCAAGTAGGAAATTTTTTAGTTTCACAACATATTCAGCCCATGAATAATACCCAAACCAATTTCATTGCTCTATTCCTTCTCTTCGACCCATACACCTGATGATAATGTAGCCTTCCAATTTTTTTTTTTTTGATACATATAAGTTTAGGAGAGGTTCGACATCAGTCCCCCACCAAGGTCAGAGCACGGCCCCGGGCTCTATGAGCACTTACTGGGGACTTACGAGATCGCCTACCAAAGGAGTCGTGTGACGGGCAGGAGGATCGAACTCATGACCCAAGGGCCTAATCCTGGATCCCTTACCATCTATGCCAACTCACATTGGTTGTAGCCTTCCAAAATTAACCCAATAAACTACTCCTTTCTTCATGCATTCCCATCCAGTCGGCCCAACACTCATCTCTCAGTCAGAGATACACACAAATCCTTTTATTCTATGCTCATTGAGAAACAACAAAACCCAAGCAAAGCCCAATACTCTTAAGCTTCTATCCGGCCCAAACCATATACGTAATAGAACCTATACAGCGCCTTTCTCTAATAACCATTCAGCCAGAACACGTGGAAACGCAGAAACGTAGCTAGCAAAAAGAAATCACAGCAGCATCTTTCACGCAAGTCACAGAGATCACACGAGATCATACTCCATTGTTTCTCCCATTCGGCGAAATGACAACCCAGTTCCATGCTTCTCAAGCACAACGCCCATATCCGCTGTGTATTCCTTCTCGATCTGTTCTTGCTTGCGTCGAACTGGACCCTTAATTCACTATATATATCCATTGCTCTTTGTTCTCAGCATTCGCATGCTTCAAACAATCGAGAGAGAGAGAGAGTCTGAGAAAGAGTGAAACCGTGAGAGGATAGAAAGAGAGAACCCAACTGTTTTGGTTGCTCTACGTCTAGTTCCAAAACGGGGGTTGAGTGTCAGTGTGGAACAAATCGTCCAAGCGTGAGAACAACTCAAGGTAACTCAACGGATCCCTTCTTTCTAGTTTCCCTATTAGACCAACGCAAGTTTCTGATTTGAAACCGTAGGATATAAGCTTTGCGTTTTGCTGCAATAGGATAATGAAACAGGGCTGATTACGTTGCTACATAAACTTTGCTGCTGAATGTATGAATATGGGTCGCTGATTTTACTGTTGAGGGTATATATAGATATATAATGGGAACCAAAAAGCTTACTGTGGGTGATATATATATATAACTTTACATTTGGGAAATAGGAGGAGTTTGCTGTCATATGAAACTAAGAACCTTGAGACTTACTTTTTGACATCGCTGCACACATATATTCATCTCAGGAAGTTTTGCTGATATATATGGGTTGCACACTCATATATATATATATATATATATATATATATATATATATATATATATATATATATATATATAGTTTTGAGTTGCTGCACATGTATTAAAAGAAACAACACGTTTACATAAGAAACAAAGCTTTGAAACTTGATTGTCATATAAATAAGTAACTGCAGCAAACTGTTGCTATTATATTTATTGCTGCATGTATAAGAACAAGAGAGAGGAAAACTCACGTGTATAGGTGTATATAGTTTAGAAATTAATAGAACTTGAATAAGTTTATATGCACAAGCTCGTGGGGGGTTGAGTTATATATATATATATATATGGGGAAACCAAAGCCTTACTGTATTTTGTTGGTATAAATATATGGTTGTGCATGATCTATGAAAAACAAAAAGAAAGCCTTACTGTGTTGTGTGTGTGTGTATAGTGATACACTTGGAATTGTCAGGAACACTATACTGTCGACTGTCGTGAATATAGATACTCTGGAAAGCCCTGAGAAATATTAAA
The DNA here is from genome assembly GCA_019022615.1 of Acacia melanoxylon. Lineage (NCBI taxonomy): Eukaryota > Viridiplantae > Streptophyta > Magnoliopsida > Fabales > Fabaceae > Acacia > Acacia melanoxylon. The sequence continues at coordinate 1,038,291 of JAFJYJ010000072.1, forward strand.
TGTAGTACATTAAATCATATTTTTTTATGATGATTATAAACTCATAACTTAAAGTGTTAGGATAGCCTCTAAGATTTTAAAATAATGGTAGAGAAACAATAATAAAAATAAATAAATTATTATTATTATTATTATTAGGAAAGGAGAATAAATCAAGGGAATTATTAATTAATAATAAAGAAGAAAAGGGGATTATTGATTAATAAATAAAGGGTAAAGATACAAAAATGCACATGTGCTTTGCCCTCAAGAGCGCTCAACACCAAATGCTTTTTGTAGGTATAAAAATATACATGTACTTACAAATTAGATGCAAAAGTCACATATCTCAGTTAATGTTAGATAACTGCCGTTTCTTTTGAGCGAGAGACAATAATTTACTAACATTGTGGTTCTTGAATGTTAATTTCAGAGATTCATGAGAACTTTGAAACTCAAATCATCAGATGAATTTGTCTATCTAAATGCTCATTATATTTGCAAGTAATTTCTTAGAATTTTCCTTCAAACATTCGACAAAACTGAAGAACCGGCTGAACCCAAGAGGGGGGTGAATTGGGTGAAGATTAAAAACGTGACACTTTCAAAATCTTTTCGCGTTTTCTAAATCAACAGTTTGATATTCAAATAAACATATACTGGAAATATAAGAGATAAGGGAAGAGAATATGCAACCGTGATTTATCGGTTCGGCCCTTCCTTGACCTACATCCAGTCCCCAAGCTCCACTTGAGATTTTCAATCCACTATCTCCTTGTTTAACCGGGCACAAGAGAAAAGCCTTTACAACCTCACAAATTTAGTTGGGCACTTGTGCAGCCTTTACAATCTCTTACCGAGATATCCTCTTATGCACTGTAAGAATACAATTACCGACTCTGTAAACGAAGGATGATCCTCTCACTCTTGGACTCACTCTCGCTTACAAATTGTAACTGTACACCCACTCTCAAAGGTTCCACAACCTTGAGATTTGATCACTAACAGATAATCAAATAAGTGTTTGGACTCTCTCACAGAGTAGATGAATAATAATCACTGAAGTACATAATCGATCATCTCACTCTCTACTGTAAACTATATAAACATTGAGAAATAGAGTGTATGAACTATCGACGGTGAAGTGGTAAAATCATTTTGTTGGCTTTATCGATTCATTCATCAATTGTCGTCACTTCATCCGGTTTGAAGACTTCACAATTTATAGGTTATTGTGTTTCGACCGTTGCGAGCATTCGACCGTTGGAGATCAGTTGGAAGTGGCTATTGAAGTTTTTATTGCTTTTTGACCGTTGAGCTCTAATCCAACTTTAATCATAAAGAGTTTATCGTTGACTTGGTTAATGCTTCATCTTGAGTGTTGTAATAATAGTCGTTGTAAAGATTCAAACTATCCGTTAGACATGGAGGCTTTCCTCTGTTTTCTGACTTAGCATTTAATGCTTCTAACACACAATTTGTTTTATGCAAATCTGTTGTTAATCTATGATTAAATCATCTGAAACTCATGAACAACCTGGTTAAAAGCATTTGGTAATAGTAATGAGTGAAAATATGAAGAAATGAAATCACATAGAATGATTTAGGATTTATGAGGTTGGAGATTTCAAGACCAGAGGTGACCTTGCTCGAGCATGATCAAGTTGTGTGCTCGGGCAAGCTTCTCCTGGTGTGTTTTAAGAAAATGGTTTCTATCGCTGATGCTCGAGCAGGCTATAGGAAGGTGCTCGGGCAAGGGTCAGGCAGAGGCGAGAAGATCAGTTTAATCGATGTTGCTCAAGCATGGTCTTTCCTCTGCTCGAGCATGCCTCTCACTCTGCTCGGGCATGCTTCAATCATTGCTGATGCTCGAGCATGCCAAATATCGTGCTCGGGCAATGCTGAGACAGAGAGCGAAATGGGTTCAAACACATGCTTGCTCGGGCAGCCTTTTTCTTCTACTCGAGCATGCCGCTTGAGCAAGCCTTTGTTTCTACTCGAGCAAAACTCTTCAACCTGCTATTTCTTTGTTTAGATCGATATTGCTCGAGCAAGCCTTCCTTTATACTCGAGCATGACTTCCCAACTCAGTGAAAATGTTGTTGGTCACGTTGTTGCTCGAGTATGATTTTTCTTCTGCTCGAGCATGGTGCTCGAGCAACTCCTTTCTCTTGCTCGGGCAAGCCTCTTCCACTTCGTCATTTTTCTCGCTTGATACGCCGATGCTCGAGCAAGGTTTTTGCTCTGCTCGAGCATAACTCTTAATCTTGAATTCTTTCTTCTGAACTTGACGATGCTTGGTCTTCCCAAATATTTTGCTCGAGTAGACTGCCTTCGAATGTCAAACTCCTCGTTGCCATACATTATGTTGTTGTGTAAAAATTAGATTTTCAAGAAGTAACATCCTTGACAGTACAAGAAGCAATTTCCAGCGAGCATAACGTCTTCGGTATAAATCCACATTTAGCAAATCACCCCATCTCAGAAAGAAATTCAAATATTCTTTCCATTTCAATAAGAATCAACTCCAAACTAGTTGTATTTCGTCCATTATCATCAGATCAATGAATGTTGTTCTTGACCAGCGTTTTTTGCAACATTCTGAATAGACTGTCAACTTCAAAATATCATATCTCCTTCAATTGATTTTTTTTCGTGATCTTGATGTTTTTGGAAAGGTATGTGAGTCTAGTTTCAAATGGCACTGGTTTCAGCACAATTGGATTTGTAGATTGGGAGATACACTCAAAATACCGAAGCTTGTTCTGGACTGTGACGTGAATTTCAGTTGAAACTTCTACAACTCATAGCTCTTTGATCTGAACTCCTTTGGGCTTTAATTTTATATCCAAATTACGCATTGGGAGTCAAGTTTCATATGCCACTGATTTTATGTCAATCCGATTCTTGGTTTGAGAGATATCGTCGAATTACCGAAGGTCTCCAGAAATAGAGTTGAACAGAGGAAGTTGAAGCACGATCTTGCTCGAGCAGGAATTTTTCTCTGCTCGAGCAGCATGCTCGAGCAAGCATTTTTTATGCTCGAGCAAGAGCGGAATTTGAGCGAAAATGCACCATGCTCGAGCATGAATTCTGTTGTGCTTGAGCAAGCCTTCAGGAACTCAAATATAGCTTATTTTAACTTCGAATTGAGCCGTTCCAACTTCTATTTGATCATGAAGATGTCCAGAATCAATCTTGAAACTTGTATAAAGATATTTTCATTCCATTCATCAAGTTCTTTCATCTCGAATCTCCATTCTTCATTATTTAACCTTTACATCTACATTAAATATAAGAATTAGTCAAAGTATAAGATAAATGTAGTATGCAAACTTTTTGCTCTTAAGAATGACATGTATACAAGACATCATCAAAACTAATCATAACCAACAAAAACAAACAAGAGGATGAAACCAGAAAGAACAAGAGGAATTACTCAAACTTCATGTATTCATTCATAAATTATTTCCTTTTAGTTGGGAAATTTCCAGAGGAAATCAAAAAACAAGCTGAAGCACACCAAAACCCCCAATTACAAAATACATACATACCCGTTTTCCCATTTACACAATGTGTAGTTCATGGCCTTCAAAAGGAACTTGGAAGGAAATAAGAAGTGAAGAATCCCCAAACAAGGGACAAAAAAGAGGCTATTTCATTCTTCTTTGATTCATCTATCCATGCACTTAAATCCTCTGCAAACCCATAACCATATAACAAACAAAACTGCACATACAAATACATCCATTGTCAGAACCACCCACACATGCTTTTTCCATATTTGCTTTGCCTTTTGACGATCGTTGATCACACCCTTATTGGGTACAGGAAATTGAAAATCTCTTGCAAGGCCATCGAAGTAATCACACAAATCCACTTTGTTCTCCGTTGCAACATTTTTCACATCTATTTCATTGGCTTCTATATTAACCTTTTTCTTCTTCTTCAACCCAGGCATCGTAAGCAAGGGTGCTATCGCCAATCTCTTCCCTTGGACTGAATCCATGCTAGGGTTTCGGTTGTCCAAATCTTCGCCCCGTTGTGGATCTAGAGAGTCCAAATCAGAATCCAGAGCCAATGTTTCATGAAAGAAGGGGTCAAATTGTGATTGCAAACAAAGCGGTGCAAAATCTTTCAAATCCATGATCGGCCTGCGTTTGAATACCTCATCAAGCACTCTTTGAATGCGATTCAAGAACCAGAAACCCTCCTACTTCAGGAGCTCCTCATCAAGCAGTTTTTCTATAACAGGGAAAGTAGTAAATTAGCTCAAAAGTAAAGGCATAAACGACGGTTATCTAACATTAACAGAGATATGTGACTTTTGCACCTAATTTATAAGCACATGTGCATTTTTGAACCTAAAAAAAGTACTCGGTGTTGGGCGCTCCTGAGGGCAACGCACGTGTGCATTTTTACACCTTTACTCAAATAAATAAAAAGGTTATTATTAAGAGAATATTTAGGGGTTAATCCACCTTTAATCCTCTAAAAAAATTCACGTAGTTAGTTACTTTGCGACGCTATAAGTGACTTATGACAATGACAAACATTTATAGGCACACCTTGTTACCTCTACTGATCCCAGCACCTTCGGACGAATTGAGGATTCAAGCTTGAGGTGGGTAACGGTTATCCTATTAGCTTGTATGTATGTATTCATGTATGACTAACCATGTTTGCTAGATAATTTGCATATGTGTATCTTAGCTATGGATTGGGGCTGCGTGTCCCATAGGGCTGCGTGTCTTAAAGGGTTGCGGTCCTTGGTCGTTAACTGCGGTTACGGTGCGACTTGTTTTACTGTGAATTATTCTATGCATAACATGTGATATGCCATCATTTATACTTCATACTTGCATATAAGATTAATTGTTCCCCTAGGGTTCATTTGTTTGAACTCCAAATCGCATGAAAGAGAAATGTAGTGGATCGGGATCAAGAGGAAAGACACAGCTATAAGGGTTACAGCAGATGGAACTTTTTGGAAAAATATGAGTAGATAGACTGTATTTCATCGTTTATCATTTGTCTATTTTAGATTACTATATTAACATCCCACTATGGAATAGATTCGAATCGTGGAAAAAATTATCCTCAAGTTTTCAAACCAAGTTAATTTAAGAGAGGTTTTATTTCGCAATTAAGTCGTCCAAACTATTTCGAAGCCTGTGCGTTTAAACTATGATAAATATAGGCGTATTAAGGACGGGTGTCATAGTTTGGTATTAGAGCATCTATTTGGACATAGTTTTTGAAAAAAGGATTTGACAAAACTTGGTTATTTTGAAAATAAGATGAGGATTTATGAAGGAGAATTACCCCCAACGTACCTTACGGGTTCTACTGTACGCGCGGTGGAGTGTTAAGGGCACAAACTGCTAGAAAAAGAGTACCGATTATGTGATACAGGACAGACAAGGTAGCACAAGATATGAGTTATGTTGCTAACCCAAGGGCTCCTGATATAGAAGTCAGGGTCTAAATTAAATTCCCGCAACACAATTTAAAAGGGAAGCAGTACAGAGAAGTCGGTACTACGTAAGTTTCCCTATAGGAATAGTAACTGGAAAGACTCTTTCTCGCTAAACAACAATTAATCATAATGTTTTCATAAAACAGGATTGAAAGGTAATTATGAAGAACCCTTTTTTCTTTTCAATTCACATACCTCGGGGTCCAGGGTACAAATATTTCCCACAAACCCACTACAGGAAATTCATACCTCTGGGCACAATTATCAAACATGAGATTTTATTTTTAGTTTTCTATGTATTTTGATGATAACTGACAATTGTAAACACAAGTTGAAGTTTGTCTTTGGTAAGTTGAAAAACTTACTGTCTAAGGCAAACTTGAGTATTGGTCTCAATACTCGAGTATTGACCTGAAAGAGAGTAGCTTAATTTTTATTAAACAAAGAAATACTCAAGTTTCCATTTGGAAACTCAAGTATTGAACTTACAGAGAGCACTCAAAGTTTTTCACACTGAGCCAAACTCGAGTCTTGGTTAGAATACTCGAGTATGCATCATACAGAGACTATTTCAATATTGGCTAAAGTTTTCAAAACTCAAGTATCCATTTGGATACTAAGTATTGATCATACAAAGAGTCACCAAAGTTTTCAACTTGTGAAAACTCGAGTATGAGTTTGAATACTCGAGTATGGATTTAACAGAAAGTTTTCAAACTTTACACATGTTTTTGAAAACTTAAATATTGACTTGACATAGATTTCTCAAAGTTTTCAAATTCTCTGAATACTCGAGTATGGGTATGCAAACTCGAGTATCTAATTGACAGAAAGTTTTCAAGTTTTATACATTGTTTGAAAACTCAAGTATTATTTGAATACTCAAGTATTGACTTGGGATAAGATTTCTCAAAGCTTTTCAAAATATCTGAATACTCGAGTATTGAGTTAGACACTCGAGTATCGGGCATACAGAGAGCTTTGCTCTTTTTCCCAAGATTTGAAAACTCAAGTATTGAAATGGAAACTCCAGTATTGAGGTTTTGGACTTGGAACTTATTTTCATATCAAAAGTTCAAAACTAGAGTATGGCTTTGCACACTCGAGTATTGCTTCTATTTCAAAGATATGGTCCAAAGCTCAAATCGCGACATTCCTCTCTGGAAGAGGAATACTCGAGTATCATCTTGGATGCTCAAGTATTTATATAAGTGCACAGTGCTAAACTCGAGTATTGAAGAACATACTCGAGTATAGGACGGATAGTTTGAAAATCAAATCTGACGAATTTGTGAAATCTTCTTGTTTGATCTCAATACTTCTCCTCTACATTCACTACTATTCTTAACTATGTTTAATGAGTTTGTTAGTGAGTTTCAGATTGTTTAGAGGACATTAAATGAAGATTTGAACAAAAGCAAAAAGCAATGTCAGAACATTAAATGCAAAGTCCAGAAACTTGCATCCTTTTGTACCATCATTCTCTACACGTTGCAAAGGGATTAATGTTTGCTTTCCCTAAGCAGTAGCTACTCTTCCAACGGATCTATTACAAGGAAAGTCAATGCTAATCCTTTGGACAAAAGGAATTAACTGAAGAGTAGAGAGAGAAGACACCAAAGTGCCTCCAACAGCTAGATTAGTGCACCAACGGTCATAATGGAGTTAGCAACGGATCTTTAATGCTCTCTTAGTATATATAGAGCAGCATTCAATTCTTCTCAACTAACAAATCTGTTGAAAACGAATTACATTCAAGTTTTACAACTACTCTTTCAATTTTCACTTGTAAAGTATCTTCTGATACATTAAGCTTCAATGTTTATCATTATCTACTCTTAGAGAGAGTTCACTGATTGTAAATAATTTATTGTAAAGAATCTCAAGTCTGGGGACTTGGAGATTGATATATTGATTGCAACTTGTAAGGGGGAGTAAGTTCTAGTGAGAGAATTACTCTTGAGTTACAGAGTGTGTAATCAATCGTGATAGTGAAATCCCAGAGTGTCTGGGGACTGGAGTAGGTCAAGAAATTGGACCGAACCAGTATAAGTCTCTTGTGTCTTGCTATTCTTCCATATCCTCTGTCCAGCTTTGTTTTAGTGTTCGAAAACAGAGCAGTTTTGAAAGAATTTTTAAAATCCTCAATTCACACTCTTTTGGTGATTAAGCTCCATTTTCATTTGGTATCAGGGCAAGGTCTTCTCTGAAGAGATTAACATCTCGAGAAGGATCACTATGGAAGGTATTCTACCTGATAGAGCTTCGATCAACCGACCACCAGGATTCACTGGAGAGCACTATTCCTTCTGGAAATCCAAATTCAAAGTCTTTGTACTAGCTTCTGAATATGGTCTCTGGAGAGTGTTCGAAAGAGGAGATTATGTTCCGACAACTACTGAAGATGGAGTGAGAACTCCAAAGCTTGAAGAAGAATATGATGAGAATGACAAGAAACTAGTCACACTCAACAGCAAGGCTGTTCTCATGCTCCAGAGTGCCTTAAGTCAAAGTGAATATTTTCGAGTATGCACTTTAACTTCTGCTAAAGCTATGTGGGACGCCTTGGAGCGAGTTAGCTCACGAAGGAACCACTGGAGTCAAGGAGAACAGAGTCAACACCCTCATGACTGAGTACGACCTTCTTCGTATGAAGTCAGGGGAATCAATTAGTGAGTTCCGGCTTAGATTCACTCATATGATAAACCAACTTGTTGCATTGGGAAAAGTCTATAATCAACCAGTTCAAGTCAGAAAAATCTTGAACATTCTCAGCAAGGAATGGGAAGCCAAGGTTACTGTCATCGAAGAAGCTCATGGTGCATCAATGGCATCTGTAGCTACCTTGTTTGGCAGCTTGTCTGAATATGAAGGCAAGATCAAGTTTAGAAAGGGACTTGATGAAATCAATGGCAAGAGCAAAGGCATAGCTCTTAAGGCTGTCAAAGAAGCTAAAGAGACAGATGATGATGAAGAAGAAGACGAAGAAAAAGAGCTGGGAATGATCGTTCGAAGGTTTAAAAGATTCTACAGAAAGGATCAAGGATACAAAAAGTTTCACAAAGGTAGCTCCAGCACTGAGACAAAGAAGCCAATCATCTGCTATGAATGTGAAAAGCCTGGTCACATCATATTAGAATGCCCCCAGCTGAAGGATAAAAACAGAGGCAAGAAGAAATTCAATAAGTTCAAGAAGAAAGCCTATGTCTCAGCAATATGGGAGACAACTCATCCGATGAAGATGAAGCTGAAGAAGAGGACAAAGCTAATATATGTCTCGTGGCTCAAGAAGAAGAGCCCTATGCAAACAGTGATGAGGTATATGATTCACAACCAACTTATGATGAGTTATTTGCTGAATATAACCTTGTGCAATCTGAATTTGAAAAACTTGCAGAAAAATATCTTGCTTTGAAAAAGAAAAATATAACTCTTGAACTGCAAGTTGAAAAGCTTTCTTGTCTTGAAAATGCTGTTTGTGAAGATTGTCATGATCTAAAGGAAAAGAATTTGCATCTTACAAAGGAACTTGAGAAATTCACTAGAGGTAGTGAAATGCTTAATGTCATTTTGAAAGAACAAAGATTTACAAATGACAGATCAGGAATCGGTTACAAACCAAATTTTGATAGAAGAAAAGGCAAAAAGAAATTTGGAGAAAAGACTTATATGAACTACTTTAGAAAATCTGTCCATTCTTCAAATCCTTTTGCTCATTGCAATTATTGCAATCGTAAAGGTCATACTACTTCTTCCTGTTTTCATAAAAAGGAAAGAAAGAGTAAACCTTTAGGAAATTATCAATGGGTGCCAAAGGGATCTTACAAGATTCCTAAGACACAAACTAACCCCAAAGGACCCAAGAAAAGATGGGTACCTAAGACCCGATCTCGTTGTGTTCGCATGTTCTGTTTCTAAGAGAATCAAATCCCAACAAGTGGTATATTGATAGTGGATGCTCTAGACATATGACGGGGATCAATCCAAATTTGCTTCAATCAAGCCCAAGGATGGTGGCAAGGTAACCTTTGGTGGAAATCAATGCGGAAAGATTGCCGGCATTGGTGAAATTGGAAACAATGAAGGACCACAAATCAAAGATGTCTACCTAGTAGAGGGACTTTGTCACAACCTCCTCAATGTAAGCCAAAGCACTGATAAAGGTAACATAGTTATCTTTGACTCTGAGGAATGCTTGATTGTTAGTAAGGATATTTTCCCTTTGAAATATGTAAAATATAAAGCTTTATTCAGAGCTCCTAGAGAAGGAAACTGGTATACACTTAATCTCTCTAGAAATGGCTCTGCTTTTGAAAAATGTTTCATTAGTAATTTGGATGATAGTTGGCTATGGCACAAGCGATTAGCTCATGTCAACATGATTCAACTTGAAAGATTACTTAAAAAGGATTTGGTTATTGGTGTTCCAAAACTTTGTTTTAAAAATGACATGATTTTGAAAGTGAAGGAAATCACCAAGAGGGGGGTGAATTGGGGATTTTAAAAATTCTTTTTAAAACACTCACACAATGAAGCTAAATGGAGATAGGGAAGAAGAGCTTGACACGAAGATTTATACTGGTTCGGTCTCAACTCTTGACCTACATCCAAATCCCCGACTCTGGGTTTTTCTACTATCATTCAACTCGAGATACACACTCGTACTCGAAAGTTATCCTCTCTAGGATACACTCCCCTTACAAGTTGTAATCTGAAAACCCAACCTCAAAGTCTCACAACTTTGAGATTCTTACAATGAATGAATTACGTAAATGAACTCTCTCTAAGAGTGAATAAAGATGATTATCAAGTACAATGTATCAAAGATACAGGATGCGAATTAAGCAGTAAAAGACTGATATGCTTGTATGCATTTTTCTGTGTATTTCTTCTCTACCTGTAGACTTCAAACCTTCATGTATTTATACCGGATTGAAGCTTGTGACCGTTAAAGATCCGTTCAGACTTGAATCAATTCAAAAATACTAGCTGTTGTGGGTTCATGTATGATGAATATAGCTGTTGGGAGTATTTTAGAATTGAATATTTGAATTTGTCCGTTGAGAGATTTCAATTGATTGCACCAATCTCGGCGAGAATGGGATATCTCCAATTGATATTAAGGCGTTGACACGATTGACGGAAATCTTGATCATTAATAGCTTATCTCGTAATTAAGCATTGATTGATCATCTTTCTTCTTGAATGCTTTCATGTTTTCTAAAACAAATCTTAGGTCTTCCGAAATCTCATAAGCAAACCGGTTAAATCGGTTAGAAATATTGATATGAATCATTTAAATCATAAGCAACCATTTCGTAATCAAGCTTAAGCGAAATCAAACCGAGCAAAGTATACTCGGATGCGTTCATCTCGGCGAAGCTCCAAGCTCGAGTTTACTATAACAAGCTTGAGTTTGGTCTTCATTTAAAACTTGGGTTTTGCTTTGGAAGTCTCAAGCTCGAGCTTATAAGTGAGTAGGCTCGAGTTTGGGCTTTGTCTGGGAAACAAGTTTGAAATCATTTTGAGAGCCAAAATGGAAAATGGAAAGCTCGAGTCTATTAGTGAGCGTGCTCGAGTTTGACACTATTCATGTCAAAAATAATTTTGATTCCCAAAGTGCAAGCTTGAGCTTAGAGATGTAAACTTGAGTTTGCTAAGAATATTAAAACCTTTGAAAAGTTTCGTCGGACTTAAGCTTGAGTTTGCAACTCCAAAATTGAGTTTACACTTTGAAGAAAACTTGAAAAGCTTTCGCTCGAGGTAAGCTCGAGTTTGCCATTGCAAGCTCGAGTTTACACGTTTGTAAACTCTAGAGAAAAGACTCGGAAGAGGCAAGCTTGAGTTTGAAAATAATAAGCTTGAGTTTGAGATTTGAGTAACTTGATAAAATCCTCAACTCTTCCTAAACTCGAGCTTCCGGTGTAAGCTCGAGCTTACTCGAATATGAGTGAACTTGAAAACCTTCAAGCTCAAGTTTATGGACCAAGCTCAAGTTTGGAAAATGTAAAATAGCTTGGTTTCCTTTCAGAAGAGGCAAGCTCGAGTTTGGGTAGCCGAGATCGAGTTTGGCACCGATGTAAAGTTTTTTGAATTGAAATCAATCAAGCTTTACAAATCTTTATCAAAAACATTCTCTCATGTTTACAATTGTTATTAATCATCAAAACACATTGAGAACTAACATTCTCCCCCTTTTTGATGATGACAACACTTGTAAACATTTGTTTCTTTCCAAAAACAGAATTGATCATTTGAGTATTGAGAAATTGACTTTGGTAAAAACATTTGTAAACTTGAGGTTTTGAAACTTGATTTGATTAACTTAGTTTTAGCATAGAGCAAGATAAACACATGTGTTAATCAATTAACAGAGATTAATCAGATCCAGTAAATATCAGCAGAATATCAGAAGTTTAAAACTTTTGATTGATAAACATTTTGGACATTCAGATATCAGCGAGAGAGATGCAATCAGAGTTTAGCATCTGAATTTGTAATGCATAATTGAATAATCAAACAGATATGATCATAGTAGTAGAGTTTCAAAAGTAAATATACAATAGAAAAGATAAAACTACAAATGATCAATCTACGACTACTTGAGTGTTTTTCTTCACTCTTCTCCCCCTTTGTCATCGGCAAACAAGGGTGTAGCTGGAGGAGAGTCTATGATGGTAGGGGAGGTGTGAGAGGTGTGTTCAGTATCTGTATGAGTGGTTTGAGGTGGTAGAGCAAAGGTGAAGGATGGGGAGGTTTGTGGTTCTGTGGAGGGTTCAGGATCTGGTTTGGGTATGTCCGGGGTAGGAACAACAGAGGACCAAGACCGTAACCATCTCGCAAAGACTTGAACCAGAGCAAATTTGGCCTCGATTTTTCGGATTTTGTCCATCTTGTCGCCGAGACTCACCATAGTCATGTAAGAGTAGAAATACTTGCCGAGTGGTCTCCAATATGTCCACTATGGTTCTCAACCTCTTCTTTAAATTCTTTCGGCCTTCTTTCGATTCTTCCCGGCCGATGTTGAAACCTTCCTGAGTATCTACCAGATTGCTATTACCCTGATTTACTTCAGAAACCAGCTTTCCCACTTCTGCCTCTATCCTATCAGTTAAATCAGAAATAGCCTTATTAACTATTTCTTTGATCCTTGCATCTAAATCAGAAGGCATAGTAGACTGAGAAAGAGGACGAGGTGCACTCTGAGCTTCTTGAGCTCTGGATTGGGTGGCCCTTGATCTGGTTGGACTTGACTGAGCTGGAGCCCTTGATTGGCCAGAACCTTCATCCACATTCATTCTCATGAGGTTCAACATGTGCCTTCCAAATACTAGAGCTTTTCATGTTTCTCTTTGGCAGGCAGCTACCAAATCTTCTCATGGAAGAGAATTACTGAAATGAGGCTTGTAAAAGGAACTCTGGAGGTTTTTCTGGAAGAGAAGCGAAATTTAACCATCTCTTGAAAAATCCAATACCCAATATTGTGAGGTACCTTGTCAATGATGGAGGCAAAGATGGGGTAATCGGTTTGTGAAAAATGGGTGAAGCTACCTCCTTTCTGCATAAGGTTTCTGGTGTAAATGTACCATATAGCTCTAAATGCAGGATTCATTGAGGCAGGAGAAAATTTAATAATGTTTAACCCTTCTGGAATAGGTTCATTGGGTCTCAACAATTCAAAAATTTCTTGATCAGTGTAGTTGAAGGATGCTACAGGAGGGGGATTGAAAATTTGCAGAATGGAGTTTAAATAGGAAGGGGAAATGGTGATCAGTTTGCCTCTAACCGAAGTGGTGACCCTTTCCTCAATCAAATTCCCATCTATGTCCAATAGATTATTGTAACTCATACCATGATAGAATATCTTGACAAGAGTGGGGCTATAATAGGCACTAATAGAAATCAGATTTTCAAATTGTTTGAGCCAAGGAGAAAGATCCAAGTTGCATTCATTCTTAAGATTAACAAAGTCCACTGAAACAATAGGACAGAACAATTTGGGACCAAATTTTTCTTTAAGCTTGATAGCCTCTTCTCCTTCTATTCGAATAGGATCACATGAGAATCCTTCAGGTATAGAGGTATGATTATAGATTTCATACGAGAGGGGAGTTTCCTTAGATACCCGAGGAGTAGGATCTTCTTGATCTTTGAGAAGCCGAGGAACAGAAGCTTGTTTGACAAGTCCTAGGGGCAGTCTTCTTTGTTCTTTTAGACTTGTAAGTTGCAGGTACCTCTGGGATTTTAGCTTTCCCTTTACTGGATGCTTCTTCTGGTGTAGCTCGTTTCTTGGGAGTTTCTGGTTTGTTGCCAATCTCGATTCCTTTTGGTTTGGAGGGAGGGGTCGAATGAGTTGCTGAAACTCCAAGAATGTGGGTGTCTATCCCAACATTGAATCGCTTAGGGATCATTTTCGTCTGTTTAGGTCGTTCTGGAATAGGAGATTGGGTTGATTGGGTTTCTGAATCAGAGATATTTGCAGAAGGAGTGTGTTTTGTGGCCATTTTCGCTGGGTTTAGTCGAAGAGGATGAGAGGTTTTTGAGAGGGTACAAGAGCAAGCTCGGGAGTGGAGTAGAGTGAAGAGGAACAATCAGGTTTACATATATAAAATGCGCTGCAAGCTCGAGTTTAGGACGCTAAGCTCGAGTTTGTAAGAACTTGTACTAACTCGGACTTCAAGAGTGTATGTGTGAACTCTTGAAATTCCTCCGCAAACTCGAGGTTAGTCACTAATAGGCTCGAGTTTGGCTTTCTCCACAATTTCATTTTTCTCTCGACTCCCTCGAGCTCGAGCTTACACTAGTAAGCTCGAGTTTTCTTCTCTTGACAAAGAAACTTCAAATAGTCGAGTTGAATATCATCATGAATATCCCGCATAAAACATAACTAAATACTCGATGCTTAAGTTAGTATATAGTAATCATAAAACACATAACTAACATTAAGTAGGAGCTACTTACAATTCATTGGGATTTACCATTCCCAATTCTCTTCTTATGAACACAAATTGCTCCTTTGCCAAAGGCTTTGTGAAGATGTCAGCAAGTTGAAGATGAGTTGGGATGAACATGACCTTGACATCTTTCTTCTGAACATGATCCCTTATGAAATGATGTCGCACATCAATATGCTTGGTTTGAGTGTGTTGCACTGGATTCTTGGCCAAGCTTATTGTGCTTGTGTTGTCACACAGAATGGGGATCTCCTTTAGGTTGATTCCCAAGTCAGATACTTGTTGTTTGAGCCATAGTACTTAAGCACGGCAACTTGATACTGCCACATATTCAGCTTCAGTTGAGGATATAGCAACACTTGTTTGCTTCTTGCTAAACCATGAGACAAGTGAACCACCAAGAAATTCACATTGGCCACTTGTACTCTTTCTGTCTGTCTTGTATCCAGCATGGTCTGAATCTGAATATGCCACCAAATGTTCGAGTTGACCTTTGGGAAACCATAGACCAAGAGTCTTTGTGTCGCAAGATATCTCGAAGATTCTTTTCACATTTTCAACATGTGACTCCTTGGGAGCATATTGAAATCTTGCACACATCCCACACCGAATTGGATGTCGGGACGACTTTGTCGTAAGGTAGAGCAATGAACCAATCATTCCTCTATACCGAGTAATATTGAAGTCCTTTCCTTCTTCATCAAGATCAAGGCGGTGGTTGAACTCATTGGAGTATCGGCTCCATTGCATCCATCCATCCCAAACTTCTTCAGCAAATAATTGAGATACTTGGTCTGAGATATGAAGATTCCATCTTTTCTTTGCTTGATTTTCAGACCAAGGAAATAGTTGAGTTCTCCCATCATGGACATCTCAAATTCTCCCTGCATGTTCTTAGCAAACTCTTCATACAAAGCATTGTTAGAAGCACCAAATATTATGTCATCAACATATATTTGAACAATTAAAATTTCATTGAGCTTATTGCTTTTTATGAAAAGAGTTTTATCTCGCTTTACCTCTTACAAATCCTTGATCAAGAAGGAATTTGCTTAATCGCTCATACCAAGCTCTAGGAGCTTGCTTAAGACCATATAATGCTTTCTTAAGGCGATAAACATGATCTGGATGATGATCATTATGAAAACCAGGAGGTTGTTCAACATAAACTTCCTCTTGAATGAAACCATTTAAAAATGCAGATTTCACATCCATTTGATAAAGTTTGAATCCTTTAATACAAGCAAAAGCTAGAAGAACTCTTATAGCTTCCAATCTTGCCACTGGAGCATAAGTTTCTTCATAATCAATTCCTTCTTCTTGATTATAGCCTTTTGCCACTAGCCTTGCTTTGTTTCGAACAATTATGACAGATTCATCATGTTTGTTCTTGAATACCCATTTAGTGTCAATGACCGGATGGTCTTTAGGCCTAGGTACCAAATCCCAAACTTGATTTCTTTCAAACTGATGTAACTCCTCTTGCATTGCTATAACCCAATCATTGTCTGAAAGGGCTTCATCAATTTTAGAGGGTTCAATTTTCGAAATGAATGCAGAAAATGTAACTTCATTTAAAGTGCTTTTTCTGGTTCTTATTCCTTGATTAACATCACCTATCACTTGATCCAGAGGATAACTCTTATTTTGTCTCCAAGATTTAGGTTGATGTTGATCAGTGTTTTCACAAACATTTTCACAATGATTTTCAAAAACAGGTTCCTTTTCCAAAGTTTTTTTAGAATTACTTGAAGTAGGAAGTGTTTCATAACCAGATTGATTTGAAATGAGAAGCACATCATCATCATCATCCAAAGATTTGTCTAGTTTGGTTTCACAGAATACAACATGCATGGATTCTTCAATAACATGTGTTCTAGAATTAAAGACTTTATAAGCTTTACTTCTATTTGAATAACCCAAGAATATACCTTCATCCGCCTTGGGATCAAACTTACCCAAGTTGTCCTTACCATTGTTGTGGATGAAACATTTGCATCCAAAGATGTGCAAATGAGCTATATTATGTTTTCTTCCTTTGTACAGTTCATAGGGAGTTTTGTCCAGCTTCTTCCGGAGATATGCTCTATTTGAAATGTAGCATGCAGTGCTCATGGCATCAGCCCAAAACACTTGAGATGTTTGATTTTCATTCAACATAGCCCTTGCCATCTCAGTTAGGACTCTATTCTTTCTTTCAACAACTCCATTTTGTTGAGGAGTTCTTGAAATTTGAGAAATTATGATCAATGACCATACCGTCACGAGAATTCTCCAAAGGCATGGTTTTCAAATTCTCCACCATGATCTGTACGAATTCCTGCAATAGAGAATCCTTTCTCGTTTTGGACTTTCTTGGCAAAAATAGCAAACTGATCAAATGTTTCATTTTTTGAAGATAAGAATATGGTCCAAGCAAATCTAGAGAAATCATCAACTATGACCAAGGTATAAAGATTGCCACCAAGGATTTTTACTCTAGCTAGTCCAACTAAATCCATATGAATTAGTTGAAGAGGTCTATTAGTTGAAATTTCATTTTTAGATTTGAAAGAAGATTTGGTTTGTTTACCCATTTGACATGCATCACAAATCATGTTATTTTTAAAAAGTAACTTTGGTAAACCAATGACCAAATCCTTTTTCTACAACTTGTCAAGTTGAAGCATATTAACATAGCCAATCTTTTATGCCATAGCCAACTTTCATCCAAGTTACCAATAAAACAATTTTCAGAAACTGAATTACTAGAGAGATTAAGAGAATAGCAGTTACCTTCTCTAGGAGTTCTAAATAAAGCTTTAGTTATGATATTGTCTAAGGAGAGAGCATCTTTGCTCACAATCAAACATTCTTCAGAATCAAAGATAACTAAGTTACCTTTATCTGTGCTTTGACTCATACTAAGGAGGTTGTGACATAAGCCTTCCACAAGGTAGACATCTTTGATTTGTGGTCCTTTGTTGTTTCCAACTTCTCCAATTCCAACAATCCTTCCGGATTGATTTCCACCAAATTTCACCTTGCCACCATCCTTAGGTTTGACTGTAGCAAATTTTGATTCGTCTCCATCATATGTCTTGAGCATCCACGTCAATAAACCATTTGTTGGATTTTGATGCTCTAAGACAAAAGGTACCCATTTTTTCTTGGGTCCTTTTGATATAGAATATTAAGACAAACATTGAAGAAGTTGCATGACCTTTTTAAGGTTGCATGTAGTTGCAATGAGCAAAAGGATTAGAGGATTGACCGCTTTTTGAAAATAGTTCAAATAGGATTTCGGTCCAACCTTCTTTTTCCTTTTCGTTTATCAAAATTAGGTCTATAGCCAATTCCCGACTTGTCACTTGTGAACCTTTTTTTGTTTTAAAATAACATTGAGCATTTGACTACCTCTAGTGAATTTCTCAAGAGTTTTTGTAAGATATAAATTTCTTTTTTCTAAAATACAGCAATTGTTACAAACCTTTTATGTAATGTTTTCACAATTCTTTTCAAAAATGTTTTCACAGAGAGAAACAGAAGTTGAACCAGTTTGAGCTTGTTCTTCCAAAAATTTAATTTTCTTCTTTGAAGATAAAAGCTCTTTTGCAATTTTTCGAAATTCAATAAAGAGGGAATCATATTTTGAAGATAGTTCATCATAAGATAAGTCAGAGTTATTTACCTCTTTATTTTTCGAATCTTCTTGAGCTACAAGACGGATGTTAGCTCTATCTTCTTCTTCAGCTTCATAGTCATCGGATGAGCTGTCGCCCCATATAGCTGAAACATAAGCTCTTCTATTGAACTTATTGAATTTCTTTTCTTTGTTCTTCAGCTGTGGACATTCAGACTTGATGTGACCAGGCTTTTCACATTCATAGCATATGATAGGTTTCTTTGTTTTTGTGCTAGAACTATTCTTGTGAAACTTTCTGAAAGCTTGGTCCTTCTTGTAAAATTTCTTGAATCTTCGGACCATCATGCCTAGCTCAAGATCTTCATCTTCCTCATCATCTCGATTTTTCTCTTTGACAGTTTTGAGGGCAATTCCTTTGTTCTTGCCATCAATGTCATCAAGTCCTTTTCTGAACTTGATCTTACCTTCATATTCAGATAAGCTACCAAATAATGCTGTTACTGAAGCCATTGATTCACCACGAGCTTCTTCGATTGCAATGACCTTGGCTTCCCATTCCTTGCTGAGGATATTTAGTATTTTCCTTACTTGGACAGATTGATCATAAACTTTGCCCAATGCAGCAAGTTGGTTGATCAGATGAGTGAATCTAAGCTGGAATTCACCAATGGATTCTCCAGACTTCATACGAAATAAATCATATTCAGTCATGAGAGTGTTTACTCGATTCTCCTTGATTCCAGCTGTCCCTTCATGGGCTATCTCAAGAGCTTCCCTCATAACTTTGGCGAGATGTCAAAGTGCAAATTCGAAAATACTAATTTTTGGCTTAGAGCACTTTGTAACATGTGGATTGCTTTCATGTTGAGAGTGACTTGCTTTCTGTCATTCTCATCATACGCTTCTTCTGGTTTAGGAGTACTGACACCATCTTTAGTTGAGGCTGGAACATAGTCTCCTTTCTCGAACACCTTCTATAGGCCATACTCAGTTGCCATTACGTAGACTCTGAATTTAGCCTTCCAGAAAGAGTAATGTTCTCCATTGAAACCTGGAGGTCTGTTGATTGAGGCTCCATCGGGTAGAATTCCTTCCATTGGATCTTTGATCTAGGATGTTAATCCTTCAAGTAGATAACCTAGCTTTGGTACCAAATGAAAGTGAAGGAAAAAACCAAGAAAGGGGTGAATTGGGGATTTCAAAAATTCTTTTTAAAACACTCACACAACAAAAGCTAAATGGAGATAGGGAAGAAGAGCTTGACACAAAAGATTTATACTGGTTCGGTCTCAACTCTTGACCTACGTCCAGTCCCCAGACTCTCTGGGTTTTTCTACTATCACTCAACTCAGATACACACTCTGTACTCGAAAGTTATCCTCTCTCTAGGATACACTCCCCCTTACAAGTTGTAATCTGAAAACCCAACCTCAAAGTCTCACAACTTTGAGATTCTTACAATGAATGAATTACGTAAATGAACTCTCTAAGAGTGAATAAAGATGATTATCGAAGTACAATGTATCAAAGATACGGGATGCGAATTAAGCAAAGAAAAGACCGATATGCTTGTATGCGTTTTTCTTCTCTACCTGTAGACTTCAAACCTTCATGTATTTATACTGGATTGAAGCTTGTGACCGTTAAAGATCCGTTCAGACTTGAATCAATTCGAAAAATACTAGCTGTTGGGTTCATGTATGATGAATATAGCTGTTGGGAATATTTTAGAATTGAATATTTGAATTTGTCCGTTGAGAGCTTTCAATTGATTGCACCAATCTCGGCAGAATGGGATATCTCCAATTGATATTAAGGCGTTGACACAGATTGACGGAAATCTTGATCATTAATAGCTTATCTGTAATTAAGCATTGATTGATCATCTTTCTTCTTGAATGCTTTGATGTTTCCTAAAACAAATCTTAGGTCTTCGAAATCTCATAAGCAAACCTGGTTAAATCTGGTTAGAAATATTGATATGAATCATTTAAATCATAAGAAACCATTTCGCGAGAATCAAGCTTAAGCGAAATCAAAGCGAGCAAAGTATACTCGAGATGCGTTCATCTCGTGCGAAGCTCCAAGCTCGAGTTTACTATAACAAGCTTGAGTTTGGTCTTCATTTAAAACTTGGGTTTTGCTTCGGAAGTCTCAAGCTCGAGCTTATAAGTGAGTAGGCTCGAGTTTGGGCTTTTGTCGGGAAACAAGTTTGAAATCATTTTGAGAGCCAAAATGGAAAATGGAAAGCTCGAGTCTATTAGTGAGCAGGCTCGAGTTTGACACTATTCATGTCAAAAATAATTTTGATTCCCAAAGTGCAAGCTTGAGCTTAGAGATGTAAACTTGAGTTTGCTAAGAATATTAAACCTTTGAAAAGTTTCTGTCAGACTTAAGCTTGAGTTTGCAACTCCAAAATTGAGTTTACACTTTGAAGAAAACTTGAAAAGCTTTCTGCCTGAGGTAAGCTCGAGTTTGCCATTGCAAGCTCGAGTTTACACTTTTGTAAACTCTAGAGAAAAGACTCGGAAGAGGCAAGCTTGAGTTTGAAAATAATAAGCTTGAGTTTGAGATTTGAGTAACTTGATAAAATCCTCAACTCTTCCTAAACTCGAGCTTCCGGTGTAAGCTCGAGCTTACTCGAATATGAGTGAACTTGAAAACCTTCAAGCTCAAGTTTATGGACCAAGCTCAAGTTTGGAAAATGTAAAATAGCTTGGTTTCCTTTCTGTAAGAGGCAAGCTCGAGTTTGGGTAGCCGAGATCGAGTTTGGCACTGACAGAAAGTTTTTTGAATTGAAATCAATCAAGCTTTACAAATCTTTATCAAAAACATTCTCTCATGTTTACAATTGTTATTAATCATCAAAACACATTGAGAACTAACAGATTTGTGATGCATGTCAAAAAGGGAAACAAACCAATCATCCTTCAAATCTTAAAATGAAATTTCAACTAATAGACCTCTTCAACTACTTCATATGGATCTAGTTGGACCAGCTAGAGTGAAAAGCCTTAGTGGCAATCTTTATACCTTGGTCATAGTTGATGATATTTCTAGATTTGCTTGGACTATATTCTTATCGTCTAAAGATAAAACATTTGATCTGTTTGTTTGTTTTGCCAAGAAGGTCCAAAACGAGAAAGGATTCTAAATTTCAGGAATTCGAACTGATCGTGGAGGAGAATTCAAAAACCATGCATTTGCCGAGTTCTGTGACAGCATGGGAATAGATCACAACTTCTCAGCCCCTGGACTCCTCAACAAAATGGTGTTATAGAAAGAAAGAATCGAGTCCTCACCGAGATGTCAAGAGCGATGTTGAATGAGAACATCACCTCTCAAGTGTTCTGGGCTGATGCAATGAGTACGGCTTGCTACATCTCAAATCGGGCATACCTTTGGAAGAAGTTGAGCAAAACTCCCTATGAGTTGTACAAAGGAAGAAAGCCAAACTTGGCTCATCTACATGTTTTCGGATGTAAGTGCTTCATCCACAATAATGGTAAGGACAATTTGGGAAAGTTTGATCCCAAAGCGGATGAAGGTATATTTTTAGGATATTCAAATAGGAGTAAAGCTTATAGAGTTTTTAATACTCGTACTCGTATTGTTGAAGAGTCTATGCATATTGTTTTCTGTGAATCCAAAACTAATAAATCCTTGGATGATGATGAGGAAAATGTTTTCAAAAATCAATTCTTTTCGAAAACTACTCCTGCCTCTATTGAAAATCTGAAAATGTTTTCGAGGCTGATCCTCAAAATAATTTAGAAAACCATGATCAATCTCAGCCTAGAGTTTGGAAGTTCATTAGGAATCATCCTTTGGACCAAGTGATAGGTGATGTAAATCAAGGAGTAAGAACTAGAAACAGTACTTTGAATGAAGTAACTTTTTCAGCCTTTATATCACATATTGAACCCTCTAAAATAGATGAAGCCCTTTCAGACAATGATTGGGTGATAGCTATGCAAGAGGAGTTACATCAATTTGATAGAAATCAAGTTTGGGATTTGGTACCTAGGCCTAAAGACCATCCGGTCATTGGCACTAAATGGGTATTCAAGAACAAACGAGATGAATCAGCAATCATTGTCCGTAACAAGGCAAGATTGGTTGCTAAAGGCTATAATCAAGAAGAAGGAATTGATTATGAAGAAACTTATGCTCCAGTGGCAGGATTGGAAGCCATAAGAGTTCTTCTAGCCTTTGCTTGTGTCAAAGGAGTCAAGCTCTATCAAATGGATGTAAAAAGTGTTTTTCTAAATGGTTTATTCAAGAGGAAGTTTATGTTGAACAACCTCCCAGTTTTCAATGTGATCATCATCCAGATCATGTTTATCGACTAAAAAAGGCCCTTTTATGGTCTTAAGCAAGCTCCTAGAGCTTGGTATGAGCGATTAAGCAAATTCCTTCTTGATCAAGGATTTATTAGAGGAAAAGAAGATACAACTCTCTTCATAAAGAGTAATAAGCTTGGTGAAATTTTAATTGTTCAAATATATGTTGATGACATTATATTTTGTGCTTCTAATGATGCTTTGTGTGAAGATTTTGCTAAGAATATGCAGGGAGAATTTGAGATGTCCATGATGGGAGAACTCAACTATTTCCTTGGTTTGCAAATCAAGCAAAGAAAAGATGGAATCTTTATATATCAGACCAAGTATCTCAATGATTTGTTGAAGAAGTTTGGGATGGACCGATGCAATGGAGCTGACACTCCAATGAGCTCAACCACTTCATTGGATGTGATGAAGAGGGTAAGGACTTCAATATTACAAGATATAGAGGAATGATTGGATTACTGCTCTATCTTGCGCAAGTTGCCCCGACATCCAATTCGGTGTGGGGATGTGTGCAAGATTTCAATCTGCTCCAAAGGAGTCTCATGCGAGAATGTGAAGAGGATCTTCGAGATATATCTTGTCGACACAAAAACCCTTGGCTTGTGGTTTCCCAAAGGTCAACCTGAACATTTGGTGGCATATTCAGACTCTGACCATGCTGGATATAAGACGGATAGAAAGAGCACTAGTGGCCAATGTGAATTTCTTGGTGGGTCACTAGTCTCCTGGTTCAGCAAGAAGCAAACAAGTGTAGCTATGTCTTCTACTGAAGCTGAATATGTAGTTGCATCAAGTTGTTGTGCTCAAGTCCATTGGCTCAAGCAACAACTATCTGACTTGGGAATCAACCTGAAAGAGATCCCAATATTGTGTGACAACACAAGCACAATAAGCTTGGCCAAGAATCCAGTGCAACATACTCAAACCAAGCATATTGATGTGAGACATCATTTCATAAGGGATCATGTTCAGAAGAAGGATGTCAAAGTCATGTTCATCCCAACTCATCTTCTCTTCAATGTTAGTTATGGTTTTGATGATTGTTAGAAACTAATATTTCACATCTTCACCAAACCATTGGCCAAAGAACAATTTAATTTCACAAGGAGAGAATTGGGAATGGTAAATCCCAATGAGTTGTAAGTATCTCTCTCTCTCTCTCAATGTTAGTTATGGTTTTGATGATTGTTAGAAACTAATTTAAGCATCAGAGTATCTAGTTATGTTTCGCCTAAATCAAAGGGAGTCTCGTTTAGGGTACGATTCTCGACCAAGTCCTCCACTCTCAACTTCGAAATGACTTCCAGATCAAACCCTCATGATGTGACTTCTTTGAAGAAAAGAAAAGACCCTCAA
Source organism: Acacia melanoxylon (assembly GCA_019022615.1). NCBI lineage: Eukaryota > Viridiplantae > Streptophyta > Magnoliopsida > Fabales > Fabaceae > Acacia > Acacia melanoxylon. Next base: position 1,062,036 of record JAFJYJ010000072.1, read on the forward strand.
CCGATTGATCAAAGAGGAAAGGAAAGCTCAAAAGGTATCGAGGCCCTAAATCAAAGGGAGTCTCGTTTAGGGTACCAGATGTGACTTCTTCGAAGAAAAGAAAAGAAGGGAAAGAAAAAGAGGGCCACTAAACAACTTGAGAAAGAAGAGGGCCACTACAACTCAGTCACACACCACTGAGCAAGGCAAAGCTTCCTCCAGGGCTACTTCTTCTGCACACACTCAACCTGAGAAGGCACCTCTTGTTATGGCCAATGTTGTGGAAGACATCTATCGCCATCCTACTCCTGCTCAAGGTTTTACCATTGCCTCTTCTGCTCTTACCTCTAAACAAAATGCTAAGTTTAGAGAAACATACATGAAGAAAGATTTCTTCCCTGTCATAGCAGTAGACTTAGTTCAACTTCATCAGGATTGTAGTGTCAACCTATCCCCTTGGCTCGAACCTTATGACACATTCGTCTCTATTTCTGCTCCCTATACTCCCAACTTGGTTAGATTATTCTACTTCAATATGGAGTCTGCCAATATCCTAAATTCAGATGGTGAGCTAGTTGAGGAAAGAATAACTACCATTGTCAAAGGTGTCAAATTCACCTTGTCTGCCTCAATTCTTAATACTATCCTGAAAATTGACAACCCTCCTCCTGTTTCCTCACCTAACTATAGCAACCAAGAGATTTTCTCAACTCTTAGATCAAATGAGCCATTTCCTGAAAACCAATAGCAGTTGATGTCCTTCAAACCAGGGACAATGTCTCCTATAAACCGAGTTCTCTGGTATATCTATTCCAGGAACTTTATCCAGAAGGGAGGGAGTTTCACACATTTTGCCCAAAGAGATTATCGCTTTTGCTTTTGTGAAAAAGAATCCTTTGAATCTTGGCCACTGGATCTTCCAGGAAATGATCAGGTTTAAATTTTCATCCAGAAGGCCTTCCCACATACCATTTCCATCTCTGATTTCTGTTATCCTATTCTACCACAAGATATGGTATGTTGGTTCTGCTGAGTCCTTGAAGAATCCTTCATTCTTTGGCAAGGCTCAACTCAACCTCATGAGGATTAGCTTTGAAGCTGAAGATTCTGGTCAATCTCGGGCTCCTTCAAGATCTCAAGCTAGAGCTTCACAGGCAAGAGCATAGGAAGCCCAATCTGCTCCTCCTCCTCCTCCTCAAACGTCTCTGCCATCTGATTTTGACTCACGAGTCAAGGCTATAGTAGATGCTGCCATCGCCTCCCTCTCTATTTGATTGGAATTTGAAATTGGCAAGTTGGTAGCCGAAGTCCAAAGGGGTAATCATGAGAATGTGGATGCTCATGATGTCTTGAAGGAGTCTGTTGAAACTATCTCTGATCAAAATGTCACTCTCATAGAAAAGGTGAATGATCTCACTGGCCACATGATGCCAAATTATCCACACTTATGGTTGACAATGTGCTCCTTAGTGACAAGGTGGATAAGATTCTGAAGCACTTTTATCTTGGCTCCTCGTCTGGTGTGAAGCCTGAGTCTGAACCATCATCCTCATCCCCTTCATTTACTTTCACTAGCCCTCAGGTTCCTACACCATCACCTAACCCATCCACTCCCATTTTCTCATCTCCTATGCCTACTACCACCCCTACCATTGAGATCTAGCCTCCCCATCTCCACTTACCCCATCTACTGAGGTACTCCCTCCCTCACCTCCTCCTACTCCAATTATTGACCCTCTCCAAGAACCCTCCATCTTAGCTCCATCTCCTTTTGTAGATGACAAAAGGGGAGAGAAAGGCCAAGAGTAGAACTTAGAGTTTGGAGAGTTTGAAGCACTTGTAACTTTGTTTGCATTTTTATTTTCTAATGTATTGTTTGAACTTCTTAATGAATGAATGCATTTTGTGAATTTACATGTTTACTAGCTTCTGTTGCTTATCTCTGATATATATATATACACAATGCTGTGAATTCTCCAAAACCAATTTTCAAAATGACCAAGTATTCTAAAATGATGCATTTGTCAAAATCCTAAAGTTTAAAATACTGTCACTTGATTTCAAAATGCAAATTCACTCAAACTCTAGAAATCTTGGTTTACAAATATTTTATACATTGTTTGAAAACTCAAGTATTGTTTGAATACTCAAGTATTGACTTGGGATAAGATTTCTCAAAGCTTTTCAAATTATCTGAATACTCGAGTATTGAGTTAGACACTCGAGTATCGGGCATACAGAGAGCTTTGCTCTTTTTCCCATGATTTGAAAACTCAAGTATTGAAATGGAAACTCCAGTATTGAGGTTTTGGACTTGAACTTATTTTCATATCAAAAGTTCAAAACTCGAGAATGGCTTTGAACACTCGAGTATTGCTTCCATTTCAAAGATATGGTCCAAAGCTCAAATCACGACATTCCTCTCTGGAAGAGGAATACTCGAGTATCATCTTGGATGCTCAAGTATTTATATAAGTGCACAAGTGCTAAACTCGAGTATTGAAGAACATACTCGAGTATAGGACGGAATAGTTTGAAAATCAAATCGACGAATTTGTGAAATCTTCTTGTTTGATCTCAATACTTCTCCTCTACATTCACTACTATTCTTAACTATGTTTAATGAGTGTGTTAGTGAGTTTCAAATTGTTTAGAGGACATTAAATGAAGATTTGAACAAAAGCAAAAAAAACAATGTCAGAACATTAAATGCAAAGTCCAGAAACTTGCATCCTTTTGTACCATCATTTTCTACACGTTGCAAAGGGATTAATGTCTGCTTTCCCTAAGCAGTAGCTGCTCTTCCAACGGATCTATTATAAGGAAAGTCAACACTAATCCCCTGGACAAAAGGAATTAACTGAAGAGTAGAGAGAGAAGACACCAAAGTGCCTCCAACAACTAGATTAGTGCACCAACGATCATAATGGAGTTAGCAACGGATCTTTAATGCTCTCTTAGTATATATAGAGCAGCATTCAATTCTTCTCAACTAACAAATCTGTTGAAAACGAATTACATTCAAGTTTTACAACTACTCTTTTAGTTTTCACTTGTAAAGTATCTTTTGATACATTAAGCTTCAGTGTTTATCATTATCTACTCTTAGAGAGAGTTCACTGATTGTAAATCATTTATTGTAAAGAATCTCAAGTCTGGGGACTTGGAGATTGGGATATTGATTGCAACTTGTAAGTGGGAGTAAGTTCTAGTGAGAGAATTACTCTTGAGTTACAGAGTGTGTAATCAATCGTGATAGTGAAATCCCATAGTGTCTGGGGACTGGACGTAGGTCAAGAAATTGGACCGAACCAGTATAAGTCTCTTGTGTCTTGCTATTCTTCCCTATCCTCTGTCCAGCTCTGTTTTAGTGTTCGAAAACATAGCAGTTTCGAAAGAATTTTTAAAATCCCCAATTCACCCCCCTCTTGGTGATTAAGCTCCATTTTCATTTATAGCCCACAAGTCTTACAACATTAACTCCACAATAAAGGGTCTACACAGAACAATTTTAGCAAAAGATATAATTGTGGATCCATTATAATATACTAGTGTATAAAATAAGGCCTTCGAAAAATCAACACTCATCAAAATAGATAATGTAGTATTTCAAAAATATGAGGGCCCTATGATGGCAATATATAAATCAATATAGCACTAATACCAAAAAGAGGCCTACAAGTTTTACGACGTCTATGCCTCTGGTTGCTTCCCTTGTCCTCTACTAAGGTTAGAGGTCTCGTTAGAAAAATTTAATAATGACGGGGTGAGACATAAAGTCCTCGTAACCGAAATTAATTTATCAAATATGCAGGAAAGGATTGCAAGTCAGAGAAGCAGGTTTATTAACATAATTAAAATATCAGTAATAATTAAATAAAACACAATATTTAAAACCATCCTACTCATCCATCGTGCTCCTCCTTATATCTTCTGAACGTGGTACAACCTATCGGTGCTAGTATACTTGACCAAGGTTAGCTAGTCACTTCAAGAATCTTTGTCCCTCCCATGTCACCACCAATATACTGTAATAGGAAGGTGTCCGCCCAAAACACTCAACTCAAATTCCGGGTCAGGAATGATAGAGCCGATGGGCACAATTTCACCCTCAATCTCTTCCACACAACCCAACATATCCCACAACAGAAGAAATAATATAATATTAAAATTTTCAACAACATTTTATTAAATTATTATTCCATAAATATCATCTCACAACAACATTATAACCATCACAACAATCACAACCCCATTAAAAATATTCATTTAAATACATAGATTGGAAAAATACACTACTTCACTGAAATAATTTCATATTCAAACATACACATAATTTTTTCAAAACACATACAAGTAGTATATATGAAAGTAAGACTTAGAAAAATACCTTACAGCCCAAAACAAGCATATAAAATAAATCAACCTCGGTTACCTCAATTCCAAGCTTAACCTTAGCTTGAGTAGCACCACCCGCACAGTTACCGGTCACAAAAAGGCTCTATATTATCACAAATATAATTTATAATTTCCTATAACTTAAAATGAAAATTCTAATAATAATATACATTATTATAACAAAAGACTGAAAATGACATTTTGGGCTTTAAGTTTTAAAAATGACCATCTAGTCCTCCAAATTTCAAAAATTACAGTTTTTCCCCAAAATTCCAGAAATTACAGTTATGCCCCAAAAATCCCAAAAATTACAGTTTTACCCAAAATTTCTAGAAATTACAGTTTTTTGCCTCAAAAATTCCATAAATTACAGTTTTGTCCTTCATATATAAAAACTAAATTGATTAAATTCCAATAATATCTCCCTAACCCCAAATAAATTATTTTCATAACATTTATTCGGTAAAAACATTATATTGGATATAAAACCTAAACTTCATAAATAGAAAAATTCATTTTAAATTCCTATAACAACCAAACAATAAATCTAAATCGATTAAAATTTACTAATAATCATCCACTACAAATATAGTCTTCTATGGTCAAAACTCAAAACTTTCCCAAAAGCTTAACCCCAAAATTTTCACTAACCAACATAATAATACCCCAATTAGAAAGAGAAAATATATAGAATAACTTTCATGAAGAAAGTTGAAAAGAAACTAGTTTAGCTACCTAAATAATCTTATAAGATAAATGACATACCTTAAAATGACCACCACCTCTTCTCTATTTCTCTCCTCTCCTCACACTCTTCTCTCGTCATTCTCCACTCTCCTCAGCTGATCCGATCGTGTGTTATGTGTTATGGGGGGAGGGAGTATTAAATAAAAGGGGAGGGAATGGTTGTTGGGAGTGGTTTAACCACTCTCCAAAAACCATTCCCTTAAGCAAGCAAGGATGGTGGCGTGTCCGCCCCATGTCGACACGCTAGACCCTTTTTTTTATTTTTTTTTTTAATTTTAATTATTTTTTTGCTGATTCAATTTTTTTTCTTTTCTTTCTCCTTCTCTTCTTTCAACAATTACATGATAAATACATATATCATATATAATTATTTTGTAGTTATAACTAAGTCCTAAAATTAAAAATTAGGATGTTATAGTAACTTACTGATTATGTTTCCATGTGGGGATAGTGACTTACTGTTTAGGTTTCCCTGTAGGAATAGTAACTTATTGACTATGTTTCCCCTGAGGAGACAATTCCTGCTCAGTAGGAGCCGGACACCTGTGTGCAACGAGGTGTAGCGTCGGGGGCGGGGGTCTTTGACTAGATCCTTAGCGGTGGTGGTCCGTTACATAAAAAGGGTGCAGTGGATATCAAGGGGACAATACTTAGCATATTTGGGGAAGCCAGATATGTTGTATTTGGATTGGTACATAGATGGGTAGTCGGTAGCCAGAGATATGTGTACCGGTATTAGTACCCCTAGAACAGATCGGCACCCAAAAGTTAAGCATACTTAGGCAAGAGAAATCTCAGGATGAGTGGCATCCTGGGAATTTGGGATTCCTTTGATTTGAGGCTAAGTACCCAAAGGCAAGGGTAAACTTGCATATGCTTATTGGACGATGACAACAATAACCACTACAACCACAACCACAACAACAACCACAACCACAACAACAACTACCACAGCCACAACCACAACCACAACCACAACCCCAACCACAACCACAACAACAACAACAACAACTACTACTACTACTACACCTAAGTGAATTGAGAATAGTGATATAGTGATCCTTAGGGATACCATGATAGACCAAATACAAAGATGATTGAGATAAGGATTATGCCTGGAGTTGGACTGATAGTCCATATATATAGAATGACCCCAGATGAGATAGTAGAGTTAAAGACAGTGGATTATGAACCACTAAAGGGTAGGAACCTGATAAAGATTTAAGTTCTCATTATAATTATTCAGAGACGATTAACTGAAGCTACTTATGGGAAATTTTGATCGGAGAGGGATACCTACGGGGAGTTCTGATCAAGGAGGTCTACTTACAGAGGATGCTAACCGGAGAGGCTGACCAGTCAGAAAAGACTGAGTGAAGCACCAAGTGAAGTGTTGTAGAGCGGAGCCACCATGACGATGAACCGTAGAACGAAGCTGTCGTGACAACGAACCATAGAGTAGAGCTACCAATGTATTGGCTCTCAAGGTAAGTACATTGTAGCGAATCCCATATCTAATGGGTTCCCTAGAGAAAAGGTTTACGTAATCCGTTATATCGATATAGGGTACTTTAGTGTTGTATGACATATATGTGTTATGATATGACTATACAATGGGCGGAACGATTTTACAAAAAACGAAAAAAAATAGCCAATTTGGACCTTTAGGACCAATTCCTCTCCATCTCCAACTCCAATTTTTGATGTATTTTCCCCGAATAAATCAATAATTATCGTGTGTCCATAGGTCATTGGACATGTATATGTTTGATGAGAAGCCCTGAAAAGTCTCGGCGTGACATACAATTTAAACTATTGTGTCTGGCACTTCATTTTCCAATTATTCTTTCACCATGTAATATTCCATGTTTAAGTTCACTAGGAGAGTTATATTCCAATTAGCCTTTTTATGATCTTTTCTTGATAATAGAGTTCCCAATGCATTATGTCTCAATATTACACGAAGAATGATTCTATTACATCCGTGAAATCTTAACCAATTTTTTATATGTCACTCTCTAGTTTTGTTTATTGGCATTGTTTTGTTTTTTGTTTGTTCCATTTATTTTTCGATTCTTTCGCCAAGAGTGAATTCACTTAAAAAAGCACCGTCAATTAGTGAAAGTTTATTTGAAGAAATGGTGCTTTCATCTTCAAGACCTTACAAGAATGCTCTTGGAAGTAGAACTGATGTGGCATGGAAGCATGGTACTTCAGTTGATGGAGGTACCAATAAAATTAAATGCAATTACTGCCAAAAGACTATACAAGGAGGTGTTTATCGAATGAAACATCATTTGGCTTGCAGTGGAAAAGATGTTACTTTGTGCATATCGATTTCTCGAGGCGGTGAAGAAAGAGATGTGGGACATTGTATGTGAGTTGATAAACAAGAAAACAATGATGAGGACAAAAAAGATCACATGATGAAGATAATGAGAGCTCTAAGAATATCTTCAAGAAAAGAGGAGTAAGCACCCAACCTACCATCAATAATATTTTTAAGAAGAGTTTAAGAGATGGTGCATGTGAGAAAATTGCTTCTTTTTTCTATAACAATGCCATACCATTCAATGTGGCACAAAGTGTTGAATTTCAAGAGATGTTTGAAATGGTTGCTCGACACGGTATTGGCTTTAAGCCACCATCCTACCATGAAATTAGTGAGAAATTTTTGAAGAAACAATATATGGAGACAATGCAAAGTCTTGAAAAACATAAAGCTTATTGGAAGGATATGGCCGCTCCATAATGACGGATTATCGGGATGTATAAAAGGAGAAGAACGCTTATAAACTTCTTAGTAAATAGCCCAAAAGGAAGTGTGTTTTTGAAGTCAATTGATGCATCTCACATCACCAAAAGGCTCGAGAAGATATTCCATATGATTGATGAAGTAGTTGAGGAGGTAGGAGAAGAAAATGTTGTCCAAATTGTGACGGACAATGCTGCGAACTATAAAGCTGCAGGAGCATTGTTGATGGCAAAAAGAGCAAGGTTGTATTGGACACCTTGTGCCGCTCATTGTATTGACCTAATGTTGGAGGACTTTGAGAAGAAGTTGCCGGTTCATCATGAGACAATTGCAAAAGGAAGAAAAATTACTACATATATATATTCAAGGACTTCATTAATTTTGATGTTGCAATTTCATACAAATGGAAGAGATTTGGTGAGACCAGGCAAGACTCGCTTTGCCACATCTTATCTAACTTTGGGGTGCCTCAATGACAACAAAGGAGCATTGATAAGGATGTTTACATCAGATCAATGGATGTCTAGCAAGTTTGCTAAAACAAATGATGGCAAGTATATTGAGGATGTGGTTATGGATAGGGAGTTTTGGAAAAATGTTGTGACATGTTTAAAGGGTGCTTTTCCACATATCAAAGTGCTTCGTTTGGTGGATTCGGATGAGAAGCCAGCTATGGGGTTCATTTATGATGAGATGATTCGTGCCAAGGACAAAATTCAGAAAGCATTCAATGGTGTAGAAAGAAGGTAGTATAATTTCTTGAATCTAATATAATCTTTTAACTTTTGTTTGCTATTTCGATTCTAATGTAATTTTTTCTTTGTCATTCTTTACTCTTTAGTTATCACCTCTATGTGATATCATTGACGCTAGATGGGACAATCGGTTGATGAGGCCTTTGCATGCAAGCAGCTATTTCCTCAACCTCAAATACAATATAGGGTAGGATTTCGTCTTTGATCCCAAAGTTAAAAATGGACTATATAAATGTTTAGAAAGGTTGGTGGAAAGTGCTTTGAAGAAAAAGAAAAATTGATGATCAAATGGATGATTTCAAGTTGCAATTAGGGAGATTTGGTTGAATTAGCCCAAGGTGGCATTTATACAAAATCTCCAACACAAGGTGGGAATCTTATGGTTTTGATCATCCGAGCTCCAAAGATTTGCAATGCGCATTTTAAGCTTGACATGTAGTTCATCTGTTTATTCAAAATTGGCCAGGAAGAAGCAAGCTATCCGTTGAATAAAAAGTTTGTGAAACTGAAGGTGAAAAGGATAGCTCACAATTGGTAGCAATATTCGAAATATAGAAGGCAATATTCGAAATAGCTGGGAGACTAAAGTAGAATGGACTAAGCGTTCTACTGATGGCTTGAGTAGCCAAGGATAAAGGACATAATGTGATAGGTAGTAATGACCTTCTAAGATTAGTTGTCTAGTTCTTGAGAACGTTTAAAAATGCAATTTTAAACTTGCCAATACACCTACTATATTTGAAATTTTCGAAATTGAATTTTCGAATTTATGAATTTTCGAAATTGAGTTTTCGAATGAGATGTTTGCAACTAAATTTGAGACCAGGGAAGTGGTCACTTTTGAAATGATGTTGTGTGTGTGTGGTGATACACTTGGAATTGTCAGGAAGACTATACTGTCGTGAATATATATAAATATTGATACTCTGGAAAGCCCTGAGAAATATTAAATGTAGTACATTAAATCATATTTTTTTTATAATGATTGTTATTTATAAACTCCTAACTTAAAGTGTTAGGATAGCCTACGAGATTTTAAAATAATTATAGAGAAATAATAATAATAATAATTTAAAAATAAATAAATAAATATTTTTATTTTTATTAGGAAAGGAGAATAAATCAAGGGAATTATTAATTAATAATAAAGAGAAAAAGGGATTATTAATTAATTAATAAATAAAAAGGTTATTATTATTAAGGGAGTTTTTAGGGGTTAATCCATTTTTAATCCTTTAAAAATAATTCGATAGTTAGTTACTTTGCGACGCCAGAAGCGACTAATGACAATGATAAACGTTTATATGCATACCTTGTCACCTTTACAAATCCCAGCACCTTCGGACGAATTGAGGATTCAAGCTTGAGGTGGGTAACTGTTATCTTATTAGCTTGTATGTATGTATTCATGTATAACTAACCATGTTTGCTAGATAATTTGCATATGTGTATCCTAGCTATGGATTGGGGCTGCGTGTCTCATAGGGCTGCGGTCCTTGGTCGTTAACTGTGGTTACGGTACGACTTGTTTTACTGTGAATTATTCTATGCTTAACATGTGATATGCTGTCATCTATACTTCATACTTGTATATAAGATTAACTGTTCCCCTGGGGTTCATTCGTTTGAACTCCAGATTGCATGAAAGAGCAAGGTAGTGGATCGGGATCAAGAGGAAAGACGCAGCTGTAAGGGTTATAGCAGATGGAGCTTTTTGGAAAAATATGAGTAGATAGACTGTATTTCATCGTTTATCATTTGTCTATTTTGGATTACTATATTAACATCCCACTATAGGATAGATTCGAATCGCAAAAAAAAGTTATCCTCTAGTTTTCAAACCAAGTTAATTTAAGAGAGGTTTTATTCCGCAATTAAGTCGTCCAAACTATTTCGATGCCTGTGTGATTAAACTATGATAAATATAGGCGTATTAAGGATGGGTGTCACACCCCACGTTTCCTCACCGCCAAGAACCGTAAAGAAACCATTCTCCATTCACCACAATATGTCCAGATCTTCTAGGCTTGGATGTCTTGTGCCGAGGACTAGCTCACCGATGGCGATCTGTGCACCTTCATCACCGACGATCCATCACGATCTTCTAGGCCTGCAACTTCGGCACCTCGAAAACACAAAACCCAAAGGCGACAATCTGAGCTCTAACTGATGCAAGAGGAAGAGGCGATTTTCATTTTCACGCCTTCGGACTCATACAGCAGATAACTACTCATCATTTTCCTTCACACTACCAGTCCAACTCGACATAGCCGACGGTAAAACCACCGATCCGACGAACTTAAAATTTTCTCACCCATTGTTCCTTCATCCCTCAGAAATACAAGACTCTACGATCATTCCTCAAGTCTTGGTGGCGCTGATAACTATGTGATTTGAAGTCGCTCCATGCGGATTGCATTGAATGGCAAGCATAAGGTTGGTTTTATTGATGGCTCCTGTATGAAGGCCAACCAAGCCGCTACCTTGAAAGAGCAGTGGGAACGATGCAACGCTGTGGTCCTTTATTGGCTGTTGAATTCTATATCAAAGGACTTAGCCAATGGTCTTATGTTTCATGAAGAGGCTCATCGTGTTTAGAAATCTCAAGGAGCTCTTTGATAAGAAAATTGGCTCATGAATATTTGCTCTCCACCAGGAAATTTGTCTTCTCATTCAAGGCCCCTCTACTGTCTCTAGTTATTTTTCCAAACTCAAAGAACTCTAGGAAGAGCAGTACATCCTTGTTAACATCCCTTCCTATCAATGCACAACTTCCAAAGCTTATGCCAAATTGATTCAGCAACAGAAGTTGTTGCAATTCATGATGGGATTAAATGAATCCTATAGCCATGCACGTAGTCATATTTTTCTTATGATACCCCTACCATCTATTGGACAAGCCTTTGGCATGATTTTAGAGGAAGAAGCTCAACGATCCATTGCAATTCTTGAGCAGACATCCGTCACTGAAGGGATATCTATGGCTGTTAGAGGAAGAGGTTGTAGATGAGGTCATGGCTGCAGTAATCCTAATATGGAATGCTCTCATTGTGGAAAAAGAAGGCATATTAAAGAACAACGTTTCCAAATTGTGGGTTACCCACAAAGTTTCAGAGGCAACCGACCAAAGCAGGGGAACGATTCTTCTGTAAATCAAGCATCTAGTGAATTAACTCACCCTGAAGATGCACTTATTCACAACACTAGTACTACGGCACCAACCTTCACTAATGAGCAGCACCAGTGATTGTTGGAGCTCTTCAGAAAGGATTTTGAGCCTACCATTCATGCTCTAAAGTGTACAGGTTTGGTTGTTCCCTCTCCTTATTCTAAATTCTATTCATGTTGTGTTATTGATTATGCGGCAACTACTCATATGGTTGGGAATCTGAGTCATTTAAATACATATGAAAAATATGAGGGTCCCATAAAGTCAATTAGATTACCTGATGGCACAAGAGTACCAGTAACACATATAGGTAGTGCTTCTATAATTGATAATTTCGTGGTAAATGGGATATTATATGCTCCATCTTTGGAATTTAACTTATTATCTGTAGCTAGATTAGCAAAGGATATATTTTTTCATCATTTTTGTTTATTGCAGGACCTTGAAGATGGCAAAATGATGGGGACTAGTAAGCTGGTTGAAGGCTTATACATTTTGAAAACTACTCACAAACCATGTAATGTGGTTAATTGTGTTCAAATAACATGTAATGTGCTTAATTTTGCTCAAAGTACTATTAGAAATCTTGATATAAATCAAATGTGCATGTTGCCCTATAGACTTGGATATGCTCCTCTTATTGTAATGAGATACCTCGGTTTTGAATGTAGTGACAAGGACATTATCAATAATCAATGTGAGATATGTGTTCAATTGAAACAAACTAAGTTTCCATTTGTTCCAAGTTGCGTTAAGAGTATTTGTTGCTTTGAGCTATTGCATCTTGATGTCTGGGGTCCATATAGGACACTAACACATCAAGGATATTCCTATTTTTTAACAATTGTTGATGATTTTTCTAGAGTAACCTGCTATTGGTCAGAAATAAAACTAAGGTTACAACTTGTATTCAACACTTTATTGCATGTCTTAACTCAATTTTCAGTTTCAGTTAAGATACTTAGAAGTGACAATGGGACATAATTTACAAACAATGAGTTAAAGCAATATCTCAAGGGTAAAGGTATGCCAAACTTCATGTCCTTATACTCCAAAACAAAAGGGAGTTGTTGAAAGAAAGCATAGAACCATAATCCAGGTAGCTAGAGGTCTCACATTACAATCTGGTATACCAATTAAATATTTGAGGGAATGCATCAAAATGGCCACTTATCTAATTAAGGGACAAATATCAATTTTTCCACGAAAGTATTGGTTAAGGAGCATCCAGCACCCGGAAGTCTTTTTGGTATCATTTTTGCCCCAGAAGTTTACAAACATAGCAATCTTGCCCGTCAATTGATCTTGACCATTGGATTGATCATTTTTGGTATGGAATAAAATATTAGGCCCATTCAAGTGAGGCCCAATAAGAGGCAACCAAACCCTAACCCTAAAGAACAGGACCCATTATCCCACGATCACATAGTGGGAGTATTGGGAGATGAAACATGCTAGTCATGGGAACGTGCAACCAGGGGAATCGGATCCTCATAACACTCACTATAAATAAGGAGATATTCTCCAGGTGAACGACACACAAGTATTCTGAACTCTACCTCTTTACAATTCAGTCTACACAGAACACACACCCCACTCCCTTATTGGAAAGCCTTCATGTGTGTGCTCTGTGATCTCTTATTCTCATAGGTATCTCACCCATAGATACCTAGGAGGTAGCTATTTGATCCTACATCAACATACTAGTCAACCTAGGGCTAGACATCTGTGTTCTTATGACGGAACAATATCATTTTTGCCCCAGAAGTTTACAAACATAGCAATCTTACCCGTCAATTGATCTTGACCATTGGATTGATCATTTTTGGTATAATTTTTTCCTCGAAAGTTTACAAAAAAAATTTCCTAAAAAAACTTCTGGGGCAAATTTGCTCCAAAACAAAACTTCCGGGACATATTTGCTGTTTTTTGTTAACTTCTAGGTCAAAATGATACCAAAAAAGCTTTCGGGTGCTGAATGCTTTCTAGCCAATACTTCCATGGCTAAAATGGTATTTAACTCTCTAATTAATAGATTGCAATCTAGAATTCTAGGTTATAAGACCCCTTTTGAAATTGTATATAAGATCCATCCAGCTCTTGATAACTTGAAAACCTTTGGTTCTTAAGAATCTTAAGAAGTAATGACAAACTGAAAGCAAAATATATTCCTTATGTCTTTCTTGGTTTCCTTGACAACCAAAAGGGATACCTATTGCTTGATTTGAAAAACAAAAATATATTTGTTAGTAGGCATGTGAGTTTCCTTGAAGATAAATTTCCTTTCAAAGAAACTAACCTATATGATTTAAGTGAAGATTGCAAGGAATTTCAGCATATGTTTTGGTTTGGTTATGACTCTTCAACATATGTTCATCACCAGCCAGCTGATGGAAATATCCAGCCTAAACCCATAACAAATTCAAGGTCAGAATCATCCACCATCCTGAATGAAACACACAATGAGGTATTATGCAGACCCACCAGAGAAAGACAAGCACCAATTTGGTCCCAAGACTATGTTGTTTCTCTAGTGAGGGCTGGGGAAGATAAATGTCTTTATAGCATCCATAACTATGTTTCTTATGACCACATATCTGCATCTCATATGTGTTTTTTTTTACTTCAATTGATTCAATGCATGAACTGAATATTATGAGGATGTTATAAACAGGGACGGACCCAGCAATTGTAATAGGAGGGGCAAAAATTACAGAAACGAACCCATAGTTTTAGGAAATTACATTTTAGCCTCATAAAAATTTCAATATTTTCAATTTAGTCCCTCTATGAAACTATTAGAGGGGGACTAAAGTGAAAATACTAAAACTTTTATTAGGCTGAAATGTGATTTCCTAAAATTTGGGTTCTTTTCTGTAATTTTAGGGGTGGGGGCCACCCTTTGCCCCCCTTAATTCTGTCCCTGGTTATAAAGGATCAATGTTGGGTAGACGCCATGAATAATGAGATTAAGGCTTTAGAAGATAATGGCACTTAGACTATTGTACCATTACTTAAAGGTAAAAGGGCTATAGGATGTAAATGGGTATACAAGATTAAATATCCTTTGAATGGAACGATAGATAAATTTAAAGCTAGATTAGATGCCAAAGGATATAGTCAAAGAGAAGGCATAGATTATCATGAAACATTTTCCCATGTTGTTAAAATGTTAACTGTTAGATTTGTTCTTAAATTAGCAGCCATGTATGAATGGGAATTACATCAAATCGATGTATGTAATGCATTTTTGCAGGGGGATTCAGATGAGGAATTATACAGTAAGGGGGAGCAAATGGTATGTAAGTTAACTAAATCTTTGTATGGCCTAAAACAAGCTTTGAGGCAATGGAATCACAAGCTTTCAAAGGCTCTGATTCATGCTAGCTAGATGTAAGCAAAGTGAGCATGATTATTCCCTTTTTATTCGAAATTCTGATGATGGCGTTTTTTAATACTTATTTATGTTGGTGACTGGAAGTAGTGTAAAAGAAATAGATGAAACCAAATCTTTTCTGTATAATAATTTTAAAATCAAGGATCTTGGTTTTATGAAATATTTACTAGGAATAGAAGTTGCTAGATCACAAAAGGGGATTGTCTTATGTCAAAGAAAATATGTTTTGGATATTCAGGATGAAACAGGGATGAGTGGCTATAAACCACTTGGAATCCCTTCGGTACAAAATCAGAAACTGAAGTCATTTGCTGAAGGAAGGAACAACGTGGATGATTTGTTGCAAAATTTAGAATGTTATAAAAAACTGATTAGTAAGTAGATCTATTTAACTTTGACACATCCTGATATATCTTTTTCTAGGCAGCTTCTAAGCCAATTCATGAAAATTCCAACAAAGGAATGCATTGTTGCTGCCTTGAGTGTTCCAAGATATTTGAAAGCAACATCTGGACTTAAAATGCTGCTGAGTTCAGAAGGAGACCTTGACCTTAAGTGCTTCTGTGATTCTAATTGGGCGGGGTGCGGCACCACAAGAAGGTTAGTTAGTGGTTACTTGATAAAGTTTGGAGGATCTTTGGTACTATTGGAAACTAAGAAGCAAGCTACGGTGTCAAAGTCTTCAGCAAAAGTAGAATATAGGGCTTTGAGTATGGCTGTATTAGAGATTGTATGGACATTAGGAATGGTTAGAAATTTAAACATAAGCCATCACAATCCAATAAGAGATTATTGTGATAATATGGCAACAATTCACATTGCAAATAATCTTGTATTTCATGAAAAAACCAAACATATTGAAGTGGATTATCACTTCGTCAAGGAAAAAATTGAAGAAGGGATTAATTGATTTAAAGCATGTCAAATCTAAAGATCAAAGCAAATCTATTGACTAAGGTTATGGGAAAGCAGATTCAACAAAGGCTGTTAGTCAAGTTATCTGTTGTAAATATATTTCAACCTCCAACTTAAGGGGGAGAGTAAAAGAGTTATTACTAAGGATATTTTAGTAATTGGCAATTAGTGGTTATGATGAGT
Source organism: Acacia melanoxylon (assembly GCA_019022615.1). Taxonomy (NCBI): domain Eukaryota; kingdom Viridiplantae; phylum Streptophyta; class Magnoliopsida; order Fabales; family Fabaceae; genus Acacia; species Acacia melanoxylon. The sequence continues at coordinate 1,078,334 of JAFJYJ010000072.1, forward strand.
CTTTTCATCATAGATATAAGTGTGGAATGAACCTATTATTATTGTATTAGATGATATTCTTTAAAGAAATAGATAAGTTTTCTCTTGAAGTCAAGGTGCAGTCCTGATTCTATCACTTAACAAATTCAATACATTTGTTGAGAGGGCGAAAATCCTTTGTCCTCTAAGCTTAAATAGATAAACAATAATCAAATAAAAACATTGTCATTCATATATTTTTCCTATCTATCTTACTACCATTTTAATCGTACCAAACATAAATTTTCCTACCAAACCATTTTTCATTCCAACGTATATTAAATTTCTATGTGTGAATTTATTTTTCATCCTCTTCCTTTCCATTCCCTTTCATTCTTTTCTATTACAATCTATTCTTTGATTCAAACGACCCTGACTTTAATTGTCAAAGCCCAAAAACCGATTAAGCATTGGTAAAAATGTCCCAAAAAAATATGTGTTAATATACATCTAATTAGCTAAAGTATTTTGTGGTACATCTAGTGCCCATAAGTTTTGTTTCAAGTGTGTCCATCATCCTAGAGTATTTTTTTAGGTACGCATATAACCCTAAATTTTTTGTGCGCATCCAACACCCTGTAATATTATTTTTATGTATATCCAACACGTTATATTACCTATGTTGTTAAGTGTGAAATTGCATAACTATATACTTTATGGTGATAGACGCACTTAAAAAAAAGGTAAAGGTGCAAAAATGCACATGTGCTTTGCCCTCAGGAGTGCCCAACATTAAATATTTTTTGTGTGTATAAAAGTACCCATGTGGTTACAATTTTAGAGCAAAAGTCACACCTACTGTTAAAAAACAAAACGTCTGTTTGAGTAAAGTGAAATTTGCCAGCTGTTTTTCCCACTGTGCCAAGGTTTGAGTAATACGTGGCTTAGGATTGGGAATTTGTCATTCAAGTCATTCACCGAGCTTGCGTCATCTTCTTTGACCAAAAAAAGCCTGCGTATCACTCAAACATTGGCACAGTGGGAAAAACAGCTAGCAAATTTCACTTCACTCAAACAGACGTTTTGTCTTTTAACAGCAGGTGTGACTTTTGCTCCAAAATTGTAACCACATGGGTACTTTTGTACCCAAAAAAGTATTTGGTGTTAGACGCTCTTGAGGCGAAACACATGTGTATTTTTTCACCTTTACCCCTTAAAAAAAATACTTTAAGGTGTTGGATATACCACAAAATACTTTACAATATTTGATGCACTTGAAAAATACTTTAGAGTCTTTGGAAGTACCTTAACTCAAAATATAAATATTAAAAAACAAAAAACTCTATTATACATTTTTTTAAAAAAAAAAACTGTAGTACACATTCATTTACTTAGAAATTAAAAAATTAAAGAAAATCTAAGCCTTGTTTTCATAAATTAGCTTTTTATTTTTAAAATAAAAAATTAAAATAACTTGTTTGATAATTGATTAAGTTAAATATTTAGTTAAAAAAAGCAATAGTATGTTTTCAAAGATAAAAAACAAAAACGGGTAAAAAAAAAATTAAAAATATATATATTTTCTTATTTTCTTTGTGTGTGTGTGTGTGTGTTTTTTTTTTTTACAAAAAAAAAAAAAACAATCTAGAGTTGATGCATGAATCTATCGTCCCTCAATAAACATGACATTGGGACATGTAAAAGGCATTTAAAGCCTTTAGAATGACGAGTTGCATAGATCTCGAAGAAAGAAGAGAAACAACTGTTGGACGGAGAAGGTATGTAGGAGATAAGTTTCGGGTTGGACGGACCTGACCCACTACTCCATCCAGGTCAGATCTAACATGGCTGAAGGTTGAAGATGACACCTCAACCCAAAATGACATCATTTTATTTTCGAGTGTGTCTCCTCCTTCGACATCATTTCTTCAAAAAGAAAAGGGCGGGGAGTGCTTTGTCAAATAAGCCATTGCTCGAAGGTCCAAAATGATTAAATTGAATAAAAAAATATAATTGCTGTTTTTCAGGCTTGGGTTTTACTGGATTGGAAAAGAAGAAAGTGTCAAGAACGCCACGTGACAATATGGGCCCAAGGCACTCCTTAATGTCACGTGGCCACTACTTCCTAATAACGCCAGTGCATAGAAAACTCTAGACAGGCATGTGTTGTAATGGATTCCAAATGATGGCGTGTGTTTTGTGCTTGCCTGGTCTGAGAGTACGCATGGCAGTGGCGGACCCACATCAATGCCAATGTGGGCAAGTGCAGCCACAAAGTATATATAATTTGAAAGAAATTTTTAACACTATGTGTAGGTTGTACAGATGGTTAAAATCTTAATCCTTCCTCTCACTCACAGGTCCCTAGCTCGAGCTCCCAAAGTTGTGTTTTCCCTTTTTTTTCTCCCATTTCCATTGCCCGACATTCCCCAAAAAATTTTCCCCCAAATTTCCATCGTTCCTCTCTGGCTCTGCCCTACGTTCCCCAAACGTTTTCCCCCAAATTTCCATCGTTCTCAGCCTCATCTCTGCTATGTTCCCCAAACTTTTCCCCAAATTTCCACCGCTCTCGCCTCGCCGCAGTCGCTCGGCCTCGCTCAACGTCGAACAAAGCATAGAATCGGCTCAATCGGTCTGTCTCAACTCTCAAGGTAATTTTCCAGTCCCACAAACATTATGTTATTGATGAATAACAAGACTTTCTTAAGCTTATTTTAAGTATACATTCTGGTTATAAAACTTGCCTTTGTCTCGATGATTTTAACATGATATAACCTTCCCGTTTAGTTGGGTTTTGTGCATAGATTGTCGTGATAAAAGCCTGTTGTTATCTCTGTTGTTTCCGGCATGATCTTGCCTTGCTTTTTTAGCTTATTTTTTAGTATAAAAATTGGTGATATAGCTTCTTGATGTTTCGATGCTTTTAGCATGATCGGCCTTGTCTTCGAGCTTACTCTTTTGATTATAAATTCTTGTGATAAAGCTTGCTCAAATTCTTGTTCTTTGGAGTTTCATGATTAAAATCCTGTTTATTTTCTTGTTTACGGAATTTCGAATGGGGTTCTTTGTTGTCGATGATAACTTGTTTTTAGGTTTGATGTTTGAGGTAATGATTTGTGGGGAGGACCCTATTGTGGTGATAACTTGTTTGTAGGTTTGAATTTCGAGCTTACTCTTTTGATTATAAATTCTTGTGATGATAACTTGTTTTTAGGTTTGATGTTTTTAGGAATTTCGAATGGGGTTCTTTGGAATTTAAAATCCTATTGCAAGCCACACTTGAAACAATTTTTCAAAAGAACCGGTAGTCTTGACAAAAGCTTCGAAAGTAACAAAGCTTTCATTGATTAGCTTTCTTTAAATTTTATTGCTCTACATTAGCTTCATTGATTAGCTTTATTTAAATTGCTTTGGAGTTGAAAATCATAGCTTCAGTTGCTTAGTGTCCCTGTTTGGAAAAAGATAGAATCTTATAGGTTTCAATAGAGGAAGCATTGAGATGAGCTAGCTTATAGGTTACAACATGTTCCCTAATCTTGTCAAACCTTTTCTTCTTCCAGAAAATGTCAACGATACAATCTTATTTCAAACGTCTAAAACCCACAAATACACCTGAATCTCAAAGTGAACAACTTTCAAACAGTATTTCGATTCCAACTGTCCAAGAAACCTCCCAACCACCACAAGGATATCAATTTCAAAGTTTTCAATCACAACCTCAAGGAAAAGTTAATATAGAAAATCTTGAAGCGGATCCGGGAAAAAGACCTTCAATTTATTCAATGACATCAAATCCTATAGAAAGAGAGGATATTCGGAGAGTTTATTTGCTCAAGGGGCCAACTCAACCAATTCTTAAATCATTCCCTCAAACGGAACTGTATGGAAAAATGCGTAGATTCAATCCTAAGTGGTATGAAGAATTTGGTTCCTGGTTGGAGTATAGTGTATCAAAAGATGCATGTTTCTGCTTGTATTGTTATCTACTTGATATGGAGGTTGGAGGTAGTGGTTCGACGCATGAAGCATTTGTCGGTGTGGGCTTCAAAAATTGGCATAAGAAGGATAGAATCAAAGTTTATGTCGGAGATCATAAGAGTGCTCACAATAGATGTTATCAAGCTTGTCAAGATTTGATGAAGCAAAAGCAACAAATTGATATTGCTTTTTCAAATATTTCTGACCAACAAAAAATTGATTATCGTATTCGGCTGAAAACTTCTTTAGATTGTGTTAGATTCCTACTACGCAATGGTCAGTCTTTTCGGGGACATGATGAATCTACAAGTTCAAATCAACAAGGTTTATTCCTTGAAATTCTAAAGTTTTATTCGAAGCCAAATAAAGAGATGAGTGATGTGGTCTTGGAAAATGCCCCCGATAATAACACATTGACTTCACCAAAGATTCGAAAGATCTTTCTCAAGCTTGTGCTGATTTGGTATTAAAGCAATAATTAGTGATCTCGGTGATGATTACTTTTCTTTGCTAGTGGATGAAGCTCGTGATGTTGCAATTAAAGAACAAATGGCGGTTGTACTTCGGTATGTAAATAAAAAAGGGTCAATTGTTGAACGTTTTATTGGCATAATTCATGTTTCAGATACTACTGCACAATCACTAAAAGCAGCGATTGATGGCCTATTTTCTAAACTTTGTTTAAGTTTGTCTAAATGTCGCGGGCAAGGCTATAATGGTGCTAGTAATATGCGAGGTGAATTCAAAGAGTTTGATTTTGGAAGACAACAAATCCGCATTCTACATTCATTGTTTTGCTCATCAGTTACAATTGGCACTTGTGAAGGTTACAAAACATCACGGGAAGATTCAAGATTTTTTGACATGCTTCAAAAGATGGCTCTTGTTGTGGGGGGTTCATGCAAGCGGAAGGAAATTCTTCAAATGAATCAGTATGAGGTATTAGTTGAAAGAATTGCTAGTGGTGAAATACCGACTGGAAAAGGTTTAAATCAAGAGACAACCTTAAAGCGACCTGGAGACACTCGTTGGGGTTCCCATTTTGGTACGGTTACAAGTGTTATCTCATTATTTTCTCCAATAATTTCCTTGATGAAAATTATTGAAGACGAGCCAAAAAATGATTCTGCAAGAATCGATGCGAGTTGCATTTTGTATGCCATGAAGGATTTTGAATTTGCATTCTTGTTGCATCTTATGAAATTGATCTTGGGGCTTTCGTATGAGTTGTCGCAAGCACTACAAAGAAAAGATCAAGACCTTTTAAATGCAATTGGTTTAGTGAAGGTAGTCAAGTCTCGTTTACAAGAGGTGAGAGATGATGGTTTTGATGAATTGCTTCAAGAAACGAACATTTTTATCAATAAATATGATATTGACGTTCCAAATATGAATGATTTTATTGTCCTAAAGGGAGATTGAGACTGGGATTGGAATCATTTATATTCTTCCACTACTTTAAGGTGGAGTTATTTAATACAGTGATTGATACTCAGATTCAAGAGTTGAATGATCGATTTGATAATGTCAATACCAAGTTGCTTGAGTGTTTGAGTTGTCTTGATCCTCATGATTCATTTGCTAATTTTAACAAAGAAAAGTTGATTGAGTTTGCTAGATTCGATCCTTTGGAGTTTGATGAGCTTGCAGATATTTCTTTTCTGTCTTCAAGTCTCAGTAATTTTATTGTTGATGTGAGAGCTGATTCTGATTTTGGCAATTTGCAAACAATTTTTGACCTTGCTTTGAAGATGGTTGAGAAGAGAAAGGATATTGTTTATCCACTGATCTATTTGTTGATAAAGTTGGCACTTGTTCTACTGGTAGCAACTGCTAGTGTTGAGCGGGTTTTTTCTGCAATGACTTTTGTTAAAGATAAGTTGCGCAACCGGATGAGTGATGATTGGTTTAACTTATGCATGCTAACTTATGTTGAACGTGATATATTTGATACGAATGATGATGAAGATATAATACAATATTTTCAAGGAATGAAGAATCGAATAATGCTTTTGTAATCGTTCTGATGTAAAGGTTAGTTGATTCTTGATTATTATTTTTCTATGTTAAGTTGGAGTTTTCTTTTCTTTTATTGTTTATATTCTTTTGTTTTTTAAATGCATTTAAAACTTTCCTAAAAAAAAATTCGGGGGCGCTGCCCCCGAATCCACCACTAATTGTACACCCACAAACCTAAAATCCACAAACCTAAAATCCTGGGTCCACCACTGACGCATGGCATGACAATTTTCCCAATTTTCTCCTATTTTATTCTTCCTGTTTTTTCAGGAGCATGTGAAGGGACATTTGAAATTTGAGATGCGATTTGTTACTAAAAATTCCTAAATTCATGATCTACATTTTAACATATGACTTATCTATTTTAAAAATATGTTTAGATCTGTGTTGAATGTTTTCACTGTTATTATAGTGATTTTTGTGTGTTAACAAGTCTGAGAATATGTTTTCAATAATATATTTTTTTTATTTGATAAATAAGAACCAATAAAGTTTAAAAAGCACTGAAACAAAATATTCAAGTCTCTTTATCAATTTTTTTTAAAAGAACTTATATATATAATATGATCCTCTTAATAATGATTTAAAAACAGGCGATTTTTTTTTTCCATTTATCTAAACATAAATTATTGATTCTCTAAATAATACATAACAAAAGAATTTACGTATTTAATTTAGAAATTGATAGCGACGATGTAGGAGGCCATTTGAAATGTAGATAAGTTGGTAGAATATCATTATCAAAATATACCACGTGACAGGAACAAAAGATGACAGAGCAGCTGCCATTTATAGGTCATCTAATGAAATTTGAAGATAAAGGTTTGATATACAAAATTCTTGAGAGTGATTAAGTGAAAGAAGAAGCGAATAATGCCTCTACATACAAAATAAAATGAAGACTAAGCCATAGCAAGTCTCAAAACCATCAATCCAGGTACAAACCTTCAGAGCGTCAGCTTGTGCGTCATTCCGTATAATCAAAATTGATTTTAGGGACATGATACACACTAAGTCCTTCTTGACGAAGAGAGTCATGGAGAAGGAAGGGGAAATCAAATTGCTTTACATCATGATAACTAGGGAACACTTGGATTGTATCATCATCTCCTTCCTCTTCCTCTTCCTTTCTTTTTTGTCACCCACTACTAGAAAAAGAATAAATAGCGACGGAATTTGCTACGGAAAAAATTCCGTAGCAATCGTGAAGGATATTGCGACGGAAGTTTACTTCCGTCGCAATGCGGCGAAAATTGCGACGGAAGTAAACTTCCGTCGCAATAGACGGAAATTGCGACGGACGTGAAATTGCGACGGAAGTAAACTTCCGTCGCAATGGGCGCCAAAAATGGCCGCCATTTCCCAATTTCTGCGACGGATCCGTCTATCCGTCGCAAAATTTGCGACGGATAGACGGTCCGTCGCGAAATTGGGAAGGGGTTGCGACGGATCCTAGATCCGTCGCAACAAAAAGCGGCCATGAAAAAAAGGCCGCTTTTTTTGGGGGTTGCGACGGATCTTGGATCCGTCGCAAAAAGGCGGCCTTTTTTTGCCGCTTTTTGCGACGGATCCTTGATCCGTCGCAAAAAGCGGCATTTTTGGCCGCCTTTTTGCGACGGATCCTGGATCCGTCGCAAAGCGCGCCAAAAAGCCCCTTTTTTGCGACGGATCAAGGATCCGTCGCAAATCCATGCGACGGATCCGAATCCGTCGCGGGGTGCGACGGATCCGGGATCCGTCGCGAGAATGTGCGGCAAAGGCGCAACATTCGCCCCCCCGCCCGCGATTTCGAGACCACCCCCTCCCCGACTCCGGCGACCCTCCCCCTCCCCGGCGACTCTCCCTCCTCCCTCCCTCATCTGCGCCTCTCCCTCCCCCTCCGCCCTCCTCTCCGGCCCCCCCCCCCCCCTTTGTCCCGTCCCCCTCCCTCCTCCTCTCGGCCCCCTCCCTCCCCTCCTCCCCCCCCCCTCCCTCCCCGGCCCCCCTCCTCCCCCTCCTCCCTCCCCTCCTCCCTCTCGTCCCCCGTCCCCTCCTCCTCGGGAGCTCCTCCTCTCCATTTCGTCGATTTTTTTGGTATGTAAGTTTTTTTTTTGTTTTGTATTTTTTTCCCTTTTTACGTTTTTTTTTTTTAATTTTCATTTTTTTGCGGGTTACAAACATATCCTAGCACTAAGATCTTGAAGGGAAATTATCAAACAAATCTTAGCATTTACGATTTTACGGAGTTAGCTTGAAGTATATTTTTTTTAATCACAATTTGATATTTATGTTATGTTTGATTATTTGGAATATTAAAAATATGTATGTTAGTCGAAGATTATCGAGTACACGAGTTTAAATCTTTTTTTTTTAAATAAGATAAATTTTAAAAGTATTTTTTTCAGATTTGTAACACAGTTAAGAAACGTATAGAATTTTGTTATGTAAAGTATTTTTATCTAGCACTTTTTAGGAATTTAGAAATTCCAATTCGATTTTGGTGTGATAAAATTAAGATTTTGTATTAGATGATATTGATACATAAATATTTAAATAGGATGATGTTGAAACTAGAAAAGTGAAGTGTTTGGAAATAAAATTTAGGGATAAGACAATTAATTAATTAATGTCAACGAGGATGAGGAAGGTGTGACATTGAAGAATAATCACATTTGTATGTTTTATAAAAATTAGTAGAATAATTTTTTTATTTAAATTTTTTATTTCAATCTATGTTTAACAAGTTATACACTAAATTTGATTAAATGTTATGTAATTCCTTTGATCTAGCCCATATATGTTAGAAACTCCAAAATACTTAGTATTGTATTCTTTGTTTGCCCCCTCCACATGCATGTCCCCGTTTACGGTGTGCTATCCTCGTTCTCACGGTTGCTTCTTTGGAATATGTTCTTTGTTCAATGCATGTGTTTCTTTTTCACTTTCTTGATTAAGTGGCAATTGGTAGGCATAAGAGGCGAATTATATATATATATATATATATATTTGTGGTATGTTGAGAAGTTAATTAGGGTAGTAATGAACTAGCTAGGAAGTATGGAAGGCGGCCATGATAGAAGTTGGATGTACAATCGTCTAAGCGATAGAAGAGAACTAACACAAGCATTCTTGGCGGGTTTGGAAAAGTTCATCCAATTTGCTTTGGCGAATTCAAATAATTCAAGAAGGGAGATCGGGTGTCCGTGTGCCAAATGTAATTGTTTAAGATTTACGAGACGCGGACAAGGTCGGAATTCATTTGTGTCAAAAGGGATTCATTAGAGATTATGAATGTTGGGAATTTCATGGCGAAGTCCGACGGACACCGAGTGGTTATTACAAGGACGGTAGTCATCGAGAAAACCTTAATCAATATGAGCGGTTGGTTATGGATGCCGCGGGACCGTCGATCGGCCAATATTTTGATCCCGTTACTCATGCCGAACCGTCATACATGGGAGAGGAGACCGGTACCCATCCTCAACCATCAAACATGGGTGAGGATCCTCATCCGGAAGCCGCTAGGTTCTATAAAATGCTTCAAGAAGCACAGCGTCCGTTATGGGAAGGTTGCGAACACTTTGAAAATAGTGAATATTCATCGCTATCGGCTACCCTAGCAACACTAAGCTTGAAGGCGATCACCATATGAGCGAGAGGAATTACAACGAAATGATGCGAGATCATGAGTAAGGTTGTTCCCAAAGACAATAATTTGCCGAAGGACTTTTACCAAGCAAAAAAAAGGTGAAAGAGCTTGGGCTTGGATGTGAAAAAATCCATTCTTTGCCCCGAGAGGATGTATGTTGTATTACAAGGATGATTTTGGTGACCAATTGCAAATTCTGTGGAGATGAGATATAAAGTTGTGGGGAAAGGAAGGAAAAACACCCGTCATGCAATAAGCAAGATGTGGTACTTTCCTCACGGTGCCCGGACTTACGAGATTGTATGCATCCGAACAAACAGCTGCTCACATGAGATGGCACCGGGAGCATCGTAGGGATGAAAACTTTGTGACGCATCCATCGATGCCGAAGCTTAGCGTAAATTTGACGAGGCGAATCCTTTCTTTGCTATGGATCCCCGTAATGTTCGTCTTGGTCTATGTTCGGATGGGTTCGCTCCTTTCAACAATACGGGCGGGAATTATTCTGTTGGCCGGTCATTGTGACTCCGTACAACCTCCCACCTTCTATGTGCATGAGAAGAGAGTTTATCTTCCTTAACGCGTTAATCCTGGGCCGTCGAACCAAAAAAAGAAGATAGATGTGTACCTCGGGCCTTTGATAGACGAGTTGAAAATGTTGTGGAGTGAAGGTGTTCTTACGTATGATATATCATTAAGTCGAGAATTTCACCATGCGGGCTGCCTTAATGTGGACGATAAATGATTTCCCTGCCTATGGGATGTTGAGTGGCTGGCAAACGTCGGGAAAGCTCGCATGCCCGGTATGTCTTGAACAGAACATGGGTTTTAGCTTGGAACATAGTCGCAAGGTCAGTTGGTTTGACGAGCACCGACGATTCCTACCCCGATCATCCGTTTAGGAGAAATAGAAAAGACTTCACGCGGAATCTTTGTCGAACGAGCAGATCCACCTCGTCGTTTAAGTGGAGAAGAAATATGGGACGGGGGTCGAGGCACATTCCGAGTGTCGAAGAGGGTCTTTGCTTCAAGCGAACACGGAGGTACGGCATTGATCATCATTGGAACAAACGCGGTATCTTACGGGAACTACCATATTGGAAAGATCAATTGTTAAGACACAACCTCGATGTCATGCATATTGAGAGGAATGTGTTTTGCAATATTCTGTACCACGAGTGATGGACACCAAGGGCAAGACGAAAGACACGGTCAACGCAAGATTGGACGTTGAAGCGATTTGTAGAAGGCTGCTTTGCATTTGGTGGAAAATGGCCTGGACAATTTCCAAACCCAGAGCGCCGTACACATTCAATAAAGAGCAGAATTTAGAATTGTTGCGGTGGGTTAAAGATCGAAACTCACGACGGTTATGCGTCAAGCTGGAAAAGATGTGTCGACATGCGAGGTGAAGTTGAGCAAGATGAAGAGTCATGATTGTCATGTTTTTTTCCGAGAGATTGTTGCCGTGGGCCTTCAAAGCACTACCGAACCATGTATGGTCTATTCTAACGGAGTTTTCCATGTTCTTTAGAGAAATTTGTGCTTGAGCTTAATGTTGAAAAGTTACGACACACCTGGAGGCGAGCATGCCCATAACGCTATGCAAGTTAGAGATGGTGTTTCCTCCTAGCTTCTTTGACTCAATGGAACATTTGCCCGTTCACTTGGCCTATGAAGCAAAGGTAGGAGGACCGCAACAATATAGATGGATGTATCCGTTTGAGAGGTAATATATATTGATTTCGCGTTGTTATTAATTGACCGACATGGTACTTGAGTTTATAAATACCCTATGATATTCCATTGTAGGTTTTTACGCACACTTAAGCACAAGATAAAAAATACAAGGTACGTTGAAGGATCTATCATTTGAAGCTTATCTAGTCGAAGAGGCCGCAAAATTTGCGTCATACTATTATCCCACGAAATGATGTCAAGATGGAGAGGGGTACCTCGTAACGATGATGCCGGTGATACGAGGGATCAAAAGTCAATATTTAATTTTCCGGGCGAGTCGTGGGAAAACGTTGGAAGTCAACTCTTGACGGAAGAGATAAGCGAGTTCTTTGAGTGGTACATTCTAAACAAGTTTGTGAAGAGGCCGCCAAGTACCTCGAGTAAGTTTTTTTGTTTGTTTACTATTACGGTAAGTATTAAAGTATTAACTTAAGTTTTTTGTTACGAGTTACTTTTCTAATTGGGTCCGATCGGGAAATCCTTCAATGCCGGTGTCCCAAGTTGATCAATTCACTAGTTACGAGTTTCCAAAATGGTTTCGATCATATTTCTTGGAAAATCCATCAGATCCCAATGAAGTTGCGTGGAGTTTATCTTATGGAGCTGCAATGACGGTTACCCGATGCAACAAATATATAATCAATGGGTATCGATTTGCAAGCTGTTGACGCGACGCAGTACACTATGTTGCAATTACGGTGTATGTTGTCGAGGTGACCAAGTTGACGGGGTGGAGGCCCGGCTACTACGGGAAGTTAGTTGAGATAATTCAGTTAAGTTACCGGTGGGACAAGGTGGTGACCCTGTTTAAGTGTGAGTGGTTTGATAACGGTCCGCGTGGGACAAAAGTGGACAAACTTGGAAATATTGAGGTCCATTTGGACAAGGAGATATACGGTTGGTTATGACCCATTCATCCTTGCTCAACGGCGGAACAAGTTTACTATACACCATACCCTACATCTCGCCAAGGGTGGACGGGAGTTATTAAAACCAAAGCACGAAATATTATACCAAAGTCGAAAGAGCCGGAATCAAATGACGGTATGGTTGAACCTTTCCAAGCGATGTGGAACATGTGCGCCCATAAACATCTTCGATGACGAAGTACCAAGCAATCTATTTGATTTTCGTGTGGAGTTAGAGTTGATTCCTATACAAATTGACGATGAGAAATCGAGACGATGAGGATGAGGCGAAATGAGCTTACGATAGTGAATGCGAGTTCGACGACTATGAGAGTACGAGATGAAGACATGCAAGTAGATGTCGATGAACATGAATCGTCCGGTTGATTTGTGTTAGTTCTTTGTTTATGACGATATGTTATACTACATACTTTGTAAGTACTTTTGTCATATTAACCAAATATCTTTCTTTTTTTATATTTTTTTGACATTATGTCTATAAGTGTTCGGAGATGGAGCATCAAGGAGGACGTTCGGGTAGTGGACGTGGCGGTGGTCGATCCAGGCCCCGTACTATAAGAGGGGGTAGGGCAACGCCAAGCTGCTCCATATGGAGCGAAGGGCTCGGCTCTTCTCCGGAGGTGCCACTATTTGATTTTTCGTCACCATCGGGATATTTGTCATCTTCACCGTCACTTTATACATCGTCGTCACGGCGGCTACCCCACGATGCACGGCAAAGGGGACAACGGGTTTACTTTACCGTTTCGATTGATTTACATATGTTTAGTTTCTTGAAACCATCTATGTACAAAAATCTTCAATATTTCACATTTCTTCCTTAGCACACTTCGTCGCCTCGAGCCACGTCGGGGAAGCGGGTAGTTCCTCCGATACACCTATCTGGGGCTCAAGAGATCCTGAGATAGGGTTTCTTTGGATCTGCACTAAAGGCAACGAGTAAGTCATGCGAAGTACCTGTAATGAACCAATTCTCTTTTGAGATTGGTTTGTATGCTAATATTTGCATGATAATCTGTTTTCAGATTTGTGCACGATAATCCGGTGGCGACTTTCATGTCGACCCAAATATTCCGTAACTACACTCAAGCTTGGACCGCGTGGACGAGAGATTCCTACGGAGCAACGAGATATGTGGTTCACGAGTTCTTGGTAAGTTATTTGTTTTATGCGTGTTAATTAAGTACTTTTAAAATTTGGAGCACTAATTGTTCGTTATTGCTTTTCGGGAAAAGCATATGACATTACTGAGCATCATGAAAATCGAAAAAAGCTTTTAACCACAAGCGGCGTCTTTGAGTGCGTCGAAAGCTCTATTCATTGAGAAGGTCGAGAGGCAAGGCAGTTGGCTTCCACGGGACACTAAAGATGAATTATTTGGCACTTGGGAAAACAATGAAAAGTTTAAGGCCATAAGTGCGAAAAATAAGGAAAATAGGGCCAAAATGGCGGGACCGTCATATCTTTGGGGGCTCCATATCCATTGCGAGCATCGACGCAAAGTTGTAAGTACACGTTATTTTCTATTTACGTATTGAATATTTTGTACTTTGAAGTAATTAATTAAGGTCATCATTTGCGTTTGCGGGAAGAGTGCGGGAAGCTCCACTGGATCGGTTGAGTGGGTTACCTTTCGGCGGACCCATTCCGACGGTCGAAGGGAGTGAGAGGCAATGGATTAACCCAAAGGCGAAACAAATAGCGGTGAGACATTTATTGCCTTTATTACTTGTTTTATGCACGTTATTTTCTTATTTGTTATGTATTTGTTTGCTTGTAGGAAAACTTTGAGAGGCTGTCGCGGGAGAGAGCCTCGCGGCGTGAGCCCGACCCCTCATCCTCTATATCCGATAACGAGAGTCTCTTCTTTGAGGCTGCGGCGGATTTGACAAGAAAGGGAGGGTCTTTGGATACGGTGAGTCGCCCGACCCATTGAAGCAATCAAAGCGCCTCTCATCGGCTGCGGGGTTCCTTTAGGTAAACATAATACATTTGATATTGATAATTTTCATTCTCTTGTCCATTCAAATGAAGTACAAATAATAAATGTACTAATCAATTTTGTAGATGGTGAAGAGGATGAAGTCGTTGGTGGAGGAGCAAGCAACACGGATGACCCGGGAACGAGAGATGATGAGCCGGCGGGCGACTCGGGAAACGGAGATGATGAGGCGCGGATGCTTATGGAACAAACAAGATGAAGCGGGCGTTGCGCGAGAACGGGAGATGATGAGACAAGAGATGAATCGGCGCGGCGGAGATGATGAAGGCGGAGATGATGAAGGAGATGCGGCTTCAAATGATGTCCCTTACGAAAAGACGAGAGGTTTGGTCCGGGCCGACTCCTGGTGATGATGACCATCTTTGGTGATGATGATGATCACAATCTACTTTTTTGTTATTGTTTAGCCTACTTTTTTGTATTTGTTTGTTGCTACGGATTATATATATATATATATATATATATTGTGTTTTCACTATGTAAACTCTTTTTTATCGTTAATATATTCATGATACATTATTTTACTATTTGTATTCAATTTTTCTATTAAAATTTTTTAAAAATATAAATAAAAAAATAAAAATTTGCTACCGTAAAATAATTAAATTTGCTACGGAAAAAAAAAATCTGAAAAAAAAGCAAATTTCTGAATTTTGAAATTTGCTACGGATTTTAAATCCGTAGCAAAATTTCAAATGTGTTACGGAGTTGTTTTAGCAAATTGCTACGGAAAAAATCCGTAGCAAATTTGCTACGGAAAAATCCGTAGCAAATTGCTACGGATTGTAAAATCCGTAGCAATTTGCTACGGATTGTAAAATCCGTAGCAATTTGCTACGGATTTTCATAATCCGTAGCAAATAGCAAATTTTCTAAAATCCGTCGCAATTGCGACGCCATATTTTGCTACGGACAAAATCCGTAGCAAAATCCGTAGCAAAAACGTTTTGCTACGGATTTTTGGGTTTTTGCTACGGATTTTTTCCGTAGCAAAATCTGAAATTTCTTTACATAACGATTCCTCAATCATCTCTAGGCCTATGACTAATTTTCAAATAATTACTCTCTTTAAAATCTTACCCAAAATCAGAATTTTGACCAATGATTTATTTTTGGGCAATTCAACTTAACCATTTCTCTAAATATTTTTTCCTTCATTTTGCTTTAATTAATTCCTCAAAATCTGGGATATTACATTTTTCAACAACCTTTATTACTTATTATCATTTAACGTTTATTCTTGAACTCCAAAAGCCATCATGAAAAAATCTTGAAGTTCAAAAGCCATCCTTAAAAATATCATATTCCAAAATATCATTTATATAGCTCTATTGATTATTCCATATAGTGATTCAAGTCTCATCATCGTGATTGTTTCTAATCCTTGATACTGCCATTAGTGGGGGCCTCCATATAAAGTTCAAGAACACAAAATTTAGCCCTTTTTTTTCCTAACTATGCCTTGCAAGGTCCAAATGTTTGCATTCAAATGGAATTGTGCACAGAGACATTAAACTAGGCAACTTCATAGTGGGCATCAGGAGAAAAGCAAAGAAAGTATTATTAATTTTTTTTAGGTGGTTTCTTATCTATTAATTCTTCTTCTATGGGTTCTTTGGTAATAGATATAAATTGAATCAATGGTCCATGTTGAACGTATGAAAATCTTTTTATGATGTGATCCTTCATAAGGGTAAAAAATAAAACAAGAAATCTATCTCTAATTTTTCATAATCTCCATTTATTAGTTTATTAGTGCAATAATTATATTACTAATTAATAATTATATAAATGTACGCAAAATCATGCTTAACGGTTAATTCCAAATTTCATTAACAGTTAATTTCACATTAAGAATTTAATCTTCAAGGGGGGAAAAAAAGTCATCAACTTTATCAATCAGTAATGTGTGCAAAATCATGTTTGATTGATTAAGCAATCAGATATTGAAATCATCAAGATGCTAGCAATAAGTATTCCCTAATAATTTTCTACCGCCTAGCTAGGATTTTCAAAATCTCCATCTATTAGTTTAATAGTGCAATAATTATATTGATATGCGCAAAATCAGGCTTAAGGGTTGATTCCTAATTTAATTAACATTTAATTTCCAATTATTAATTTGATCTCCAGGAAAAAAAAGTCATCAACTATATCAATCAAGAATGTGCGCAAAATCATGTTTGATTGATTAAGCAATCATATATTAATTAAAATCATCAATCAATTGAATTGATGGAAATTTGCATAGACTCTTAGAAATTGTGATTAATGATAATTAATGGAATAATGAAAATATGAAGAGAACACTTTTAGAAATTGCATTTTCAAAATATTTTTGGATTGTTTATATCTTTTTGTACTGCTCACATGCGATTTGCCCCCTCACAAACTATGGCCTTTGTTGAGACTGGGATAATAAATCAACAAATAAAAACAAATTTAGTGGGTTATTGGCACGATCATATTGAATTGAAGGTCAAATGGGTCAAGCGTTATTTAGCCAAAAAAAAAAAGCCTTAAGAATTAAATAGAGCAAAATATTGCGTGTGTAATCAGTATTTTGGTTTTGCTCTGGCTAATGATTCTTAGTTTTTGTTTTGGGGCTTTTGATCTCTTCAGGTTGAGGGAAGTCAACTACAATATCTGTTGTAATTATGTTAATTATTCTCTATAGGATGTTGAACTTGTGGCAGCAAACAAATCATTTTCGGAAGCAGTTGAGAAAGAACCAAAATTCTTTACAAGTTGAAATTGTTACGTGGCATCTAATTTCATATGAATCAATTTGCCAAATAGTTTATTTTTGTTGATGTGTTAAATCCCATTTTTCACGAACGCACAATTAAATCTTTAGCCATGTTTTTCATGGTCAAGTTATAGACTTACAAGGAGAGAAGGATCACTACAATTTGACCTTTGACTCTTTGAGGAATTTTTTGGTTATTTCACCTCTTTTTGAGGATCTGAACATGTTTTTAAGTCTATAGTGTAATAAGGTTTTGTGGCTTCATATTACTTTTGTATTCTTTTCATGGTAAAAGTATATGTATATACTTTTCATTTTGATGATTTGAAATTTAAAACAAATTAAAACAGGATGCTTGATGCACTGATACATAGAGGTCCAGATTCAAAACTCGAATCCTACATACCTCCCCAAGAATCAAACCTGAAAATTTTATGAGTATTCAGAACACAATATACATAATTCATCCAAACATTTACACACACCCGAATATACCAGTCTTGAAAAAAGTGATATATATATATATATATATATATATATATATAGAGGTAATTACTTTCATAATATATAGATGTATCAACACACTTTCACCAAAGTATCTTTGGGAGAAAAACATTAATGCACACAAAGAACACCTCCAGAAAATCAGAGAATCTCGTGTCACAAAAAAGGACTTTCTGGCTGATGCTGCATTTTAAGCATGTCAAGGAAGGAAGGGATTCATTACCCTCAAGTAACTTGCTAGGATTCTAGTTAATAACAATCAGATTACGAGAGAAAGAAGAATTCAACGGCTTTGAAGGATCTTAGTTAGAGCAAGTGGAATCTGCATCTCTGCATAAGCTTTGAAGCAATGACAAATAGAAGTATAATGGACTACGTATACGTGTTAAAGCATTTACGTTTGAGTGTAACATATGTAATAAGAGTAGTTGAAGTAATGAATTAATGCTTTGAGCCACAAAAATTGTTTACCGAAATTCTTCATTTTGTCATCAATCAAATATTTACAATAAATTGATATAAACACATGATATAGGCTAAAGTAAACTTTTAGTCCTTTAAGTTTTACATAAGGCATATTTTTTGTCCCTTAATTTTATAAAGTATACTTTTGGTCCTAAAATTCTAACACCGTTAATGTTGCTAACGGAAAACGCTGACACAGCGAACTCAAGTCATGATAATTGCATTTAATTACACAAATTTTATATATTTTTCAATTTACCCATATTTAAAATTAATAGCATTTAATTAAATAATTATCACTTAAGTTTACACCATTATTACTTAAGTTTGCATTTTCCGTTAGCAAAATTAATGGTGTTAGAATTATAGGACTAAAAGTATACTTTATAAAGTTAAGGGACTAAAAGTATACCTCATGTAAACTTAAAGGACTAAAAGTATACTTTAGCCCATAATATAATACTTTAAGTTAATTCTAAAAATGCACACTTAAAAGGATCCAATTATATCATTATGAAAATAGCAAAAACAGAGTATAATGTCATTAAATATATACAACACATAAAACTTCAGAATGAAAAACTAACACAATTAATACGAAAAACAATTAGAATTGTCATTCATTTTTAGCATTTGAACTTAAATATAATTATTTTCTTCATAATCCAGATATCAATGAGCACTCAGGTCAGCTTAAAAAAGGAATGACATCCAGTTCAAAAAAGAAATGGTTACAACCACTGGCGCCAGTTAACAATATTAAAAATAACTCATTGATCAGGGGTCATGCATATATATTCCATCATAAAAAATCTGAATGTGCATTCCTATTGATCCACCACAATGTACATAGGTGGATATTTAAAGGAAATTGAGATAAATGTTGGGTAAGATCAGCCTCCTTATACTGTGTGATTAGTGGATTATCATTAGACAACGTTTTCCTAACATGAGAGGGAGAAATTGAATAGCTGGAAAAGAGAACAAAAAGAATGCATCATTACTATCAAGTATAGCCTCGAATATAGCAATATTAATAAGAAGTTTATCAGGCTTTGAGTTCATGTAATATTACAGAATTATCTATAAGATGCAATTACTGACATAAATGAAAATTACTAGATCTTATATGTTAACTGAAAATGTTCCAATCAGTATAAAAGAAAGTAAGACATGCTCAAAGAATAATAAACCTATAAATATTCTAGATAAAGAGGAGTATGCAATTAAGATGATAATATTGAGGAGACAGGTACTCCAGAAGAGTATCAAGACATACCTAATTTGCAGAGACCTTAAAATATGTTCAAGTACTTGAAAGCAATAAAGAGTTCTCAATAAGTTATATCATATGAAAAATGGAATTGAAAAGATAAGGTTGTCGACTACAAACCGATTTGATAATATATCATGCGATCAAGTACGTGAGGATCTTGTACATAAATCGATTGGTAGACAAAAGAGATATTGACCAAAAAGAGAACAGATGCAATGAAAAATGACTCTGTTCCTTCAAAATGTGGAAATTATGGACCTGTAGTCCAATTATTTCAAACATAAAATTGTTTGTGATATATCAATATTCATATGAAAATAATACTTGGCACAAGGAAGAAGTCAATATGAAGTTCTCTCAAACTTGGCACAAGGATCGCTTTTGGAAATACTTGTTGTAAATAATGTGTGTGAGTGTGTCCAAGGAAGAAGTCAGCTTCATCTTATCTCTGTTCGCTACAACAACAAAAAGTCTTTTTTTGCTACGGAAAAAAAAAATCAGTCGTAAAAAAGGCATTTTACGTCGCAAAAATGATTTGCGACGGAATCTAATCCGTCGCAAAAAATCACGTCGTAATTGCGACGAGAAAACACTAATTCCATGGCAAATTTGGAAATTTGCGACGGAATTTAATTCGTTGCAAATTTCAAATTTTGCGCGGAATCAAATTACGTCGCAAAAGTTCAATTTTGTGACGGAATTTTATTCCATCGCAAAATTCCATTTTTTTTTTTGCGACGGAATTCATTTTCCATCGCAAAAATCCAGATTTGCGACGGAAAACTAATCCGTCGCAAAATTTTATTTTTGCAACGAAATTCTTTTTCCGTCGCAAACCTCAATTCCAAAAAATAAATAAATAAAAATTATATAAATAATTACGAAATAAAAAATATAAAAATTACGAAATAAAAAAAATGTATATAAATAATACTGAATATTGTATTAAAAAAGTGTATATGTAAAAACATATAGTATGCAATCCTAAAAAATTATAAATAAACAAAACGAAATATAAACACCAATGTTGCCAACAAAATAAACTAAAAAGCACAAAAATCATAAATAAGTTATACACCAAGTAGCTATAGAATGTAAAAAGCAATTTTTTCAACTCTTCAAATATCTTGAAAATTTATGAACACAGCTTCATGAAGTCTTCAATCTTCCATTACTCAAGTTAGGAGCTTTGAATTGCTTGGTCGCTGAGTTTGTAATTGTGAGCTCCAAGTCTTCAATCTTAGCTTCCCCAAATATAATGTAAGTATCGAAGTTGGGCTCTCCTATACATCGGGTTTGGAGATGACGAAGAGAATCAAAGCGAAGTTATCCAAAAAGTTATATTTTATAACCAAAACAAGGAAAATTGAGATAAGGGGATACAAATTGGAACGAATTTTTCCTGGAAGGGAAATGAAGCAACAAGACAATATATAAATTCTAACCTGAGGTATATATTTTATTACTTGTCATACATACTTGGATAGTGCTGCAGCATCATCAATTTTATGACCAAGTTAGAAAGGACCTAATTCAAAAAAAAAAAATTATGAATCCAATATTTAAAATTAATTTAAAATCTTTCTGCATAAAAGCACACAGATACAAGTAAGCAGAAAGCAGAGTAAACAAACTTGAAGGTGGACACAAGCCAAAGCCAGGAGTGTGTAGGCAATGCTATGAAGAAACACATTGCAGCAGTAAGCCAAGCCACAGAGACAATTCCAATAGCAAGTTTGGAGACTTTCTGACTCCCATGCTATATGGACAAGTTACTACGTTCAGGGCAATTCCGAATTCAACCGATAAATCAAAAACAACAACAATAAACATTCAACTACTTACTTCAAAGATCACAATTTGAAACAAGATAATTGCATTGAACAACACAAAATGGGTTGACAAAGCATCATTTGCCGCCACAGGGATCATCTAAAATCAACAGACATAAAAATTCTACCTACAATTTTAGCTAAATTATCTAAGCTTTTTTTTTTTGCCCAAAAAATTATCTAAGCTTGACAACACCAAGAAAAAGGCCTTGAGAATTGAATAGAGCAAAATATTGCGTGTGTGATCAGTATTATGGTTTTGCTCTGGCTAATGATTCTTAGTTTTTGTTTTGGGGCTTTTGATCTCTTCAGGTTGAGGTAAGTCAACTACAATATCTTTTGTAATTATGTTAATTATTCTCTATATAGGGTGTTGAACTTGTGGCGGCAAATTATCCACCGGGGTTGGCTTAAGTGGTAAGCGGCTTGTGTCGCTTAAGCAAGGTCTCGGGTTCAAGCATTGTGAATGCAAAAAAAACCCCCGCTGAGAGACTCTCCCACCATAGCCAGGTGCGCGACGCGGGTCGGATCCGGACTAGTCGGAGCAAAGCCCCGGTGAACCGGGTGGGCAACAAAAAAAAAAAACTTGTGGCGGCAAACAAATCATTTTTGGAAGTAGTTGAGTAAGAACCAAAATTCTTTACAAGTAGAATTTGTTACGTGGCATCTAATTTCATATGAATCAATTTGCCAAATAGTTTATTAGCCATGTTTTTCATGGTCAAGTTATGGGGTTTCCGTCTATACATATTTCAATATGAATAATTACCCAATTCTTTATGTTTATGACTTACTAGGAGAGAACGATCACTTCAATTTGACCTATGACTCTTTGAGAATTGTTTAGTGACTATTTCTCCTTCTTTTGAGGATCTGAACATGTTTTGTTTTTGTTTTTTTTGATACACACACACACACATTCACACAATTAGGAAACCTCAAAAAACACATATTTGATTATTACACCCATTCCAATTTCTAGTTCCACAAAAGTTTGGTAAATATCATGAAGCCCCATTCTCGACTTGAGGCCCCCCTCTTCGCTAGAGGATCTTAACATTGTTGTAACTCTATAGTGTAATAGTGTAATAATAAGGCTTTGTTGCTCTATATTACTTCTGTATTTTTTTCATGGTAAAATTGGGAGATTTCTAGAAATACTGACATCTTTTTTCATGCACGTGCAGAAAACATAAATCCAATGCCAATTTTCAGCAACACATCTCCCAATTTTGGGTTGTAACATCCCATTTTCAAAAGCAGTATAATTTTTTTTTCATCAGAGTAGAGCATCGGAGCGTAAGAGTAACTGATACATATATTTCAAATGCCGTAAGTCTGGTACATTTTACGATAACGGACATTGTCGAGTGTTTACAAAAGTAGATAACAACGGAGGAAAGTCTTGACCGGGTCTCTATGCGGCCTGCTTGCCATTCTCCTCGGTCCTCGTTCCTCCTGAATGTGACGCTATGTTAAGAGCTGAGGTTCAATGCCCATTGAACCTCAGGTAACAATTAACCTCATATTTACGTACACAATATATGGACTACGGACAATCACAATATTAACAAACACGTGAGCCCAATAAAGATATACTACACACACAACCAATGCAGATATATTGCTTCCAGCATTATCACACACAACCAATGCAGATATATCGCTCCCAGCGTACAGACATATCGCTCCCAGCGTACAGACATATCGCTCCCAGCGTACAGAACCAATGCAGATATATCGCTTCCAGCATTATCACACACAACCAATGCAGATATATCGCTCCCAATGTACAGACATATCGCTCCCAGCGTACAGACATATCACTCCCAGCGTACAGAACCAATGCAGATATATCGCTCCCAGCGTACATACAGTTATACTCTAACATCTACTTGCACTCATGCAACATAACAACTATACGCAACCAATACACATAGCACATACATGCATATCATAAACATCAGAGTTAGTGTTACAGTACGCGAACGTACAACATACAACATAGACAGTATATGACCTACAACAGAGCTATCAGCTACCACATACAATACACATACATGCATAACATAAACATCAGCGTTAGTGTTACAGTACGCGAACGTACAACATACAACATAGACAGTATATGACCTACAGCAGAGCTATCAGCTACCACATACAATACACATAGCACATATATGCATACAATAAACATCAGCGTTAGTGTTACAGTACGTGAACGTACCTTCGTTGACGGTATTCGGTACGTTTTACGAAAAACGGTAATTTTGACAGCGGTGTAAACAGCGGCACGACAACGATACAACAGCGGTACGATTATCTTAGATATCCTATAAGGATAATATTTATCAATATCTAGCAGCATAACAGGTATTTTAGGTATAAATTACCATTTTGCCCCTGGCTCCCCTAATCGGCGGAATTTCGCCAGAGCTTCGCTACTTTGACCCGATCTTTCCAAAATTTTAACATATCTCTTCCCCCAATAATATTTTCAAAAATAATACCATATTTACCCCTAAATATGATATCTAGACTATCTTGAAAAATTAAAGATAAATCTAACATTCCTACTATATCTACTGAACTAAACACCGAAGCTTAAGACTAGGAACCGAAGAACTTACCCAAGGCTCGGCTAGAATTTCTCCAGGCTCCTCCTTCTCTCTAACTTCTCTCTATGCTGCATTTTTTAGGTGAGAAAATGAGAAGGGATGGCTTGCTATATATAGAAGAAGGGAATGACAGTTCGGTAATTAATTCAAACTTTTTCAGATCGATTCTGAGCCGTTGGATCTAGGGTTTTGGCAAGACTCCATCTTGACCCTTCCCCCCCCCCCTTGGCCGACCTCCTTGCACCATTCGAAGGAGAATTGAGGTCATGCATGATGTCATGCCTCTTGCTTTAAAAGCTGGTACCGATAAAGTTTCCTGTTCGGTGTCCTTTTCGCGCAATCTTGGATCAACTCAAAAATCTGAGAGCAAGGCGCTGAAGTTTTATTCTTTCTCTTTAAAATCACCTGGGTTAACTAAAATTTTGATCCCGTTAAGGGTATTCCGTAATCTGCTGAAGATTTTCAGTCAGACGCCATCGGTTACTTTAAATCACTTCCGGAAGTGTCGGATCTCGGGATTAAATTACCGGTTCGTAATATGTTCGTCCTAAGAAACCTTATCCCTGGTTTGTCACAACTATTTCATTTTCTATAGGTTCTCATTTGTACTATCTGCCCTATTCTTAATTTATCCTGTACCCTAAGTACGCTCACTAGTGCAAAAAAGGGCTTTAAGACCGGATGAAAGAGGCATCGTAAGACCGGACCAGCGACCGGTCTTGTTTCAGCCGGTATTAAAAGTCCACATTTAAGACCGGACTACAACCGGTCTTAAAGAACATCTTCCAGACCGGACATTTAAAGCATTAGGTCTTAAAAGTAGTACTACATATGGTTGAAATATGTTTTGTTCGGTCCTAAAACTCAACTTTTAAGACCGGGGAAAATATCAGCCGCTCTTAAAAGATCAATTTATAAGACCGGACAATTATAAAGCCGGTCCCCGAAAAATATCGGCTTCTAGGACACGACGACTAATTATACGCGGTCTTAAAAGACCGACTTTCAAGACTTGGACAATAAATTCTCCGATCTTAAAAATTGAATTTTAAGACCAGGACTTATAAACACACCGGTCTTAAAAGACAAACTTTTAAGACCGACTTAATATCAAATATGTACACATGACCTTTAAGACCGGATATATGGATACCTCCGGTCTTAAAAGTTGAACATATAAGAGCGGCCTATTTATTACCGGTCTAAATTTTCCCGTATTTTATCCCTGTTCTGTTCTTCCTGATCATATATATATTCATTCACAAATCCACCAACCAATCCAAAGACATAAAAGTCGAATCTATAAGTACAAGCTTTGAACAAATTATGAATAAATTGAATTGGGAAAAAATTACAAATAATATTCACCATGAGTACGTGACAAATACAACATACATGCCCAATAGAATAAGTTAGTTACAATGCATAATATACAATAAGTTACAAATACATTCCCAATGGAATATTCACCATGCCTTCATCTGATTCCCACCCAACAACGTAACACCCTCTTTTATAACAAGCCCCTTAGGATCTGATCCTGACACAAAAATAGAACAAGAACAAACTTCATAGTCAGTGACAATAATGTTTAAGAACATATATCGAAGGAAATAAGTTGTAAATAATAAGGAGCACAGGCCATGAACTATGTATGCTGCTAAGGCTTCCATATGGATTCATGTCATCCGTGCTAAGGGCAAGCCTAAGGTTCCTAGGTTCTTCGCCGAAGTTTGGAAATAAATGATCGATTTTCTTCCATTGAGAAGAATCGGCCGGATGTCGAAGCTTTCCATCAGAAATTCTCTCATCCGCATGCCACCTCAAATTCTTTGCATCATTTTCATTCGCAAACAACCGCTTGAACCTTGGTATGATTGGAAGATACCACAACACTTTTGCAGGCCCCTTGTTTGACTTGTACCTTGGTGTTTCACATATCGGACAATCTCCGCTTCTCTTCAAACTCTTTTCTATACAATACGCAATCATTCGGGCATGCATGGATCTTTTTGTACTCCATCCCAAAGGGACAGTATTTTCTTAGCATCATAGTATCGATGCGGCAACATATTATCATCCGGAAGCATGTCCTTAAAAGCCTCAAGCATTTCAGAAAAACTCTTGTCGCTCCATCTATGACGTGCCTTCAAGCTTACCAATTTCAATACAGCGTTCAACAATTGATATTTTTTACAACCAGGGTATAGCGGGGTCTCGCATCACGCACATATTACCATATGCATGTGATTGATGAAAAGCCTCTTCTCCTATATCACGAATAATGTCCTCTATGTGATCATCCATATCCGTGTCATTATCATCAAAGACCACTTCCTCATGTTGAGACCCACTTGGTACTTTTTCACCATGCCATACCCATACTGTATAAGTCTTACAAAATCCTTCACAAATTAAATGTGTGTAGATAACTTTAGGACTTAGTCTCCTCTCATTCAAACATTTTACACAAGGGCAATAAAACTTCCCACTATCATCATGGGCATTTTGTTTAGCAAATTCTATAAATTCGCTCACCCCATTCTGATATTCAACACTCGTCCGTAACGCATTTATCCAACCGTGATCCATACTAGAATTCCTATTTATGACACGAGATACAAAATAAGGAAACACCAAATTCATATTTATGCTCAACGAAGAAACTTGCCCATTAAATGCATAACGAAGAAACACTTTTGGTCATAAATAACACGGTGAATCCAAGAAGAAAAATTAAAGCATGACGAGGAAATTAAATGCATCGCGTGAAATTAAATGTGGACTCACCGTAGCATATAAATTCAAATGGTTTGCGGAGTCTTTCTTCTCCCGCCACGAACGTTGATGTTGGTACAAGAGTAACCTAAAAATATTTGTTGGTCATTGGGTAGGTCAAAAGCGCAAATATAATCTTCAAAATACAATATTCATTAACAACAAGAGAAACCCACTAGAATATTTCATCGATTTCGTTAAACCCAGAAAACCATAAAGTTATTTAACCGAAACACCTCTTACAAGCTTGGTCGATAGACGTTTAACTAAGGAAACAAAGCGATTGTCGAGAGAGCAACGCGGCGTACGACGAAGCAACACAAACAACCGGAGACGAACACGAGAAATCACTATCGGCGCGACGAGAGAAGTTTTGAGAGGGAAATTTGTTATTCCGCGAAAGAGTTGTGTTTTAGTATATTTTGGATTTTATTAAGACCGGTTATTTATAAAGTAAACGGTCCTAAATATATAATTACATTTTTAAAACCGGCAAATTACTTTTAAGACCGGAGTTTTATTCATATCCGGTCCTAAAAGTCCTCATTATTATTTTTTAAACAAAAAGATGATTAGCTTGGGCGAGCGCAGCGGCAACTCAATGAAAAAAAAAATTAAAGGAAAAATTGAGAATATGAACAAAAAAAAGACACAAGCTTGGCGGTCGCAACTTTTATTAAGACCGTTTATTTACAAATGGACGGTCCTAATATGTTATTATTCATTTAATTTTAAGACCGGAGTTTTATTAAACATCCGGTCCTAAAAGTCCTCATTTGTTTTTTTTTTAAAAAGATGAAAATTAAAGGAAAATTCCAAGCTTAGTTCTTAATGCTTCATACATTACTGGAGAATATATATACACGTACACAAAAAAAAAACAAGCAGAAAATTATAAAAAACAAGAATCTGATCGACTAAACATCCTTGTCGATATCGGCGTGAAAAGCATTAAATTCCCGCCGGATATCAGCAAGTTCCTACCTTAATCGCATCAGCCGCAATAAACCAAGAGAGACGGAGGGAGAGGGGTCGGTAGGGCGCGGGGCCAACTTGTTGGAGAGGGGAGCAGGAACCTCTTCATGGTCCGAAGGCTGGAGGGTGGGGCAACTTGTTGGAGAGGGGAGCGGGAACCTCTTCATCATCCGAAATAACAATGGGTCCAACGACCCGAGACTCCTCTGTCACAATAGAACGCACTCTTGATGGAGGAGGCGCACCGTATAACGATCTACGGAAGGCACGAGCATCACGAGTAAGAGTACCCCTACGAGCGTTCTCTTGTATCTAACCATGGTTTGAGCGGTTAGGGCGAGAGCCGCGTAGTGTGGAGTTACGAGATTGTGATGAGTTTAATAAGGACAGAGATGTATGTGGAGTTAATAAATATGCGGGTCTAAAATTCATAATTAATTTTTTTTCAATTCCATTGAATTTAAGACCGACCTTTTTAAATATATCCGGTCCTAAAAGTCTATTATTTATTTTTCAATCAATTCAATTACTTTTAAGACCGACATTTTGTCTTATATCCGGTCCTAAAAATCAATTTAATTTTATTAAGAACGGAACTTTTACAATATCCGGTCTTAAAGGTTCTCTGTTCAAATGAATTTCGAATCGCTTCGACTTCCGAGATAAACTTCCCAACTAGGCGTCTCCTCGTATTCTCGGAACTACGCGTCTCCTCGTTATTGTTTCCGGTGTTTCAAATTGTTTGGACGGGGTTCTCTATTTAAACCGAGATGTTACTTTACTTCCATCACATTCTTCCCCATCACTTCGAAACATCCAAAGTAATGGCTGCTCCACCACCACGAGGTCCTCCTCCTCCGTTGCCTCCGAACCGACAATCTACGGATGATCCAAGACATCCCGGCCTCGCTCGATCATATAGACCGACGGTGCGGCCGGTTGTTTCAGGTCTATCACGCCGTCAACGCAAAGCCGCAGGCGGTACTCGATGCCCGTGACATTGAGTACCATCCTTCAGATGACGACATGTCCGACCTCTCCGACGACTCCCTCCCCTCCGACAACGATGGGGGGGAGTAGATATTTCATTTTTTTTCTTTTTTTGTTGTTGTTGTCTGTACTGCTGCTGCTGCTGCTCCTCACGGGGCAGCAGTAAAAAAAATATAAATTAAAGATCTTTTTGTTTCCATATTCGATCGCCATGTCCTTTTCATTATCTTCTTTCTTTTTCCGATAAAAAAGGAAACAAACAAAACATTGTCGTCGCGTAAATCAACATTAAAAATTCTCATAATACAGTTAAAAACATACAAAAAACAAAAAAAGATCGTTTACCTTATTCGAATAAAAACAAACCAAATGACTATTCTTGTCAAGGTTGGACCGTCAAAACCTCGGTTGAGCAGAATGCCAGAACCTCGGTTGTCTGAAAACCGAGTCAAAAACTATTAAGAGGAAATAAATATATATACACAAGTCCTTTAAAAAAAAATTTGTGACTTAACTTTTAGGAGTGGATCTATAACAAAACTACGGTCTTAAAAGTCTTTACATTTTTGAAATAATAAAACGTAGACTTTTAGGATCGGACGAAATATAATAACAAGGCCATAAAAGTCTAGCGAATTTTTAGAAGACTTTTAAGACCGGACCAATAATTACGTCTGGTCCTAACAGTATAGCCATAATTTTTTTATTAATATAAACGTAGACTTTTAGGACCGGCCGTATAATAAAGATGCGGTCCCAAAAGTCTAGCTCATTTTTAAGACCGGCAAATAATTACGTCCGGTCCTAAAAGTATACCCATAATTTTTTTTAAATTAACGAAGACTTAAAGCACCGCAGTTTAATAACTATGCGGTCCTAAAGGTCTCGCCATATTTGTATGAACAAAGACTTTCTCATTTACAACATCCTGTAACACAAATTTCAAGCATAAATATCTAGAATGAATAAACGAATTTATTCTTGAAATACACAGTTTGTATGTTTATTTACAAATGAATAACTTGTTCGAAAAAATAAACAAATTTACAGAAAATTATTTTTGCTACAACATATATTTACATCCACATTTAAGAATTAATAAGGCGATACAGATATTCACAAAACACATTGCGTATGTGCTCCACTTCATTATCGGACGGGGACCGTAACCTCTAAACATACGTAACATCAAAGACTGACTAAACCGAATTAACTTGTGTGCATATTTCATTAAGCCGTAAAACGAATTCAGACATAATATATGTAATAACATCAAATACATTTACCTTTGCTAACAATTTTTTCTTTCCTTGCCTGATGATAACATCATACATGTGTTTCATGACGTACAGGCCACATAAGTTGGATTCTTTTGGTTGCCAATGGGTCTAAAACGAACAAGAAATAATATAGGATAGGTGACAAGAAATATATAGCATATATATATATATATAAGTTACTGACCAAGTTCTCAAGGCAGTGTTTCAGTGTCCAAATTAAAATATGTGCTAACCTCTGGGGTGTACCACGAAAGTTTAATAGTGGCCTCTTTCCGATGCTTTTGTCTTACCCTGACTTGGTAGGTCATCATGGCACTATTATCAAAATCACAAATTTATCAATAATTCACTGAAACCATTACAGTAGAGATTTCAGACAAGAGAATTTCAATGACATGCATGCTTACTTGTTGACGGTCTCCGTCATTATAGTATCTGGGTTATTGTGAGTGGAGCATAAGAAGATAACTTTATGATCCTCCATGCACATGAGGACCAACTGCCAATGGCGGCTGAAAATTCACAAAAAGTATTATATGTAGCGAGAATTATATTAAGTTAATTACATACAAGAATTGTGATATGTATATACCGTGGAAGTATGGAAACACGTAAACCTTTCTTATCACTTCACACACCCTATTTGACATGTATTCTTGTCTCAAGTCCTTCTCTGTTGTACTTGCATAGACAGGGCACAAGAATCCAAAATCATTGATTGTGCTCTGTTCAACCAATTCTTGATGCAAGAACCTACAATAATGACATCGATCAGGGAATTAGTATATATGTATGTGTGTCTAAACGATGCATTTAAATTATGTACTCATATATAGAATCGATACTTACTTCATAAACAGTTGAATGATTGCATTACTAATCTCCGTCCAGGAATCGGCTAGGACATTACATCTATTTTGTCAAGGTAGACATCTTCGGGATGAGGACGCCTACTACTTCTTGGACAGCCACGATTTATCGTAAAATAATTATTGTTTGCCAAGTCGGTTATTTTTTGCCGTCAGTCAAATGAGCAGTAGGGGATGGAACTTGAGGAGGAGGGGACGCAGCTTGACGAGGGATGGAACTTGAGGAGGAGGTTGCTCGATCGCTGTCCAACAATGCAGCTCCCCTAGTGCTCGCCGCATAACCGCAGTGAATGTGTGACGGAACACCGGGTCTCCGGATGAGAGCTCAAAAGCATCTTCAATTGATTCATTTCCTCCTCCATCTTGCTCATCCGGGATTGAAACTGTGCAGTCAACTTTGCAGTCAATGAAGCTTCTTGAGCCGCTGCTTTGACCGCTACTTCCTCATTTATTTTGGCCAGCGTCTGTTCCATCTCCTCTTGAGTAATCATACTTTGTTTGTGGCGTTTGGATTTACCAAAGTATTCCTTCAGGCCTACCCGTCCTCCAACCCCCTTACACGCCCCGCGTGATCCGGTTTTCCAGTCGCAACGGTCAGAACATCATTCCTCCCGTCCGACATGAAAGATCCCTCTGCTTCTTTATTTTTAAGATCTTCCTGTAAGATACAGATAACGAGAAGCTTAGTAATGAAACATGTTTAGTAACTAAAAAATAACAATAACGATACTTACAATTCTTTCAGCAACTACACGAGTTTGTTCACTCGTGTAGGCGCCACTTGGCTTTTGCCGAATATGCAACCACAACTCCTCGCGACGTATAGGAGATGGCCGATCAACTACGCCGAAGGTTTGTATTCGCCTTCATCTTCCAATCTCTTCCGCCGCCGCCATCAATTCTTTTTCGGCCATTTCATATCCGCATGAGAAGCCCTATGCGGGCAATCATTCTTTCTCCCTAGCTCCGTGCTTTTGCCCTTCTTATCTATGAATCGAAATGAAAAAAAAAACTATTACTTATGAATTCCGGCCATTGATGTCTAACAGAAATTAGAACACTTCTGCTTCATATGAAGGTCAAACATTAGTCAAATTCACTTCATCAAGTTTCAACATTTTATTTAAGAAAGATGTAGAATTGTAGAAGAAATTGGGATAAACAGAGGAAAGGGAGTTGCAGAAATGCTGCCAACTCAGTCAATTAATTCATTCATCATAACTGGTTCCCACACATATTAGACTAACCTCTTACATATAGTTAGAGGCTTGACTCATAACAGCTTGCACCGAAACCATTACACAGTTACCATACTAACATCATAACACCAACGTCTAACAACCGCCTACTATATGTAACTAAGACTATATAATTGAGACTTGACTCTTATGCCATCATTATTTCCTTAATTTACTTAATTTTTTTATCGTGGTCTACATATCGGACTTGCATTGACAAAGGCGTGAAATGTATACTTCTATTCACAAACCAAACCATTTAACTAAAAGGATTAGATGAACACAATAACATTCAAATATCCGCACAAAAGTTAATAAGCACACAAAAAGGCAAACTAAACTAAATATAAACTCACCGAGCTTCGGGAGTGGTCCGCTGAACAAATTGTTGCCAAGTTTGTTCATCAATATACGGGTACTTATCCCAATTTGTTCTTGAGGCGTAACCTCGGCAAAAATATAGGTGTTAGCTAGAAAGGTCTTAAACTTCCTCCACCAATGAAGACAATAAGACAATGTCTTCTCTTTCAACTTCGGACGATCGGGACGGTGTAGGTGCCGGATAGTGTCCCAAATAGGATCTTTTACTTTAGAATCGTCCACACTTTTCCACTCATCTATCAAGATGCTAACATGGCTGCGTGCTTGATAGCCAACAAAACTATTATATTTGGATTTCATGGGACCGAAAGGTTGCAACTTTTCATTAAACTGAATCTCTAGCTTTGACCCGGAAGTCCGACTTAGGGTTACATCCTCGCATTCGTGTTCCTCTTCTACCACGACGTGCACGGCGGTTTCGAGGCTCATTGGAGATGAAGACGGTTCGTTCAGACTCACACCGGTCAAAGCACTAGCCGGCGTTTCCCGGAATGGGAGTAGAATCGTTTTCACCATTCATTTTCGAGACGGGGAAGAGAGGTAATGCAACAGGAAAGGTTTCGCAACGTAAACAGAGGCTCTTCAGTGATAGTAACAAAAGCTTACGCGCGAAGAAATGTATATTTGGCGGTTCATTTTTAAGACCGGACATAAAAAGAGACGGTCTTAATAATTAACATTCAAGACCGGTCATACTACAGTTCGGTCTTAAAAGTAATTAATTTTTTATCCGAACTATTTTTCTATATTTTATACCGCCGCATTTTATGTCCGGTCTTAAAGAATAACTTTTAAGACCGGTGATTATTTACATTCGGTCTTAAAACTTTATTACCTTTATATTTAAATTTTTCCTTATTCTTTTGGTCCGCATAAAATATTAGTCAGGTTGTGTGAGATTTCTCCATAAAGTAATTGATATTTGAATATTTTTTAATAACATTTTTAAGACCGACCTTGTTTTGAACTGGTCTTAATAATATATTTAAGACCGATGAAAAAATGATCCGGTATAAGAAGTTCTTTATATTTACAAAACTCGCCACCGGTCATACATAAGAAGTTCCTTTTATTTACAAAACCGCCACCGGTCATACCTTTAAGACGGTGCTTCCAATGTCCTTTCCGAATGAGGCGGTCTTAAAGCCCTTTTTTGCACTAGTGGTCTGTTGGTTTTCGAAATGACGGAGACGGCTCGCTCACTGGGATAAAATTTCACTTGGTTTATAAAATGTCCGGATGTTATCGACTCCATCCCAGGTTTTGAGGTAGGTTTTAATTTCTATCCATTCTCAAATGTCATGTTGGCTCTTTATCGATTATATTATTATTTTATTCAAAATACCATGATATTTATTTATTTATTTATTTTTCTAAGCATTTTTTATTTTTTTATTTTTTTTATTTTTATTTTTATTTATCTTTTTATTTCGAATTTCAGCCTTTAATTAAATATTTTTCAAATTCATTTATCTTATATTTTAATCCTCTTATATTATCTCATTAATTACCTGATTAGCCACTTACTAATTTTTGTTAATTTTCTTAATTAGGATAACTTATTATCTCACAACTATTTTACTTACATTGGTATTTTATATCCCATATAAAATATTAAAAATCATGGGGCCAAAAAGTGCTTTTAATAATATTATATTTATGCTTCTCTATTTTTCAAGGAAATAATCCCAAAAATTCCTAAAATTAGAGACAACATACTCCCTAAGTTTTTGTCAATATTTGTTGCCATATGAGATTTATCATAATATTTTCGTGCCATTTTCCGCCTTATAAAATACATTTTTCATGGATTTTAGCTCTTTTTCATTTCTAATTTCAATAGAAATTACCTTAGAAAATAAGGGTATTTATTACACTAGTTTCGAGACCACATATTCACCTATTTCCAATAGGTATTTTTTTTTATCGAAATATGATACTTATCATAAATACGATTTTTAGTGTATTACATTTCTCCCCCCGATAAACAAAATTTCGCCCTCGAAATTTGCTCTATACTAACTTAGACTCTGTACTAGCTAACTGTCGGTCTATTCGCTCCGGAACTTTTCTCTACATGTCGGCCGCTCCGCTTGATGATCGAGAATTCGCTCAGGTTTGACTGTAAAGATCTTGTCATGTCGTACTTTGATATATAGTATTTCCCGTGGCACCCATATACCTCGGTCAATACCAGATATCAAAATGTCTCCATGGTGCCCATATACCACGGTAACACAAGATACCTTACATGTTTCCATGGCGCCCATACACCATGACAACACAAGATACCTCCAACTCAATGACACAATCGCGGTCGATTTGTAACAACGAAGAAACATAGAACACGTCACGGAGGTAATTCACGTAATCGTATGGCTAATACCTACGTCATATATTGTCTAGAGAAGATTCCTTTCAAGAGAGATAGTACCTTGGACCATCTCCGGAAGTTCTTTGTCCCCTGCACTGGTTATTGCGTACATTCGGCCTGAGTTCTGTGGCCTTAACCTTGCAGCTATCTCAGGACAGTCTACGCTGATGTGTCCAGGCTTCTGGCATCTGTAGCAAACCCGTCTCTCCGCAGATTTCTTAGGACAGTTCGAAATAGTATGTCCTGGCTTCCGACATCCGAAGCAAACCTGTACCCCAATACAGCTAACACCAGGATGATATCTCCCGCAATTTGGACACGATCGGGGTCCCGACATTCTAGGGTTGTACGCGCCCGCCTCCGAAGTGGCCTCTTACTTTCTCTTTGGTAGTCACTCCATGGTGCCTCTCTCTTCCGCGAGGAATTTTCACGGTTGACCTCGCTACGACCCGCACTGCTACTGTTGGAAGGTCTATCCCTCCCCAATTCCTTCAAGTTCCGATCAATCAGTCGGCAAGACTCCACAACTTGAGCCATTTCAGCATACTGTTGAGATACTAGCTTCTCCCTTATCTCATACCTTAACCCGTAAATCAACCTATTCGCCTTCCAGCTTTCGTTGTCAGTACTCTTTAGATACGATGAATATCCCGACAGATTGGTGAACCAGGCATAGTAATTGTCAAAGGATTCCTCGGAACCTTGCTTGATATGGAGAAACTCCTCCTCCTTGATCACTTGCGTTGAGGGAGGCAAATACTGTTCATTGAATTTTTCTAGGAACTTCTCCCAAGTAACAGGGCAATAACGTGTTCGCAACGTTGTAGCTACACTTTTCCACCATCTATGCGCATCACCTTCAAGTTTATAAATCGCAAGTTGAGCCTTTCGATCATCCGGGCAGTCCATGACTTTAAATATTTTGTCTAGACTCATCAGCCAATTCTCAGCCAAATCGTTCTTCCCATGGAAACCAAGCGGCTTGAGTTTGCAAAACTGCGTGACCCAGTGTTGTGTGGTCTCCACTATTCTTCCTCGTCGAGGAGGTGACTGCGATCTGTCAGACTCCTCTACCTCTTTTTCACGTTCCGCACTTTGCTCATCATCTTCTTCTTCCTCAGCATTTCGATCCTCTAGTTGTCTCTCAGCTTGTCTTTCCCGCCTTTCTTCCAGAAGTTCACCAACAAGAGTTCTCAGCTCGTGCAGAGTTCCCCTCATCTCCTGCATTTCATTTTGCTCTGGTTGGTTTGGTATAGCATTCACCCGAGGTTGTCTACCTCGTCCTCCACCACGGCCTCTGCCCCGGCCTCTACCTCGGCCTCTGGGAGCTCCGGCTCCTCTTAAATTCGCCATGTCTCAGTCTTTTTCCTTTGTTAGGGAAAACATTAGATTTAAGAAGACAATGATTAGTCTATCGCAAACTTTATCACACTAATACTACAAACGATCGGACACTCGTTCTATTTCCCCTCGTTCAGAATTTCGTTGATTCGGTCTACTCAGAAACGGGTACAGAATTTCGTATCGGGATTTTCATCCGTCGTGACATCGTCACATAATTTCATCCGGCGTGGCCCAGCTCTACATATAAGCTCTGTGCTAGGACAGAATAGTCGTCCAATACAAACTGACGATTATCAGAATTATCAGAGTTATCAAAGACTGTTATCAAAATTATCAGGGTTATCAGAATTATCAGAGATTGATATCAGGGTTATCAGATTTATCAGAATTACCAGAGACTGATATCAGAGTTATCAGAATTGTCAAGGATTGATATCAATATAAATACAGATTATGGATTTGCTGACTCTGGGTTAGAGTGGAATTATCGTCCAGTACAAACTGGAGATTATCATATTTATCAGGGACTGATGTCGATATAGGTACCGATGATGGATTCACCAGTTGTGGATCAGAGTAATGCATCAACAGAGGGTGGTACACCGGTTCAGAATGGTATACCAGTCCAAACTGGTACACCGACCTATGGCTATATCAGTACTCATTTTCAAAATGTGCTCTTTAAAGAGGCGTAGAGCCTAACTCCGTTATTCAAACCAATTTAGCCAGGTATGTGTCTATCATGGGAGCCTCACCGTGCTAGGGTGACTGATTGGCTGATCCACATAGACTAGCCCTGCCTTCGGCACCAAAAGGTTTTTGGAATAACTTAGTCAGATCTATGCCAGGACAACTGCTCTGATACCAAAATGTCTTCCTGGTGAATCCACGCCGTGGCAACAAAAGATACCTCAGCCGCTAGTTTTACACACCGTCTCACGACCTGTGCAACCAGATCGCCTGGCCATGTTGGGGTAAGAGCCAATGCTTCGCCACAGATCACACTGTGAGAACCCCCGATCATGGTTAACTTAACTAGCTTTGATACCAAAATTGTAACATTACATTTTCAAAAGCAGAATAATTTTTTTTTCATCAGAGTAGAGCAT
Organism: Acacia melanoxylon; assembly: GCA_019022615.1. Lineage (NCBI taxonomy): Eukaryota > Viridiplantae > Streptophyta > Magnoliopsida > Fabales > Fabaceae > Acacia > Acacia melanoxylon. The sequence goes on from JAFJYJ010000072.1 coordinate 1,115,370, forward strand.
CAGAGCGTAAGAGTAACTGATACATATATTTCAAATGCCGTAAGTCCGGTCACATTTTACGATGAATCGGTACATTGACCGAGTGTTTACAAAAGTAGACAACAACGGAGGAAAGTCTTTAGCCGGGTCTCTATGCGGCCTGCTTGCCATTCTCCTCGGTCCTCGTTCCTCCTGAACCTGACGCTATGTTAAGAGCTGAGGTTCAATGCCCATTGAACCTCAGGTAACGGTTACCTCATATTTACGTACACAATATATGGACTACGGACAATCACAATATTAACAAGACGTGAGCCCAATAAACGGATATACTACACACACAACCAATGCAGATATATTGCTTCCAGCATTATCACACACAACCAATGCAGATATATCGCTCCCAGCGTACAGACATATCGCTCCCAGCGTACAGAACCAATGCAGATATATTGCTTCCAACATTATCACACACAACCAATGCAGATATATCGCTCCCAACGTACAGACATATCGCTCCCAGCTTACAGACATATCGCTCCCAGCGTACAGAACTAATGCAGATATATCGCTCTCAACGTACAAACATATCGCTCCCAGCGTACATACAGTTATACTCTAACATCTATTTGCACTCAGGCAACATAACAACTATACGCAACCAATACACATAGCACATACATGCATATAATAAACATCAGAGTTAGTGTTACAGTAAGCGAACGTACAACATACAACATAGACAGTATATGACCTACAGCAGAGCTATCAGCTACCACATACAATACACATACATGCATAACATAAACATCAGCGTTAGTGTTACAGTACGCGAACGTACAACATACAACATAGAGTATATGACCTACAGCAGAGCTATCAGCTACCACATACAATACACATAGCACATATATGCATACAATAAACATCAGCGTTAGTGTTTCAGTACGCGAACGTACCTTCATTGACGGTATTCGATACGTTTTACGAAAAACGGTAATTTTGACAGCGGTACAAACAGCGGCACGACAGCGGTACAACAGCGGTACGACAGCGGTACGATTATCTCAGATATCCTATAAGGATAATATTTATCAATATCTAGCAGCATAACAGGCATTTTAGGTATAAATTACCATTTTGCCCCTGGCTCTCCTAACCGGCGGAATTTCGCCATAGCTTCGCTACTTTGACCCGATCTTTCCAAAATTTTAACATATCTCTTCCCCCAATATTATTTTCAAAAATAATACCATATTTACCCCTAAATATGATATCTAGACTATCTTGAAAAATTAAAGATAAATCTAGCATTCCTACTATATCTATTGAACTAAACACCGAAGCTTAAGACTAGAAACCGAAGAACTTACCCAGGGCTCGGCTAGAATTTCTCCGGGCTCCTCCTTCTCTCTAACTTCTCTCTATGCTGCGTTTTTGTGGTGAGAAAATGAGAAGGGATGGCTTGCTATTTATAGAAGAAGGGAATGGCGGTTCGGTAATTAATTCAAACTTTTTCGGATCGATTCTGAGCCATTGGATCTAGGGTTTTGGCAAGACTCCATCTTGACCCTTCCCCCCCCTTAGCCAACCTCCTTGCACCATTCCCAAGGAGAATTGAGGTCATGCATGATGTCATGCCTCTTGCTTTATGAGCCGGTACCAATAAAGTTTCCTGTTCGGTGTCCTTTTCGCGCAATCTTGGAGCAACTCAAAAATCTGAGAGCAAGGCGCTGAAGTTTTATTCTTTCTCTTTAAAATCACCTGGGTTAACTAAATTTTTGATCCCGTTAAGGGTATTCCGTAAGTCCTGCGAGGATTTTTCGCCGACGCCATCGATTCTAAATCACTTAGGAAGTGTCGGTCGGGACGTAAATTGGTTCGTAATATGTTCTGTCCTAAGAAACCTTATCCCTAGTTTGTCACAACTATTTCATTTTCTATAGGTTCTCATTTGTACTATCTGCCCTATTCTTAATTTATCCTGTACCCTAAGTACGCTGTTGGTTTCAGAAATGACTTCGGAGACAGCTCACTATGGGATAAAATTTCACTGGTTTATAAAATGTCCAAATGTTACTAACTCCATCCCCAGGTTTTGAGGTAGGTTTTAATTTCTATCCATTCTCAAATGTCATGTTGGCTCTTTACCGATTATATTATTATTTTATTCAAAATACCATGATATTTTTTATTTATTTATTTTTCTAAGCATTTTATATTTATTTTTTTTATTTATCTTTTTATTTCGAATTTCAGCCTTTAATTAAATATTTTTCAAATTCATTTATCTTATATTTTAATCCTCTTATATTATCCCATTAATTACGATTAGCCACTTACTAATTTTTGATAATTTTCTTAATTAGGATAACTTATTATCTCACAACTATTTTACTTACATTGGTATTTTATATCCCATGTAAAATATTAAAAATCATGGGGCCAAAAAGTGCTTTTAATAATATTATATTTATGCTTCTCTATTTTTCAAGGAAATAATCCCAAAAATTCCTAAAATTAGAGACAACATACTCCCTAAGTTTTTGTCAATATTTGTTGCCATATGAGATTTATCATAATATTTTTAGGCCATTTTCTGCCTTATAAAATACATTTTTCATGGATTTTAGCTCTTTTTCATTTCTAATTTCAATAGAAATTACCTTAGAAAATAAGGTATTTATTACACTAGTTTCGAGACCACATATTCACCTATTTCCAATAGGTATTTTTTTATCGAAATATGATACTTATCATAAATACGATTTTTAGGGTATTACATGGGTGATGTAATTTATTAAAATATTTGATTAATTATTTTTTATAGGATTTTCACTTTAGGCATGGAGGTTACAAAGGTTTTTCCCCTTTCACGATCATTGAATTATATTTATCTCTACCAACACATGAGTGTAAATGCTTGTTTCTATTACAAAAGAATTCATGGTACTCTATCTATTATGAAAACAAGCTTTTCAATCCCCTGATTGAAAAAAGTGATATACCTATATATATAGGTAATTACTTTTCATTTTGATGATTTGAAATTAAAAACAAAGTAAAAACAAGATGCTGCCTTGATATATAGAGGTCCAGATTCAAAAATCAAATCCTACGTACTCTCCCCAAGTATCAAACTTGAAAATTTTGCAAGTAATGAGTATTCACAACACAATATACATAATTTATCCAAACATTTACACACACCTAATAAAGAAAATCATCATATACAGATGTATCACACACACTTTCACCGAATTTGGGAGGGGAAAAAAAACAATGCATACAAGTCACACAAAGAGTACCTCCAGAATATCAAAGAATCTCCTGTCACAAAAAAGGACTTTCTGGATGATGCTGCATTTTAAGCATATAAAAGGGAAGAAGGGGGAAAAAATGCAAAAGGGCAATTCAATACCCTCAAGTAACTTGTTAGGATTCTAGTTAATAACAATCAAAGAAAAAATATAAGGTACAGATTACGAGAGAAAGAAGAATTCAACGGTTTTGAAGGATCTTAGTTAGAGCAAGTGGAATCTGCATTCTGCATAAGATTTGAAGTAATGAAAAATAGAAGTATAATAGACTAAGTATACGTGTGAAAGCATTTACTTGAGTGTAACATATGTAATAAGAGTAGTTAAAGTAATGAATTAATGCTTTGAGCCACAAAAATTGTTTACCGAAATTCTTCATTTTGTCATCAATCAAATATTTATAATAATTAGATATAAACACAAGATGTAAAACTTTAATTCTAAAAATGCACACTTAAAGGGATCTAAATTTCATTATGAAAATAACAAAACCAGAGTATAATTAATGTCATTAAATATATACAACACATAAAACTTCAAAAAGAAAAACTAACACAAGTAATACGAAAAACAATTCGAATTGCTATTCATTTTTACCATTTGAACTCAAAAACAATTATTTTCTTCTTAATTGAGATCATCAATCAGCACTCAGTTTTGGTTAAAAAAGGAATCGCATTCAGTTCAAAAAAGAAATGGTTACAACCACTTAAGTTAGTTAAAATTATATGATTGGTTTGCAATAATTTCCAAAATATATTTGTTTGAATATCTCTAAAGATAATAATAATCCTACTGTTTTTCTCAACATACATGCAGTCAATTAAATTGTTCACATTAATATATAGATCCGGTGAATTTATTATGGTGGGGAAAAAAGAAAAGAAAAAATAAGGTAAAGAAAAATAGGATAGGATATTGTCACTACCAATTTTATGTCATTACTAAGTCACTACCACTTTTCCACCGTTAGATCAGAATCTCAATAGGAGAGAGAAATGATAAAAGTATATGAGATTCTGATCTAACGGTGGAAAAGTTGTAGTGACTTGGTAGTGACATAAAATTGGTAGTAACAATATCCTATCCCAAGAAAAATAGCTAAATTAAAGTAGATTTAAAAAAGAACAATCAGTGAGTCGGAGAGGAACCAGAATTCAAAGCACAACAAAGTGAATAATTTTGTCAGAATCATATCAATTACCAAAAGATCAATCAATGTAACAATATTGAGAAACATTTAATTATATGGAAGCGTAATTGTCTTTGAATGCTTACAGGAACAAGAGTGTGGACAATAAATACGAGGGGAATAATTCTATCTCAAATACGGAATAGTTTGATGAGTGGGATGTAGGATATTTTGCCTAGGAGTTCTTCATCCTTATTGTGGTATTTTTCTTTGAGCAACCGACACTCCAAGAAGTAGGCAATTTGGCATAATACCTTGTCACAGAAGTCAATATGAAGTTCTCTCGAACTTGGATCAAGGATCGCTTTTAGAAAGACTAGTTGTAAATAATGTGTGTGAGTGTGTCAAAGAAAGAAGTCAGCTTCATCTTGTCTCTGTTCACTACAAAAAAAAATTCATTTTTTGCAACGGAAAAAAATTGGCCGTAAGTAAAAATGATTTGCGACGGATCGCTGTCGTCGCAATTGCGATGGAAAACACTAATTCCATCGCAAATTTGCGACAGAAAACTTAATTCCTCGCAAACTTCAAAATTTGCGGGGAATTTAATTCCGTGGCAAAATTCCATTTTTTTTTAGCAAACGAATTCATTTTCCGTCGCAAAAATCCAGATTTGCGACGGAAAACTAATTCCGTTGCAAAATTTCATTTTTTGCGACGAAATTCCTTTTCCGTTGCAAATCTCAATTCAAAAAAAAAAAAATATAAATAATTACGAAATAAAAAAATTACAAAATTACAAAATAAAAAATGTATATAAATAATCTTTGAATATTGTATTAAAAAAGTGTATATGTAAAAATATATATAATAGCAATCCTAAAAAATTATAACTAAACAAAACGAAATATAAACACCAATGTTGCCAACAAAATAAACTAAAAAGCACAAAAATCATAAATAAGTTATACACCAAGTAGCTATAGAATGGAAAAAAAAAACAATTTTTTTAACTCTTCAAATATCTTGAAAATTTATTAACACAACTTCATGAAGTCTTCAATCTTCCATTACTCAAGTTAGGAGCTTTGAATTGCTTGGCTGCCTGAGTTTGTAATTGTGAGCTCCAAGTCTTCAATCTTAGCTTCCCCAAATATAATGTATGTATCAGAAGTTGGGCTCTCCTATACATTTGGTTTAGAGATGACGAAGAGAATCTGAAACAGAAGTTGTCCAAAAAGTTATATTTTATAACCAAAACAAGGAAAATTGAGATAGGGGGATACAAATTAGAACGTAACGAATTCTTCCTGGAAGGGAAAGGTAGCAACAAGACAATATATAAATTCTAACCTGAGGTATATATTTTATTACTGTCATACATACTTGGATAGTGCTGCAGCATCATCAATTTTATGACTAAGTTAGAAAGGACCTAATTCACAAATTTTTTATGAATCCGATATTTTAAATTAATTTAAAATCTTTCTGTATAAAAGCACACAGATACAAGTAAGCAGAGCAGACAGCAGAGTAAACAAACTTGAAGGTGGACACAAGCCAAAGCCAGGAGTGTGTAGGCAATGCAATGAATAAACACATTGTTGCAGCAGTAAGCCGAGCCACAGAGACAATTCCCATAGCAAGTTTGGAGACTTTCTGACTCCCATGCTATATGGATAAGTTACTACGTTCAGGGCAATCCCGAATTCAACCGATAAATCAAAAACAACAACAATAAACATTCAACTACTTACTTCAAAGATCACAACTTGAAACAAGATAATTGCATTGAACAACACAAAATGGGTTGACAAAGCATCGTTTGCCGCCACAGGGATCATCTAAAATCAATAGACAAAAATTCTACCTACAATTTTAGCTAAATTATCTAAGCTTGACAACACCATCCATCATCATTCTTAGTTTTTCTAGCTACATGTTGTCTCGAGTAAGAAAAACACTTTTTCAGCTAAATGAATTAATGAACTTGGGTGGTTGACTGTACTGGGTTTCCATAAGCATATACTTTAAAAAAAAAATCATCATAGATAACTTTGAAAAGACTTCAATATCATGTTGGACAATTGTTTCAAAATAAAAGAGAAATAACTCAATTAATTTTGTGATACTTTGGTCCAGCAGGCATTGTTCGGCAATTCTCAATTAATTTTACTGACAACATTTATGGTACCTTTGGAAAAATCCACCAATCATTCACAGTTGCACCTATGCTATTCCTTAAAATTATTGTACATATTAGAAGCAATTTGATATGGAAATATGATAAGAGTATTCAACCATTATTCTGATAGGTTGTTAGTGTTCTGTTAGTCAATTAGTTCTTCTTAGCCGTTTGGCTTTGACAGAAAAGCTTATAAATAAGATGAGGTTGCAACACCAAGTACTACAAGACATACACAAAAATCATTCAACCTAACCTAACATTATTTTGTCAGCCCAAAAAAAAATGTTATGTCAAGAGAGAGTGGATCAAGAGAGTTTTGTTGGGCCCGTAGGATTCAAGTGGGAGAATCAGAGGCAATCATTATTACCCAAAACTTAATCCTACTTACACTTGGATTTTTTCTAAGCAAAATCCTCAACCTAGAGGTCTTGTCCCATTCTTATCCACATGGTGGTAGAGACGATTTCTCTTGTTCTTACAGCAGTCCCCAATCTCAATGAGTGCGTGCCTCCTCCGTTGTCCTGGACTTTAAACTTCGTTTGTATCACAATTAAATTTTTAATTAATTAATTCAAAAGGCCTAAATTATAACTATTAATATATATACCTGAAAGCAATAAAGAGTTTTCAATAAGTTACATGATAGGAAAAATGGAATTGAAAAGATAAAGTTGTGGACAACCGATTTGATAATATCACGTGATCAAGTACATGAGGATCTTATGCATAAATCTATCGATAGACAAAAGATATATATTAACCAAAAAGAGAACAGATGCAATGAAATATGATTATGTTCCTTCAAAATGTGGAAACTATAGACTTGTAGTCCAATTATTTGAAACATAAAATAATTTGTGATATATTAATATTTATGTGAAAATAAAGATTTTCGCAAAGGTCTAGTGATCGATGTTTATGATAAGCTATATTAATTTGTTGTAGATACAATAATTTTTGAATATCTTATCATTAAAGTTTACATGAGAATTATTGAAGGATCCAAAATGCCATGCATGTCCAAGAAAAACCTTTGATATATACAATGTTATGTGGATTAAAATAATTTGAGTATATATAATTTATTCATAATAAATATATTGAAAATGATAATTTCACACTTTACTTTTATATATCAAGTTATCGAATGCTTCATTGATTTCAAAATTACAAAGTTTTGGTATGATGATTTTGCCTACAAAAATATTGAATTTAACTAGAGTTCTCATACATGATAATATTTACATATCTTGTTGATGTTTTATGTTATAATTAAGTTCTTGCAATATGTAAGTGGAGTAAAAATGATGTTAATTATTATTGTTCTGGTCCTGCCTAAGCGGCCCAACGCGTAGATGGCCCAATGTAAGATTATATCAAATATCCAGATATGCCGACAATCAAAGGGGATCTATCATATCTGTAATCATGAGATAAGATAGATTCGACGGTTGCGATACCAAGGTATACCCTATATATACAAGGGAAGGAGTCGAAGGTGCACACGTTCTAACTCTATCCTATTTACATTACGCATCACTGTGCACAATCCCCACTGAACACATACCCCATCCCCCCTTTTGGCGGATAGCCTATAGTGTACAGTGATCCCGTCCCTTCCTGGATATCTCCTCCGTAGATACTCCGGCAGGGTTAATCGATCCAAGATCAAAGCACTAGCCCAACGGGCTAGACATCTGAGTTCTACACCAGAACAGTGGCGCCGACTGTGGGGACGTTAAAATTCGATCCCAGTGACCACCGATGGCTAATACCAGAAGCAGCAGTCGGAATCATCAGCCTGAAAACCCACCTCAGGCCGGAGCCCACCAGGCTCCAGAACAGCCCGAGGATATCCTGGAGGGGAACCTTTCTAACACAGCGTCCTCCCCTTCTACTATCCCCAAAGCGCAAACAGCAACAGAAACGGAAACCTCGGGTCAAAATCCAGATTTTGCCCTCCTTCGCCAAGCACAGGAGTTGATGTTGAAGCACATGGAAAATACTGAAAAGCGCAATAGCCTCCAGCGCCAGGAAGATTTTAGGATAATACAGCAGATGATGGAAGAATGATTTAAGAAGCTTGAGAAATCAATCGGTAATGAAAGCCGCGAAGATCCGAGGGAAAGCAAGGAGCGGAGGGTACATAGCACTAGCAGTTCATCTCGCAGCGAGGGACCGAGGTCATCACAGCGGGACGCCCAAAAGACCTCGGGCTCCCCATGAGGTTCGACACGTCACAAGACGAAAAAGATACGTCTGAGTCGCATCTCAGAACATGAAGACCGAGATACTGAGCGAAAGCCCAGGCGTCAAGGCTCTCCCAGAGAATATAAAATGAAATACCTAACCGCCCGCAATGGAGGCCCATTCTCTGAGGAAATTGCAACCGCACCATATCCAAAGAACCTGGACTTGACGCACCTCCCCAAGTATGATGGGACTCAGGACCCACGCGCGGACCTCGACACATTCGAGCTACTAATGTACGTTCGACTGATTAAAGGCCCGGTCATCTCCCGACTCTTTGCGGCAACGTTAACCGGTCCGGCACAAAAGTGGTTCCATACCCTGCCGACGGACTCGGTGCACAATTTTGAGGACCTCGAATGAAAGTTCGAATTGAATTTCGCAAGAAGCAAGAAGCAGTCGAAGTCTCAATTCACCTTTAGTAAAATCAAACAGAGGAAGGGCGAAACGCTACAAAAATATCTGGACCGATTCAAGGAAGTAGCTTTACAAGTACGCTCGCTCCCAGAGGACATCCACGTACATTGCATCATAGATGGCTTGGATCCTCTATCTTGATTGGCTAAGAGTATCTTCAAGACCCGAGTCTACACACTCACCGAATTTCACACTCGAACCAAACAATACTTGGATATAGAGCAGATGGAGCTAGCTAATGCTGTTGGAGTTGAAAAGAAGGGGAACACGTCACCTGACGTCAAGGACTAGCCCGTTAAACGGAGGCAAGAGCCCCCACCCCGCACACAGAACCGAGATGGACGAACGAGAGGGGAGAGACCCGAAGCGAAAGCAAGGTATGAAAAATACACTCCTCTTAATGCTCCTCGTTCCCAGATTTGGAAGGAAGTTGCACACACCGAGATGAGAAGGACTGACCGGCCCCGGCCGAACCGAAACCGACCTTCCACTGACCACTCCAAGTATTGCGCGTTCCACAACGGCCTGGGGCATACGAGGGACCAGTGTTATGAACTTCGGGATGCCATCGAGAAGTTTATCAGGGATGGCAAATTACGCCAGTACCTGATAAAAACCCAAGGGCAAAAAAATAACAAGCGTAAGCAAGAGGTCGTGATAGGAGCCCCAAGATCGGACCTTAAGAAAGATGGAAACAAACGAAAGGCAACTAGCGATGATGACGAGTTCCCAGAAGCCCAATTCCACTGCAACGCTATTAGTAGAGGTTTCGGGGGAGGAGGAGATACCATGAGCCAGCGTAAGAAATACCTAAGAGAAATCCTATCGGTAAGGGATCTCCCTAAGTTCAAAGAAGACCCTAAGAAACCGACGCCGCCACCTCTAGCGTTTACTCATGAAGAACTGCAGGACGTAGTCCTGGGACACCAGGACGGTTTAGTTATCACGGGAACCCTGGCGCAATACCGGGTTAAAAGGGTTTTCGTGGATCTAGGGAGCTCGGTAGATATCATCAGTTGGGATGCCTTCAAAAGGATGAAGATGGACGTAGAAGACCTGAAACCATGCAAAACAACTCTCATAGGGTTTAATGGAGAGCACTCGCTCCCCAAAGGGTATATTGACTTGCGACTAACACTAGGAACCAAAGAGGCGTTTAGATCAGAACGAATAAGGTTCATAGTGGCCGACTTCCCCTCCCCCTATAATATCATATTGGGAAGACCGACCATCCATGGCTGGGACATACTGGCATCTACAAAACATCAAAAGTTGAAGATGGTAAACAAGAAAAATCAAGTCGTGGTGATCAGCGGAGACCAGAAGGAATCCAGGCAATGTTACTTCGAGTCGGTTCGAGAGAAGGAAGAAGGACCGACATCTCCGCCCCGGATCCTTAAGGGCGAATGCCGCCCAGATTCTAAAAGGGTCGGGAAGCCTGGACGGCCAGTAGGCATGATAGAGCTGGACCTCAGGGACGAGCCCGAGGTACCACGTCTGGAGCCACAAGGTGAGTTGGAAGAATTAATCCTCGGAGGTGACCCTTCGAGAACTACAAGACTAGGGAGAGCACTTAGTCCGGATTTGAAAAACAGTCTTATTCAGTTCTTAAGACAGAACCAGGATGTATTCGCATGGACGTCGGCCGATATACCTGGGATAGACCCGGCCTTCTGCTGCCACAGGCTGGCTGTCCGACCAGGAGCGACACCAGTGGCACAAAAGAAGAGGAACATAGGAGCCAACCGACAGAAGGCTTTGGAACAGCATGTTCAGGAGTTACTAGTAGCTAGATTCATCCGCGAGGTACAATACACCACGTGGCTATCCAACGTGGTCATGGTAAAAAAGCCAAGCGGAAAATGGAGGGTATGCACAGATTATACCAACTTAAACAAGGCATGCCCAAAAGATTCCTACCCAATGCCCAACATTGACCAACTGGTCGACAATTCCTCGGGTTTTCAGTTACTGTCTTTCATGGATGCTTACTCTGGTTACAATCAAATTGCCATGCACCCTAACGATCAAGAGAGGACAGCCTTCATGACCGACAAGGCCAACTATTGTTATAACGTCATGCCGTTCGGTCTAAAAAATGCCGAAGCAACATACCAACGGATGATGAACAGGGTTTTCGCAGACCAGATCGGACAAAATGTGGAAGTCTACATCGATGATATGATCGTGAAAACTAAGGACCCGGAAGACCACATCCGAGACCTCGAGCAAACGTTCGACAAATTAAGAAGATTTCAGATCCGTCTGAATCCCGCCAAGTGTGCATTCGGAGTCCCGGCCGGGAAATTCCTAGGCTTCATGCTTACAAATTGGGGGATTGAGGCCAATCCCGATAAATGCAAGGCGGTGCTCGACATACAGGCTCCAAGAACGAAGAAGGAAGTCCAGTAGCTGACCGGCCGCTTGGCCGCCCTCACCCGGTTTTTACCGAGATCGGCCGAGAATGCACTCCCATTCTTCAGGTTATTAAAGAAGGAAACGCAAGAAGGATGGAACCCGGATTGCGAGACAGCATTCCAAAAGATCAAAATATGTCTGGCGACCCCACCAGTCCTCTCGAAACCTAACCCGGGTGAGTCTTTATTTCTATACCTATCAATTGGACAAGAAGCAGTAAGCACGGCCCTAGTGCGGGAAACCGACATCGGCCAGGCACCAATCTATTTCGTAAGCAAGGCGTTACAGAGCTCGGAGCTACGATACCAAAAGCTGGAAAAGGTGGCTTTCGCCCTACTTATCTCGGCGAGAAGACTTCGGCCCTACTTCCAGGGACATCCAATCATAGTTCGGACAAGCCATCCTCTCCGGCAGATTTTACACAAACCAGACCTGGCAGGAAGAATGACCAGCTGGGCCATCGAATTGTCAGAGTTCGACATCACATATCAAGCCTGACATCCAATCAAGTCACAAGCGTTGGCAGATTTTGTGAGGGAACTCACCCCGGTTAAGAACGCCGACGCCGACCAAGAAGAGGTATGGAAGGTATATGTAGACGGTTCCTCAAACATGAAGGGCAGCGGAGCAAGAATTATAGTCGAAAGCCCAGACGGCGTTACCATTGAACATTCCCTCCAGCTGAAGTTCCCGACTTCCAATAACCAGACTGAATATGAAGCCCTAATTGCCGGATTATTGCAAGCCAGGGAACACGGGGCGCAAAGAGTAAAGGTTTTCACCGACTCACAGCTCGTAACAGCGTAGGTTGAAGGCACTAATCAGACTAAAGGCCCTCTTTTGGCCAAGTACCTTAACAAAGCAAAGGAAGTGATCACCAGCTTTGAAGAGGTGACCGTCACTCACATTCCAAGAGAAGAAAATGCCAGAGCCGACATCCTCTCCAAGTTAGCAAGTACCAAGGGCCCGGGGAATCATCGAACCGTGATCCAGCAGAACCTGATGGAACCAAGCTGCATCATGACTATCTCATCGAGGACAGATTGGAGGAAACCGATTCAGGATTACCTAGAGAGAGGAATTATCCCAATTGACCCAACCGAGGCCAAGAAATTGATCCGAGAGGCCGCCGTCTACACGACGGTCGACGACCAGTTATACCGAAAAGGTTTACACTCTCCGATGATGAAATGCCTGGGTCCGTCCAAGACAAAATATGTGTTAGCCGAGATACACGAAGGAATCAACGGCCACCACATGGGGGGCAAAGCTCTAGCCAGGAAAGCCCTCCGTGCCGGCTACTATTGGCCAACTATACTAGCAGACTCGAAAGAGGCCGTCAAGAGATGTGATAGTTGCCAGAAACACGCCAAGATCATATGGCCCCCACCAGCACAGATGAAGGGCATCACGGCCCCATGGCCTTTCTACAAATGAGGAATGGATCTTCTTGGACCATTCAAAGCAGCCCTCGGGCAATTAAGGTGGCTCATTGTGGCTGTAGATTATTTCACCAAATGGATTGAGGCCAAACCTCTAACCACTATCACCTCAGCATGTGTCCAACGTTTCTTTCGCCACAATATCGTCTCTCGGTTCGGAATTCCAGCTGAAATAGTCACGGACAACGGAACTCAATTTATTGATAAAGGGTTCCAAGACATGATGGCAAATCTCGATGTATAACAGCACTTCGCCTCTGTCGAACACCCTCAATCGAACGGCCAAGCCGAAGCCGCCAACAAAATCGTGCTCGACGGTTTGATAAAGCGAATGCAGGATGCAGAGTCCAACTGGGTCGAACAGCTCTACAGTGTCCTTTGGGGATACAGGACTAGCGTGCAATCCACAACTCAGGAAACCCCTTTTCGGCTAAACTACGGCTTCGAGGCCATGATCCCGATCGAAATAGGACAGCCATCATGGAGGAAGACTCAAGCTCTGGGAGATAGGGGTGAGGCCAATGAAGATGCTTTAAGGACGAGGATCTAATCGACGAGGTAAGAATCGCATCACACCGCAGAATTGGCCGCGCTGAGCGGCTAATCGCAACAAAGTACAATAGGAAGGTCCGACCCCGTTCTTTCAACGGGGAAACTCCGGTACTCCGACGCGCGACATTGGAAATAAAAATGCCAAGGACGCAAGCTAGCTGCAAATTGGGAAGGTCCTTCTCGGGTAAAAGAGAAAGCTGAACAATGGGGCCTACATACTCGAGACCCTAGGAAGGAAGCCCATAAAGAGAACCTGGAACGCCGACAAGCTAAGGATCTACTATAGCTAGACCCCGGCTCGGCACATCTACTACCTCAGTCACATTATGTTTGAAATTTTATCTTGATTTTAGTATTTAGATTTCGGTCATTTACATTTAAGATTTAACATTTCTTTAAAAAGACATTACGAGCTCTTTGGAGCCGATGATTGTTTTTATAGTAAATTCCTCAGCGGAGTTTCGCAAAAGGCGCCTTAAAGACAGCTTAAGCTTAACACCGAGGTCATGATACCCGGTCATTGTAACACCGAGGTCATGATACCGGTCATTTTAACACCGAGGTCTCGAAACCTGGTATCAAAAGAGAACCCATTTAGATGGCTGACACTAGGGCCAGAGTGCCCTGGTTACGAGCAATGTAAAGCCGCCTACTTAGGCCCTTACAAAATTGACGCGTCAACGCTCACTCTCAGATAAGAAGATGAACTGTCATTCCGACTCTGATCAAGTCAAAATGTTAACGGCGTTGCGTTGCGAACACCACGGTGAACATGTGACGCTTTGCCCTTATCTGGGTGATGAACCCGGACAACGGATCCGGAACTCGGTAGTGAGGTTAAAAACAAACCCATAGTGGTTGATAAAGAAAACCCTACCACAGATGCCTAGGGGACGAACCTAGAAGAAAACACAGATCTGAATTACGACCCTGGCCCGGTCGAAAAAACGTGATTATAGCAAACATATAATCTAATCAAAATTCGGCACGAACGCCGGAGGATTACAAGTGTTAAAAGGGCATAAGCGCCCAAAAACGGCACAGACGCCGGAAAAAGTTAAAAGGGCACAGACGCCCGAGAAAAAAAAAAACCCTCAGCCTCTCAAGGGGCAAACGAGGACGGATCTGCAGGACTAGGACCGGCATTAGAAGGGACTTCAGGAGCGACCCCTGGCTCCCCTCCACCTCCTTGGCCGGATTCGTCGAGTTCTGCCACAAGAGTATCAACGGGCGATGGAGGAGGTGGGAAGAACTGGCCCTCATGCACGTAAGCCCTATAGTGACATTTGCTGAGATCCAGGGTCACGTCCGGGTTCCAGTGGAGGATCTGGGCCAGGGTCATGTCAAAGGCATCCTTGGCGGTCCTCCTCACAGTATTGGAGCTAGTAGCCATGGCCTTCTTTACGTCCTCCAGCTCGGTCCTCACTTCACCCAGCTTCTCGACCAAACTCCCCCTCTGAGCCTGCACCGTCTTCAACGCGTCCAGACATCCGGAGTGAGCAGTCTGCAAGGCAAGGAGCTCGGATTGTGTCTTGACAAGCTCGCCCTTCAACTCATTGGCCGTCTGCACGGCTGACTCCCGGACGGCGTTTAGCTCCTCCTCGACCTTCTTCTTGTTCTCCGCGAAGAGGTCCCTCTCCGCCTCCAGCCGCCTTTTCTCCGCAGAGATCCCTACGACTTGGTGCTTTAAATGAAGCATTGATTGTGCCAAGCCAACCCCCTTCAAAAGATGATTCTGCACAGAATGAACCAGATCTTCGTCGCTTTCGGACAGGGGAAGGGTAGTATCTAGAAACCGGCGTGGAGGGAAGAATGCCACGCTGAGCTCGTCAGTCACCCCTTTCTCCCAGACTAAGCTCCGCGACAACTTACAAGGAGGAGGAGGAAGAGGAGGAGATGGCGAAGCAGGTATAGAGAGAATTGAAGTCTGAGCCTCCTCGGTCAAGGTCTCTTTCCCCGAAGGAAGAGATTGCCCCGAAGGAACAGGTGAAGACGTGCCGACCGGGGATGAACTCCTAGTATTTTTTGTGACCGGGGCACGGGTCGCGGCTGATTCTGATCCCCGGCTCGATGCAGAGGCGGTACGTTTCCGGGATTCTGGCCTTGGAGGAGCGGCTCCGCCAGGATTCACATGAGACAGATAGGGAGGCAGCCCGGCCATTTGTTGAGCTGCAAAAACAAGATAATAGAGGTCAGTCTCGATAAATATAAAAGTCATAAAAACACAACAAAAATAAACGATTAAGGATCCATACAGATAGTATATTCCAGCTTTGAGCCAGGACCGGTAATAAAATAGGCAGCGCTCCTGGTGCCATATGTGGTGACATACGACACCAGTCGATCGACCGACAAGACCTTGTCGGCCGGTAGATCGTCAGATTCCACTTGGTAGGAGGTGGAAGTTAGCTTATGGTGATCATACATCCAGTACAGAGGAAACATCCACTCCACTTTCTGAGCCTCGGCCCCCCGCAGGAACCAAGGCTGCTCCCCAAGTTTAGCGACTACCTTAAAAAAGCCGTTTTTGAAATGTTTGAAGGAGTCGGAGAAAGCGTTCAGGAGTTTCCGGTCGGTACAACCTCGAAGGGAAGTAAGACCCTTTAACTTGTTGGCCTCCTTACCAGAACGAGGGGTAAAAGGGCAAAAGAAATAGAAGAATAAGGTAGTGGTGCAAGGAAGGGGCTCGGAAAAATTGTTGCATAATCGTTCAAAGGCAACTAAGTATGCCCACGCATTTTGATGAAGTTGGGAAGGAGCCAAGTGAAGATAATTTAGGCAGGCCATTTGGAACCCGGTAAACGGAAAGCGAATACCGAGCCGGGACAGGTAGACTTTATCGAAAAAGAAAAAAATTGTACGACCGATGGCCCGGGAGGAACAAACAGGTTTATCGGCAAGGGGAGGACTCAAGAAGCAACCCTCCATCTCCCCCAGTCGCATCTGATTGAGATCGGTATCAGTCATCAAGGATCGGGTAGTAAGTACGTCGTGCATGACCCAAGGAAACCACTTAACCAAGGATGGAGAAGGCGCGGAGGAATCCGCCTCCCCGGTGTCTGATCGGCCACTAGTTTGTGAAGAAGGTGACGCCATTTTACCTATAACACAAAAATAGCAGTACTAGGATCATCAAGTGCGGAAATACCTGACGCATGCATGCTATGACGCGGAACGGGAAGAATAGGCAGACTCGGACGACCCACAGTCACAGAGTCAACCCCAGGGGACGGCCTATGGCGACAAGAGCCTAAAATGGCATCGGCTCGGGAATCTTCGCCGTGTGCAAGATGGAACAAACTTGAGGCAAGGCAATCCCAGCGAGAACTGAGATACCCGTCTGGAAGGGATTCTACCCTAGGGCGAGGAGGGTCTTCATAAAAATTAATAGGTCGGGCCGGTACCACTTCCGTTATAGCGAGGAGGCCCAAAAGACCTCGTGGCCTTGCAGCAGCGCGTGGGGCGGATCCAACGGTTCTCCGACCCGACCCCCCACGAAGAAAGGAAGCTAATCTCTACTCTTCGGAGAGGGGAGTGCCAAGCAGCCAATGGCTTATGCGAGGGTAACGCGCACAAAGTGCTTCCTCCTCGTCAGGGTTTAGGGGACGGCTTGAGGATGAGCGATTAACCCTAACCATAGATGCTGGAGAGAAAAAAGGCATAAAAGGGCTAATAAGGAAAATGGTGGAGACCCCCCATGAACTCAGACGCGCACGCGCGAATAGAAAAGTATGACTCTGAATACAGACACCCAGAAACTCATCCAGAACCCAAAAGACTCATCCAGAACCCAAAAGAATCATCCAGAAACCAAAAAATCATTTATCTTAGCCTACCCACAGTACGTTAGCGTAATGAGCGAAGAACAAATGCAGAAAAATAGACTGTAAGTAAAGACATACAGTTAAAGCAGCAGAATGATCAGGCATACCTGGAGTTAAGCAAAACAAAAGTAACGTCGGGATGGGAAGAGTCTGAGAATGCAGCACAAGATTAATCGGTGAGATTAATTGTTCAGGCAAAATGCAAAGTATGTAGGGCAACTGTGAACTCGGGAGAAAGGAAGAAGATGAAGCTTGAAAAGCGGAGGGAAAAGTGAAATGTGAAAGACACTTACGAGTCAAGTAAGTAGAAGCGTCAAGGGTAAAAAGGTAAATTCCCTCTTAATGACGGGATTAACGTACGAAGAACGAGGAGCGCATTTAATGCGCACGACAACCGAAGGTGGCGTAGCAGGGCGGTTGAAATCCCTCACCAGTCCAGGAGCGCCACTTGTTGGGGGCAATGATGGGGAATACAGAAGGGTTCTAACCTAGGAATAAGAATAGATAGCTTGGCCTCACCTCAGACCCCGGTCCCCGGGATAAGTGTCCAGCGAATAAAAAACATCTTAGCATCGTCAAATCGTTGTGTACTCGGCGAAACTCCAGGCAATTGCGTGAATCCAAAGGTAGGGCCTCGGAGTCAGAGGCGCGAAACCCCCGTAGCCGGGCCAGTGGTTACACGGCCTCGGCCAAATACCTCCTAAGTAAAGGATTACGGATACCTCGAACTACGTGGGCTTTGATCCCTTTGCAGGGTACGTAGGCCCTAGGGGTCGTACCCAGGTCAAGCCTTATCCAATCAAATATCCAAACAGGCTAGGACAGCGTGGCCAGCCTACCTCGGTATCACACCTCGGACAGGCAGTATAGGAGCGAGATGCATCCCGGCAGATCAAACGCTTGAACTACCGGGCTGGGGGGCAACTGTTCCGGTCCTGCCTAAGCGGCCCAATGCGTAGACGGCCCAATGTAAGATTATATCAGATATCCAGATATGCCGACAATCAAGGGGGATCTATCATATCTGTAATCATGAGATAAGATAGATTTGACGGTTGCGATACCAAGGTATACCCTATATATACAAGGGAAGGAGTCGAAGGTGCACACGTTCTAACTCTATCCTATTTACATTACGCATCACTGTGCACAATCCCCACCGAACACATACCCCATCCCCCTTTTGGTGGATAGCCTATAGTGTACAGTGATCCCGTCCCTTCCTGGATATCTCCTCCGTAGATACTCCGGCAGGGTTAATCGATCCAAGATCAAAGCACTAGCCCAACGGGCTAGACATCTGAGTTCTACACCAGAACAATTATCAAGGGAGTAGAAATAATATTGTAATTCAGAGAAGTAAATTTGACATTATCAATATATCAAGGGAGTATATATAATGTTGTACTCCTTTCCTTAATTTGTCCCACAAAGTTTTTCTGATAAGGTTTTTAACGAGGCAGTTTCAAGAAGTATTGTGAACTCTTTTTCCTTCACTGGGTTTTTGTTCCAATGAGTTTTTCCTAGTAAAGTTTTAATAAGACACAATATTTGTTTATATATATCCAACAAGGAGTGTTATAAATATTATAATATGTGTGGATGTCCATAACATCCAAGAATGATGCCTTTAATCTTCCATCTCATATTTAATGGCGCAATGGCATATAAACCCCAAAGTATTGAAAACTTGTAAATGGAGGCTTGATGTAAAGATTTGGGTATACATGGAAAAGCTTAAGATGAAAGAGAATTGCCCTCTATTCCTCCTCCTACTTTCTCTCATCTTCTCCATCTCTCCCACCTTCAATCTCTCATACTTTCCTTATTTTCATAACAAATTTCATAATAATTTAAATGTCTCTAATTTTCAATAATATTTGCATCTATTCATAAAAACGTCAATTATATCTTTTGCTGTTTTCAGCCAACAAATATTTTGAGGAATTAGCATTTGGTTTATGCTTTAATTTTTTAAAGTCTCATCATGCCCACAAATGCTTACTTCCTAATATGTTATGAAAGATCTAATAAATCAAATATATAGTAAAATGAACTTGCAATAGCAATTTCTGACAGTAACGAAGGCCCATTTTGTTTGCTGTAAATCTTGGGATGAAAACTGAAAATTTATATTTTCCATCAATGGCAGACGTTTGGCGGTCAAAATATATATATGGGAATCGAATGGTTAATGTCTCGATCTCTGGTTCTTCTTCTTTTTTCGACAGACGGGGCCTCTGGTTCATCTTCGTCGTTGTCACCAGGAATTTCGATGTGCCTGGAAGTTACCCTTTCAGCTCTTTCTTTTTGTTTTTATTAATTTTATATTTATTCATTAATTAAGGGTAATATTGTCATTCACATAATTCCTACCTATCTTACTACCATTTTAATCGTATCAAACATAAATTTTTCTACCAAACCATTTTCCATTCCAACGTGTATTAAATATCTATGTGTGAATTTTATTTTTTTTTTTCATTCTCTTAGTTTCCATTATTTTCTAATACAATCCGTTCTTTTGATTCAAACGACCCTGACTTTAATTGTCAAACCCCAATACCATTGGTAAAAATGGCCCAAGAAAATATAAGCGTTAATATACATCTAGTTAGTTAAAGTATTTTGTGCTATATCTACTATCTATAAGTTTTGTTTCAAGTATATTCATCTTTCTAAACTATTTTTTTAGATACGCGTATAACTCTAAATTTTTCGTGCATCCAAGACCCTGTAATATTATTTTTATGTATATTAAACACTTTAAATTACTTGTGTTGTTAAGGGAAAAATTGTATAACTATGTACTCTAAGGTGGTAGACGCGCTTGAAAAAATATTTCAAGGTATCGATATACTACAAAATACTTTACGATACTTGATACACTTGAAAAATACTTGAGTGCTGGAAATACCTTAACTCAAAATATAAATATTAAAAAATAAAAAACTCTATTTTACATTTTTTTTATTAAAAAATTGTAGTACACATTCATTTATTTAGCAATTAAAAAATTAAAGAAAAACTAGGCATTGTTTTCACAAGTTATTTTTTATTTTTAACATAAAAAATTAAAATAACTTGTTTGATAATTAATTGAGTTAAATGTTTAGTTAAAAAAGCAATAGTATGTTTTCAAATATAAAAAAACAAAAACAGGTCAAAAAAAAAAAAAAAAAAACTCAAATTTTTTTTTTTTTGTTTTGTAATTTTGTTTTTTTTTTTTAACAAAACAACAACAACAAAATAACAATCTAGAGTTTCTGCATGAATCTAGTTATACAATAGGAATCATCCCCCAATAAACATGACATTGGGTCATGTAAAACATACATTTTAGGCCTTTAGAATGGCACAGTTGCATAGATCTCCAAAAAAGAGGAAATGACACCAAGAACGTAAGAAACAGATGTTGGACAGAGGAGGTATGTAGGAGAGAAGTTTCAGGTCCGACGGACCCGAACCACTTGCTCCATCCAGGTCAAGTCTATCCTGGTTGGAGGTTGAAGATGACGCCTCAACCCAAAACGACATTATTTTATTTTCAGGTGTGTCTCCTCCTTCGACATTGGTTTCGTCCCCAAAAAATAGCGGGGAGGGCTTCATCAAATTGAATTGTTGTTTTTCAGCCTTCGGCTTTGCTGGATTAGGTTATTAAAAAAAAGTTGGGCTGGACAGCGCTTTTGGGCCACAGTTTGAAAAAAAAACAAAGAAGAAAGAAGATTGAGTCAAGAGTGCCACATGGCAATATAGGCCCGGGGCATGTCATATTGCCATGTGGCAACCTCCTTCCTAATTAAGCTTACGTAGAAGACTATAGGAAGGCACATGTTGTAATGGATTCCAAATGATAGCGTGCAATATTGTCAAAATCGAGTTCTACTACGTAGACATGGAAGGGAGTGGTAGAAACGACACAAAACGTAAAATTTCTACTTTCTACTACTTAAGGTCAGAATTCAAAATTGCTTGCGTGCGTGCGTGGAAAAAAAATCATAAATCACTACTCAAAATTCAACGAACAACTTCATATTT
This sequence comes from Acacia melanoxylon, assembly GCA_019022615.1. Lineage (NCBI taxonomy): Eukaryota > Viridiplantae > Streptophyta > Magnoliopsida > Fabales > Fabaceae > Acacia > Acacia melanoxylon. The sequence continues at coordinate 1,136,930 of JAFJYJ010000072.1, forward strand.
AAAAGATATAAGTCATATAATTATATAAAACTTAAGTTCAAAAACATCAAAAGAATAAAGTTTGAGGGTGATTTCTTTGCATAGAATTATCAACGTTTCATGGATTCTATCTGTTTTTTCCTCTTTCTTTTATTTAACTTTACTTTGTAATTAACTTCTTAAAATGTCAATAGAGATTCGTACTAAAAAGGAGATACAACAGAAAAATAAATAAGTAAACAAAACATAAACTCTCTATCCTATCTATTTTTTTTATCCTTCTTTCTTTTATTTAAATTTAATTTATCTCTGTACTCAGCTTCTTAAAAGACAAATGAGAACATATCCGTACTAAAAATGAGATAATAAACCCGACGAAAAGGAAAGTAAGGAGTAGCAAATTAATAAATTGGTTTAAGTAGATTAAAGATTATACATATAGATGATTGTAAGAATTAAGAAAAGAAAAAATATAAGAAGGTTTCATAATATTTTAATTCGTTATTTTTTGCCAGAAAGTGGAAAAGGGGTCTTTTTCCTGTTTTGGATCATATAGAAAGGAAAGGGATTAAAGTAGATCTTCAAGACGTGTTCATTAGCTTCATCCTTTATTGGCCCAAAAAAAACTTTTCATCCTTTTCTTTTTTTCTTTTTTTTTTAGTAAAAATGGTAGAAACGGTAAAAACTTGTGTTTCTACCATTTTTACATGTTTACACGGCGTTTCTACTAGTTTCTACTTGCGTTTCTGCGTTTCTACCAAGGACAGTTTTTACTTGCGTTTCAAAGACGTATGACCATAGTAAAAACGTAAAAACGTACATTTTTATGTTTTTACACTAGTTTTTGACAACAATGATGGCAGACGTTTTGCACACGCCTTATCTAAGAGTACGCATGACAATTTTCTCCTATTTTTTATTTGTCATGTTTTTCAGGAGCACGTGAAAGGGCATTTGACCTTTGAGATGTGATTTGCTTCTAAAAATCTCTAAATTCATGATATACATTATAACATATAATTTATCTATTTTAAAAATATGTTTAGATCTGTGTTGAATGTTTTCATTGTTATTATAATGATTTGTGTTAGCTGTGAAAATATTTTTTTAATAACTTGTTTTGTTTTAATTTGACAAATAAGAACCAATAAAATTTAAAAAGCATTGAAACAAAAGATCCAAGTCTCTTTATCATTATTTTTTATTGAAAAACTTATATCTATATGAACCTGTTAATTGTGGTTTAGAAAAGAGACTATTTTTTTCACATATATCAAAACATAAATTATTTAGAGGAATTGAGTCTCTGAGTAATAAATAAGATAAGGATTTACACTTTAAATAAGTTGGTAGAATAACAGTGTAGAAGGAGGTAATTTGAACTCTAAATAAGTTGGTAGAATAACAGTGTCAAAACATACCATGTGACACGAACAAAAGATGATAGAGCAGCTGTCATTTATCGGTCATCTAATGAAATTTGAAGACAAAGGTTTGGCATACAAAATTCTTGAGAACGATTAAGTGAAAGAACAGTGAATAATGCTTCTACACACAAAATAAAATGAAGACATCAATCCTTGTACAAACCGGTGTTCTTCAGCGCGACAGCTTGTGCTTTTACCAACGATTTTTGTTTTTTGCCATCATGTTCTTCTTCCCCATCCTTATTTTTTTGTCATCTTGTTCTTCTTCTTCCCCTTCTTTATTTTTTTTTCTCATCATCATCTTCCTCTTCCTCTTACTCTTCCTCCTTTTCGTTATCATCATGTTCTTCTTCTTCCTCCTTCTCTTTTTCATTCATCCAAGCAGTAACTCGTTCAACGATCGCTCTAACACCCTCACGTATATCTGTAGTCCTAACCAATTTATGAGTTCATGTTTAGTCAAACTGAACATTTCAAAATATCAATTTTAGGTTTAAAATATGAGTCTGTTGTAGCATTATTTGAAATTCAATCATAATCATTTCGTTGTTGTTTCTCTTTTTTTATGAAAATTAAATTTAAAACATGTTTTTGGATGAGTTGTCAAATAATCAGCATATTTCTAAAAATACGGCAAAAATGTAAACAAATTGGTTAAGCCTTCATAGAGCATCTGAGCATGTGTATGTTGTTGTAAGATGGAAATTGTAATCAACTGTACCCATTATAATAATAAAAAGGGTGAGGAGATATAATGTAAACAAACTGGTTAAGCCTTCATAGAGCATGTAATCATTGCAGATCTGGTTTTCTGGGTTTGTTCTCTTTATTGTTTTTTATTTGTGATTTTTTCTGGGTTTGTTCTCTGGCTTCTTATATTTTTCTGGGTTTGCTTTTGTTACCTTCTTCTGAAGTCTCTGATCCTTTAGCATGTTCTTTTGTTTTTTTTTTTTTTTGGGTTGGTTCTTAGAGAACTACCGATCTAGAGCAAGGTTTGTGCCGTCATGGAGAGCGCCGAGATGCTGATCTTCGTTTGCCTAAATTGTTGCTTGTTGAGACGAGACGCTGCTCTTTGATGGCTTCGCTCATTAGCTCCCCGAACTTGAGGTTTGAGGTTTTTTTTTTAAAAAAAAAAAAGTAATATGGCGTCCTGAATAAATTTGAGGACACCTTATGTAAGGCGTCCTGAAATTTATTCAGGATGCCAAAAGTGAAATTTTCTACTACTCCCGTCAAGACGTCCCTTTGAAAAAGGACGTTAATTGGGTCTTATTTAGGACTTTTTTTTAGGTTTGTTGTAGTAGTGATATGAGGATTAAGGTTACTACCTGGTAGTTGCCTTATAAGTGTCCATAAAAGTTTCCCCAGGTGCACAAGAAATTAAAGTAACCCTAGAATAACCAAAATTTAAATATAAATGACCTTCTTTAAAAATATTTATTTGATGACTTAGAAATAAGCCTTTCTCTTTTTTTATCATAAAGCTAATTATATTAATACTAAAAACAGTACAATATCTGGATACAAGTAAAGCCGGATCCGTAACAACAAAATACATCCAAGACAAAAACAACAACAAAAAAAAGCCAAATCACCGTACATAAAATATTTAGCAAGTAGAAGTAGAATCATAGACAAAGCAGCATCCTCAATATCTGGGGTTAGAAGTGACAATGAAGAAGGTGATGGTTGTAAAACCCACCCAAACGGGCACACCTCCTTATAAGCATTTGCTGCAACGAGAGCAGCTATACAAGTACCCCATATTGGGGTTAAGAACACAAAAAACCCAACCTCAGATGTAAGAAGACCCATGATGTCCAGACGAAATCTTCTGCTCCTCTGTCGAATCAGATTTGGTGACCATGGCCACACAACAAGCAACGCCTCTTTTAGATCTGCCCCTCAGAACGCAGAGATCCGAACTACCAAGGGAGAATCAGATCTTATAACGTTCATACAACCATCCACCCAAGAGGATATGCACGCAGATCTGCTTATTACAAGAGACAGAAACACCACCAGACAACCCATTATCACAGAAAAGTAATAAAAAAACAGATAAATCTCACCTCCACAGATCAGATCTGGAGAGGAGAGGAAAGGGCTCGCCACAAGGACGAGAGAAGGTCACGTCTGACAGAACTCTGAGGGAGAGGACCATAGATCAAGGATCTGGACTCCAAAACACCTGGACCGCAGATCAAAGATATTGACTCACAACAACCACTCGGACTCGTCTATGACACAAAGGTGGTGGTCGCCGGCGGCTTGTGTGGAAGGCACAAGCCGCTGGCGAGGGAGCATGCGATGAAGAAGATGAAGTGTAGGGAGGAGGAGAGAATGAGGAGAAAAGAGTGGAAATTAGGGTTATTTAATATTTAATTGTATTGAGAATGTCATTTTAAAGAGGGGATATATTATAGACGGGAGGCAATATAGAAATAAGCCTTTTCCAATCATTCAAAAATCTCTAAGTCCCTAAAATCATATTCTGAACATGTTAAAGGCATTAAGACACCAACAACAAAAATTAGTTTCTCACGTCCTCAAGGTTGGCCAACCCGAGACTTCCATTTTCAACAACCATTGTTCTTATATCATAATAGCTTCTCTTCCTAACATTAAATCTTGAGTTTGACTCTTTATTCAACCAATGTATCAATTAATCAGGCTTTTTACATGAACAAAACGCAGGGATCCATCACCTCCAATTTGACAACTATGAAATCATAAGGTAATTAAAATTGTAACTTACTTGGTCTCAATATATCTTTGATTAGAAACTCAGTCCTTCACGTTTTCCTCCTCTTTCTTCGTCCTTAATCCTTCACGCAGCAAGGGAAGAGCTTTCATCAACAATGTTTAACTCCCAAGATCAAAGGTTGAAGAAGGTGGAAATAAATACCCAAATACCTTACTTTCCACTAGGATGTTTGTTGGAGCTCTCTCTCTAAACCCTTTTGCTATCTTCCTTCTTCTCTTCTTCTCCAAATTCGTCCAACAAAGAAAATGGGTGAAGGTGAGCCCCTTAAATAGATCTCCAAGGTCGGTACTAGACCCAACTTGCGTCTAGATTTCTCTTCACCATTCTAGAGGAAATAAAAAAAAATCTGATTTCCACAACTCACTTGGTCGGCGCTTCTGAGGAAATTAGGGAAGAAAAATATTTTCTGATTTCTCTTGGTTCCTCATGTCCGACGTTCTGAGGAAACTTGGGAAGAGAGATTTTTTTTTTCTTATTCCTCCTCTCTCTCTCTCTCATGTCCGGATGCTAAGCAAATTATAGGAGAAATTGTGTTTTCTATTCCTTTTGACTTCTATTTCCATCGGGTACGATGGGAAGTATTTGAAAAATTGTGAGAGTGATCCATGCCTCCTGATACTCCCTCTCTCCTTCTTTAATTACTATTATTCAATTCATCAATTCATCTCAGCTCAAAAGTGAACCTAATATTAGATCATTATTTCCCTACCTTTCCCTTATCACACGTTTGACACTATGGAGAAAGTATGAGGAAATATTTTGTGTCTTCTCCAATGCCTCTTTCCACGTGACACAATTACTTGGCGGATGGAGGAAAATTATTTATTTATTTTATTTATTTATTCCTCTCTTTTTTCATCTCACGTTGAGGATTAATGAAGAAAGATTTGATTTCTTTCTTTTTTTCCTTACTCGTACAGTGTATCCTTCTTCCAATAGTTATGTTTTGACAGCTCCATCAAAACTCTCTTCCACCTAAAGCTTGGCAACTATTTCCTACTTCCTCACACCTGACGCCAAGGGAAAAATATGGGGAAGAAATATTTTGTATTATATAAGTCCCACCCAATGTCTGTCTTTTTAAGGTAATTTAGACTTATATTGAAACTCTACTAATTTTTCATCATAATTTTCCCCTCCTTTTATTGGACGAAAATATAAGAATAATGAGGGAAATATATTTTTGCCTTCGTGACATTACTTATCTCAAATTATCTATAACCAAATTTATTAACCACATTTCAAATAATTCCACATTATTTTCCCAATAATTAATTTATCTTGTCAGAAAAAATAATATACCATTGACCACTATTTGGTGAAAAATTCTTGTATTCCATTAATTAATTTACATGAAAATTGGGGATATTACATTTCTTCCCCCGTAAAAATAAATTTCGTCCTCAAAATTTGTCTATACATTTATAATGCTCCTAGACATAAACTCTGGGTATTTCTCTTTCATATCATCAACCATTTTGCATGTCGCTTCTGTATCAGATAACCCTTTCCAGACTACTTTCACAAAAGGAATACTTTTACACCTAAGCTGCTTTTCTTGATAGTCGATAATTCGTTCAGGCTCTACTACAAAAGTATGATCTTCCTGCACCTCAACATCCTCATACTCAAGGACATGCTTTGGGTCTGGTTGATATTTCTTTTGCTGAGAGACATGGAAAACATCATGAAACCTACTTAGACTTGGTGGGAGCGCTAACTGATAAACTACAGGGGCCCGTTTTGCCAAAATCTCAAAAGGACCAATATATGGAGGACTTAGTTTCTTGCGCTTGATAGCTCTTCCCACTCCTGTAACATGAGATATCTTCAGGAACACATGATCACCTACCTCAAACTCGAGAGGTCTCCTCCTCTTATCTGCATAACTCTTCTGTCTGCTTTGAGCCGCAAAGAGCCTCTCTTGATTAGGTTGATCTGTTTAGAAGTTTCATCTACAATCTCAGGTCCAATTAGCTTCCATTCATATAACTCTGTCCAGGATAGAGGTGATCGGCATTTCCGTCCATACAGTACTTCATAAGGAGCCATCTGTATACTAGAATGATAACTATTATTATAGGCAAATTCAGCTAAAGGTAAATATTCATCCCATTTTCCTTTGAAATCCAAGACACAAGCCCGCAACATATTTTCAAGTGTCTGGATTGTTCTCTCTGATTGCCCATCTGTCTGGGGATGATAGGTAGTACTAAAACTTAGCTTCGTCCCCAATACTTGATGTAAAGCTTGCCAGAATTGAGAAGTGAACCAAGGATCTCTGTCAGAGATGATACTCTTCGGTGTCCCGTGAAGTCTGATTATTTCCTGAATATAAATTTCTGCCAACTTCTCGAGAGAGTAATTGACACTGACAGGAAGAAAATGAGCAGACTTTGTGAGTCAATCAATGATTACCCAGATTGCATCCAAATGCCTGATCTTGGGTAGACCCACTACCAAATCCATGGTTACATTCTCCCATTTCCATTCAGGAATCTCTAGTCCCTTCAAGAGTCCTCCTGGTCGTTGATGTTCAATCTTAACTTTCTGGCAAGTCAAACATCTAGCCAGATACTCTGATATTTCCTTCTTCATTCCAGGCCACTAAAACTGCGATTTCAGGTTCCGATACATCTAGACTGCACCTAGATGAATAGTGTACCTGCTCTTGTGAGCCTCGTCTAGAATCTTCTGTCTCAAATCATCTCTAGACAGCATATAAATTCATTTCTTGAACAGAATCAAGCCGTTTAAGATATTATATTCTGTTGCTTCACCCCGAGTAATCTTCTCTCGAATGGATGCCACTAGATCATCCTGCGTCTAAACTTTTTCTATTTTGGCGCTCAAATTATTCTCCTCTTGACTACCCTCATGGTGCTTGATTATATAGGCCTCACTACCTTATGCATTCTGCCTTTCTGCTCTTTTTACTCTGGCTTCCCGACTCAATCTATTATCACAGCGCTAGACATTCGGCCTTACTGTTCAGAAAATCATTCTTGTGCCACGAGCATCTCGACTACAGCTTAGTACTGTCTGAATACTCTGTCAGCCTTAAGACATACCCTAGACACTCTAGTCTAAAATCATCACACTAGGCAACAAACATAGTGCTAGGGATACAGGTCTTACGGCCCAGGGACCAGCCCATGTAATTTTACACATCGGTCTTACTACCTCGAGCCTTTACTCGTCTGTCTTATGTCTAAGCTTCTTCAATTCAAGCTCTTAGACTATCTTCCCTTTGCTGAGCACTGTTGCTGGCAAATACTTATATGATTTAACCAATTCAAATTTCTACACCGTCTTATCAATTTATGTTTCTGTATTAACATACCCATCAACTGCACCATTTTTCATTTCAATACAACAATGACAACAGTCATGCCACCGCTTACTATGTTGTCTCATAATCAGCATTTCAAATTTCCTCATATTCGAAGATCTCTGTGATCGCAGTACATCTTCATAATTACACAAAACAATATTTTTCACATTTCCAATAAACCATAATTGTTGCCAGCTCAATTTCAAGAAAAAACCTTCTTTACCGGCGCAAATTCAAAAACACATTTCCTACCGGTCTAACCACAAATGAGATAATTCATTTCATAAAATTCAACAATTGAGAGGCACACACCACCACTTTGTCCTGCCTCACAAGGACATATCTCAATCCTTTTATACAAACCATCAAAGTGACGACGCACTTGCCGGCCGATGTGGGAGAATTTCCAATAAGGGACCCAGTGTTCACACTGGCACATCCATTAAAGGCTCTCCACCGCTTTCCCAGTCAAGCCAATCCGTAGTCACAGCCACCACTGCGCACCGCTTTCCCAGCTGACTAGTTCATAATCACGGTTAGTGCTGGCCCAACATAGCGAAATACGCGCCCCTCCAAGGCGGAATTACTCAGATTGGGAATATTCACCATTGGTGCGAGTGTCAACCTCTCTTATCCCATTAAAACAAATTTTTAGTTTAAATGAGCTTTATAAATGGCCAACGATTTCAAACATTTTTAAACATAACTAGCAAGATCTAGCAAACTAAGTATGTCTACAACAGTTTCTGACCTTTTTCAGTTATGTACTGCTTCCACCATAAACATGATTCATAATTCAATTTCAAATCTAGGTTCCACCATGACTCTATCTTTGAGACAACATATTTCAAAAACAACAACTTCAAATTGTTTTCAAATTCCATAGAAATTTTTTTTCATTTAAACTTTAGTTCAGAAAATTTGATTTTACAAATACAGCGGGTGCATTTATAAGTTCAAAGTTCAATTTTTCAAACGTACCAGGAGCCAAACAACTGATATAGAAGATCATCAACTCCAATTACATCTCAGGCTCTATCCTTGGCTACTTGAGGCATACATAGGACACTCAGTCCATTTCATTTCATTTATCCGGTCACTCCAAATATAATGCTTGTAACCCTCAGGCTTACAACCTCTTCGGCACTATACCCGATATTCATGGTCTAATAGTTGTAGGCTTCTGTTAGCCTATGAACATCTTAGTCTCACAGGACTCAAGGCTTCACACTGAACATTTATCAAATTTAACAACCCAAAATCATATCAATATAATAGGTCTCCTTACCCACTGTATATTCACGCCTCACTTTTCACTCCAATAATAATACACATAGCATTGGAGCACCCCATGGTAATATATTGCATCATATAAACCTCATCTGGGTTCGTCCTATATATGGACTTTCGATAACAATCTAGCTCCAGGCATAGTCATAGATTCAACTTTCCTTATTGGGTATTTAACCCATATTTTTCAGGGAAAACACTAGCCATATTCATATCTATAGCTATCGGTCCCAATCATGAGACCGTGACCTGAGGCTACTGGGGTTCTAGCTATCATTCAGTTCCATTGAAACATAAATTCTCAATCATACACTCTTAGGGAATGTTCTATGTTCAAAATATTTCCCTATGCTGATACAACGGCTAACAACCTCAAAATACCCTATAACATATAGGTACTATCCTCAAACATACCTCAAATAACAACATCAATCGATATTATCAAGGAGTTTATTCTCAATCATTCTTCCTAAGGGAATATCATGAGATTAAAGTCATTTCCTAGCAGCTAATAACCTCCAAATACCTCATGCATATTGGTAATATACTCTAATGCCTCAATGTATTAAGATCCATCATATGCCTAAAGAATAACTTATTATCAAAGCAGATTGTTAGGTTCATCAACCTACTTCTGAAACCTCGACCATACCCAACATACTACGATCATCATGATTCATAGCCTACTACATTTAAACACTATCCTCAAATATCCCCAAATCAATAATTATCAGATCCATAATCCAACTCCTAGAACCTTAACATTAGTTGGGCTAAGAGATCATATTGCTTCAACAATACCTAATATACAAACTAGGATCATAATTCACATTCCTAGTTTAAACCTCAAAACGTTCAAGTAACATCAATACTACGCGCAAGATTCTAATTCTCTCTCAGACCTCAATATCACAAGAGCATATTCTAACATTATTCTTTCACCTCAAGATCAAACATCAATCCTCAATCATACCTAAAGCATTGCTCATAGCACAACATCAATCAATACTTACAGGGTTCCTATTTTAGGGTACTAGATCCTTAGTACAACCTTAATCATATTTAACCTAGGCACTATTTCAACTTAGATCAGATTCAAGTATAGTCTCAATCATTTCCTATTCAATCTAACATCTTCATAATATCTCTATGGATCCATATGTCATACCTTAAATTACTAAGGCCTTAAATCAAGGAAATCTTAAATTCCTATAATACTTCCCAGGCAGTCACTCATCCCGAGATTTCTCTAGTCTAAACACGCTTAACCTCAAAGTCTTAGGATTAGCAACAAAATTTTCCTTTAGTGCCATCAACAGTTCCTTCCTTTTCATGATCTCAGTCTTAACGAGCTCTCATTTCATGAATCACATTTTCTTGTTCTCGAATCAACCCCATCATTTCTCATATCAAATTATTATCTTGTAGATTAAGTATTTGTGCCTTCAGCTCCTGCCTAGGCCTTCCCTGTCCTTTCCATCTTGCCATTATTTAAGATTTAGCTACAAAGTACCAGAAAAATAAACAAATATTATTTCCACCAATACTCAAAGGGAAAAAATTAAATCTCTAGCACCCCTCTGTATATATAACTCATTTACCCAAGATAGAAAACAAAGATAATGATCTAATACAGTGGGGGCGTCAATACTTGCCACTACGAACTCAATTCGAATTGCATCCTCTAACCTCTCGTTTGGATGCATATTATACCTATAATAAGGACGGTAGGGACCATGCATAGAACGATCACTAGACTCAACCTCTTCCTCTTCCTCCAGTATTGCAGAATGCCTTGGAAAAACCAATGGATGTTCGGTATCTCCTACTGACAACTGTTAGAATCGCCTCCGTACCTAGTTCAAAAGCAATTACAGGACGTCTTCTAACTACTGCTCTTAGGGCCTTCTATGGTTGTCACCCATCGCTTTTCCCTAACCCATACAACTAAACTTATATTAGTTCCACACCCTTCTATTTTAAATTTGTACCAATATTGTCCAAACCGAGCTTTGATACCACAAATGTAACACCCCTACCGGCCTCGACCTTTCGGTTGGCGGATAGAGGGATTCCTTTTTATAATTACCATATATCCTCTAATTACTATGGATTAACATGCAACAGAGTTTATTACGGCAGAGCATTTTCCAGTTGGATTACAGACAATACTGATAAGATTAAATGTAAGTAACAAACTATAATCTCCAAAGGTTAAATATACAGTCATCCACCGGTGCCTATAAGGCCAAAAGAATATACAGTTATCCAATTTCAAACTAAATAACAAAATATATATAAAAAAATAGCCTTCCACCGCCACCAACTACTCCATCTACTCCTGCCCAGCAGTCTTACCCTTTTCTCCAGAATTGGCCCTCAAAGAACTTACAGAGGCTCTACAGAAATCTGGGATTCATAAATGGATCCCAGAGTAACCGTTAATCTCATATGTAATGTATAAACAGTGTATGTATGTAACCATAATCAGGAAAATACCAAATAATAGCATTCAGTAACAAACGCGCAGTAACACAAATGCAACATACCATGTGTACCGTGTTAACTGTGGAAGGACTACATGTCCTAGAAACAAACACAGGACTGCTCAACAAAGCAAGTCCCGAATCCACAGCGCTAGGAAAGACAAAGTAGTCGGGCTCCGAACCCAGACCACACTGAATGCACACAAACGCATGTCCCTTTTCAGGAGACACGGGTCCACAATCATGGAAAATACAAACATACAAAGAAACACAGAACATACACTACTACAAAATATGGATATTACTACCCTAAAAGATGTCCCATTTTTAAAAAAGGAAGTAAAAAGTGAAGGCGGTGGTATTGTCGTAATTATTTATTTGACTTTGAGACTTTAGACAACCCAATTATTAATTTAGGACGCCAAAAAATTTTTTTGACGTCCTAAATATATTTTAGGACACCTAAAATGTAATATTTGGCACCATTTAATTTTTTTTTGGAGTAGGAAAATTCTTGAAAATTGATTAATGTTGTAAATTGGTTGATTTTAAGACTTTAGATAACCCAAATATTAATTTAGGACGTCTAAAAGTTTTTTGACGTCCTAAATATATTTTAGGACACCTAAAATGTAATATTTGGCACAATTTAGGATTATTGTTTTTGTCAAAAATATATTTTAGGCGTCCTTAAAAATAATCAGGACGCCTAAATTAGAAATTTCAGGAATTAAGGCGTCCTAAATATGATTTTAGGACGCCAAAATTAATTATTTGGCGCCATTTAAGAATGTTTTTAGTGCTCGGGAGAAATTTCGGGAATTCGGGCATCCTTAAAAATAATCAGGACGCCTAAATTAAAATTTTAAACGTCCTAAAATAAAAATCAAGACACCTAAAATTAATTATTTGGCGCATTTTTAGAAATTTTTTGGCGCTTTAGGATTTTAGGCGTCCTAAATAATAATTTAGGACTCCAAAAGAAAATTTTACTCAAATCAAAGAAATAAAAATAATCAAATCAAATCAACAAAATAAAAAATTTTACTAATCAAATCAAAGAAATAGAAAATAATACTAATCAAAGCAAAGAAATCGAAACTTTTACTAATCAAATCAAAGAAATTGAAAATAATCAAATCAAATCAAAGAAATCGAAAATAATATTAATCAAATCAAAGAAATCGAAACATTTACTAAAGAAATTGAAAATAATCAAACCAAATCAAATAAATCGAAACTTTTACTAATCTAATCAAATCAAATCAAAGAAATCAAAAAAAAATATTTAAGATGCCTAAAAGGGTAATTATTTGGCGCGATTTAAGAATTTTTTTTGGCCCTCAGGAGAAATTTCAGGAATTAAGGTGGCCTAAATATGATTTTAGGACGCCAAAATTAATTATTTTGCGCCATTTAGGAATTTTGTTGGTCCCAAGAGAAATTTCAAGAATTAAGGCGTCTTGAATAGGTATTCAGGACGCCAAAATTGTCTATTTAATTTCTCTCCCACTCACCCAAACTTTAATTTCTCCCACCCACTCACCCATACGTCACACCCACTCACCAAAACGTCTTTCACAAAGTCGATCTAATCTTCAAGCAAAAAAAAAAAGTCGATCTAATCTTCATCTCCGTCTTTCTCAAAGTCGACCGCCGCTGGCCAGTCTCCCGCGCCGCTCGTCGGTTGCCTGCGCCACTTGCCGCTTCCCCACGTCGCTCTCCCACCGCGTTGCTCATTCGCCGCCAAGATCCGAGAACCAGCGATGCCGGAAACCGCCTTCATTGTAGATATGAGTTTCCTCTCTGCTCCTCTTTCATTGTAGATCTGGTTTTCTGGATTTGTTCTCTTTATTGTTTTTTATTTGTGATTTTTTCTAGGTTTGTTCTCTGGCTTCTTATATTTTTCTGGGTTTGCTTTTGTTACCTTCTTCTAGAGCCTCCGATCCTTTAGCATGTGCTTTTGTTTTTTTGTTTTTTTGGGTCGGTTCTTAGAGAACTACCGGTCTAGAGCAAGGTTTGCGCCGTCATGGAGAGCGTCGACATGCTGATCTTCGTTTGCCCAAATCGTTGCTTGCTGAGACGAGACGCTACTCTTTGATGGCTTCGCTCATTAGCTCCCCAAACCTGAGGTTTGAGGTTTTTTTTTTTTTTAAAAAAAAAGTAATATGGCGTCCTAAATAAATTTGAGGACGCCTTATGTAAGGCGTCTTGAAATTTATTCAGGACGCCTTATGTAAGGCATCTTGAAATTTATTCAGGACACCTTACATAAGGTGTCCTGAAATTTATTCAGGACACCTTACATAAGGTGTCCTGAAATTTATTCAGGATGCCAAAAGTGAAATTTTCTACTACTCCCGTCAAGACGTCCCTTTGAAAAGGGATGTTAATTGGGTCTTATTTAGGACATTTTTTAGGTTTTTTGTAGTAGTGATATGAGGATTAAGGTTACTACCTGGTAGTTGCCTTATAAGTGTCTATAAAATTTTCCCCGGGTGCACGAGAAATTAAAGTAACCCTAGAATAACCAAAATATAAATATAAATGACCTTCTTTAAAAATATTTATTTGGTGACTTAGAAATAAGCCTTTCCCAATCATTCAAAAATCTCTAAGTCCCTAAAATCATATTCTGAACATGTTAAAGGCATTAAGACACCAACATCAAAAATCAGTTTCTCACGTCCTCAAGGTTGGCCAACCCAGCAGACTTCCATTTTCAACAACCATTGTTCTTATATCATAATAGCTTCTCTTCCTAACATTAAATCTTGAGTTTGACTCTTTATTCAACCAATGTATCAATTAATCAGGCTTTTTACATGAACAAAACGCAGGGCTCCATCACCTCCAATTTGACAACTATGAAATCATAAGGTAATTAAAATTTTAACTTACTTGGTCTCAATATATCTTTGATTAGAAACTCAATCCTTCACGTTTTCCTCCTCTTTCTTCGTCCTTAATCCTTCTCGCAGCAAGGGAAGAGCTTTCATCAACAATGTTTAACTCCCAAGATCAAATGTTGAAGAAGGTGGAAATAAATACCCAAATACCTTACTTTCCACTAGGATGTTTTGCTATCTTTCTTCTTCTCTTCTTCTCCAAATTCGTCCAGCAAAGAAAATGGGTGAAGGTGAGCCCCTTAAATAGATCTCCAAGGTCGGTTCTAGACCCAACTTGTGTCTAGATTTCTCTTCACTATTCTAGAGGAAATATTAAAAGAAAAATCTGATTTCCACAACTCACTTGGTTGGCGCTTCTGAGGAAATTAGTGAAGAAAAATATTTTCTGATTTCTCTTGGTTCCTCATGTCCGACGTTCTGAGGAAACCTGGGAAGAGAGAAAAAAAAATCTTATTCCTCCCTCTCTCTCTCTCATGTCCGGATGCTAAGCAAATTATAGGAGAAATTGTGTTTTCTATTCCTTTTGACTTCTATTTCCACCGGGTACGATGGGAAGTATTTGAAAAATTGTGAGAGTGATCCATGCCTCCTGATACTCCCTCTCTCCTTCTTTAATTACTATTATTCAATTCATCAATTCATCTCAGCTCAAAAGTGAACCTAATATTAGATCATTATTTCCCTACCTTTCCCTTCTCACACGTTTGACACTATGGAGAAAGTATAAGGAAATATTTTGTGTCTTCTCCAATGACTATTTCCACGTGACACAATTACTTGGCGGATGGAGGAAAATTATTTATTTATTTTATTTATTTATTCCTCTTTTTTTTCATCTCACGTTGAGGATTAATGAAGAAAGATTTGATTTCTTTCTTTCCTTACTCGTACAGTGTATCCTTCTTCCAATAGTTATGTTTTGATGGCTCCATCAAAACTCTCTTCCACCTAAAGCTTGGCAACTATTTCCTACTTCCTCACACCTGACGCCAAGGGAAAGATATGGGGAAGAAATATTTTGTATTATATAAGTCCCACCCAATGTCTGTCTTTTTAAGGTAATTTAGAATTATATTGATACTCTACTAATTTTTCATCAGAATTTTCCCTTCCTTTTATTGGACGAAAAATATAAGAATAATGAGGGAAATATATTTTTGCCTTCCTGACATTACTTATCTCAAATTATCTATAACCAAATTTATTAACCACATTATTTACCCGATAATTAATTTATCTTGTTAGAAAAAAATAATATACCATTGACCACTATTTGGTGAAAAATTCTTGTATTCCATTAATTAATTTACATGAAAATTCGGAATATACTGAGTTCGCCTAGTTTTCTAAGAAAACAATGAGGGCTATCCTTGATTCCTGTATAGCTTTAAAAAATGTAGAAGTTATATCTTCTCCCAGCCCAATCGATTCAGGAAGAAATAACGAAGTCCTTTTCGACACAGAGAGTGATGGAGAAAGCCGCTGAAACTAAAGCAAGTATCTTCACCACGAAAACTAATGAACACATCATTAGACCATTTGTCAGTGATAGAAGCAGGTGGTGCTCCATGTGCCATGATTGATGACGAAGACGCACGGCTAAGCTCAGAGGACTTGCAGGGCTTAGAGAGATCTCACAGCACTGCAAAGAAAGAAGCGTTGGCTTTCTAACGAACAGGTCTTATGGAATCGCCGGTGATGGCCACATGTACGCCGGCCCCACGCACGAGGAAGCGACTCGGAGGCTGCAGTGCGGTCTAGGGTTTCGATCGAGACTTTTCTAGCAGGGGCATTTAAATATCTGATCCAAGAAAATTATCCTTTAATTTCCAAAAATAACTTTAAAATTGTTTAGGCCACTTTTTAGGAAATTAAACCTTACCATCAATTTTTATAAATCCCTAAATAAGATTACATAACGATTCCTCAATCATCTCTAGGCCTTTGACTAATTTTCAAAAAATTACTCTCTTTAAAATCTTGCCCAAAATCAGAATTTTGACCAATAATTTATTTTTCGGCAATTCAACTTAACCATTTCTCTAAATATTTTTCCTTCATTATGCTTTAATTAATTCCTCAAAATCTGGGATATTACATTTTTCAACAACTTTTTATTATTTATTTAGTATCATTTAACCTTTATTCTTGAAGTTCAAAAGCCATCCTTAAAAATATCATATTACAAAATAAGGATAGGATATTGTCACTACCATTTTTTGTCACTACCAATATCACTACCACTTTTTCACCGTTAGATCAGAATCTCAACAGGAGAGAGAAATGATAAATGTAGATGAGATTCTGATTTAACGGTGAAAAAGTGGTAGTGACAAAAAATGGTAGTGACAATATCCTATCCCTACAAAATAGCATTTATATAGCTCTATGGATTATTCTATAAAGTGATGCAAGTCTCATTGTGATTGTTTCTAGTCCTTGATGCTACCATTGGTGGGGGCCTCCATGTAAAGTTCAAGAACACAAAATTTAGCCATTTTTTTTCCTAACTATACCTTTCAAGGTTCAAATGTTGACATCAAACTAGATAACTTCATAGTGGGTATCAAGAGAAAAGCAAATCAAGTATTATTATTATTATTAAGTGGTTTCTTATCTATTAATTCTTCTCCTATGGGTTCTTCTTTGGTGATAGATATCAATTGAATCAATGGTCCATGTTGAAGGCATGAAAATCTTTTTATGATGTGATCTTTCATCCAGGGTTAAAAATAAAACAAGAAATCGATCTTTCTCTAATTTTTCTAGTAATATGGTCTTATTGTAACTTTCATCAAACTAGATAACTTCATAATGAGTATCAAGAGAAAAGCAAATCAAGTTTTTTTTTTTTTTTAGTGGTTTCTTATCTATTAATTCTTCTCATATGGGTTCTTTGGTGATAGATATCAATTGAATCAATAGTCCATGTTGAAGGCATGAAAATCTGTTTATGATGTGATCTTTCATTAAGGGTAAAAAATAAAATAAGAAATCGATCTTTCTCTAATTTTTCTAGTAATATGGTCTTATTGTACTTTCTTCTCTATTTGCACACACCATTGCAACAAAGAGAAATTTGTTTGGCAACAATTGAATGTATATGGCTTCATATGTTATACTGTATCGGCCTATTGTTGCTATGCGGTAATATTTGAAATCTTTTTCTTCCTTTATCCATGTGTTGCGCTATGGGTGTGTGGAATAAGATTCTCTGTTCCTCTCGCTGTTGAACATCCAAAACAAGGAAGGATCGGAGGGTATGTCAAACTATGACATTGATGAAAAGAAAGCTATATTGACAAGCATTATCATTATATTTTTGGGTTTTGTTGGGATGAAGAATTTACAATAGTTAAAGTATACTTTCAGTCCTTTAAGTTTATACAAGGTTTGAGTTAGTCCCTTAAGTTTAAAAAGGGTACTTTTAGCCCATCAATCTTAACACTGTTAGTATTATTTAATGGAAAAACATTGACTCATAACTTAAATGCTAATAAGGCATACTTAAATTTTAAAATATAAAAATAATTATGAGTAAACTAATCAAAATGCAACACCTAATTTAATATTAATCCAACTTTTTTTTTTTTTTTTTAGGAAAAGCAAAAAAACCGGTTGCTCTCATCTTCCTCGTAACACCACCACCACCTCCCTCCCTCCCGTCCTCTCACCAACTACCCTTCTCTCTGAAACTCCCAACTACCCCATCCTAAACCCAATCCCAAGGTCTTTTACTAATAAAGTACTTGAGCCATGTGAAATCACTATAAAAAAAATTGCTTTTTAGCGGTAGTTAACTTGTTGTGGTTACAAAAAACCACTGCAAATATCAAGATCTCTGTAGCATTTTCTAAGCAAACCGCTACAAATTTGCAATAGCATGACTCACCCCTAAATGTATCACATGCGATTGGCTCCCTCACAAAGCATGGCCTTTGTTGAGACTGGGATGACAAATCAACAAATGTAAACAAAATTTGTGGGTTATACATTGGCACGATCATATTGAATTGAAGGTCAAATGTCAAGCGTTATTTAGCCCCCCCCCCCCCCCCCCCCCTAAAAAAAAAAAAAAAAAAAAAAAAAAAAAAAAAGCCTTAAGAATTGAATAGAGCAAAATATTGCGTGTGTAATTAGTACTCTCTCTCTCTATATATATATTTTATAAATGTAATCAGTACTATAGTTTTGCTCTGGATGATTCTTTGTTTTTGTTTTTGGACCTTGAATCTCTTCAAGTTGAGGTAAGTCAACTACAATATCTTTTGTAATTATGTTAATTATTCTCTATAGGTTGTTGAACTTGTCGTGGCAAACAAATCATTTTCGGATGTTGTTGAGTAAAAACCAAAATTCTTTACAAGTAGAAATTGTTATGTGGCATCCAATTTAATATCAGAGCCACATAAATTGTTTACCGAAATTCTTCATTTTGTCATCAATCAAATATTTATAATAATTTGATATAAACACATGATATAATCCTTTAAGCAAATCGACACTCAATAATTCTATCTCAAATCTGGAATAGTTTGATGAGTGGGATGTAGGATATTTTTCCTAGGAGTTCTTCATCCTTATTGTGGTATTTTTATTTGAGCAACCGACACTCCAAATATGAAGCTTTCTTAAAGAACAGGCAATTTGGCATAATAGCTTGTCACAGAACTCAATATGAAAGTTCCCTCAAACTTGGCACAAAGATCTCTTTTGGAAATACTTGTTGTAAATAGTGTGTGTGAGTATGTTAAAGGAAGAAGTATGTGAGAGTATGTTAAAGGAAGAAGTATAAGTTTCCTTCTCTAGAATATATTAGATGACATGCGCATATGTAAATATATATTCAGAATATATAATGGACCTGAAATTTTTGGCTTTGAAAGTTTTGAATGGGAATAGATTATCAGAATCTATTATCACTTTCCAAGAAGTGACAGGTATTGAGAATTCCAGCATTATGGCTGATGGCTTGGTATCTGAGCCAAAACCATCTGTACCTCAAGGCCAACTACTACGACCTTTGTTGCAGTAAAAGAATATGCATCTTCATGACCATATTCCTGAAGGTCAGATCCATCAATTAGTTGTTGTGAGACCATTGATATTGTTGAAAAGGAAAAGAAAGTTCTTGAACTAAAGCTTGAGGAAGTGAAAGAGAATATCAATATAGTTGATGGTGAGCTTGACCCCCAAAATAATTCGCTAATAAATAGATGTGACACAAGTTGTCAATTAATTATAGAAAAGCGACAAATATTGTGTTGATCTTTCTGTTCACATGACCTAAACCCGCTATAAGTAAACAATATGCATCAAAAGTGAATCGACATGTTTATATATTTGAATTCAGAGGGAAAAGCCTATGTTTTTCTCTATAGAAAATAAGACTTGAATGAATAATGGATGAAGAAGAAAAATGAAAAAATGTCTAAACAACAAAAATGAAAAATGCAAGAAAAGAAGTTAAAAGCCTAGTTTATTCCGGAATTGGACTGGTGTTCTTCTCGCTTGTTCTTTTTTTTTTCCCCAACAAGAAAAGTCATTGAAAAGAAAAATTAGAGTACAATGACATGCCCTAAAAGAAAAACAAAAGCTGACTATGTTAGTTAATCAATACATCATTAAGCACAAGACATCAACCACTTTACTTAAATTAAACCGAATGCAGCAATTTCTTCACCTACTGATGATATGCCCTAAATGCAACTGGAATTTTCTGCACTCCAGGATGATCTTTGCGTCTTCTAAAAATTGAAACTACTATGTAAAACAAGATTCAATGGGTCGGTGGGGAAAAATTAACATAAACTTTGCATCGTGAACTTCAAGGAAGATCTCTTAAGAAATAAACTAATACATCAGTGATCCAAACAGTACACACACTCTTGGATGGAATACAATCAATACAGCACTCGTTTGAATTAATCTTACTTAGGTCTCTTGGGACTTCAACACAATTTGATGATTTCTAAAAACCTACTTGTTCTCTTCCTTGGGACTTGTATGCAATTCCCCTATTAAATATCCTTGGAAATTGATGATAGTCCCAACAATCATTAATATTAATGAGATAATTGGACTTTTGTGTTAGCAGGGCAAGCATTCTGTGTTGGGAACTCTATGTTATGCAGCCCCAAAGGTATATATGTTTAGACTCTACATTATGCTTTACAAAGTGTTTCTTAATAAAACTTGTTTCTCATACAGCTCTTTCGAAACAAATTATCAGAGTTTGCATGAAGCTCTTGCTGCTGATATATGGAGTTTGGGCTGTGTAACAATTGAAATGTCCTTGGAGCATCAACCATGGTGGTCGGATTCTGATTTTGTTTCGGTAAACACTTTTAGACATTTCAACAATTACACAGCCGAAACCCCCTATATCAGCAGCAAGAGCTTCATTCGAGTTCTGATAATCTTCATTGTGAAGAACATGTATGAAAAAAACAAGTTTATTAAGAAATACTTTGTAAAACATAAAGTAGAATGTGAAAATATATACCTCTGGATCTGCATAACCTTGAGTTCCCAACATGGACTGCTTGCCCACAAATTCTGCTAGCTATTCAACACAAAAATCCAATTATGACATTAATATTGCTGATTGTTTGAACTATTATATCAATTTCCAAGGTAATTTAAAGGGGAATTACATACAAGTACCAAGGAAAAGAACAAGCAGATCCCTTGAAATCATCAAAACTTGTTAAAGTCTCATGGGACCTTAGTAAGATTAATTCAAATTAAGTAAATATCAATTTGCTCTTGTCAATTTGAACCGCCAATGACAAGTCATTAAGCAACCAAAGATAAGTTAGGATGCCAGATTGCTCAATGACTTGTCATTTGCTGCTCAAATTGAGAAGGGAAAAGTTGTATTTTTTCAATTCAAACTAATCTAACCCAATTCCCAAAGGACTTCAATGCAATTTGATGATTTCGAGGAATTTGCTTGTGATTTTGATTTTATCAGGACTGGTATGTAATTCTCTTGGTTTAAAAGACCACAAATAACTACCAATATTATTGGACACAAATACTCCATCCCAGGTATTTATGGGGATGCATATTGTAGACTTAGACAAACCAAAGTCAACCAGCTTTACAATGTTATTAGAATATAAATAAAGCATGAGAGAAAGTGATATAATATAAGAATGATATATATTTTGAAGAAACCCCCAATAGAAGGAAATCCATTTTACTTTTATATTTTATTACTTTCTAATTTTGCTTTACTTAGCAAACAGGTTGTTTAACCATTGCCATCAAATTCGCTAGCAAGTAGGTTTCTTTTTGTTATGAAGAGACAACAAGTGAGTAATTACTTTCATAGAACAAGTGGATGTTTCTTACTTTCTTTCATGAGAAGGAAACTTCAACCTATATACATGCACACATATATTGTGTCTCCCTTTTGTATTAGGATAACTTGGGAGGTAATGAAAATATATTTTTCTGTGGTTTAGTCATTCTCTATCTTCCTCAAGGTCTTATTCCCCTCCCTCTAATCTTATCTCTCCCTTTATTTCTCTAAACAGCCCCCATCTTAACGTCTGTCTCTCCTCTCCCCCATCATCACTGTTCTGTTTCTCCCTATCTCTTCCTCTATGTTTCTATGACCCTCCTCCAAATTATCCTCTGTTTGCATTAGAACAAGTGTGTGTGTGTTTTTTTTCATCAGAGGGGGAAGGGGAATAAATTACTTAAGATAATCCCAACATACACACACTCATATGATTACATGACCGTTGGCTAGGACATATACTCGATAAGTTTAACTAAGTTCAAATCTCAAGAAAAGATTTACTTATCATTTTGACAGCATTATTTTCAGTGTGACTTTGAAACATGTTTTAAAAAATTTATTGATAAAATCCCATCACCTTTTGCCATCAAAACTCCGAAAAGAAGGCATAAAAGAGTGTGAAAAAGGCAGAAAAGGTGGAACTACTGGTCCAGAAGAAAATACAATGGTTAAGGACAAGGCAAGACACAAAAGTAGGGGAGTCAAACTAGGTAGTCATGATTGGAACAATAAACGTAAGAGAAACTATAAAAAAATTGGGAAGAACAAAAGACAAAGACACAAGAATTTGAATTATGACTAGGCCCTTTCAGGTGGAGAGTACCATTCCTCTTGGATGGAACGCTGACGTAGCGCTGATTTGGACTGACAAGCTGATTTGGACGCTGACTAGGAATAAAAAAAATTCAAAAAATTAAAATACCACCGCCAGTGGGCCCTACCATCGGCAATCGCCGGCCGGCGGCGGTCGGTTGCCGGTGGCGGCGGTCGGTCGGATAACCAACTGGTGGAGGAGGAGTTGTATATACACGGGCCGGTGCAGTTGTTGAAGATGCACTAAGGTAAAGTTTGTTCATTGAAAAAAAAAATTAATTAAGATAATCTTCTTGTCAATTCTCCTTACGGAGATAAATCTAATCGATGTGTGAAGTCGACTAAGAACCGGATAAGGAAAATTTTAAACTTTATTAATTCTATCACAAACCCTAATTTTTTGAATTTTTTTCTAATTATTTAAATTTTTTTCTAATTATTTGATTTTTTTCCTAATTTTTTGATTTTTTTTTCTAATTATGTTAATTATTTTCTAATTTTTTGAATTTTTTTCTAATTATTTTAATTATTTCCTAATTTTTTGATTTTTTTTTCTAGTTTTTTTTTTTTTTTTTTATTCCACGTCGGTGTCCAAATCGCCTTGTCGGTCAAATCAGCGCCACGTCAGCGTTCCATCCAAGTTGACGGTCAACTAACCGCCCGTGGTATTTTTGCTCCCAAAACGTAACCACGTGTGTACTTTTGCTCCAGAAAAAAGCTCGTGGTGCTGGGCGCTCCTGGGAGAAAAGCTCGTGTGTATTTTCACTCCTTAACCCAATTAGTTAATATAACATGTATTTCCTAAAATACCCTACTCATCATCCTTAATTTACATATTGATTATTATTGAAGGAGCATTAATAGGGGTAAAGTAGAAAAAGATTGAAAAATATGAAAAAGATCTTATATTTAGGACCAATATCAACTTCTCAAATATGCCCTATATCAAGGACCAGAGGGAGTAATAGCATAAATGGTAGGAAGAGAATTTGGATTCTTCTAAGGTATCATGTTTTTTAAATAAAAAATGATGAAAAGATTAAAAAGTTTGACTACAATATTTTCTTTTTTAACTCTAATCCATAATTTATTTCTACTTTACTATATTCCACTCCCTTCGTCCTTTACTATAAGCTTTAAATTTATGAATGAATGTGTCCCAAAATATAAAATTTATTTTAGGTTTACTTGATCGTATCTATTGTATTTATTCTCTCTTACTTATCTTCTTTACAAATAAAGACATAGTTAGGAAAAAAAATTATTGCTTTTAATTAATTCTAAAAGCACATAAGGCTCTTGTGGTATGGATTGTAATAATATGTAAAAGACGTACATGTCATATGGATTCATCAGTTTCAACTCTGTGAATGTTAAGTTCCTTTACTGCACGTAAGGCTCTCGTTTCCCTGTCAGCAATGAAGAAAACAACATGCTTTTTATGTCTATCAGCAAGTGTTTACAGCTTATTAGCTAGGCTTCCAACACATATTTCTTAGTATGAAATTAGAATAAGACAATAAGATCAGAACTTCAATTCACTCATACCTGTGTTGGACAAATCCAGAAAAAAAAAATACCTGTGTTGGACAACATAAACAATTCCATATGCACCAGACCCAATCTTTTTGACTTTTTTCCCAGAGGCTAAAATCAGTGGTTTCATGAATTGTATCATCATGATCTTCTTCTTCCTTTTCCTCCCTTTCATTATCATCATGTTCTCAATTAATGCATGAAAAACAAGAGCACAAAGGGAAGCAGTCAAACATAGATCCAAAAAGGGACAACTCAATTAACGCCATCATACATAGATCCTAAAACATGAAGGAAGCTCATGAAAGCAGTCAAACATAGATCCAAAAACATGGGAGGAATACGAAGCAGCTAGAATAGAACTATAGGAGGAACTGGCTAGGGGTACTTCAATAGAAGACCTTTATGTGAGATTAAAAGATATAACTACATTTTCTGTCAAGTCTTATTTAGACTGTAAATATTCTTTTGCTTATCTAACCCTTTTATTTATCTATTCATGCCTTTAAGCTGTTATTGCTCATTGACTTCTGCGATGTTTACAACAGAGGGCATTTGACAAAGCAAGAAAAGAATTGCTAGCTGAGCTTGAGAAGGGCATTTCTATAGATGAGATAAAGAAGAAGATTTTTAAAGGAGATACAGACAAAGGTTGCCAAGCAATTGAAAACCAAAAAATATTTCCGTGCTGAAAGAATCCAACGGAAAGAGAGAGATTTGATGCAACTATCAACAGACATGTTGCTGAAAACATCGTTGAACAAGATATAGCCTGTCTGGTCAGCCTCCAGCAATTCTATTGGCCACAAAATGAGAGTTTCCAAGAAAAACTGATGCACTGGGCATAATGTGAATCTAGCAGTTACTTGTTTCCAACAAAATGAGTGCTTCCAAGAAAAACTCCAGCAGTTACTTGTTTGACCAAGTTGTTTTTAAAGCTTCCAGATTTATTTGTTAAGTTCCGTTCTGTTTCAGCAATTCTATAGGACTAGAAAAAACTGATGCACTGGGCATAATGTGAATCTAATTCTTCATGCAAATTACAACCACAAAATAGCTCAAACTTGATATATAAGTGCTCACATGACAACGTCCTATTCTGGTCCATCTAAAAAATGGCATTTTGACTACTGTTCCTAATGCATATAACTAGATTTATCTGACTTTTACCGCAATTTTTTCATATATAACAGGTGTGGATTAAAAAACATGCCCTTCATATGTTGTGAAAGCGTGAGTCATAGAGATGACAGTGAGAAGTGGTCTCTGCCTCTGTCTGTGAAGCCTAACACAGTAATAATGAGAACGACTGTGATGCCCAAATCAGGAC
The DNA here is from genome assembly GCA_019022615.1 of Acacia melanoxylon. Classification (NCBI taxonomy): domain Eukaryota; kingdom Viridiplantae; phylum Streptophyta; class Magnoliopsida; order Fabales; family Fabaceae; genus Acacia; species Acacia melanoxylon. The sequence continues at coordinate 1,162,113 of JAFJYJ010000072.1, forward strand.
AGAACCAAATCGAACCACAAATCAGGCCAGAGAAGCATGCTTTTCGGGAAACAAATTAATCGGAAGAAGAAATTACCAGGAATTGAAGATATCAGAGAGCCGACGAGTTCTACAGGCGAACGTGAAGAACAGATCCGGTTTGATTTCACGGTCACCAACGATATGAAGAACAAATCTAGGCGAGACTCATATATATACACGACGAAAGGGACTGTGCAACGTCGGTGTGGGAAACTCAACGCTCACTGAGACCAGAAATGAAGAAGCGCAGAGGAGGCGAGGAGGTAGATGAAGCTCTGGACAAATGCAGAAGGTAGGTCTGGGAATTAATTGAACAATTAAAAATACTGACTGTGTGCAGAGGAGACGTAGCGGAAGCTGGCTTCATGAGAAATTGATGGCCTGTTGATGGCAGAGGAGGTAGATGACGCTTATGCATTTATTATTGAATAGAAGAGCACTGTGAAGCGGATAAATGCTCTGTCGAAACTCGAAAGTGAAACCCATTTGAGCATGCAACGGTCGAAATTTTTTTTTTTTTTTTGATGATGGCGTTGATGGCAGAAGCTCCACATCTGGGCTTTTGCTAAAATCACCTTTTTTCTTTTTTCATAAGCCCATTAGATGAAAAGGTTTTACCAAATAGCAAGATTTCACCTATTGGACTATTTTTCAAACTCATTGAGCTTTTAGCTGATGCGCTGGGGCTTTTGTTGGGATCCCAAACAGGCTCAAAGTCCTAAGGGACTTGATGGGTATTAATGAGAAAAATGGAATTACATTGGTGCCCCCTTCTATATCTGACATAATTTCTCCCAGGTTGGCCTCTTGCTCGGCCTTTGACGCTGTCGTTTAGCTTCACCAGGTGTCTTCGTTTGATCTCTTCCACCACCACTCGCATTTCTCATGGTTAACTTCAATTCGCTCCATGAACAATACGAAGTCGCTGAAATTATCTTCGTCTAGTAACATTTCTGGAGTTACCTCACTTCTTCTTCCCCAGCAGCTCTTTGCGCTCACGCCTCAACCTCACAGGCTTCGGTCTCTCACCGTCTTATCTGTCAAAGGCTACAAAATGAAAGTCACAAGGTCTTTTATTTTGTAATGTGGGGGTTTCACTGTGTCCATTTCAATTCACGATATCTGGGCGTAATTCTCGATTGCGTCCACGTTAATTTTTTTATTTTCATGAATTTTGGTTTTGTAGGCATCAGCAAAAGCGATTCAGGGTGACTGGTTGTAGAGTTCTGGGAGGCTGTTTGGTGAGCACAAACAGCTGCTTACTGCTTGGTCATGGTATGGTTTCCAACTCTTCACTAGCTATCAGATTCAAAACGACCAGTCTTAATCATGATCGGTTTTTCAGTTTAAACCCTTCAAATAAATTTATCTGAGGCTTAAGTATCCAGTGCCAATGACTGGCTATATAAGCACCGTGAAATTTTTAGTGTTCTGTTTTCCGTCGCGAAATAGGTTTAAATTTTAAATGTTTTGGGGCTATTTAGATATACTAGAAGCAAGAAAAATGTTATGCCACTTTAGTTTTGTTGTTTACTTGATTGATAAAGAATGCAAGGTTTATCTTGATTTTGGGTCTTGTTCGTCTGGTTTCTTCTTCTTCAATCATCTTCGACTGGAAAAAAATGTTTAGGATGCAAGTGAGGATAGCTGGGAGAGTAACGCTGATTGGAACACTGATGATGAGCTTGAGGTATTTGGCGCGCCACTGCAAGCTTCTTTGAAACTAACAGATACTAACGAAGTGAGCGTTGAATCTTCTCCGAAGGTAACTTCTGCATCATTATTTGCCCAATATATACAATATTCACTGAAATATTAAGTTGGTTAAGGAGGTTCAATTTTTTGTGTAAAACTAAATGCATTCTATAACTAGAAACTTAGACAGAAAAGCTGAATTATTACTCAATCTGGCACACACAGCGATGAACTGTGTTCTACGGTAGAGACTAGAGAGAGCTCCCCTGAGAATTTTGTTGGTCCATACTTCTAGTTCTATGAAAAGACTAGGTGCATATCATGTTTTAGCGTTCTATTTATCCAATTGATTCATTTATGCAGAAAAACACTTCTCATATGTTAAAGAAGGACGAGACATTGTCAATCCTAGTGGATATAGGATATGCAATGGAAGAGGCTTTGATAGCTACGGATACTTGTGGTGTGTGGTATTGTTTCCTTTTTTATCTTTTTCATTTCCTATTTCTTCTTTTATCTTGTCTCGTATCTACAGCATAAAACGATATGTAGTAGTTTAGTAATTATTGAGGAAAGAACTACTTTTTTTCCTAACCTTGTATTTACCATGTTCCATATGCAAACCCATTATAATTATATGGTTGATTATATGATTGCGGTATCTTATTAGAACATTTTGCAGGCTTTGATGCCCAAATAAGTGAGCTGATGAATTTCATTTGTGCTGCTCAAATGGAGAAGGAAATTAATTCTCAGAAATCCAACACAGCTAAAATTAAATTCGAAAAGTTATATGTTGTGTATAATCTTTTGAATGACTATGTTTTTACCTTCTTTAATGTGACTCTGTCATTTAAGAAGAAATAATGTCAATCATGTTGTATCTTTGCTTTGTAGGAACCATATTTATTTCATGATACATCCGAGGAAGTGAAACAAAACAATGAGAAATAGGAAAGCAGAATATGCAGGGCAAGTGAAAAGGCTGTAGTGGTGCTTGATGATGATGAGGTGATGCATATTCTCAATCCCATGCAATCGGATTTGATTTTTGTTCCATAATAGAGAGAAAGCTTGCTGAGTCAGTTGATTACCAATCCTACCTTATTATGAAAACGTTTGGCAGATGTCTTTTTTTTTAAGCATCCATCTAGCTAAGTGATTCCTTGATGCAAGAAGACATTTCTTTTATGTTTTCATTTTTTTGTCTCTCCCAAATGTAGCTCATGTCTATAGAATGCATGTTTTCTGTGCCCTGTATGCATGCATGTGTATGGGCATCTCTTGAATATTATTGTACCCATGCTTCACATTTTTCAGAGTTTTGTAACTTCTTTTGCATGGTTTTTCTGAGTTTAGTGTATGGTGTGGTCTTAATTTTCAAATTCTACTTGGTCCCATTTTGTTTACACAGAACCTAGAATGGTTATGTAGCATTTCCTACATAACTTTTGTCCTTGAGGAAATAGAAATTCTTGTCTTTTAAAGCATGTTTAAGCTAATACTTGTTATTAATATTCATGGATTTTTTATTTTTTATTTTATTTTATTTTTTCCATCTGTGCCATATGCCATAGGCTTCACTGTTGGCCTGTTGATGGATTATGTAACAATAGTGTGAATTTGTATGATGGCCTTTCTTTATGTATGGCAAATTATGTGCAGGTTACTACTACTATTACATAGAGCATAAATATAAATCTAGACATGAGATTTACTCTGTAGCGTTACACTGATTGTGCAGCTCTACACCTGGATTTTTTTTGTAACTTGAGTATGTTTTTCCATCTTTGCTTAGTGGACCTCGTGAAGATGCAATTCCAATTGGATCTACTGGTGTTGTGAGGAGACAGGCTGTGGATATTTCACCTCTTCGCTGTGTTAATCAGGCTATCTTCAAATACCGGCGCCCGCGAATATGCACTCAGAAATATAAAGACCATTGTTGATTGCTTGGCTGATGAACTTATCAATGCAGCATAGGGATCATCCGACGGCTATGCAATCAAGAAAAAAGACGAGATTGAAAGAGTTGCCAAGGCAAATAGTTAAGCAGCCCGCATTGAAGGAAGATGAAATGTCCATTTTTATTGATGAGAATCGTTAAGTGGCCCGAATGTTTTTGGTAGCTAGGATGACTTGTGATGGCAAATAATTTATTGATTGTATTTAGGAGACGTGTTATTGTGTATAGAGTCATTTGTATTGTTGACAAGTTGTATTTATGTAAAGGTTCATTTGAAGTGACTTGATTTTTATATTTCAGTTACATAATGAAATTTTTCGTGCCTCTCTGCTCGTTCTCAAATAGTATCTAATGAAATGTATATATATTGGTGTGGTGTCTACTTAATTAATGCCTTATAGGAAAATGTGTACAGTTGAGCCATATGTATAATGTGCAGACGTCAAGAAGCATTAAGGTCAGTGGAAACTTCATGGTGGCGTAATTACTTGGATATCAGATGATGAGTTCTTTGGTGGGCCTTTTCGTGCAGTACGTTCAATATTTTCTTCAATTCCAATGACAACTTTGGTTGCCAATAGAATGAGCTATGGCGCATTATTTTTAAGCCTGTTAGTGAAGGGCCATCCATTTACTACTAAAAGTTTGGTTTTTTTTAAGTATGTGTTCATTAGCATAACTCAGTGGCCTACATATATGTACGAGTATATATTAAATAAATTTTCCATTTAGTAAAAACAAAAAAAAAGCATCAAATTCACGAAATAATTCCTTATTTTTGTTTCAACATATAATCTGGAAAAAAAAAAAAAAAGGGAAAACCTTTCTTGAGATAGATGTAGTTGCCTTCAATTCTTAATTTGCTACCTATGTATTTTTATCCTTCTTAAATCTTTTAATTTTACTCTTTTAGCGCTATTACCCCCTATAACTTAGCTCTGTTAGCATTATTATCCCTGGTACGAAAACATATTATACTACTCCCTTCAGTCCTAATTATAGAACAATATTTGAGAGTTGATTTTAGTCCTAACTATAGGATAACATTCTAATTTTTGTAAATTTCTTCCCAGAATATCCCTTCAATTTCTTCCTAAGGTATAAATGAGGGATTATGTGAAATCAACAAGGTAATTGAAGTGCAAAATTATATAAGGGCATTTTAGGAAAATGAGTAAAATTAACTAATTTAACTCATATCCTTAATCCCTCAAAAATCGGTTAAATATGTCTTATAATTAGGACCAGAGAGAGTAATAGAGTAAAATTAAATGATTTAATAAGGAGTAAAAACACATTAGTACTACGTAAAAATTGAAACAAACTTTAGGTACCTCAAAAATGATTTTCCAAAAATTAATTTATAATGAGTGAAAAACAAGAAAATGGATTATATATATAATTGATACACTAGTACTCTTTGAATGTGTCAACTGTCAAATATAGTACTTCTTGTCAATGGTTAGTTGTCCTAGCGACCACACATCTGTTATGTTTAGATGGGATCTCAGGCTTGTGGCTGGCGTTGATATGCTTGAGTGCGTGCGCTTGTTTAAATTGTATTAAATATTTAAAAAAAAAAAAGAGTATAATACTACTAATAAGGACATTCCATGTTCATCTCCAAATATGCAAAATTTTAGACTACACATGCTACAACAACAACCATCAATATACAAGGCACTATATCACTATCTACTAGCTTCTATTTATGTCTAGATAAGATTTTATCATACTTCTCTCTCTTGTTCTTGGAGTTTCTCTCTCTAAACCCCAGTATTCAAGATCCATCAACTCTCCAAATACTAAGATAAAAGAGAAATCAAGTTAGGGATAGTGATTTTGGCACTTAGACTTACCTAAGATGTTAATTGCATGTGAGTCCTTGAGCCTTCCTCCTCCTCCATCTTCCTCTTCACCTCTTTGTCTCTCACTCTCTTTCTCTCTAAACTCTGAAACTGATCGAAAATAAAATAAGGGAGGGTCAAGGTAATGAAGTTTTTTAATGAGCGAAAAATATGTTATTTTATTTCATTGGTCCACACACAATTCACTGTAAAAAAATTGTCAATTCATAGCGGTTAAAATAAGCCGCTACAAATATGAGAATTTTGAAGTGGTTTATAACGAAATCGCTATAAATTTGCAATAGTAACTCATGCCAAATGGTACGCTGGTACGTGAACGACATTTGTAGTAGTTATCACAAAATAATCCTACTAAATATGGCACCAAGGTGGCACCAAATTTGTGGCAGGTATTTTGTAGCGGTTTATTTACACAAACCACCACAAATGTTGCGCCAGCTTGGCGCCATATGGCACGCCATTAGTGTCGGTTTATTTGTAGTGGTTTATATGAAAAAATCGCTACATAATACAAACAGTATGCACATTTGTAGTAATTATACACAAAAACTGCTACAAAATATCAAGAGTATGAACTTTTGTACTGGTTATAGAAAATCGCTAATAGTTTATAATGGACGAGGTGAAGTTTCTTCATTTACAGCAGTTGGGATAGCAGTTTTTATTAAATCGCTACAAATATAAACAGTTTGTAGTGGTTGTTTAGTTAAAGCGCTACAATTGTGAGGTTCTTAAACACGTGGTTAAATAGAAATTGTACAAAAAAATATAAAAATAAATGACAACAACATTTTGTAGCAGTTTCTAAAGTGTAGTTTATTCTTGGGTTAAGGTCCATTTTTGCCCCAGAATTATACGCTAAGGACCAATTTTGCCCTGGAAGTTTTTCTTGTAGCAATGTTGCCCCGGAAGTTTTGTTTAGGAGCAATGTTGCCCCTCCGTCAATGGTCAACGGTTAGTTGATCATTAACGGAGGGGCAAAATTGCTCCAAAAAAACTTTCGGGGAAAAATTGCTCCAAAAAAACTTTCGGGGCAAAATTGCTATTTAACCCAAAAAAATGTTAAAAATGTTATTTATGATATCATATATTTTTAATTCTTATTTATATAATATCTAGGGGTGGAAACAGGCCAGGTCAGCCCAGACTTCACCCTTAACAGGCCAGGCCTGTTCGACAACAACGTGGCTGAGTCGCGGCACGTGGCTGTTAGAGGCCATTTTTTCCGCCTGAGCCTGACATATGCCCTGTTAAGGCGGCCTATATTTTTAAAAATTTTATAATTAGGCTAATAGGCCACAAGTTTCACTGCAAAACAGGTCTACTTCAAACAGGTCAAAAATAGGCCACTTTGTTGTCAAACAGCCTGGCTGTTAAGGGTGAAGCCCGGGCCGACCGGGCCTATTTCCACCCCTATATATTATATAAATAAGAATTAAAAATATATGATATCATAAATAACATTTTTAACATTTTTTTACTCCAGGAGCAATTTTGCCCGGGAGCAATTTTTTTTTTTTGGGAGCAATGTTGCCCCTCCGTTAACAACCCTAACGGTAAACGGTTAGTTGACCGTTGACGGAGGGGCAACATTGCTCCAAAAAAAACTTCCGGAGCAACATTGCTCCAAGAAAAATTTCCAGGGCAAAATTTGTCCTCGACGTATACTTCCGGAGTAAAAATGGACCTTAACCCTTTATTCTTTTAAAAAATAAACCACTATAAAAGAAGGGGAAGGTGACTGAGTAGTGAGTAAAAGAATTACAAAGATAAATAGATAGGGCCATGAGGAGTGAACTGTAAAAGGACGCCCCCTATTTCCTAAATGGCACTTTCCTCTTTTATCACACCCCAGCCCTATACATGTTCTGATTCACACTATAATTACTACTACTACTATGTTTGAGCGTACCCACATGGGGAAGTGAGAAAGCTGAGTATTGGCCTGTAGCTGCAGAATCCTCAAAACCCAATTATGCCTAACTATTTTATATATTTTACTCCTATTACCCCAATCACCATCACATCCAATCTGACCTATTGGTTTTTTTTTTCTTACTTTATTAAAAAAATTGAAGTTTGCAGCAGTTTTAGTTAATAAGCCACTAATGTGTATGTTCTGGTGTGGAACCAGATATGTCTAGCCAAGTGGGCTAGTACTTTGATCTTGGATCGGGTGGCCCTGCCGGAGTATCTATAGTCGAGATATCCGAGAGAGCACGGGATCACTGTACACAATAGGCTCTTCGCCAAGGGGGATGGGGGATGTGTTCAGTGGGGATCGTGCACAGTGATGCGGAATGTAAATAGATCTAAGTTAGAACGTGTGTACCTTTAGGGTTTGACCCTTATATTTATAGAGTGTACCTTAGGTAGAATATCCAGGATCTATCATAATCCATGGCCGTTGTATCATATCCGAGATATGATTTCCGATATATTGATATTATAGATAATAGCGGGATTATCCGATATCCTCTGAGTGTCCCGTGATCGGGTCTATTCCTTAATGGGCCATATTAGCGTTGGGCCTGGTGGGAATCCGTAACAGTTGCCCCCAGCCCGGTAGTTCAAGTTTTTGAGCTGCCGGGATGTATCCCGCCGTTATACCTGGTTACTCGGCCGAGGCCCTCATCTGTTTGTACGGCCCGAGGTCTAGCCTTAAAGGTCCGGGCTGATGCCAGGGTGCTGGATGATCTATGGTCGTGTCTCCGGGCCCAGGCTAAATGCCGTGGTACTATGGAATCCGAGGTGTTTCCAACTGTGTGGTCGTATCTCGAGGGCAGCGTCTCTTCGTATTTCGCCATCATTGCCCCCGACACCTGTTTCCTCTGGATTGGCTCGAGAATGCAACCACCCTGCTTTGCCGTCAGCGATTTTTGTGCGCATTTAATGCAGCTAGTGCGTCGCACGTCATCCCTACGAGTAGGGCGAATTCCCCCTTTTACCCCCCGATGTTTAAACTTTGCTTTGTACTTCCCTCCATTATTCCAATTGTAGTTTCATTTTCCCGTCATTTGGCGTTTCTTCTCTTGCGGCTCTCTCTGTTCTTTGCTACGACAGCTTTTCAACCAAAAGTCCTTCCGCTTTTCATTTTTTGCACATCCCTCCTGCTCAGGTATACATTATTCTTTTCCGTTACTATTTTTACTTCTTTCGTGCTTTTCATCGGTCACTACTTCTTCTTGCCTACGAGCATTTTTGGATTGCTGGTTTTGTACGAAGTGAGTTCCAGTGAGAGTTTCTGGGTAGAAATAGGATTCTGGGTTCCTCCCCCTGGATACATATCCCTTTTTTGTTGGAATACCCCCTTTTCTGATTTGGCTTCTCCTGTGTCTTATCAATCCTTTTGTGCCCGTTTTAGGTCCCACCTCTGTATTTTGATGGATAGGACTAAGCCTTCATCATTTCCAATGTCATCATGGTTAAGAAACCTAATGGAAAATGGAGGGTCTGTACAGATTACAAGGATTTAAATAAGGTGTGTCCAAAAGACTCCTTTCCAATGCCAAGTATAGACCGGTTGGTCGAAAACTCGTCCGGTTTTAAGTTACTCTCTTTTATGGATGCATACCCTGGTTACAATCAAATCGCCATGCATCCGGAGGATCAAGAGAAAACCGCATTCATCATGGAGAGGGCCAATTATTGCTATAATGTCATGCCCTTCCGTCTAAAGAATGCAGGGGCCATTTACCAAAGGATGATGAATTGAGTATTCGAGGATCAACTGGGAAAGAACGTAGAAGTCTACATAAACGACATGATCGTCAAGTGTTTACAGATAGCGGGCCATGTGCAAGATTTGCAGCTGACATTCAATAAGCTAAGAGAACACCGGATTCGTCTCAACCCGGCAAAGTTTGGTTTTGGCGTCCCGGCTGGAAAATTCTTAGGCTTTTTGCTTACGCACAGAGGGATTGAAGTCAACCCAGATAAATGTCAGGCTGTGCTAGACATGAAAGCGCCAAGAAGCAAGAAGAAAGTCCAACAGCTGACGAGGAGGTTGGCAGCATTAACTAGATTTCTACCAAAATCAACTAAAAATTCTCTCCCGTTTTTAAAATTGTTAAAAAAGGAAGCTCCGGGCGGATGGAACCCTGAGTGTGAGGTGGCTTTCTCAAAGATAAAACAATGTTTATTTGCTCCGCCAGTTTTGTCTAAGCCAGAGTCAGGAGAGAGCTTGCTTTTATACCTGTCCGTCGGCGAAGAGGCTGTAAGTGCCGTCCTGGTCAGGGAAACCGAGAATGGTCAAGATCCCATTTATTTTGTAAGTCGGGCCTTACAAGGCGCAGAATTGAGATATCAAAAGTTGGAAAAAATGGCTTTCGCCTTACTCATCGCAGCAAGATGGCTACGTCCGTATTTCCAGAGCCATCTGATTGTGGTCCGAACAAGTCAACCAATCCGGCAGATCCTTCATAAGCCGGATTTAGCGGGGCGAATGGTCAGCTAGGCGATCGAATTGTCTGAGTTTGATATAGCTTATGAAGCCCGGCATGCCATCAAATCACAAGCATTGGCGGATTTCATAATGGAGCTAACCCCACCAGAAGGCGAAGGGAAAGAAGAAGTCGTAACTTGGAAGCTATTTGTTGATGGGTCATCAAACATTAAGGGAAACGGAGCCGGATTATCATAGAAAGTCCAGAAGGATTTTTGTTGGAGCACTCCCTCCGTTTCAATTTCTCGACTTCCAACAATCAGGCCGAGTATGAGGCCCTAATCGCCGGATTACTTCAGGCTAAGGACAATGGAGCAAAGAGAGTTCATGTTTCTACCGATTCCTAGTTGGTGGCGTCCCAGATAGAAGGAACCTACCAGGCAAAAGGTCCCTTGATGATCAAATACTTGGGAAAGGTTAAGCAGATTATGGCCGATTTCAACAAAGTGACCGTGGTATATGTCCCAAGAGGGGAGAATATTAAGGCGGATATTTTGTCTAAACTGGCAAGTACAAAGTGAAAGTGGAGCTTAATCACCAAGACGGGGGTGAATTGGGGATTTTACAATTCTTTTCTAATTTCTCTGTTTTTCGACACTAAAACAGAGGTAAGCAGAGTATAGGGAAGAAGAGCAAGACACAAGGAATTTATACTGGTTCGGTCCAACCTCTTGACCTACGTCCAGTCCCCAAACTCTCTGGGATTTTCACTATCTCAATTGATTACACACTCTGTAACTCAAGAGTAATTCTCTCACTAGAACTTACTCCCCCTTACAAGTTGCAATCAATATACCAATCTCCAAGTCCCCTAACTTGAGATTCTTCCAATGAAATGATTCACAATAAATGAACTCTCTCTAAGAGTGGATAAATATAAACACTGAAGATCAATGTATCAAAAGATACTTTTCAAGTGAAAACCTAAAGAGTAGTTGGTAAACTTAAATGCAATTCGTTTTCAGCAGATGTGTTTTTTTAGAAGAATTGAATGCAACTCTATTTATACTAAGAGAGCATTAAATGACCGTTGCAATCTCCATTATAACTGTTGGTGCATTAATCTAGCTATTGGAGGCACCTTGGTCTCTTCACTTTCTATTCTTCAGTTAATTCCTTTTGTCCAGAGGATTAGTGTTGACTTTCCTTGTAATAGATCCGTTGGAAGAGCAGCTACTGGATGTAGAAAGGCAACATTAATCCCTTTGCAACGTGTGTAGAATGATTATCCAAAAAGATGCAAGTTATCTGGACTTTACATTTAATATGCTGACGTCACTTTTTGCTTTTGTTCAAACCTTCATTTAATATCCTCTAAATCATCTGAAACTCACTAACAAACTGATTAAACATAGTTAGGCATAGTAATGAGTGATGATAAGAAGTATTGGATTCAATAAGGAAGATTTCACAAATTCGTCAGATTTGAATTTCAAACTCAGTGACACAAACTCGAGTTTGTTTATAAAACTGGAGTTTGTCACTGTGCACTAATAGCAAAACTCGAGTTTCCATTTCCTAACTCGAGTTTCTTTCTTCCAGAGAAGAACGTCGCAATTTGATCTTTGGGCCATATTTTTGAATAGGAGCAAAACTCGATTTTTCAATTACAAACTCGAGTTTTGGACTCTTGATATGAAAAATGAGTTTAAGTCCAAAACCTCAAAACTGGAGTTTTCATTCTCAACTGGATTTTTCAAAGTTGTTGAAAAAGAGCAAAGCTCTCTGCTTGGTCAAAACTCAAGTTTCCAAAACTAAACTCGAGTTTTCTTTCAAATATGAAAACCTTAGAAAAACTATGCCAAGACAAAACTGGATTTTTCTTATCAAAACTGGAGTTTTCACAAACCGAGCAAAACTTGAACTCTGTCAAGTGCAAACTCGAGTTTCCAAATCTAAACTCGAATTTTCAAAAAAACTTGGAAAACTTAGAAAACTCATGGAAAACTGAAAACCGGAGTTTCCATATCAAACCGGAGTTTGCATAAGCCCAAAATGTTGGAGACTCTCTGTATGACCAAAACTCGAGTTTCCAAATGGAAACTGAAGTTTTGTCTTTCTCAGAAAATATTGAGGAGTCTTTGTATTATGCAAACTGGAGTTTTCTATAAAAACTGGAGTTTTGTCTAGGTGTGAAAAACTTGGAGTACTCTCTGTAAGTCCAAAACTCGAGTTTCTGAACGGAAACTGGAGTTTTGCTTAGTTCATGAAAATTGAGTTATTCTCTGTCAAGTCAAAACTCGAGTTTACAAATCAAAACTCGAGTTTGCCTTTGACAGTAAGTTTTTCAACTTACCAAAGACAAACTTCATCTTGTGTTTACAATTGTCAATTTTCATCAAAACCCATAGAGAACTAACACAAAGAGGCCCGGAAACCACCGCACGATCATCCAGCAAAGTTTGTTAGAACCGAGCTGTGTGATGATAATCTCGAAAACGAGTGACTGAAGAAAACCGATTGCCAACTATCTTGAGAGAGGGGTCCTCCCCATTGAGCCGGAAGAAGCAAAGAAGCTAATAAGAACAGTGGCTTCGTATTCAATGGTAGGTGACGAGTTATATAGAAAAGGTTTTCATTCCCCAATGATGAAGTGTCTTGATTTGGCTTAAGCCGGTATGTGTTATTCGAGATTCATGAGGGAATTAATGGACATCATATGGTTACTTCTGGCCTACAATGGTAGCAGATTCCAAGGATCATATGCGCAAATACGATAGTTGTCAGAAGCATGCCAACGTAATACAGACTCCTCCATCAGAACTAACGCCTATTTTGGCTCCATGGCCGTTCTACAAATGGGGCATTGATTTGTTGGGACCATTCAAGGCGGCCCTAGGGCAGCTGCGATGGCTCATAGTGGTGATGGATTATTTTACCAAATGGATAGAGGCAGAACCATTGGCAACAATTACGTTGGCTCGAGTGCAGAAATTTCTTCAAAGAAATGTTATATCCCGGTTCGGGATTCCAGCCGAGATTGTCACGGATAACGGAACCCAATTTATTGATAAGGGTTTCCGAGAGATGGTAGCTGACTTCCATATCAAGTAGCATTTTGCCTCCGTAGAACATACGCAATCCAACAAACAAGCCGAAGCGGCCAACAAAGTTATTATTGACGGACTGAGAAAAAAGACAGAGGGGGCAGAGTCAAATTGGGTGGAACAGTTGTATTCCGTCTTGTGGGGGCATCTGACCAGCGTTCAGACGGCAATTGAGGAAACCCCTTTCAGACTTACTTATGGATGTGAGGCGATGATCCTGGTTGAAATCGGTGAACCCTCATGGAGGAGAATTAAGGCTCTACATGAGGAGGACGAGAATAGCAAAGCGATTGCAGTGGAGTTGGACTTAATCGATGAAGTCAGAGTCGCGGCGCATTGCCGAGATTTGATAGCCAAACAACTCATTGCAAATCGGTATAACAAGAGAGTTAGACCTCATTCTTTTGAGAAAGGAGATCTTGTCCTACGACGGGCCGACATAGGCAACAAGAATGCCAGTCAGGGGAAACTCGCGGCAAACTGGGAAGGCCCATATCGGGTGACAGAGAACCTTGGCAAAGGCGCTTATAAGCTTGAGACACTGAAGAGGAAGGCCGTCAAACGAACATGGAACCCGGATAAGCTAAGGTGTACTTAGATGAGAACCAAGTTCCATCAAGAGGCGGCATTGTCCCGAGTTTATGTAAAGTCTTTTAATTGGGGATTATCCAGAGGCGATGTAACCACGATTTTATTTCTACAGGAAATTATGTAACATCGGCATTGTTGCCAAGTGATAATTGAATATTTTATACACTTATTTTTATCTCATGATTAATAATTTAGGACTTTTTAGTTAATAAATAATGGCTTTTATACTTATTTGGGCTTTGGGCCTCGATTATATTTTAGCCATTTTTATTAATAAAATTCAGCTTTACATTACTTCAGTAATCTTACCATAACTCTTGAACCAGACATCGGATTTACCTCATTTTTGTTTCATATTTCAGATGATTCAGAGAGCTACAATTATTATGAAGACATGAAGGGCAAATTCGGACAAGAAGACGGTCGATTTTGAAGCTAAAGTCAGATGTTTTATTTTGGGCTCGAATTTGTGATTAAAGCCCATTCTTCATTATTTTTCGTTTTGGGCCTGGATTGTTGATTGGAGCCCCATTTCGTTTTTCCAATTTAGGTTAAGTAAGGCAGCAGCCACAAACACATTCATTCATGTTTTTATTCATTTTTGTGGATCAAAATAGAGGTTTTGATTCTACGAAATGTTCTTCGTGTTCTTCGCGTTCTTCGTCTGTTTCTTCGATTTTCCCACCATGTTCGGCTAAACCTTACGTGGTTAACCCAACGTTGAGGATTCCATGATTCGTCCGAGAGAACTCGTACTTAATCGGTAACTTTACTCGTTTCGTTTTCATCTTATCGGATCCGACGGAAATAGTTCGAATATTAGATTTAATATTCGGTTTGGTTCATCCCAAGGACTCGAGTTCGAACTAGGTTAGAGTGTTCTTTGTGCGATTGCACGGTGAGACGCCACTGTTCGGACAGATTCTAGACGATCGTCTAGTCGAGGGATTTCGGACGAACGCAGAGATTTCGGTTCGTCCGGGGCCAAACGCGAGTTTGTTTATATTTCGTTCAATGAAGGAAGTTTCGGAATCTAAACGTTGGGTTGATCGTTTTAATCTATTGCAATCTCGTTTTAATGCATTTACGCATATTTCAGATCGTTTCGATTTATTTTCGTTTTAATCTGTTTCAAATCAAAAACCCCCAATTTTGTTATTGTTTACTTTTTCTTTGCTTTGATTTAAACCCACCGCAAATTCCTTGAGAGAAACGACCCAGGTTACATTATACGCAAATCTTTTCTAACTGGTTATTTTGGGAGATGACGGCAAATCTCTGTCAAAATATGGCGCCGCTGCTGGGGAATTTGCATCGGTTTCGTTAAGCAACGGTAGTTTTCGGTTGTTCGGGTGGCTGGACAGAAAATATTTTTTGACCCAGATCACTCAAACCAGGTCTTATTCACAAGGAATTGGGCATTTTAAACAAGAGTCACTCTCCTTAGGAGTGTGGTCTGTCCTATTTTCCCCAAATTCCAACGTTTAGACCACATTTTCGCTGTTTTAAGTTTCTATTTTGTGATTTCTACTAGGTCAATTTTTCTAGAGTATCTCCGAATGAGCTGAAATTTTTACAAGCGATAGAAAATGGCCAAAAACGCCGGGCACCTGTGGTATGCTCAGATTTCCCAAATTCCATCGTTTAGACCACTTTTTCATTTTTTTTTTTGAAGTTTTTTATTTCATTTTTGGGTTCTCCAATGGTCTAGGAGTTTCCCTGTCCAAGTCCCATAAATTTTAAAAATCATTTGATCTTTGTTTTGGACTTGTTTTGGTCAAATTCCAACATAGTTTTTGTGTTTTTGTGTCATCTTAGTGTTTTCTACTTTCTACCACTTTTAGTGGCATTTTCGTAATTCTGATTTTACGCAAATTCCGCCTTGTGTTTTCGCCTTGTGTTTGTGTTTATGCTTTGCATGAGTACTAGGAGTACTATTGATCCGAAGACTTGTTGCCACTTGATCCCGAAATTGAAAGAACAATTCTCACCGCTAGAAGAATTGTTAGGCTTAGTCGTGGGATTGATTACGAATTTGACATTGAACTTGAGTCTCGAGTCGATTGTGTCCATTACGTTGATCTTGACTCGATAGTACTTCGCTAGTCTTGTTGTTTTCACTGATTCTAGTAGCAATTTTGCTAACTCGTAAATTATGGCGAAGAGAAGAGCAAGTAGCTCGTCCCACTTTGAAAGAATTAGCTACCCCGATGTGGGCAATCGAATTTGTGTATTCAATATCCGAACTTTCGCTAACTTTGAATTAAAATCTGGTCTTATCCATTTGTTGCCCAAGTTTCATGGTCTTGCGGGTGAATGTCCTCACAGCATCTCAAGGAGTTCCATGTGGTATGCGGCACAATGAAACCTCAAGCAATTGATGAGGACCACATTAAGTCGAGAGCTTTTCCATTTTCCCTAGATGGCGTGGCTAAGGATTGGCTATACAATTTGCAACCCACATCTGTTGGGAGTTGGAATGATATGCGTAAATTATTCCTAGTGAGGTTCTTTCCTTCCTCAAAAGCCATTGCTATTCGAAGGAGATCACTAGTGTTAAACAAATCAATGGGAGACCATGTATGAGTATTGGGAGAGATTCAAGCGGTTGTGTGCAAGCCGTCCACACCACCGATTTCGGACCAACTCCCGATTACATATTTCTATTTTGGTTTGTTACCGATGGATAAAAGTTTCGTGGATGCGTCCAGTGGTGGGGCCTTAGATAGCAAGACACCTGAAGATGCCCGAGAGCTGATATCTATTATGGCTGCTAATTCTCAGCAATTTGGCACCAGGGCCAATGGTACTCCTGTTTACCATATTCAAACACCTCCCGGTCGAGACGATTCTCGAGATTGGAGAATAGACTTGATGATCGACTTCCCTTGTGAGGCGGTTGGCGTGACCCAAACAAGACAATCTTCCCCTCCTCGATTGGGTACTCATGTGGGTTGTTCGACCCTTGTCATTCTCGACTCTTGCCCTACTTTGCATGATCCCGCTTATCAAGACCGGTCGGTAGGCTGCAGTGGGTGTTTTTCCGGGAAAGCCACAATACCGGCGGAGAATAATGCCTTCTCCAATACCTACAATCCTGGTTGGAGAAATCACCCCAATTTCCGTTGGAACCGAATCGAAATTAGAACCATAGTAACCAATATCGGCGGAATTGCGGGAATTACTAGCGAGAGAAGACATGCCACAAAATTTCTAACAACACTCGCACCTCCTTTGCCACCACCTCCTCGACCAGCCATATGTGCACCTCCACGGCGGCGCGCAACAAAGAGCTAGTACCGGTAGTAGTGGTTCTTCACTAGAGGATATGATGAAGCAATTTGTCACAGCCAATATGCGGTTTCAACGAAAACCGACACTTCCATTCGAGACTTTGCAAACACAAATTGGGCGGTTGGCAACATCATTGAACCAGCTTCAACCTCGGGGATCCAACACTCTTCCTTCACAAACAATTCCTAATCCTAAAGGGAATGTGAGTGCTATCTCCCTTCGATCCGGCAAGCAATTGGAGGAACCTAAACCAAATTTGTAGATGTGACTTCCACATCGAGAGAGAGTCGAAAATGTGAAGATTGACTCTATAAATAAAAAGACAATCCAGCAAGGTGAAGAGGAAGACATTCCCATTCCTCTTCCTTTCCCTCAGAGAGCAGTTAAACCCAAGAAGTTGGCAGAAAAAGCACAAGAGAAGGATATACTTGAGACATTCATAAGAGTAGAGATCAACATTCCTCTCTTAGATGCGTCAAACAAATTCCAAAATATGCCAAGTTTCGAAAGAGTTGTGTACCAACAAGAGGCGGCGAAGGAAATGAACGAGTGAGTTTGAACGAGAATGTATCGGCACTCATCCAGCCTACCATGCCTCGCAAGTGCAAAGATCCAGGGACGTTTTCTATCCCTTGCCTTATTGGTAATTATAAATTTGATGATTGCATTTGGTAATTATAAATTTGATGATTGCATGCTAGATTTAGGTGCTTCTATAAATGTCATGCCTACATCTATTTATAGATCTCTTGGTCTTGGTCCCTTGCGTCCAACTGGTGTTATTGTTCAATTAGCTAATAGGAGTAATGCCTATCCTTCTGGCTTAGTTGAAGATGTATTAGTCAAAGTTAATGAATTGATATTCCCCGCTGATTTTTACATCTTAGATATGCGGGATGAGTCTTCTAGTAGTAGGTCACCAATCATTCTAGGGAGGCCTTTCATGAAAACAAACTAGGACGAAGATAGATGTGTATTCGGGTACTCTTTCCATGGAGTTTGGTGATATTTCGTGAATTTTAATATCTTTGATGCCATGAGACATCCTAGGGAAGAGCATTCTATTTTCCGTATTGATGTGATTGATGATCTTGTGGATGATGTTCTTGTTTGAATGGTGTCCGATTATCCCGATTTTTCATGAGAGTGATTACGCCATTTGTGCATGTCTTGATAATGAATGGTGCTCTATCGTACTCATTTGGTTAATGCTACATTATTTGGTGATTCGACTTATTTGGGTGATTATTACGCATTACGTGTGAATTCGATATTGATTCGAGTTTGAGCTTCATCCCGATCCGATGTGCATCCCGATTTTGATTTTGATGATATTAACTCGATCTTGATGAGCTGAATTCGATGTTAACATTGAGCCGTGTAGACATAGTTCTTCGCTTCTTTGAATGTGGTTTCGGGCATTTCCGGTGTGATGACATCGAGTTGTTGCAACAACCACCCAAGCTTCTCCCATCTATCGAGCAACCACCCAAACTTGAGTTGAAATCCCTTCCAGATCACTTGAAATATGCATTTTCGGAGGCGGATAAACGGTTGCCGATCATTGTGGCAAATAACCTTAGGCCGATCAAGAAGAGAAGGCTGCTAAGCTTATTGAGGGCGAACAAGAAAGCCATTGGGTGGACATTAGCCGACATAGTTGGCATCGGCCCTTCCATGTGCATGCATCGAATTACGTTGGAAGAGGACTCTAAGCCGGTGAGGCAACCCCGAGACGCCTTAATCCCCTTATCCTTGATGTGGTGAAGAAGGAGGTCACTAAGCTTCTACAAGCCGGTATCATCTATCCCATTTCGATAGCCGTGGGTTAGCCCGGTCCGGTGGTCCCAAGAAGTCCGGGTGTCACCGTGGTGGCCAATCGAAGAATGAGCTCATTCCTACTCGAGTTCGGAATAGTTGGAGAGTTTGCATTGACTATAGGAGACTCAACCAAGCCACTCGCAAGGATCATTACCCTTTACCTTTCATTGATCGGATGCTAGAGCGATTGGTGGCAAGTCTCATTATCGCTTCGGATGGCTACTCCGGATACTTCAGATCCATATTGCTCCCGAGGATCGGGAGAAGACGACCTTCACATGCCCCTTTGGAACATATGCCTACCGAAGGATGCCTTTTGGCCTCTCGCAACGCACTTTGGTACTTTTCGGCGTTGTATGGTGAGTATTTTCTCTACGAGTTTCTAGAGGACCGCATGGAGGTCTTTATGGATGATTTCTTTGTATATGGGTCTCGATTTTGATGCATGCTTAGCTAATCTATCTAGAGTTTTGCATAGGTGCATTGAGTCTAATCTTGTCTTGAATTATGAAAAGTGTCACTTTATGGTTGAGTCGGTATAGTCTTGGGACACATAGTGTCTAGGAAAGGGATTGAGGTAGACCCCGCTAAGATAGATGTGATTCTTGCTTTGCCTTACCCCCGCATCTCGTGCGGGAAGTTCGTTCTTTTCTTGGTCATGCAGGTTTCTATCGGCGTTTCATTCAGGATTTCAGTAAGACTGCCCGACCCTTGTCCAACCTTCTGCATAAGGACACTGACTTTGTATTTGATGATGCTTGCAAGGCGGCCTTCGATCATTTGAAGCGTTGCCCGACTACAACCCCAGTGATCCGGCCCACGATTGGTGCATTCCCTTTGGTGATGTGTGATGCTTCCAACTATGCGGTTGGTGCTATCTTGGCACAACGGGTCGATAGGGCATCTCATGTGATTGCATATGCCTCCAAGACTTTGGATCCCGCCTTGATCTAATTATACCACTACTGAGAAGGAGTTGTTGGCTATTGTATTTGCTTTTGATAAGTTTAGGTCATATCTTCTAGCTAGTAGAGTAATTGTTTTCTCTGACCATGCTGCTCTGAAATTTCTTTTGAAAAAGGCAGATGCTAAGCCACGACTCATCAGATGGATGCTATTGCTCCAAGAGTTTGATGTTGAGATTCGAGACGAAGCGGAGCACAAACCGGGTAGCTGACCACTTGAGTCGTATCACCCATTCTTCCTCTCACCCCTCTTCTATTCGGGATGATTTTCCGATGAGCGGCTTCTACGGCTACAAGGTAAGCTTCCATGGTATCTGATCGATCGGTTAACTACTTGGTAGGCGGTGTTTTGCCCGAAGATTCTACTAGGGCCCAAACCTTTAAATTAAAGAGTGAGTCTAAATACTATGTTTGGGATGACCCTTATCGTGGAAATTTTGTAGTGACCAAGTAGTTCGGAGATGTGTGCACGATCATGAGTTTCACTCTATATTGCATTTTGCTCATGCGCACTGTGGTGGTCACTTTGGACCCCAAAGAACTGCTAGGAAAGTGTTAGATTGTGGATTGTTTTGGCCTTCCTTGTTTCATGATTCCCATCTCTGTTTTGTAAGTCATGTGATAACCGTCGGAGAGCGGGGAGTATTTCTCGTAGGCATGAGATGCCCCAAAACCCTATTTTGTTTTGTGAGATCTTTGATGTTTGGGGTATTGATTTTATGGGTCCATTTCCTTCTTCATATGGTTATACTTACATCCCGCTATAGTTGTTGATTATGTCTCGAAATGGGTTGAGGCGAAAGCCACTCGGACTAATGATTCTTCCGTGGTGGTGGATTTTGTTAGGTCTAACATTTTACGTAGGTTTGGCATTCCTAGAGCAATTATCGGTGACCGGGGCTCCCATTTTTGCAACCGAAGCATGGGTGCCTTGTTACGCAAGTATGGAGTGCTTCACAAGGTCTCCACAAGATACCATCCTCGACCAATGGTCAAGTCGAAGTCTCAAATAGAGAGATTAAGCAAATCCTTCAGAAGACTGTTAACTCTACCCGGAAAGATTGGAGTAAGCGATTAGAAGATGCTTTGTGGGCATATCGCACCGCCTACAAGACTCCGATTGGGATGTCTCCTTATCGGATTGTCTTTGGTAAGGCATGTCATCTTCCGGTTGAGTTGGAACATCAAGCCTATTGGGCCATTAAGGAGTGTAACATGGATTTGGCTAAGTCTGGCATGGAACGGAAGCTGCAGTTGCAAGAGTTGGATGAACTTAGATTGGATGCCTATGAGAGTTCGCGTTTGTACAAGGAAAAGACTAAGGCATTCCATGATAAGCATATTCGAGGAAAGAATTTTTACGTGGGCCGTAAAGTTCTTCCGTTTAACTCCGTCTCGAAGTTTATGCCTGGTAAGCTTCGATCTAAATGGGATGGCCCTTTTGAGATCACTAACATATTTCCATTTGGTCTTTGTTAAGCTATGTGATCCACCCACGGGGAGAACCTTTAAGGTCAATGGGCATCGCCTCAAGCAATTCCATGAGGGATCCCAAGAATGTACACGAGGAAGCGAGAGATTATCCTCATTGATGCCACTTATCCTCCTTAAACCCTTGGGGAGTATTCTTCTTTCCTCTCCCTTTTTCTCTTTTATTTGTTTTCATATTTGCAATTTGCTTTTCGAAAATAAATACGGTCTATCTTTCTATGATTGCTATATATTATGAACTAGGACATTTTGGTTTTAATGGATCATTCGTTTGGTCTCGTGATTCTTGACTCTTCGATTACATATCTTGGTAGTTGATTTGATGTTGTTGATTGCCTAAGTTGGTACCGACCTTGAGAGGTTTTGGGCACGCTTGAATGGAATTCATCTTTTCCCATTCTTTCTTTCATGTGTGCATCTCGCTCTCCGATTTGTGTTCTCTAGAACTTGCTCATTTTCTTGTTGAAACTACATTCTTCACTTACATGCATAAATATGATAGAAGCTTGTTTCTTTCTTTTATTTTCCCCACTTTGGCCAAATAGCTTTTCCTTGCATTATGTTTCCTTTGCTAGCCCATTTGTGCCTTTTCGACTCATTCTTTTCTAAGCCACATTACAAGCCTAAGCGTAAAACCATTTTATTCCGCACCTTGGAGATTTATTGAGCATTGGTTTCACCTTGGTTTTGTGTTTAAGTGTGGGGGTTGCTCGGGAGTGCAAGAGTTTTAAGTGTGGGGGAGATGTTTGGTTTTGTCATTGTGATTTTGTATATAGTTTCGAAAAAAAAAAAAGAAGAAAAAAAGAAAAGAAAAGAAAAGCGAGAAAAAGAAAAAAAAAGAGTAAAATAAAATTTTTTTATATATAGAGAATTGTGTTAATCAATGCTCTTTTTAATTTCTTGGGTGCTTAGCCTCTCATTCCATACTATTACCTACCTTCACCCTAACCCCATTACAACCTTTAATAATAAGCTCTCTTGATTTGTGCATGCATGTGTTATGAGTAGTGGAGACGTAGAAATTGAGCAAGCTTATGGTAGAACAATTTTCTTGAGTAGAATTTGAGCGATACACTTATTTACCTTAAACACTTGAGAGATTGATTGATTGAGCGCATCATTTGAGAGACCATCTTTTGTGATTAGCATCATTGATTGAGATTACCAGGAATTGTAATTTGAGATGAAGGGATTCGGGTCTTGATTGATTGGTTCTAATGAAGCTTTGTGTCCCTTGTTCAATTTTCGCATTGTTAGCAATTTGTAGAAAAGAAGAGTTTCTCCTTTAGATCTTTTTTTCTTTGAATTTTGCTCGGGAGTGCAAAAAGATAAGTGTGGGGGAATTTGATAATTGAATATTTTATACACTTCTTTTTATCTCTTGATTAATAATTTAGGACTTTTTAGTTAATAAATAATGGTTTTTATACTTATTTGGGCTTTGGGCCTCGATTATATTTTAGCCATTTTTATTAATAAAATTCCAGCTTTACATTGCTTTGTAATCTTACCATAACTCTTGAACAAGACATCGGATTTACCTCATTTTTGTTTCATATTTCAGATGATTCAGAGAGCTACAATTATTATGCAGACATGAAGGGCAAATTCGGACAAGAAGACGGTCGATTTTGAAGCTAAAGTCAGATGTTTTATTTTGGGCTCGAATTTGTGATTAAAGCCCATTCTTCATTATTTTCTGTTTTGGGCCTGGATTGTTGATTGGAGCCCCATTTCGTTTTTCCAATTTAGGTTAAGTAAGGCAGCAGCCACAAACACATTCATTCATGTTTTTATTCTGTTTTGTGGATCAAAATAGAGGTTTTCGATTTCTCGAAATGTTCTTCGTGTTCTTCGCGTTCTTCGTCTTCTTCGATTTTCCCGGCCATGTTCGGCTAAACCTTCGTGGTTAACCCAACGTTGAGGATTCCATGATTCGTCCGGAGAACTCGTACTTAATCGGTAACTTTACTCGTTTCGTTTTCATCTTATCGGATCCGATTTCGGAAATAGTTCGAATATTAGATTTAATATTCGGTTTGGTTCATCCCAAGGACCGAGTTCGAACTAGGTTAGAGTGTTGCTTTGTGCGATTGCACAAAGTGAGACGCCACTGTTCGGACAGATTCTAGACGATCGTCTAGTCGAGGGATTTCTGGACGAACGCAGAGATTTTGGTTCGTCCAGGGCCAAACGCGAGTTTGTTTATATTTCGTTCAATGAAGGAAGTTTCTGGAATCTAAACGTTGGGTTGATCGTTTTAATCTATTGCAATCTCGTTTTAATGTTTCTTCATATTTCAGATCTGTTTCGGTTTATTTTCGTTTTAACTGTTTCAAATCAAAAACCCCCAATTTTGTTGTTGTTTCGTTTTTTTGTTGCTAATTTAAACCCACCGCAAATTCCTTGAGAGAAACGACCCAGGTTACATTATCGCAAATCTTTTCTAATCTGGTTATTTTGGGAATTGACGGCAAATCTCTGTCACCAAGCTCATTTGAATTAATGAGTTTTGGGTCAAGGAACCCATTTTCAGAAAGCACGTAATGACAATGCGACCAATTCTATAAAATCATGTCAAAGCTAAGCAAGTATGAATTCATGGTAAAGAAACCAGTATTCGAAAATCATGTCAAAGCTAAGCATGTATGAATTCATGGTAAAGAAACCAGTTTTCGAAAATAATGTCAAAGCTAAGCATGTATGAATTCATGGTAAAGAAACCAATTTTTGAAAATCATGTCAAAGCTAAGCATGTATGAATTCATGGTAAAGAAACTGGTTTTCAAAAAGCATGTCAAAGCTAAGCATGTATGAATTTATAGTAAAGAAACCAGTTTTGATAGTTCAACCCAGGAGGGATCAATTTCCCTTTCCTACTGACATAGGCTTGATAGTTCAACCCGGAGGTATTCAAGGTGATGTTAGGATTCAAAACCCGGATTTGCGCCACGACATTGTCAAAGGATTGCATGGCCGCATTGGCATACTTCGTGAGCGCGGCCTTAACGCGAGTTAATTCGGCGGTAACGCCTCCAAGTTCCTCATCCTTGATCTTCAAAACGCCTTCAAGGTGGGCTGCATCAGCTTGCACCTTCTCCACGAATAGCATGTCATTGGCATGAACATCCTCCAGGCGGCGGACGTCTGAATTTGCTGTTGACAGTTTTTCCTCAGCTTGAGAAAGGCTCTCTTTGAGCATTTGCACCTCCGTGTGCAATTTTTCCTTCTCAGCCTTTGACGCCTGTAACTCACCCCAGGCCTTGTCCTTCTCCCCAATAGCTGTCTTCAGATGGGCATTAGTCACAGAATATTTGATCTTTAGGGCGACATAGGGCCAGAGTAGAGAAATGGCTTTATAGCCCTTATCTTCCAAATCGGCAATCTCCTCCTTATCAGCGTTGGAGAGGCATGAAGGTGCGTGATATCGGCCAGGCAGACGGGTAACATCGAGCAACCTTTGTGTTACCCCATCCTCCCAAAGGTTTCCCCTAGACAGCTCGACATGGGTAAGTGGGGCTTCTACGGAGGACGGGGTCGAAGTGGTTTGAGGTTGTGATCTGGGTGTTAGAGTTACGGTAGGTGGGGCTTCCGTGGCTTTTTTGCCTTTGGATTTTTTGGAAGTTTTTTCTGCACGCTTTGCACCGTCTTTTGGCGCTGAGCGTTTACGTGAGGTTCCGCAACAGCTTCTTTTGTAGGGGATGGTGGGGCGGCTGCAGTAGTAGGGTCACCCGAGGTTGAAGCAGCCTCGACACCCTCGGGAAGGGCCGCAAAAACGCTAAAAAATTCTAGCCTCCCCATATCTCAGTCTACAAGGCAAAAAGCAAGATGTCATTTCTATGATTAATAAAGATTACAAAATGCAAGATATGTATATAAAGGTATATTCTCGTACTCGCTGCGAGCCGTCTTCTAACCAAGGGTGTGGGGATGTAGTCGGCTGGATCCATAGGATTTTTTAATGAGATGGCGAGCTTCAGAAGCTTTACCATGGCCGTGTCTTCAGCTTCAGAAAAAACTGGCAGGTTTTGGAGCAAAGTCTTCGGCTTTAAGTTTATGATGGCCTATGGACCAATATAAGGGAATTTTTTCCTCGACTTCCCCGGTGTCGGCAGTTTGAAGGAACCAAGGTACTTTTCCAATTTCGGCGACAACCTTGATAAATGCTAGCTTGAAATTTTTCCAAGATTCGGTAAAAGGTTTAAAAGGCTTGTGATCGCGGATGCCCCGGAGTGAGGTCCAGCCAAACCACGTCGTGTTACCTCTGGAAAGGAGATTGGTTTCTAAGGGAGAAAAGAAAGACATAAAAACTGGAATAGTATAGGCAATATCTAGTTCTTTACATAATTTTTCAAAGGCAATGGCGAATGCCCAGCCATTGGGATGAAGTTGTGTGGGAACAAGATACAGATGGTTCATAAGGTGTATTTGAAAGTCAATGAAGGGAAATCTTACGCCGAGTAGGGTAATAACGTCTTGGTAAAAGAAAAAGTAAAGGGGATCACTATTCCTTGGCCGGTAGGAAGCTACTGATTCATCATCTTGGGGCAGCCGTATGGTATATCCCTTTCCATCCCCGAGACCTAGCAACGTTACATCTTCCTAGGTCAGGATATTTTTAATGCAAATCACGCAATTGTTAATGGTGAGGCTTCGACCAGTTGAGGCTTGGGAGGAGCCGGACGAGCTAGAATCCTCCGTCATGGATAGTTCAGTAGGGTGTGAAGACGAAGCCATCTATACCTATAATAAAGAAAAAGGATTTAAGTTAGAATCAGGGAATATACCTAACGCAACACGGTTATCTTGGCTAGAAGCAAAAAACGCTTGACCGGGATGACTCAGGTTCTTAAAAGCCGGAATGACTTGAGGAATGATATTACACCGGCACTTATCCAAAAGTAAGTCGGCCTCCCTATAACGCTCTAGCCGGGCAAGCTTGATGCTTTTGTGGCAGCACTCGTCACAGGGCGTTGGGCCTCGAGTTTGCAAGACCGGGGTAGGAGTTTTTTGACCTAGGTTTGGATCTAGACCCCAGAAAGAAGACCCTTGGGGCATGATGTTTGATTTAGAGGATGAAAGTGGTGAAACTTGGGCATTTCCCTTTCTCCCACTTCCTCTGGGCTGATGAAGTAAGGCTTCATTTCTCTTTTTTAGTCGGAGTTGTTTCCCAGAACGAGAACTTTTTGGATCCAGAAATATTCTCAATGATCTCCTTATCAGGCTTACCGTGCATGTCTAAAGGCACATTAGTGTTTTTAGTCGTTGAGGTTGAAAAAGGGGAAGAAATTGTGGGTTTGAAAACGTGCGGTGTGGTACGGGCCATTCCCTATACCCAGAAAGGTTTAAAAACTCACGGGAAGACTACCCAAAAAGTGAAGGAGAAGAAGGGGAACAACAGAGATAACTGGCAGAATAATGTGAAAACGAAGGAAAGGGAGAAATAGTGAAAGTACCTGTTAAAGAGTTGAAGAAGCCTAAGTAAGTTTTTACGCAGAAGAGAGCGATGAATTCTCCGATAAGGCAAAAGAGTTTCTGAGTGTAAAGTGAGACGAAGAGGTTAGCGGGAATATATAGACGTTTCAAATTCAAGGCGTCAGGGACAGCAAAGTCAATTCACACTGAAAAGCGGATTTTTCCCGAAAAGGTGTAATTATGATTAATGCGAAATGACGCATACAGTAAGTGGCACGCGTATAGAATACGTCAGAGGCGGCCATTGCGCGTGGAAAGGGGATTTTATGTGGTGATGTCAGAAAAGGATTTGATCGTATCATATTCTTACTTGAATCAACAAGAGTTTGCAATGTGCAAGTTATACAAAGAGAAGCTAGCGCAAGACAGAAAGTATTTTTCCATTAGTAAATGAATGGCTTACATGACATTCTTACAGGAAAATAAACTGAGTTATTAACTCGAAAAGAAAAATACAAAGCCAAAATATAGCAGATAGTCAAAATTTGCAAATTGTTAATGTGGGCTTCCCAACTTGTCACAGATAATTGGCATCCAAAGTCATCAACAGTAATCGGTAAGTTAGCAAGATAAACTCTTTAATGCTAGACAAGCTTCAGATGGTCATCGTGTGGTGAAGATCTCTGAGAATCCTCAGAGATCCCGGTTATCTCATAGCCTCTTCAGAGATCCCAGTTGAAGTTGAGCTAGGTGGATGAAGACTGGCAAATATATCTGGGCTCCCAGATGCTCGTTGAGCCGTACGAATGAAGACTGGAAAATATATCTTAAGTGGGAGGCTGGCAAGAAGGAGCCTTTGCGTTATGTCAAATCTTTTCCCCTTCACCTTTACTTTATGTCCCTACGCTCCCGGAACGCTTGAAGCTGGGGATGAATGGCTATAGCCTGATTCCTTCGACATGTATGGTTCAATTCGTTTGAAACAGCGGTCCATCAATAAGATTGAAAAAGCAACAGAGGGTGGAGAGAGCTGAGAACTTTGTGAGGAGGAAGTAAGAAGAGAGAACAAGAATATATAGGCGTTTCGAATTTGAAGCGTCAAGGATAATTAATGCCTCTCCAATCGAACGTCAAGGATAATTAATGCCATTAATGCCTATCCAATCGAAAAGTGAACCCACTTTCAGAAAGTGCAATGATGACTGGAACGATAAGACGCGGACATTAAATACGCACAAAAACCAGGAAAGTGCCAGGATTGGCTATTGCGCGGGAATGGCGTTACATACCCCAAGGTGGGCAGGCGAATAGCTACCATTATTCTTGGAGAGTCACGCCTATTCATGTGCCGGCAGGTTTTCAGGATGACCAGGATTGGGGGCAACACGTGGCAGGAGTTCAGAACGTCGGTTATGACCGAGTTTCAGTTGTCAATACAAATCTCGGTCATCATGAAAGCTAAACGAATTGTTGAAGAAAACTAGCCCGTTATTCATGACAAGAGGCAAGAAGGCAAATTCGGATTTAAGGAATCCCAGAGAACGTGGTTAAACTTAAACTCGGATACATGAAGTTGGGGTTAGCCAGTAAACTAATCTCGACGCATCAGAGACCTGAAGTACCGAGCTTGGGGGCAACTGTTATGGACTCATATATTGGGCCTAGCAGATATGCGGCCCAGTGAGAGTGCTTAAGACAGAATCCCTCTTTAATTAGGTAAATCGTTAATCACCCCCTCATCGTGCCTATAATCCAGGACCGTACAAGTAGTGGAGCAGGCATTTGCAGAACGTGGGAGCACACATTGCCTGAGAAACGGATTCACCGTCATTGGAGCGAAACCCTAGGTAATCCCTATAAATAGGAGAATTACCCATCAGGTGCACATTCGACATTCACTATTCTATTATTTACTATTCATTCTTACTGTGCACATACCCCACCCCTCTGGCAAAACGCCACACCTGTGTAGCACAGTGATCTGAGAACGCTCTGTGGTATCTTCCTCTTAGGTATCACTGAGTGTTCACCTTCTCATTGGTGTTTAACTCATAGACATCTCTGAGAAGCCTTTTGATCCTATATTAACATCCCCTAGCCCGTTGAGGCTAGACATTTGTGTTCTCCACTAGAACAGATTCATATTTGATTTTTCAAAAATCTATATTTTTCAAAAATTATTTTAGTTAGAATAGAATATAAAATAAAGATAATCTCTAAATTATTATATATTCAAAAAATGATTTTTATTTAAAAAATCATCGTTTTATAAAAGCTTAAATCTAGACCATACATATAAAAATAGATAGCCCAAATCTACACATCTGGGAAACTAGGTCATTATTTTAATCATTAAGAGAAAGTGCTAAAGGGGAAAGACTGATGGGAGTCATGATTCCCAAAGTTCGTAATTCTTTTTTAATATAACAAGCACCAGCTCCCCCGTGCGTTGCGCGGTTGCAATAATTCCTTGAAAGAACTTAATGGAGCTTTAACTCATTTAAAATATGAACACATTTAATCAAACATTTAATCAAATGTAATGGATATAAAAGAAAGGAATTTGATTTCAAATGTACCAATAAAAAATAAAGATGTATCACTACCTAAAAACATAACATGAACCACAACTATATCGATTATATTTTGTAAAAAAAAATTAGCAATTTCTGCCTCAGTTTGAAAGGTAAAAAAATTACATCAAATTACTACCGTACATAAACATTTCTATACGTAACATAAATTTAAATTCCACAAATCTTGGTAAATATTTCTAAAAAATTTCTCAACTCGGTACTTCCTTAACACCCCCGACGCTTGTTCAAAAGCATGGTCTTCCTCAAAAGCATTCTAGCATGCTTTGCGTGGGATCCATTTACTTCAATTTATATTTCATTCCCTACAACTCTCTTCACCTACACCACCGGACATGTTTTCATGTTTATTCGCGAAGTTTATTAGCTACATTAATTAGTTTTCTTGAAATGATGAACCATTATTGTAATATCTCAATTTTTCTAATACTAATTAATTATTTTTAGGATGTAAGAGTCTACGCATCCACATACATATACTCACAAAAAATCAAACATACTTAAGAGAATTAAATATGGGTAATTTAGGAAAAAATTGATAAATATAATGTTGTCCAATAATTAGGACCAAAACCAACCCCCAAATGTTATCATATAATTAGGACTAGAAGGAATATTTAATTAATAATTATTTCCTTTCACTTCCTAATGTATAAATGTATGGGATCCATAACAATTATTTCAAGCTAAATTAAGTCCAAAATAATATATCGAGTTTATAAAATGCGAAATCATATGGTTGAGGCAAATACAAATGATATAACATAAACTTTTCATGTGTGCCTTGCCTTGTCTGCCTACTAAATTAATCACCTGAAAAAAAAAATGAACATAATAACCGTAAGATCCAAAGATCACAGTAACCATTGGTTATTCAGAAATATACATGATAAGTAAGATCGAGAACATATAGTTATAAATTCATAATAATGAAATATATTCATTTACATAAAACATTTTATAAAATAGTTCTTGACTCGGTTACCAAAATTCCCACCCAAAAAGGGTTTCAAAATATCATAGTTTATTTTCCAAACATTTCATAAGATATCTCACATATATTCCAGACAATATTGATGCATCGATCATCCCTATCAGAGTTGAGGACACGGCCCACAAACCTAGAGTTCAAGGCACAAATACCTCCTACAAACTCAGAGTCGAGGTACAATTTACGTCCACCAATCCTTACAGAACAACCAATATCATTAATACAAAAATGTACAATTCCAAATCCACTCCGGATAGGCATTACATATCCCAAGGCCGGTGAATTATAGAAAATTTACGTTCACCAATCCCTGTGTGTGTGTTCTTGAGCAAAAAAAATCCCTGTGTGTGCATATGGTGTGTTTATAACTTTATATAATTATAGAAAGTGTAATTTCAACCTTTGGGTCTTTCTACATAATTTTCCCGGACGAAGTTTTCAAAAACTTCACCTGCCGTGTCTCCCACCTTTGTTTAATTTATAATAATATAATATAATAATATATTTACATATATAATATTATATATTATATAATACCCCCTTCCCCTTTTCTTTCAACGTGGGCGGCTTGTGCCCCCACTATACATATTATTTATATATATATACATATTATAATATAATAATATAATATAAGAAAATATTAATATAATAATAAATATTATTTTTTTCCTCATAAATAATACTGATCCTAATTATAAAACATATTTAACCGGGAATATTAAGGAGACGAGTTAAATTAGTTAATTTTACTTATTTTCCTAAAATACCTTCATATAAATTTAAAATGACATAAATAAGAGTAATTCAAAAACTCTTACCACATATTTCTCACACTAAAACTTTTTCTTTCTACACACTTTCTAATTGAAATAAGGGATACGCACATATATATACATATATGTGTGTATATATGTATATTATACACACACATATTTATATATATCCGTACACACATACATATATGAGGAAAAAAACATATATACACGTTTACAAAAACACATTTACAAAAACACATATATATTTCGACCACAAAAAAAAAAAGCACATATATATGAGAAACCAACCTTTTTTATTTTAAACCGAAAATGGTCCAGCTATCTCCTAGCACATATTAGGAGTCAAAATGTTGTTAATATATACTTTAATATTAAAAACTTTATTAATATTAAAAACAGTACAAATTTCATCCTAGTTCAAATCATATGCGTTGAAACGAATTTATTTATTTTGTCTTTAAATAGATACAATATTACGCTTGAACCCAATTTATTGAACCCAATTTATTGGAGGGGGAAAAATTTATGAAGTCGAAACCTCACTGAAAATGAAACAACAAAGTATAGTGCTGGATTTAGTTTGAGGAATTCTAAGTTTAGTTTGAGAAATTCTTAGTTTGGACATGATGGTCAAAAAATCGTTTCTAAGATGGATTTTGTTTTTTTAAATATTACTACCTTTAAAAAAAATCTGGATGGGGATTAAATGAGATCATAGGTATTTTTTTTCTTAAAAGAATATAGACAAACATAATTGTCAGGCTTATGACTGATAAAAGAAGGCTGCTAAGCTACTAAGAATTTTTATTTTGGTTACACACACCAATCTAAGAGTTTTTAATAAGTTAATTATTTGTCTATATTTATTTATACTACAATTAATTTAAAGCTGGAAATTTCATCCTAGTGCAAATCATATGCGTTGAAACCAATATTTTTTTGTCTTTAAATAGATAAAGTATTGCACTTTAACTTGTACGTATAAATTGTTTGAACTATGTCAAATCTAAGCTCCAACATAATCACAACTTAATTAATTTAATTTAAAACTATATCAATTTATAAGAATATAAATAATATGATATTAGAAATTGATGTAATCAATTTTTTACTAAGCACACCGCACACGGATCACGGTGGCCAATAACTAATTAATTGAATAATCACATAGTGGAATTTAAATCTTGCACGTAAAAAGTATTGGTCATAAGCAACACCAGTGTATTTAAATATTATAGGGATAAGCAATACTTTATCTATTTAAAGAGAGATGATTATATTATATAGTGGGAACAACTTTAATAGGATGCTTATGTTAAAAAGTTTGTTTATATTAAACAAATGGAAGTTCACTGTAGGAGTTGAAACGAATCAATTATTGTTTTAGGATATATCAAATAGATAAAGGCGAAAAAATAAATTAATAATAAAGTTTTTAATCTATTAACAACATGATCAAGTATGATGAATATTACAAACGAGACGAGCTCGTGCGCGATACCTACAACATCCTCTCGAAAAGATTCATAGATCCCATGGTAGAACATATCCCATTATTCATGGATTACAAAGTGGATCCACCTTCAACTTGCGTAATGCCCCAAGTTCTTCCCGGAGCACCACTATCGCATCCTTAGATATATGCGTACCTAAGGGTTTCCTACGGACTTTCATACTCTTACTGGTAGAATTTTGGAGTCTGATGCCATATGGAGGTTTCTGCGACGCCACCCGATGAGGTGCTTGATTCTCCTTTCCCTTCTGTCGACCTTCAAACCGGGCCAGGTGGTACAGATAGTACTTGATTGGGACAATTCCGCTTGCTAGGTCCACCCACATCCATCGCGGGAATCCGCCGGCGTAACCTAACCACCGTATGCTTAGAGCTATCCAAAGTCGATGTTACCACAGTGGGTATAAGGGCCGAGCTCTTAGCGAGCAAATCCATGGGCAGATCACCTTCTGGAGTACTTGAGGCTTGTATCTTCCCTTTTGGGCTTGTCTTACCATTCAATGCCTTGTTACTAACTTCCCACTCTTGCTTTTTCTTCGGGCCCACCCCCTGGTCCGCCACATTACCAAATACTCCACTTGCCCCTTCATTAGTGTTGACTTTTCCATGATTCTCTCCAGCGGCTGCGTGATATCCCCATTGGCCTTACCATTCAATGCCTTGTTACTAACTTTCCAATTTTGCTTTTTCTTCAGGCCCACCACCTCGGTCCGCCACATTACCAAACACTCCACTTGCCCCTTCATTAGTGTTGACGTTTCCATAATTCTCCCCGTGCGGTTGTGTGATATCCGCATTCAAATCATCACATTCAAACAAAACATTATAGCGCGATCCGTTGCTAGCATGTACCCCACCGTCTTCGTATCCTTTCCCGATATTGTTTATTTCCTTTTTTGGATAACGAACTTGCATCCAAGAACCAACCGAGAAAACCCCGACGCCGACGTATCTCCCAAGAATCGGGCTCGATGCTTGTGCCTCGCGTCACTGGCGTCCGTGATAGAACTCCGGAACTTAGCGACGCCCCACTACCACACCTCTCCTTCGTATGTCCGTACTTCCCACATTCAAAACAAATAAGCGGCAAGCATTCATATTCGATTCTATAAGTTCGTCCATCTACCTTTATCCAAGGTATTAATGGATTTTGTAGATCAACTAGGACCGCAACGCGAGCATACCGGCCCTCCCTCTCGTCTCCGTCGTGTAGTCCGGTCTCACAACATCCCCTAATAGCTTTCCAATTGCACGCAGTGGTACTTTTGTGGTAGTACCGAATGAAAGGCCCGAATACGAACCACACAACCACATTGGATACCTTCGTGGTTCTCGGATCGAAGTCAATAGACCATGGTTGCACTGTGAGATAGGCACCGAACATCATCCATGGCCCCGCAGTGAGAACTTTCGTATAATCCTCCTCAAGATCGAAAGAGGCAAAGTAGAAACCCCCTCCATATCAACTAATTGATTTTCAAACGCCGCAGCGTTTGGGTTCTTGCTAACAGGTCTCGTAGGTGATCGAACGTCCCAACAATTTGACAATAAGTGTTTTCTCCATTCCTCGCACCAAAGACCTCCCTCACTTCCTTCGAGAATTCAATCACCGCATGTCACCATCCTTACTAATAAGGTAGTCCTCCTCTCGTTACCTCCACCTCATCCAGAGATCGGTTCTCTTTTCGGGTCCGGTTTAGGACCAAGTACGAGAGGAGCCCCTTCTTCCGCCATAACAACATCCAGGCCCTCCAAATCAACGTTCCCACCTTCCACCTCCCCATCCTCTCGAATCAAGGCTCTCCTCCGAGATATTCACCCTTTTCCTCCATCATCGTTAAAGAAGTTTTTTTATATTAAACAAATGGAAGATAGAGGAGTTGAAACGAATCAATTATTGTTTTAGGATATATCAAATAAAAAGGTGAAAAAATTAGTTTTTGCTACATGTAAGTGGTAAAGTGGTAGAACATATTATTAATTTTTTTTTCCATTTATAAGCCTTGAAGTTGAGACCTTACTTAACCGTTAAAGGCGAAGATTAATGGAATGCAATTTGTGTTGGTATATATTCTTATCACGTATTAATAATAATGTAATATAAACACGTGGGACCCGGGGAAAAAAATTTCTTCTGCGTGAAGGTTTGAAAAATGTGATTGAGGGAAATTACATAACTTCACCCCAAAATAAATAACGAACCACGTAAAATTATATTATAATATCCTGAAAATTGTACATTGGTATCATTTTAGGAAAATCATGCCCCCAACTATTGAAATTGTTTTTGAGACTGATTTACATATAATATTTATCTTATGAAATAATTGATATTAATATTTGACCTTTAATTTCAATATCATGGCATACAATAAATAGAAAACTAATGACTCTTGCCAAGATGTTACTTCAAGTTTTTTTATCTAACTTTCACAATATTGATATTACCGGAGAAAATTGAATATTCTCATTTATAATAAATTTATAGAAGAAAATATATTTAAGTGTCATTTCGAGTCTATAATATATCTAGCCTCTTAAATAAATTTATCCAACTTTCACAATATTGGATGCTAGATATATTTTCTTCACAAAAACTCTTTAAAACTTTCATTTGGTTAATTAGTATGAAATATACAAAACCTTTGATGATCTTGTATATATAAGTGTCATTTCGAGTCTATAATATTGTTACACAAATCTTTTTGTATATTTCATACTAATTAACCAAATGAAAGTTTTAAAGAGTTTTTGTGAAGAAAATATATCTAGCCTCCAATAACTGTGAAGGTTTAATTATTACGTTTCAATTTTTTTAATATATTATAACTACGTCGGGTCTACGTGAATTTTTTTTCAATACCTACATCAATCAATTCCTAAAGTAATCTTAATTAGTGTCCCTTTAAATTTCAATCAATTCCTAAAGCACGTCGGTTCCTAATTTTTTTTCAATACCTACTTCAATCAATACCTGCCTTGTCTCCCTTTAGATAATTTATAATATTATTTTTTTGAAAAATAATAAAATAATATATCACATCATTATAATATTCTAATTATAATATAATATAAATATTATATTTATTTAATATTTATTATTCCAATAGTAAAGAACTATTTTGTAGGTCCCACCCACAAAATTATCAATCTTCACGCGTGATTGTGTCCGCATGATTTGAAATTATTTTGTCTTGGTTCCTTGAGAATAGTAATTACCTTTATTTTAAATAAAAAACGTATTTGTCTAAATTAAATACTAATCATGACCCATAAAATACCAATTCCAATGATGTCACTCGCAAAAATAGGCTAATTATTTAGTCTTTAGGTTCTAAATTCGGATTTGAGACAAAAGTTTTTTTTTTTGAATGAGGTTAAATGGTCCCATATGTTTGAATTATAATATATTATTATTCTTATATTTAGATTTTTATAATATATATTATAATATTTTATTTTATTTTACAATTTATTATATTTTAATATATTATACATAGTATATTTTTTTTTGCTATATGATTATATAATATATAATAATATTTAATTATATTAGTTCATGTTATTATATAATATTTATATTTTAATATATTATTTTATTCACATGGGACCCGACACTAAAACTTTCTTCTTCATTGACGTGAACGTTTGAAAAATGATATATATAAAATGATATATTATAATTAAATATAATATATATTATCAATATGATTTATAAAAAAGTAAATATTAAATAATAAATAATAGAATAACATATTTATATATAAATAGTTTATATTTTAAAAAATATACTAAAATGTTCCTCATTTTCTTTTCCATAAAATATATATATATCTAATATTTACGTTGTGTCCACACTCTCTATTTTAATGGAAGTGTCGCAGCCGCTTATATTATTTTTTTTTTGTTAATAAGGGACTGATCAAGTAAGATCAGGGAATATTACAAACGAGACGAGCTCGTGCGGTACCTACAAAGACATCCTCTTGAAAAGATTCATAGATCCCATCTGGTGGGTCTTGTAACATATTCATAGATCTCATTCGGTGATTCATAGATTACTGAACTGGATCCACCTCCAACTCTCTGGATGCCTCGAGTTCCTCCCTGAGCATCACTATTGCATCCTTAGATATATGCGTGCCTAAGGGTTTCTGCGGACTTTCATACTCTGCGCAGAATTTTGGAGTCTAATGCCATGTGGAGGTTTTTTCGACGCCACCCGATGAGGTGCTTGATTCTCCTTTCCCCTTCGTCGACCTTCAAACCCCGGCGGTACGGATAGTCCTTGATTGGGACTATTCGGCTCGTTAGGTCCACCCACGTCCATCAAGGAATCCCGCCGGCGTAACTTAACCACCGTATGCTTAGAGCTATCCAAAGTCGATTTTACCACAATGGGTACAAGGGCCGAGCTCGCAAACCCATGGGACGATCACCTTCCGTAACATCATGCTTGTCCGATGCGGGAATCACGTTGAGGGTGTCACGGGTAGGTTGGGTTTGGTTAGTGATGTGAGGGTGGGGCCTCTTTTGTCTCTTTCCTCCCATAGATGTGGCATGTTGCATCCACCCCTGTTTGTCCATCCAAAACCATCGAATTAGCTCCTTCACAAGCTTGTCGGTTGCTTCGAAGTGTGATCACAGTATGCTTCCTATTATCGAGGGACGAGCTTGCCTCCAAAGCACTGGGTCTAATCCGTTGAGGATTTGCGGCTTCTTTTACTGGCTTCTTCCTATATTCTTGATTCGGCTTGGGCCCACCTTGCTCTGCCCCAGATTGAGCATTACGCACCGACGAGCCCACCATGTGGGTCTGATTATTTTTGGAGTCAACTCTATGGCCTTTAGAGATATCAGTTACCTTCCCCTCCACAATCTGTGGTTCATTAGCTCCTGATTTTGCGCCATGCGGCATTGAATTATTCACAACCAAATCTTCGCAATCAAAGTCAAAAAGGACATTATATCGAGACCCACCATTAGTGCACGATCCCCCAATCTTTGCTTCACCCCCCAAATCTGTTTCTTACCTTTCTTGGGATACCGACCGCATCCACTCGCCGTACGGCGACGGCCTTAACTCCGACGATGTAGCGGCGGTGGCGGCCGAGCAATTCGCACCGAGATGGGACGACGACATCCATAGGGTCTTGGGTTCGATGCATGGCGTGGCTTGGGCTCATCGTCCGCCTTCCCACACCTATCCTTGGTATGGCCGAACTTACCACAAGTAAAACAGATATGGGGCAGCCCCTCGTACTCCACCCTATAAGACTTTCCATCCACTTTAATCCAAGGTACTAGAGGCTGCTGCCGGGTCAATGAGGACAGCCAGGTCTCGCATACTTGCCACGCCCTCTAGATTCCGTCAAATAATCAATTTTAATGACGTCTCCCAATAGGGCACCGATCAACCTCAACGTACTCTTATGGTAGTACCTGAAAGAAAGGCCTGGAAGCCGAAGCCAGACGACAACCTTCGAGATAGTAGATGAACTGGAATCAAAATTCAAGGACCATGGTTGTATAGTAAGATATAGCCGCTTATATTATTAATATAACATCCCTTTGAAACTTTTTTTTTTTTATCAAATCCGAATTTTTAACCTAAAGAATAAAGAATTGACCCACAGGATGGTGAGATATATAGCGAAATGAAGTGATCTTCACCACTTGTTGCATGAATTTTTTGTAAGCCTTAAATTATAAAGAATTGATTAAAGAACATAAGGTACTAGCAAAGGAACTTGACATAGCTTATATTATTAATATAACATCCCTATGAAACTTTTTTTTGTATGCAATCATAAAGAATTGACCCTGGACTTAATACAAGAATTAATTCTAATGAGCATGGGAACATGACTTTAGGATTAAGGATTAGGCTAATTGACTTAGGAATAAGCAATTAGATTAAAATCTTCAATTCGATTGACATACTCAAATTCATGGGTTAAGTAATTAAATTCTACCTTAAAAGAAGATTAGGTCTTAATCTAGCTTTTGGTAAAGGAAGAGCAATTAAATGAATTAATGATGATATACATGACCCTAGGCTTTTGTTAATTGCTTTCTACAAAGTTTAGTTCAATTTCTTTGTAATTTTATTTACTTTTAATATTTTCATCAAAAACTCATATGGTTGCATCAACTTTAAATTCAAGTAAATTGGGTTGTTGGAAATTTAGTCCCTGTGGGAATGATATTTTATTACTCTGGGATACTTGCTAGTATTACATTGATAGTGTATACCAGTCTACAAAATATTGATGAAAAAATTTTGTACCACTATTTATTGACCAACTATGTTTCGTTAAATTCATGCTCCAACTTCGACGCTCCCAGCATTTATTAATTGTTGATTACATAGAATTCTGCCATTTTATAAACACGGGGGACCCGGCTTTTCAATTTTTATGTGAAGGTTTGAAATATAAACACGTGGAACCCGTCACTAAATATTTCTTGAGCCTTCACGTGAAGGTTTGAAAAAGGTTATATATGATATTATATAATATAATTAAATATAATATATATTATCCTTATGATTTATATAATATTATAATATAATAACAATGTTATATATATTTTTGCTCGGAAACAATGTTATATATATGATATTATAATATTATATATAATTTTGATATAATGATACCCCCTATTCCGAGCAAAAAAAAGATACCCCCTATATATTATAATTAATATATATATATTTATAATAAAACATTGTTATGAATATTTATATAATATAATAATATTTTATTATAATAATACATTTTTATGAATAATGCATGGGATACAATTAACAATGCTTGAATGATATGTAGACCTAACCGTACATGTTAACATATTGGGTCAATTAAAAGTAAAATTTAATCTAGATAACATGGAAGATGAAATTGGCACAATTTGAAAACTTATACCCAACACCCTTAAGTGAAAACTTCTAAGCCAAATTATCACTTTAATCCAAAACAAATTAAATGATGTAAATGACATGTGGACAACTTAATATATTTATTTAACTAACGGTCAAAATTAATTTAAAAAATATTTAGGCCAACATTGTTATGATTTAAAATTTTGTGAAACATCATTAAACTTAAAAAGACTTCCAGGAAACAACATTGTTATCTTTTTTTTTTTTTTTTTGCTCGGAAAACAATGTTATGATTTGAAACAACAATGTTAATTTCAATATGAAAAAAATTTGAAATTTGAAATTGAAAACTAATATTCTCAACACTTCTTCATACAGCACCCAGGATGATCACTGTCTTGATTGTCCTTCTCCATTAGCTACCACCCAAAACATTGAGTTGTAAAACTCTGCATGTTATCGGTGATTATATATTGGAATATTGAAATTTATTGTTAATAATAGTGTTTTGTGAGAGGAGAAAATTTGAAATTTGAAATGGAAAGCAACATTGAGCTGAACTGTGGAGCCGGAACTATTGTTAACAATAGTGTTTTGTGAGAGGGTAAACAGTGAACGGCTTAATCTGCTATTGCTTTTAAGTGTATATTGATGATATGTCCATATTTTAATCATTAAAAAAAGGTCTAAAGGGATGGACTGACGGAAGCCATGATCCCTAAGTTTGTACTACGAAATTTTGTTGATATAATATGTCCTTATTTTAATCATTAAAAGGGCTAAAGGGGATGGACCGATGGGAGCCATGATTTCCTAAGTTTGTAATTTTATTTAATATAGTATAGGTATTACATATTTATCTCATCACTTCCTGATGAACTTTAGCCAGAACTACACGGAAATTTAAATGCTTCTCGCGGAGGTATTTCTGAAGTTTTATTGGTGAACTTTACCAACTCACTCTTGCAGCATTAGAAAAACTTTGTGAACAACACATGCTTTTCAAAGATAAGATGAGCTTGCTGGCCCAGATCCATACGCTGATGATTTTGACCTGCTTAGTTATCTTCAGCTGTATGATAGTACTACAACAATCACCCCTAGTTCTTAGGTTCAACTGGCAAAGGGTCGGACTTCCTCACCTAAAGGGAGGAGGTTCGATCCTTGCCTTGGTCAAGGCGTTGGGGGAGGCTAATCTAGGAAGCAATGGAAAACGTTGGTAGAGGTGGAGGCATGTGTACTCTCTGACCAAGTATGCCGCGTGACCGGGCTTCAAGCGCGCCTGTCTGCTTGGAAATGGGTGGCCCAACTCATTTCCTAAAATTTTTTTAGCAAAAAAAAAAAAACTACAACAATATCTCTCCTAGTCATGAACCTATCTGTAAAGGGTCTCTGTTTGTTACGTTGAAGATTCAGAAAAGGGAGGGAAGATTCATCGTTTGGATGCTCCATCTTCCCAAAACCAATCTTCTGGTGGCTCACCATCTTCTTTCATTCATGGGAAGACTGCTTCGCTCCATTTTCGGTGGGAACTGATCTTCCCTTGGGAAGAAATTCCCAAATAACCCTCTTCTTCTTCTTCTTCAATCCATCTGTGTCTTACTTGCCGTTGCCGCCGCCGTCTCCTCCTCCTTCTGCAAATCCTGCTTCCTCCTCCATTTGCAAATCCCGTCGTTCCTTCTTCTGCGTGTCGCCATTGTTGGGTTGCAGGGATAAGAAGGAGATCTGAAACTTTTTTTAAAAAAAAAAAAATTGTGTTTTTGTCGGGTTGCAGGGATGAAGAAAGAGATCTGAAGCTTTTTTTTTTTTTGTGCTTTTGTCGGGTTGTAAGGATGAAGAAGGAGGGAGGTTTTTTTTTGGTGAGGGGTATTCTGGACATTTCAAAGCTTACATTTTAATTGTAATTTTTTCAAAATTATCATCTTCCATCTCAATTTCCGTGTCTACCAAACATAACACCCTTTTAAGTTCCTTCATAATTTTCTCTTCACTTTTTTAAGTTCCTTCATAATCTTCTCCTCCTTTCCATTCAGTTCCTTCATTTCCATTTCCTCTTTAAACTTTCCTTATACGCCCTACGTGTCGGCAGAACAGAGTGTCGGCAGTTTATCTTATTATCCTCACACTATAAGGTGCTTCGCCCTCTAATTAATATGCATGTAAAATCTGAAAACACTTTCTAAAATACAATTAAACATGAGTCAGTAAATTTGTGTATGTATATGACAAATTGACAATACTATATATTTTTGGACAAGTCAATTATATTTTTTTTATGGATATAGACTAATCTTAAAGATAATATATATCCCTGAAAAACATTTTTGAATTACATGCTTGCCCAATATTTTTTCTTTTTATTGAATTTCATCTTTCATCAATCATGAAAGTTTCTGCTATTGAAAAAGCAATATAATAAATGAATTCAATGATCAACTTATAGTAAAGTAAAAAGAATTATATGAGAAAAAGTATACAAAAAAATCATATACTTAACAAAAATTAAATAACAATGAAATAGTTTTATAAAAAATAGTAAACCATTGTTAGATCTGCAAAAGAAATATTCTAATAAAAGAATATTAGAATATTTCAGATATAATTAGTATTTTAA
The DNA here is from genome assembly GCA_019022615.1 of Acacia melanoxylon. Taxonomy (NCBI): domain Eukaryota; kingdom Viridiplantae; phylum Streptophyta; class Magnoliopsida; order Fabales; family Fabaceae; genus Acacia; species Acacia melanoxylon. The sequence goes on from JAFJYJ010000072.1 coordinate 1,204,102, forward strand.
TTTTAATAAACTAGTGTAATATGTTTAAAATAAGAAAATGTTAAAACACCAACAAACACTGAGAGTGGCTAGTGTCCTCTGCCGCTCCGATCCACTTCCGTCCTTTGCCATTATACTGCGTTGTTTTTTATGCAAAACAATGACCTCATGCCTTTTTTTTCTTTATAAATATTTCAGGATACTGCCGGGTACTAAAAAGATATTTCACGATATTGACCGGTACTGAAGAAAATACTTCATGATCTTGAAAAAATAATTTAAGATGCTGTCTGATACTAAAAATATATTTGAGGATACTCACTGGTACTAAAAAAATAAGTACCAGTCAATAGTCACTATCCTAAAGTATCATTTTAGTACCAGTTAGTACTTTGAAATATTTTTTTCAAGATCATAAAATAATTTTTCAAGATCATGAAGTATATTTTAAGGACCAGTTAGTATACTCAAATATATTTTTATTACCAGCCATTGCCCTGATTTTTTTTTTAACATCATTAAATAATTTTTTAAGATGATAAAATATTTTTTCAATATCGGTCATCGTAAAGTATCTTTTTAGTATTCCGCAATATCCTCAAATATGTATAAAGAAAAAAAAAAAGGCATGAGGTCACTATTTTACGTAAAAAACGAAGCAGTATAGTGGCAGAAGACGAAAGTGGATGGGAGCCGATAGAGGACGCTAGCCACTCCCCAAAGACTACTAGTATAAACTATAAAGTTTCATTTTATAATACCAATAAAGATGAAAACCCATGTTTGAGGACGAAGCCTCGTGGCAGGATGTTCTTTCTATCCTTGATAAGACTTGGTGGTGTATTCGCCACAGCTTCAACCTTTCATTCCTTTCAGCTTAACATTAGCTCCGCGTCTCCGCGCGTCACTGTCATGGCTCATCGTGCACCATCCTCTTCTATCACCAGCCATCTCCATCAATCTCAAACAGGACTTCGTGTTTAATCACTAAAGGATTGTTAGGTTAGATGTGCAAAAGAAGTATTCTAATAAAAAGATGTTTTAAGACTAATGAATGATATTTCACCTAATTTTATACTACTTCTACCTCTGATTTTAATTATAGGAACACTTTTTGGAAGGAGTATTTTGATTAGAAGGGTGGTGAGTAATAATGTATTTAAAACAAGAAAATGTTTAAAGGGTTAAATATCAATTTTGTCATGAAAATATTGGTAAGGGACACTCAAAGACTTAGAAAGTTTTTTTTTTGCATTTTTTTTTTTAGGAAGTTTAAAAACTTGTAATCTTACCGATCGATTGATCTTGACCGTTATATCGTTGCTCTCTTTGTAAACTTCCAGAGCAAATTTGCTCCTAAAAAAAACTTATGGGGCAAATTTGCTCCTAAAAATTTCTTTCGGAGCATATTTGTTCATTTTTGTAAACTTCCGGAGTAAAAGTGATACCAAAAAACCTTTCGGTCTTAAGTCTTCTTACCAATACTTCCGTAACAAAAATAATATTTAACCCAATGTTCAAATAACAAAAACGATTCAGGTCAACAAAAAACAAAAACAAAACAACGAACACTATGAATATCAAGTTTTATTTTAGAAATCCAAGATAGTGGATATACATGTGGCTTTCGGAAAAAGACTAAAACTCATTTCTAAAGTTTAGGAAATACCCAAGAAGCTTCGCCATAGCGGAACCATATTGGTTATAAAGTCAACGCTTCTTTCTTTGCAGTGCTGTGAGATCTCTCTAAGCCCTGCAAGTCCTCTGAGCTTATTACTGTGCGTCTTCGTCATCAGTTATGGCACATGGAGCACCATCTTCTTCTATCACTGACAAATGGTCTTACGATGTGTACCTTAGTTTTCGTGGTGAAGATACTCGCTTTAGTTTCATCGGCTTTCTCCATCACTCTCTGCTTCAGAAAGGATTTCGTGTATTTCTTGATGAATCAATTGGGCGGGGTGAACATATCACTTCTACACTTTTCAAAACTATAAAGGAATCAAGAATAGCCATAATCGTTTTCTCAGAAAACTACGCAAACTCAGTATTTTGCTTGAAAGAACTCGTACAGAGTCTTGAGGGCTTCAAGGAAGAAGGTCGGTTGATATTTCCAGTGTTTTATGATGTTAATCCCTCAGAAGTACGACATCAGACAGGAAGCTATGAAAAAGCATTGGCTCGACTGGAGGAAAGATTCATAGCCAAGAGGGACCAGGTAGAAGAATGGAGGCGGGCTTTATCTCAAGCTACTGAAATCAAAGGCTATCATTTCCTACCCAGGTATATCTCCTCACTCTTTTTATTATTCTAATAAGTACAATTGATTACAATTTCCATCTTACAACAGCATACACACATGCTCTATGAAGGCTTAGCCAGTTTGTTTCCATTTTGCCGTATTTTTTACAAATGCTGATTATTTCTTTGACAACTCATCAAAAACCTGTTTTTAATTTAATTTTCCGAAGAAAAGAGAAACATAAACGAAATAATTAGGATTGAATTTCAAATATTGCTACAACACACTCATATTTTAAACCTAAAATTGACATATTTAAATGTTCAGTTTGACTAAATGTGAACTCATAAATTGGTTAGGACTATGTATTTACATGAGTCTATTGGAGCGATCGTTGAAGAAGTTACAGCAAGGATTAACGAAAAAGAGGAAGAGAAGAAGAAGAACTTATTGGATCTTACGATGTGTTCCTTAGTTTTCATGGTGGAGATACTCGCTTTAGTTTCAGCGGTTTTCTCCATCACTCTCTGCGTCAAATAGGACTTCGTGTATTTCTTTATGAATCGATTAGACCGGGTGAATATATCACTTCTACCATTTTCAAAGCTATACATAAATCAAGAATAGCCATCATCGTTTTCTCAGAAAACTACGTAAACTCATTTTGCTTGCAAGAACTCGTACAAATTCTTGAGGGCTCCAAGGAAGAAGGTCGGTTGATATTTCCAGTGTTTTATGATGTTGAGCCCTCAGAAGTACGACGTCAGACAGGAAGCTATGAAAAAGCATTGGCTCGACTGGAGGAAAGATTCATAAACAAGAGGGACCAGGTAGAAGAATGGAGGCGGGCTCTTACTCAAGCTGCTAACCTCTCAGGCTTTCATTTCCGACGCAGGTATATCTCCTCACTGTTTTTATTACTAGTTCTAATTATAAAAGCTAGTTGACTTTTTTTTTAGAGAAATTAAAGAAGTTAAATAAGTTATTTAATCATTTCATATGTGGTATATTATTAGATTATATATTAGTTTATTAGTCAAACTAAATAGTTTGAAGAAAAAAATAAAAATAAAAATACTCTAAAGTAATTTTATTAGCTTCCTTAACATCTTCATAAAAGTCAACTAGCTCTTATAATTAGGACCGGAGGGAGTATTATAATAAGGACAGTTGATTACAATTTCCATCTTACAACAGCATACACATGCTCTATGAAGGCTTAGCCAGTTTGTTTCCATTTTTGCCGTATTTTTGAGAAATATGCTGATTATTTCTTTGACAACTCATCTAAAAACAAGTTTTTAATTAAATTTTCCTAAAAAAGAGAGAAACAGAATTGAAACAATTAGGAACGAATTTCAAATAATACTACAACACACTCATTAAATGTTCAGTTTGACTAACGTGAACTCATAAATTGGTCAGGACTATGAATGTACATGAGTGTATTGGAGCTATCGTTAAACAAGTTACTGCTTGGATGAACGAACAAAAAAAGGAAGGGGAAGAAGAAGATGATGACCAAAAAAAAAAGGAGGAAGAAGAAAAAGAACATTATGACAAAAAGAAAGAGGAAGAGGAAGGACATGATGATACAATCCATGAAACCACCGATTTAAGCTTGTGGGTAAAAAAAGAACGTATTGGGTCTTACGATGTGTTCCTTAGTTATCGTGAAGCAAAGCAATTTGATTTCTCGAGCCTTCTTCGTGAGTCTCTGCGTCAAGGAGGACTTAGTGTATATCATGTCGCTATAAGCGATTTGATTACACTGAAGAAACAAATCACTGATAAATTTTCCAAAGCTCTACATAAATCAAGAATAGCCATCATCGTTTTCTCAAAAAACTATGTAGACTCATCATTTCGCTTCAAAGAACTTGTAGAGATTCTTGAGTCCTTCAACTTCAAGGGAGAAGGCCGGCTGATATATCCAGTGTTTTATGATGTGGATCCCTCAGAAGCATTGGCTCGACTGAAGGAAAGATTTATAGACAAGAGGGACAAAGTAGAAAAATGGAGACTGGCTCTATCTCGACATGCTGACCTCCCAGGATATCATGACCAGGTAGAAGAATGGAGGCGGGTTCTATCTCGACCTGATGACCTCCCAGGATATAATTTCCTACCCAGGTATATCTCCTCACTCTTTTTATTATTATAATAAGTACAGTTGATTACAATTTCCATCTTATAACAACATACACATGCTCTATGAAGGCTTAGTCAGTTTCTTTCCATTTTTGCCATATGTTTTAGAAATATGCTAATTATTTCTTTGACAACTCATCCAAAAACATGTTTTTTATTTAATTTTCCTAAAAAGAGAGAAACAACAACGAAATAATTAGGATTGAATTTCAAATAATGCTACAACACACTCATATTTTAAACCTAAAATGGACATATTTAAATTTTCAGTTTGACTAAACGTGAACTCATAAATTGCTCAGGACTATGAATGCACATGAGTGTATTAGATCGATCGTTGAACAAGTTACTGCTTGGATTAAAAAAGAGGAAGGGGAAGAAGAAGAACATGATAACCAAAAAAAAAAGGACGAGGAAGAAGAAGAACATGATACAGTCATGCCACATGGAACACTATCTTCTTCTATCGTCATGCCACATGGAACACTATCTTCTTCTATCACTTACAATAGGCCTTACCATGTGTTCTTTAGTTATTGTGTTGAAGATCGCTTTTATTACATCGACCTTCTCCGTCTCTGTCTGCTTGAAGAAGAACTTCCTGTATTTGTTCGAAAAGGGATTAGGCCGGATGAAGATATCACTTCTACACTTTTTAATTTATATATGAATCAAGAATAGTCATCATCGTTTTCTCAAAAAAGTACGCAAAGTCATAAATTTGCTTGCAAGAACTCGTACAGATTCTTGAGTCCTTCAAGGACGAAGGACGGTTGATATTTCCAGTGTATTGTGATGTGGATCCCTCAGAAGCATGGGCTCGACTGAAGGAAAGATTCAAAGACAAGAGGGAACAGGTAGAAAAATGGAGGCTGGCTCTGTCTCAAGATTATTTTTCCCTAACCACGTATATCTCCTCACTCTTTTTATTATTATAATTAGTACAGTTGATTACAATTTCTCCATCCTACAACAGCATACACATGCTCTATGAAGGCTTAACCAGTTTGTTTCTATTTTTGTTGTATTTTTTAGAAATATGCTGATTATTTCTTTGACAACTCATCCAAAAACATGTTTTTAATTCAAACAATGAAATAAATAGGATTGAATTTCAAACAATGCTACACACACTCATATTTTAAACTTAAAATTGACATATTTAAATGTTCAGTTTGACTAAACGTGAACTCATAAATTGATCAGGACTACAGATATACGTGAGGGTGTTAGAGCGATCGTTCAACGAGTTACTGCTTGGATGAACGAAAAACAGAAGGAGGAAGAAGAAGAACATGATGATAATGAAAAGGAGGAAGAGGAAGAACATGATGACAACAAAAAAAGGGAAGGGGAAGAAGAAGAACATGATGACAAAAAGAATAAGGAAGGGGAAGAAGAAGAAGAACATGATGACAAAAAAAATGAGGAAGGGGAAGAAGAAGAACACAATGACACAAAAAAAAAGGAAGGGGAAGAAGAAGAACACGATGACAAAAAGAAAAAGAAAAAGGAAGTACATGATGATACAATCCATGTGCTCCTTAGTTATTGTGATGCAAATCAATTGGATTTCCCAGCCATCTCCGTGACTCTCTGCGTCAAGAAGGACTTAGTGTATATCGTGTTACGATAAGGAATTCTTTTTTACAACAAATGACTTATAAACTTTCCAAAGCTCTAAAAAAATCAAGAATAGCCATCATCGTTTTCTCAAAAAAGTATGCAGATTCAGCATATTGCTTGAAAGAACTCGGACAGATCCTTGAGTGCTTCAAGGGAGAATTTCGGTTGATATATCCATTGTTTTATGATGTGCATTTCTCAGAAGCATTGGCTCAACTGGAGAAAAAATTCAAAGGCAAGAGGGAACTAGTAGAAGAATGGAGGCTGGCTCTGGCTCAAGCTCCTGACCTCTCAGACTATCATCATGTCATATCCAAGTATATCTCCTCACTCTTTTTATTATTATAATAAGTACAGTTGATTACAATTTCCATCTTACAACAGCATACACATGCTCTATGAAGGGCTTAACCAGTTTGTTTTCATTTTTACCGTATTTTTGAGAAATATGCTGATTATTTCTTTGACAACTCATAAAAAAACATGTTTTTAATTTAATTTTCCTAAAAAAGAGAAATAGCAACGAAATAATTAAGATTGAATTTCAAATAATGCCACAACACACTCATATTTTAAACCTAAAATTGACATTTTCAAACGTTCAGTTTGACTAACGTGAATGAACATGAGTGTATTCGAACGATCGTTGAACGAGTTACTGCTTGGATGAACGAAGAAGACAAATATTGGGTCTGGAAAAAAGTTGAAGAGATTGCCTCTGGTGCACATGGGATTGTTTATTTTGCCCGACACTGGTATGAGTGAACTGAAGTTCTGATTTGATTGTCTTATTCTAATTTCATACTAAGAAATATATGTTGCAAGCCTAGCTAATAAGCCCTATACACTTGCTCATAGACATAAAAAAGTATGTTGAGTTCTTCATTGCTGACAGGAAATCCGGAGCCTTATGTGGTGCAGTAAAGGAACTTAATGACATTGACAAAGTTGGCGCTGATGACTCATGCGACGTGTACGTCTTTATATATTATTACAATCCATACCACCGTAGCCTTGTATGCTTTCAAAATTAGTTAAAAGCAAATATATATATATATATATATATCAGCTATGTCTTTATTTCTAAAAAAGATAAGTGAGAGAATAACTGCAATAGATACAGTCAAACAAACATAAAATGAAACTTATATTTTGAGAGACATTCATTTATAAATTTAAAGCTTATGTTAAGAGACGGAGGGAGTGGAATATATTAAAGTAAGAATAAATTATGGATTAGAGTTAAAACAGAAATATTGTAATAAAACTTTCTACTCTTTTCATCATTTTTTACTTGAAAAACATGATACCTTAGAAGAATCCAAATTCTCTTCCTACCATTTATTCTATTACTCCCTCCAGTCCTTGATATAGGGCATATTTAAGAAGTTGATCTTGGTCCTAAATATAAAACATTTTTTCATATTTTTCAATATTTTCCTAATTGACTCCTAATGATGATTCTTCAACAATAATCAAGGAGGAGGAGAAAAGAGTGAATTAAGAGATGATGAGTAGGATATTTTAGGAAATACATGTCATATTAACAAACTCACTAATTTCTTTATTCTAATCGAGTTAGATAAATACGTCTTTTATTAAGGACAAGAGGGAGTAATAATAAAAATTATAACTTCAAAAAATCAAAATTCTGCCATAAATAGTTTCTAACACAGTGATTATGATGTCATTGCTAGTCAATAAATCCTTCCTCTAGTTTAAAAAGATGGAGCAAGAAAATGTTTGGTTGATGATTGCACTAACAAAAATAGTAACTAACAATGATTGATTCACATAGTTCATTGTAATCAAACATGACTAAATTAGTGTATTTGTGTTTTCAGGAAATCAAAATTCTCAGCCAACTGGAAGAACATCCAAACATTGTAAAGTATTATGGCCATAAAGAGGTACATATTCTTCAGATTTAAGTTGAGGAGGAAAATATACGCACTATTAATTAATCACCTGGTTCATGAATAATTAGGATGTAAAAGGTCGCATCTCTCTATACATGGAATACATCCGTCCTGGTTCATTGGGCAATATCTTGGAAGGAGGTAAATTAGATGGACCTTTAGTTCAAAATTACACTGCACAGATTCTCTTTGGGCTGGTTCACCTGCATAGTAAAAGCCAAGTTCACAGGTACATTCCCATACCATGTATTACCGCATGAGTTTTGGACATTGTAGCGCACACATGATGTAAGATAATTGTTATGGCCCAAACAAATACCTTACAAATCCTTACTATATATATTAAGGACAGAATTACACTTGAAGATGAAAACAAGAACTAAAACACATTACAATCTAAAATAAAACACTATTTTGATTCATAGACGAACACACAAGTGGAATACATCCCCAGATTACCTCCCAATAGAAACAACAATGAATACAAGTCACAGCTCACAGACCCTACAACTACCTAACATAGAACAAGCTTGCCAATGTTTCGAGAAGAATGGTACTCCCACCCAAAGGGCCTAGCCATAATTCAAATTCTTCTGAGTCTTTGTCTTTTGTTCTTCCCAATTTTTTGATAGTTTCTCTTATTTTTATTGTTCCAATCATGACTACCTAGTTTGACTCCCCTACTTTTGTGTCTTGCCTAGTCCTTAAGCATTGTATTTTCTTCTAGACCAGTAGCGCCACCTTTTTTGCCTTTTCCACACTATTTTATGCTTTTTTTGGGAGTTTTTATGGCAAAAGGTGATGGGGTCTTACTAATAATTAATTTTTTAACATACGTTTCAAAATCACACTGAAAATAATGCTGTCAAAATGAAAAGTAAATCTTTTCTTGAGATTTAAACTTACTGAGTATATGTCCTAGCCAACGGTCGTGTAATCATATATGTTTATATGTTCAAATTATCTTAAGTAATTTTTTCCCCTTCCCCCTCTGATGAAGAAAACACACACACACACACTTGTTCTAATGAAAGTAGAGGATAATTTGGAGGAGGGTTATAGAAACAAAGAGGAAGAGATAGGGAGAAACAGAACAATGATGTGGGGGAGACGAGAGACAGACCTTAAGATGGGGATTGGGCAGAGAAATAAAGGGAGAGTTAAGATTAGAGGGAGGCGGAATAAGAACTTGAGGAAGATAGAGAATGGCTAAACCATAGCAAAATCTATTTTCATTACCTTCCAAATTATCCTAATACAAAAGGGAGACACAATATATGTGTGTATGTATATAGGTTGAGGTTTCCTTCTCATGAAAGAAACATCCACTAGCTCTATCATTTCCTTCGTATGAAGTAATTACTCACTTGTTGTGTCATCATTAGAAAAACGAACCTACATGCTAGCAAATTTGATATGTGTAATGGTTAAACAATGCTAAAAAAAACTAAAATATATTTTCTTCTATTGGGGGTTTCTTCAAAATATATATCATTCTTATATTATCTCACCTTCTCTCATGCTTTATTTATATGTATGATTTTATAGGGACTTAAAGCCAGACAATATACTTGTCGATTCTACAAATTCTAAGCACATTGTAAAGCTGGCTGACTTTGGTTTGGCTAAGATAGTAAGTTCTAGGATAACTTCTACAACATGCATCCACATAAATTCCTTGGATGGAGTATGTGTGTCCCATAATATTGGCAGTTATTTTGTGGCCTTTTGAACCAGGAGAATTACATACAAGTCCCGATAATATCAAAATCACAAGTAGATTCCTGAAATAATCAAAATTGCATTGAAGACTTTTGGGAATTGGGTTAGCTTCGTTTGAATTGAGTAAATACAACTTTTCCCTTGTCAATTTGAACAGCAAATGACACGTCATTAAGCAACCAATGACAAGTCTTCAAGTCATTTGTAATACCCTGACTTGTCATTGATTGCTCAATGACTTGTTGTCATTGGCTGCTCAATGACTTGTCATTGGCTGCTCAATGACTTGTCATTGGCTGCTCAAATTGATCAGGGCAAATTGATCTTTTCTTAATTTGAATTAATCTTACTCAGGTCTCATGGGATTTTAACATAATTCGATGATTTTAAGGGACCTACTTGTTCTCTTCCTTGGGACTTGTATATAATTCCTCTTCTAAATATCCCTGGAAATTAATATGATAGTCCCAACAATCAGCAATATTAATGCATAATTGGATTTTTGTGTTGAATAGATAGCAAAATCTAAGGGCAAGCACTCTGTGTCGGGAACTCTACTTTATGCAGCCCCAGAGGTATATATTTTCATACTCTATATTATGTTTTACAAAGGATTTCTTAATAAACTTGTTTTGCATACAGGTTCTTTACAAAAAAAATTATTTGAGGTTGCATGATGCTCTTGTTGCTGATATATGGAGTTTGGGCTGTGTAATCATTAAAATGTCCTCAGGGCGTGAACCTTGTTGGTCTCTTTCTGATTGGGTAAACACTTTTATACTTCAAAAAACACACACACACACATTTCTATTGATGCTTTACCGAACACAAACATAACACTTCCAATCTTAGAAAAGTAGACTTATCAGCATGTATATAACTTGATGCATAGTGTTATTATAGACAAAGCATATAATTTACTCTAAGGACTAATATTTAGGTCTAATGTTAATGATGTAGCGGGGCTTGGTTATGAAAGACAGAATATCACCAAAAGGGGGGTGAATTGGGGATATAAAATTTTCTTCAAAAATACTCTGAAACTAACAACAAAATAGAGTGAAACAGAGAGGAATAGAAGAAGGGTGAACACAGGCGATTTATACTGGTTCGGTCTAAATCTTTGACCTACGTTCAGTCCCCAAACTCTCCAGGATTTCACTAACTCAAATGTTTACACACTCTATAACTCTCGGAGTAATTCTCTCACTAGAACTTACTCCCTTCCTTACAAGTTGTAATCAAATGTCTCAATCCCAAAAATGACGCAGATGACATATGGATTGTCAGCTCAGTATATTTGGTCAACTAATGGTTAAAATTAATTGGGATAATAGTCAGGACAAAATTGCTCCATTTTTTATACTTCCAGGACAAATTTGCTCTCCAAAAAACTTCCCGAATAAAATTTCCCATAAACCCTTTAGTATAAGAACTAGTATGTAGTACAAAGTAGATCTTATTTTAAGGACTAGATTTAGTATATTACTCAAAGAAATTCATTTATCTGTAATGTTTTTATTGTAAAGCAATATACAAGCATACCTGAGTTATGCCAAGATGGTACAAATTTTCTCAAACGCTGCTTCAAAATAGAACCAGCCGAGCGGCCATCTGCTAAAGAATTACTAGAGGACCCGTTTGTAGAAGCACATGCTATCGCGCTGAAGAACATCCATTTGTATAAGGATTGATGGTGTTGAGACTTGCTAAGGCCTTAGCCTTCTTCTTCTTTTTCTTTTTTTTTTTTTTTAAAAAAAAAAAGCATTATTCACTTGTTCTTTCACATAATCACTCTCAAGAATTTTGTATACTGAACAGTTGCTCTTTCATCTTTTGTTCCTATCAGATGGTATGTTTTGACACTGTTATTCTACCAACTTATTTAGAGTTCAAATAACCTCCTTCTACATTGTCTCTAACATTTTCAAATTTAAAAGTGTAAATCCTTATCTTATTTATTACTGAGAGACTCAATTCCTCTAAATAATTTATGTTTGGATAAATGTGAAAAATAGTCTTTTTTTTAACCAGTATTAAGAGGTTTATAATAGATATACATTTTTCAATAAAAAATAATGATCCAGAGACTTAAATCTTTCGTTTTAGTGCTTTTTAAACTTTATTGGTTTTTATCTATCAAGTTAAAACAAAATATTTTTTTTTTAAATATTTTCACAGTTGTTAACACACAAAAACATTATAATAACAATGAAACTATTCAACACAGATCCAAACATATTTTTAAAATAGATAAATTATATGTTAAAATGTAGATCATGAATTTAGAGATTTTTAGAAACAAATCACATCTCAAAGGTCAAATTCCCCTTCACGTGCTACTGAAAAAAGGAAGAATAAAAAATAGGAGAAATTTGGGAAAATTGTCATTTGTACTCTCGGATTAGACGCATGCAAAATAGTAATACACGCTATTATCATTTGGAAACCATTACAACACGTGCTTGCCTGGAGTCTTTTACGCAAGCTTAATTAGGAAGGAGGTTGCCACGTGGCAATATGGCATGCCCCGATCCCATATTGCCACGTGGTGTTCTCGACTCTCTTCTTCTTTTTTTAAATGGTGGCCCAAAAATGTTGTCCATCCCGACTTTCTTTTAATAACCCAATCCAGCAAAGCCCAAGGATGAAGAACAACAATTGCATTTTTTATTTATTCAATTTAATCATTTTGGGCCTTCAAGCATTGAGCTTATTTGACGAAGCCCTCCCCGCCTTTTTTTTGGGACGAAATTGATGTCAAAGGAGGAGACACACCCAAAAATAAAATGACATAGTTTTGGGTTGAGGCCATTTTAGATCTGACCTGGATGGAGCAGTGGGTCGGGTCTGAAACTTCTCTCCTACATACCTCCTTTGTCCAACATCTGTTTCTTACTTTCTTGGAGACACACCCGAAAATGTATGTTTTGCATGACCCAATGTCATGTTTATTGAGGGACGATTCCTATTGTACAACTAGATTCATGCATCAACTATAGACTGTTTTTCTGTTGTTTTGTAAAAAAAAAAAAAAAACATTTTACAAAACAAATAAATAAGAAAATATATTTAAAATATTTTATGTTTTTTTAAATCTTTTTTACCTTTTTTTTTTTTTTTTTTATCTTTGGAAACATACTATTGCTTTTTTTAACTAAACATTTAACTGAATTAATTATCAAACAAGTTATTTTAATTTTTTATTTTAAAAAATAAAAAAAATTGTGAAAACAAGGCCTAGATTTTCTTTAATTTTTTAATTGTTAAATAAATGAATGTGTTCTACAGTTTTTTTTTTTAAAAAAAATTATAATAAAGTTTTTTTGTTAATATTATATTTTGAGTTAAGGTACTTCTAGCACTCTGAAGTATTTTTCAAGTGCATCAAATATCGTAAAGTATTTTGTGGTACATTAGACACATTAAAGTATTTTTTGTAAGTGCGTCTTTCACTTTAAAGTATATAGTTATACAATTTGCACTTAACAACACAAGTAATTTAAAGTGTTGGGTATACATAAAAATAATACTACAGGGTGTTTGATGCACACAAAAAATTTAGAGTTGTAGGCGTACCCAAAACAATATTTTAGGATGATGGATACACTTGAAACAAAACTTAGGGATAGTACCAGCGCCTTAGTAGCGCAAATGGTATTGGGATTCATTTCCCCCTCCCTTGTCCTGGGTTCGATCCCCCCCATCCCCCTATCGCCTTGTTATCAAAAAAAAAAAAAACTTAGGGATAGTAGATATACCACAAAATACTTTAGATGTATATTAACGCTTATTTTTTTTGGGCCATTTTTACCAATGGTTAATTGGTTATTGGGCTTTGACAATTAAAGTCAGGGTTGTTTCAATCAAAGAACATATTGGTTTTGACAATTAAAGTCAGGGTTGTTTCAATCAAAGAACATATTGTAATAGAAAATAATGGAAGGGAATGTTAAGGAAGAGAATGAAAAAAATAAAATAAATTCACACATAGATATTTAGTATACCTTGGAATAGAAAATGATTTGGTAGGAAAATTTATGTTAATACGATTAAAATAGTAGTAAGATAGGTAGGAAAAATATGTGAATGACAATATTACCCTTAATTAATAAATTAATTTAAAATTATTATTTTTTTTAAAAAAAGGAACTGAAAAGGTGACTTCCAGGCACATTGAAGTGTTTGGTGACAACGACGAAGATGAACCAGAGGCCCCGTCAATCGAAACAATAAGAAGAACCAGAGATCGAGACCTTGACCATTCGATTCCCATCTATTTTGACCGCCAAATTAAACGTTTGCCATCGATGGGAAATCTAAATTTTCGGTTTCATCCCAAGATTTACGACAAACCAAATAGGCCCTTGTTAGTTGTTACTGTCAGAAATTGCTATTGCAAGTTCATTTTACTATATATATGATTTACTAGATCTTTCATAACATAATAGGAAGTAAGCATGAGACTTTAAAAAATTAAAGCATAAACATGTTCTGAGGTGGAACACAAATGTCTAACCCCTTAGGACTAGTCGATAATTAATGTAGGATCTATTGGCTCTCAAGGATGTACTAGTAATTAATCACCCAGAAGAGACCTATCCAATGCTATCTATAGAGAAGATAACACTGAATAAGAAGATCAATGTGGACACGAAGACGGAGTACCATCAGAGGGGTGGGGTGTGTGCACAGTGTAACAGTAGGTAAATGGTAAGGGAGAATGTTTGTGTACTGTTCACTTGGAGAATATCTCCTTATTTATAGTGAGGTTATGAGAATCTGATCTCCCTGGTTGCACGTTCACATCACTAGCATGTTCTATCCCCCAATACCTGCACTACTACATGATCGTGGGATAATGGGTCCTTTCTTGACATATCATGACACCGGTCGTAGTGCCCTTATTTGGACTTCACTATCATATCATCAATATATACCTCCACATTCTTTCCCAGCTGATTCGCAAACACCTTGGTCATCATTCTCTGATAAGTTGCCCCGGCATTCTTGAGGCCAAATGGCATTACGTTATAGCAATTGTTTGCGTTGTTCGTGATGAAAGCTGTCTTTTCCTGATCATCGGGGTGCATGGCAATCTGATTGTATCCCGAGCATGCATCCATAAAAGATAAAAGTTGAAAACCAGAAGAATTATCAACCAACTGGTCTATGTTGGGCATAGGGAATGCATTTTTCGGACATACCTTGTTCAAATCTGTGTAATCCGTACAAACACGCCACTTTCCATTTGGTTTTTTTAACCATAACCACGTTGAAAAGCCACGTTGTGTATTGTACTTCCCTAATGAATCCGGCCTCAATTAGTTCCTCAACATGTGCTTCCAGGGCTTGACCTCGGTCCGAACCTTGCTTCCTCTTTTTTTGTGCGACCGGCGTCGAACCAGGATGGATCGCCAACTTGTGGCAACAGAACTCGGGATCTATCCCTGGAATTTCGGATGGTTTCCATGCAAACACATCTTTGTTTTCCAGTAAGAACTTTTCTAACTCTGCTCGGATCTCGGGATCCAGGGCCTTCCCAACTTTTGCAGTCTGTTCCGGCTCATCTCCCAAGACATAGTCTTCTAGATCTTCATTTGGTTCTGCCCTTTGCATTTTATCTTCCTCCCTCAAGTTCAATTCTACTGCATGAACGGACTTACTATCTGACTTTCCTTTTTCCTTATCCGCATCCCGAATCTTTGAAGTCTTATTTTCTTTGACCGCTTCAAAATAGCATTGCCGGGAATCTTTTTGGTCACCTTTGACGGTGACTATTTGGTTTCTCTTGTTAATGAACTTCAGCCTTTGATGCTTCGAGGACACCAACATGTCCCAATCATGAATGGTTGGCCGTCCCAAAATAATATTGTAGGGAGAGGGAAAGTCGGCCACAACAAATCGGACCACTTCTGATTTAAACGCCTCCTTAGTCCCTAAAGTCAGCTTCAAATCAACGAATCCTTTTGGACGAGTATCCTACCTATTGAATCTCGTTAAAGTGGTCTTACACGGCTTCAAGTCTTCGGAATCAAATCTCATGCATTTGAACGCATCCCAAAGGATTATATTCACCGCACTGCCATTGTCTATGAAAATCTTTTTAACACGACAGTTAACCACTATCCCCGTGACGACCAATCCATCGTGATGTCCTGGGACCACATCTTCCAATTCTTCTTTTGTAAACCCGAGTATTGGTGACTCCGACTTTGCGGATTCTCTTTTAAATTATGTCCTATTTCTGACAGAGAGAACCTCCTTAAGGTACTTCTTTCGTCGACTGATGGAATCTCCTCCTCCGCCAAAGCCTCCAACGATCACATTGCAATCATACTGCGAATCTGGAAATTCGTCGTCGCTACCTCGCGCCATCTTCTTTTGCTCCTGTCTCCTCTTTTCGGGAGGCGGGCTTCTACTTCGGTTCGCTTGGCGCTTGTTTTTCCGCCCTTGTGTTTGAATAACATAACAACGCAATTTCCCTTCTCGGATAAATTTCTCGATTGCATCCCTTAAGTCCCAACAGACATCCGTTGTGTGACCATGCTGATCATGGAATTGGCAATATCGAGACTTGTCCAAATTGGCCTCGTTTCCTAAAGGTCGTGGTTTCTCTACTTTCTTCATCTCGGTCATGGAGACTTCTTTCCAAATTTGAGTGGAGACACCTTTAACGGGGCATATCGGTCATATCTTCCTTCCGCTTTGCCCCCTCTTGGCTGTTGTCCCTTCCACGAACTCGGGAGTCTTGTCTGTTTTGCCCATATTGCTCCTTACCCCGAGGAGGCGAACTCCTACCTTTCTCCTTTGGTGCTTGACTCATGATTTCCATTTGTTCAAGCTCTATGTATTGTTTGGATCGATCTCGGAATTCCGCCAAGGTTTTGGGACGATGCTTCATAACTGACTTCTTTAATCGAGAAGATTTATCCAAACATGCAATGACACAGTGCAGATGTATTTCCTCTTTCAGCCCCGACACCTGCAAGGCCGTGTCCTTGAAACACTCCAAATATTTCTGTAATGTTTCTCCAGGTAGTTGCTTCACCTGATCAAGCTGAAATTCGGTTTTTGGTTGCTTCCTGCTTGTGGCGAAATTCAGCAAAAATTGCTTCTCCAGATCCTTCATGTCTGGAATTGAGTTCATTAGCAAGGAATTAAACCAAATTTGGGCAGCTCCCCGTAATGTTCCCGCAAACAACCGGGGTATCACGGGTCCTGTGTAACCCTTCACCATAATCTCTAACTTGAAATTACCCACATGCACCTGCGGATCTTGACTCCCATCATACTTCGAGAAATCCTTGGTGTCTAGTCCTTTGGGATAAGCGGTAGCCATGATTTTAGTAGAGAAAGGACTGGGAATTTTATCTTCATCATCAGAAGCCGAGACCGGTGATGATGGTGCATCATTTTCTTTTGACGAGTTCCGACTTCCGATCGGTCCTTTCTCTTTATCTGTGGTCGGCTTCTCTCTGAGGGTCCGGTTTCGCCCACCTTGAGTAGCTGCAACCGCAATGTGATTAGGTCTACTTGAGTTTCTTACTTCTTTAGCGATATTGCTTGTCGGGTTATGCAGCGACTGTATCTTTAATACATCATCTCCATCACCTCAAATTTGGTCCTCTTGTAGCTCTTCTTCTTCTCGAGGTTCTAGTGCCGATGTCCTAGCGCTTGTTGACACTGAAACGTTGATTCTACTGGGGCCAGCGACATCTTTCCCTACATTCCGACTTGGTTGCTCAACCCGTCCAGTCTGCTCGTTGAACAACTGTCTCCATTCTGCATTGCGGTGGTCCATCTCTTCCCTCATATGTCGAATATCCTCTTGTCTTTGGAGACGGTTACGAGTCTCCATCTCCTCTATTCGATTAATTACAGAACCGAGGGTGGTTTGTAACATAAGAATATCGGGGTTTGTCACTTGGAATTCTAACGGTGAGTCTTGTGATGCAATCGCCGATCCCACCTGTTGGATCACCACATTCTCGGGAAGAGGAGAGCTATCCTTATCCGAAGTTTCTGGTTCAGTTTGCACAACAACATGCTCCATCTCGGGACTCACGAAATTTGTCCGTAGAGCGGAGTGATCTTGAGGTTGTTGTGGTTGTTCTTCTGACACACGGTCTTGCCATATTACTTGATTACGACTTTGGGTGTTCGCCATTCTTAGCAGTGAGTTTGTAGCTTTTAATGATCTGGGAATTAAATTTTATAGGATCCCCACGGTCGGCGCCAATGTTCCGAGGTGGAACACAAATGTCTAACCCCTTAGGGCTAGTCGATAATTAATGTAGGATCTATTGGCTCTCAAGGATGTACTAGTAATTAATCACCCAAAAGAGACCTATCCAATGCTATCTATAGAGAAGATAACACTGAATAAGAAGATCACTGTGCGACACGAAGACGGAGTACCGTCAGAGGGGTGGGGTGTGTGCACAGTGTGACAGTAGGTAAATGGTAACGGAGAATGTTTTTGTACCGTTCACCTGGAGAATATCTCCTTATTTATAGTGAGGTTATGAGAATCCGATCTCCCTGGTTGCACGTTCCCATCACTAGCGTGTTCTATCCCCCAATACCTGCACTACTACATGATCGTGGGATAATGGGTCCTTTCTTGACATATCATGACACCGGTTATAGTGCCCTTATTTGGGCCTGACCTTTCCAGGCCCATTACTCGGATCCATAACAAAACCAAATGCTAATTCTTCAAAAAATTTGTTGGCCGGGAAAACAGCAAATGATATAATTGACGCTTTTATGAATAGATGCAAATATTATTGAAAATTAGAGACATTTAAATTAATATGAAATTTGTTATGAAAATAAGGAAAGTATGAGAGATTGAAGGTGAGAGACATGAGGAAGATAAGAAAAAATATGAGGAGGAATATAGGGCAATTTTCATCCATCTTAAACATTTTCATGTATATCCAAATCTTTATATCAAGCCTCCATTTATAAGTTTTCAATACTCGTATTATATCTCACATAAACAAATATTGGGGGGATTCTTGGATATTATGGACATCCACACATATTATAATATTTATAACACTCCCTTTAGATATACATAAACAAATATTGTATCTCATTAAAACTTTATTAGGAAAAACCCATTGGGGCAAAAACTAGTGAAAAAGAGAGAGTACACAATACTTATTGAAGCTGTCTCGTTAAAAACCTTACCAGAAAAACCTTATGGGACAAAATCTTGATTAAGGAAAAGAGTACAACTTTATATATACTCACCTGATATATTGATAATATCAAATTTACTTCTCCGAAGTACAATATCATTTCAACTCCCCTTTATAATAATTAACAAGCAAGAACTTAATCCAAACGTAAAATATCAACAAGATATGTAAATGTTACTATCTCCGGTCCTAATTATAAGATATAGTTGACTTTGTTTGGAGAGATTAAGGAAGCTAAATATGTTACTTAATCATTTTATATGTTATGTGTTTTTAGATTTTATATTAGTTTATTAGTCAAACTAATTACTTTGAAGAAAAAAATAAAAATAAAAATACTCTAAAGTGATTTAATTAGCTTCCTTAATTTCTCCAAAAAAATTAACTATGTCTTATAATTAGGGAGGGAAAATATCGGTATGGGAACTCTAGTTAAATTCAATATATTTTTGTAGGCAAAATCATCATACCAAAACTTTGTAATTTTGAAATCATTGAAGCATTCAATAACTTGATATATAAAATTAAGTGTGAAATTATTCATTTCCAATATATTTCTTATGAATCAATTATATATACTCAAATTATTTTAATCCACATAACAAGGTTTTTCTTGGACATGCTTGGCATTTTGGATCCTTCAAGAATTCTCATGTAAACTTTACTAATAAGATATTCAGAAATTATTGTATCTGACAAATTAATATAGCTTATCATAATCATTGCTAGACCTTTGCGAAAATCTTTATTTTCATATGAATATTGATATATCACAAATAATTTTATGTTTCAAATAATTGGACTACAGGTCCATAATTTCCATATTTTGAAGGAACATAGTCATATTTCATTGCATCTATTCTCGTTCTCTTTTTGGTCAATATCTCTTTTGTCTACCAATAGATTTATGTATAAGATCTTCACGTAATTGATCACATGATATTATCAAATCAGTTGTTGACAACCTTATCTTTTCAATTCCATTTTTCCTATGATATAACTTATTGAGAACTCTTTATTACTTTCAAGTACTTGAACCTATTTTAGAGTCTTTGCAAATTAGGTATGTCTTGATACTCTTATGGAGTACCTACCTCCTCAATATGATTATCTTAATTGCATACTCCTCTTTCTCTAGAATATTTATAGGTTTATTATTCTTTGAGCATGTCTCACTTTCTTTTATACTAATTGGAACATTTTCAGCTGGAATATAAGATCTAGTAATTTTCATTTATGTCAGTAATTGCATCTTATAGATTTTTTTTTATAATATTTCATGAATGAAAAGTCTGATAAACTTCTTGTTCATATTGTTATTGTAACATCTCAAATTTTAGATTTTGGGAATTAAAATATGATATGGGATTGATTATGGAAAATTAAGCCTTAATTATTTTAAAAAGTAATTATTGGAATTTAAGGCATATTTTCCCATAAATTAAGGATAAATAGTTGGAAATAATTTTTGTCCTGAATATTTTGGAGATAATATTTTGTGACCAAAATAAATTAATTGAGGAAAGAATAGTTCAAGAAATATTCGTGAAGGATAATTTTAGATTTAAAAATTATAGAATTTATATTTTATGGCCTACAAGAATTAACTGAGAAAGAAAATCCTTAAATGGAATTAAGGATTAAATTTTAATATTTATCCAATATTTGCCAGGATAATTTTAGAACACACACAAACATCCATAATACTCCCTCCATTCATTAATTCTTTTCAACCCATTATGTTTACCTTGGCCCAACACGTAAGAACACAAAAACCCATCAGCCAATATCATTCCAATTAATATATATCATTCCAATCCATTAGGTTCGTTTCAGCTGAACACGTGACAAAATAAATAGCAGATCCTCACCATCTCTCGGCTAGAACACGCAAACAGAGGGAAGGAATGGTCAGCGAAAAATAAAACAGATCATCATCTAACTCATTCGGCCTGAACACGTAAAGACGGATGGAAACAATCATCATATCAGCTTTTCGCCATAAACTCTAATCTTGCTTTCGGCCTCCACTGTGCAAGTGAACCAGCGACGCCATGCTTCTCGGGACACAAAGTTTATCCCTCGGTCCTCTCTTCTTCCTCCTCGGACTAGCGTTTCCTTCACCTTGGACCAAACCCGCCAACTAGTATAAATGACCATTGCTCTGCATCTTTCATTCACTCATCTTCCTCCAGCCAAGTGAGACCGAGAAGGAGAAAGGAGAAGTTAGAGTGTGAACCGAGAGAGAAAGATGAGGAAGGAAAAGAAAGAGGTTTAGCTTGTAATCATTCTCATTCATTCTTCCTGTACGTTTATTCCAAAAAAAAGGGGGTGTTTTGTTCCCGTCAAAGATCACGACATATGCAAGATTTAGTTTGAACAAGGTAAGCTTTCCTACCATTGTTCTCTGTGTTTAGAGCTTTCATAGCGTGGTTTTGATTTTTGCATCGTTACTCTGTATATAAAAGATGAAACAGGGGCTGTTATGCGTCGCAATACATGAAATGAAAGAGAGAAGAAAAAAAGGATCACTGTGTGTACGTTACTTATATTGTCGCTGCACCTGGGAAAGACATAAGAAACATTTTTCTGTTTTATATAGGTATATATATGTCTCTGCACAAAGAGAAATAGAACCAAGATAAGAAAAAAGATAAGAGAACATATAGATAATGTTGGAATTTTAATATTATATTTAATATTCCATTAATTCTATTAAGTGGCCCACATTAATTCCTGTTTTTGTAAGTCTATTAATTCGAGATAACATTTCATTCAATACTGTGATAAATTTTTAATTGATCACATGAATGCCTTCGTCTGTGATGGCGAGTCTAATTAAATGCGTGTATAAACCTTTGGTTCCACTGGCCTTTCTGACGTTGAAAAAAGCCACCATCCGAGTGAGAGAGAAATTTCGAGAAAATTTGAAACTCAAAGTTCTTCTTTTCTTCTTCATCGTGATACATATCGATGGTGGAGGTATTTACAGTGCTTTCTTTATTTTCGCATTGATCTAATTGCATCTTGGGGTGTTTTGCATGTTTAGATCGCTTAGTTTTTAACATTTGGTATCGAGCAATTTATATGCCTCTGCCTTGATTTAATGAATTTCTATTTTTATTTTCTTCATCGATTGTGCCTTGGAGAGATTTGATGCATATATTGAAATCTGGGGTTTTCTTTTTCGAAAGTTTTTTTGGATTTCATTTGAATTTATGCGTGCTTATTTCATTGGGATAGAGGCGATGAATTTGGTTTTTCAAGGATTGCTGATTCTGTCTTCGTAATTTCTCTGTTCATATTTATTGAAACTTTGAATCCTTGTTTCAATCTTGATACATAATATGTATTTGAATATGTTTTCGATTTGGATATGGTTTTCATTGTTGCAATCAGAGGCCTTGATTCAAGATTCAATTACATATATATTTGAATTCATGATCGTTTGTTTTGCTTTTGTAATTGATTAATGAGTGTGAATGGATTTAGTTTTCATAAACGCTGCACCTTCGTCATGTTGTCATTGGCGAGTCGAAGAACCTAGAAATCGCCTTCTGCCGTTTCGATTTCATTTTGATTTCAAAAAAACTCAAATTATTTGTTTTGATTTTGAGTATATTTCGTTAGATTGTGCGAACCCTATGTTCGATGCTTGTTTTACGAGAAGGCCGTCGTCAAAATAGTTGGATTTTGGAGCCTCCGTCGCTTGAAAATGCTGACGGAAAACGCGGGTCACGTCATATGTTACCGGGTTAAACCGGGTCGCGGGTCGGGTAGGGTTTTCGAAAGCGGGCGAGGAAGAAAGGCGAAACGGTGTCGTTTTGGGCCATTAATGAAACTTTGCGTTTCACTTAAGATGACGGGCCAGGCGCGTTTGGGTTGGGCCTAGATCCATTCTGTTTGGCCAGCCCAGGCGCGTTTTTGTTTTGTTTTTTCAATAAAAAAATTAACTCGAAAGCTTATTTGAAGGAAAATGGCACCACACTTTGGATTGAACTGACACCCTTGGGCGCGTGGGCGCCTTAATGGCTAGCTCCACTGCCGGTTGAGCCGCGCACTCGCACACATCAGGAATTGTTTTTTTATGTTTGAATATTTTCAAAAGGTCCAGTGGGGTTTTGAACTCGGGACAAGTGGGTATATGGCGCCTAAAGGCAAGCGTTCTACCAGTTGAGCCACGTGCTCATTTGTGTTTGATTATGCGCATTTATTAAATTTAAATGTTTAATTAACTGAAACATATTTTCAAAAATTTGTCAAGTGTGGGATTCGAACCCACTTCTTCGGATCGAGAATCTTAATGGGGCCTACGGACCATCAATTTGAGATCTTATTTGTGTTATTTGAATGATTTCAAATTAAGATATTTTGACCCTTATGGATTAAAATATAAATCTGATTTTATTTAAAATTAGGATTTCATGTGATTATGAATTACATATTCTTTTATTTGCATGAATTAATTATTATTTAATTATACATGCAATATTGAGTTGAATAATATGCAAAACATGAATATCCAATTTTATTTTGATATTGCTTATGGTTTGATGCAATATTATTCAGAAAATCTTAATTGGATACCTTAAATCACTGGGCCAATTGTTGAATAAGTTGAACATTTATTACGGGCCTTTAATTCTTTTATTGTGCCTTTGGAAAATTTCTTTATGGATCTATTGCGTTTTTAAATCACCTGGGCCATGATTGTTTATTTTCTTGGCAACTTTGTTTTATGTGAAATGCATTTTCTCACATCAAGCTAAATTGTTTAAATTGAGAAAAGTTAATTTTGGCAACTTACACATTTTGGAAAATTTTGAAAAATTATTTCTATTATATTTTGAGTTATTTAATTGTCTAAATATTTAGAAAAATTTACTTTAGAAAATTGTATATCTTTTTCAAATTAGTATACACAATGTTGTGATGAGTATGTAGAATCAAGGAGTAGTCAAAACATCCTTACTAGGAACATACACTCTGTTTTGTTCTAACGAACAAAATACATCACACAAAGATTTAAAGACATCCATTGTAATTAAATATGTGGTTATAATTAATCTTTGCCTACGGGTAGATAATTATGATCATAGTTTTAATTAGGGTGGAATGGAGCGGCTTTATATTTTCTAAGTAGCCCACAGGCATTAGGGGATATAAGCGCATTCTAGTTTCATCAATTCAAAATAAATTCATGCTATGCTAATGTCTTTGCCTACGGGTAGACTTTAGTGATACGAATTTATAATTATATGATAATTAAGATAGAATATCAAATTATATTCTTAATGTACCCACAAGAATTGAGAATAAGGAAATAATTTGATAGTTTTATCATTAAGATATACATGGATCTAATTGAATTATAACTTTAGCCCAGGCAAGTTGTATGTTAGTAGATTCATGGTTTTCTAAGCATGATTTACATTGGTAAAACATGATATATATAATTAGTCTCAAATTTTAGTTATAAGCATGTATGTTCAATACTATGTAGTCATACAATGCAACCTGCAAATTTCTCTAATATGAAATATGATATTCCCGAACTGGGGTGATAACTATAAAGTATCATTCATTTGGGGTGGATGGACATTTGTTATGCTATTAGGAAAGACAAACCACCTTCTATTTCTAAGACCAACACTTCATATGAGATTGATGTGTATGAAAAATGGGAGCGATCTAATCGCTTCTCAGTTATGTTCATAAAGATCTCAATTTATGCTGGCATTCATGGTTCTGTCAAACAACATAACAAGATTAGGCCACTTCTGAAGGCAATTGATGAACAATTTGCTACTTCAAATAAGGCACTTGCCGGCACCCTAATTATGAAGTTTTCATCCCCTAGACTCACTATAGTAAAAGATGTGTGTAAGCACATCATTCGAGATAAGGGACATTGCAACTCAAGCTGAAGTCACTTGAGGTTGACATGTACGATTCTTTCCTTGTGCACTATATTCTTAACACTCTTCCACGGCCATGGACCCTTCAAGATATCCTATAATGCACATAAGGATAAATGGTCAATTAATAAATGTTTGACCATGTGTGTTCAGGAGGTGGGAAGGCTGAAAATGCAAATGGGAGAATTTCTTGAATATGACTTGATTAGTGGGAGCAATCAATTCAAAAACCTTGTTTCTGAAAAACTTTATTCCAATAATCGACCTTCCACTTCGAGTTTAAGATTGGTTGTTAACAATATTCCTTCAGTACAACTGAATGTTGTACAACCAATCATTCAAGATCCATAACCAGTGATATTGATCTAGTAGATCAAGTTGTTGATGAGGAACAATAAGAAATTGTTGAGCAACCAGTTGAACAACAAGTTCCTCAAGAAGATAATTAAACAACATTAAGTAGATCTACTAGAACAATAAGATCAGTGATACCTAGTGAATATATAGTGTATCTACAGGAATCAACGTAATGTATGAGCTGAAAATGATCTGGAATGTTTTCACAAACCATGAACTGTAGATCATGGTATGATGCTATGAAGGCAAAGATGAATACTAAGGCATCTACAGTGCAGGATCTTGTTAAGTTGTCTGATGGTGTAAAAGCCACTGGATGAAGATGAGTTTTTTAAAACAAAGAGAGACTCAATGGACAACATTAACAGATATAAGGCGAGACTCATTGCTAAAGGATTCACTAAAATAGAAGGAATCGATTACAAGGAGAAATTTTCTCCTGTATCTAAGAAAGATTTGAAAGAAGGAATATCACCAAAAGGGGGGGTGAATTGGGGATATAAAATTTTTCGCAAGAATCCTCTGTTTAACAGAGAATGTAAAACGAGAGATAAACGGAAGTAGGGATAAGTGAGATTGAACACAATAGATTTATCATGGTTCGGTCTAAATCCTTGACCTACGTCCAGTCCCCGAACTCTCGGGATTTTCACTAACTTCAAGCGATTACACACTCTGTAACTCTCGAAGCAATTCTCTCTAGAACTTGCTCCCCCTTACAAGTTGTAATCAAGTATCCCAATCTCAAAGTCCCAATACTTTGAGATCCTTACAAGAAAAGATAATCAATGAGAAACTCTCTAAAAGAGTAGAATAATAATCTTTGAAGCTTAATATATCCGAAGATATTCTCTCCGTGAGTTGAAACTATAAATGCTTTTAATTGCTAATTGAATACGCGAGTTTCGGTAGTTGGAGACTTGAATGCTTCTTCTATTTATAGGTTGGTAGCATTGATGACCGTTGAGAAGAATAAATGAGCCGTTGTGAGTAATGAATATATCCGTTGTAATTACTTGACTCAGTTCCCTCGTACGCTTCGACATTCGACCGTTATTCTCCATTGACATTCTTTATTTGAATTGTCCGTTGGGAGGCAGTGAGAATGTTTTACGGGAAGCGACCGTAATGCTTTTTGTATGTCCAGAGGTTTATTTCTTCTTTCGACTTGTGCGGGATTGCATTTAATGCTTCGACACATATTGACTTTTCGTGATTTCAAGTTTAAAAACATGTTAGAAGTATCGAAATACACTAGCAAACTGATTAAACTTGGTTAGAAATAATAAGAATTAATTACATAAGATACCCAAGCTTTAATCGAATGAAAACAGAATGCGAGAAAAACATATTCAAATCGATATGAACAACTCGAGTTGCTTCACATAACTCGAGTTATATTTAGTTCAGAAGATATGCGCATGAAGAACAGAACTTGAGTTATCCTTAATAACTTGAGTTGGCTAACTCGAGTTACTATTCCTAACTCGAGTTACTTCGAGAATCAATTATTCAGGAAATTCTTCGCAAATGGTATAACTTGAGTTATAGTAATAACTGGAGTTGTCCAACTCGAGTTTTGTACTCTAACTCGAGTTTCTTTGGAATTCAAATCAGACAGAAAGTTTTCGCAGAAAACATAACTTGAGTTATTGCGATGGCGGAGTTTGTCCAACTCGAGTTGTCTTGAATAACTCGAGTTTTTTTACAATTTAAATCATTCGGAAAACTTTCGCACATAATATAACTTGAGTTACAAAAATAACTTGAGTTGGGCAACTCGAGTTATATTCTATAACTCGAGTTTTTCTACTTCGAAAATCAAACAGAAAGTTTTTAACACTTGGGCAACTCGAGCTGTTCCTTGTAACTCGAGTTATATCAGATACCAAAAATCTGATATCACGATGAGGCTTTTGGGAACTGAAGTACAACTTATAACTTGAGTTGTTTAGTGACAACTCGAGTTATCCTTCGTTTGATCTGATTTTTCTTAAGTGTAAAACTTGAGTTATGATAGGCAACTTGAGTTATGTAACTTGAGTTGTTTTCAACAACTTGAGTTACTGATTTTTTCAAAATCATTTTACAAGAAACTCGGTGCAATTTGTCTAAACTTAATTCTTCGCAAATTAACCCATTGATCATTACAATTGTTAGACATCATCAAAACACATAGAGAACTAACAAGATTCTCTTCGTATCATTCTAGCATTGGTTGCACATTTTGAATTAAAGTTGCAACAAATGGATGTGAAAACGACCTTTCTCAATGGAGATCTAGAGGAAAAGGTTTACATGAAACAAACCATAAGAATTTTCCTCTAATAATGGTGATCATTTGGTATGCAAACTCAAGAAATTTATATATGGATTGAAACAAGCTTCAAAGTCAATGGTATTTAAAATTTCATGATGGTTATCTCTTCATTTGGTTTTGTAGAGAACATTGTGGATGAATATATATATATATATATATATACCAGAAGGTCAGTGGGAGCAAGATTTGTTTCCTAATTCTATATATGGATGATATTTTACTTGTAACCAATGATAATGATTTACTATATGAGGTGAAACAATTCCTTTCTGAAAACTTTGACTTGAAGGATATGGAAGATGTATCTTATGTCACTTGGCATTAAGATACATAGAGCAGACGTTGAGGTATTCTAGGTTTGTCTCAAGAGACCTATATCAACAAAGTTTTGGAAAGATTTAGGATGAGGAATTGTTCACCAAGTATAGCTCCTATTGTGAAAGGTGATAGGTTTAATTTGGACTAGTGCCCAAAGAATGACTTTGAGCGGGAACAAATGAAAAACATTCTTTATGCTTCAACAGTATGAAGTCTTATGTATGCTCAGGTCTACACAAGACGACATAGCATTCTTTGTTGGAATGCTAAGGAGATATTAGAGTAATCCAGGTATAAACCTTTGGAGAGCTGCAAAGAAGGTATTGATATACCTTTAAGGTACTAAAGAGTACATGCTTAAGTACAAACGAATCGACAATTTGGAAGTATTTGGTTACTACGATTCAGATTATCTTGTTGCATTGACTTAGGAAAGTCCGCTTAGGGATATATTTTCATGCTAGCCAATAGAAGCTGTATCATAGAGTAGTAAAAGCGAGTCTTTAATTGCTACTTCCACTATGTAAGTTGAGTTTGTATCTTGTTTTGAGACCACCTCACATGGTGTATGAATGAATAGTTTCATTTCTCGGCTTAGAATTATGGATCCAATTTCTAGCCTATTGAGGTAATATTGTGACAATTCAGCTGCTATTTTTATGGCTAAGAACAATAAAGATGGTAGTCGAATCAAGCATATCGACATTGAGTGTTTAGCCATAAAAGTACGTGTTAAAAATAAATCAGTGGTTATTGAACACATGAGCACCTTTGAATTGATCATTCTTGATCCTTTAACTAAAGGCATGCCTACATTGAAATTTCGGGATCATGCGAAAGAATGAGACTTGGTTCCTTTATGAGATTTTCGTTGTAAGAACGATGTTATTTATGAAACTCTATTTGTGATATTTTCTCATTCGATGTGCGCACATATTTAATTTGAGAAATATCATTAAGTTTGGACCTAGAATAAACATGGGGTTTATTCATTAAGTTACATGGGCTTGGGAAACATGATGCACTGTGATACATGGAAGATATTACTCGCTTTAAGAGGAACTATCGCTATGATCCATGCATTTTGTTTCTCAGAAGGTATATACTGAAGTATGTGGACCAAGTGGGAGAATGTTGGAATTTTAATATTATATTTAATATTCCATTAATTCTATTAAGTGGCCCACATTAATTCATGTTTTGTAACCGTCCATTAATTCAGTAACGGCTCATTCAATACGCAATAAATTGCTAATTGATACACATGAATGCCTTCGTCTCTGTGATGGCGGAGCGTAATTCGTACGTGTATAAACCTTTGGTCCCCTAAGCTTTGCTATGACGTTCGGAAAAAGCACACCATCTGCGAGTGAGAGAGAAGGCTCGAAAAGGCGAAACTCAAAGTTCTTCTTTTCTTCTTCATCGAGTACATATCAATGGTGGAGGTATTTACGGTCTTTACTTTATTTTCCGCATTGATCTAATTGCATACTTGGGGTGTTTTGCATGTTTAGATAGCTTAGTTTTCTAACAGATAAATGTTAGGAACCCAAACTTGCTGTCATAGATATGAATATATATATATATATATATATATATATATATATATATATATATATATATATATATATATATGGTTTGGAAAATG
Organism: Acacia melanoxylon; assembly: GCA_019022615.1. Lineage (NCBI taxonomy): Eukaryota > Viridiplantae > Streptophyta > Magnoliopsida > Fabales > Fabaceae > Acacia > Acacia melanoxylon. The sequence goes on from JAFJYJ010000072.1 coordinate 1,233,514, forward strand.
TAATCATGTTGTATAGTATAGTTATATATATATATATATATCTCGCAGAAAGTGGCTGTCATGAAAAAAATAATAATATACACACACACACATTAACTTTGCATATGAAAAGGGAGAGGAAGAGGCTTTGCTTACTATGTGTGTATATATATATCATGAAAAAAATAAAAGAAAAGAAAGAAAGGCAAATGATTTAATGGTGAACCCAAAAACATTGCCGTCATTACTACCCAACGTGGTGAATGTATATATATATATATATATATATATATATATATATATATATATATATATATATATATATATATATATATATATATATATATATATATATATATATATATATATATATATATATATATATATATATATATATATATATATATATATATATAGGCTATATGTTGCTGAACTATCATATAAGTGTTAAGTATATATACCTTCGTTTTGTATATATAATGTGGAGCCTAAAACCTTGCTATTTCATTGTTATTCACCACTGCATATGGGAAACCATTGAGAAAGATTTTGCTATTATCTTATATATATATATAATATTGCAAGAAACTTCACTGTTGAGTACTTTTATATGATGTCATTGATTCATGAGTTTTTTTTTAAAAAAAATCATTTACTTCAACAGATCAACATTAAGCATGTTGTTGACTTCACTAGTGTAAAAAAGGGCTTTAAGAGCCTCATTTAGACCGGACTTTCAACGCCCCGGTCTTAAAGGTATGACCGGTGGCAGTTTTGTAAATATAAATAACTTCTTATGTATGACCGATGGCAGTTTTGTAAATATAAAGAACTTTTTATACAGGATCATTTTTTCATAGGTCTTAAATATATTATTCAGACCGTTAAAAAACAAGTCGGTCTTAAAAATGTTATTAAAAAATATTCAAATATCAATTACTTAATGGAGAAATCTCACACTGCAATAGGACTAATATTTTTCGCGGTCCAAAATAATAAGGAAAAATTTAAATATAAAGGTAATAAAGTTTTAAGACCGAACATATTTAAAAGCCGGTCTTAAAAGTTATTCTTTTAAGACCGGACATAAAATGCGGCGGTATAAAATATAGAAAAAGAGTGTGAATAAAAAATTAATTACTTTTAAGATTTGGACAATAATATGACTAGGTCTTGAATATTAATTATTAAGACCGTCTCTTTTTATATCCGGTCTTAAAAATGAACCGCCAAATAAATATTTACGCGCGAAAGCTTTTGTTACTCTCCATTTGAAGAACCTCATTCACGTTGCGAAACGCTTCTGTTGCATTACCTCTTCTTTGTCTCAAAAATGAACGGTGAAAACGATTCTATTCGTGTTCGGGAACGCCGATTCTTGGTGTGAGTCGAACAGAACCCTCTTCATCTCACAATGAGCCTCGTAACCGCCTTGCACGCCTTGGTAGAAGAGGCACATGAATGATGGATGTAACCCTAAGTCGGACTTCTGGGTCAAGGCTCGAGATTCAGTTTGATGAAAAGTTGGAACCTTTTGGTCCCAAGAAATCCAAATATACTAGTTTTGTTGGCTATCTAGTACGCAGCAAGGTTAGCATCTTGACAGATGAGTGGAAAAATGTGGACGTTGGCACAGTAAAGGATCCTATTTGAGACACTATCCGGCTTACATACACTGTCCCTGACTGTCAGAAGTTGAAAGATAAGACATTGTCTTATTGTGCTGATTGGTGGAGGAAGTTTAAGACCTTTCTAGCTAACAAGTATATTTTTGCCGAGGTTCAGCCTGAAGAAAACCCTTGGGACAAGTACACATTTATTGATGAACAAACTTGGCAACAATTTGTTCAGCTGCGGACCACTCCTGAAGCTCTGGTGAGTTTATATTTAGTTTTGTTTGCCCTTTTTTTATGCTTATTAACATGTGCGGATATGTGAATGTTATTGTGTTCATCTAATCCTGTTAATTAAATGGTTTGGTGTGTGAATACATTTCCTGCCTTTGTCTATGCAAGTCTGATAAGGAAACCCTGAAAAGGTAAAATACTGAAAAGGTAATTAGGGAAATAATAATGGCATAAGAGGCAAGCCATTATTATAGTCTTAGTTCTGTTATAGTAGGTAGTGGTTAGACATTGTTGTTAGTTAGTTAGTATGTTAAGCGTGTAATGGTTTCGGTGCAAGTTTGTTATTGGGCCTTAAGAGTCAAGCCTCTAACTATATATAAGAGGTTAGTCTAATATGTGTAGGAACCGGCTATGATGAATGAATGAATTGTGAGTTGGCGGCATTTACGCAACTCCCTTTCCTCTGTTTCTCCCAATTTCTTCTACAATTCTACATCTTCCTTAAATAAAATGTTGAAACTTGATGAAGTGAATTTGACTAATGTTTGACCTTCATATGAAGCAGAAGTTCTCTAATTTCTGTTAGTGACATGGCTGGAATTCATAATTAATAGTTTTTTCAATTCTGATTCACAGAAAAGAAGGGAACAAGCACAGGAAATAGGGAGAAAGAATGATTGCTCGCATAGGGCTTCCCGCGGTAGATATGAAAAGGCCGAAAAAGAATTGATGGCGGCCAAGCGGAAGAGATTGGAAGATGAAGCTGAACCCAATCCTTCTGTGATAGTTGATCAGCCATCTCCAATACGTCGCGAGGAGTTGTGTTTGCATATTCGGCAAAAGCCAAGCGGCGCCTACACGAACGAACAAACTCGTCTAGTTGCTGAAAGAATTGTAAGTATCATTTTTGTTATTTTTTAGTTACTAAACATGTTTCATTACTAAGCCTCTCGTTATACGTATCTTACGGGAAGATCTTAAAAAAGAAAGAAGCGGAGGGATCTTTTGTGTCGGACGGGAGGAATGATGTTACGGCCGTTGCGGCCAGGAAAACCCCAGATCACCCGGGGCGTGTAAGGGGGATTGGAGGACGGGTAGGCCTAAAGCAATACTTTGGTAAATCCAAACGCCATAAACAAAGTATGGTTACTGGGAGGAGATGGAACAAATGCTGGCCAAATTAAGTGAGGAAAGCGGCTAAAGAAGCAATGTTTCAATCCCGGAAAGCCGGATGAAGGAGGAAATGAATCGAGATGAAATTTGCTTTTGAGCTATTGTTCGGAGACCGGTGTTCCGTCACACATTCACTGCGCCTATGCGGCCGAGCACTAAAGGGAGCTGCATTGTTGGACGATCGAGCAACCTTGTGACACGTATGTAGAGGATCGTGATAGTCATAGACGATTAGTTGCAAAAGAGGCCCATCCACAACTTGGGATCAAGTACACCACCAACAAATGGCGATGATGAAGTCGAGTGTCGGTTGAAAAGGTGATCATTGATCTTTGAAAGACCTGGCTATCACCCAAGAGGGGGGGTGAATTGGGTGTATGATAAAAATTTTGGAAGCTTAAAATATTTTCACAATTTACTGAAAGTAGTTTGTATGACAGTAATAATTTGAAAAGCAATAATCAGTCATTCAAACTTATATGCTGGAAATGTAAGAGTTAAGGGAAGAGAATATGCAAACTGTGATTTATACTGGTTCGGCCAATCCTTGACCTACGTCCAGTCCCCAAGCTCCGCTTGAGATTTTCAATCCACTATCTTCTTGTAAATTGATTACACGTTCTGTACTTGAAATAATCCTCTCTCTAGGATTCACTCCCCCTTACAAACTGTAATCAATACACTTGCTTGATTACACACTCTGTACTCAAAGTAATCCTCTCACTAGGATTCACTTCCCTTACAAGCTGTAATCAACACAATGTGTTTCCCACTCAAGATCACTCTCACTAGGATTCACTTCCCTTACAAGCTGTAATCAACACAATGTGTTTCCCACTCAAGATCACCCAATCTTGAGTATCTCACAGAATAGAATGATAGGATGTTTACAATGATTCTTCTCTCTCGAAGTAGATGAATAAACAACTTTGAAGCATAATACAAATCACTTCACTCTCTATAATAAGCTATTTAAACATTGAAAACAGAGAGTAAAAGATATGAAGAACAGAGTATTAACATGTTGAAGATGTAATCTTGTGTCTCTGCGTTTTTGTCTTGAATCTGTCTTCTATTTATAGACAATTGAGATGAATTCGTTTGAAGCATTTTTCTGTTGAAGAATATTACCGTCATGAACGATGTCGTTGAATATTTTGAATTACATCGTTGAGAATTCGAACGTTATGAACGGTACCCCGTAGTGACTTTCGAATTTTGAATCATTGAAGCTTACGTCCGTTGGAGTATTTCTTGTTTAAACGTTTGAATCCTTGGAGAACATTTGTTGAGTATTCAACTTCATTTCTTCAAGTTCCTTGTCGAATTCGATCTTCTCGCCATTTCGAAAATCTGCGAGAAAACTTTATCTTCATGCTTTTGTGATTTTGATTTGTCATGTTTGATGTAATCTCAAACTTTAATCACCTGAAACTTATACACAAATGATATAAATGATGTTAATAAGTAGTATGAATCATTTGGGTAATCATCTGGATGTTTATCAAAAGAATCAGTAATTTCGAAATGGTGATTTTCTGAAGCAGAGATGAAAACTAGAGGTTTCATTTGCAAAACTCAAGTTTTGAGGTTGCAATACTCAGTTGCTTTACGTCGACCAAAACTCGAGGTTTTGGTTCCAAACCTCGAGGTTTGAAGATACTCAGAAGTTCGTTGCTCTCTGTCTGATGAAAACTCGAGGTTTCAAATGAAAACTCGAGGTTTTGACTTTGTTCAGCTTTCTTGAAATAACTGTCAACTTTCAAAGACCATATCTCCCTGTTCTGAACTCCGTTTTAGTCCGTTAAACTCTTGATGGAAATCGCTTTGAGTCTACTTTCATATGCCACCAATTTCATCTCAATCGGATTTGTAGTTTGTGAGTTACACTCAAAACATTGAAGCTTGGTTTGCTGTGTGGCATGGAGTTTTTTGTCAACTTCCACAATTCATAACTCCTTGATATGAACTCCTTTAGGCTTGTATTTTATATCAAAATGACGTATTGGGAGTCTAGTTTCATATTCCACTGATTTCATCTCAATTCGATATCTGGTTTAGGAGATATCATCAAATTACCAGACGTCGCCCATGCTGAACGTGAAACAGTGTGGAGCTGAAGAGCTGATAGCTGAAAACTCGAGGTTTTGACTGAAACCTCGAGGTTTGCTAGTCCAGAGATGCCAGAGACGCTGAAGACACTTGAAAACTCGAGTTTTGATGGAAACCTCGAGGTTTCTCGATCCGATTCTTCCAAACTCGAGGTTTGTGTCCTAAACTCGAGGTTTTAAATCTGAACCTCATATTTGCGACTTTAACTCGAATTGAGCCATTCCAACTTCCATTTGATTGTGGAGACTTCTAGGATCAATCTTAGAACTTGAATAATGATATCTTCATTTCATTCAACAAGTTCTTCCTTCTTCCATCTCCCAACTTGATCATTCTTCATCATTTAACTTGGACTCATTATTCTCTGCAGCTTCTACCTTCTTTAATATCCATAAAGTAATGAAGCTTCATTCCATCTTCTGCTATCATAGAGATTTCCAGTATCACAAGAACTTGAATGTTGAAATTCCTATTATATTGTGCAAGTTCTTTTGATAACATCTTTCTCTAGTCTCTTCTCTTCTTCTTGCTTGTCCTCCAAAATCTATTGATAACATCTTGCTTCCTTGACAACCACTGCAAGTTCTTCTTTCCATTAATCCCTTATCTCCTTCTTGATTATTTTCCTTAATTTAACTTGGAATAATCTACATTAAATATGGCAGTTAGTCAATGTAGGAGATAATTATATTACTCAATCTTTTTGCTTTTAATAATGGCATCTATATAAGACATCATCAAAACTAATCATAACCAACAGATGCACCTCTCCCTCTCCCAACTGATCAGTTGAAGCTTCTGAGTGATGTCAAGGGAACCTTCATCTCTTGGCCAGTGAAGCTTGTACATGTCTCTACTCCTCTTGAAGCTTCATCCCCTCCTCCTCAAGTTCCATCCCCTCGTCAAGCTGCATCATCTCCTCAAGCTCTATCCCCTACTGCTAAGTTGACTATCAAGGAAAAAATATCCGATATGGTGAAGAGTGGATATTTTAAAGATAAATCGTGGCCTGTCAATGAAGTAGTAGGCCTCCCTCATCCTGAACCGGTTTATGTTGACACCGAAGATGTAACGTCCCTACTGCTTCCTGGACAGGAGCTTACTAATCCAATCTTCAACTGTTTATGAAGTAAGTATCTGATTCTATGAGTACATAATTTAAATGCATCGTTTAGACACACATACATATACACTAATTCCCTGATCGATGTCATTATTGTAGGTTGATGCATCGAGAATTGGTTGAACATGGCAGAATCAATGATTTTGGATTCTTGTGCCCAGTCTATGCAAGTACAACACCCTTGGTGGAGAGACAACAATACATATCAAAGAGGGTGTGTGAAGTGATAAGAAAGGTGTACGTGTTTCCATACTACCACGAGTACATATCACAATTCTTGTCTGCAATTCACTTAATTCTGCTACATATATCCTTTGAGTACTTTCTTTTGTGAATTTTCAGCCGCCCTTTGGCGATTGGTCCTCATGTGCATGAAGGATCATAAAGTTATCTTCTTATGCTCCACTCACAGTGATCCAGGGCCTACGTTGAAGCAGACCATCAACGAGTAAGCATGTCATTTTGATTCTCTTATCTGAAATCTCTACTGTGAATTTTCAGTGAACATTATTGATAAATTTGTGATTTTGATAATAGTGCCATGAGGACCTTCCAAATCGAGTTAAACAAAAAGCGTGGGTATCAGGCCATTTATCCTAAATGGCTCAAACCACAGGTTAGTACATATTTGGACACTGGCACATTGCCTTGTGAACTTGGTTAGTAAGCTATATATGCTAGCTCTTATTATATTTCTTGTTCGTTTTAGACTCGTCGGCAACCAACGGGGTTCAACTTATGTGGCATCTACGTCATGAAACACATATATGATATTATCACGGAAGGACGAAGGACTAAATTAACTGCAAAGGTAAATGTATTTGATGTTACATATTATAGCTGAATTCGGTTTACGGCTTAATGTTACATATGAAATATGCACGCAAGTTAATTCGGTTTTTGTCTTTGATGTTACAAAGGTTTGCACGTCACGATCCCTTTCACGATGATGAAGTGGAGCACATACGCAATGTGTTTTGTCAATATCGTATGACCTAATTAAGTCCTAAATTCATTTGTAAATATATGTTGTAGCAACAATAATCTTACGTAAATTTGTTTATTTTTTCGAACAAGTCATTCATTTGTAAATATACATACGCAATGTGTAATATTCAATAATAAATTTGTTTTTTTTTTTAAGAATTCCATTCATTCATTCTAGCTATTTAGTGCTTGAAATTTGAGGTACAGGATGTTGTAAATGAGCAATAAGAGACTACGAAAAGTATTCGCGACTTTTATGACCGCATATTTTTTAAAGATCCGATCCTAAATGACTTTTAGGACCGTATATTTATTGAAAGTACGGTCTTAAAAGTGTTCGTTTATTTTAAAAATATGGCGTGACTTTTAAGACCGCAAATTTATTAAGCATCCGGTCCTAAAAGTCTTTGTTTATTTCTTAAGGCATTAGGACCGCGTATTATTTAAATATCCGGTCCTAAAAGTCTACGTTTAATTCTAAAAATATGGCTAGACTTTTAGGACCGTATGTTTTTTTAAAGTCCAGTCTTAAAAGTGTTCGTTTATTTTAAAAATATGGCGTGACTTTTAGGACCGCATATTTATTTTAAGACCGGTCCTAAAAGTCTACGTTTAATTCTAAAAAAATATGTCTAGACTTTTAGGACCGTATATTTTATTATTGTCCGCTCCCATAAGTCTCTTCGTTTTTTTTGGTAAAATATGGCTTAACCTTTAGGACCATGTAGTTTTTAAATCTCCGGTCTTAATAGTCTTGTTGACTCGTTTTTCAGACAAATTGTTAGGGTTCAAGACAATCGAGGTTACGGCGTTACGCTCAAGCTAGATCCTTCGTTGTCGTCGATGTTACCTCTCTACGATGTTGAGCGGCATTATTGTTTTCCCTTTTCTTTGTCTCTTTTCTTTTTGTCGGAAAAAGAAGGAAGATAATGAAAAGGACGAAAATATTCAAATCGGGCGAGGTAAAACCGATGACAACGACGGTCCAACCTTGAGAAGAATAGTCACTTTGTTTGTTTTTATTCGAATAAGGTAAAGATATTTTTTTTGTTTTTTTTGTATGTTCTTAGCGTATTCTGCGAATTTTCAATGTTGATTTACACGAGGACAATGTTTTGTTGGTTTCCTTTTTGTCGGAGAAAGAAAGAAGATAATGAAAAGGACAAAGCGATCGAATATGAAAACCAAAAATTTATTTATTATATTTTTTTTAATCTTTGCCCCGTGAGGGATAAAGCAGCAATCTGAGAAAAAAAAACATCTACTCCTCCCATCGTTGTCGGAGGGGAGGGAGTCGTCGGAAGGTCGTCAACATCGTCATTTGAAGGATGGTACTCAATGTCATGGGCGTTGAGTATCGCGGTCATCTTGTAGTTGACGGCGTGATAGACCTGAAACAGTTGGCCCAAGCGTCAGTCTATATGATCGATGCGGGCCAGAAGGTGCTGCATCATCTGGTAGAATGTCGGGTCCGAAGGCAACGGAGGAGGGTACGAAGGTGGAAGAGGATTAATAGGAAAAGGAGGACCTGGTAGTGGTTGAGGACCTTGGGGTGGTGGAGCAGCCATTACGATGGAGGTTTTAGAAGTGATGGAGAAGAATGTGAAGGAAGTAAAGTAACATCGGGTTTAAATAGAGAACCCTTCACGAACAATGTGAAACGCCGGAAACAATAACGAGGAGACGCATAGTTCCTCGGAATACGAGACGCCTAGTTGGGAAGTTTATGCGGAAGTTGAAGAGACTGCGAATCATTCATTTGAGCGAGTGTAAGGATACGACTACGCTATCGAGTACGAACCTTTAATACCAGATATTGTAAAAAATTCGTTCTTAAAACTAATATTTTTTAAGAAAAATTCTTACTTTTAAAAAAATTGAATTGAAAAAAATAAATGAATTCTAGGACCGGATACAAGATAAAAGGTCGGTCTTAAAAGTAATTGAATTGATTAAAAAAATAAATAATAGACTTTTAGGACCGGATATATTATAAAAGGTCGGTCTTAAAATCAATTGAATTGAAAAAAAATGAAATAATAGAATTTTAAACCACATATTTATAAAATCTGCTCTTAAAGTATATAAACTTCATACTTCTCTGTCCTTATTAACTCTTCACTACCTCGTAACTCCACACTCCGTGGCTCTCTGCCCCAACTGCTTAAACCATGGTTAGATACAAAAGAACCGCAGGTAGGGGTACTCTTACTCTTGATGCTCATTTTTTCCGTAGATCGTTATACGGTGCGCCTCCTCCAGCGAGAGAGCATTCTATTGTGACAGAAGACTCTTGGGTCGTTAGACCCATTGTTATTTCGAATGATGAAGAGATTGCTGCACCCCCCCTCCGGCCTTCAGACCATGAAGAGGTTCCTGCTCCCCCTCTCCAACCAGTTGGCCCCAGCGCGCCTACCGCTGACCCCTCTCCTCTTTCCTCTAATGATGCATTGCGGCTGATGCGAATAAGACAGGAACTTGCTGATCTCCGGCAGGAAGTTAATGCTGCTCACGCCGATATCACCAAGGCTTTGGAGGATAATAAGCTTTAGGATGTTTAGTCAGATTCTTGTTTTAAATAATTTTCTGCTTGTTTTCTTTTGTATTTTTTCTTGTGTACGTGCATATTCTCCAGTAATGTATGAAGCATTAAGAACTAAGCTTGTGTCTTTTTTTGTTCATATTCTCCAGTAATTAAATAAGCTTATTCTCCGAGTTTTCCTTTAAGTTTTATTCATTTAGTTCTTTGTTGCGCTCGCCAAAGCCAATCCTCTTTTTTTTTTTTTTTTTTAAATGAGGACTTTTAGGACCGAATGTTTTATAAAACTCCGGTCTTAAAATTAAATGAATAACAAAAATTTAGGACCGGAGTCTTTTAAACCTCCAGTCTTAAAAATTTAATTATATATTTAGGACCGGCTACTTTCTAATTAACCGGTCTTAATAAAATCCAAAATACTAAAACATGTCTCTGTCGCGCGGAATATTAAATTTCCCTCTCTGAACTTCTCTTGTCGCGCCGAAAGTGATTACTCAAGTTCTATCTCCGGTGTTTGTGTGTTGCTTCGTGACTGCTTCACATTGCTCTGTCGACAATCACTTTCTGGTTCCTTAGCTAAACGTCTATAGACCAAGCTATAAGAGGTGTTTCGATTACATAACTTTATGATTTTCTTGGTTGAACGAAATCGATGAAATGTTCTTGTGGGTTTCTCTGTTGTTAATGAATATTGTATTTTGAAGATTATATTTGCACTTTAGACCTACCCAACTAACCAACAAATGTTTTTAGGTTACTCTCGCTGTCTACAACATAAACGTTCGTGGCGGGAGAAGAAAGACTCAGCAAACGCATTTGAATTTATATGCTACAGGTGAGTTCACAAGACCTTCATGCGATGCATTTAATTTCCTCGTCATGCATTTATTTTGCTTCTTGGATTCACTGTGATACATTTATGACCAAAAGTGATTCTTCGTTATGCATTTAATGAGGAAGTTTCTCCTTAAAAAAAAGACATAACCGACATTGAGCATAAATATGCATTTGGTGTTGCCTTATTTTATATGCAAGTGTCAATTGTTTCGGATTATGTATGTTAAATCTTTCCGTCTATAGGAACTCTACTATGGATCACAGTTGGATAAATGCTTTACGGACGAGGGATGAATATCAGAATGGGGTGAGAGACTTTATAGAATTTGCTAAACAAAATGCACGTGATGATAGTGGGAAGTTTTATTGCCCTTGTGTAAAATGTTTGAATGAGAGGTGACTAAGTCCTGAAGTTATACACACACATTTAATTTGTGAAGGATCTTGTCAGACTTATACAGTATGGGTATGGCATGGTGAAAAAAATACCAAGTGGGTCTCAACATGGGGAAGTGGCCTTTGATGATAATGAAACGGATATGGATGATCGCATAGAGGACATTATTCGTGATGTAGGAGAAGAGGCTTTTCATCAATCACATGCATATGGTAATATGTGTAGTGATGCAGAGACCCCGCTATACCCTAGGTGTAAAAAATACCAATTGTTGAACGTTGTATTGAAAGTGGTAAGCTTGAAGGCACGTCATGGATGGAGAGACAAGAGTTTTTCTGAAATGCTTGAGGCTTTTAAGGATATGCTTTCGGATGATAATGTGTTGCCGCATCAATACTATGATGCTAAGAAAATACTTTGTCCACTGGGAATGCAGTACAAAAAGATCCATGCATGCCCGAATGATTGCGTATTGTATAGAAAAAAGTTTGAAGAGAAGCATAATTGTCCGATATGTGAAACCCCAAGGTACAAGTCAAATAAGGGGCCTACAAAAGTGTTGTGGTACCTTCCAATCATACCAAGGTTCAAGCGGTTGTTTGCGAATGAAAATGATGCAAAAAAATTTGAGGTGGCATGCGAGATGAGAGGATTTCTGATGGAAAGCTTCGACATCCGACCGATTCTTCTCAATGGAAGAAAATCAATCATTTATTTCCGAACTTCAGCAAAGAACCTAGGAACCTTAGGCTTGCCCTTAGCACGGATGGCATGAATCCATATAGAAGCCTTAGCAGCATACATAGTTCATGGTCTGTACTCCTGATTATTTACAACTTATCTCCTATGTTATGCATGAAACGAAAGTACATCATGCTGTCTATGTTGATTTCGGGACCAAAACAACCCGGAAATGACATTGATGTTTACCTTCAGCCCTTGATTAAAGACTTGAAGGAGTTGTGGGAAAAAGGTGTCGATGTTTTTGACTCTTTCAAGAATGAGGTGTTTAAATTGCGAGCCATGATATTTTGTACTATAAACGACTTCCCAGCATATGGGAACTTGTGAGGGTATAGTGTAAAAGGCCATAAAACATGTCCGGTTTGTGAAGAAGGCACACGCTACTATCAACTTGAACATGGAAGAAAGACGGTTTATCTTGGACATAGGAGATTTCTTAGACGGAGCCACCCATATCGTCGATTAAAGAAAGCCTTTTTTGGTGGCCAAGAGTATGAATATGCTCCGGTGGCATTGACTGGGGAGCAAGTTTACGAAAAGGTGAAACATATCAATGTCATCTTCGGTAAGACTGCAAAGAGTAGAAAAGAAACAAATATATGGAAAAAGAGATCTGTATTCTTCGATCTTCTATATTGGTGTAATCTTGATGTGAGACACTGTATTGATGTCATGCATGTGGAGAAAAACGTATGTGATAGTATTGTTGGCACGCTTCTCAACATACAAGGTAGTTCCAAGGATGGTGTGAAGACAAGATTGGATTTGCAACTAATGGGAATATGCGAAGACTTACATCCAAGGCCATACGGGAAGAGAACTTATTGTCCCCCGGCTTCTCATACTTTGTCTAAGGATGAGAAGCGAAGTTTTGTGAGTGTTTACATAGCACAAAAGTTCCCTCGGGGTATTCTTCAAATTTTAAGAGGCTTGTATCGATGAAGGACTTGAAATTAGTAGGCCAAAAGTCTCATGATTGTCATGTCTTGATGCAACAGCTACTCCCAGTAGCTATTCGAGGCATCCCCGAATATGATCTTCGGGTCGTTTTGACTAGATTTTGTGTCTTCTTCAATGCGGTTTGTAGTAAAGTTTTCGAGATTAAAAAGTTGGATGAATTGGAGAATGAAGGATATCTTATCTTGTGCCACCTTGAGAAGCTTTTTCCTCCTACATTTTTTGACATCATGGTTCATCTAATTGTTCATCTAGTGAGGGAGATAAAATTGTGCGGCCCTATCCATTTACGGTGGATGTACCCAATTGAAAGATCTGTGAAATTCCTAAAAGGGTATGTGAAGAACGCATACCGTCCAAAAGCATCAATTATTCAGAAATATGTTTCTGAAGAAGCCATGGAACTTTGTCAAAATTATTTGGCCAAAGTAAGACATATTGGGTTTCCAAAACGTCAACATGCCGAAGGGGGTAGACGAGGGGCTTCGGTAAATAGTGTGGATCCTGATGAATTGTCACAAGTCCACTTATACATCTTGAATAATGTTGATGAAGTTCAAGCCGGCATAGCTGCACATAAAGAAGTTTGTAAGGAAAGAAAGTCATCGAATGGTGAACAAAGGTTGATTAGGGAGCATAACGAACTTTTGCAAGCTGGTTTAAACAAAAGGTCGAGGGAGAGGAATGTGTTTCGATACAATCAAATGGTTAGCACGTGGTCCTGAGGTTGATGTCATAAGTTGGAATTCGTATGTGATCAATGGTTATACATTTTACACGAAGTCCCTAGATAATAGGAGCACCTTCCAGAACAGTGGTGTTATGTTAGAGGCTGAATCTATGTACTTCTCTAGTTCGAAAGACAAGAGGCCTTTATTAGCAGTCATGCCATATTATGGGGTTATTGAAGAGATTTGGGAGGTAGACTATGTTAAAATTAGATTTCTCATTTTCAAATGCTAGTGGGTTAATGTCAATAATGGTGTTCAGATCGATCGGCTAGGATTTACATTAGTCGATGTCAATGGTAGAAGTTTTGGAGATGAACCTTTTATTATGGCGAGACCGGTGAAACAAGTGTTCTATATCACCGATCAAGAAAATAAAATGTCGTGCGTAGCTCTCCAACGAAAAAGGTTCATTGATATTGATGAGGAAAGTCATTCAAATTATGGTCTTCCTGAGAGTACTCCTTTTTCAAGGGGTCTACCGTATGTGAATGAAGAAGATGAAGCAGATAATGAACCCGGCATAAGAAATGATCATCAAGAAGGGATATGGGAGGATATCACTTTATAAAAGAGTCAATTCATATGCAAAATTCTTTTAAAACTTTAAGGTTTTAACTATATTATATTCCTTCTATATGTTCTTAAACAATGTCACTGACTATATGAAGTTTGTTCTTGTTTTATTTTTGTGGCAGGATCCGATCCAAAGAGGCATGTTATAAAAGAGGATGTTACGTTGTTGGGAGGGAATCAGATGAAGGCATGGTGAATATTATATGCGGCATGTATGTTGTATTTGTAAGTAAGTTATCTTATTATATTGTATAAATTAATTTAGGTGTTGTAGTCATAGTGTAATCATTAATTAAGAAGCCACATAACTCATGGTGAATAATATTTGTATTCTTTTTCCCAATTTAATTTATTCATAATTGTTCATAGCTTGTAGCTTAAAGTATCGACTTTTATGTGTTGGATTGGGTGGTGGATTTGTGTATATATATGATCAGGAAGAACATAACAGGGAAACAATTCGGGAACATTTAGACCGGAAATAAATACGCCGGTCTTAAATGTTCAACTGTTAAGACTGGATGTATTTATATGTCCGGTCTTAAAGGTCATGTGTACATATTTGATATTAAGCCAGTCTTAAAAGTTGGTATTTTAAGACCAGCGTATTTAACGTCCGGTCTAAAAATTCAATTTTTAAGACCGGATGTATTTACAATCCAGTCTTGAAAGTCAGTCTTTTAAGACCGCATATAATTAGTCGTCAGGTCTTAGAAGCTGCTATTTTTCAGACCAGATTTATTTTTATCCGGTCTTAAAATTCTGATCTCTTAAGAGCGTTCGAGTTTTTGTCCGGTCTTAAAAGTTGAGTTTTAGGACCGAACAAAAAATATTTCATCTTTATTTAGTACGACTTTTAAGACTAGTTTCTTTAAGACTAGTTTCTTTAAGACTAGTTTGTGTCCGGTCTTAAATGCGGACTTTTAATACCGGCTGGAACAAGACCGGTCGCGGGTCCGGTCTTATGATGCCTCTTTTGTCCGGTCTTAAAACCCTTTTTTGCACTAGTGTCTCATGTTAGGAAAATTTTGTCTAATGATAATCCACTAATCGCACGTATCAATCTCCTAAATCCAATTGTTTCCATTTTTGAAACATCTTTTTGTTTTATTTAAAGACAATCAAGCAGAAGATGGTTCTTACGCAACATTTTTCTCAATTTCCTTTAAATATCCACCTATGTGCATTATGGTGTATCAATAGGAATGCACATTCAGATTTTTTAAGATGGAATATACCGGCTCCGATCAATGAGTTATTTTAATATTTTTAATGGTGAAATATAACTTTTTTATTTTAAATGGGGAATATTTTTACTTTTTATATAATAAATTAATTTTTTTTAATATCTAATTGTGTCAATTATTTAATATTTAACTGCGTTTATGGATGAGCACTTTGGTTAATTTAAAAATTATAATAGCTATAGTGTCTTTTTCATTTGATTATAAGATATACGCATCCTTACTTACGAGTCTTGGTGTGTAATCTTGATTACATCCAATGATATAATTAGGATTACAAACTATAATCCTATTTATATAAGATAAGCCCAACCAAACGCTATAGAGGATTACATGTAATCCTCTACCATAGAATTTAACCAAACAAGCTATTAAAGACCTACCTTAGCATTCACACTTATTCAAAGTCTAGACTTTGTATTTATTCGATTAAAGACTCCTTTCTTCTTCTTTTTTTAACAAAACAAAGACCCCTTTCTTTGGAACCATAGGACGTTGGTTAAATGTTTTAAAATACAAACGTTATGCACATAAATATGTTTTTTTTCCTAAGTATGTATTTAATACGGAATATTTAGAATGTGATTTCTTATTTAATATTTAGAATATTTAGTATGTATGGGTCAAATAACAT
This sequence comes from Acacia melanoxylon, assembly GCA_019022615.1. NCBI lineage: Eukaryota > Viridiplantae > Streptophyta > Magnoliopsida > Fabales > Fabaceae > Acacia > Acacia melanoxylon. The sequence continues at coordinate 1,249,391 of JAFJYJ010000072.1, forward strand.
AATTTATCATTAAAAAACCTATGTTTTGCTTTTTCTCTAGGAAGGATAAGCGGGAGCCGGTTCCTGCTCTAAAAACGACCCTGGCCATCCCTAATCGCTTTGTTCACTGGGGAGGCTTTCCTCTGAGAAATTTGTTTTACCCAGTTGACTCTCATGAAGCGATTGTAGTGGACGGTGACACTCCATTTCTTCCCGAAGAAATCATCACAAGCGTCCTCAAGCGACTTCCTGTGAAATCCTTAATCCGACTTCAATGTGTCTCCAAACATTGGAAAAATCTCCTAAAGTCTCTGTCTTTCATCGCAGACCACCTCCACTACTCCTCTGATCAAAATCCTCGTCTTCTTTTCAAACGGGAAGGAGCTGATCCTTTGAATTTATTTGTGTTCGATTGCGAGATGCAAGCTCTTGACGTTCAGAAGGCACCTTCTATGAGTAAATTGTATCATGCTTCGATTATTGCTTCCTGCAATGGCTTGATCTGTGTTCGATCCTCTTCCTTTGAATATATGTGTTCTTCTCTTTCCTTGTGGAATCCTGCGACAAGAGAGGTCAGATGTGTGCTTGGAGTTATTTATGATGATGCTTATTTTGGATTTGGGTTCAGTGCTATTAGTAATGGTTATAAGATCGTGAAAATTTTGGTTAAGTATGATGATGTGATTCCTATAGTGGAAGTGTATTAATTGAAAACAGATTCTTGGAGGGAAATAGAATTTGGGAACCTAGAGGGTGTGCGAATTTTTTGGGATAACGTCACTGCTAATGGATCTATCTTATGGTATGTGTCCAAGCTAGGTTCATTGGAGGGAATTGTTTCATTTGACATAGTAATGGAAGTTCTTACATTGATGCCATTGCCTGCCTTAGACACTAATTCAATTGTTTTAAAGCTTAATGTGCATGACAAGAAACTTGTTTTACTTTGTCACACTGTGATGGGGAATTTTGAATCTTCTTCAATTGATTTTTGGGTGATAGAAGAGGGTATGGATGCTTCTGGTAAGAAATGGAGTTGGACGAAGATTTATAATAGTAGCATTTAGGCGTACTATTTCCATTTATCATTTGGAGGAATGAAATTGCCAGCATTGTTTATGTAAGGCCTGGACTTATTACAACAGTTGAACCAAAAACTGTTATATCTTTGTCCAATCTCTCTGCTACTACTGAACCTAATCTTTTAACTATCTGCACAGAGAGTCGTGTTTGTTATGTTTTAGATTATGTAGAAAGCCTTGTACCAGTTGGCAACATTCACAATGAAGAGCCTATATCTTAAAAAGTATGTTGAATATATACTTTGCTAAGGATTTTTTCATTATGTCCTTATAAGGCTTGACGCCCTCCAGAGACGTTACGTAGAATGACAGTTTTAGATATTTGACTACCAAATGTTTCAGGCTTTATTTGACCTCTCTATCATATTAAATTGCTCTTTTTTTTTCCTTTTTTTTCACATATGAATATATATTGATATAGTAGTTTGTGTATGAATTATGGGTATAAGTATAACAATGGTTTTATATTGTGAGAGGGAAGGACAGTGAAGCAAATCCCAGTTGCTTACTTTTCCATGCCATTTCTAGTGGAGAATGAATTAAATACACATTATTATTGATGAGCACAATTTATGCCATGTTTTTCCTATATTTCATGACTGAATTGTATGGTAAATAAAAGCTTAAGCGCAAACAATCCAAGCAAAAAGGCATATATTCATGATTTAGGGAAGCGAAGGATAGAAACCATTTACATCCTAAATATGTGCTAAGAAAGGAGCAAGTTACATTGTTTTTAAGAAAGAACATCTAGCAAAGCTGATACCATGCTATAGCATTCTGACAGCAACTCGAAGTGCAATAAAAGGCATCACGAAAGCTATAGCAAAGTAAAGGACGCAATGCTATGCGGCATATTTTCTGACCTTTTTATCTAGATAATTTTAGGGATAATAATGAAGGTCGAGAACGACAGGCAGATTGATGACGTAATAAAATAGAAGATGCGGAGGATCAAAGCGAAAGATTTGAAGAATCCGTAGGATCGCGAGAATCAATCTACTATAGTCGAGAAGATGCGATGGATCTCGACAGATTTGGAAAGCCCAACTCGGTTGGAACTTGCGCCACAAGAAAGTCGATTATAAAAGGAAACGGCAAGTCAACCCTAGCGGGGAGTCGCGCAGAGCCAAAACGAGATTTCACATTCGGCAGACTCGAAAGAAGAGTGAGGGATTTCACAAGCACGAGAATTCCAGGATAACCCAGCATCCTTTCTTGCAGTAAAACGGAGAGAAGAATACGTGGAGTGGTGACGTGACAGGGCTTCTTCCACGCCGTCGGAACTTCGTCAAGCTTTCTGTTTTTTCCTTTTATTTTAGTATTTAGATCATGGGTCATTCTGTTACTATCTGTTTTGTGTTTCCCTCGTCAGTCATGAAATGATTTTCCTATGGCTGCACGAGGATGAATTCTTAAGTGTTAAATGAACCTGGTTGCAAGTTCTTAATTTAATAGATTCGTTTTGCTTATCAGTGAATTAATTACTAGTCGATTAGCGGAAGCTAATGGCTAGATTTGTGGCCTTGGCTTCTGCGGCAGGAGTCGAGGTTAGACCTCGAGAAAGCTTGATGTTTGCTAGGCGGCCGGTGCAAGGCTTGACCTATTATTGTAGGCTTCGGGATTGGGTCTACCTCTCATAACCATGACACCATTTGTGTGTAATGCGAGATCTAACTAGAAAGTTGCCATAGGAATATGGAAGGAGTATAGTTGGTATCATATGTATCGGACGCGGAAGCTTCGATAGATTATAGTGGTAGGTTAATAGAATAGCGTTGTAGTTAGTAGCTATCTTTGTAGCATTACGGAAGGCTGTGCGGTATGGATGCTATAGCAATGGGTAGAGCAATTTGGGGGATTGATGCACTTAAGGGTGATTCCGAGTTCAGCCTAACTTCTTGCGATATCTTCTTAAAACTACAACACTCTGTTTATTTACATTATTAGCTTAAATACAAAAACCTCTCAAACCAATCATATTTACTTTACATTCACGCAACTATCATAGCAATCGAGCGTCACTTTTTGGTATCTCAGTCTCTGTGGGACGATACTCTACTTACACTTTATTACTTGTTCGACTGGTTCACTAGCCATCAAGGAAATCGACCAAGTTTTTGGCGCCGTTGCCGAGGACTGCTGATACCCTTAGTGACGACGCCCTTTTGCTTAATAGTTGTGATTTTCCTAATAAAAAGCTCACTTTTTCTCTGTTCTTGATTTTCGGAGTACATTACGTAGTGCATGCGCAACTCGCCTTGACCAACCTAGAGCCTTACGATCCGAAATAGAACGCACCTACAAGCAAAGGCGCAGGAAGGAGAAGCGAATAAGTCAACCTTTTGACTCAGCAAGCATGGCAGATATGCCTGTCAACCACGAGGAGAATCAACGAGAGCAGATAGTAATTGTTTGTTATGATTAGTTTTGATGATGTCTTATTTAGATGCCATTATCAAGAGCAAAAAGTTTGTATCATATACATTGACTAACTACCTTGTTTAATATAGATTACTCCAAGTTGAATCATGAAGAATAATCCAGAATGAAGAACTTACACAATATAATGGAAACATCAACATTCAAGTTCTTGTGATACTGGAAGTCTCTTTGATCAAGCGGAAGTTGAAATAGCTTGCTATTCGGAGCATCAGCATGAATAGTGATTTTTGAGATGAATAGTGGCGTCTACATAAACAATGATATACGTATACATGAATAGTCGTATATATGAAGAATACCGTATATGTGAATAGTGTCATACGGATGAACAGTGCCACATGTGTACAGTGAATTCCAGTTACTCTCGACATTACTCGAGTAAGAAAAATGTGGAACGCGAGTAAGCTCTTGTTCATCATACTCTGTTTGCCTATGTTCTGCGTTTTTCATGGGCGATGTTCGGTGTTTCGATGATATCTCCCAAACCAGAGATCAGATCGAGGTAAAACCAGTGGCATATGAAACTAGACTCCCAATGCGTCATTGTGACATAAAATGCAAGTCCAAAGCAGTTCATATGAAGGAGCTGTGAATTTTTGAAGATGACAGTGAAATCAACGTCACACAGCAGACCAAGCTTTGGTAATTTGAGTGTATCTCACAAACGATAAATCCAAATGAGCTGAAACCAGTGCCATTTGAAACTAGACTCAAATCCCTTTTCAAAAACATCAAGATCATGAAAAAAAAAGATCAATTGAAGGAGATATGATGTTTTGAAGTTGATAGTCTGTTCAGGATGTTGCAAAAACGCTGATTAAGAAGAACCTCCATTCATTTGATGATAACGGACGAAATACAACTAGTTTGGAGCTGATTCTTTTTGCATTGGAAAGAAGAATTAAAGAGCTTTCTGAGGATGGGTAATTTGGAATTAATCATCCTCTTTCAAGAAACCATCCAAAAATTACTTTCGAGGTTACTCAAGTAATACACTTTCGCCGCAAGTAATGTCATTTTACTTGCTTTCAAAGAACCGTTTCAATATTACTTTGAAGCTTACTCAAGTAACAAATATATGCTTCGCAAGTAATTTTGTTTTACACCATTTGAGACTTCTACTTCTTGGTTATTTTCGATATTACTCAAGTAACAAATGTTGTTACTCAAGTAATATCTTTCCAGTGGGATTTTATTTGAAGCTATTCAACATTACTTTTGGACATTACTCAAGTAATATTTTCTGGCTCCGCAAGTAATTCTGGGGAAAGCCTCTGGAGGATTCTATTCCTTAAAGAAATAAGATATTACTCAACCGAAAAGCAAGATTTGTGTCGAAGCATTTATTGCGGCTGAAAAAGCGAGAACACGCAAATGGGATTGAAGCGTGTAGCGGTTGAAGACATTCAATTTGTTATTCGACTACCTTCTACACAAGTAGGTGAACGCATTTAAAGAAGGCACGGATGTTTAAATTATTTCAACGGATATATATGAAGATTCAATGAAGCTGAGTAGGAGCGAAAGCGAAGCGAAGCACTTGATGGAATGAGATAAACGACAACGAAGCGAAGCACTTGATGGAATGAGATAAACGACAAAACATTCAAATTCATCAACGAATACGCAAACATAATTAAAGCGTGCTTGATCGAAGACAGTTTATTTTCTGACCCATCTTCTGTACAAGTAGGCGAATGCATTTAATGAAGGCGCGGACATTTAAATCTCTCAACGGACATATTCAAATACTCAAACGGACAGATTCAAATCCTTCAACGGTCTTCAAACTTCAACTTGTATAAATACCCGAAGGATTGAATTCATCAAGGCGAGAACACGAGACACGAGCTTACATCTTCAATATGTCAATACTCTGATATTCACTTACTCTCTGTTCTTAATGCTTACATAGTTTACCGTAGAGAGTGAGATGATAGATTATGTACTTCAATGATTATTATTCATCTACTCTGTGAGAGAGTCTAAACACATATTTGATTATCTGCTTAGTGATCAAATCTCAAGGTTGTGGAACCTTTGAGTATGGGTGTACAATTACAACTTGTAAGGGGGAGTGAGTCCTAGGGAGAAAGGATCATCTGAGTGCAGTCGGTAATTGTATTACGCGTAAGAGGATATCTACGAAAGAGATTGTAAAGGCTGCACAAGTGCGCGGCTAAACTTGTGAGGTTGTAAAGGCTTTTCTCTTGTGCCGGTTAAACAAGGAGATAGTGGATTGAAAATCTCAAGTGGAGCTTGGGGACTGGACGTAGGTCATCGTGGATTGGACCGAACCGGGATAAATCACGGTTTGCATATTCTCTTCCCTAAACTCTTATAATTCCGGTATATATGTTTGAATGGTGACTATTGCTTTATAAATTATTATTTTCATTTAAACTACCTTCAGTAAGTTGCGAAAAGATTTTCAAAGTTCCTAAAATTTTATCAGACACCCAATTCACCCCCCCTCTTAGGTGATAGCCAGGTCTTACATTTGGTATCAAAGCGGGGCTCTTTTTTAAAGGACTTAACCGTCTCAAGAGTTACAATGGCTAATTTTGGGTGTTGCTTGCTTTCTGAAGGTTTCGATTATACTGTTCCACCATTTTTAAAAGATAATGATTTTTGGTTTTGGAAAGCTAGAATGACTAGTTTTATCAAAGCAACTGATTTTGATATGTGGGATGTTTTTACAAATGTTTTTGATTTCAAACCGAGAAAGGATTGGACGAGAAAAAGAAAAAGAAAATATTTTCGTTGAACATTAGAGCAATGAAAATTTTGTACGTGCTTTAACCTGTAGAAAATGATTATGAGAAAATCAAATGTTGCTCTAGTGCTAAAGATATTTGGGATACTCTTGATTTTATTTATGCTTCTAACAATTGTGTTGAAGTTGAAAGTGTTGACAGTTCATCAGAAATTTCAAACTGCACATATATGAGTGATGAACAAATGGAAGAAGGCGAAATTAGAGAATGTTTTCATGATCCAGTCAACACAAAAAAGAAGAGAAAGATTACTCCCAAGATGAGCTCACGGACGATTGTGATCAATTATTATCTGGAGCTCAAGATACACATAAGGTAAACGATTCCAATTCTTCTTGTGTAGATAAGAAAAATGATTTTGAGCAATTGCATAAAATTGTTTTTCAACCAATCATTGATTCTAAAAGCAAAAATGTTTTCAAAAATAATCTTTGGAAAGTTTATTGGGAAGAAAGAATATTCAAATGAGATTTATTTGAATTTTCACTCTGACGCCACACAATACTTGCATAAAATCTCATAATGCACATCATCATATAATTTGCAATTATTGTGGTAAGTCTGGTCATATTTCTCACACATGTTATATTAGGAGAAATTCTAATGTGAGAAATAAATTTATTTGGGTTCGAAAGGACAAGCAAAGTCCAATGCTAACGATCAAGGACCCAAGTATAAGTGGGTACCAAAATGTCCATCTAGTACTTTATGTGTGCGGGATGATTTGAATATCAATGGACATCAAGGTACGAGAAAGAGAAAGAAGAAGCCAAAAGTTTCTCATGAGCCTAAAAGGAGACTCACATCTAATAGGAGAACTCTTGGAGCACCCATTGCTAAATTACAAAGTCAAATCATAAGAAGCAATGGACACCCGCAAGAAGAATACATTACGCCTCAAGAATGGACTATCATAGAGTACCATTCAATTATCGAGGAGAACATGAAGAGGAAAATCTCTCAAGTATCAAACCGAAGACTATTAAAGTCTACATTCTCGAGAGAGTTTTGCGGATACCCACGAGAAAACATATGAAGAACCAATGCGTAAGCAAAGCAATCCTCAAGTACCTAAGGCAACGATATATGGTAAAACCTCTACACCATTATGAAACATATATTGAGGTTTTATAATTTGTAACCTTAGGAATGAGCATTGCAAATTATTTTAAAATTGGGTATTCACATCCTGATTTATTTTTCAAAGAGATTGCAATGTTCAAGAACTTAATTCTTTATGCATACATGTTGATTTGAAAAGAAAGTATTTCTTTTATGCATAAAGTCATGTTTAATTCATTGAGGTAAATTATCTTGATCTGGTTATACTCTTGGAGCATGTGAATTTTATTCCTACAAGCTAACAATGATTAGATCCAAGTAAGGTTGGATACCAGGAAAGAAAAAGATTTATATGGTTTTGTAGGATGAGAAAAAGCTTTTCAAGAATGCAACATAGAGAAATGATTCAAGTCTTGAGAAAGCTAAACAAGCTATGCTTGATGTTGATGGTGAACGTCAGAAGAGAAGTTATCTACATCAATCCATCTCAACCAAGCAAGCTTCTACAAGGACAAGAGGAATTACGGTGATATCTATTTCTTACCCCATACTATAATTACATATTCTTTTTGGGTAATGAATACTTGTCCATCATTGCATTTCATTAGCAATCAATTTTTTCAAAATGTTTTCAGATTGCTAAATGGACCGTAAATAAATTTATGCATAACCTTATGAGTTTATGTTTTATGAAATGCACAATTCTAATTTTTTTTTAACGTCTATTCACTCTGTTTTGTGAAAATGCATACAAATGTTTTGAAAAATATCCATACTTTGATTGCATTTAAATGATGTTTCAAAGCTGGAAGTTAATATGGTATCTTGAATGTTGGATATGCTTCAAATTTTTCAGTTGAGTTTTCCTTATCTTTCTCATATTGATCTTTGAAATTCAATGTTATTGCTTGAACTCTTTAGTTTCATTCTCTAACTAGTTGGACCTCATGTCTAACAAGTTAATCATATATGAGTTTCAAGCTTATCTCAAGAAAAGAATTCAATTTGTGAAAGTCCTATGCTTATTGGATAAACTCTTATTGGTCAAGTTACTCAAATATACATTTATCTTCATTCATTTCGAGTAACTATATTCAAATTCTTGCCTTGAATATCCATACATTTCAAGACTCTTTTCTAAGAGGCAAGATTATCACTTGAACAATAGCAAAGTCATTGTGCTCATATTTGTTGTGCTAAGCATATTTTGATAATGCTCTACCTTCATGACTTTTGAGAAAATCCATTTTACCCGAGTAATTTAATAATTACTTGCAAGTAATATCGAAGGAAAGTGTTAAAGCTAAGGCTACTCAAGTAACGTATCTTACTACCCGAGTAATATTGTACTTCAATATGGTTGATTAATTATCTCGAATCATATTACTCGGCGACTTTCGTAGTTTGTGGCGGTAATCCTTTCTCTTCTCATACTTTACTTTCAAACTGCCCGAGTAACAAACTATTGTTGTGCTTATTGATTGCTTTGTCTGCATTGATTTAAAAGTCAACTTTCCATCATTTATTTAATCAATACCGTGGGCCACATTTTTTTTAATTAATTGTTACTTCTTTCTACTATTTCCTTTTGCAATAAATCAATTCATTCCCTGTATACGTCATTTCATTTCAAAAGCATTGGTTTCTTTAATTATTTTTTTTCAGAGTTTACGTGTGCTTTTCTTCATTTGCAATATTCATTTGTGCGTTGTACACATCTACGAGCAATTTTGTGGGTATGAGAAAAAAAAGGAGTGAAAAAGTGCTCATGAATAGTATCAGGGTCACGATTCTACATATCTCATATTTAATAGCCACCACTTTTCAAAATTCACTTTGGATTCTTCCGTAGCCTTATTCTTTCATCCAAACTATTCTAAGCTTGATTTTTCTTCATTTATCTATTTTAATATATACAATTCATGTTTCTTTTTGGATATAATATATATTTTTGGTTGCGTCTTCATCTCTTCTACTTGTCTGAGCAAAAACAAAAACAAAATCTCTTCTACTTGACAATAAAAGATATGCAGCGTCTTTCACATTATGTGCACCCATTAAAATAATCCAACATATTCAAAAATCAATCAATGATTTCATTGTGCAGCATCTATTATTCATATTTTATTGTGTTTTTATGCGGTTTGGTGTGGCATCTTTTCAGCGATTTTTTTTTTAAAAAATAATTATCCGATCTTTTCAGCAATTGTTTTTGGTGGGTTTAATTGTTTAGTGTCATCTATTCATAGTCTTACCTCCTTTGCGATTGTTCCAAAAAAACTTGTACGGGAGAGCTTCACATTCACATGTGTTTGATATCTTAAAATCTCATCTCCTTTATTTGAAGAAAACCCTTTTAAACATACTCATCTACATTTACTATGTTTTATTAGTTTTGATGATGAGTTGATATCATATTTTCCTTTCATTATCTTAATTTGAAAATATTATATAGAGAGGAATATTTTGATATCTGATTGCACTAATAATTCTCTCTTGCAAGAAAGGTTTACAATTATCGCGGGAGAATTCGGTTTGTGCAAAAATCTTCCTTAATGCTCTACAAGGAGAAACTATTAAATTGAGGGAAGATGTTTTGACGCTTAATCATATTGAAGGCTGAGATATGCTCTACAAAGCCACGAGGATTCAACTGCAGTGCAAACAGAAAGCAAATGGACTTCATCGATCATTCATCATTTGCAAAATCTACATGAGCATTTCTAATTTCTATCTTTTTATATTCTGTAGAAATTCTGCACATGTTTGATTTCAATTTGCTTCAATCATGAAAGTTTTAAGTTTCTTGAAAAACCTCTCCAAATTGTTTTTCAGACATATTTTTATGAAAACTCTTTTCTACTTACATCATACCAAATTCTTTCAAAACGGGAGAAAATTGTTTTCTTGACAAATGATTTAGGAGAGATAATCATTTCGAACTTATTTTCATATTTTCTTCTTCACAAGTTTACCTTCCTTATTTCAACTTTTTGCTAATGACAAATAAGGGGGAGAGAATGGCAAGAAAAATATGTTGCATTTAATATATCTTCATATTTATACATATTTTTCTTAAGGTATTTGCCATCATCAAAAAGGGGGAGAATGTTGGTTATGATTAGTTTTGATGATGTCTTATATAGATGCCATTATCAAGAGCAAAAAGTTTGTATCATATACATTGACTAACTACCTTGTTTAATATAGATTAGTCCAAGTTGAATCATGAAGAATAATCCAGAATGAAGAACTTACACAATATAATGGAAATATCAACATTCAAGTGTTTGTGATACTGGAAGTCTCTTTGATCAAGCGGAAGTTGAAATAGCTTGCTATTTGACATCAGCATGAATAGTGATTTTGAGATGAATAGTGGCGTATACATAAACAATGATATACGTATACATGAATAGTCGTATATATAAAGAATACCGTATATGTGAATAGTGTCATACGGATGAACAGTGCCACATGTGTACAGTGAATTCCAGTTACTCTCGACATTACTCGAGTAAGAAAAATGTGGAACGCGAGTAAGCTACTGTTCATCATACTCTGTTTGCCTATGTTCTGCGTTTTTCATGGGCGATGTTCAGTGTTTCGATGATATCTCCCAAACCAGAGATCAGATCGAGGTAAAACCAGTGGCATATGAAACTAGACTCCCAATGCGTCATTGTGACATAAAATGCAAGTCCAAAGCAGTTCATATGAAGGAGCTGTGAATTTTTGAAGATGACAGTGAAATCAACGTCACACAGCAGACCAAGCTTTGGTAATTTGAGTGTATCTCACAAACGATAAATCCAAATGAGCTGAAACCAGTGCCATTTGAAACTAGACTCAAATCCCTTTTCAAAAACATCAAGATCATGAAAAAAAAAGATCAATTGAAGGAGATATGATGTTTTGAAGTTGATAGTCTGTTCAGGATGTTGCAAAAACGCTGATTAAGAAGAACCTCCATTCATTTGATGATAACGGACGAAATACAACTAGTTTGGAGCTGATTCTTTTTGCATTGGAAAGAAGAATTAAAGAGCTTTCTGAGGATGGGTAATTTGGAATTAATCATCCTCTTTCAAGAAACCATCCAAAAATTACTTTCCGAGGTTACTCAAGTAATACACTTTCGCGCAAGTAATGTCATTTTACTTGCTTTCAAAGAACCGTTTCAATATTACTTTCGAAGCTTACTCAAGTAACAAATATATGCTTCGCAAGTAATTTTGTTTTACACCACTGAGACTTCTACTTCTTGGTTATTTTCGATATTACTCAAGTAACAAATGTTGTTACTCAAGTAATATCTTTCCAGTGAGATTTTATTTGAAGCTATTCAACATTACTTTTGGACATTACTCAAGTAATATTTTCTGGCTCATAAGTAATTCTGGGGAAAGCCTCACGGAGGATTCTATTCCTTAAAGAAATAAGATATTACTCAACCGAAAAGCAAGATTTGTGTCGAAGCATTTATTGCGCTGAAAAAGCAGAACACGCAAATGGGATTGAAGCGTGTAGCAGTTGAAGACATTCCAGCTGTTATTCTGACTCACCTTCTACACAAGTAGGTGAACGCATTTAAAGAAGGCACGGATGTTTAAATTATTTCAACGGATATATATGAAGATTCAATGAAGCTGAGTAGGAAGCGAAACTGAAGCGAAGCACTTGATGGAATGAGATAAACGACACTGAAGCGAAGCACTTGATGGAATGAGATAAACGACAAAACATTCAAATTCATCAACAGATACGCAAACATAATTAAAGCGTGTAGCAGTCGAAGACAGTTTATTTTCTGACCCATCTTCTGTACAAGTAGGCGAATGCATTTAATGAAGGCGCGGACATTTAAATCTCTCAACGGACATATTCAAATACTCAAACGGACAGATTCAAATCCTTCAACGGTCTTCAAACTTCAACTTGTATAAATACCGAAGGATTGAATTCATCAAGGCAGAACAACAGAGACACGAGCTTACATCTTCAATATGTCAATACTCTGATATTCACTTACTCTCTGTTCTTAATGCTTACATAGTTTACCGTAGAGAGTGAGATGATAGATTATGTACTTCAGTGATTATTATTCATCTACTCTGTGAGAGAGTCTAAACACATATTTGATTATCTGCTTAGTGATCAAATCTCAAGGTTGTGGAACCTTTGAGTATGGGTGTACAATTACAACTTGTAAAGGGGAGTGAGTCCTAGGGAGAAAGGATCATCCCGAGTACAGTCGGTAATTGTATTCTGCGTAGAGGATATCTACGAAAGAGATTGTAAAGTGCACAAGTGCCCGGCTAAACTTGTGAGGTTGTAAAGGCTTTTCTCTTGTGCCGGTTAAACAAGGAGATAGTGGATTGAAAATCTCAAGTGGAGCTTGGGGACTGGACGTAGGTCATCGTGGATTGGACCGAACCAGGATAAATCACAGTTTGCATATTCTCTTCCCTAAACTCTTATAATTCCAGTATATATGTTTGAATGTGACTATTGCTTTATAAATTATTATTTTCATTTAAACTACCTTGATAAGTTGCGAAAAGATTTTCAAAGTTCCTAAAATTTTATCAGACACCCAATTCACCCCCCTCTTGGGTGATAGCCAGGTCTTACAGTAATAAACGGGGATAACCAGGTCCCTCCACCTCTAAACCCAGATGTGTACAAAGCCATCATGGAATTTGGAATTCCATATCTAAACAAGATGAGTTCGGCCATCACACCGCCAACCTTCAATGCGGGACACTTTGAAATCAAAGGTGTCATGATTGAATCTTGAATGCGGCCGGAAAATTTAGAGGACTTCCATCCGAAGATCCGCACCTGCACCTCAAGACCTTCATGGAGGTATGTGATTCTTTTGTCATCCCAGGAATCCCACCCGACGCCGTCTGGATTAAATTATTCCCATTTTCACTAAGGGACAAGGCTCGGACGTGGCTTAACAACCTACCTGCTAATTCCATCACCACATGGAATGATCTGGGGAGTAAGTTCTAGCTCAAATTTTTTCTACCTACTAAGAACGCTCAACTCAGAGGGGACATCACCAATTTCCAACAAAAATTTGGTAACTCTACCTATGAAGCCTGTGACAGATTTAAAGACCTCCTCAGAAGACGCCCACAGCACGGACTGTGCGAATGGGTCCAGTTAGAAACATTTTACAAAGGTCTCGATGGACAAACACGATCAATTGTAGACGCCTCTTCTGGAGGATCCATCCTAATGAAGTCTTATGAAGAGGCTCACAACCTATTGGAGCGCATGGCCATGAACAGTCATCAGTGGCAAGCAGACAGAGTTACATCCTCCCGAACCATTGCAGGAATACATGAACTCAATGCTATGACTGCTCTCACAGCTCAAGTATCATCTCTGACCAATATGGTGAAAGGACTGACCCTTCCATCAAGCAACACATCGCTGCAACCATCTCAGGTAGCTTGTGTGTGCGTGCGAAGAGCACTCTTACTCTCGGTGCTCCGCCAACCCGAATCGTAAACTTCATCAACAACTTTAACAGGGGCATTAACACCAACAATCCGTACTCAATTACATACAACCCGGGATGGAGGCATCATCCCAATTTCTCATGGAATTCTCAAGGTCCACAAGCAGCGGGACAATCATCAGGCCCACAATACTCAAACCGAATATCAAACCCACTGGGTTTACCCAAACCAACGACGACACGGGACGGTGAGTCAAACCCGCAAAGACTCTATGTTGACCCCGCCACGAAGGAATATATGGCAAAAAACGATGCAATCATTCAGAATCAGCAAGTAATCCTGAGAAATCTTGAAAATCAAGTAGGACAACTAGCTATTGCCCTTAACAACAGACCCTCAGGATCCCTGCCCAGTGACACTAAAGTCCCGGGATCCAAGGAAGAGGAAGTCAAGCCGATAGAGCTCGAAGTGGTAAAAGCTTAGAACCCAAGAAAGTAACCAAGCAACCTATGGTTGTCACTGATCTGAAATATGAGAAATTTAAGGAAGGGCAAGGAAGTACTGAACAACTTCTTGAAGACGAGCAGAGTCAACCAAGACTGTCACAACTGGAATAGGATCTCAGCACTGCAACATTGCCTCCACGTGCAGTACTGGATGATCACGTGCAATACCCAACAATGAATGCTAACACATCATCATCAAAGTATAATCGTGATCTCGGGCCTTCAAAGATGCTAAAGCAACCCTAACCTTTCCCACAAAGGCTACAGAAGCAAGGCTAAGAGAAACCATTTAAGAAATTTCTCGACATGCTACGACAATTGCACATTAATATTCCTGCGGGTGGAAGCTCGGAGCAAATGCCCGGCTACGTGAAATTTATGAAGGAAATTTGTCTAAAAGAGACGATTTGGAAGAGTTTGAGATAGTAGCATTGACCCGGGGCTGCGAGTGCCATGCTAACAAATCGGCTACCTCTGAAATTAAAAGATCCTGGTAGCTTCACAATCCCCTATGCAATCGGACCTCAATATTCAGGGAAAGCTCTGTGTGATTTGGGAGCTAGCATAAATCTCATGCCCATGTCTATTTTCAAACAATTGGCAGTTAGGGAGGCCAGGCCCACAACAGTTACATTGCAACTGGCTGATCGCTCCATAGTTCTACCTGAAGGAAAGATCGAAGATGTTCTAGTAAAGGTGGATAAGTTCATCTTCCCTGTGGATTTCATTATCCTAGACTTTGAAGCAGATCGCGATGTCCCAATTCTTCTGGGAAGACCTTTCATGGTAACTGGGCGTACGTTGATTGATGTGGAAAGAGGAGAACTTACTATGCGTGTAAATGATGATCAGGTCACCTTCTCAATCCTTAAGACTGCGAGATTCGAAGACCCAGCTGAGAAGTAATTGACCCCTGAAGATGATGGAAAAGGCAGTAGAGAAGCGATCAGCCGTCCAACACTACCGCAACATTAAATTGCTATAGCAAAGTCCGACTGAAGACTTTAAAGCAAGTGCTATTGGGAGCCAGCCCAATTTCGTGGTTCTTTAGCATCACAGCAAGAGAGAACGAGTCTAGTAGGGTCCATGCTACGGCATGCTGCAAGGCATTATGGCCCCAGAACGGCAATACGGGAAAAGCCCACTGAACGCTAGTCAAGTACGCCCCTCATCTCTAAAACAAACATTGTGTGCATGCGTTTGATTTAGTAGGCCACTCTTATGGGTCCACTACGTGCCAACTAAGTTTAACTCATGGTCAAAAGAGTCGTAACGGTTCACATTCAAAATTCTACCTCTATCTTGTCTATTCTCTTCTTCCTCTCCTCCCGCGTCCTTTCACATTTCCACCGACCTTCTTCCATTCCTCACTCACAGACCCACCATGGTCCAAGTCAAGTGTACAGCACGACGTGGCCGGATGCCCCCACCGGCCTACGCTCGTCAACCGCCCGTTCGCACCCCACCCCAAGCGCCGCCACCACCTGTTGTCATTGAGGTCTCATCTCCCTCCTCTTCATCTACGGAGCCCTCCTCGGTGTCAGGCATGACAAACTCCTCTGATCACTCCTACATACTCACCCACGCCCCCCTTTACTAGCGCTCGAGAACAAAAGAGAAGTCTCCGCACAAATTTCCGCGTCGCCTTCGTCGGTTACGTACAGAGCTTAAAACACTTCGGCGTGACTCTTGGACGTACCTAGAAGCTCACCGTCGTCATCTTCCGGCAGCTGTCTCTCTCTCTCTCTCACTCGGCAATTCCAATGGTTAATACCCTGGACTACTCATCTGCCGAGGAGGATACGGCCAGTAATGGCCCAGCACCGCCCGCCCCTCCTGCCCCTTAATCTTATTTTTGCTGTTTTATTCTAGTTGTTTATTTGATTTTCTGACAATCTGCGAATGCCCTAGGCATTTGCCCCAGGGTAATTTTATAAATGATGCTGGGATTAATTTGCTTCTCTTGCTCTTTATTTTCCACCCGCCCCCTTGTTGCGCACCATATTTCTGATTATCGCTCTATTGCTGCTGCTGCAATGGGGGCATTGCATCATTCAGGTTTGGGGGAGGGATTAGTTATGTGATATAATCTGCTATCTGCTATTTTCGTGTGTGTGATCCTAATTACTCTGCATGTAGTTTTTGCACAAACTGAAAAAAAAATTCAAATTGCATGATAAAGCATGAACAAAATTTTGTAGCAATAGAAGGAATGTCTGTATAACGGAGCATAGCATGATTGCCTAAGGAAACTGAACCTTTAGGCTTGGGAAATTGACGGTGCTAGCTAATCGATCGATGCGGGGTAAAGTGGCGTGAGGAAGTTTAAAGGGAAGAACCCCCAATGGAAGGATTGAGTTGAGCTTAATGGTTATATTCTAAAGTGTGCATGTCTGCTAGCCCATGTTTGATCCTTGATTTGTCTTAGTTCTTTGATAAACTATCTGGCATCTGAGTTTGAAGTTCGTAGGATAAAGGCATTCATGTCATACCCTTCAATCCCATACACAACCCATTTATTATCATCTCCATATTGCTACCCCATTGAGCCACACGAGTGTGCTATAGCAGAACAAGATAGACAGAAAAACTATAAGAAAACTGTGGAAAATGCTAGGGCAGAATGCTCCCATGAAATGCTGCAAAAAGAGTTGTTGTTTTGCTTTTAAAAAAAAGACCTAGAATAAAGAGCAGCAAGAAATACAAAGTTCAAGGAGGAGCACTCGGCTGAAGCCAAGATATTTGTCTACCTAATCTGCTATAGCATTCACCAATATTTCTCATCTCAAACTCCTATCCATCCTCACCATTGTAACCCAAGAAGTCCTTTTGATGAACGAATACTCAGATGTTAGGAAGCAATCTTAGAACTTTGACAAGGTTATGAAACTTCTGGGCCTGTATGACAAGAGAGAAACTAAAATCCCCTGGGTAAGAGAGCGTAAACACTGGACTTGAGAGCCTCTTGAGGCTTCTTCATCTAAGCAATACCACACATTTTGAGCCGTTAGTATTGGGTAGTGGGATTGCCGAATGGGGGACGTTAACTGAAAGCAATTGTGTAAGCAAGGGTTATACAGACAAGAGTACTATGACTATGAGTTTTCGTTCGCTTCATCTTATTATGCCCAGGAGTGCAAAAAGCTAAGTGTAGGGGTATTTTAGTATGGTAAATAAAAGCTTAACTGCAAACAATCCAAGCAAAAAGGCATATATTCATGATATAGGAATGAAGGATAGAAATCATTTACATCCTAAACATGTGCTAAGAAAGGAGCAAGTTACATTGTTTTTAAGAAAGAACGTATAGCAAAGCTGATACTATGCTATAACATTCTGACAGCAACTTGAAGTGCAATAAAAGGCTTCACGAAAGCTATAGCAAAGTAAAGGACGCAATGCTATGCGGCATATTTTCTGACCTTTTTATCTAGATAATTTCAGGGATAATAATGAAGGTCGAGAACGACAGGTAGATTGATGACGTAATAAAATAGAAGATGCAGAGGATCAAAACTGAAAGATTTGAAGAATCCCGCAGGATCAGCAAAATCAATCTACTATAGTCAGAAGATGCGATGAATCTCGACAGATTTGGAAAGTCCAGCTTGCTGGAACTTGCGCCACAAAAAGGTCTGATTATAAAAGGAAACAGCAAGTCAACCCTAGCGGCGAGTCGCACAGAGCCAAAACGAGATTTCACATTCGGCAGACTCGAAAGAAGAGTGAGGGATTTCACAAGCACGAGAATTCCAGGTTAACCCAGCATCCTTCCTTGCAGTAAGACGGAGAGAAGAAGACGTGGAGTGGTGACGTGACAGGGCTTCTTCCACGCCGTCGGAACTTCGTCAAGCTTTTTGTTTTTTCCTTTTATTTTAGTATTTAGATCATGGGTCATTCTGTTACTATCTGTTTTGTGTTTCCCTCGTCAGTCATGAAATGATTTTCCTATGGTTGCACGAGGATGAATTCTTAAGTGTTAAATGAACCCGGTTGCAAGTTCTTAATTTAATAGATTCGGTTTGCTTATCAGTGAATTAATTACTAGTCGATTAGCGGAAGCTAAGGGCTAGATTTGTGGCCTTGGCTTACTGGCAAGGAGTCGAGGTTAGACCTCTGAGAAACAGTGTTTGCTAGGCAGCCGGTGCAAGGCTTGACCTATTATTGTAGGCTTCAGGATTGGGTCTACCTCTAATAACCATGACGCCCTGTGTGTAATGCAGATCTAACTAGAAAGTTTCCATAGGAATATGGAAGGAGTATAGTTGGTATCATATGTATGGGACGCAAAAGCTTCGATAGATTATAGTGGTGGGTTAACCGAAAAGCGTTGTAGTTAGTAGCTATGTTGTAGCATTACGGAAGCTGTGCAGTATGGATGCTATAGCAATGGGTAGAGAAACTGGGGGATTGATGCACTTAAGGGTGATTCTGAGTTCAGCCTAACTTCTTACTGATATCTTCTTAAAACTACAATACTCTGTTTATTTCTGTTATTAGCTTAAATACAAAAACCTCTCAAACCAATCATATTTACTTTCTGTTCACGCAACTATCATAGCTATCAAGCGTCACTTTTTGGTATCTCAGTCTCTGTGGAATGATACTCTACTTACACTTTATTACTTGTTCGACTGGTTCACTTGCCATCAAGGAAATCGACCAACAATTATGCAAGTGGTATTCCATCCATGAGTGTGTGTACTGTTTGGATCGCTAATGTATTAGAAGTTTATTTTCTTAAGAGATCTTCCTTGAAGTTCACGATGCAAAGTTTATGTTGATATTCCCCCACCGATCCATTGAATCTTGTTTTACATAGTAGTTTCAATTTTTGGAAGGCGCAGAGATCATCCTGGAGTTCAGAAAATTCCAGTTGCATTTAGGGCATATCATCAGTAAGTGAAGAAATGCTGCATTTAGTTTAATTTAATGAAGTGGTTGACGTCTTGTGCTTAATGATGTATTGATTAACTGACATAGCTTTTGTTTTTGCTTCTATTACAGCCATTGTACTCTGATTTTTCTTTTCAATGAGTTTTCTTGTTGGGGAAAAAAAAGAACAAGCGAGAAGAACAATGGTTTCATTCCAGAATAAACTAGGCTTTTAACTTCTTTTCTTGCATTTTTCATTTTTCTGCTTCATCCATTATTCATCTAAGTCTTATTTTCTATAGAGAAAAGCATAGGCTTTTCCCTCTGAATTCAAATATATAAACATGTTAATTCACTTTGGGTGCATATTGTTTACTTATAGCGGGTTTAGGCCATGTGAACAGAAAGATCAACACAATATTTGTCGCTTTCCTATAATTAATTGACAACTTGTGTCACATCTTTTTATTAGCGAATCATTTTGGGGGTCAAGCTCACCATGAAGCCTATTGATATTCTCTTTCACTTCCTCAAACTTTAGTTAAAGAACTTTCTTTTCCTTTTCAACATTTTAATGGCCTCACAACAACTTGTTGATGGTTCTGACCTTCAGGAATATGGTCAAAAAGATGCATATTCTTTTACTACAACAAAGGTAGTAGTACTTAGCCTTGAGGTAAAGATGGTTTTGACCCAGGTACCAAGCCATCAACCATAATGCTGGAATTCTCAATACCTGAGACTTCTTGGAAAGTGATCATAGATTCTGATAATCTATTCCCATTCAAAACTTCCAAAGCCAGAATTTTCAGGTCAATTATATATTCTGAATGTATATTTACATATGCACATCTCATATACTATATTCTAGATAAGGAAACTTGAGTTAATCGCTGAGATACTGGGACAAGATGAAGCTGACTCCTTCCTTTGACACACACATTATTTCCAACAAGTATTTCCAAAAGAGATCCTTGTGCCAAGTTTGAGGAACTTTATGTGTTGTATATATTTAATGACATTATACTTTGTTTTTGTAAGTTTCATAATGAAATTTAGATCCCTTTAAGTGTGCATGTTTAGAATTAACTTAAAGTATTATATCATGTGTTTATATCAAATTATTATAAATATTTGATTGATGACAAAATGAAGAATTTCGGTAAACAATTTATGTGGCTCAAAGCATTAATTCATTACTTTAACTACTCTTATTACATATGTTACACTCAAACTAAATGCTTTAACACGTATACGTAGTCCATTATACTTCTATTTTTCATTACTTCAAAGCTTATCCAGAGACGCAGATTCCATTTCACATGCTTAAAATGCAGCATCAGCCAGAAAGTCCTTTTTTGTGATAGGAGATTCTCTGATTTTCTGGAGCTGTTCTTTGTGTGACTTGTGTGCATTAATTTTTTTCTCCCAAAAATACTTTGGTGAAAGTGTGTGTGATACATCTGTATATGATGATTTTCTTTGTTGGTTGTGGGTCAATGTTTGGATGAATTATGTATATTGTGTTGTGAATACTCATTACTTATAAAATTTTCAAGTTTGATGCTTGGGGAGAGTATGTAGGATTGGATTTTTGAATTTGGACCTTTATATATCAGGGCAGCATCTTGTTTTAGTTTGTTTTTAATTTCAAATAATCAAAATGAAAAGTAATTACCAATATATATAGGTATATCACTTTTTTCAATCAAGCAATTGAAAAGCTTGTTTTCATAATAGATAGAGTACCATGAATTCTTTTGTAATAGAAACAAGCATAATGTGTTGCACGAGATAAATATAATTCAATAATTGTGAAAGGTGTGAAAAAAACTTTTGTAACCTTTCCCTAAAGTTAAAATCCTATAAAAAGATAATATAATAAAATATTTCAATAAATTACATCACCTAAAATTGAAGGATGTTGATATATAAAGATAATAATCAGCATTTAGGGACCTGATTGTAAGATGAACCCAGGGACCTAAGTGTAAACTAGATAAGTAGTAGGGTAATTAGTCATTAATCCATTAGTTAGGACTTGAGGGAAACTATAGTGTTATAAATAGCCTACTCTTCCCTTTTGTAACAAAGAGATCAATTTTGCCATGAGTGTGAATACATTGTGAGAGCCATAGTTAGCTCTCTCCTCTATCTCTTCCGGTCCCCTTTCTTGTGTCTCTCTACTCTTATTCTTGTGTCTTTCTACTCCTATTCTCTATTCTTGATCTAAAAGCATATAAGTTGTATCAGAGCATTCCTTCCTTGGCTGTCTCTTGTTGTAGATTCTGTTCTCATCACCTTCTGTTCTAATTCTGAAGAAACGAAGAAAAAGAAGGTTGTTCTGTTATGATCTTTTCTATTCTGTTTTGAGAAAAGAAAGAAAAAGAAAAAGAAATTATGTTCTCACCACTTTCTGTTTTGATTTGAGAAACAAAGAAAAAGAATTTGGTTATGTTTTGCTACCCATAGTTGTTGTTTCGTCAGTCTAAATTCAAGGCTGCTTGAGCAGCAAGAAGTTGTCAAGAAATTACAAGAAAGCATCAATCTTTGGAGATTTTGTACTGTCTTGCTCCATCTCTGTCTAAGGCCAAACACCTTGGGCAGCAGGGGAATTATCAAGAACTGCAAGAAAACTATCAGGATTCAAGGTGAATGATCCAGACTCGATCAGCATTGGCAAAAACCATGGAAGAACGCCTTGCTGCCATCGAAGAACAAATTAGGAACCTCAAGATTGATAAGAAACTGGAGAAGCATTCCAATGACTTACAAGATATGATACTTGCCTTAAGAACCGAAAGGAAAGCTATGGTTAACTTGACCAATAATGGGGGTCAGTGGTGTCATCGGCAGCTGGGCAATGTGAAGGAGTATAATGAAACTTTTGATGATGCTGTCATAAGATTCCAGCTCCATATGCCAGAAGAGGACCTTGTTGCAGAATATGTGAGAGGATTGAAAGAGGAACTCCGTGAACCAATCAAATTCTTTCAACCAAGAACCTTGGGTGGGGCTCGTGCTTACGCTCAAATGAAAGAATGGGATATGTAGCGGCGACCCAAGAAAACAAAGAAAGCAAGAAGGGACTTCGAGGTTCAAGAAGAAAGCCTTGTTGACCATCCAACTTCTGTCGAATATGAACCAGTAGAACAAGATGCTTCTTCTTGTCCAGAAAAGAATAAGACTCAAGAAGTGCACCTAGAGGCGTTAGAAATTTTCTTTGCTCAAGAAACAAATGAGATGATGTGTCTTCGAACCCCATCAGCGATGTTTCAGGTTATGTTTTGGCAAGTTTGGCGTTGGTTCCTCCACTTTCGTCAAGCAAGTCTCTGTTTTACACCCCAAAGTTCCACTATCGATGGATGGAAAGCTTGCAGTAAATGGGTCTTTGAGTTTTGACCTTGTTGAAGCTTCGGTGCTGTTACCAACTGCGTCTACTCCGTCGGCACTGGCTGTTTCCCTCCTCTTGCCGCTAAGTCCTCTTGCTTCTTCGTTGTCTTGGGTTTGGTTGCCATTCAAATGTCCTTTATGAGGTGATGTTTATGTGTGTGCTGCAAGAAGTACTGAACAGAGTGTGGATTGCACGTTGAAAGCGGAGCTAATCACCAAGAGGGGAGTGAATTGGGGATTTAAAAATTCTTTTCAAGGTGCTCTGAAACTTGAACACAAAACAGAGCAGAACAGAGTAAGGGAAGAAGAAGCAAGACACAGCAAGATTTATACTGGTTCGGTCTAACCTCTTGCCTACGTCCAGTCCCTAGACACTCTGGGATTTTCACTATCACTTAGAATCAGTTACACACTATGAACTCGAAGTTATCCTCTCAGTAGGATACACTCCCCCTTACAAGTTGTAAACTGATATTCCCAATCTCTAAGTCCCCTTGACTTGAGATTCTTGCAATAAATGATTTCAATAAATGAAACTATCTCTAAGAGTGGATAGTAATAAACACTGAGGTACAAATGTATCAAAAGATACTTTACAGTAGAAAACTGAATGAGTAGTTGGAAACTTGAATGATTTTCATTTTTCTGTAGATTGGTTGTTTAGAAGACTTGAATGCAACTCTATATATATGAAGAGATCATTAAATGACCGTTGGATTCTTCAATGTAACCGTTGGGAACATTGTTGTAGTTGTTAGGAACACTTTGGTCTCTTCTCTCTTTACTCTTCAGTTAATCCAGTTGCTCAAAGGATTAGGGTTGACTTCCTTTGAATTTAATCCGTTGGAAGAGCAGCTTCCTTATAGGGAAAGGAAACATTAATCCACTTGCAACATGTGTAGAATGATTGTCCAAAAGGATGCAAGTTTTCTTCACTTTTTGCTTTAAGCTAAATCTTCATTTAATATTCTCTAAACCATCTGAAACTCACTAACAAACTGATTAAACATAGTTAGAAATAGTAATGAGTGATGATAAGAAGTATTAAGATTAAACATAAAGATTTCACATATTCGAGCAATTTGATTTTCAAACTGGGCAACACAAACTCGAGTTTATTTATCCAAACTGGAGTTTGTAACTTTGCTTCAGAAGCTAAACTGGAGTTTTGAAACCTTAACTCGAGTTTGCTTCATCTAGAGAAGAATGTCGCGATTTGAACTTTGAATGCATGTTTCAAAAAGGAGCTAAACTCGAGTTCATTAGTGATTTTGGACTTTTATAATGAAAGATAAGTTTTAGTCCAAAAGCTCAAAACTGGAGTTTTCAACACTAGACTGGAGTTCTCAAAAACATAAAATAGAGCAAAGCTCTCTGCTTGGTCCAAACTCGAGTTAACAAATATAAACTCGAGTTTCCATAATCATTTGGAAAAATGGAAAACTCTCTGTATAGAGAAAACTGGAGTTTGCAAAGGTAAACTGGAGTTTTCAAAACTTCAGAAATATGTTATGCTCTTGTATGATCCAAACTTGAGTTTCCTCAAAAGAGAAAAACTTTGAAAACTTTACGCTAAATGCAAACCGTAGTTTTCTCAAGTTCGAGAATGGAGCATAGCTCTGTTTGTTACAAACTCGAGTTGACAATAGCAAACTCGAGTTTCCAACAAAGCTTGGAAAATATGAGAGCTCTTTGTTAAGCACAAATTGGAGTTTCCAAATGGAAACTGAAGTTTGGCTTAGTTCAAAAACTTTGATAGCTCTCTGTCTTGACCAAACTCGAGTTTCCAAGTACAAACTCGAGTTTCCAAATGGAGCATAGCTCTGTTTGTTATTTAGAGTGCTCTGTATGCCCTGGCGGAGTTTTGGCTTGGTTCATAAAAATGAGCTACTCTCTGTCAAGTCCAAACTCGAGTTTGGCATCCCAAACTCGAGTTTGCCTTTGTGATAAGTTTTTCAACTTACTAAGACAAACTTCAATCTTGAGTTTACAATTGTCAGTTATCATCAAAACACATAGAGAACTAACACACGTGGCAAGCTAAGGAGTGTTTGGAGCATGATTCTCTTTCCTTTCACTTCGGTGGGTTTGTGCAATGGACAGTTTTTCACTTTACAGCTGGCTAGCATTTTCTGGAAAGGGCAGAATTATTTGAAGGATCATGGCTTTGTGTTTCAAGAAAAGTTTTCAAAATGGTTACTGCCATGTATCCAATGGTTAATAACCAAAGTATTATTCTGCTACCAACTCCCTACCCTCTGTGTGAATCTGACATGGTTTAAGGGATGCCTCATAAAGATGCTTGTAGGGTCTAGTCTAATACAAGGGGTAATTTACTTGGTTAAGGAAAATGTTCAATGGATAATAGCTTGGAGTTTGCTTCATTCAGAAAAGGCAGCAAGTATCATCTATATTGCAAGTAAATGGTGGGGCCCTCGAAAGCTCACAACTTTTCTATTCTTTCGTTGGAAAGGGAAAGACATGAAAAGTGGACCTAATTGTGGGGCCCTCAAAATTGAAGGGTATTGATATATAAAGATAATAATCAACATTTAGGGACCTAATTGTAAGATGAACCTAGGGACCTAAGTGTAAACTAGATAAGAAGTAGGTAATTAGTCATTAACCCATTAGTTAGGATTTGAGGGAGGCTATAGTGTTATAAATAGCCTACTCCTCCATTTTGTAACAAAGAGATCAGTTTTGCTATGAGTGTGAATACATTGTGAGAGAGTCATAGTTAGCTCTCTTCTCTATCTCTTCTAGTCCCCTTTCTTGTGTCTTTCTACTCCTATTCTTATGTCTTTCTACTCCTATTCTCTATTATTGATCTAAAAGCATATATCAGATGTATTGCTGAAAATTGTCAATTTACCATGAAAATGTAGGAGTAATATAGAGCCACAAAGCCTTATTACACTATAAGGGTATGTTTGGTTTGAGGGAAGGGGAGGGGAGGGAGTGGGAGGGAAAGTTGAGAGAGAAATTTTTTTCTCTCATCTTTACAAAATTGCCCATAGATAATTTTCAATATTCCTAAAATATACTCTCAACAAAAAAGAATATTCTTCTCATTAATGGCAAAATAGTCAATGTCCTCCCAAAAGATTTTTTCCCTCCCCTCCCCTTCCCTCAACCAAACATACCCTAAAGGTAAAAACATGTTAAGATCCTCAAAAAGTGGAGAAATAGTCACCAAACAATTCCTCAAAGAGTCAAAGGTCAAATTAAAGTGATCCTTAATGATCACTAATGATGAAACTTTTTTGAGGATCTTAAGTCACTCTTTATTTCCCATTTCCTCACAACATCCGGCCAGCAAGAAGGAAACCAAGAGAGAGACCAAAACCGAAGAGGAAGAAGAAGGAAAAGAACCAAGTGAAAGAGGTGAGATTGATGCCAAGTTCTTCATCTCTTCTAGTTCCCTACTCATGGCTACTTCTAGTCTCTAACATCTCTCTTGGTGTTGTGTTCTAGCAAGAGGAGAAATCGAACCCTAGAGTTCTAGAGAAGAAATTGCAAGAAACTCAAGCTAAGACTAAGGTAAGTGGTGGTTTTGACATTGTTGATGATGTTAATAGTGTTGTTGGTGGTTGAATTGGTTTATCCCTAAGTTTTATAATTTTGGGAAACATGGGAATAGGGGAGGTTCTGCCCAAAGTTTTAGAAAATAGATAAAGCATGATTTACGATTAAATCATAAGTAAGGAAATGGCTAGAGGTTGAATCATGGTAGATTATGGAATGAAAGTTTGAAAATTGAATTTTGTCATCCCTGGCAATGGATGTCGAGCAGAACAGGGGGGCTGAGAGAAGGAGAGGGATTATGATCATTTTAATGCTTCCAATGAGTTTGAAATGAAAAATTGTGTAGGATATAGATGAGAAAGTAATTTTGGAAGGGTTAGAATTGAAAATGGTAGTATGTTATAGTACTGCCAGATTGGGTTTTAGGAAGGCAGCCTATTTGTGACGTTTTTGACTAACCAAATGATATCCAATAGCTATGAAACTTTTCAGATTTCAAGTAGACAAGATAAGCTTTAATTTAATAGGTCATATAGGTCAATTGGACTTGCATATTATGAGTTATGAATTTTTAAAGTTAAATATTGAATCTAAAACATTTTTCTAGACCAGTGAGTGTTGGTTGATGATTCTAGAACATATTGCATATGTTTGATAGTGGGAGGCATTTTCCCCTAAAAATGGACTCCATAATAGTCACATAAAATCACTATAATTGGACATTTTTACATAAAGATATGAATTTTCTAAGTTGGTTGAAAATTCTTTCAGTTTTGATTGTTGTGTGAGAATGAGAAAGTAAGGGCTAATAGTAGTAATGTTGACTTTTTAAAAGTTAAAATAAGCACTTGAAGTTAATGCAAAACCTATATGTTGGGCATAGTGTAATAACATTAAAAATAACCAACTCTAGTATTTTGAGATTATGTAGAATTTTGATAAGTAATAATCCGCTGTTTGTGAATGTATAATTATAGGATTCAAAGTTTGCCCAGAGCGACCAAAGGACTGGGAATTAGGCGTTCAAGTAGTAATTCTTCTCTCACATACTATGTACGAGGTTATATGCAAGTGTGAACCATGTTGTGTTCTCTGTGTTGTGAACATGAGATAGGTAGTAGGACCTAGTGGGCCAGAAGGTCCTTGGGTTGTGAACCCTATTATGCATTTAGATGAGATGGGTCGATGTCCAGTTGAATACCCAACGTTGTGGTAATGGACCGGTTGAGTCCTTTGTTTGTAGTCGGTGCTGCATGTGATGTGTGATCTCTGATTGTTGAATGTGTTGTTTGTGGTTTACTACCATATATTGTGTATGCATTTTATATGAGATTAAATGTTACTTTGAGATTCATCTCAGACATTTTCTCAAGTTTAGGTCGTGAACAATGCAGTGGATATGGCTCCCAGGGTAAGGTGGTGGATACCAGCAACTAATGGTTCCGGTCTGGGTCAAGAGTTATATGTTGGTTATTTATAGTTTTGAAATACCATTTTGTAATTTGTAAATATTTTGTAAGAACCCTATGGGGATTCCCTGTTATATAATCAAGTAACTTATATCAATATATTTATGTTGTTTCTATTTTGCTTGCCTTGTGTACTAATAATACTACGATAAATGTCGAAATTAAGGGGTTGACATTGGGCACATTATTGATTGATAAAGTTGATGACTTTTTTTTCTTGTAGATTAAATTAATAATATGAAATTAAATGTTTATTAAATTTGGAATCAACTGTTAAGCCTGATTTTTTGCACATTAATATATTATTAATATAATTATTACACTAATAAACTAATAAATGGAGATTATGAAATTCCTAGCCGGTAGAAAATGATTAGGGAATACGATTGTCGGCATATTGATGATTTTAATGTCTGATTGCTAACTCAATCAAACATGATTTTGCACACATTATTGATCCATAAAGTTGATGAAATTACTGACCTAAATGAGATTTACTAATTCTCATATTCCAGCTAAAAATGCTCCAATTAATATAAATACAAATGTGATATGCCCGAAGCATGAGAAATTATTCGGTTCCAAATATAAATGTTATAGATAAATTGGAGCATATAATTAAGATGATCATATCAAGGAGGTAGGTACTTCAAAATAGTACCGAGACATACTAACTGAAAAAGCCTTTCAAGAGGTTTAGGTACCGAAGAATAATATAGATCTTGTTAAGTTACGTCACAGTTGGAAAAATGGAACCGAAAAGATTAAATTGTTGACTACAATTTTGAAAATGATATCACGTGATCAAATGATGATATTATATAAAGATATGATATAAGAAATAGACATATAGATTATTGCACAAGGAAAAGTGAAAGATTGAAAAAGACGCAAATATGATAATATTATGATAGTTAAGGACCAGCAGTTCAATTTGGGATATATGAATGTTTATATGAAAATAAAGATTTTCACAAAAGTATAATATGATTTTGTGGCGGATACAATAATTTTATCTGGCAATATATTAAAGGAAAATTATGTGTCTGTTAGATATGGTTATATATAGCCTATGCATATGGTTCACTAAATTATGAAGATTGTATAAGAATCTTCAAAGGATCCAAAAGTGTTATAAACACATGTCCCCGAAGGACAGAAGGTGTCAAAGCATGTCCCTTAAGGACATAATGTGCCAGAAGCACAAGTCTCTGAAGGACTCAAGATGCCAGAAACATTTAATTCAAGTTCTCGAGAACAATACTAACAAATACTCCCTCAAGTCTAAAATTTAAGATGTTAATTAATTCGCATAAATCAATAAATGATAGTTAAGTCATGTATAACAAATTGATAGAGTTAACATATTTTACCTTTATTAAATAATGTGATTTTCATATGTCACCTCACTAGTACAAGTGAAAAATAATAACCAATTATACCCTATCAACATCTTATATTTTGGACTAAAATTTTCAACTTTGAAGACTTATTATATATTGGACCCAAGGGAGTACCTTGTGAAAATTACCAAAATCACATTTTAGAAAACGTCTATAAAAGGGATATGTAGTGTTTTATTGGGGCACTAATTTGCCTCCTCTACCCATTTGGCTACTGCTGCCTCCTCTTTTAGTTCTCATTCACTCACAACACTTCGTTAGCATCACCTAAATTTTAATAATGGGATTGACTCGTGTACCATTTAGGGGCTAAAAATAAAAGTTCATAAAAATGTAGGGATTAACTGAAATTATTTTAAAGTATATGGAGTTATTGTTTTCTTAATGGAAAAAAAAAAAATCAACGTATAAGGATCAATTTAAATATACAAGAAATTTATAGGGAAAATTTCATAAAAATATCCTAGAAATATCAAAATCTCAAATCAATTTTGTTTACCACACTTTATTGGTTATTTACTACACTTGAGCAAATGACAACACATTTTAAGAGAAATCTCTTATTTTGAATTTTCAAATTCTGAAATTATTTAACTAGAATTTTCCCTAAATTAGAATGATCAAAATATTAATTTCCTAGTATCTCACAAAACAAGTATTAATTTTCCCAATATAATGCAAGGAAGAAAATCAGCAATACTTTCGGGGTTGTTAATTCGTTCCCAAAACAAAAGTTTGTTTTGTTTTCAATCAAGTTAACAATATGATGTATGTGTCTCGTTAATGAATCTCTCAAACGATATTAATTTATAAATCAATGAATATGTGCACCCCAGAAAACATTAAATATTCTATGTAAACAAAACATCAACATTCTGTAGGCTGCCTTGAATTTACTTATCATTAGTTTGATGTTCCTCAGTGAGTCTTAAGATTTTTTACGTATGCGAGTTAGCATCACATTGAGATAATTAAACTTTATTTACAGACATCAATCCTGTGAGACAAGAATTCAATTACATCAAGCTTCGACGTCTCTATTTCAAAGAATTTCTTATACTGTCAATGTCATAGAGACCTGTTTTTACTTGCCTTGTGACAGCGAGTCATCATTGTCTCTTTATAGAGTCTTGGAATTGGTCTCATTCAAGTAATGCTGGTAGCTGTGTGACAAAAAGCACTGACGTGTAAGTAACATAGATATTTCCTTCAACCCATTCATCTAGTCTTGGAAGATATTACTATAGCCAAAATAGGCTCAACTGACAAACCGAAAATCACATTTCAGGGGAAAAAGAGACATTTTAATGAAGAAAAGATCAAAGTAATTGAAGCATGAATTGCATTAATTAGTACACATAGTGATGTCTATAGATGGTGAGTAAGAAAATAAATATATTTACCTCCGGAGCTGCATAATATGGAGTTCCCATTCAACTAGCTATTTCAACACACAAAATCTCGGTTATTCTTTGTCCCATGATAGCAACTGTCATATCAATTCCAAGTGTATTTAAATGACTTCAAATAGTAACCAACAATATCATAAAATACAAGATATTTGAACCTAATATGAAAACAACATTGTTACGACTCACTGTGAAATGGTTGCTTCCATGATCAATCAGTGCAGGAAACTGGAAGAGGAGCATCCTGCAACGTTTGATGACCCACAGAATTACGGTGCTGCCCATCCAATCTCTTCTACCATGAATTTCGGCCAATGGCAACAGGTATGTAAACACCTTGCAACAGATACATATACCTGTTGATGCCATGCCAACATGAACAACTCCAAATCTGCTGCTTCAATACGTTTATTTTTCCCCATCGGCCAAAATCCACAATAAACAAGTTGTTGAACTTGTTAAGTTTCTAAAACAGAATGAAGATAAACTAATCTTATTTACAAAGATTATTAATGAAAACAATGAATTCTTCCTTCGTAGAAGTAATGACTAACACCCCAAGACTTCTTGGTGGCTTATAAGGTAGGGACCTATGTTAACCCTCCTACTTTGATGGTTTATGAGGTACAGATCTATGTTAACCTTCCTCCTTTGAGTAAGTACTTGACTCTCCTTTAGACCTTTAAACCTCACATTAAACCCTCTGTTTATAGAGCTTTAACCAACTAATGCATTTTTTGTCTTCATTTGATTCTTCTTTGGCGTCATGAAATAATTGCTGGAACTCTTCATTTTTTGTCTCTGTTCTTGCCCATTGAATACTTTGCTTTATTGCATTATTTTTGCCATAAATGCATGCCACTTAACCTTACCATCATTACCCCCGAATTAAGAATTGCACAGGCCCAGTGGTGGAGCTTCTCAGTGACAATGGGGAAAAAAATTGTTAAGAATTTTTTTACACATTTAATATAATGTAAAATTTAATGTATCTTTGCATAAGCAAATATTTATCCTAAGGCCATCCCCTCCACCCCCCCCCCCAAAAAAAAAAAAAAATTTGTTCAATTTTTTTAAAAAAATTAGTTAATGAGTATAGATTTGGCCCCACTAAATATTTATCCCAAAGTCCACCACTACACAGGCCCATTGTAGAACTCAGCATAAAAGCTATCTGTAATTGTGTTCCTACACCATTTCTTTTACCCATTCTAATAGGTGTTCTTCTTGCTCACATCTAAAGCCTTTTTTCAACTATTGCTCCCAAATTGTATTTGTCCGCAAGATCAAAAATTAAGGCGAGAATTGTTGTCCACAACTCCTCTGAAAAATCCCAATCAGACAAAACTTGACAGCATCTAGAGGATAAAACAACAGCCTCTATCTTCACATATGGGCTCACTCCCATATGGAAGTCCCATTAGTACTTGAAGACAATGCTTCTATTGGGTGGAAACACGCTCCAACAATTTATTCTCCCATGTACCTCACGAAGCCCATGCATAAAAGCCAAAGAAGTTTGCCTAGTATGACACTGTTGTAGTGCTCATGAAACACCAAATCAAGGACAACCAATGAAGGCGAGATATATCCACAAACTTGAACCAATTTTCACTCTTATCTATATCAATCCTCAATGGAAAATGAAGAAGATAAGCCCAAAACAATCTAAACTTAACATCATTTTTGTTAAAGCGTAAAATTACGTCAGAAATCCATGTATTATTTACTTCGTCTTTTTCCAATGTTAAATTTAAAACTTCTAAGGCAAATTTGTACCTTAACAAAAATAATGTGGATGACATGTAAATTGTTAGCTCAAAATATTAGGTCAACTAACCGTCAAAATTAACCGGGATAACGGCCAGGGCAAAATTGCAGCCCTGAAAAACTTTGGGACAAAACCCCTCGCTGAAAACTTCAGGGTGAAAATGCCCCTTAACCATATATTAAAATCTTGAGGTAGTACTTAATAAATGAAAGCTCTATATATATAGATATATAATGTCTCATATAATTCCAAAATTATACCCAAATTTCTTACAAGTCCTTGTATATAACCAAGCCCCACTACATCATTAGCGTTAGACCTAAATATTAGGCCTTTTAGAGTAAATTATATGCTTTGTCTATAATAAAACTCTGCACCAAGTTATATACATGTTGATAAGTCTACGTTTCTAAGATTTGAAGTGCTATTTTTTATGTTGAGTAAAGCATTGTGTGGGTGTGTTTTGAAGTATAAAAGTGTTCCCACTTGCTAAATAAAGTAAAATCAGAAAGTAATAAAATATAAAAGTAAAATAGGTTTCCTTCTATTGGGGGTTTCTTCAAAATATATATCCTCCTATTCTATCACCTTCTCTCATGATTTATTTATATATATGATTGTATAGGGATTTAAAGCCAGACAATCTACTTGTCAATCCTAAGTACATTGTAAAGCTGGTTGACTTTGGTTTGGCTAAAGTGATAACTTCTTGGACAACTTCTACAACAGGCATCCACGTAAATACCTTGGATGTAGCATGTGTGTCACATAATATTGGCAATTATTTGTGTCCTTCTAAACAAGGAGAATTATGTACAAGTCCTGATAAGATCAAAATCACGAGCAAATTCCTCGAAATAATCAAATTGCATTGAAGTTCTTTGGGAACTGGTTTAAATTAGTTTGAATTAAGAAAAGACAAATTTTCCCTTGTCAATTTGAGCAACAAATGACAAGTCATTGAGCAACCAATGACTAGTCCTCAAGTTGTTGGTAATACATTGACTTGTCATTGGTTACTCAATGACTTGTCATTGGTTTCTCAAATTGACGAGGGCAAATTGATCTTTTCTTAATTTGAATTAATCTTCCTCAGGTCCCACAGGACTTCAACAAAATTAATGATTTCAAAAGACCTGCTGTTTCTTCTCTTCCTTGAGACTTGTATGTAATCCCCTTTTAAATATCTTTGGAAATTGATATGATAGTCACAACAATCAGTAATATTAATGACATTGTTAGGAAATCAGGAAATATATTGTAATCAAGTAGAATCCCTATAAATCAGGGATTAGGATAATCCTTATTAAACAGTCATTAAGAGCCATCAATTCTAAGGCTCTCTCCTATTGCATAAATACTCTTCTCATTTACATGAATAGTAACTACATTCAGATTATTAAGTTTACATGGTATCAGAGCCTTCTGTTTTCTTTCCGTCTTTGTTTTTTTTCTGTTCCATGTTCGCACTGTTCAACCGAGAGTGAGGTTACACAAAGCGTTCAGTTGAGGCTCTTATTTTGAAACACGCGCCACCCAGCACGGCTCTACACTCTCCGATCGGCCAACCCCCGGAGGTCCGATCGGATTCCGACGGCGCGTGGACGGCAGACAGCGTCCTCTTCCCGGCGCGTGTGGAACCTTTTCCGACGGAGACCTCCACTGTTCGCGTCGAATCAATGATCCCGGTTTCTTTTGGGTGGTTATGTGTTCATTCGACGTGGTTTGCAGATCTGGGTTCATTTTTCTCGTCGCTGGTCTGTTGTTTCAGGTCTGGGTTTGTACGTTTTCAGCATACTCTGGTTGAGTTAGTGAGGTGTTTGACAATTACTTCTTGTTTGGTGGTCACTTGTTCGCTCTTTACCTCCGGTGAGGTGTTTGGTCTCTTGTGAGACGTTTGGAGATTTGTGCCGTTTGGTCTCTTGTAAGACGTTTGGAGAATTGTTTGGGTGCTGTTCTCCTTTATTTCTCGGTACTATCTTCTTTGGTGAGGCTTTCTGCTCATTGTTGGCGCTCTTGCTCGGAGAGTGCGTGTTGGTTGCCATCCTCCATTGTTTGTTGTGGTGCTCAACTTGCTCCTAGGGAGGTTCGATGGCTGCATTTACGTCTAGTTCTTCAATTGCTCTTGGTACAGGTAATATTGCCTCTAGTCTTGCTACTTCTTTTTCGAAGTGGATCATCGATTCTGGTGCTACTGATCATATGACAGTAACCACTCTTCGGCGTTATCTTGTGTCTACCGATGTCACATTCCATGAGTCGACTTCGTTTTTTCCTGTCTCTACTCCACCCCCATCTCCTGTCTCTACCGATGACACTTCCGACAGTCTTGATGATCTCTTGGTCTATCCGGTTCAGTTACCACCAGTGCAAGCATCTGACTCGGCACCTGCTAAACCACCTATCTATCATGTTTATCTAAACGCCCTAGGGCGAGTAATGTTGTCGACCAGGTTCATGACCCACCAATGATCGCTTCGACGTACGATCGATGCCGATCCTTCCGCTCCTACTTCCGAACCAAGACGGTGCACTCGATATTCTTGATACTCCTTATCCTTCCGCTTCTACCTCTGAACCCGACATAGTATCTGATTCTCCTGATGACTTGCCTATTGCCTTACGCAAAGGTAAGCGTACTTGCACTTATCCTATTTCTTCCTTTGTTTCCTATAACCATTTGTCTCCTCCATCATGTTCCTTCATAGCATCCTTAGACTCTCTCACAGTTCCCACTACTCTCCAACAAGCCTTGACCCATCCGGTTGGCGTCTTTGCGATGGAAGAAGAAATGGTGGCCCTTGATAAAGCTGGTACCGGAATCTCGTTGATTTGCCTCTTGGCAAGAAGGCTATCGGATGTAAGTGGGTATTCACAATCAAAACAAAAGCTGATGGCACTTTGGAACGTTTGAAAGCTCGACTGGTTGCCAAGGGTTATGCTCAAACCTATGGTATTGACTATTCAAAAACCTTCTCTCCTGTGGCAAAACTTTCCTCTGTTCGCCTCTTCATTTCTATGGCAGCCAATTATGGTTGGGACCTTCATCAGTTGGATGTTAAGAACGCGTTCTTGAATGGTAATCTTCTTGAGGAAGTATACATGGAGCAACCACTTTGGTTTCGTTGCTCGGGGAGCGTGGGAAGGTATGCCATCTTCAAAAGTCTTTATATGGCTTGAACCGAGCCCTCGTGCTTGGTTTGACGGGTTCAGCTTCTGTGGTTAAGAAGTTTGGTCGATTCGAGTAAGTGTGACCATTGTGTTTTATCGGCATACGAGATCTTTGGCATGATTCTCGTTAGTGGTATATGTTGATGATATTGTTATTACGGGTAGCAATGCTTCGGAATCTCATCACTTAAGGCCTTTCTCAATTCTCATTTTCAAACAAAGAATTTGGGTCCGTTAAAGTACTTTCTTGGGATCGAGGTTATGAGAAGTAAGAAAGGCATCCTTTTGACACAGAGGAAATATGTTCTTGATCTGTTAAAAGAAACCAGGAAACTCGGAGCAGCACTGAGTAGCTTTCCCATGATTCCTAATCCCTTCCTAGACTTGGATGACCGCATACCGTTTGATGAGCTACCTGAGGATGTGAGAAAGAAAGTTGATCCAGAGAAGATCAAGCCGTTTGCCTACCCTGAGAGATACCGTAGATTAATTGGGAAATTGAACTATCTCACAGTAACTCGCCCTGATGTGACCTTTCCAGTGAGTGTGCTCAGTCAATTCATGACTGCACCAATCGTTGCTCAATGGGAAGCTTTGGAACATGTCTTACATTATTTGAAGGGCTTACACGGGTCGTGGTGTACTCTATACGAATCATGGTCACAATAAGATTGAATGTTTTTGTGATGCAGATCATGCGGGATCAAAGGCTACCAGAAGATCCACCACAGGATATTGTGTTTGTTGGTGGAAATTTAGTGTCATGGAGGAGTAAGAAGCAAAATGTGGTTTCTAAGTCAAGTGCAGAAGCTGAGTATAGAGCCATGTCTCGTCGGACGGGAAATTGTGTGGATTCACCGGTTAATGAAGGAGGTTGGTCTTGCCACGTCATTACCTGCGAAGTTGTGGTGTGATAATAAAGCTGCTCTACACATAGCCTCCAACTCTGTGTTTCATGAGCGTACGAAACACATTGAGATTGATTGTCACTTTGTACACGATAAAATCAAGGAGAACTTTATTTCTACGGGGCATGTGCGGTCTAGTGACCAATTGGCTGACCTTCTGACTAAGGCCTTAAATGGGACTCGGGTTAACTATCTTTGTAACAAGTTGGGCTTGATTAACATCTATGCTCCAACTTGAGGGGGAGTGTTAGGAAATAAGGAAATATATTGTAATCAAGTAAAATCCCTATAAATCAGGGATTAGGATAATCCTCATTAAATAGTCATTAAGAGCCATCAATTCTAAGGCTCTCTCCTATTGTATAAATATTCTTCTCATTTACATGAATAGTAACTATATTCAGATTATTAAGTTTACAGACATAATTGGATTTTTGTGTTGATAGAAAAGCTAGGAAAATCTGTGGGCAAGCACTCCGTGTTTGGAACTGTATGTTATATAGCCCGAGGTATATTTTTTCATACTCTACATTATGCTTTACAAAGTATTTCTTCATAAACCTTTTTCTCATAGAGGTTCTTCACCTATGATGCACCAATACCGATATGATGTTTTCGATACGTTGCCGGTACGTGACATTGATACGTTACTTCAAAAATACTAATATTTTGATACGTTCCGATACGTTTTAGTATTAAATAATATTTTTAATATTAAAAAAAATTAATAGAATTTATTTACAAAGGGAAATCGCAAAAGGACGGGGAAACAAGGGAGGGGAGTCACAAACTCACGATCACGAGACTCAGAAGAAGCTTAAGCTTTAGCCTTTAACCATCTCTTTCAACTCTCAATTGGAGGAACTACCGAGAGGAGCAAAGAACACAGAGAGTGAGACACAGTCAGTCATAGATATTGCGAGCAAAGACAGAGGAAGAACAAAGCACTCACAGTCTTAGACGGCGTCGAGTCAAGTCGATTCGAGAGAACCGTAGAAAACACTCACGCACGAAACTAAGGAGGAAGAATCGCAGAACAACGATGGCGTTGAGTCGATTTGGAAAATGGAAGAGGGCATTTTGCTACCAAAAGCCTTCAGTTTTTGAAAAAATTACAGAAATGCCATCGACCGTTGACCAATCTTATTCATGATTTCTAGAGTAATTCGCGTATCAAATATGTTTTTCTCACAAAAATTCATGTATTGGTGCATCATAGTTCTACACAACCAAGATTATCAAAGCTGGCATAAAGCTCTTGCTGCTAATATATGAAATTTGGGCTGTGCAATCATTGAAATGTCCTCTAGGAGTCAACCTTGTCGGTCTAATTCTGATTCGGTAAACACTTTTACATTTCAAAACTCGCATACACTTCTATTAATGCTTTACTCAACACAAACATAGCACTTCTAATCTTAGAAAAGTAGAGTTATCAGCATGTATATAACTTGGTACATAGTGTTATTATAGACAAAGCATATAATTACTCTAAAGCTTAATATTTAGGAATAACATTAATGATGTAGTAGGGCTTGGTTAAATACAAGGACTAATAAAAGATTGGGGTATAATTTTGGAATTATATGAGACATTATATCCCATACATACATTGAGAGATTTCATTTATTAAGTACTACCTCTAAATTTTAATATAGGGTTAAGAGGCATTTTCACCCTGAAAATTTCAATGGGGCAATTTTATCTCAAAAGTTTTTCAGAAGACAATTTTGCCACGGAAGTGTAAAAAATGAAGCAATTTTGCATTGGTCTATATCCCGTTTAATTTTGACAGTTAGTTGACCTTATATGCTGAGCTGGCAATCTACATGTTATCCACGTTATTTTTGTTAAGATACAAATTTACCCTGGAAGTTTTAACTTCAAAAAAATATGAAGTAAATGACACATGGATTTTCGACGTAAATTCACACCTTAACAAAAATAATGCGGATGATATGTAGACTACCAACTCAGTATATTTGGTCAACTAACGATTTAAATTAACTAGGATAATGGTCATGGCAAATTCCCCCCCCCCCCGGGGAAAAATTTCTTAAGCAAAATTGCCCCTTAATATAATAACTAGTATTTGCACTACAATGTAGACCTTATTTTAATTATCAGATGTTGTAGTATATCACTAAAACAAATTCATTTATTTGTAATGTTTTTGTTACCATAAGAGTTATGCAAAGAGGGTAAAGATTTTCTCAAACGCTGCTTCATAAGAAAACCAGCTGACTCGCCATCTACTGAAGAATTACTAAAGCACCCGTTTGTAAAAGCATAAGCTAACGTGCTAATAGACGAAAGTACAAAGGATTGATGGTGTTGAGACTTGCTAAGGCCTTAGTCTTCATTTTTTTTTTGTGGGTAGAAGCAGGGGCGAAGCCAGGATTTATAGTTTATGGGTGCACAATTAGTGTAGGGGTTCGGGGGCAGCGCCCCCGATTTTTTTTTTTTTAAGGAAAGTTTTAAATGCTTTAAACTGTAAAGTTAATGAATCTGGAAGAAAAAAAGTTTGATAAGATTAGGGAACATGATGCAACCTATAAGCTAGCTCATCTCAATACTTCATCGATCAAAACCTATAAGATTGTATCTTTTTTCATACAGGGACACTAAGCAACTGACGCTATGATTTCCAATTCCAAAGCAACTAAACAATTCATACTCTAGAGCAATTAAACTGTAAAGTTAATGAATCAGACAATTCATACACTAAGCAACTGACGCTATGATTTCCAATCCCAAGTAATTATGCATCCCTCACATATCATATCATCAACTGTCATTTGCATCAAACACAGATAAATTAAATCAATATATAAATAATAGAATCATATCAAGGTAGATCAGGCTTAAGAGGGAAATGTGGAGAGTTGAGGAGAGTGCAATGACAACTTACATCACGTATATAGAGTAAGAGCAATCCAGCTTTATAATCTATAGTACAACTTAACTTAGATATATCACTATTTGAAATCAGATTTTTCAGTTTAATTGACCTCTATTATCGTTCCTACTAACTTTGATGTGTTTTCTATTTCCATTCCTTAGTGGTTTGACCCTTCTCAAAGTAAAGCAGCTTTACTTAACTAAGATATATGCACTAGTCCTTATGCTCATGATCTGTTAATTAGGATTAATGTGGGTGTTTTTTTTTTTGAACAAATCTAGGATATTCATTGGATGAGAAAAGGAGATACAAAGGTACCTGGACATTACACGACAGAGGGCACTAAACCAAACAGAAAATCAGCAACCAAGATAACAATTCAAGAAGAGAAAACGAGAACACCCTTCTCAAAGAAAAAGCGATAAAGAATGACTAACAATGTAAGTTAATCAAGGAAGACCGATCAGAAAAAGAGCAAGGACAAGTAAGGAGCAAGACCAATTTAAGTTTATAGCTCAAGACTCGAGAAATCAACACGGAATCGTTCCCAATGACAGCCGCGTTTACGGTGACCTCTCGCCAACGTTTTATCGTAAGATGACATTTAATTTAACTACAATAATAAATTTGAGTAAACCTATCTTCCAGATTGAGAATCAAGGAGTCACCTATTCTCTTGAGTCGGATGTATGGACGAAGCTTCCCGGCACAGCCAATGCAGCCCACAAACAAGAGGAATAATCCCAAAGAACAACTCGTAACCACCTGCATTCATTCAAAATTCCATATGCATAGACGCTAAGAACCCCAGACATGCATCAAAACCGTGTTCTTAAAGCAATATTATCGATAAAAACTCACATTCAACGAAGAGGATACTTAGGAAGGTATTACGGACGAAAATCACGATGCAACGACGGAGGAGATGCGGCGTAGCTGAACGATTTGGGGCGGATCGATTTGGTTGAACGATTTGAACGATTTGGGGCTGGATCGAGAGAGTTGAGAAAATGAAATTGGCGGATCGATTTGGGGAAAATGAAATTGGAGAAAGCTTTGCGCCGGAGCTTGACTGAGTGAGAGTTGAGGGCGGATCGAGAAGGAGCCGAGAACGATTTGCGTGAGTGAGACTGTGAGAGTTGAGGGAGGGTTGACAAAACGAAATTGAGAAAGAAAAAAAAGGAGCATGCTACGCGTTCGAACCCGGGACCTCAAATATGGCCAATGCTCTTACTAGTTAAGCCAACCAGATCTATTGCAATAGGATTCCTTCACAAAATATATATTTTTATATTTTTTATGGGTTCACTTGCCCCCGAAGCACTAGTGTGCCTCCGCCCCTAGGTAGAAGCATTATTCACTTTTTCTTTTACTTAATCGCTCTCAAGAATTTTCTATACCAAACCTTTCACTACCACAAAATAGGAACTGGTCTATTTTTTTTATATTTACGATACTGCCACTGATCATACTTTTTAGACCCGATCATCTATATACGATCTAAATGTGGCAATCTAAAGCCCTAGTTTGTAGTAGTGAAAGGTTTGGTATGGAACATGTGAATAATGCTTCTACACAAATAATAAAATGAAGACTAAGCCTTAGCAAGTCCCAACACCATCAATTCTTGTACTTTCTTCCATCAGCACGTCAGCTTCTGCTTTTACAAACAGGTGCTCTAATAATTCTTCAGTAGATGGCCGGTCGATTGGTTTTCTTATGGAGCAGTGTTTAAGAAAATCTTTACCCTCTTTACATAGTTCTTCTAGTATGTGTAGACACTACTTTACAACATAAACATTATAGATAAATGAATTTGCTTTAGTTATATACCACATCTAATCCTTATACATTGTAGTACAATTTCCACTGCGTACTAGTTCTTACATTAAAGGGCTAAAGGGCAATTTTTGCTCCGAAAGTTTTTAATTTTATTTTGGGGGAGGATTTACCCTAGAATTGTAAAAAATGAAGCAATTTTGCCCTGACTATTATCCTTATTAATTTTGACCATTAGTTGACCAAATATACTGAGTTGATAGTCCACATATCATCTACGTCATTTTTGTTAAGGTGTGAATTTGCGCCAGAAATCCATATGTCGAGATTGCCAGCTTAACAAAAAGTTAAAATTTGTACCTCAACAAAAATAACGCAGATGTCATGTAGATTGCCAGCTCAGCATATAAGGTCAAGTAACAGTCAAAATTAAATAGGATAAAGGCTAGTGCAAAATTGCTTCGTGTTTTACACTTCCAAGGCAAAATTGCCCCTCGCTGAAAACTTTAAGGAAAAAATGCCCCTTTACCCTATATTAACATCTAAAGGTAGTTTTTAATAAATGAAATCTCTATATTTATATATGGAATACAATGTCTCATATAATTCAAAAATTATACCCAAATTTCTTATGAGTTTGTGTTTAACCAAGGCCCATTATGTCATTAATGTTAGACCTAAACATCAAGAAGGCATAGCCCATTCCAGTTCCATATTTGGATCCGGAACCTAGGAAGTGTATGAGTCACTTCTATATGCTTTATCTATAATAACACTATGCACCAAATTATATACTTTACATGTTGATAAGTCTACTTTTCTAAGATTAGAAATGCTATGTTTGTGTTGGGTAAAGCATCAATAGAAGAGTGTGTGTGAGTTTTGAATTGTAAAAGTGTTTACCGAATTAGAATTAGACAAACAAGGTTGACTCTCGGAGAACATTTCAATGATTATACATCCCAAAACTCCATATATCAGCAGCAAGAACTTCATGCAAGCTCTGATCAACTTCGTTGTAAAGAACCTGTATGAGAAAAAAGTTTATTAAAATATACTTTGTAAAGCATAATGTAGAGTATATTATACCTTTGGGGATGCATAACACATACATTTCCGGACACAGAGTGCTTGCCCACAGATTCTACTAGCTATTTGATCAACACAAAAATCCAATTACGTCATTAATATTATTGATTGTTGGGACTATCATATCAATTTCCAAAGATATTTAAAAGGGGAATTACATACAAGTCTCAAGAAAGAGAACAAGTAGGTCCCTTGACATCATCAATTGTGTTGAAGTCTCATGGGATTCGAGTAAGATTAATTCAAATTAAGAAAAGATCAATTTGCCCTTGTCAATTTGAGAAACCAATGACAAGTCATTGAGCAACCAAAGATAAGTTAAGGTGCCAAAATGATATGTCATTGAGCAACCAATGACAAGTCAGTGTATTACCAACGACTTGAGAACTAGTCATTAGTTGCTCAATGACTTGTCATTTGCTACTCAAATGGATAAGGAAAAATTGGCCTTTTCTTGATTCAAACTAATTTAACTCAGTTCTCAAAGGACTTCAATGCAATTTGATGATTTCGAAGAATTTGCTTGTGATTTTGATCTTATTAGAACTTGCACGTAATTCTCTTTGTTTAAAAGGCCACAAATAACTACTAATATTATGAGACACATACTACATCCAAGGTATTTATGTGGATGCCTATTGTAAAAGTTATCCAAAAATTTACCAACTTAGCCAAACCAAAGTCAACCAACTTTACAATGTCCTTAGAATCGACAAGTAGATTGTCTAGCTTAAAGTCCATATATAATCATACATATAATAAAGCATGAGAGAAAGTGATAGAACATAAGAATGATATAGATTTTTAAAAAACACACAACAGAAGGAAATTTATTTACTTTTATATTTTATTTCATTCTAATTTTAATTTATTTAGCAAGCAGGTTGTCTAACCATTACACATATCAAATTCGCTAGCAATTAGGTTTGTTTTAGTAATGACGACACAACGAGTTATTACTTTAGAGCAAGTGGAAGTTTGTTTCATGAAAAGGAAACCTCAACTATATACAGACACAATTCTCCCTTTAGTATTAGGATAACTTGGGAGGTAATGAAAATAGATTTTGATGTGGTTTAGCCATTCTCTATTTTCCTCAATTACGTTCTTATTCCCCTCCCTCTAATCTTATCTCTCCCTTTATTTCTATGCCAAATCCCAATCTTAAGGTCTGTTTCTCTCCTCTCGTAATTACTTTAAAGTATTCTCTGTTTGCATTAAAACAAGTGTGTGTGAGTGTTTTTTTCATCAAAGGGGGAAGGGGAATAAATTACTTAAGAATTAAGATAATCTCAACATATAAACACACATGATGAAATGACCGTTGGCTAGGACATATACTCAATAAGTTTAATCAAGTTCAAATCTCAAGAAAATATTTACTTATCATTTTGACAACATTATTTTCAATGTGATTTTGAAACATGAGTTAAAAATTAAATTATTGCTAAGACCCCATCATCTTTTGCCATCAAAACTCTCAAAAGAAGGCATAAAAGAGTGTGAAAAAAGGCAGAAAAGGTGGAACTACTGGTCTAGAAGAAAATACAATAGTTAAGAACAAGGCAAGACACAAAAGTAGGGGAGTCAAATCAGGTAGTCATGATAGGAACAATAAAAATAAGAGAAACTATTAGATTATGGAGAAGAACGAAAGACAAAGACAGAGAAGAATTTGAATTATGGCTAGGCCCTTTGGGTGAAGAGTACCATTCCTCTCAAAAGATTGGCAAGCCTCTTCTATGTTAGGTAGTTGTAGTGTCTGTGAGTTGTGACTTGTATTCATTGTTGTTTCTGTTGGGAGGTAATCTGGGGATGGATTCCACTTGTGTGTTCGTCTATGAACCAAAATAGTTTTTATTTTAGATTGTAATGTGTTTT
Organism: Acacia melanoxylon; assembly: GCA_019022615.1. Classification (NCBI taxonomy): domain Eukaryota; kingdom Viridiplantae; phylum Streptophyta; class Magnoliopsida; order Fabales; family Fabaceae; genus Acacia; species Acacia melanoxylon. The sequence continues at coordinate 1,293,296 of JAFJYJ010000072.1, forward strand.
AGTTCTTGTTTCCATCTTCAAGTGTAATTATGATCTTAATATAGTGAGGATTTGTAAGTTATTTGATTGGGCCATAACAATTATCCAACATCATGTGTGTGCTACAATGTCCAAGACTCATGCAGTAATACGTACAGGCATGGGAATATACCTGTGAACTCGTCTGTTGCTATGTCGGTGAACCAACCGAAAGAGAATTTGCACAGTGAAATTTTCAATTAAAGATCCATGTAATTTACCTCGTTTCGAGATTTATTTCTTCAATGAACCAGGTTGGTTGTATTCCATGTATAGAGAAAAGCGGCCTCCTTCCTATTATTCATGAACCAAGTGATCAATTAATAGAGTATATTTTCTTCCACAGCTTAAATTAGAAGAATACGTACCTCTTTATAGCCACATAATACTTTACCATGTTTGAATGATATTTCAGTTGGCTGCGAATTTCGATTTCCTGAAAACACAGATACACTAATTTAGTCATGTTTGATACAATGAACTATGCGAACTAATCATTGTTAGTTTCTATTTTTGTTAGTGCAATCATCAACCAAACATCTTCTTTCTCCATCCTTTTAAGGTAGAGGAAGGATTTATTGACTTGCAATGACATCATAATCACTGTGTTAGAAACTATGTATGGCATAATTTCGATTCTTTAAAGTTATAATGTTTATTATTACTCCTTCGGTCCTTAATATATGACATATTCATCTTATTTGATTAGAATAAAAAAAATTAATGAAGTTGGTTAATATGACATGTATTTCTTAAAATATCTCACTCATTATTCTTAATTCCCTCCTTCCCTCTCCTCCTTGATTATTATTGAGGAGGCATCAATAACAGTAAATTAAGAAAAGAATGAAAAATATGAAAAATGACTTGTATTTATTATCAAAATCAATTTGTCAAATATGCCCTATATCAAGGACTGAAAGGAGTAATAGAATACATGGTAGGAAGAGAAATTTGGATTCTTACAAGGTATCATGTTTTTTAAGTAAAAAATGATGAAAAGAGTATAAAGTTTAATTACAATATTTCTTTTTTTAACTCTAATCTATAATTTTTTTCTTACTTTACTATATTCCACTCCCTCTGTCCCATACTATATCCTAAAATATAAGCTTCATTATATGTTTGCTTGACTGTACCTATTGCATTTATTCTGTCTCACTTATCTTCTTTACAAATAAAGACATAGTTTTTTAAAAAAAAATCTTGTTTTTAATTAATTTTAAAAAGCACATAAGCCTCCTGTGGTATGGATTGTAATATATATAAAAAACGTACAAGTTGTATGGATTCCTCATTTTCACCTCTGCGAATGATAAGTTCCTTTACTGCACATGAGGCTCCCGTTTCAATGTCAGCAATGACGAACACACCATGCTTTTTATGTCTATGCGCAAGTGTTTACGGCTAATTAGCTAGGCTTCCAACACATATTTCTTAGTAGAAATTAGAATAAGACAACAAGATCAGAACTTCAGTTCACTCATACCAGTGTTGGACAAACAATGATTGGGATTGCTTGGACACAAAGTTACGCGTGGAGCAAATGTTAAGCTGAAAGCGATGAAGGGTTGAAGCTGTATGTGGCGAATATGCCACCAAGTCTTATCAAGGATAGAAAGAACATCCCGCCACGAGGCTTCATCATTAAACATGGGTTTTCATCTTTATAAAATGAAACTTCATACTACTAGTGTTTGCTGGTGTTTTACCATTTTCTTATTTCAAACACATTATTCTAGTTTTTTTAAAATTAAAATATCTTATTAAATCTGAAATATCATTCATTTGTCTAAAAAATTCTAATATTCTTTTATTAGAATATTTCTTTTGCAGATCTAACAATGCTTTCCTACTTTTTAATGATTAAAATATGAACATATATTATATTAAAAAAATTAAAAACTTGGGGAATCATCGCTCCCATCAGTCCTTCCGTTTAGCCTTTTCTTTTAATGATTAAAATAAGGACCTAGTTTCCGAGCTGGGCAAAACAAATGCTAAATACCTAAATGAAACATGTCCAGATGAGAGATGAAGCTAAATACCGAAATGAAACATGTCCAGATGATTCCCACACATTTGGTAGTCTAAAAAGGATGTATTATAACAAGGCTACCCAAATAAAAACTTGATAGTATCTGCCTTAAATCGTTTAGTCAAGTCTTGTAACTTAAATACTCTGCATAGCTTCTGCAAAACCAGGTCACTTGAAGGGCTAGCAGTTCGTATTTAAGAACTGCTAGTTCAATGATCTGAAGCAAGACTGAGACCTTATAATTTTAACATTCATTTTATGTGGTGATAGATGGGGACATTACTGATAGGACATAACAGTTTAAATGTGAGCGAGCAGTTATAGCAAAAGGCGAAGAATCAACAACTTTGAGACATTCTCCATTTGCTGCTAAGTGTGCCTTTAACAGTTGACCATGCCAAACACAAGGGCCAATCAGATGCAAAATAAGCTCATAGAAACATGTCCAGATGCAAAACAAATGCTAAATACCTAAACGAAAAACAAGACAGCTAGAATGATTTATGACAGCAAGTAACAGTGATTATTTTGACAGCATGGAGCCTCTAATGACAAGCAAGTTCAGCAACTATTAACTCAAACTGCAATATTTCAGTGACAGCAAGAGAGCTTATCATAGCAGTGTATTATCAGCAATTTCAAGCACCGTATCAGCACCAACAATAGCAATGAGCTCTAGAACATATTTCAATACAAATCACTGAAATCAGCATTGAAAGAAATTCTTGACAGCAAATTGAGGCTTCAATGATGCAGCACTAATCAATCAAGCAGCTCAATCAAACTAAGCAATGACCCAATGCTAGCAATGATATGTATGCAAAAAAAGAAGAGCAAACGAAAAATCCTTGTGTGAATTTTCTAGAAAATTTTTCTATGTAAACAAAAACAAAATGTTAAGAAAGCTAAAGTATGTACAAACTAAGAACTCATAACCGTATACAATGCAGTGCACAAACTAAGCAATGACCCAATGGTATGCAATACTATTAAACCGTATAAACATGTAATGAAAGCCATAACAGTATAAACATAAACAGAGCGTGTTCTGTTTGCTTGTGCCAGGAGAGGACTGTAAAGTGTAAACTATTATATGTGCAACAGAGCGTGTTCTTCAAGACATAAACACGCGGATACAAGGACTGCTACTAATATAGTTTTATGCAACAGTATAAACATAATTAAAACAACAGTGGTTGAACTATTGTCCACTCAGACATAAAGGCTATAATAAAATATTGCATAATCGGAATAATAAAATAAGCAATAAACTAACAATAACAAAATAAGATAATATAAATCCTATAATAAACTAAGTAACTAACATTATCAGAATAAAATACTGCAGAATCCAATAAAGCACCATGAATAAAATACGCCCAGTTTGGTATTCAACGGCCAAGAATAAAATAAGCTACAAGACGAGAGAACGACAGAATCACAGAACTACAGAATAAAATCTTCTTGAAATTTTTTTAATGAACGACAGAACGAACTCAAGGGAAAAGTGACCAACAACAGTGAATAAGAGAACTTGAAGCTTGAAGAAGAGAACTTCAAGCTTACCTGGTGCTGTGACGGAAAAGGGACGATCTTGAAGCTTGACGATGCAGCTGGTCGCGCAGATTGAATATCGGAGAGAGAGGATGGCGATGGCGATGGCGATGGCGAGAATTCCTTAGACCATCGCCAGAATGCCGAATGCGCGAATGGGGTGAGCTAGGGCTGAAATTAAGCATATATATTGCCCGTAGTTTCAATGGATAGGTTATTCTATTTCTACCTACCCTATTTTATTTACCTTTATCTACTCCTCTGAATATCGTTAGATTATCTAACGATGAAGATTTGAGCATTTTACCCATTCGTCTCTTCCACAGCCTCACACCCCCCCTCTCTCTCTCTCTCCCCCACAAAGATCTGTTTAATTCCATTTTATTTCTTCAACGATAAAGAAAGAATTTTCACGTTCCCACACTTCCCTCAAAAATCTGTTTAATTCGCCTCCAATTCCTGGATTTGTGTCGAAGAAGCCTGTACGCAATCAGAATAGTGCCGAGTTCATTGAGCAGAAATTGGTATGATTATTATAAAAAACATTAAGCAACTAAATATCCTCCGAAGACAATTGTTTCTCCAGTCGCTTCACCAATATCCTCTCAAAAACCCAAGATTCTTGCAAATCACAAAAAGGTTCGAGGAAATCTGTTTTCTTTTATTATACGAAAATTAACGTTGAGTTCATCTAAATCTACCCAGAAACTAAAGAACAAGAAAATAATTTGAATCAATTGATCCTCCTTATGCTAACATTTAAATTTAATTCTCCTCAAATGCATGGAAGACTACGCACATTGCTAATTTTGGATAAAGAAGTGTTCCCCTCAGTTGCTAATCAATGACTAATTGACTATAGAGTATAATTCCTAATTTTCTGATTGAAATTAGAGGGGAAAGAAATCGTGTCGTATAGAAGCAGTCAAATCATGAAAGCGGGACTGTAACATTGAAATGAATCACTCAAAAAGAAGAACATTGTTTAATTTGTTAAGATTCAACGATCAGCATTTACCACTTCTTCATATCAACAATAGTTGCACAGAGAAAGCAAACTCAAAACCCTAAATCGAGAGGAGGGGTGGGAAGCAGTGGGAGAGATAAAGGGGTAAAAGAGTTTATTTTATCCTTTAAATCTTTACTGTTGGATGAGATTATAATCTAATGGTATTGAGAGAGGTAGGTAAAGGTAGAAAGCGAAAATAAGGGTGGAGAATAACATATCCCATATTAATAATAAGATAGTTATTTTTTTTGAGAGATTAATAAGTAAATTAAATTACTTTAGAGTATTTTTATTTTTATTTTTTCTTCAAATTAATTAGTTTTACTTAATAAACTAATATATAATCTAAGCGATACACAACATATAAATAATTAAGTAGTTTATTTAGCTTCCTTAATCTCTCCAAACAAAGTTAACTATATTTTATAATTAAGACTGGAGTAGTAATAAATATATATCAAATAATTTGAGTAGGAATATGTTAGGACTTTTTCCCCTTTTTTGGGGCTGGACCGGGATAGGGCCGGGTTGGGTTTTCAGGTTTCATGGACATTTGTTCTATTACTCCATCCAGTCACAATTATAAGATATAATTCACTTTTTTTTTGAGAAATTAAGGAAGTTTAATTAAATTACTTTAGAGTAATTTTATTTTCATTTTTTCTTCAAACTAATTAGTTTGACTAATAAACTAATATATAATTTAAAGATACACAACAAATGAAATGATTAAGTAATTTATTAACCTTCCTTAATCTCTCTCAAAAAAAGTCAACTATGTCTTATAATTAGAATCGGAGATAGTTGTTCTAATCTGAATGATGATTTTTTAAAAATCATGTATGTACTCAAGTTTTTCTCTATTTTTTCAGAATTAATTTTCTTTGTTAGCTCAGAATAGCAATTAATTTGTTGTCCTAACGTCTGAAAGCAAAACGTTCTTAGGTGATAAGTGTGCAACATTAGTCAAGGAAGTAACCAATAAGAAAAAAGTGGGTCTCTCTACCTGCACATCACAAGAAAATATTACTCTCTCTATCTAAATATAAAATAAAGTTGACTTTTTAAAAGATATTAAGAAAGCTAATTAAATTACTTTAAACTATTTATATTAATCATTTTTTCTCCAAACTATTTTATTTAATATATAAACTGATATGTAATATAATGATACATAACATATGATATGATTAAGATCTTATTTAACTTCCTTAATCTCTAAAAAAGTCAATCATGCATTATAAGTAGGACTAGAGGTAGTCACGCAAGTTAGAGAGAAGGGGGCAAGTGCCCACCCTTGAATTTTATTTTCCCATGATACGAAAATATCTTATATGGAAAAAGATGTATTTAATAAAGATTGATAATAAGGTAATTATAATAGAATTCCAAAAAATAAAGCCTAGATTCGAGCAAAAAAAAAGCCTAGAATGATGACATTGTAATTATTTTTATTGTAATATACTTTTGTTATTAGAATATATGTAGTTAAATTTATTGATCTCACCCTTTGTAATTTATGTAGTTGCATTTCTAATAACTTAACTTGCTTTTCTAAATGACGATGCGTTTATAAAATAACTGTCTCTCTTATTACATCATCAGTATTCACTTGATTTCATGAATATTTTTTTGATTTTCTTTTCTTTTCTTATTTATATTCTTTTGTTTTTCAATACATTTAAAACTTTCTTTTAAAAAAAAATCGGGGGCGCTACCCTTGAACCCCTAAATCCCCTCATTAATTGTGTAGATACAAACAAAAAATCCTAGCTCCGCCACTAGTATCCACCATTCATTAATTTTTATTAATTTCTTGAATCGGCCACTGGGTAGTACAAGTTTTCTTGTGAAGAAAGAATAGGAAAACATTAAAAAAGTTAAAACAAAAAATTAAATTAAATATTGGACCAGTATACGAGGTTGCTTCAGATTTTGTCTTAATGTTATCTGTCCACCTACAAATAATAAGCTATAAACAAGTAAATCGAAACCTAACCCATACATAAGAAGCACATAAGGACAAGCACCTTATGTGCTTCCTAATTTCTAAACCAACCCATGTCGACCAAAGTCCACATAGATGTTTAGATTTACATGTTTATTATGTCTTATACCTTTAATTAGAGGTATAAACATATTTTTTTTATATATTGTATTTATTTAGATTTAAATTATATCTTTAACTTTTGATATGTTTTTTTGCAGACCCAAGATCTCAATTAATTTTCAGTTCTGCATTTGTATGTAACACCAAGTATTATAAAAATTAATTAATTTGAGATATTGAGTAAGAAAAAAACATCTCTTTAAAAACAAAGATATAACGTAAATCTAAATAAATACAATATATAAAAAAAATAAAAAAGAATACGCTTATAGAGGTATAAGCACATAATAAACATGTAAATCTAAACATGCGATGTGGACTCATGTTGATGAAGACTCAACTACTATATGACAAAAATGCTTATCCTTCATATATCGTTTGAACCACACTGTTTTCTAAATAAACGTATTCTTTTTAGAATCTATGAATCAAAAAGCTTTGTTGAGTTCTCAATTATAGTCACAACCATGATGAGAATAACCTTTTTAGCCATTAATGATTCAAACCTACATGAATTTTCGTTAAAATCAAAAGGTATATTATGTAGACCTTTCATTTTGATTGGATGCGTGAATAATTAGAGTATTTTAGCTATTGTTTTTTGCTCATAAGAGTATTTTAGCTATTTAAGGATCATGTATGATCCAAAAGTACAACTACAAACTTAACTCAATATCAAAGCTTGGGTACAAAGAGATAACGAATTTACCTAAAACTTTAGAAATTTATAAGTAATTCAATATAACTCTACAATTAGTGGTTAAAAGCTCTCTCAATCTCTAACTTTTCAAAAACTCTTTAATAGAAAAGTAAAACTTAGATTCGTTTCTATTCCATTTGGTCTAGAAAACACCTATTTATATCAACTCTAGATTGTTAGGGGAATTTTTACAGCATTTAATAAATTTTTGGGTGATCTTTAAAAAATCATAGCATTTTATGTACACATCCAAAAATTATGAATTAAGACTCATTTTAAAGCTCTGGATATGTTAGTGTTTCCTGAAAAGTTTCATAATCTAAATCTCTGTTTTGCCCTATGTTGAAGAACTCATGTGTTCATGGCTCATACAGGCATATAGACTAGTGATCTACTAACTACTTTTATGCATACTTGCCATGTTCTTCACATGGAACTTACCTTGGGATTGAGAAGAGCCCTCCTTCTTCTTATGTGAGTTATATACATTTTTGAATACATGATTAATTGAATAAGAAAGTATAAATATAAAAACAGTCCACAAGTTATAATAGATTAAGCCAAATAACAATAACAAAAATGGCTTCTTTAGTTCTCCACCTTTAAACCTCCTCCATTAGCTTGTTCTTGCCCTTATAATTGCATGCCCGGCCTTATGGTTAGCACATGAAAGAAGGGTGAGATTCAAGGGAATCTCAGAAGTAAAACATCTACTCAATATATAATATTCAATGGTAATATTAGGCATGAAAATAGCCAATATAAGAGCAACCCCTTACAAGCACATACACATAGCCATGACATAAACTTAAACAAAGATATTACATGTTCAAATGCCTAAATACGGCATACATGACAAATAAACATGCAAGCAATCAAGCACAAAGTATATTGGAGTAAGTTTCACTACCTTTTAAAGCTTTTTCTTGTTAACCTATTCCTTTACTTGTTCTTCCTTCGCTTGGCATCCTCTTTGGTCTTGATGGCAAATATCAAACCCTATTGATTATTCATGTAGGGATAGATTAATACGCACATTTCTATACTTATTTTTGTGTAAATAATCTTTCCAAATATCTTAAGCTCTAACTCATTTTTTTATCACTTAACTTCATTCCATTTTTCTTTTTTCTAAGTCACTTATAGCTTGACTTCAAATTATTTCTTCACATCCCTCTTTTAAGTTCATTGGGGCCTTTGAATTCACAAAAGATTTAATCACCTGTAGCTAAAAACTATAATGTCCAAAGCAGGGAAGGAAAAGATAGCACTCATGAACTTGACATCATTGCTTCAAATCATAGCATAGGAACCTTTAAACTTCTTATATCTATAGTTTATCAACTTAGGACTTTCAAACATTAGATATTTTCATCTTTAATACCATTTGAACCATTAAATTAATCAAAACTTAGCTAACTCTCTCAAACAGATTGGGCCAAGACACTTACATTCATTCTTTTATTACAAAAAAATCTCCATATTCAATCATAATGATCCTAAACTTGTTCTAGGGGCATTATCTTGCACCCCTTCTAAACTCATTTGGAGGATTAAACAATAAACAGTGCTGTCCAAAACAAAACAAAAAAGAGAAGATTTATGAAATACAATTCTATTGTTTCCAATCATATGGTAGGAACCTTAAGGTATGTCTTATGTGTTAATCAATAGTTTAAACACTTATTCCTTATTTTTAAATCTTTTGACAGCAAAGAGTTTCCATCCTTACATTCACCAAATCCAAATTTAATAAGCCTTTATACATGTATGTATACATGACACCTATTCATAATGACTTCTCCCTCATTTGAATACTTGCCTTCTTCTCAGGTTTCAAACAGCACCCTCCTTGAATTTTTTTTTTTTTAATAATTTCCAGCTTTACAAAATTCTCTTCTAAGCACAATAAAAACTTAAATTCAACTCTAGCAAACTCAAACAATTTTTGACAACGCGTGGAGCATTATAGATCTTACATACTAGCTTGATTTTATGTATACAATTCATTAATGCATTTAAACCCTTAAACTGGGTCCTTTTTTAACAATAGAACCCTCTTAACATATTTTAACAATTCGGATAGCACTTCCATTCGCACAGGCATGTGGGTAATAAAAAATTACCTTTAGATAAATAGTAGTACCAAGATTTAGAAGTTGAAAAATAATGGCAAACAACAGTGGATGGGCATATATCCAATATACACACACCCTTATATTGATAGACCCATTTCAATTAGATTTGTTCTAATTAAATGAGTTAGATTCGATCAGGCCAGCCTACGTTGGTTATATATGTTGGCACTTAATTTTTTTAAAACAAATTATAACAGCGTCAATGAAACCTTTTAATTGTTCACTCATTCAATTAGGAGAGCTTTTTTCTAATTGACGCTAAACTAGATTTCAAATCTAAAATAACAAATAATAATACCGAATATTGGATAACCTACTCATTATAATATATCGTTAAGATATATAAAACACACTAACATCAATATGTACTTAAGAACAATAGCAAAATGAGCCATGCACCATTTCCCTCCTCATAAGTTACCGTTCTTAACAACAGTAATGGCTTAACAGTGTGGCTCAATGTTGGGCTTCGTGCATAGATAAAGATGTGGTGAGCATGTTCGTTTTCAATTTTGAAATTCCCTCCTCTATCCATGTGTTCTCTCTCTTTTAATTAATGTTTGCATCCCTCTCCCTCTCATTTCTCATCTCTCTCCTCCTTTTAGTTCACTTTCTCACCTGCTCTTTTGGATTTGCAAAGGCTGTCGTTTGTTTAAACGTTTTTTGCTTTCCTTCTTCCTCTGAGTGAAGCCGAAGATGAGAACATCTTACTATCTTAGCGAGGTCAAAGATCAGGCCATCTGAGCGAAGTCAAAGACTGGGAGGGAAGACAAAGTTGAGAGTGAGAAGCCGAGTTGACGATGATGCGAATGTGATGAGAAGATAGAAGGGCTCTGGAGGTGCTGCAAGTCGGGCCATATGTGATTTTTTTTTTTAAAAAAAAATGTGAGTGTTTGTTACAAGTTTAGCTCCTACTCTACCTGCAGTTATACAAAGTCTAGAGCACGAATAATCACTACTGGAAATTAAATAAGAAGCAACACAATCAATATATACTTAAGAGCAATAGCAAAATGAGTTATGCACTATTTCCCTTCTCATAAGTTAATGAATAATGAATTTTTACTATAAGTTTGGTGTCCCAATATTGGGGGATATTATGTAGGAAATCTAATGTTTGCATCTTCATTGGTATCTGTAATGCAATTCATATATAGTTGTTAGTCCAAGGAGTGGAGGTAGAAGTGATATGACTTTTTGATTTGTTTTTAGCTCCAATTCGCCTGCATTAAGTTTTTGTATTTATGCATAATTTTATAAGGATATAATGTGCAATATTTATATCTCTCATTTCCTCCTAGAGATTAGGAGGATCTTCTTTGTTTTGCTTCTTCCTTATGCAATCCATAATAGTGTTAGGCTGTCAATCAGAAGAGTTGAGATAGAGTTGCTCTATGGAATTTGCATAATAAGGTATTTTTTTACTTGGCAATATAATTTAAATGATTTCCTAATACTATTATCTGCAATTTTCGTTAACGTGTTGGTTACTCCCAAGATTGAGGGATATTCTCAAGGAAGATTTCTTTTTTGTGGATTCATTGGTATATGATATACAATTAATGTTGCTGCCAATCAGAAGAGTGGAGACACGGGTTGCTCCATGAAAGCTCATTCAATGGTAACAAAAAGGTGATGATTTCCTAATAAGTCTACTATTTTTTAATAGGTGTTAGTAATTTGGATCTTCCAAAGATTGGGGGATTTTGTGCGAAAATCTTTTACCATGTCTCTGTTCATTGTTATTTTTACCATGCTTTTGGAACTCTTTTCCTGAGCTCGTGGTCTCATACTTTTGATTTTGCCTTTTATTTCCTCTCTTTTTGATTTTGGTTGTTCTTATTTGGTACTTATCTTTACTGCTTATCAATCTGCTACTTATCCCTCCATCCCTCTTTCTAATTTGCCATATTTTGTTGCCAAATCTTCATTTATTTTAACATACTGGTGTTTGCCTATTAGTGTTATTATGTTTATAGAATTTCATCAACTTATTGTATATATCTTTTTTATTATTCTATTTTGAAATAATTTCTTCATGAAGGGCACTTATGAGCCAATGGCTAGAGTTTGCACTTTGTTTTTAAAAATAATTTCATTTTATGGGGCATAAGTTGTTGGAAATTTAGATGAGTTTGGCAAGGATCAATTTTCATTGTTATACTGATCCAACTTTATGGTAAATATTATAGATAAGGAATACAATCTAATGATCATGGCAGTTTTGGGCTAGATGACATTCCTATCCCTCAGGTGATCGATGACATTGGCAACATATATGAAGGGAATAGGAAGAATGGAGGAAAGAGAAGTGTTGTTGGGAATAAGAGAAGTATGTGTATAATAATACTTCTATTTCATGTTGATGTGTTATAATAATCTGGGTCTTTTACATTAATATTTAGTTATGACTTTGTTTTTTGTTGGGCACTTATGGCGATTAGATATATCTAGACCTGTACTTTTGTGAACTCAAGTAGCTCTACACTTTAGATCATGAAAAGTTGCTGGACATATAAGAGTACAAGTACTGTTGTGGTCATGGTTTATGTTGTGGTTTTGGGTAGTGATACAACTTATATTTTGTGTTTATAGATTTGAAATCCAATTATTTACTTTATGTTTCTCTGTGTTTTATTAAATTCGTTAATCATTTGGATGAGTGGAAGGTTTGGATGTGCTTTAGCGAGGGGATTTTTTGTGTGGATGAGAAGGACAATTTCCTATTACTTTGTCTTTTACAATAACAATTAACAAGAGTCAGGTTAAATGGTCAATCATTACAAAATGTTGGCTTATTTTTATCGAAGCATTGTTCACATAGACATTTATATGTTGCTTTATCGTGAGTTAACAATATCGCGGGTTTGAAGATTCTTACATAGGACGGTAATAATCATGGAAAGCGTACAACTACAAATATCGCTTACAGAGAAACCATTAGAAATGTCTAGCAACATAAATGATAATTTCTTTGTTCACCTTACATATAGGAATGTTTGTGTGTTATGCTGGTTAGAATTTTGATGTAATTTTAGGTCACTTTTGAGCTAATGAAGACGTTGCTCAATATGTAAGAGTACAACTACTGATATTGTTGTGGTACATCTTATGTTTTTCGTTAGTGCTGCAACTTCTATTTTTGGTTGGCAGATTTCAAATACAATTCATTTATTTTATGATACTTTATTTTTTATTTAATTCCTTAATCCTTAATAATTTGGCAGAGTAGAAAGTGAAAGTGTGTTTTATTTCATCAAATTGATGCACCCAAGCAACGCACGGGGAGTTGGTGCTTGTTTATTCTAAAAGTTAGAATAAATTAACTGGAAAATTATCGTCTTCCTATAAGTCTATCAACATAATTTTTTTCATATATTTTCTGAGTTATTAATTTATTGTGAAAGCAAATTATATTGCTCCCCAAAAAAATACAAGTCATACAAAAACAAGGCATCGTCTCTCAGACTCTGATCTCTCCCCCAAAAGAAAAGTTATTAAATAATTACACACAAAAGAGGCATCATCTTCCAATAAATATACTTCCTGCCATCTTCCTCCCTTCTCCGTTGGACGACTCACGTAGTCCAAGTTTCTCTCTCGCTTCATTATTCAAATCTTAATACCTAGCTTTACCATTGCGATTACCATAACCATGGCTGTTCAAGTAGCAGCATCATGATCACTTGGCTTCATCAACAAAATAAAGTATAGATATGATGTTTTTTTGAGTTTCAGAGGTGAAGATACTCGCCACATCATCACTGTGCCTCTCTCTATAATGCTTTGAGACGAAAAGGAATCAATGCCTTCATTGACGACAAGAAGCTTGGGAAAGGAGAAGAGATATTACCTTCGCTTCTTAAAGCCATTAAGAGATCAAGAATTTCGATTATTGTGTTCTCTAAGAACTATGCTACTTCCACATGGTGTCTAGAAGAACTCGCCCACATCATTCAGTGTAAAAAGCAGAAGAACCAACTGGTTATGCCTACCTTTTACAAGTTGGATCCGATGGATGTTCAATATCAGAGAAATAGCTTTGAGGAAGCCATGGCTGCTCTTGAAGATAGGTTCAGAGATGACTTAGAGAAAGTGCGCAATTGGAGATTTGCTTTGTTTGAAGCTGCTAGCTTATCAAAGGCTTGGCTTTTAAGAGACGGGTAGGTTTTCTTACACTATTTTCTGAAAGGCTTCTACCGATGAAATTTTCAAAGAATTAATTACTCGTTAATTGGCATGCTGTTGAAGATGTTTGACTTTTGCTTTTGCAGTTCAAATGTGCTATAAAATTGTAATTTTCACAGTATTTTTCTTATGAGGATTATTATGAAGTTTTAGCTTTTGAGTCTTTAAAAAACTTTAAAAGTTAAAACATAAAACTTTTAATCTAATTTTTACCGGTAAATTTACTTTTGTTTGATGTTCGAGAAGCATCAAAGAAATATCGTGGTGTAGTTCGTCTTCAACAAACGCTCCTATCAGAAATTCTTGAGGAAAAGATGAAATTTGGCAGTGTGTATGAAGGAATATCAAAACTGAAGCATAGGCTCTCTCACAAAAAGGTTTTGTTGGTTGTTGATGACGTTGAAGAAGTTGAACAGTTGGAACAACTTGCAGGAGGGTGTCACTGGTTTGGCTGCGGCAGCAAGATCATTAAAACAACTAGAAACAAGCAATTGTTATTTGCACGCAATATTAAAAAGACATGAAATGAAGGGGCTAAATGAGCATTACTCTCTTTTGTTGGCATGCCTTTCACATAAGCCAACCTCCAAAAGGATACAAAAGTATGTCCATTGGTGTTACACGCACGCGCGTGCATGTTCTACAAAGTCCCAAGTCACATTTATTAACATTCAACTTATTCTAACATATTTAAGTTTTAGTTTAAGCTTTTCATTTAAAAAGGGGTGAATTGAGTGATATTAAAAATTTTAAATTTCAATATCAACTCTATAAAGAGAGAAAAGTTAGAAAGATATCACCGAAGGTGGACATAAAAAATTTATAATGGTTTGATCAAATCCACTTGACCTACGTCTAATCCTTAGAAAATCCCTTTAAGTTTTTCACTATCTTTCCAAGATCTACAGGGTTTTTAGTGCTTCAGTATAAGCAAGTTCTTCTCCAAAGAACACTTACTCCCCCTTACAATTTGCAACCAATGCCCGCTCAAGGTCTCACTACCTTGAGTATCTCAGCCGAAGTAAATGATTAAGTATATTCTCTCACGAAAGTAAATAAATTATCACTAAAGTACATATTCACATGGAGATTGAGCCTTGAAACTTAGGAATGAATGTAACAGTAAATGCACAATGTTGGTTAGTTGCTCGGTCTTGAATTCTTTTCTATTTATAGTGTGAATATTTGAAGATCGTTGCTCTTGAATGTAGCCATTCGAGTGTTAGTTCTTTGCTTATGTTCGTTGAGCGTGTCAAATTGTTCCTTTTTTCCTTTGATTTAGTCGTTGGAGACAAAGAGGATTTGAAGTATGTATGAGCTCGGTGCATCTAATGTTCTAACACAGAAGTGCTTTTTGCTAATTGTGGTGTAATCCTTGATTAAGCACCTGTAATATGATCAAGAACTGTACAATAAAATGTTAGATAAACTAGAATAAGTTTATAATAGATTTGAATGAGTATCATGATTTACGAGATGGTGCTGTACTTTCTTAAACTGTATCACTTGAGTGGTCACTCGAGTGATCTTCACTTAGCCAATTTGAAAACAAATCAGATCACTTGTTGGCTCATTGTGGTAATACGGTAGTGATGTATAAAAATAGGATCACTCGAGTGGTAACTCAAGTGATCTTGTATCTTTTGAAAACATATCACAAGGTTTTTCATTGTGGTGATGGTAAGTTCCAGATTAGAATAAATTAAGCCATAGCGATTTGGATCACTATCAGGTAAGACAGAATCACTCCAGTGATCTTGTTTCTTTTTCTTTTAAAAGGAAAAAGATCACCAAATAGCATCATCATGGTGCACAGTGGTAGTATTGTTCTTTTTTACATATCACTTGAATGGTTACTCGAGTAATCTAGTCTTAAACACTTTTTCAAAAATACTGAGCACTACTAGAGTCACTAAGGAGTTTTGCTAGTGATACACTTTTTCAAACATAACTCGAGTGGTCACTCAAGTGATTTTCTCTTAGAAAATTTTTAGAAGGCTGATCACTACAAAAGATCACTGTGGTGAACTGACAGTGATGAAAATTTAACACATTACTTGAGTAATCTTCTCTTTGAAATATTTTTAGAAAATTGATTGCTAAGAAGGATTATTGTAGTGAAGTAATAGTGATGACAATTTTAAAACATCACTCAAGTGGTCACTCGAGTGATCTAGTTTGAAATCTCTTTTTAGAAAGATGATCACCAGATGGTTCACTATGGTAGACTGATAGTGATCCACTATGTATCTCATTATTCGAATGGTTACTCGAGTGATCTTCTGACAAAAATATTTTCAAGAAATCATATCACTTAGTCAACATGGTGGAGTGAAAGTGATAACAAATTTTTACATAATTGAAGTGGTCTTAAGTCTGATCAGTTTAGCACTTCCAATGAACATTGTGGTGAACTTTTAATTTTTCAAAAATACATCACTCGAGTGATCAACTGAAAAAGATTTATAAAAACGCTTCACCACTATTTGAGAGATCATTGACCAATTTTTAACATATCACTCGAGTGGTCACTCTATTAATCAACTAATTTGCACATAAAACATCCATCTTATATTTCAAAAACACTTTAAAAAATATATCTTCATGCAAATCTTTTTCTAAAGCTGTGTTGTAACGTCCTCAAATAAACTTAACATAATAACTAATTAAGGGTTCATTAATAACTAAGTAATGCTCCATCATTTACCAAAATATACAAAAGTAAATCAGAGTATGTTGAATGAGCCCTAACGTTAAGAATATACAATCATCCAACATAAACCAAAAAGACAAGACTACTCTTAGCAGTAAGTAGTTTAAGCTCTTCCGAGTGTCTTCCCCGATGGTCCCGCACGGAGCTATCACCCGAAAAATGTAGAACCATCAATCCAACTTATTACGAAAGTACTAATACGTGCTAGTCAGGTGCCAAGTGGAACAATTTATATAACAAAATATTAAAAATAATATTTCACCAATCTCCACATCACAAAATTATGTATCATAAATTAAGTATTACAATTTTTCATTAACACAATTCCCAAGATGCCTCCCACCAATCCAACCGAACCGCCTTATTACCTCCGACTAGGACCCATGGGCTAAGTTACATCCATGTTACTCTGTTACTCAAAAGCTCACCGGTCATATGATGAGGACCGCCAAAATCTTCGTAGAAGATGTCCCACCATGGGTCTTTTTCCCCTCATTGAACTAGTGGGGTGTCGTAGTTCTCATCAACTAGGGGCATAGTCCCTCATCAACAAGTGGGACAATAGAAAACCAACCATCATGCATTAATGGAGGCCTCACCACGTGGTGGAATAACTACTCCATTTCTTCCCAATTCAACCATTTCCATAATTATCATAATAAATAACTCAACAGGAGTTTTTTTCTAAGATAATCACACATATTTTCCCAATCTTCTCTCTAAAATAAAAGGTGTAGCGCATGTAGTCCCGTAAGACTGTCATGAAGCAAAGCAACACTGTATGCTGAAGAGAAGCAATATCGAAGAAAATCTTCCTCTTCAAGGGATTGGTATTTTTCAATCCGCTTCATAAAAATCTTGACCTGCTGTCATCAACTCTGACAAAAACGCCCTTGGTCCCAGTTCGAAAAACTAACAACACCAAATAAGAAACAGTAGAATTGAGTAAGTTGCATGGAAATCCAGGAAATCATGGATTACAGTAGCATCTAGCATGTATCACTCTAAAATCATGGAACGTTAGCCATCAAGAAAGAATGCCTTTGATGTATGGAAGAAATTTTCTGTGGCAAGAAAGTTGCCCTGAAGCCTAGGTATGAAAGTTGATCCTATGTCACAACGCTGATAGGAATATTTTTCTGTATTGATAAAAAATGAGGGGGAAAACGCAACTATGAGCACAAAAAGAGATGATATGGCAGTGAAGTGTGTCACAGTATACAAATTTCTCAAAGCAAATATAACCTTTCCCTTTCTGTAATAGCATCAAAGTAGCAGATCTGCACTCCGAAAAGTTTCCTCTACTTTGAAGAGTAGAAAGGTATTGGTTTTCTTCCTTCATTGAGCTAGGGGAGTGCTTCCATGACTCGCTGTGAGAATAGCCTTTGAGAGTGCAAGGCAATCTCTTCTGAAGAGATTGAGTAGCTGCACTGAGGATAATTAGGAATCAATACCTAACTCTTCTACAATCAGAAAATATCATGCAGTTCTAAGTGGATCATATGAGATAGCCAGAGAATCAGTATTTCAAATCCCAGTGGAACATATAATATAATATAATATACAGCATGTCAGGCATGGAACATCTAAGTGAGTGAACATAAGTTTCTCATTGCGCAAGAATTTTAGCATTTGTAATTATATATTGCAGGATTTCATAGACTAATTTATAAGTACAGGTAAATGAATCAAATGGCATTTGAAGTGTCATCTCAATATCAAAAGAAACTGTATCTCCAGAGATATTACAGGTAAATAGACTAATTTATATATTACAGGATTGCATGCTAATTTTAAATTTCCAGAGATATCAAGAGTACTTACAATTATGTTAAAAAAAAGAAAGCATATTTTAATGAAAAGTATGTTTAAGGATACTCAAGACACAAAAATCAGTCCCAGAATACAGCATATAAAATTACCCAGAGTGCTTCCCTTAATGATTCATGAGCACCATTCTGCATATTTGATTAAATAGTAGGGGGTTGATTCAAGGACTATTCTTTCCATGGTTATGATGCCAAAACTAACAACAACAAAAACAACGAATCCTTAACATTCAGCAGAGGAAGGAAGATAACGGGATAAACTTTGAAATCGATTTTGAAACCATTAAAGCCAAAAAAAACAGACAAAGAAGAACAGCAGCATGGAACCGAAAGTTTCAAAGAAACAAAGGAAAATGAAAGGAAAGGAAAACAAACCAGATTAAGATTGATCAAGAGACGAGTATGTGAGATCTGTTCACGTCGTCTTCGTCCTCATCAACAGAGAGCGCACAGAGTTAATCCGATGGAAATCTTCTTAGGGCTAGGACTTGGTGCAAGAGTACAAACACCAGAAAATTCACCGATGGCGACGACAGAGATCATCGAGCTTCAGTTCGGTGAGGAGATCCCTTACCTTCGGAGCAGATGACTGAGGGAGAGTCGGAGAATAAAAACTATCATGGGTATTGAAAGTTACTTTCTCAATGGGGGTGGTTATGAGAGAAACTGAGGAAAAAGAGAAAGAGAAGAAGGAAAAAAAAATAGAGGGAGCATAAGAGAGAGAGAGGAGAGAAGAAGGAATTCAAATTTTGAATCCTTCTGAGACCTGACATGAGAGAAAGAAAGGGTCTCGGGAAAATAAAAAGAAAGGAGAAAAAGATAGAGGAAAGAGATGAAGGTGCTTTTTTTTTGTTGTCAAAATATGAAGTTGATTTTGATTCATTGTGCAATTGTGCAGTGGAGGAGATCAGCTCACACGGAGCCCAACGAACATTTAACCGGCTTATGAACAGTAATTTGTGAGGGGAGCTGATCTAAGCCGTTTATGAAGATGGCTTAAGGATGAGATTTTATATATATATTGATATTGATGCCTCTCTATCGCCTCCTAACATCAGAATTCTCTCTGCACTTCAGCGTTGAAAAATGGCGACTCCTCCTGTTAATGCTGACTATGTCAAGGAAATCGAAAAGGCCCGTCGCTAGTCCTTACACACACACACACATATATATATATATAAATGTGGTCAATGATATTTAGAGAACCTAAAATCTTGCTATTCTGATATACATATCTACATAGCAAGCAAAGCTTTTGGTTCTTTGATGACTAATCTAAATACACTAACTCATGCATGAAATATTTAAGCTTTAGCCATACTTTGATTCGGCACCCACAACCAGAGGATGACCTGCTAAAGCTTCCTCTTTTCAACTTCATAAAATAGAGAGTCATTATGCAGAACCCACGTGCAGCAGAACCAGAAAAAAATTAACGTGCAGAAATTTTTAGAAGCTTGAAAGAATAACTCAAAGACTCACCTTGGTTCGACGTCATTCTCTCTCTCTCTCTCTCTCTCTCTAACTTTCTGTTTTGCTGTCTTCTATCTCTCACTCTCAGCGTGTTTCTATTTTCTTTCTCTGTTCTTTGGGGATTAAAACAGAGCACACACACAATAGGAACAAAAGGCAATGGCTATAAATAACGAACCAAAAATCTGGTCCGAGAGATAAGAAGACGCTGGTTCATGGCGCTGGGCTCAAGAAGCAAGGGGTTGAGCTGCTGTGATGTAAGAAGCATAGAGTTGAGCTACTGCTTCTCCTTCCCGTAAACGACGCTGTTACTGTGTTTCGTGTTTCAGTTTTTAGCTTCTGATCCTTTACTGTCAACAACTCCTCTGAGTTTTCATGTTGGGCCGAAGATGAGTTAATCATATGCTCCCTAATTTTTCTGTCATTCCTTTTCTCTTCTCAGCGTGTTCTGGTCGCGAGACATAATGGGTTGCAAGTATGAATTAATGGCCCATTTGGTTTCAAGAAGGGAGTATACAAAAGTATATATATTGTTGCTCTCCTATTATTCACATGTTGGGCTGTGTTGAGAAAAGGAATAAATGAAGATAATGGGTTTGGGGTTTATCTTATTCATGGGCTATGTCACAGTGAGAACAAGAGAAGATCCAAAATGATATATATATATATATATATATATATATATATATATATATATATATATAACAATGAGAGAGGTATGTTTTTTTTTAGATAATAAAGAAGGCTAAAAGCCTAAAGGAAAGGAATTACACACTGGGGGAAATTAATCCCAAACACTCTTGATCCACAATGGACCTCAAAGAACACGGACAAGAATCTATATAACAATGAGAGAGGTATGTTTATTGTGGGAATACTAAAAAAAATCCCACTTGATCCTCCATAAGGCTCTTATTTGCAATTAGGCCCATTACTTAAATAATTACAATGATTGGAAAATAAATTAATCCTTAATTCCATATAAGGATTTTTCTTTCCCAATTAATTCTTCTAGGCCATATAATATCAATTCTATAACTTTTAGGCCTAAATTATCCCTTATTTGAATTATCTTTTCCCCAAAATAAATTAAGGAAAAAAAAATAAGTCTAAATTTTCAATAATTATTCTCATAATTATTTTAAGCCAAAATTTCATAATTAATTTCCATACAATATTTAAAATTTCAAATCCAAAAATTTGGGATGTTACAGTGTTATCATCAAAACATGGAATCTAACACTAACCTCACTCTAACCATCTAAAATAAGTGTTAAACATTTAGAGACCACAAACAGAAATTTGGATAAAGTCTAGCTCCCAAGGACTCAAATCTTTTAAACATTCCTATGCATGCTTTAACACTTGAGTCACTAGCTTGTCATTTAGGAACCCAAAACAGCAATAATGATCAGTTTATAACCTTTACAGACTTTCCATAAAGCAACGCAAAAATTCCAACTTCGATGCCATACTAACACAAGACATGCATATATGTATATACAATAGGCTTGAACCATCTTCATAAGTTTTGGCATATTGGAGACTTTAATCATCCTTTTCCATAATCACATAAGTCCTTCAATCCTCAAATTAATTTTTAGACAGCCTCATCTGGAACTATTAGAAGCAGTGTTAAATTATCATTTTAGCATCCTTAATCATGCCTCAACACTTTAGAACCCTTGTTTAGCATTTTAAATTCAACTTCATTCATGTTTGCTTCAAGGCTGCTTAAGAAAATTCTGACGGCATCACACTTAATATCCTAAAAATTTCTAGTTTTCACAATAATGTTTAAACCTTCACTATAAAATCTTTGGACATGATTTAAGCATCTAAGACAAGTATGTAGGAAGTCGAAGCCTCAAACAGCAAGCTTTAAATCAGTTTCCAGCCTTAAAAATACAACTTATCAGCCCCCAACTTCACATGGATCAATATATATTGCACAGCTATAACTTGTATTTACTTATGCTTATTACACTTGAAAGTAATCCCCTGTATACAAATTAATCTATCACCGCAATTGATAATAAAATTTATGCTACAATATTCTTATCATTGAGTCATATATTTACACTCAAATATGAACTTTTCCTATTCATTAATTCTTGATTCTCTTGCTGCCAATATCAAAACTTGACACTTAACACACTGAAACAGCAAGGTTTTCATTCAATTGATAGCTTCTTAGTTTTAGTTTTTATGGTAGCTCTCTTGCCACAATCAAAACAACATAAATCTTACCATATAGCTAAAATAAATACACTTCCTATCTTAATTCAAGTATCCTAAAAACATTCTTTAATCCTTTGAGTTACTTGTTATAATGTCTCCAAGCATATAATATTTAAATACATAAAACAGATCACTTTAACTCAATTTCTAATCTCCAAATTTACCCTTTATCACATTATAACATGTAGATATGCTGTCTCCTCTATAACTATCAAGAAATTTCCAGCTTTAACAACATCTTTCCAACCTCAATTTGAAACTTTAAGACAGCACAATCTCGTACACATCATATATCACCAACTAATACTCCTTTGCAGCTGCTATTATATATATACATATGCATATATCTATTTTCAGTCCCAGGTAGAATCAGCATCATAATAATCCTTTAGAGCTTCAGTTTTTACGGACAACATGAGACAACAAAATAAGCTCTACACAATATTATCTGGCTAATTTAACATATTATCAACAATTTCGTTTTCCTTATCCTTAATTTCAGAGAACCCAACGCCTTACACTTAGAGACAGCAAGCATTCGATTCAAAAACAACAAATCAGAACAAATCAAACACATGCAGCACTAATTTCTTTTCATAAAAGATTTAATCTTAGCTTATCTTTCATGTATACGGTGGTTTTCTTCCCCAAGCTTTAATTTCGATCACACCTCACATCCCAAACTACAGCAATTCGAAAAATTGAGGGTGGGAAGAGGTTTAGGAGACTCACCTTACTCCTTTTCTTGTATTGCATGCAGCGCTTAGCCTCTGCCCCTCTCCTTCTTCACGGGTCTTTACCTCTTGATCTCTCTCTCACTCTGTTCTTGGTTCTGGCCGAAGATTAGAAGCTGAGAGGGATGGATCAATAATCAGGGAAGAGGGAAAGGCGTGAGGGCGGTAAAAGACCAATCTGCCCTTCATTAACCTTTTGTTTTCACTTCAGTCCTTTTCTCAATATATTGAAAGACTGAATAATTTCTACAACTTTTCCTTATCACATTATAAATGATTTCTTCCTTAATTAGACTCTTTAAGCTATGAAGCAATTCTCTAAAATCTCTAACTATTTTTCTTGATTTTATCATAAAATTGGCCTTTAATTTTTGAAAATAGGCTTTAAAACTGTTTAGGCCACTTTTTAGGAAATTAGACCTCTCCATGATTTTTCCAAATCCCCAAATAATATTACATAACGATTCCTCAATAATCTCTAGGCCTTTGACTAATTTTCAAATAATTACTCTCCTTAAAATCTTGCCCAAAATCAGAATTTTGACCAATGCTTTATTTTTGGGCAATTCAACCTAACCATTTCTCTAAATATTTTTCTTCATTATGCTTTAATTAATTCCTCAAAATTTGGGATATTACATTCTTCAACAACCTTTATTACTTATTATAATTTAGTGTTTATTCTTGAACTCCAAAAGCGATCATGAAAAAATCTTGAAGTTCAAAAGCCATCCTTAAAAATATCATATTCCAAAATATTATTTATACAGCTCTATGTGTTATTCCATAAAGTGATTCAAGTCTCATCGTGATTGTTTCTAATCCTTGATACTATCATTAGTGGGGGCCTCCATGTAAAGTTCAAGAATACAAAATTTGGCCATTTTGTTTTCTTGACTATACCCTGCAAGGATCAAATGTTTGCATTCAAATGGAATTGTGCACAAAGACATCAAACTAGGTAACTTCGTAGTGGGTATCGGGAGAAAAGCAAATAAAGTATTATTAATTTTTTAAGTGGTTTCTTATATATTAATTCTTCTCCTATGGGTTCTTTGGTGATAGATATTAGTTGGATCAATGGTCCAAGTGGAAGGTATGAAAATCTTCTTCTGATGCCATCCATCATCAAGGGTAAAAGAAAAAATCAAAAAATCTTTCTCTAATTTTTTCAGTGATATAGACTTATTATACTTTCTTCTTTACAGGAGGAATTTTTTGCACACACCATTGCAATAAAGAAAAATTTGTTTGTCAACAATTGGATGTATACGGCTTCATATGTTACACTATATCTTCTCGAATTTACAATGAAGGGAATTGGGCTCCTTTTGTACACTGCTAATTTTTTAGTCCTATTGGTTGACATGGCATGATTTTTTTTGTTGATACAAGGCGATATGTGAGGGGGGATCGAACCCAGGACCTAGGGGGAATTTAATCCCAATACCACTGCACTACTAGTAGTGTTGGTACATGGCATGATTTGTAATGATAGAATTGAGTTTCTTTTGACATCGCTTGTCGATGACTTACGGCCTCTTTGGTTCAATTGAAGACCCTCTTAGTAATGCAATAGGGTGAAATGCAATGTTTATTACCATTAGCATGTTTGGTTTGTTATTGATATATAAGATTGGGAGAAATTATTTTAATTTAATTAGAATTACAAAAAGTCTAAATGTCCCCCAAACAAAATGACTCTTCATCTCTAGTCATCTTTTTCCTCAGTCAAAATACCCAGAGTTAGAGTCAATATGAAAGACCCATATCAAAATTGAAAAGTGAAAAAATCTTGTAGTAACAAATTCAAAGAGTAGAAAAAATAAAATAAAGTTATATAGAAATACATAATAACAAATTCAAAGAGTAGAAATACATAAATCAAGTTATATAGATGTGGGCTGAAATCGTAAAAGAGGGAAAAATAATCTTCCATATGTGTTTTCTGTGAATATCTGAAGAAAACAAATATAAAAAAAGTACGCACTAGGAGATAGTTTCGGAGGTGAGAGTTATGTCGTACGTTTCCGAAAAGCACTCTGCTTCGTTAGTTCCCCCGTCGGTGGAGGAGGATGATTTGCTCTGTAGGAGTTCGAAGAAGGTTAAAGATGGTTGCTTTCCAGGTAGGAAAGAGGAGTGGCCTACGCTGGGAAGTGTTGGGAGTAAATTGCTTGGTAAGAGTATTGGTTATAAGTTGCTTCTTTCTATCTTACAACCTCTGTGGGTTAAAAGAAGGGTCATTAGCTTGATCAATATTGGGAATGGGTTCTATGTTTTTAAGCTTTCTAATAGAGATGATTATTTTAATGCTCTAACTGGAGGACCCTGGATGGTTTTTTATCATTATTTGACTGTGCGGCCTTGGGAGCCTCTGTTCCAGCCAAGGTGTGCGACCATTGATAAGGTGGCAGTCTGGGTTAGGTTGCCTAACTTAGCATTAGAGTATTACGACAAGGAAGCTCTTACCTGGATTGGTGATAGGTTAGGTGATACGATTAAGGTAGATTTTAATACCTCTTGTCAACTTCGTGGTAGATATGCAAGGGTATGTGTTCTTGTTGATTTAGGGAAGCAACTCATGTCTGGATTTTAAATGGATGGGGTAGATTTTTATGTAGAGTATGAGGGTCTTCATGATCTTTGTGTTGGTTGTGGAATATATGGGCATAAATCTAGTGAATGCAAACAGGGGGCTGGCTCCAGTAAGAGTATTTCTGAGGGGGACAAGAAGACTGTGTGTGCGATTAATGGTGATTCAGTAATGAAGGAAGTTTTGAATGTGGATTCTGATATTTGGAGGGTTGTTCAACGACCAAGACGGTCGAAGCAGGGGATGAAGGAGAAGGTGGCCGGAGGCTCTGGTAAGGGTTCTCGGTTTGACATTTTGGCGGTTGAGGAGGGTGAGTAGATTGAGGTAGTAGAAGGTGTACAAGCTGACAAGGTTGTGGAGGCCGGGGTTGATAAGTCTATGGAGGCTGAGGTTGGTGCCTGTCTTTGATGCGGTGGAGGCGTCGTTGAGTGTTGACGTGGGGAGTCTTGTCGAAACAAAAAGGGGTTTTCTAACAAGAAGGTATCTAATAAAAAGAAAGTGTCTAGGGAAAATCTTTTGAAAGGGACTGCGAGCAAGGAAATCAAAAAAAGCTTTCGCGTAAAGAAATGTTTATTTGGCGGTACATTTTTAAGACCAGATATAGAAAGAGACGGTCTTAATAATTAATATTTAAGACCGGTCATATTAAAGTCCGGTCTTAAAAGTAATTAATTTTTTATCCGCACTCTTTTTCTATATTTTATACCGTAGCATTTTATGTCCGGTCTTAAAAGAATAACTTTTAAGACCGGCTTTTAAATATGTTTGGTCTTAAAACTTTATTACCTTTATATTTAAATTTTTCCTTATTATTTTCGACCGTAGAAAATATTAGTCCGGTTTGTGTGAGATTTCTCCATTAAGTAATTGATATTTGAATATTTTTTAATAACATTTTAAAGATCGGCTTGTTTTTTAACGGGTTCGAATAATATATTTAAGACCTATGAAAAATGATCCGGTATAATAAGTTCTTTATATTTACAAAACTGCCGCCGGTCATACATAAGAAGTTCTTTATATTTACAAAGCACGGTCATACCTTTAAGACCAAGGCGTCGAAAGTCTGATCTAAATGCGCGGTCTTAAAACCCTTTTTTGCACTAGTATGTCAAATGTGAAGCATATGCATATGATTCCCAACTGTACATCCTTCACATTCCTTAAAAAAACCACTTGAGTGTTAACTATGAAGCAGTTGGAAAATAAATAATCACTTGAATGTTTATTATAAGTTTGTTGGAAAATGAAAAGCCACTTAATTTTACATTATGTTAATTATGAATTGTTTGAAAAATGAAAAAAACACTTGAATATTATCTATGAAATAGTAAATGTTAATGCGAAGCAAATGCATTTGGTAATCAATTATACACATTTCATATGGCTACAAAAAAGGACATTTGAATACAGCCGCGAACCCAAGAATTTTAATGACTGAGGGGTGAAAAAAAATTACTATATCATAAATAAAAGTATTTGAAATACAATACAGACCTAATATACAAAAAATTGAAAGAAATCTATTACAGAAATTAAGATCACTTCACTTGACTTTTACTCTACGTGTTTTTATATTGTTAAACTCATTTATAATTGAATCCGTGCTAAAACTCAAAACAATTTCTATTTTAATGTATGTAATCAAAGAATCATCAAGAAATTGGTCTTTCATTCTATTTTGAAGTTTGTTATTGATTATCTTCATAGCAAAGAAAGATCTTTCAGTAGTTATTGTAGAAACTGGAAGAGTGAGTGCAAGTCTAATAACTTTATCAATAAAAGGGTAAATGATTGACTTTCCAGTTCTTGCTAGCCACTGACTAATTTTTTTAATTTCCAGTTGATACACACACACATATGAATATATATAGACACACATATATATGTCGTAACTCCATATGAATATATATATACACACATATTTTTTATTTTATTTTTTTTATAAATTTTTGGGGGTGAGGGCCACCCCTAGCCCCCTTGGGTCCGCCATGTTTGAATATTAATTACAAATCAATTGAAAAATGAAAAGCCACTTAATTTTTAATTGTGGGAAAGATTGTTTGGGAGGGCAAAAAACCATTTGAATGTTAGTTATGAATCGTTTGGAACATGAGAAGACATTTGAATATTAACTATGAAATAGTAAATCTCAATGCGAAACAAGTACATTTAATTCTTAATTGTAAACCTTTCATATGCTTAAAAAAACATATTACAAAAAATACTTTTAACGTCTGTTTTTTTTTTTTTTAAAAAAAAAACCTTTTTCATGTTCCTTTTTAAGGGATGTCTATGTGATTGATGTTGTAAGTTTTCTTATCTGTATCCGTTTTTTAATAGATGCTGATAGTCACTTTCCACGTCTGCTTTTTCAAAATCTAAATAAGCTCTTTTAATATGTCATCATGATTACATTTTTAAGACAAAATATTCAGCTCTCCCAACTAGAACTATCATAAAATATTTCAAGGAGGATTGGACAATGATCTAGCTAGAGATAGGATGGAAGTAACTACAGCGCCCAAAAAAAAAATGAAAATTTTGTCATAAAAAAAGTGAAGGGATTGGAAGTTTCATGAAAATGAGAGATAGAAGTTAGAGGCATAGCATGCTTGTCACTGTATCTCTATCATAAATCTCCATATTTAAGTAATCGAAAGTTACACCAAATTTCCATTTTTTTTTCATAATTAATTCTTTTTCAGCTCTCTAAATCTCATTTTGTGTTCATAATTTCTAATTTGTTTTCCTATAAGTTCGGGTAGTTGCTATGTGTGCAGCATCAGCCAATAAAGCAAACATATAAGAAAGAAGTGGGTTGTGAAACATTAAAATGCAATATTCTCTTTCGAAGAAAGGAGAGAAAGCACTAAATAAATAAAAAACAAAAACTAAATTTTATATTCGACAAGTTTACGAGAATGCTTAGCTTTAGATTTTATATCTAATTCTACCCACGTTGACAAAGACTCAGCTAATCATATACGACAAAGATTTTTTTTTTGAAAAAATAATAATGGCAGATAGAGTGGCTTTTTCAATCAAACTTCAAACTTCTATATTAAATTTACAGCTATGATGTGCGGCATTTGAAAATATGTTTCCAAATATAATTGAAGGCATGTTCTTTTTATAAAGAAGGGTAAAGGTGTAAAAATACATATATGTTTTACCTTGAGGAGCGCCTAATACCAAATGTTTTTTTTAGGTGCAAAAGTACACATGAACTTTTAAAATTGGGGCAAAAATACCAAAGACCTTTGTTAGATTGAGTTAAGCGATATTAGTTACAATTTGCAAAATACCAAAATACCCCTCAAATCAATAAAAACCCCCTCTTCCTCTTGCCTCTTGATTCATCATTTGCTTCAACACACGATCATTTGCTTCAACGCTGTCTCTAACAAAAACAATTGATACTACTTTGATTTTTTGGTTCATGTCTAGTTAAAATCATTGACAAAAAATCCAGAGAAATTCATCACTCTTTCGGATACCAATTACAAATCCAGAAATCAAATCCAATAATCAACATAAAAATCAAATCGAAAAATCAAAAGGCAAAAGGGAGAGCATAAGGATTCCCGAGATAAAAAGCTACAATCTTGTTACCATGTTTCGTGTCGACCAACAAAATGTCCAAGGAGTTATCGTCGGCGTGAGGAATGGACAACTGCCGGCGATGAGGGAGACACCACCGTGAGCTTGCCATCATCTTGCTTCTTGATCTGGTACGTCGGAGGAGACGGTGAAAAGAAGGCCAATTTTGCCGTTAACTGAGACAACATACACCCCATTCACTTTCTCTCTCTCTCCACCACCCCCAAAAGAAGAAGAAAGAGATGAGAGAAACCCAAAAACTCATTTGATGGTCAAAGAGATTCTGAATGCATTGGAACTTATCAATACCAACAACTATCAAGCAAAAAGGCCCATAAAAAATCTCATACACTCTAAGCTTCTAGGTTTTTTCCTGGGCATGTAACAATGGAAAAGAAAAGGGAAAAAAAAGATTTGGGTAGAGCTTGTTCATCCAAATCAGTGAAAAAAAATGAAATCTTTAGGGGCTTTTCAATATCAATAACAAGCAGAGAGGGAGGGTAAGGGCCTATGAATCTCAAAGCCTTCTGGGTTTTGATGGATTTGTGATGATGGTAAGGGAAAAAAAATGAAGACGGCAGGTATGTTGCATAGGTGGTGAAGAAATTTGCGGTTCTAGAGCGTTATAAGGAAAAGAAAAAGAGAGAGAGAGAGTGAGAGGAGAATGAGGCGTAAAGTAAATTAAAAAAGCTAGGTATTTTTATTTCTTTTAATAATGTGGGGCCCACTACAAAAGTAACATCAGTGAACTCAATCTGACAATGATGGTATTTTTGCCCCAATTTTGAAAGTTCATGTATACTTTTGCACCTAAAAAAAGTATTTAATGTTGGACGCTCCTCAGGATAAAATACATGTGTATTTTTCCACCTTTACCCTATAAAAAAATTCCCCTTTCTCTTTCTCTTTCTCTTTCTCTTTCTACTCAGTGAGGACTACTTTTCTTCTTCTCTTGCCATTTATTTAGCCAAAATTCTAATAATTCCTTAAAATTCAATTTTGAGGTAGTTTTTTCATTTATATTTCAATGAAGACTCAAAATATAACTAGGAAATTATCTCTACCTTTCTACGTATCTTGAAATTATAGAAATTTTGGGCATAGTTTCCAAATTACCCTTTCATCCAAGCTCATGGGCTTGTAACTTTCATAAATTACTTTTTCACCCAATCCGGGGACATTAGGCATAAAATGTAATATTTTTAAACTAAAAAAAAAAAAAAAAAAAGAAAAAGAAGAAGAAGAAGAAGGTATATATATTATACATTTTGTGGCGGTATGTGCCATTTGGTTTAGGTCGGATGGCGGTTTTCCTACCACTATGCGTGGCGGAGGAGATATTTTTTTTATAAAAAAATCATTCTTGCTCCCCTTATATATGTGTGTGTATGTGTTTATTTTGTGTGTGACATTGTATATGTGTGAGTGTGAGGATTGAGTGTGACCGGGAGAGAGTGATGAGGAAAGAAGGGAGAGAAAAGAGAAGAGAGCCTATTTGAGTTTTTAAGGTAAGTTATTTATTTTATAAGATCATTGAGGTAGTTAAATTAATTTCTTTTTAATAAACTTTCTTCATAAAAGTTGTTATATTTTTATCTTTCTAATGAAGGTAATATAGTATTGATTAGTGAAAATTTTAGGATTTGAATATTGGCAAAGTTTTAAGTCTTGATAATAGAAGATTGTATGTATGTAGAGTATGTTAGCTCCTAATGTTTTGATGATAACAAAAGTCTAAGTTTTGAAAGTGTTTTGAATCAGGTTTAACATGTTTAAAATTGTTTCTCAATTATTATCCTTTGTTCAAACCTATTTGTGTTCAAGAGTTCATAAAGCAATTCTCAAGAATGAATCAAGGATTCTCGAGAATGGTAGTTAAGTTCACCATCGCAAAGCTCTCTGTGCAAATGATTCTCGAGAATAGATAGTAGATTCTCGAGAATGCTTAAGTAATTCTCGAGAATGTCGAGTTAGAATCACATAAAAGAAGAGTTCTCTTATGTGATTCTCGAGAATGGGAATCAATTCTCGACAATGGCTCTCGAGAATCAGCAGAATGATTCTCGAGAATGGTCGAATGCCTCATCGGATCTTCACTAAGATAAAGCTTTCTCGAGTAATTCTCGAGAATTGTAAATCAATTCTCGAGAATGGTTCTTGAGAATCTATATGGAGATTCTCGAGAATGATCGAAAAGCGTTCTGACATCATACAGTTCTAGTTTGAGATTAAGGTTGATTCTCAAGAATTAACACAGCAATTCTGGAGAATACTCAAAACCTTCTATATACAAGACAATTTGTGCTCTGAATTCCCGAGAACCTTGAATATAGTTCTCGAGTATCAGTGAGACTCACCTGGTGGATTAAAACACTTCCTTGACTATTCTCGGGAATCATATGAACAATTCTCGAGAATGCCTGTTGCCATTTGAAATGTCCGCTGTCATAAACTGTAAATCATTGATGATGCCTTGGGTGTTTATTGTTATTGATTTGTACTTCTTCTAATCAAGTTTAATCAGTTTGCTAGTGCTTTTCAGATATGATTAACATGTTTTAATCATCAAATTCCCATAAAGCAAATTTGTGTCAGATGCATTAAATGCAAAACAGAGACGAAGCACGAAAGTAGAATACGAACTTCTGAGCAACTGCAAAGCATTTCAAATATTTCCAGTCAATATACTATCTGAGAGTCTCAACGAACAAATCGAACAAAGAATGTCAATGGAGTAAATTGACCAACCTCAGAAGATTACGAAGAAACAAAGCAACAGATATATTTATTACTCTCAACGGCTCATTTACCTTTCTTCCAACGGGTATTAATTGTTGTCATCTATAAAAGCCAGAAGCATTCAAATCTTCACCTACCGAAACATTGTGCATTCAATTCGAACATATTGCAATATGTTGTTTCATTTATTTCATTAATATCTTCATATATTCATTGTTCTTCAGTGTTCATATTTTATCTACTCGTGAGGAGTTATTTAAACACTTATTCCATTTTTGGTTTAAATCTTAAGGTTGTGGAACCTTAAGTGTGGGTGTACTATTACAACTTGTAAGGGGGAGTGAGTCCTAGTGAATTAGAATCATCTCGAGTACAGTGTGTAATTGTAACCATTTGTGATTAGTGAAATACCCAAAGGATTTGGGGATTTGGATGTAGGTCGAAGTGTTAGGCCGAACCACTATAAATTGCCTTGTGTCAATTTCCATTTTCTATCTTTGTCTTACTTACATCTGTGTGCAATTAGTAAAAATTTATTGAGATCACCTATTCACCCCCCTCTAGGTGATATTCCTATCCTTCAGAGTATGATTAATAAAGAACTTTAATCAGTTTAGATTTGTTAGTTAGTTGTTGTGGAAATTTAAATTTATTTTCTATTTAAAAGAATTTAGAATTTATGTCTTATAGGATATTTTTATAAATTAAATGAGGATTAAAGCATTTAGTTGGATTACTAGAGGTATTATTAAGGGTTTAATCGGTTAGTTTTGCTAAATATTGAACTATATGAAATTATGAATTGGGATTTTAAATTAGAGTTGATATGATTTTGATTATGTGGAGGTTTGGAGGTTTGGAGATTTTGTGTCAAGAACTTGAGGTAACCACTTTCCATGTATGAGGTGATTATAAATGTATGTTCGTATATTTAAATGATATGAATATGTTACCTATGAAAATGTATATATGTGTGAGATATTTGTTTGAGGGTAAACTTTTAGTTAAGTAGGCATAAATTGCTTATAGATTTATGATTAAACTATTTATATTGTTATTATGATAGATTATGCATGGTATTGAATATTTAATATAAGTAGGAATAATTGATGTTGAATTGTGATATTGCACTGCATATTAAGGTGTACTGAATTGAAATGAGATGAGTTGTGATGGTACGAGATTAATTTTATACCACGTGGTAGAGTCACCACTGAGCACGCAGTGGATAGCTTTGACATTTTTAGGATCCTTGGCATCGTTCTTATCCTTTGACCAGGATTAGGGTCAACCCTTTGGACAGTGACACCTTTCTATATTCAAAAGAAAGGAAATTCATGGTCTGATATGAATTCTGTGGCCTTTGGTCAGGCCACACTTTATCATTGGTGAGTTTGGTGCAATCTCATCAAGGAGATTAAACCTATTATATTATAGCCCACGGGTTTTGTCAGCGGTTATAAGGATGGTTGAGGGAGTGTGAATAATTTTAAACTATTAAATGGCTTGGTATACTACTCAGACTTATTGATATATAAAGACATAATTGGCCCACTTAACTAATAATCATTCACTGTATAGTTAAATTGGATATGTGGTTACTGAGTTCTCGTGACTTATCCCCTCATTGTTTATTTTTTTCGGGTGAGAATTCAAGTCTTTGGTACTAAGGGAAGGCATTCGAGACTTAATCTGAGTTATCAATCTTGTATGTTTCTTTTTGTTACATGAGCATAGTCTACTGTATATTGCCGAACTTTATGGCATTTTTGGTTGCATAATTTGAATATTCTGCTGCATACTAGAATTTGTATTATGAACATATATATATAGGTTTAGGTTTAGGTATAAAATAATTATTGAAATGGTAATTATGGAAGGATTTTACATAAAATGTTACCGTAGGGTGTTTACTATCTTATTTGGCCTTTGTCTAACTTTTACTTATACGTTCAACCTTTATTCGAGAGGGCTGAATGTTACATAGTTCCTAAGCATCATTCAATCATTTGGAGCACTTTTGGGACTCTTGCTCAATTGGGCTTGGTAGACAATTTAATTCATACTAAATTCTTGAATTTCTATGTCCAAAATTTGCGATATGACAAATGTATCAAAGCATGAACTTGTTGGTTATGCAAATACTAGATTTTTATCTGATCCATATGACGGTAAAACACAAACAAGATATTTATTCACAAGTGCTAGTACATCTACTTCATGGCAATCTATGAAGCAAACCGTATCGCCCACATCATTTGACCATACAAAAACTATATCAATGAATGTTATACTATTTTTTTCCAAACTTTTGTCCCACTGGATTTTTTTTAGAGAAAGTTTTTAATGAAGCTAATCCATACATAATAGACATCAAGAGATAGTGTTATGAATATAATATTTATGGATGTCCATATATCTCTGTTATCTAATAGTATCTCAAGTATCTTACAATTATCTTTATATTCTCATTAAATATGTAAATAATAAATATAGATTCTGTTGAGATTGTAAACCTATGCCCATGAATTATGAATAAGAATCATTCTTCCTTGCTCCCATATTCTCTCTTTCTCGTATCTTTATCTTTATTTGTAATATAAACGCTACAAAAAAATCTTTGGATCTGGGACGAGAATAAGCGACGAAAAAAAAACATTTGTCGAAGTTACCGACGGAATTTCATTTGTAACGGATGGAATTCCGTAGGTAATGTTTGTTGCCACGGTTTTTACGTGACAAACCTTTTTCATTGGAAATTTAATTACCGACGGAATTTCGTCGATAATCCGGCATTTTTGTAGTGAAATAAATTAAAGTGACGAGAAATCATCGGAGAAATTTCCATGAATCATCGAAGAGGAAAAAGACGAAAGATGAAATTCAAACGGGAATGGAGATAAAAAATAACAAGCATTCATGAAAATTGTAGGAAGCTGGATTAATAATATATTTTTTTACCTAAAATGCCCCCGTCTAGAAAATGTGTGAAAACATTAATTAATAACTTTTATCAAATAAAAATAATTCTGGAAAAAAAAATTAGGAGAAATTAATTTTGCAAACCTTTTAATTTCATCAAATTTTGTGTCATGGCCCTGAAAATAAAATAGCATAATCATTTTATTTTTTTGTTAATTGTTTATCTTTGTTGTTATTGTTTTTTATATTATAAAATAATTATTAAATCCATAATTAAATCTTATTTATTTATTGTAAATTTCTAACAAAAGTTAATTGGAAGGTAAAAAAGGCAAAAGTTAATTGGTGGTCTAGTAGAAACTTGTTTTGTTGTTGTTGTTTGGTTTTCAATTCCAAATCCTTTGTGTGCAAAGGGGCATTTTTATTTTCTTTTGCTATTTTGAAATTACCGTTAAGCCTTTTCTCTTTAAAATATATATTAATAAATAAGTAAATCCATTACTTTTTTGGGGGGGGGGGGGGGTTCATTCTTCCTTTTTTTTGGTTGGGGTCGGTGAATGCCCTCTATCATTCTTCCCTTTTTATCGAGCACTTTGGGGAGGAAAATTCTGGATGTTTTCTCTTGCAACCCAATCCCCATTCTCAATAACGTTGAAGGTCATCGGATCATCGCTCACTTGCTTCCTTTTCTTTGTTCTTCTTTGTTGCCAGCAGTGTTATGCAACATCAATATGTTTTTGGATTTTTGTTGAGACGAAAAAATTTACAATTGCTAAAGTACACTTTCAGTCATTTTAGTTTACACAAGGTTTGGATTTAATCCTTTAAACTTTAAAATGGTACTTTTAGTCCTTTAATCTTAACTCCATTAATATTATTTAATGGAAAACGTTGACTCATCACTTAAATGCTAACAAGGCATACTTAAATTTTAGAATATAAAAATAATTATATGAGTAAACTAATCAAAATGCAACACCTAATTTAATTTTAATCTAACTTCTTATTTTTGGGAAAAGCCAAAAAGCCGGTTGCTCTCATCTTCCCTGTAACACCACCACCTCCTCCCTCCCTCCTCTCCTCTCCTCTCCTCTCACCAACCATCCGTCTCTTTGAAACTCCCAACCACCCTATCCTAGACCCAATCTTAGGATCTTTTACTAAAGTACTTGAACCATGTAAAATCACTAAAAACAAAAACTACTTTTTAGTAGTAGTCAACTTGTAGCGCTTATTTTGCGGATGACCTATTGTTGTTCTGTGAAGCTAGTGAGGAACAAATGGGGAATGCGCTCGAATGTTTGGATCTATTTGGGGAGGTTTCAGGGTAGAAAATAAATTCAAGTAAGACTTCCATTTTTTTCTCGAAGAATGTTCCTAGAGACAAACAAAGCATCATCTCTGGGATGGGAGGTTTTCAAGCAAGGAGGAGTTGGGAAGGTACTTAGGGGCACATATCACTCAAGGTCGTAATTCTAGAGCCAAATTTCAATTTTTAATTGACAAAGTACAAAGGAAGCTTAGTGGATGGAAAACCCAATCCTTGGCCCTAGCAGGAAGGATCACTTTAGTCCAATCAGTAACATCACAGGTTATAAACTTCCAAATGCAACACGAAAACATTCTAGGTAAAGTTTGTGATGAGATTGAAAAAATCCAAAGGAATTTCATATGGGGTTCAACGGGGAGAAGAAGAAATTACATCCCATCACCAGTGGGAAGGAGTGTGTAGGCCTAAGGAGGAAGGAGGTGTGGTATAAGGAGATTGAAAGGGATGAATGATGCTCTAGTAGGAAAAATTGTATGGAACTTATTAGCCAAACCTAAAGGATTGTGCTCTATGATCCTAAAAGCTAAATATGGAAGGGGTGCTAATTGGCTAGCTGAGTGTACTGTGAAGCAGCACGATTCACGATTATGGAAAAATGTTGCTAGATTATGGCCTGAAGTCATTAAGGGTATTGGATGGGAAGTAAGGGATGGTAGGAGTGTGAAATTTTGGGAGGATAGATGGTTGAATGGGGTGAATAAATTGGGGAACTGTTTTGTAGGGGAGTTGGGAATGTTAAATCCAGCTCTCCCTTCACCGTAAGTCAAACCCTAAACGAGAGAAGGGAATTGGGCTGGGCATGGCTTGAAGGGGTTCTACTGCATGAGGTTACTCAACTATTTAAAGCCATTCCCCCACCATGTCCCAAGGATGGTGACGACATAGTTGTGTGGAGAAGGGGACATGGAAACAAGTTTTCGATATCTCAAATGTATCAGCAGTTGAGAGGAGATGTGAACATGGATGGAGCTAGGGGCCATTTGGAAGGTGATTTGGAAGGTGAAAACCACAAGAAGGATTCAGGTTTTTTTGTGGTTGGCAGCACATGATCGGCTACTCACGGCCGCTAGAAGAGCATATTTCCTAAGAGGTGCACCTACTTGTAGTAGATGTGGTGGAGGAGTTGAGGACCTGGATCATGTATTGAGAAGCTGTCCGGAATCTCGTCGGATATGGCTGGCCTTAAAGGTGTTACAGGTACGTCCACGATTTTTTACAGAGCATAAGAATTGTTGGCTTCTAAATAACCTATAAACTGAAGAAGAATGGAGTATGGTGTTTTCGGTGTGCAGTTGGATGATTTGGGGATGGAGGAACAAGTTATTATTTGAAGAAGGTTTTAATATGCCTTATCATCCTGAGTTTATTATCCAGAGTTATGTTAGAGAGTGTGTCACCTCGCTAAATAGATTTGATGACCTTGGCTTGGTAAAGAAACCAAGGGAAGTTAAATGGAATTTCCCGGAAGAGGGGTGGGTGAAACTAAATTTTGATGGTGCTGCTAGGGGATGCCCAGGCTTGGCAAGTTGTGGAGGGGTATTGAGGAGGAGTGATGGTAGCTGGATTTCTGGGTTCAGCAGGAAGTTAGGACGATGTCAGGCGTTGGCTGCTGAGATTTGGGGGTTCGTGCAAGGTATTAGATTGGCACAGGGTTTGGGGTTCAACAAGATCATTGTAGAAGGAGACTCAGCGATGGCTTTACATATGATTCAAGATGCTTGGAGCCAAGGAAGGGCGAGAGACAGAACTCTGAATGCATGGCTACGAGACAGTAGCAATGAGCTACAAATTTGTTTTTCTCACATTTGCGAGAAGGCAACGGCGAGATTGGTTAGCCAATTTGTAATGATGATTTTCTTGTTTTAGATTTTCCTCAGCAGGGGTGGTAGATTTTCGTTTAGGGATACTGTGGGAGTTGTTTACCCACGCCTAAATCCTGGTTAATTTTTATTAGCGAAGTAATGGGCAATTAAGCCCCAATTTTTACCAAAAAAAAAATCCACTATAAATATTGGGATTTGTAGTGCTTTTTAGGCAAACCGTTACAAATTTGTAACAAGTATGACTCGCGTCAAATGACGTGCTACTTAGGCTAATGTAATTTGCCCATTTATTTCCCAACTTTTTAGATTTAAGATAAGGTAATAAAGAAAATTCAAGTTGAAAATGTTGGAATTTAATATTGTATTTAATATTAAATTAATTCTATTAATGGCCCACATTAATTCCTATTTTGTAACCGACAATTTAATTCGAATGTGACCCAATTAATACGCAATAATTATTTGATTAATACACATGAATGCCTACTTTTTTTAACTGTGATGGCCGGAGGGCAAATCATCCGTGTAATTTTTGGTCCCCGAAAGCACTCCGACATTGAGAAGAAGCACACCATACGTAGAGTCGAGCAAAGGATCGGAAGGATGAAACTTGGAGTGTTCGTGAGTGTTCGTCCCGCTTGCTTCGGAAACGAATCAATGGCGGGAGGTATTTGTGATCTCTATTTCATTTTTCCACATTTATCTAATTGCAATTCAGTATAACGTGATTAGATCGTTATATTTCTAACATTTGGTATCGAGCAAATATTCCTCTCGCCTTGATTCGGCGATGAAATTTTTATTTTCTTCAACCTGGTTGGAGATTGGATGCATATATTTATTCGGATTTCATTTGAATATATGTATGTTTATTTCATCGAGAAATCAGATATATGGTTTTTCTCATTTATACTTTAATTCGGGCACTTTCGGTTTTAATTTTTCGATCTGAATCGGGTCTTATTTTCAAATCTTTTCTTGGAGACTCATGTTTATGTGTTTATATGGATATATTCGAAAACCTTAGACCCATATTTTTACTGATGCTATTTGGTGTTGATGTCTTTGATCTGGATTTTCGCATTTAGTCGTCTTGATCTGGGTTTTCAATTTTGCATCTCAATTCCATGTTTGTGTTTTGAAATCTGGATTTTCTGAAAATTTTCAGAGTGTTTGATTTAATCTGTTCCAGATGATATCAATATCTATTTATGATTATATTGTGTTCTGGGTCGTTTTTCTGTGATTTTTGGTGTCAAAAACGTTTTTTCCTGATTATTCTGATCGCCTGAAGTGTGCCTGAAATTGCTGGAATTTGCGGGTTGGCGGGTTGGGTCGGTTTTCAAAAACCGGGTAAGGAAGATGATATTTGAGAAACACTGCATTAAAAAAAACGAAAATGGTCCTCTGCTGTTTTGAACCCAAGACCATGAGTTAATGAAGTTAGCGCTCCACCAGTTGGGCTATGCGCTCATATTTGATAAAATATGAACAGTTATTATATATATTTGATTTATTATTCAGTTTGAAAAATTAAAAGGGTTCTAAAACGTGAAAGGGTCTTTGCCGAGATTCGAACCTGTGACCAGTATGTGCATTGGCCAGCGTTTTGCCAGCTACGCTGTGTACTCCATGTGTTTAAGTTCTATCATTTAATGTATATCAACAATTGTTTATTTGTTAAGCAACATTTTGAGAAACTCAAAAATGGTCTAGAGGGGATTGAACTCGGGGACCCGCAGGCGCGTGGGGGCGCCTAAGGGCTAGCCTTCTGCCAGCTGTGCTATGTGTAACACCCCTACCGGCCTCGCCCTTTACGGGTGGCGGGTAGTGTGATTCTAACAACTCATCTGGATCTTCTTTATTTGGCCTATGCGGAAGCGTTCTTAAACACATACTCAAAAGTAGACACCCAGCCTTTTGCTATTCGTACGGAAGCGTCAACATTTTTCAAGGCTGTTGCCATAGCTATCAAGGTATCTTTGATCTCTGCTCGGCTCATTCTTTCTACAGCAACTTCAAGCACTCCCTTCAGCGTGCCTCCTTCAAGCAACACTCTAGTCTGGAGTCTGGTGCAGAACTACTAGCTTGTGCTCACTTGTCTATTTCATGTGATCTAGAGTTCAAATGAATGAACCCCAGGGGTAACAGTTAATCTCATATGCATGTATGAAATGTAAATAACAGTATAACGCATGTACAAGCATAGAATAATTCACAGTAAACAAGTCGCACCGTAACCGTAGTTAACGGCCAAGGACCGTAGCCCTTTAGGACACACAGCCCTGTGAGACCGCAGCCTCAATTCCATAGCTAGGAAAATAAACATGTAAATCATCTAGCAAACATGATCAGTCATACAAGAAATGCATACATACAGCTAACAAGATAACGATTCCCACCACTTTAGCCTTTATCTTCCGCTTGTACCTTTGCTTCCAACTACGGAGTTGCTTGAAGCACATTCCATTCTTCTTCTTTCTTGACTTCTCATGGCCTAAACACATGTTCATACTATTAGAGCCATGGAAAAATAAATACATAATGCTTATCTTTGTCTCATAGGCATTCTTACACCCTTGGAGTTTATTCTTATTACTTAGGCCATTTATTTCCTAATTTCGCATGGTAGCTAATTTTGGCCAAACTTTGAAAAATCATTATTAATTCTATAGAACTCTGATCAGGGTGGTTCAAATTTCTATTTGTCACTAATAAAGTCTAGTTTCATGTAAAAATAATCACTAGACTTATATCTTGCTGTATCATTCCCAGTTTTTCATTCTTTCTTCGCTGTCCAGAAAATTATTCCAAATTAATAGGTCAACTTGCGAAATTCGTTTCTCTCTGG
The DNA here is from genome assembly GCA_019022615.1 of Acacia melanoxylon. NCBI lineage: Eukaryota > Viridiplantae > Streptophyta > Magnoliopsida > Fabales > Fabaceae > Acacia > Acacia melanoxylon. The sequence goes on from JAFJYJ010000072.1 coordinate 1,333,902, forward strand.
ATACAACTCCGATTTATTTGTTCTTTAGCTTTTTGGAAAGCTTGAGATGTCTACTATTTACTGTAAAAATATCAGAGAAAAACTAAAATTTTTACTTGGTCCGAAAGGCAACGTCATTTTGTTGCTCCAGAATCATACCAGAAAGTTTCAGATTTTTAGCACAACGTCCAAAAATCATAACTTGAGTTATAGACCTCATTTTTGGGTGATCCAAAGCTCATATTAAAGATCATGATGTGTACTAATTATCAAAAACATTTCAGGGTCAAAGGAGTTCGTTTACCCTAGTTTTACCTTGTTCAAAGATCACTGCTCCAGCTGCATGTTCAGTTTTCCAGCAATGACATCAGCATATAATTCCTTGGTTCTAAGTTTGCATGCAACGGTTGGACCTCTTTCTTTCTCCAACTCTCTCTTTCACGCTCTCACTTCAGCGTTTCTGTCTCCATTCCTCTGTGTTTCCATGCACCGGCCGAGAGGAATAATGAAGGAGTATGTGAGAAGTGAAGATGGTGTTCGACCTCCGGTTCCCTTCTTCGGAAATCCCTCTCACCTTCTGTTTTTCTGTGTGTCTCATCGTCTCTCGTTCTCGGCTGCGTCTCCCTCTTACTTCAGAATACAACTATCTTTCTTCCACTTTTCTGTCTTTCATCCTTTCTTTCAGCGTTCTCACACTCTTGTTTTCCGTATGCGTGACAAGACGAAATGAGAATGGGAAGATGAGAAACTATGGGTCTTTCTTTGAGACGCTGAGTTTCAAGAGACTTAGTGGGGTATGGGAGCTGCTGTATTCAAGAGATGCAGAGGATTAGTGGAGCATGAGCGTTTGTGCATTTCTAATTTGTAAGGGAATATTCTGCCTTGCTTGTCGGAACAAAGTGAAGCAGTCATGAACGAAAAACAGAAGAAGTAGTGGAGCATGGGAGTTATCCTTCTGCTTTGTGTCTTGGCCCCAATGAATTAAATAAAGTAAGGGAGTGTGTGGCGTCCTCGTCGTCTCTTCTTTCTCTGGCCAACAGGAATGAGGCATGGGAATTGATAAAAGGGGTGAATAAGAATATAAGTGTTGGAGTTTATGAGAGCACGTGGTTTGAGAAATAAGAAAGTGAGCTTCAATTCTGCATCTTGATCGGCGAGAGTAATGGGCTGAATTTGTCCTCTAGCATATGGGCCATGTGGTATTAATGGATTGAGGGAGCATACATATTGCGCTGCTGCATGCTTACGGTCCAAAAATGCTCTTGCTGTTGGGTCAAAAATAGGGCGGTACCTTGGATTTCCTCTTACTCGTAATAGAAGATTGAAGACGGATTTTCAGTATATTGTTGATAGGGTTGGCTCCAAATTGAGTACTTGGAAGGCTAATTGCCTCTCTATGGCTGGTATAATTATGTTAGCAAAATCGGTTGTTAGCTCTATTCCCTTGTACCCAATGCATGTGGCCATGCTCCCTAAGAGTATTTGCTATGAAATTGAAAGATTACAAAGGAATTTCATTTGGGGTCATAATAAAGCTACTAGATGTTTTCACCCTATTGGATGGGAGCAAATCACAAGGCCTAAGCAATATGGTGGGCTTGGTTTCAGGAGATTATGCTCGGTCAATCAAGCATGTGGGGTGAAAATGGCATGGAAACTAATTGAAGGCTCTAAGTGTTTATGGGCTGAAATCTTGTCTCATCGTTATATGATGAGAGAGGGGACATCTCTGCTGTCTTGCAAATCTGGAGATTCTAGAGTATGAAAATTTATTTGTTCTCAGAAGGATTTGGTGGATCGGGGAACAAAATGGCAAATTCGCAATGGCTTGGTTGTAAATTTCTTTGCGATTCTTTGGGTTGGGGATGGAGTCGAATTAAGGATTTTTGCATTAGACGGCTATCGGAGGAGGAGGAGAATTCTTTGGTTCTTGAATGGGGTGAGGGTGGTTACGGAGTATCGACAAACTTTCCTCTATTGTTAGTCCGGCGGGATTACGAAGAATTGCACCGGTTTTACCTCTAAGACCTGAAGCTGAGAATGACTGTTTGGTTTGGGGAGCCACGATTGATGGTAGATTTACTCTTAGAAGTGCTTATTTTCTTATTGAGCCAAATACTCCGTCGCTTCGTGACAAATTGTTCAAAGATATTTGGAAGTGGCGTGGAATTGAGAGAGTTCGGGTTTTTATGTGGAAAGTTTCTCTTAACAAGCTTCCTACTAATGCTTGGAGGAATACTTGGTTGCAAACGTCTGCACTTTGTCAATTCTGCAATTCTGATGCTGAGGACATTCTGCACATCTTGAGAGATTGTATGTATGCTAAATCCATGTGGGAATTGCTAATTAAACCCAGGTATTACTCTTCTTTCTTTTCCTTGAACCTTAGAGATTGGTTAAGTCTGAATTTGAATCACCAGATAGGTAAGAGATGGTATGGGAACTGGGGTTTATTTTTTGGTGTTGCTATCTGGAAATTTTGGGATTGGAGGAATAAATGTATTTTTGAGAATGGTTTCTCCAAACCAAGTATCCCTCTTGTAGCTATTATGTCATTATTGAACAGGTTTATAGCGGATAATGATGCTATTGGAGGTCTGAACCGCGAGTTGCCATTTGAATGTGGGATGGGTGAAACCTCCTATTGGCTGGTATAAACTTAATGTTGATGGAGCCACAATGATGCAGTCCTCTAATTCTGGTTGTGGTGGGGTGTTGCGGGACTGTTTAGGGAATTGGATTGTGGGTTTTAATAAAGTTATTGGTAATTGTCAATCAAGTGTTGCTGAAGAATGGGCTATTCTTGAGGGCCTTCAAATGGCTTGGGATTTGGGGAAAAAAAGGTTATAGTTGAATCTGATACCCAGGAAGTCGTTGAATTGATATTAGATAATGCTTGTATTATAGGGAGCAATATTGTCATGCAAATCAGGTTGATGTTAGCTATGGGAGGTTGTCCTTAGATTTATTCCTAGGGTTTTTAATAGAGTTTCTGATGCCCTTGCCAAAATGGGTATTTCTAATTCTGTTTTTCATAGTGTACGTCCTATGTACTTAAGGTCGTGGGTCACACAAGAGTGTTTGGGATTTAATTCCCCTTATGTGTAATTTTCATTGTTGTAATTTAGGCTTCTAGCCATCATATTTATCAAAAAAAAAAAGATTAAGCAAATGAAGAATGAATATTAAATTGAAGTATTGAGCATAAGGGGGCCCGTGACTTTTTGAAGAATAAGGGAGTATAAACGCATTCTTTGAATGCTTATTCTCCAAATTGGTCTTTGCATGAGTGGTTTAAAAGAGACAACAAGTATTTTACTCTTGGGTCCCACGAGCATGCTTCCAATATTAACTTGGTCATGCATAGTTCATCCAACCCATAATACTTCTTACTTAATATTCTCATTTTCTTTCCAATATTGAGCCATCAAACTTCAATAATTCTTTCTAAAAAATTCAAGGAAAATATTCCTTAACTTCCAATAATTATTTTTGGCCATAAATTATTGATTCTAAAATTTCTAGGCCAAAACTTATCCCTTACAAATATTCCTGGAATTTATTCTTTTCCCAAAGATTCAAGGGAAATAGGCATCAAATTCCAAACCTTCATTTTATTAATTATTCAGGCAAAATCTTCACCATAAATTCTCATTCAATAACTCTAATTTTTGAATCCCAAAATTTGGGATGTTACACTATTTGATCCTTTTGTGTTTTTATTTTCAACGTTAATTTATTTATTTAAACATTTTTCCAGCGAAAATTAAAAAAAAAAAACACACATTTTAAAAGTGCTCAAGGTGGGATTTGAACTCACATGCTTTTGATCCAAAGCCTTAATTGGACCCTTCAGACCATTAGGCCAAGCTGAAATTTCTGTTTTTTATTCGTAGATCCTGAATTTACATATAAATTATGACTTTTGGATTTAAATAAATCTGAAATTTTTATTTAAATTTGGAATTTCATGTTATTGTGAATTACATATTTTGTTATGCATGTATTAATTATTATTCATGCAATGTTATGTTAAATAATATGCAAAGCATGAAATATCCAATTTCATTTTAATATTGCTTATATTTTCTTGCAATATTATATAGTAATGTTAAGTGATCTATATCTTTTAGTTAATTAGAGAATAGCCACAACATCTTTAATTAATTGAAAAATATATCTAGAGTTGCATGATCACATTGTAACATTAGTTGTAATAAATCATATGTAATATAATAAAATTTTATCCCACAGGAATTATTTATTATATGTTTTGTATGATTAATTAGGATAAAATATTAAATTATATTCTTAACTTACCCACAGGAATTAAGAATAAGGAAATAATTTGATAGTTTTATCATACAGTTATGAAATAAATCTAATTGAATTAAAACTTTAGCCCACAGGCAAGTTGTATGTAAGTAGATTTATGTATTTTAGCATGGTTTACATTGGTAAAACTTGATGTAGTATATTAGTCTCAATTCTTGATTTTTTTTAAGCATGTATTTCTTAATTATGCAGTTCAACAACCTACGAATTTCTCTGATATGAAAAATAAAATTCCCGAACTAAGGGGTGATAACTATAAGGTCTGGCGAGAAAGAGTTCTTCTCCAATTGGGGTGGATGGATATTGATTATGCTATTAGGAAAGACGAACCACCATCCATTATCGTAACAAAGACTCCGGATCGGGTTGATCTTTATGAAAAATGGGAGCGATCTAATCGTCTCTCAGTTATGTTCATAAAGACTCACATCTCTGCTGGTATTCGTGGTTCTGTCGAACATCATGACAAAGTTAGGCCACTTCTGAAGGCGATCGATGATCAATTTCAGACTTTAGGAAAGGCACTTGCCAGCACCCTAATTTTGAAGTTTTCATCCCTAAGACTTACTACAGTGAAAGGTGTGCGTGAGCACATCATGCAAATGAGGGACGTTGCAGCTCAACTAAAGCAACTTGAGGTTGACATGTCTGACTCTTTTCTCGTGCACTACATTCTGAACACCCTTCCACAGCCATATGGACCCTTCAAGATATCCTACAACACACATAAGGATAAATGGTCAATCAATGAACTTTTGACCATGTGTGTTCAGAAAGAGGGAAGACTGAAAATGAAAATGGGAGAGAGTTCATTTTTGACAACTGAGAAAAAGGGTCAGACTCAAGCCAAGAAGAAGGGGAAAGGAAAAACGCCACCCCAAGGTGGAATTAAGAAGGAATCCAAGTGTTTCTTACGTAAAAAAGAAGGGACACATGAAGAAGGATTGTTCTAAATTCCAGCAATGGCTTGAGAAGAAAGGTATGTCAGTCTCACTTGTCTGTTATGAATCTAATATGATTGATGACATTAATGGCACTTGGTGGATTGACTCTAGTTCTACAATCCATGTTTCGAATATTTTGCAGGGTATGCAAAACCTAAGGAAGCCGTTGGGAAGTGAACAATTCATCTACTCGGGTGGAAGGATTAGTTCGCATGTGGAGGCTGTAGGGACTTGCAGTTTAATTTTAAGTAGTGGCTATGTTTTAAATTTGGAAAAGACCTTTTATGTTCCAAGTTTCACTAGGAACTTGATTTCTGTTTCAAGACTTGTACGTTTGGATTATTCCTTTATGTTTTATGAGACATCTTTGGATTTGTTTTATAAATCAAATAAGATTGGGAAAGGTACATTGTCTAACGATCTTTTTCTTATTTACTTACAACATGATACTACTTATGATGCCATGCATGTTTCTGTTGGTTCGAAACTTAGTGTTATGAATGAGGATTCCTCTATGTTGTGGCACCGGAGATTGGAACATATCTCAATTCAGAGAATTGAAAGATTGGTAAAGGAAGGGGTACTTAGTACTCTGGACTTTACTGATTTTGAGACTTGTGTAGACTGCATAAAGGGAAAGCAGACTAACAAGTCAAAGAAAGGTCTTGAGAGAGTCGAATTGTTAGAGATCATACATACAGACATTTGCAGTCCTGAAATGGACGCGTATGGTCAGAAATACTTCATCTCCTTTATTGATGATTACTCACGATACATGTATCTCTACATGCTTCATAACAAGCACGAAGCATTGGATGCCTTTAAGGTATTCAAATCTGAGGTAGAGAAACAATGTTGTAAACAAATTAAGATCGTGAGATCGGATAGAGGTGGTGAATATTATGGTAGATACACTGAAGATGGACAAGCACCTGGTCCATTTGCAAAGTTTCTTCAAGAGCATGGGATTGTTGCCCAATACACCATGCCTGGTTCTCCAGACCAGAATGGTGTAGCAGAAAGAAGAAACCGAACATTATTGGACATGGTGAGAAGTATGCTTAGCAGTTCTAAGCTACCTAATTCCTTGTGGATTGATGCACTTAAGACGGCAGTGTACATATTAAACCGGGTTCCAACCAAGGCTGTCTCCAAGACGCCATTTGAGTCATTCAAAGGTTGGAAACCGAGTTTGCGACATGAACGCGTTTGGGGATGCCGTCTGAAGTCGAATTTATAACCCACAAGAAAAGAAGCTGGACCCAAGGACCATTAGCGGATATTTCATTGGATATGCCGAAAGGTCTAAGGGGTACATGTTTTATTGTCCATCTCATACCACTAGGTTTGTGGAATCAAGGAATGCTAAATTTCTTGAAAATGACTTGATTAGTGGGAGCGATTGATTCAGAAATCTGGTTTCTGAAGAGGATCATTTAGATAGCCAACCTTCTACTTCAGGTCACAGATTGGTTGTTAACCATGCTCCTTCAGTTCAACGGAGTGTGGTACAACCAGTCATACAAGATCCACAACCGTCTGATATTGATCTAGTAGATCAAGTTGTTAATGAGGAACAACTAGAAATTGTTGTACAACCAGTTGAACAACAAGTTCCTCAAGAAGATGTTGGAACAACATTGAGGAGATCTACTAGGCCAAGAAGATCAGCGATACCTAGTGAATATGTTGTGTATCTGCAAGAATCTGACTATAATGTAGGAGCTGAAAATGATCTGGAACGTTTTCACAAGCCATGAGAATGTAGAGATTCAAGTATCATGGCATGATGCTATGAAAGATGAGATGAATTCTATGGCATCCAATAGAGTCGGGATCTTGTTGAGTTGCTTGATGGTGCAAAGGCCATTGGATGTAAATGGGTCTTCAAAACAAAAAGAGATTCATTGGGCAACATTGACAGACATAAGGCAAGACTCGTAGCAAAAGGATTCATTCAAAGAGAAGGAATCGACTACAAGGAGACATTTTCTCCTGTATCAAAGAAAGATTCTCTTCGTGTCATTCTAGCATTAGTTGCACATTTGGATTTAGATTTGCAACAAATGGATGTGAAAACGGCCTTTCTCAATGGAGAACTAGAGGAAGAGGTTTACATGAAACAACCAGAAGGATTTTCCTCTAGTGATGGTGAGCATTTGGTGTGCAAGCTCAAGAAATCCATATATGGATTGAAACAAGCTTCCCAACAATGGTATTTAAAATTTCATGATGTTATCTCTTCATTTGGTTTTGTGGAGAACGTTGTGGATGAATGTATATACCAGAAGGTCAGTGGGAGTAAGACTTGTTTCCTGATACTGTATGTGGATGATATTCTGCTTGCAACCAATGACAATGGCTTATTGTATGAGGTGAAACAATTCCTCTCTAAAAGCTTTGAAATGAAGGATATGGGAGATGCATCTTATGTCATTGGCATTAAGATACAAAGAGACAGAGACGTAGAGGCATTCTAGGTGTCTCAAGAGACCTATATCAACAAAGTTTTGGAGAGATTTCGGATGAGGCATTGTTCACAAAGCCCAGCTCCCATTGTGAAAGGTGACGGGTTCAATGCGAACCGGTGTCCAAGGAATGATTTTGAGAGGGAACAAATGAAAAACATCCCTTATGCTTCAATTTGTAGGAAGCCTTATGTATGCTCAGTCGCACCGGACGACATTGCATTTTGTTGGAATGTTAGGGAGATATCGAGTAATCCGGTATGGACCTTTGGAAAATTTGTGAAGAAGGTGTTGAGATACCTTCAAGGGACTAAGGATTACGTGCTTAAATACAAACGAACGAGACAATCTAGAAGTGATTTGGTTACTCGATTCGGACTTTCTTGTCGTGCATTGACTCAAGAAAATCCACTTTTGGATACATTTTTATGCTAGCCGGTGGAGCTGTGTCTTGGAGTAGCAAGAAGCAGTCTTTAATTGCTACTTCTACGATGGAAGCTGAGTTTGTGTCATGTTTTGAGGCTACCTCACATGGTGTATGGATGAAGGGTTTCATCCGTGGGCTTAGAATCATGGATTCAATTGCTAGGCCAATGAAGATATATTGTGACAATTCGGCTGCTGTGTTTATGGCTAAGAACAACAAAAGTGGAAGTCGAAGCAAGCACATCGACATTAAGTATCTGGCCATAAGAGAACGTGTTAAGCATCAAATAGTGGTTGTTGAACACATTAGCACTGAGTTGATGATTGCTGATCCTTTAACTAAAGGCATGCCACCGATGAGGTTTATGGATAATGTGGAAAGAATGGGAATTAGTGCCCTTCTTTGAATTTCATTTTGAATGATTTTCTTTCGTTGTAAGAACGTTGTTATTTGTGAAACCCTATTTGTGATGTTTTTCTCATTTCGGTTTGTGTACACATTTATTTGTTTAATTTTGAGAAACATCATTAAGTTTGGACCTAGAATAAACGTAGGGTTTATTCATTAAGTAACTTGGGCTTGGGAAACATGATGCCTTTGTGATACATGGAAGATATTACTCACTTTAAGAGGACTATCGCTATGATCCGTGCATTTTGTATCTCGAAGGTATATCGAAGTATGTGGACCAAGTGGGAGAATGTTGGAATTTAATATTGTATTTAATATTAAATTAATTCTATTAATGGTCCACATTAATTCTTATTTTGTAACCGACAATTTAATTCGAAGTAACGGCCCAATTAATACGCAATAATTGCTGATTAATACACATGAATGCCTGCCTTTTTTAACTCGTGATGGCGGAGGGCAAATCATCCATGTAATTTTTGGTCCCCCGAAACCCGCTTTCGACATTGAGAAAAAGCACACCATCCGCGAGTCGAGCAAAGGTTCGGAAGAATTTGAAACTTGGAGTGTTCGTGAGTGTTCGTCCACAGCATACGGAAACGAATCAATGGCGGGAGGTATTTGTGATCTCTATTTCATTTTTCCGCATTGATCTAATTGCAATTCTAGTATTCTGCATGATTAGATCGTTATATTTCTAACAGAAAATAGACGTTAAATCATTAATCATAAATCATAATTAGGTAATAGACATTTTCCATAAATACCAAGAACTCCGTTTCTAATGATTGCAAGCATATCTAATCAATTTCTATCGCCTAAGAATTTCTTATCTCCCTTTATTAGTTTATTAGTGCAATAATTATATTATTAACTAATAATTAGTAAAAATATTAATGAGCGCAAATTCAAGCTTAACGGTTAATTCCAAATTTAATTAGCAGTTAGTTTCACATTATTAATTTAATCTTCAAGAAAAAAGTAATCAACTTTATCGATCAACAACGTGTGCAAAATCATGTTTGGGTGAGTTAGCAATCGGGTATTAAAATCATGGGTTAAGGTGCGGTTTGACCAATAAACTATTGGTTTAAGAGCGTCCAACACAACTAAACTATTAAGTGGACCAAAAATATCAACAAACTTTTAAAAGGAGCGCCCGAGAACAACGCCGTTAGAAAAAAGTTAACGTCCGTTATCTAATGTGCATATTGGCCAACAAGCTTTTACTCTAGGAGCGCCCAACAAAAAAAGTTTTACTCGGGAGCGCCTAAAGCCACAAAATTCTAAATTTTACTAAATTAAATGATTTTTTTTCTCAATTGTCATTATTCAAAACTACTTGTATAAATATCTATGGACAAAAATTACTCATTCTTCAATTTTGTCAATTTGCTTATAAACAAAATTTTTAATTAAAAATATAATTATATGATTTAAATAAAACTCAAGGTGTTTTATAGTTTATTATATATGTTAAACAAAAAAAAAATTATATGATTTATTTTTATTTTAGAAGAAATTTATGTGATTTAAAAAATTCATTTAATGTTAATAAAATTTAAAAAATCTATTATATCTGAAAGAATTTAAATGAGTTTAATTTTTATTTTTATAAAAAGAGCTTAATGGATATCAACGTTGATACTTAATAATATAAATCCGCAACTTGATGATATATTTGTTAATTAAATGATTTATTGATTATATGAATATGAGACTTGTTGGAAAAAAAAAGATAACTTAAGAAGTTTGAGGAATGACAATTTAATAATAGGTTAAGGAGCAATTTGGCCTACGAAAGTCTCATATCCATATAAGCAATAGATTATATTTAATTAACAAATATATCATCAAGTTTAGGATTTATATTATTAAGTATCAAAGTTGATATCCATTAAGCTATTTTTATAAAAATAAAAATGAAACTCATTTCATTTCATTCAGGATATAATAGATTTTTTAAATTTTATTAACATTAAATAATTTTTTTAACTCACATAAATTTCTTCTAAAATAAAAATAAATCATATAATTTTTTGTTTTTGTTTAACATATATAATAAACTATGAAACACCTTGAATTTTATTTAAATCATATAATTATATTTTTAATTAAAACTTTTTTTATTTTAGCAAATTATAATTTTGACAAAATTGAAGAATGAGTAATTTTGTCCATAGATATCTATACAAGTAGTTTTGAATAATGACAATTGAGAAAAAATTATTTAATTTAGTAAAATTTAGAATTTAGTCTTTGAAGCGCTCCTGGAGTAAAAGTTTGTTGGCTAATCTACACCTTAGATAACAGACGTTAACTTTTTTCTAACGGCTTTGTGCTGGGCGCTCATTTTTAAAAGTTTGTTGTGCTGGGCGCTCCTTTTTAAAATTTTGTTGGTATTTTTGGTCCACATAATAGTTAATTGTGTTGGATGCTTCTAAGCCAATAGTTTATTGGCCAAATCGCACCTTAACTCTAAAATCATCAAGATGCCAAAGCAATCGGTATTCCCTAATCATTTTCTACCGGCTAGGAATTTCATAATCTCCATTTATTAGTTTATTAGTGTAATATTTATATTAATAATATATTAATGAGCAAAAAATCGGCTTAACGGTTGATTCCAAATTTAATAAACATTTAATTTCATATTATTAATTTAATCTATAAGAATAAAAGTCATCAACTTTATCAATCAATAATGTGGCCAATGTCAAACCCCTTAATTTTGACATTTATCGAAGTATTATTAGTACACAAAGCGGGTAAAACAGAAATAGCATAAATATACTGGTATAAAGTACTTGATTACATAACATAAATCTTCATAGGGTTCGTACATAATATTTACAAATTGCAAAATGGTATTACAAAACTACGGATAACCAACATATAACTCTTGACCCAGATCGGAACCATCAATTGCTGTTATTCGTCGCCTTGCCCTGGGAGTCACGTTCACTGCATTGTTTACGACCTAAACTTGGGGAAATGTCTGAGATTCAAACAAATCTTAAAGTAATAGTTAATCTCAAATAAAATGCATACACAATATATGGTAATAAACTACAAACAACACATTCAACATTCAGAGATCACACATCACATGTAGTACCAACTGCAAACAAAGGACCCAACCGATCCATTACCACAGCGCTGGGTATTCAACTGGGCATCCAACCCTCTCATCTGAATGCATAATAGGGTTTGCAACCCAAGGATCTTTTAGCCCACTAGGCTCTACTACCTATTTCGTGTTGACAACACAGAGAACACAACATGGTTCACACATGCATATAAAGTCATATACAGTATGTGAGAGAAGGGTTACTATCTGAATGCCTTTCAAATTCTTGAACTAGTTGCAAGTCCTTTAATTTGGTCACTCCGGAAAACATTGAATCCTATAATTATATATTCACGGATGGCAGATTATTACTTTATCCAAATTCTTCATAATCTCAAAGTACTAGGGTGGTTTATTTTAATGTTATTACACAATGCCCAACATATAGCTAAATGGTCTACATTAACTTCAAGTGCTTATTTTAACCCTTAAAAGTCAACTTTACTACCATTAGCCCTTACTTTCTCATCCTCACACAACAATCAAAACTGGCAGAATTTTCAACCAACTTTAAAAATTCATATCTTTATATACAAATGTTCAATTATAGTGATTCCCAAAGCTATGTGACCATTATTGAGTCTATATTTAGGAAACAATTCCTCCCACTGTCAAAAATATGCAATATGTTCCAGAATCATCAACCAACACTCATTGGTTTAGAAAACGGTCCAGATTCAATTCCTAACCTTAAAAATTCATAACTCATAGTATACAGGTTCAATTGACCTATACAAAATTAAAGCTTATCATTACTACTTGAAATCTGGAAAGTTTCAGAGCTTGGATATCATTTGGTTAGTCAAAAACACGTCACAAATAGGCTGCCTTCCAGAAACCTAATCGGGCAGCACTATAACATACTACCATTTTCAATTCTAACCCTTCCAAAATTACTTTCTCATCTTTATCCTGCACAATTTTTCATTTTAAACTCATTGGAAGAATTAAAGTTGTCAGAATCCCTCTCCTTCTCTCAGCCCTTTTTTGACCAAGATCCATTACTAGGGAGGACAAACTTAATTTTTCAAACTTTCATTCCACATATAATCTACCATAATTCAACCTCTAGCCACTTCCTTACTTATGACTTAATCGTAAATCATGTTTTATCTATTTTCTAAAACTTTGGACAGAACCTCCCCTGTTCTTTCATGTTTCCCAAAATTATAAAACTTAAGGATAAACCAATTCAACCACCAACAGCATTATTAACATCATCAACAATGTCAAAACCACCACTTGCCTAAGTCTTAGCTTGAGTTTCTTGCAATTTCTTCTCTAAAACTCTATAGTTCGATTTCTCCTCTTGCTAGAACACAACACTAAGAGAGATGTTAGAGAGAAGAAGTAGCCATAAGTAGGGAACTAGAAGAGATGAAGAACTTAGCATCAATCTCACCTCTTTCACTTGGTTCTTTTCCTTCTTCTTCCTCTTCGATTTTGGTCTCTCTCTTGGTTTTCTTCTTGCTGAATGTTGTGAGGAAATGGGAAATAAAGAGTGATTTAAGATGACCTTCAACTGATTCTAAATTCAATTGTAACTTTAAGTCAATTCCACCTCCTCAAAACTTTTTTTTTTAATGATTCCTTTTTTTTTCTTTTTAATATCATGTGATCAAAGATAATTCTGCAATTTCCTCTTGTTGACCGAATGGAATATGATGGCAAGGGAGGATGAATGCGATCAAATTGACAATATAACTATATTTAATTACATTTTTAACCCACCAATGGCAATTCTCCACTTTGTCCTTCGTTTTCCCCCCTTATTCTCTTCTTTTCCTTTGGCCGAAATTATTGGCCTTGGTGGATTAAGTAGACATTAATCCCATGTGATTCACTCTTGGGTTGACATGTGTCCCAAGGTTCGGTGTTTAGAAAAGTCAAGTGCGCAACCTCATCGGAGACAATGGATTTCCTGGACTCAAATGCTAGGTGGTTTGTCCTAGAGGTGCCAAAACCAAAAGTTATGTCATCATTAATCATCATAATTAACTTTATTAAAACTATTTTATTAGTGCTTGTGATTTTACTCAGGTTTCACTCGGAATTGTGGCACGTATACCGAGACTCATAAAATGAGTATTTCAAACATACCGAAATTCACCATTTTATTTTATTTAATATAATAATTATTAAATTTGGTGAATTAAATTTGGGATATTACACCCAAAATCATATTTGATTGATTAAGCAATCATACATTAAATAATCAATCAATTGAATTGATGGAAATTTGCATACTCTTAGAAATTGTGTTTAATGATTGTTGTGGACCTATGTTATGGGCCCGACAGAACTTGGGCTCTATAAGGGCACGTTGCGATAGAATCATTCCCATTCAGGAAGAGTATCAATCATCCCACGATCATGGCAACAATCATGGGTAGTGCAGCGGATACCATGCACGTCATGAAGGCACACGATCAGGGAAGTGGCAGAAAGCACAACGTGGAGACTAGAACCCTAGCCGGACAATATAAATAGAAGAGTATCCATTAGGTACAGACAGGCAAGTAAATTCCATTACTTATATTCGGTTGATTACTGTGCACTCTCCCACAAAACACGACCCGCATCCCCCTTTGCGAAGAGTCTCAATATCTGTGTACAGTGATCTTCCCCTCTCACAGGTATCTCATCCATAGATATCTGGGAGAGAGCAATTTGATCCCATATCAATATTCTAGCCCATACTGGGCTGGACATCTATGTTCTTATTACGGAACATTGGCGCTGACCGTGGAGACCATAAATTTCAATTCCCCAAATCATACAAAGTCACTAAACGCCATTGAGTATGGCAACAAGTACTAGAAGTCGTAGTCAGGCACTTTGGCAGGATCAGCTGCCAGGAGGGCAGCCACAGTAGCCGGTACAGGAGCAGGTAGTCCAGTATTCAAACTTGATTGCGCCTAATCCTGAACATGTCGTTATTAGGGAAGAAGGTGAGACCGAGGATACGGCTAATTCTCCACATCCGAGCCGGGGTGTCCAACAAAGGCAACGGGTGGCTCAACAATTGAACCTTTCTCCCTCTTAGGAATTTCAAATTCAACATCCTGACATCCGAATGTTGCACAAAACCGTAGAGTCGGTCCTCCATTGCTTGGAGAATATTGAGACTCGAGGCCGGCTCCAAAGAGAAGAAGATATTCGATGGATTAAGGAGGATTTGGACCGCCAAAATGTAACATGGTGACAGGAAGAACAGTGGAGGATGAACCAGATACAAAAAGAGTGTACAGAACATCGAGAGCAGCAGGATCGGAATGCAGAACGAGATAGATCTTGTCCAAGTCGAGTTACTATCTCGGCATCCGAGCCAACTTACAATGAGGAATGCTTTGAGAATCATGGTGAAGAGAATTTGGTCATAAACGACCAACATCAGGAGCCTGAAGAGGAGGTGTTAAGGATACAATCGTTGGAAAAACGCATCGAGAGGCTCGAAAACCCATCACAGAAGATTGGCCTAAACGCTAGAAATCCAACCAGAGATAGTCATGCTACGGCTACTCATGATGACTTGAACCAGGAAGGGCAAAACCAAACGCGGATCAAGAATTCGGCTCAGGGTAAAGGACAGGAGCATGTCAAAGGTCGGGATCCACCTAAAAAAGATGCGACTCCCACACAACAGGAATCGCCGATGACGAAGACCGAATTCCGAGCCCCTTTACCGAAAGAATCTTGGCCGCTCCTTATCCTAAAGGACTGGACACTAAGGACTTCCCGAAGTATGACGGAAGTCAAGACCCATAAGTGCATGTCAGTAATTTCAAAATGGAAATCATGGTGAAAGGTTATGTAGGACCCGTGATACGTCGGCTGTTCGCCGGAACATTAAGGGGAGCTGCTCAAATTTGGTTTAATTCGCTTCCGGAAAACTCGGTTCCAGATATGAAGGACCTAATAAAGAAATTCTTGCAGAACTTCACCACAAGCTGAAAATAGCCAAAAACCGAATTTCAACTCGGACAAGTGAAGCAGTCACCTGGTGAGACATTACAGAAGTACCTAGAACGTTTCAAAGACACGGCTCTACAAGTGCCGAGATTGAAAGAGGAAGTACATTTACATTGTGCTATAGCGGGACTGGATAAGTCGTCACGCCTCAAGAAGTCAGTCATGAAACGTCGTCCCAAAACACTGGCAGAATTCTGAGATCGATCTAAGCAATATTTAAAGTTGGAACAAATGGATATTATGAGCCAACTACCGAAGGAGAATAATAGAAGTCCACCCCCAAGGGACAGAGAAAACCGAAGTAGGCGAGACTCCCGAGCTCGCAGAAGAGAAGATAAGCCTAGAGGGGGAAGGGCAGAAGGAAAATATGATAGATATGCTCCATTGAAGGTGTCGCAAGCGCAGATATGGAAGGAGGTGTCTATGACTGAGATGAGGAAGGTTGAGCGACCGCGACCGCTTTGGAAGGAGGCCACATTGGACAAATCTCGATACTGTGAGTTCCATGACCAACATGGACATACAACGGATCTGAGAGATGCAGTAGAAAAGTACATCCAAGAAGGAAAACTTCGTCAATATGTAATTTAAACGCAAGGGCGGCAGAATAAGCGCCAAGGAGCACTAAGTAGAAGCCCGCCTCCAGAAAAGAAGAGGCGAGAGCGGAAAAAAGTAGATGGCGGAGAGGACGAGTTTCCCAACCCTAAGTACGAAGGCAATGTGATCAGTGGAGGTTTGGGCGGGGGAGGAGATTCAGTTAGTCAACGGAAAAAAATTATTTGAAGGAGGTCGTCTCTGTTAGAGCACGCTCACAGTTCAAAGCAGAGCCCACAAGGCCGGGACCACCAATGCTGGGTTTCACCAGGGAAGAGTTGGAGGACGTGATACCGGGCCATCATGACGGGTTGGTAATTATGGGAACAGTGGTAGACTACCTTGTCAAGAAAATCTTCGTAGACGATGGAAGTGCGGTGGACATAATTCTTTGGGATGCGTTCAAACGCATGAGGTTTGACTCGGAGGACTTGAAGCCGTGCAAAACCACTTTGACTAGTTTCAATGGACAGGACACCCGTTCAAAGGGGTATATAGACCTCAAATTGACGTTGGGGACTAAAGCAGCTTTTAAGTCGGAAATTGTTCGATTCATCGTATCAGATTTCCCTTCCCCCTACAATATCATCTTAGGATGTCCTACAATACATGACTGGGATATGCTAGTCTCCTCGAAACACCAGCGGTTGAAGTTTGTCAATGTAACATCCCGTTTTCAAAAGCAGTATACTTTTTTTTTCATCAAAGTAGAGCATCGGAGCGTAAGAGTAACTAATACTTATATTCAAAATGCCGTAAGTCCGTCGGCTGATTACAAAAGCGGTACAACGGCCAGAGAATTTTCAAAAGTAGATAGCAACGAAGAAAGTCTTCGGCGAGTCCCTATGCGTCTTTGCCTTTCTCCTCGATTCTCGGTCCTCGAACTCGACGCTATATTAAGAGGCGAGGTCCAATGCATACGGACCCCGGGTAACGGTTAACCTCATATTTACATATATAGTATATCAGCATACAAACAAGCATATCCCAACATCATATAAGCCCCCTGGCAGATATGTCACACTTAGCAAACGTTTCACACCTAGCAACCGTATCCCGACACCCAGCAAGCATCATAACAGTACAATGAGCATACCACAGAGCTATCAACTACTTCACATAAACATAACATACACCTAGCACATATACACATACAATAAATATCAGAGTTAGTGTTACCGTACGCGAACGTACCTTTGTTGACGGAAAACGGTACTTTTTGACAGCGGGTGAAACAGCGGTACGACGGCGGTACAACAGCGGTCCGATTATCTTAGATATCCTATAAGGATAACATTTATCAACTTCTAGCAGTATAACAGGCATTTTAGGTACAAATTACCATTTTGCCCCTGAACCCCTAATCGGCGGAATTTCGCCAGAGCTTCGCTACTTTCGCTCTATCTCTCCAGAATTTTGACAGATCTTTTCCCTCATCATATTTTCGAAATATATATCATATTTACCCCTAAATATGATATCTAGACTATCTTGAAAAATTAAAGATAAATCTAGCATTCCTACTATATCTACCGAAAGAAACTACCGAAACTAAAGACCAGAGACCGAAGAACTTACCCCAACTTTGCTTAGACTTTCTCCAGAGCTTCTCTCTCTAAAACCTCTCTCTAGGCTGCATTTTTGGGGTGAAGAAATGAGAAGGGGAGGGCTTGCTATTTATAGAAGAAAGGAGGGACAATGTGGGAATTTCATCAAATGTCTTCATATCGGATTTCAACCGTCGGATCGCACTTCGCCACGTGGCTTCATCTTGTCCATACACCTCTTGTGCTGACATCATCCTTCTAGAAGAAGATGATGTCATGCATGATGTCATGCATGCGACTTACCGATGGCGTTTCCTCGATCGGTGTCCGAATCGCGTATTTTGCCGAATCTAAAAATCCGGAACTAGGTTTTGTAGTTTCATTCATTCTCTTTAAAACTACTCGGGTTTCATTATATTTTTGATCCCATTAAGGGTATTCCGTTATCTCCGAAGATTTTTGGATGACACCACATGATTCGAAATCACACGATAGAACCGACTTCTTTCGCGAGAAAATCACCGGTTCGCAATATGATCCGATCTAAGTAACCATAACTCGGTTTGAAAAACACGGTCTGCATTTTTCTATAAGTCACTTTTAGCACTATCTGCCTTATCTTAATTATCCGGTACTCTAATTACGCTGTTGGTTTCGAAACGACTTCCGAGACCGCTCAATCCGAGATAAATTTCACTGGTTCATAAAAGGTCCGGTGGTAAAAGACTAAATTTCTATATCTTGAGGTAGAATTTCATTTCTATATGTTCTCATATCTCCTGTTGGCTCTTTCCGATTATATTATTATTTTATTCAAAATATCTAGATATTTATTTATTTTTCTTTTATTTTTCTTTTATTTTTCTAAGCATAAAATATTTTATTATTTATTTATTATTTATTTAATTATTAATTTCGAATTTCTCCTTTTAAATTAATTATTTACTAATTAATTTACTTATATCTTAATCTAAACAATTAGCCACTAATTACTTAATTAGCCACTTACTAATTGTTGATAATTTTCATAATTGGGATTAATTATTATCTCACAACTTTTGCATCGACATTGGTATTTTATGTCCCATGTAAAATATTAAAAATACTCGGGGCCATAAAGTGCTTTTAATAATATTATATTTATGCTTCTCTATTTCTCAAGGAAATAATCCCAAAAATTCCTAAAATTAGAGACAACACACTTCCTAAGTTTTTGTCGTATTTGTTGCCATATGATATTTATCATAATATTTTCGAGCCATTTATGCCTCATAAATGCATTTTAGGGATTTTAGCTCTTTATTCACCCTAATTTCAATAGAAATTACCTTAGAAAATAAGATAATTATTACTTATTATTTGAGACTACATATTCACCTATTTCCAATAGGTATTATTTATCGAAATATGATACTTATCATAAATACGATTTTTAGGGTATTACAGTCAACAAGAAAAGTCAAGTCGTTGTTGTTAAAGGCGACCAAAAAGACTCTCGGCAGTGCTACTTTGAGACGGTCAAAGTAAACAAGATTTCATTAGTAGGATGCTCTAACCAGAGGCGAGGAAAATCAGTGACCAAATCCGTCCACGCGGTAAAGCTGGACTTGCGAGAAGAAGATAAAATCTTAAGGGCGGAACCCAACGATGAGGTGGAAGACTTTGTCTTGGGAATCGAACCAGAACAGACAACAAAAGTCGGCAAAGCATTGGACCCCGAGGTTCGCGCAGAGTTAGAGGATTTCCTGAGGAAGAATCAAGATGTGTTTGCATGGAAGCCATCCGAGATACCGGGGATAGATCCTGATTTCTGCTGTCATAAATTAGCCGTTCATCCGGGGTCGACTCCAGTTGCGCAAAAGAAAAGAAAGCACGGCTCAGAGAGGGGCGAGGCCCTGGAAGCACATGTGAAAGAGTTGAGGGAAGCCGGCTTTATTAGGGAAGTTTAGTACACGACATGGCTCTCAAACGTGGTCATGGTCAAAAAGCCCAATGGTAAATGGTGGGTATGCACAGACTACAAAGACCTAAATAAGGTGTGCCCTAAAGACGCCTTTCCTATGCCAAACATTGATCAGTTGGTCGACAAGTCCTCTGGTTTTCAGCTCTTATCTTTTATGGATGCGTATTCGGGATATAATCAAATTGCTATGCATCCTGAGGATCAAGAGAAGACAGCGTTCATCACGGATAAAGCTAACTATTGTTACAATGTCATGCCATTTGGCCTTAAAAATGCCGGGGCAACATACCAAAGGATGATGACCAGGGTATTTGAGGACCAGCTGAGAAAAAACGTGGAGGTTTACATAGATGACATGAAAGTCAAGTCGATAGAGGAAAGGAGCCATGTTCGTGATCTGCAGCAAACGTTTGAAAAGTTAAGAATCCACCGAATTCGACTGAACCCGGCAAAGTATGTTTTCGGCGTTCCATCGGGCAAGTTCTTGGGTTTTTTTGTTAACGAACCGAGGTATCGAAGCCAACCCCGAAAAATGTCAGGAAGTCCTGGAAATGAAGCCGCCGTCGAACAAGAAAGAGGTTCAGCAATTGACTGGGAGGTTGGCGGCCCTGACAAGGTTTTTGCCGAAGTCGGCCGAGAAGTCGCTTCCCTTTTTCAAATTGTTGAAAAAAGAAACCCAAGGAGGGTGGAATGCGGAATGTGAAGCAGCCTTTACAGAGATCAAGAAATGTCTTGCAACCCCACTGGTCTTGTCCAAACCCGAGCCCAGTGAAAACCTGATCTTGTATTTGTCAGTTGGGGAAGAGGCGGTAAGCGTTGTGTTAGTCTGAGAAACGATAGATGGCCAAAAGCCTGTGTACTTTGTTAGTAGGGCTTTACGGGGTTGGGCGAGATATCAAAAGTTAGAGAAAATGGCATTCGCTCTATTGATCAACGGCCGGAAGGCTTCGCCCTATTTCCATGGTCATTCGATCATCGCGAGAACGGATCAGCCAATTCGACAAGTGTTGCACAAACCGGACCTAGCAGGGAGGATGATAAATTGGGCAATACAATTGTCAGAATTTGACATCTCTTACGAACCTCGGCATGCCATCAAATCTCAAGCTTTGGCGGACTTTCTAATGGAACTGACTCCCATAAATACACAAAGGACAGCAGAAGTGGAGACATGGAAGGTATTTGTAGATGGATTGTCAAATATCAAAGGAAGTGGAGCTAGAGTCATCGTTGAGAGCCCAGAAGGAGTTTCTATGGAATTGTCCCTCCGACTTGATTTCCCAACCTCCAACAACCAAGCCGAGTGTGAGGCCCTAATCGCCGGTTTACTCCAGGCTAAAGAAAACAGAGCTAAAGAAGTGCATGTATCCACCGATTCTCAGCTTGTGGCTTCCCAGATACAAGGAACTTATCAAGCCAAGGGGCCGCTGTTGGCTAAATACTTGAAAAAGGTGAAGGAGATTATGGCGAACTTTGATGAAGTAACAGTTGCGCACAATACAAGGGCGGACGTGTTATCTAAACTGGCTAGTACTAAGAGCCCTAGTAACCTTCGATCCGTGATCCAAGCAAAGCTTGTCGGAGCCGAGTTGTGTCATGATTATTTCAGAATCAAATGATTGGAGAAAGCCCATAGCCGACTATCTAGAGAGGAATCCTCCGAAAGACGACTTTGGAATCCAAAAATTGGTAAGAGCGTGTGGCCGCTATGTAATGGTAAATGACCGGTTATATCGGAAGGGATTGCACACCCCTATGTCTAAGTGCCTGAACTCGGAGGAGGCCCAGTATGTTATGGCCGAGATCCACGAAGGCATCAACGGACAACATATGGGTGCCAAGGCCCTTGCTCTAACAGCAATACGAGCCGGGTATTATTGGCCTACTATGGCAGCAGATGCCAAAGACCACGTGCAAAGATGTGAGAGTTGCCAAAAACATTCCAATGTGATACGAGCCCCCCCAACAGAATTAACATCAATCTCGGCTTCATGGCCGTTTTATAAGTGGGGCATGGACTTGTTGGGACCATTCAAGGCAACACCAGGGCAGCTGCGATGGGCGATAGTAGCGGTTGATTATTTCACCAAGTGGATCGAAGCGGGCGTTGGCGACAATAACCCTCGCGGGTGCAGAGATTCCTTCATGAAATATAATATCTCGGTTTGGGATCTCGACGGAGATAGTCACGGATAATGGTACACAATTCATCGATAAAGGTTTCCAGGAAATGGTATCCAATTTCAATATTAAACATCATTTCGCCTCCATATAACATCCGCAGTCCAACGGGCAAGCCGAAGCCGCCAATAAGGTCATCATCGATGGCTTGAGAAAGAGAATGGAGGATGCTAAATCTAATTGGGTGGAGCATTTGTACTCCGTTTTATGGGGACATCAAACCACTATTCAAACATCTACTCGGGAAACCCCCTTTAGATTGACTTATGGATGCGAAGCAATGATTCCAGTTGAAATCGGCGAGCCTTCATGGAGGAGAATTAAGGCTCTACATAAAGAGCAGGAAAATAATGAAGCTATCACAGTAGAGCTAGACTTAATTGATGAGGTCAGGATTACAGATCATTGCCGTGACATGACATCCAAACAACTTATTGCAGCTCGATACGACAGAAAGATCCGACCTTGATCATTTGAAAAAGGAGACTTAGTCCTCAGGAGAGCTGATATAGGCAACAGGAATGCCAGTGATGGAAAGCTTGCGGAAAACTGGGAAGGTCCGTTTTGCATCAAAGAGAAACTTGGCAAAGGGGCCTACATGCTAGAATCATTGAAGAAAAAGGCAATTAAAAGAACATGGAATGCAGACAAGCTGAACGCTTATTACAATTGAAATTATGATCCGCCAAGACCAACCTTACCTCGGGTCATGAAACTCTCTTTGATTCCCCGTTTATTTGTTTTCAGAAATTTTTCTTGCTTATGTTTATTTTCAGAAATCTTTGCCGCAAATCTATGAAAATTCCCACGGGAATCATGTATGACGGCGTTACCACCAGACAAGTGAATAAAGCATTTTGGGTCTAGGAACCCATTTTCAAAAGTCACGAGCGGCACATCGCCAAATTAATATGCATGTATGAATCCTAAGTGACAAGCCTGTTTTCATAGATCATGTCACGGCGGCAAAACTGTCGAAACTAATTCACACATGAATTCATGGTAAATAAACCAGTTTTCGCAAATCGTGTAAGAATTGAACATGAATGAACCCGGGTAATCCACACCTATGTTCACAAATCATGACATAGCGGGACGTCACCAAATTAACACGCATGTATGAATCCGAGGCAGATGAGCCCATTTTCATTAAATCATGTGTTAGCGGCAAAGCCGCCAATTTAACTTATGTGAATCCGAGGTTAATAAGCCTGCCTTCACCAAACATGTAGCGGAAGAACCGCCAAAGTAACGTAAGCACTGGTGAATCCGACTTTATAAAAAGTTTTCACAAATCGTGTATCATGGTGGTACCGCCTAAAGTATAAATTCAGGCTAAATTACCACCTCTCGTACATACCACTTGAGACACGGGCAAACAAAACCAGGTCAAAAAGGCAACATATGATATCCAAAGGGTTCACAATGCCTAGGGACAAGGAGGTTTCATATGGCAGTGGATAAGCCGTGGTCCTGGCCCTGATCAAGTCGGGAGTTTAAAAGTCTGACTGGAAGCCGGCTGTGAACACATCACGGGTTTACCATTTCTCATTGTCAAATCTCGAATCAAACACGCTAGGATGTCAAAACACATCGGTAGAAAATGAGATGAGAATACAAAGCATGATTCTACCTCGAAAAGAAATTCGGAGATGACGTAGTTAGCAGACTCTCGAGGTGCAAAAAACAAATCATTAATATATGATGGGTAAAGGTGCAATTTTACACATGAAGTTTGCCCCAGGGAGCGCCCAGCACCATAAAGTTTTTTCTGGAGCAAAAATACACATGAAGTTATGTTTTGGGAGCGCCCAAAGACCACGGCGATTAGTTGACCGTCAACTTGGATGGAACTGACGTGGAATTCAAAAATTCAAAAAAAAAATCAAAAAATTAGAAAAAAAAAATTAAAAAAAATTAGGAAAAAATAGCAAAAAAAATCAAAAAATTAGGAAAAAATTCAAATAATTAGAAAAAAAAATTCAAATACCCCGCCGGTGGGCCCACCACCGGCCACCCTACGTCGGCCGCCCCGGGCTTGGGCCGGGCGATCGGTTTCGGGTAAGCCACCCCGACAGTCGGATAACCAACTTGGTGGAGGAGTTGTATATACGTAGGTGCGGTTGTTAAAGATGCATTAGGGTAAGATGTTCATTAAAAAAAATAATTAATTAAGATAATCTTCTTGTCAATTCTCCCTACATAGATAAATCTAATCTGATGTGTGAAGTCTGACTAAGAACTGGATAAGGAAAATTTTAAACTTTATTAATTCTATCACAAAATTTTACAATTTTTTAACTTTAAACCTATTTAACTATACATTTTTTTCAAAAAAATAATTATTTGAATTTTTTTCCTAATTATTTGATTTGTTTCCTAATTATTTACTTTTTTTTCTTATTATTTGATTTTTTTCTAATTATTTTAATGTTTTCCTAGTTTTTTGAATTTTTTTTTGAATTTTTTGAAATTTTTTCCTAATTGTTTGAATTTTTTCCTAATTATTTTAATTTTTTCTAATTATTTGATTTTTTTTGCTAATTTTTTTAATTTTTTTCTTATTATTTGAGTTTTTACTTTTTTTTTAATTTTTTCCTACTTTTTTTGAATTTTTTAATTCCACGTCATAATGTCGATCCCACGTCATCGCCACGTCAGCGTTCCATCCAAGTTGACGGTCAACTAACCGCCGTGGTGCTGGGCGCTCCCAAAACGTAACTTCGTGTGTACTTTTGCTCCAGGAAAAACTTGGTGGTGCTGGGCGCTCCTTGGGACAAACTTCATGTGTAAAATTGCACCTTTACCCATATATGATCAAAGTCATAAAAAGTCGGTTATGGGCTACAAAACCCCAAATAAGATATTACATCAAAAACCGGATCCCGTTCTTCAAGCTGATGGAGGAACGGTGGAAGGATCATCAGAGGTAGAGGGCGCGACTGCTTCGTCGGCTTCCCTAGCAACAATTTCAGGTGGAATAGTCTCTGGAAGAACGGCCGGAACAAGAGAAGACAATGGGGGAGCAATAAATTTCCCATCCTCGATATAGGCGTTATAATGTGCCCCCTCAAGGTTCAAATTAATGTCGGGATTCAGGAATTGAACCTGTTCCAGAGCGTTGTCAAAGGAATGTTTAACGCCATCTTTCAACCGGGCGACATCGGCTTCGGCAGCAACAAGCTCCTCTTTATAATGCTTGGCTTCAGCCTCGCGCTCCTCATGCATAGCCTTCAACATGTTCATGGAGTTCAGGTCGTTCTCATGAAGCTGTTGTTTCTGGGCTATCTCTTATTGGGCTTTCTGCAGCTTTTCCTTAATCTTTTGCAGCCCTGATTGGAGGTTCTCCTTGTCAACAGAGACCGTTTGTAACTCGCCACGAAGATTGTCCCGCTCTCTCCTTGCTGTTTGAAGTTCCATGACAGCACGGGTGATCACTCCCTCAGACTTATTTTTTTTCTTCCATAAGCTTGGCATATTTGTCTTTCAGAAAAGCCACGGTTTGGCTTAAACCAGCAATTTTCACTCCAAAATGCTCGATTTCTCGAAGTTCAGTAACCTCGGCTCGGTAAGAGCTTTGCCATTAAAATAATTGGGGCGCGGCCGGATACCACACCAGAGTTCCTTGGAAACCCCATTCTTCCAGATATGAGATCGTGAAAATTGAATTAAGAGTGGGTCGGTGGTAGCCAATGGCTCGGGAGAGGAATCCGAATAACTTGCGGTTCTGAAGTCTGATCAGCTGAAGACGAGGCCGGGATTGTGGCATGAGCGGTGGAAGGTGAGACGCCTTTTGAAGAAGCAACCTTCCGGGTCACCTTGGCCCTTTTTGGCGCCTTATTAGGAGCAGGTTCAGGTGCTTGGCGTTTCTCAGCCAATCCCGGGTTCACACACACGGCATCTTGGAGGGTGACTGCAAGGTAAGCCGGCTTCTTACCCATCGTTCGACCTACAAAAGAAAAAGACAAAGGTAAGATGCCCATTAAATAAAACCAGAGATAGAACGAGGAATGAAAAAGCTATCAGTACTAGAGGCGGGTCTTTTTCGTGTCAAGGGCACTGAAATATAGTCAGCGGAGTCCAGTAGATCACCTTCACTAAGGATAATTTTGAGCAGGTTTATGGCTTCTTCTTCCGAGTCGGTAATGCTACTTATAGAAGGAGCGAAAGATTTAGGGGAAAGGCGATGGTGACCCTCGCACCAATACAACGGGAATTGCTCTTCAGTTGCCTCGGAAGAGTGACTCTAAAGGAACCAGGGCAATTTACCGGGTTCGGCAACCACCTTAAAAAAGGCAAGTTTGAAGCCTTTCCATGAATCAGTGAAAGGGCGAAGAAATTTGCGATCACGAATGGCTCGGAATGAGGTCCAGCCAAACCATTTGGTATTTCCCTCGACTGCGACGTAGGTCTCTAAAGGGGCAAAGAAGTAGCAAAAAACAGGGACGGTACAAGCAATATCTTGTTCCTTGCAAAAAATTTCAAAAGCAATGGCGAATGACCAGCCATTGGGATGAAGTTGGGAGGGGGCAAGATGTAGATGGTTCAGCAAGGAAATCTGAAATTCGGAAAAAGGAAATTGCAGACCAAGCCGAGTGATGACATCTCGGTAAAAGTAGAAAAAGTGAGGATCCCCGTCATTCGATCGAGGTGAGGCAACCGACTCGCTGACTTGGGGTAAACGTATACTATATCCTTCCCCATCACGGAGCCCGCTGCGGGTAAGTTCCTCAGAGATCATTTTACTTTTACAACTGGTGACGGCATCACTAACGAGCAGGATCCGGGAATCATAAGGATGGGAGGAACCAATAGAGTTCAACTCTCCCGTCAAGGATTGGTCGGTATGTTCAGAAGTCGAAGCCATCTATACCTATCATAAAACACAAAAGACAAGGACCAGAACAGGGAACATACCTACTACAATAAAGCTGTTGGCAGGAGTATCAAAATATCAGCAACCTGGCTCGTCTAAACAAGCCATGGTTGGCATGGTCTAGGAAGGAATATTGCACCAAAAGGGGCCTGAAGGTAAGCCAACTCTACTAAAATATTGAAACGCCGAGATTGGACAGCTAAAAAAGGAATCCCGAGAAGTAATCTTGGGGTTATGGAATTTGGTACAAAAATTTAGAAAGGTGATAACACGAGCATCGAGTAGTTCATAGTCGATTCAAAGTCATCGTGCAAACCCTGATTTACATCTGTTGGTGGAAAGAGGATTGTCGGACACTATATGGCCAAAAAGAGGGCCATGGTGTTAGTGTGTGTAAATACAGAGGATCACGACGCCCCGAGCAAAGCAAACAAAATTTAAAGATGAATTCTGATAGAAAACTAAGTGGGTATTGGGATGCCTCAGTCCAGGATGGGGCTGGATTGTTCCTCAACATGCCACATTCTGAGAGGAATTGATAGTTTCTGGTCATCACAGCCATCCAATACCCACGTTTTATTAGAGAGTAACATCAAAAAGCATGGCAGAAGTCGATTGTACTCAAAGTTTCAACATGCATACCCAGAAAACCAAAGAAATGCAAAAATCTGTGGAGGACAGGCGCAGTTAATGGGGGGAGCGAATGATGCTGACAAAATTTTAAAAGACACATACGAAGTACAGATACCTGCGCAGAAGAGTTCAACGCAACCTTCGGAAAGAGAAGTTGAGTGATAGTAAAGAATGCTTTGAGGAAATCCACAGTCTTCAGGAAAAAGTATTAGGAGAAGACCAAATGCCTTATATAGGCCAACGGCTCGGGGTAATCAAGTCAAGAAAATCTTGAATGTGAAGAGCCAAGAAAAGTAACGTCAGGAATTGAAGGGAGTCATGATAATAGTTAAAAAAGCGATAATCATGACAATCCTGGAATGGCGTGAGCATTAAATGTGCACGAAAACCGAAGGTGGCGGTCGTGCACGATGAGTCGTACAAATCAAAAATAGCGGAGATATGATGCGACAAGGACAGACGAAGCATCAGTTACGCTACGATACGGGCAGGTGAAACGCAAGCCAATCCGAAGTGGTGTTAAAAGACCGCCAATATAGTTGCATGACAACCCGGATTAGGGGCAATATGTGGTTGAAGACACGGAGCGTGTGACAAGACACGTGTATAAATCCAAGATAACCCAGGACGTCATAAAAAGAATGATCCGGGGATGTGTTCACGACATGTGCGGATGAATAAACATCAAGTGCGTCAAAAATCTCGGCCTTGAAGTCGGGATAAGCGCATCAGAAATCTCGGCCATGAAGTCGGGATAAGTGATCACCCCGGGTAACTGCGGGCAACAAGAACCGGAGAGCTTTGGAGTTCTCGAACATGGCGAACAATCGAGTAAGAAGCATTATGAGAATCCAGACCCGAGATACGGGTCGGGCAACGATAGAATCTCGGCAGATCAAAAACTTGAGCTACCGATCTTGGGGGCAATTGTTGTGGACCTATGTTATGGGCCCGACAAAACTTGGGCCCTATAAGGGCACGTTGCGATAGAATCATTCTCATTCAGGAAGAGTATCAATCATCCCACGATCATGGCAACAATCATGGGTAGTGCAGCGGATACCATGCACGTCATGAAGGCGCACGATCAGGGAAGTGGCAGAAAGCACAACATGGAGACTGGAACCCTAGCCGGACAATATAAATAGAAGAGTATCCATCAGGTACAGACAGGCAAGTAAACTCCATTACTTATATTCGGTTGATCACTGTGCACTCTCCCACAAAACACGACCCGCATCCCCCTTGGCGAAGAGCCTCAATATCTGTGTACAGTAATCTTCCCCTCTCATAGGTATCTCATCCATAGATATCTAGGAGAGAGCAATTTGATCCCATATCAATATTCTAGCCCATACTGGGCTGGACATCTGTGTTCTTATTACGGAACAATGATAATTACTAGAATAATGAAAATATGAAGAGAACACTAAGAAATTCCATTTTCAAAATATTTTGGGATTGTTTATATCTTTTTATACTGCCTGCTACCTTGAGTGATTTCAAAATCTACAATGGCTCCATTCTCTTCATGACTTCACCTCTTTCGGCTCTCTCTCACTACAACTGAATGAGCGAAGCAAGCGTTATTTAGCCGAAAAAGAGAAAAATATTGCGTGTGTAATCAGTATTATGGTTTTGCTACGGCTGATGATTCTTAGTTTTTGTTTTTGGACCTCTGATCTCTTCAAGTTGAGGTAAGTCAACTACAATATCTTTTGTATTTATGTTAATTATTCTCTATAGGTTGTTGAACTTGTCGTGTCAAACAAATCATTTTCGGAAGTAGTTGAGTAAGCACCAAAATTCTTTACAAGTAGAAATTATTACGTGGCATCTAATTTAATATCAATGAATTTGCAATTTAGTTTATTATTGTTGATGTGTTAAATCCTATTTTCCATGAACAGATAATTAAATCTTCATCCATGTTTTTCATGGTCAAGTTATGGGGTTTCCGTCTATTCATATTTCAATATGAATAATTACCCAATTCTTTATGTTTATGACTTACAAGGAGAGAAGGATCACTTTAATTTGACCTTTGACTCTTCGAGGAATTGTTTGGTGACTATTTCTCTTCTTTTTTAGGATCTTAATTAACATGCTTTTAGCTCTATAGTGTAATAAAGCTTTTGTTTCTATTACAAAAGAATTCATGGTACTGTATCTATTATGAAAACAAGTTTTTCAATCGCCTGATTGAAAAAAATGATGTACCTATATATATTGGTAATTACTTTTCATTTTGATGGTTTGAAGTTAAAAACAAATTAAAACAAGATGCTGCCCTGATATATAGAGGTCCAAATTCAAAAATCGAATCCTACATACTCTCCCCAAGCATCAAACTAGAAAATTTTGTAAGTAATGAGTATTCACAACACAATATACATAATTCATCCAAACATTTACACACACCCAACAAAGAAAATCATCATATACAGATGTATCACACATACTTTCACTAGAGTATCTTTCGGAGAAAAATAATTAATGCACATAAGTCAAGCAAAGAACACCTCCAGGAAATCAGAGAATAATTATCAAAGAACAACCACTTAAGTTAGTTAAAATCATATGATTAGTTTGCAATAATTTCCAAAATATAATTGTGGTATTTTTCTTTGAGCAACGGACACTCCAAATGTGAAGCTTTCTTAAAGAAGCAGACAATTTGGCAAAATAGCTTGTCACAGAACTCATGAATATGAAGTTCCCTCAAACTTGGCACAAGGATCTCTTTTGGAAATACTTGTTGTAAATAATGTGTGTGAGTGTGTCAAAGGAAGAAGTCACCTTCAACTTGTCTCTGTTTCTCAGTGAGAAATATAAGTTTCCTTCTCTAAAATATATTAGATGAGATGTGCATATGTAAATATATATTCAGAATATATAATTGACCTGAAAATTTTGGCTTTTCAAAGTTTTGAATGGGAATAGATTATCCGAATCTACGATCACTTTCCAAGAAGTCACAGGTCTTAAGAATTCCAGCATTATGGCTGATGGCTTGGTACCTAAGTCAAACCATCTGTACCTCAAGGCCAAATACTACGACCTTTGTTGCAGTAAAAGAATATTATCTTCATGACCATATTCCTGAAGGTCAGAACAATCAACTAGTTGTGAGACGATAATGTTGGAAAGAAAAAGAAAGTTCTTGAACTAAAATTTAGACCATAGATCTTTTCCCCTCATTAAACTAGTGGGGCGTCATAACCCTTTATTGAACAAGTGGAGCAGTCCCTTATTGAACTAGTGGGACAATAGAAAGTCAAATCATTGTATACTTATGGAGGCTACACCACATAGTGAATACTCCATCTCTTCCAAATCGAACCATTACAATAGTTATCACAATAAATAGGGAATTTCCCAATATTTTCACTTTCATATCATGTTATTTAAATTGTTCTCATATACATGCCATATATCTGAATCCTCAACTCTTATACATATATTCTCAACTCTTAAATTTTAGAAAATACCGTTTAGTCTTTCAAATTTCATAAATGACATTTTAGTCTTTCAAATTTCAGAAATGACATTTTAGGCTAACGGATTTCAAAAATGACAATTTAGGCCTAAGAACTTCAGAAACAACAGTTTAGTCTTTCAAATTTCGAAACTAAACCGATTAAAATTCCAATCATTAACCCAAATAAATTATTTAAAACTACGTCGTTTTGAATTAATGAAGGGTGTGTTTGTAATTTTAAGTGAATTAATGAAGAGTGTTTTAGTAAAATTTATATGATAAAAAAGTAAACAAAATTACAAAAACACCCTTTATTAATCCAAAACGACGTAGTTTTGTTTGTCATTGGAGATAACATATCTCCAAAAGGGATTTGGAGAAATCTTTTACCCTTAAAATTAACTATTAAATATTCTCTACATATATATAATCATTTTTTGTCAAAACTCAACTCTCCAAAATCCTAATCCCAAAATTATCTCTAATCAACACAATATTACCCTCATTAGAAAGAGAAAAGTACATGAAATAACTTTCATGAAGAAAGTTTATTGAAAATAAGTTAGTTTAGCTACCAAAATAATATTATATGATAAATAACTTACCTTAAAAAATCCCAAAACTTTTTAAATAGAAAACTTTTAAATTCCTACAACAATCAATCAACAAATCTAAGCTAATTAAAATTAACTATTAAATATTCTCTACATATATATAATTATCTTTTGTCAAAACTCTCTGGCTCTTGCTCTCCTCCTTTCCTTCTTTTCTCGCTCTCCACACTACTTTGGTGTGTTAATATAGAAGGGAGGGAGTGATTGGAGTTACCCCACCCCTCCCACAAAGTCAAATAGGATTTGACTTCTCTCTTATGCCCCTTACCATCATTTTCCCTTTTCCATCATTAAATTAAAATTTCAATGGTTGATTTAACATATTATAAAAATATTATTATACTTGTACCTTAAAGATACAAAAATAATTTTAAGGTAAAATTATAATAATATTTTTATAATATGTTAAATCTAGACTGTTGAGATTTTAACTAACAATGGAAGAGGGAAAATGATGGTAAAGGATATAGGAGAGAAGCCAAATCAATCAAATAACGGGGCGGCTTCACCCGCCCCCAAGTGACGCCCCCCTTTTATTTTATTTTTTTTTTTTTTTGACGAGGATAATTATCACAAAAAACTCAACTATTTCCATATTTTGAATACCAACAACAACAACAAAATATTATTATTTCAACATCCTTATCCCACTAATTTCTTTTACTTTCATAAATTATATTTTAAATAAAAAATAATTTCAATAATTACATGATATATTATTGTATTATGATTAATTCTTTCTTACTTGTAATTAAATCCTAATATAAAATTAGGATGTTATACATAATTAATTAAGATAGGTATATAAATAGACCGATATGCATTTATAAACATCAATATTCTAGATTAGCTGATTAAGTTAAGTTAAAATTAATTTAATGGAGAAAAAATCTAAGAAACAAACAAGAGGTTAGTGACTCTGGGTTGTACTTCTAAATATTGGAATTTGCCTTTTGTACAAAGTCTTTGCTATTATAATTTTCTTGATTTTATTAAATTTCTTTTTTACTCATATTGAAAACAATTTGCTTTATTCAACTTAAACAAAACAAAGAAATTTCACATTTAATCACTAATTTGATTGAGTCTCTCAAACAGTCTTGATTTGTCACTTACTATTTTCATGACCGTATACTTACGGTATTTTGGTAGCATCGGTTATATTCTGTTATAATAGGTCAAAAATAAAATAAAAATAAAAACAGTTTAAAATTGTAACGTATCTGCGCCGAGCTTTTATACTTGCGGTATTTTGGTAGCATCAGTTATATTCTGTTATAATAGGTCAAAAATTGTAACGTATCTGCGCCGAGCTTTAACTACCCATTTCTCGCAGACCAAGGAATGTAAGTTAAGTCATTAATTAGGTCCAAAAGTAATAAATGTTTCCAACTTTACCCCTACTTTAATGATGTAGGTTTAAATGAGTTAGTTAAAAATGAGGGCATAATGGAAAAATAGTAATAAATGAGTTAGTTAAAGTAAGTTGGTGTCTTATAATAAGGACCAAAAAATGTTAGTAGTTGGTGCCTCATAATAAGGACCGGAGGGAATACTTTAGTTAGAGCAAGTGGGAATCTGCATCTCTGCATAAGCTTTGAAGTAATGAAAAATAGAAGTACAATGGACTACGTATCTCTGCACCTCTGCATAAGCTTTAAAGCATTTACGTTTGAGTGTAAAATATGTAAAAAGAGTAGTTAAAGTAATGAATTAATGCTTTCAGCCAGAAAATTTGTTTACCGAAATTCTTCATTTTGTCATCAATCAAATATTTATACTAATTTGATATAAACACATGATATACGGAGTAATACTTTAAGTTAATTCTTAAAAAAAAAAAAAAAAGCACACTTAAAGGGGTCTAAATTTCATTATGAAAATAACAAAAACAGAGTAAATGTCATTAAATATATACAACGCATAAAACTTCAGAAAGAAAAACTAACACAAGTAATACGAAAAACAATTAGAATTGTCATTCATTTTTACCATTTGAACTCAATTTTTTTCTTCATAATCCTGATCATCAATGAGCTTCAGTTCAGGTTAAAAAAGGAATCGCATCCAGTTCAAAAAAGAAATGGTTACAACCACTTAAGTTAGTAGAAATGGTTGCAATAATTTCCAAAATATAATTGTTTGAATATCTCTAAAGATAATAATAATCATACTGTCTTTCTCAACATATAAGCAGTCAATTAAATTTTTCACATGAACATATAGATCCGGTGAATTTATGGGTGGAAAAAGAAAAGAAAAAATAAGGTAAAAGAAAAATAGCTAAATTAAAGTAGATTTAAAAAAGAACAATGAGTGAGCCGGAGAGAAACTAGAATTCAAAGTACAACAAAGTGAATAATTTTGTCAAAATCATATCAATTCCCAAAAGATTAATCGATGTAAGAAGTGATCCCAACAATGCAAGTAAATTAACAATATCGAGGAACATTTAATTATATGGAAGCGTAATTATCTCTGAATGCTTTTAGGAACAAGAGTGTGCACAATAAATGCGTGGGGAGTAATTCTATCTCAAATCAAGAATAGTTTGACGAGTGGGATGTAGGATATTTTGCCTAGGAGTTCTTCATCCTTATTGTGGTATTTTCTTTGAGCAACCGACACTCCAAATGTGAAGTTTTCTTAAAGATGCAGGCAATTTGGCATAATAGCTTGTCACAGAACTCAATATGAAGTTCCCTCAAATTTGAAACAAGGATCTCTTTTAGAAATACTTGATGTAAATAATGTGTGTGTCAAAGGAAGGAAGAAGTCAGCTTCAGAATATATAATTGACCTAAAAATTTTGGGTTTGGAAGTTTTGAATGGGAATAGATTATCAGAATCTATTATCACTTTCCAAGAAGTCATAGGTATTGAGAATTCCAGCATTATGGCTGATGGCTTGGTATATGAGTCAAAACCATCTGTACCTCAAGGCCAACTACTACGACCTTTGTTGCAGTAAAAGAATATGCATCTTCATGACCATATTCCTGAAGGTCAGATCCATCAATTAGTTGATGTGAGACCATTGATATTGTTGAAAAGGAAAAGATAGATCTTGAACTAAAGCTTGAGGAAGTGAAAGAGAATATCAATAGACTTGATGGTGAGCTTGACCCCCAAAATAATTCGCTAATAAATAGATGTGACACAAGTTGTCAATTAATTATAGAAAAACGACAAATATTGTGTTGATCTTTCTGTTCACATGACCTAAACCCGCTATAAGTAAACAATATGCATCAAAAGTGAATTGACATGTTTATATATTTGAATTCAGAGGCAAAAAGCCTATGTTTTTCTCTAAAGAAAATAAGACTTGAATGAATAATGGATGAAGAAGAAGAATGAAAAATGTCTAAACAACAATCAGCAATCCAACAGAATGAAAAATGCAAGAAAAGTTAAAAGCCTAGTTTATTCCGGAATTGGACTATCGTTCTTCTCGCTTGTTCTTTTTTTTTTTTCCCAACAAGTCATTGAAAAGAAAAATCAGACTACAATGACATGCCCTAAAAGAAAAACAAAAGCTGACTATGTTGGTTAATCAATACATCATTAAGCAGAAGACGTCAACCACTTTACTTAAATTAAACTGAATGCAGCAATTTCTTCACCTACTGATGATATGCCCTAAATGCAACTGGAATTTTCTGTACTCCAGGATGATCTCTGCGTCTTCTAAAAATCAGCAATCCAAACAGTACACACACTCTTGGATGGAATACCACCTGCATACACGTGTATTTAATTCATTCTCCACTAGAAATGACATGGAAAAGTAAGCAACCGGGATTTGCTTCACTTTCCTTCCCTCTCAAGATACACAACCATTGTTATACTTATACCCATAATTCATACAGAAACTACTATATTGTTATATATTCATATATGAAAAAACAGAGCAATTTAATATTATAGAGATCAAATAAAGCCTGAAACATTTGGTAGTCAAATATCTAAATTTGTCATTCTATGTAACATCTCTGGAGGGCATCAAGCCTTATAAGGACATAATGAGAGAATCCTTAGCAAAGAAAATATGCAACATATTTTTTTATTGTCAATGTTGCCAACTGGTACAAGGCTTTCCACATAATCTAAAACATAACAAACACGACTATGTGTGCACATAAGGCTCCAGTTTCCCTGTCAACAATGAAGAACACAACATGCTTTTTATGTCTATTAGCAAGTGTTTAAGGCTTATTAGTTAGGCTTTCAACACATATTTCTCAGTATGAAATTAGAATAAGACAATAAGATCAGAACTTCAGTTCACTCATACTTGTGTCGGGCAACATAAACCTTCCCATATGCACCAGACCCAACAATTTTTTCTTTTTCACATAGGCTAAAATCGGTGGTTTCATGGATTGTATCATCTTCTTCTTCCTCTCTTTCGCTATCATCATGTTCTTCCTCTTCCTCTTTTTCGTTCATCCTGTTCTTCAAATTCCTCTTCCTCTTTTTCGTTATCATCATGTTCTTCTTCCTTTTCCTTATTTTTTTTTTTGTCACCATGTTCTTCTTCCCCTCCCTTTTTAAAAAAAAAATAATTTTGGATCTGTTTTGAATGTTATTATAGTGGCTTTTGTGTGTTAACAATTCCAAAAATATTTTTTAATAATTTATTTTGTTTTAATTTGATAGATAAGAACCAATAAAGTTGAACAAGCACTGAAACGAAAGATTTGAGTCTCTTGATCAATATTTTTTATTGAAAAACATATATCTAATATAAACCTCTTAATAATGATTTAAAAAAGAGACTATGTTTTTTTGATACACCAAGTAGGGGCGGGGTTCGAACCCTGGACATGGGGGAGTGGAGCCAAGCTCCAATGCCTCTACGCTACTAAGTGCTGGCAAAAAGAGACTATTTTTAAACAAACATATGTAGCAGAGTGCGGTGGATCAATAATTTGATACCTTATCGTTGTACTTTCTTCCATCAAGTTACCAAACGAGCGTTGTAGTAATTTTTCAACAGATGACCGCTTGGCTGTTTTTTTATGAAGCAGAGTTTGAGAAAATCTTTACCCTCTTGGCATAACTCTTCTAGTATGTGCAGATGCTACTCTACAACAGAAACATTATAGATAAATGAATTTGTTTTATTTATTTACTACATCTGATCCTTAAAATAAGATTTATTGTATAGTGCAAATAGTTCTTATATAAAGGGTTAATAGGCAAAATTGCCCTTTAACACTCTATTATAAAAACTATTTGCACTACAAAAAAAAATCCTATTTTAAGGATCAGTTGTAATATATAACTAAAATAAATTCATTTATCTGTAATATTTTTGTGGTAAAGCAGCATCCACACACACCAGAAGAGTTATGCCAAGAGGGTAAAGATTTTCTTAAACTCTGCTTCTTAAGAAAAACAGTCAAGCAGTCATTTGCTGAAAAATTACTACAGCACTCGTTTGAGTTAATCTTACTTGGGTCTTTTGGGACTTCAACACAATTTGATGATTTCCCAAGACCTACTTATTCTCTTCCTTGGGACTTGTATGCAATTCCCCTTTTAAATATCCTTGGAAATTGATGATAGTCCCAACAATCAGTAATATTAATGACATAATTGGATTTTTGTGTTAACTAGCTAGCAGAACAAGCTTTTTTTTTTGGGAACTCTATGTTATGCAGCCCCAGAGGGATATATTTTCAGACATTATGTTTTATAAAGAATTTCTTAATAAAATTGTTTCTCATACAGATTTTTCGAAATAAAAAATTATCAGAGCTTGCATGAAGCTCTTGCTGCTGATATATGGAGTTTGGGCTATGTAATAATTGAAATGTCCTTGGGGTTCAGTAAACACTTTTAGACATTTAAACGATTACACGGCCTAAACCCCATATTCGAGCTCTGATAATCTTCATTGTGAAGAACATGTATGAAAAAACAAGTTTATTAAGACATACTTTGTAAAACATAAAGTAGAGTGTGAAATTATATACCTCTGCATCTGCATAACCTTGAGTTCCCAACATGGACGGCTTGCCCACAAATTATGCTAGCTATTAAACAAAAAAATCGAATTATGGCATTAATATTGTTGATTGTTGGAACTATTATATCAATTTACAATGAATACATACAAGTCCCAAGGAAAAGAACAAGCAGATCCCTTGAAATTAACAAATCGTGTTGAAGTCTCGTGGGACCTTAGTAAGATTAATTCAAATTAAGAAAATATCATTTTGCCCTTGTCAATTTGAAGGGCCAATGACAAGTCATTAAGCAACCAAAGATAAGTTAGGATGCCAGAATGACAGGTCATTGATCGACCAATAACAAGTCAGTGTATTACCAATGACTTGACGACTTGTCATGGTTGCTCAATGACTTGTCATTTGCTGCTTAAATTGAGAAGGGAAAAGTTGTATTTTTTCAATTCAAACTAATCTAACCCAATTCCCAAAGGACTTCAACGGCAGAAGTAGGAGGAATAGATGTTGCAACAGGTGGTAATGGTGGCAGCATGGGAGAAATAGGACTAGGAGGAGATGTAGAAGGTGTAGACCCAGTGAACTGGTTGTCATCAGATGGGGGAGTGACAAAGACCCTTTTATTAAATGCTGCTGACAAAGAATCTTGCTCATCCATTTCAATTTCAGAATATAGCTGCAAGACATGAAAAAAATTCTCATCATCATCATATTAGTATATATAGACTAAAAACAAGGGGCAGTTCCGTTTCAATTTCAGAATATAGCTGCAGACTGCCCCTTGTTTTTAGTTTATATATACTAATATGATGAGAATTTTTTTCATGTCTTGTAGCTATATTCTGAAATTGAAATGGATGAGCAAGATTCTTCATCAGCAGCCTTTAATAAAAGGGTCTCTGTCACTCCCCATCTGATGACAACCAGTTCACTGGGTCTACACCTTCTACATCTCCTTCTCCTAGTCCTATTTCTCCCGTGCTGCCACACTTACCACCTACTGCAACATCTATTCCTCCTACTTCTGCAGCTGAACCCTCTCAAGAGGCTCAAGTAAATGGTGATGGGAATCCTAGGAAGAGGAAAGAACCAGAACAAAGTAAACCAAAAACATCTACAGTTTGGGATCATTTTGTGAAGATGTCTCTGGAAGAAACAAATGGGGAGATAAGAGCGTATTGCAAGCATTGCAACAATGACTATTCTTGTGACCCTAACAAGCATGGGACAACTTCCTTGAAACGACATTTGTTGAAGTGTACAAAAAACCCTAACAAGGCAGATAAGAAGCAGCCCCTGCTGAATTACTTGTCAAATGGTACACAAGGAAGGGCCTTAGTTCCACATGTGTACAATGAGAGGTGAATACGGAGAGTCTTGGTTGAGTTTATAATTATGGATGAGCTGCCCTTTAGGATTGTTGAGAAGCCTGGATTTAAAAAATTTGTGAAGGAACTTGAGCCTTGATTTCATATCCCTTCCAGAATTACAATTGGTAGGGATTGCTGGCAGTTATACCTTGGAGAGATCAAGGTTTTGAAGAAGATTTTGAGGGCCTTACTACGGACTGCTGGACTTCTAATCAGAATTTTAACTACCTATGCTTGACTGCCCACTTTATTGATCTTGAATGGAATCTGCATAAGAGGATCATCAATTTTTCTATGATTGAGGATCACAAAGGGGACACAATAGAGATGTGTTTATTGGATTGGGGAATTGGAAAGGTTTGTACTATTACAAAGGACAATGCCTCATCCAATGCCACGGCATTATCATATTTGAAGAAGCGTTTCAAGAGTTGGAGGGGGTTAGTATGTAATGGGGATTATCTTCACCTTAGGTGTTGTGCACATATCCTCAACCTAATAGTTTGTGAAGGGTTGAAAGATAACTTTGAAAGTATTAGAAAGGCTGTCAAGTATGTTCGCTCATCCCCGGCACATGTTGCAAAATTTAAAGCATATGCTGAAGCTGAAAGGATTGAAACTAAAAGCCTTGTGTGTTTGGATGTCGCTGGAATTCGACATTCTTAATGTTGGAGGCAGCATTGAAGTTCCAAAAAGTCTTTGATAGAATGAATGATGAGGATGATGACTATTGTGCACAATTTGCCCCCCTAGGCATGAATTTGAAGCAAGTGATTTTTATATGATTGATTCAAGTGAGGTTAGCAATAATAGGCATGAATCAAGTGATTTCTTCCGGAGGGAGCGTGATTCACGAGAACGAAAACAGAAAAAGTGTGATGGCCCCCCAAAAGCTGAAGATTAGAACCGTGCAAGTGCCTTCTTGAGGTTCTTGAAAGTGTTTTATGATATCACATTAATGTTCTCATCTTCTATTAATGTGACTTCAAACACCTATTTCCATCAAATTGCACGTGTTCAACAGTTGCTAGAAAGAAACGCTTTGAATTCTGATTCTCCCATTGCTGATATGTCTCTCAACATGAAGGTGAAGTATGAAAAATATTGGGGTAAGGCAGAAATTATGAACCCTTTATTGATAGTTGTTGTCATATTGGATGAATATCCTACATCATGTGTTCGCTACAATGTCCAAAACTCACGCATTAATACAGATAGGTATGGGAATATACCTGTGAACTAGTCTGTTGCTATGCAGGTGAACCAGCCCAAAGAGAATTTGTGTAGTGAAATTTTGAATTAAAGGTCCATGTAATTTACCTCGTTCTGTGATATATTTATCCAAGGAACCGGGTTGGATGTATTCCATGAATAGACAAATGTAGTTTCTTACATCCTAATTATTCATGAACCAAGTGATTAATTAATAGTGTGTATATGTTCCTCCACAGCTTAAATCAGAAGAATACGTACCTCTTTATGGTCATAATACTTTATAATGTTTGAATGATCTCCATTTAGCTGAGAATGTTGATTTCCTGAAAACAAAGATACACTAATTTAGTCATGTTTAATACAATGAACTGTGTGAATTAATAATTTTGTTAGTTTCTATTTTTGTTAGTGCAATCATCAACCAAACATTTTCTTTCTCCATCATTTTAAACTAGAGGAAGGATTTATTGACTTGCAATGACATCATAATCACTATGTTAGAAACTACGTATGCCATAATTTCAATTCTTTTAAGTTAAACATTTATTATTACTCCCTTCAATTCTTAATATAAGATATATTTATCTAATTTAATTAGAATAAAAAAAATTAGTGGAGTTAGTTAATATGATGAAAAATATTTTATTTAAGACCAATATCAACTTCTCAAATATACCCTATATCTTGACTAGAGGGAGTAATAGAATAAATGGTAGGAAGAGAATTTGGATTCTTCTTATCATGTTTTTTAAATAAAAAATGATGAAAAGATTAAAAAGTTTGATTACAATATTTTCTTTTTTAACTCTAATCCATAATCTATTTCTACTTTACTATATTCCACTCCCTTCGTCCTTTACAATAAGATTTAAATTTATGAATGTGTCCCAAAATATAAACTTTATTTTAAGTTTACTTGACTGTATCTATTGTATTTATTCTCTCTT
This sequence comes from Acacia melanoxylon, assembly GCA_019022615.1. Taxonomy (NCBI): domain Eukaryota; kingdom Viridiplantae; phylum Streptophyta; class Magnoliopsida; order Fabales; family Fabaceae; genus Acacia; species Acacia melanoxylon. The sequence continues at coordinate 1,374,964 of JAFJYJ010000072.1, forward strand.
ACTTATCTTCTTTACAAATAAAGACATAGTTAGAAAAAATATATATTTATTGCTTTTAATTAATTCTAAAAGCACATAAGGCTCCTGTGGTATGGATTGTAATAATATGTAAAAGACGTACATGCCATATGGATCCATCAATGTCAACTCTGTGAATGTTAAGTTCCTTTACACCTACGCAATGAAGAACACAACATGCATTTTATGTCTATGAGCAAGTGTTTACAGCTTATTAGCAAGGCTTCGAACACATATTTCTTAGTATGAAATTAGAAGAAGACAATAAGATCAGAACACAACCTGTATTCTAAAAGCACATAAGGCTCCTGTGGTATGGATTGTAATAATATGTAAAAGACGTACATATCATATAGACTCATCAGTGTCAACTCTGTGAATGTTAAGTTCCTTTACTGCACATAAGGCTCTGGTTTCCCTGTTAGCAATGAAGAACACAACATGCATTTTATGTCTATGAGCAAGTGTTTACAACACATATTTCTTAGTATGAAATTAGAAGAAGACAATAAAATCAGAACTTCAGTTCACTCATACCTGTGTTGGACAACATAAACAATTCCATATGCACCAGACCCAATATTTTTGACTTTTTCCCAAAGGCTAAAATCGGTGGTTCCATGGATTGTATCATCATGATCTTCTTCTTCCTTTTCCTCCCTTTCGTTATCATCATGTTCTCAATTAATGCATGAAAAACAAGAGCACAAAGGGAAGCATTCAAACATAGATCCAAAAAGGGACAACTCAATTAACGCAATCATACATAGATCCTAAAACATGTAGGAAGCTCATGAAAGCAGTCAAACATAGATCCAGAAACATAGGAGGAATAAGAAGCAGCTAGAATAGAACTATATGAGGAACTGGCTAGGGGTACTTCAATAGAAGACCTTTATGTGAGATTAAAAGATAAAACTACATTTTCTGTGAAGTCTTACTTAGACTGTAAATATTCTTTTGCTTATCTAACCCTTTTATTTATCTATTCATGCCTTTAAGCTGTTATTGCTCATTGACTCCTGCGATGTTTACAACAGAGGGAATTTGATGAAGGAAGAAAAGAATTGCTAGCTGAGGTTGAGAAAGGCATCTCTATAGATGAGATAAAGAAGAATTTTAAAGGAGAGATACAGACAAAGGTTGCCAAGCAATTGAAAACCAAAAAATATTTTTGTGCTGAAAGAATCCAACGGAAAGAGAGAGATTTGATGCAACTTATCAACAGACATGTTGCTGAAAACATTGTTGAACAGGATATAGCCTGTATGGTCAGCCTCCAGCGATTCTATTGGCCACAAAATGAGTGTTTCCAAGAAAAACTGATGCACTGGGCATAATGTGAATCTAGCAGTTACTTGTTTCCAACAAAATGAGTGTTTCCAAGAAAAACTCCATCAGTTATTTGTCTGACCAAGTTGCATTTAAAGCTTTCAGATTTATTTGTTTAAGTTCTGTTCTGTTTCAGCAATTCTATAGGACTAGAAAAACTGATGCACTGGGCATAATTTGAATTTAATTCTTCATGCAAATTACAACCACAAAATAGCTCAAACTTGATATATAAGTGCTCATATGACAACGTCCTATTCTGTTCCATCTAAAAAATGGCATTTTGATTACTGTTCCTAATGCATATAACTAGATTTATCTGACTTTTACAACAATTTTTTCACATAGAACAGGTGTGGATTAAAAAACATGCCCTTCATATGTTGTGAAAGCGTGAGTCATAGAGATGACAGTGAGAAGTGGTCTCTGCCTCTGTGTGAAGCCAACACAGTAATAACAGAATCATAGGTTTTGTTACCTTTATTTTCTCCTGCCACCACTCATTAGAAGTAGAAAAGCATTCGTTATTGGGTCTTGGCCTGCACCAATCTCTTTGAGTAATGAATCCCACGTCCTCAATTCTTTCTTTAAGATTTCTAACCTATTCTTCAATTGTTTATATCTATATCCTTTCCCAGTTTTCTGAACAAAAATTGTTACAATGTTCGTCCAACCCACCTTGTTTTTTAAAAATGCTAGACCATTGCGCATCCCATTTTTGTCCATAATTATATTAACAAGTGTCTACCATTATGTGTGCACAAGCATAAAATGACAAGGACATAACGTGAAAGGCAGAAAACCGTGAGGATGAGAAATCATCCCATACTGCTTTGTCCATAATTATATAGCTAACAAGTGCATAAACTTTAAGAAAGTGGTTATAGCACCGTAAATATCTTAGGCCATTGAAATTCAAAATATGGCGAGGGAGAGATTTGAATATTAATGTTTTAAAGTTGGGTCAATTTCACCCATAGTTAACATAAATAAACAAGAAAAAAGAAAGAACAAATTAGCATCCAGCACTTGAAGGGATTTTCAGCTGCACCCAATATCTTAATTTAAGTTGTGCTAATTTGCTTATTAATGTTTTAAAGTCTAAGTCAATGTATCAAAAAAAATAAAATAAATACAGAATAATCCAGATAGAGGCAGAAAACTATATAAACACCTATGACATGTATTGACAAATTTGAATTGTAAATATCTTAGGGAAATTCAAAATATGCATTTCAATTTCACCCATAGTTAACATAAATAAACAAGAAAAAAGAAAGAGCAAATTAGATTTAATTGAAAATTTTCATTCCTATTTTTTTAATTTGGAGTAATTACAACAACTGGATTTAATTGAAAATTTTTTAATTTGGAGTAATTACAACAACTTTTATTTAAAAAATCATGGAACAGAACAATTTTAAATATAGAATAAATTGATAGCATCACTATCAATCAAATAACTACAAGAATTCTTGTTAATATACTGGGGCTGTAATGTGTCAAAAAGAAAATGAACAAGGTACAAATTGGATCTACCATTCAAAATTACAATCAGTCACTATTTCACAGTTAGGAACCAAGCGATAATATATTACAGTATCCTCACCACCCCACTCTTCTCTTCAAGTTCGTATCCAAAAAAGCCTCAAACTTCAATTTCTTACCAGGTGGGAAGAATATGAATGCAGACACTACATAAGCATACGAGCTAACTAGGGAAAGTTACATAAGCCAATTTCAGGAAAAAAATCAGATGCTATAGAAAACTTCAAAATTTTGAAGAATCATATCATTTGTTGATGAAGATCTGCGGCCTGCTGAGCCAGTTCAACCATCATAGCCTCATCAAAGAATTTGCTGATGCTAACATCCTCACTCATTCCCTGACAGATTGAATGCAACAACGTAAGTTAATAGATGATCCTTATCCAATATTTCATACTTAATAATTTATAACATCCCCTCCTAGTTCTGTCTATAAATATAATTTGGAAAAGTTTCCCTTCTTATTACTCTTCCGGTCCTTAATGTAGGACCTAATTGAGAAGTTGATCTTGATCCTTAATTAAGAAGATGATATTGATCCTAAATATAAAACATATTTTCCATATTTTATCAATCTTTTCCAAAATTATCTCTATTGATGCTCCCACAACAATAATCAAGTAAAAGAAAGATGAAAGGAATTAAAAAACATGATTAGAGTGATTTAAGGGGGAAAAGGTCTTACTAAATTAACTAACTTCTTTAATCAATTCAACTTAGGTAAATGAGTCTTACATTAAGTACCAAAGGAGTATTATTATTCATAGGGATCCTTCAAACTAAGAGTGGACATGTCTTAAATAAGTATGAGCTACTAATTAGTTATTACCATATTGTCATGAGATCTAAATATCCATAATCGTAGTCTTTAGCAGAAGAGAAACTAATTGTTAAACAGAGATTCCATACTTTATGGAAACACAAAATAGCACATATCAGATTATTTGCTTTGCCTAACAATTAGTCAGCTGAAATTTAAATCACATTCCTCAACAGATTCTTAAAAAAAAAAAACAAAAGAATAAACAGAGCAGAATCCTGCAACTACTCTTTTCCTAAGGTAATTCATAAAAAGGCAAGATAACAATTCATGCAACCAACAATATAAAGACATTACTGGTGAATGATGCAACAAAGGATTGAGGCACTATACCTTTCTACGCCTTGTTTTTACCATAAATTCACGTGCAAGATGCTGGATTGGTGCTGGTTCAAGTGGACGAAGAGCAATGTTCTTGTCCAGAGGGTCTCCAGGAACAATAGCCCAATGATCAAATACTGAGAGGCAAAATGCTTGACCTTGCGTGTGGTATCTCAAATCTGTCTCAAATCCAAAAGACTCTATGACAGGCAAAAATGCCTGAGATAAAAGGTCGGAAGAAGTCAATAATCCAGGTTTCAGATGCATGATACAGAAATTCAGCAATACAGTCTCATGGTAATCATGTACATGCAATTTCTAAACAACAGCTTGTAAACAAAAACTTGGCACCAACCTTGACAATATAACCTGGGGTTCCTGGCTGAGGCACATCAGCTGTGACATGCCCACGTCTGCGAGATAGCACAGTGTAGATTGCAGAAACACAGTCTATTGGTGTTTCGATCTGAAGAAACAGCAAGAAGAATATTTTTAACATGCCATCATACATTGTTCAACTTCCCACCACATAAGGAATATACATTGTTGTTCAGAACAATTATTATTCAATGACAAACACAGAAATTGTTGCATCTCATATTATTGCTGTCATATTCACTGTATGTCTTATCCAATTGTGATCATACTTCTAGGCTTAGCGGACAGAAAAGTTGAATCAGACAATTATTTAAACTGAAGAGATGAGCACCAAGCTCCCAATGGCACGGGGATTCAATCATCTGATCCTGATAATACGCAGGTTCCATATTTATTTAAACGTTCATAATAGTTCTATCAAAATAACAAGCATTTACCTCCACATAATATACAGGTTCCATAAGCCGAGGAGTAGCCATGAGGAAAGATGAATAGGCCACTCGTCTTGCTGTTGGAATGATCTGGCCAGATCCACGATGGAGTGGTTCAGGGGCAATCCTTGCATCAACAATCTTAAACTTAACATTTCTGATGGGCTCATCACACAAAGGTCCCTCTCGTGCACCCCACTGAAATCTGTAAAAGAAATAAAACTAAACTTCATGATCAATGTGCATATAATTGATCATCACAGCATTATACATACCCTTGAACAATGGAATCCTTCACAGCATTTAGTAGGCTCTTGTCAACTTCAGTAGGAAGGGTGTCATCCAAGAGAATATTGGGACCCTGGTAGAGATATTCACGCATGTCACCACTAAAGTTTAGGGATATCATTAAAAATTACATCTAATTTGCAGTAATAAATATAATCAAAACAGCAAACGGATCAAACATAAAAGATACAAAATGCAATCCTACATTATCCATACAAAACATTTATCTCTCTACCTACATATCCACAAGCATAAGCCCAACAAATGCACAAGCATGACAGCAGACAGACAGACAGACAGAAAGTTTACCTGCTTGTCAGGGCCAAATGCCCAGATTGACCTTGCAGCAAGGAGATCCCAGTCATACTTTGTCTGGAAAAATTCACCTAGTTTCTTTCTATTCCAGTCAGTACTAACAACACCGTTTTCTATGTCCTCAGCAAGACCTCTTTCCAAGGGCTCTGCAATCTAATGAATGATTGAATAGCTTGAGAAAAGTCAAGTAATATAGTATATTTGATTAAAACCAACATCAAATTTGGGCAGCCACCTACCATAGTTATTTTATTCTTCTTATTTGGAGTTTCAGCAAAACATTTCATGGATGATGATTCGACGACAGTTTCACAGAATGAGACGACAGGATCAGCAACCTAAATAGTCAACCATAGAACAAACTTCAAAAATTACAGCTTTAAAAATCAACTCATGAGTCATACATAGAATATAAGGGAAATAGAAAATGGGTAAGCCAATGACCTTGACTTCGACTTCAGAATACAGCTCTCTCAGGTCCTTCATAATTGAATCCAAGTAGAGTTCACCAGTCCCTAGCACGGTGTGTTCCCCAGATTCCTCAACTTTAGTAACTGCTAAGGGATAACTCTTACTGATTTTTCTCAGACCCTCCACCATTTTTGGCAATTCACTTGGATTTAATGGCTCAGTAGCTGTTTTCACCACTGACAGAGTATTGAACTGAAGTGGTCTGAATATATAAACATCTTCATCGCAATCAACGTTACATAGAGTGGCAGTTTTCATGATTGAAGCATCCACACCTTCAATAAGAACCCAGGAACCGGGAGGAGCCTCAGCTATTGGCATCCTATCTCGAGCTTGATACACCCATAATTTCGTTACTTCTTTAACAGTCATGTCCTCCTCATCTTCCGGTGAGTAGCCTTCTCCTAGAACACGTACACTCTGCCCTGTTTGTATCTTGCCACTATAAACTCTACCAAAGGCATCAAAGACACTACAATCAGACTTTGGATACAGTTTGGTCACATTAACCATAAGTGGCCCAGAAGGATCACACTGTGCCATGGCTCTATAAATGGTGGAGTCTTTTGGCCCAGTATATATATGATCAACCTTCCTAATTGCAGCCTCTTTTGGTGAAGGTATATGTTGAACAAGCATATCAGTAAAACCTGAGGCTGGACCAAAAACTGAACTACAGGCCAGCCTCAGCAAAGGTCTGACATTTAATCTATAGGCTGCATTGCTTAGAGTAACTCCAAGCTCTGCAAGAGTTGTCTCCACACTCTTTTTATGTTCTCCAATCACCTGACTATATATCTTGTAAAGGGGCTCTAGCACAAACTCTACAAAAGATCGTTCCCCTCCACTAGCAGGGGGCTTCTTTTTGAAGCTCCTCGTATCTGGATGATAATATAGATCTCCCCAAAGACGAGAAGCAAATTTATTAGCATCCAAAGGAATTCCATGCAGCTTCCCATATAATTTAGCAAATGATTGCAGAGTAAAAGACCATCCCGCAGTTGCACTAGCGAAACAAACGTTACCAGCAGCTGGATCTATAATTTGTACATTGCCAGCAGTTGATGAAGCAGCAGATATGTGGTTATTGATCACTTCCAAAGTATGCCTGAGTTTATGGTAAGCATCTTTTGGGGGCAATTTAAGTTCAGTTATTAGCCTATCGACCTAAAAAAGACAAACAACAAATTAGAAAGATAGGAAACCTTAGAATAACACTTAAAATCTGCCACTGATGTTTAGTAAAGAATAATTTACCTTATTGATTACAACAGCGATAGGTAGGCGCTCTTGGATGGCATGACGTATGGCCCTCTCTGTGTTTACCTGCATTTACAATAGAAATTCATGTTCTTAAGTACAAGTATGCTAATTGACAAAAAAGGAAGTGGGGGTGGGGGGTCAGCCTAATAGACCACAACCATAACATTTAAGATAAATAGAAAACTGAGAGCTGATGAGGGAATTAAACCAGGAAAGTTAGAGCAGATTCAACAAAGTAATCATTCTATCAGCAAAAGGATTTGCACAACCAAGGGTTTAAGCGTATATAGTTCAATATGGCCTAACCTATAATAGTTATCTGTTAATCTGTTAAAGGATAACAAGCTTTCCATAGCCAATTCAGTCAATCTATTAAAAAAATTACCATTACTCCTTCGGCAGCATCCACAATTAACACTGCACCATCTGCAAGCCTTAGGGCGGCAGTCATTTCATCAGAGAAATTAACATGACCAGGGGTATCAATAATGTTACACAAATATGATTTTGCATTGCTATCCTCCAGTACAAGTGACATAGGAACAGCTTTGATTGATATCTTCCTCTCTTGTTCATCAATCCTAGTGTCCGTATACCTCATGTGTTTCTCTCTATGCAGATCAAAGGTAGACATGTGATGGGTCTGCTCCACCAGCATATCCATAAACACAGTCTTCCCATGTTGCAAGTGCCCCACAAGTGCAACATTCCTAACTAGTGTAGGATTAGACATGAGGCCAAGAAGGAACTGAGAGGAAACATAGGTAGATGAATCCTTCACTCCAACCTCAAACTTAATATTCCTAACAGGCTTAATAATTGGTTGCTCGAGAGGCTGCTCATCCTCATCCATGACCAAAGTTTCAACATCTTCTCCATAAACCTCTTCTGCAGTGGGATAGTACTTCTTGTCCTCGGCAAGAACAACCTGATTATCCATATCCATATCATTGGAGGTGGTAATCCAGCCATTGGTGGCACCTGGAGCAGCCTCACCGTCAGATGCTGCTCCATCCTCGGGGGGTCTGTCTGGAAGCTCCTCATCTTCATCCTCTCGGTCACTTTCTTGGTCTGACTCAATTTCTGGTCCGATATAGTTCCCGAACTCATCGTACAAGCTGTCATCCATCTTCTACTTTCGAAACTGCCAGGAGCAACAACCAATCAATGCACAGAGCAGTGTTATCAATATATTGATAAAATAAATATTTGCATTTTATGTCTCATCTAAATGAATTATGCAAAGTTTAAATGTCAAAGCACACACTTAAAGAAATGGATCCTTTATAATAATCAGTAAGATTTAGCAAAATATGAGACAATGGGGTATTTCGTACGTTTCACAACATCTTTTCAAAATACAGTTTCAATGCAAGTTCAGAAACCAGCAAAATGTATACAGTGTTGGCATAACAGGGTTCTCTAAATTTTCAATGCAAGTTCAGAAATCAGCAGCAGCAACATGCTATGCCCAAAACTCAAGTTTGATAATAATATGAAAGTGATAAACAAGTTCGGGGTATCCAAATAAGTCACCTTAAGACTGACCAAAACCCACCCGAAACAAAATCTTAACCATATCAGAAGACTAGGTAAACAAACAAAAATCCCCAAATCCACATAATATCGGCCAACAGAAGAACCCCGAGAAATGAAGAGAGAAAAGGCAAGATACAAACAGAAAAATGACAGGCATTAGGGGAAAAAACAAGACAGAACTTGTATATTTCTATTGCAAGGAAAACATGTAGAGAAGGAGGAGGAGGATTTCTATTGCAAGGAAAACATGTAGAGAAAGAGGAGGAGGAGGATGAATTTATTCGTACCAATAGGAAATTTTAGCTGAACAAGAAGAAGAAGAAGAAGAAGAAGCAGAGAGCAACGTCAAGAGGTAGGGTGCGCAACGCCGAGAAAATAAAGAGATGGGGGATTCCGGGAGAGTGAGCAGTCGCCGGCGGCTATTGATTTGAAGATGAGGGAGGCTGCTTCTTCCTAGGGCTTCTTCGCGCAAGTGCGAGACTGAAGTGAGTGATTCAATTCAAGTGACCGCCTCCGACACCAAGCGAGAGCTCTCGCGGTGGTTTTCCACTATGAAAACGAAAAAATAAGAATTGTTATGAAAACAATAAAAAAATTAGACATTGAGATGAAAGAGATTGAGATACTGTTCTATTTATAACCCTCAACTTCAACCAAGACTTAATTAGGTAAAGTAAATAATAAGGTTAATCTTCATGAGTGAGTTATAGGTATAAACACTATTCAACAAAGGGTCGTGGAGTGTAGAAAGTGAAAAGCTAAGAATTAGGAATTTATGGACATCTGCATCATCTAGTATTTTTACAACACTCCTCTTTGGATGTTCATGAACAAATATTGTGCCTCATTAAAACCTTACAAGGAAAAGTCCAGTGGGATAAACACCTAGTGAAGGAAAATGGGTACACAATACAAATTAAAGTTGCCTCGTTAAAAACATTACCAGGAAAACCCGTGAGACAAAACATTTGTTAAGGAAAAGAGTACAACATTGTCTCAACTTCACCTGATGATAATATCGTATTTACTCCCCCTATAATAATATCAGCTTTACTCCCTTTGATAAGAACATCAATTCCAATGTATTTTTGAGCATATCATTCTTTTGGCAGCCAACTTATAAATGATGCATTGTCACCAAATGTTCTGCATAAAAGTATTCATCTAACATATCTTCTATATATGCTAAAATATCATTATATTCTGTCTTTATTTTATTGATTATGGAAATAATAACGGAAAAATATTCTGAAAAGCATCAAAATATACCTTACATCCACATATTCACTTTGTTCTATACAGAATAATATCATATAATATGTTCGTAGGACTATCACACAAAATCTCATTTTTGTTATCCATTGTGTACCTGCAAGAACTAATTTTTACAAATAAAATCATAATAAATACAACATTAGCTTCCCTTGATGATGATATCATATTTATTCCCCCTGATAATAACATCAGTTTTACTCCCTCTGATAGGAACATCAATTCCAATGTATTTTTGAGTATATCATTCTTTTGGCTGCCAACTATAAATGATGCATTGTCATCAAATGTTCTGTTGAAATGCATTCCTCCAACATATCCTTTGGATATGTTAAAATATTATTATATTAAGCCTTTATCTTATTCATTGTGGAAACAATAAAGGAAAATTATTTTAAAAATCACCAAATATCTTACATCCACATATTCAAAATGTTATGAACAAAATAATATCATGTGATATGTTCATAGGACTATCGAACAAAATCTCATTTTCTTTATCCATTGTGTACTCGTAAAAACTATTTATTTTTTACAAATAAAATCTTAATAAATACAACATTAGCATGATATAAAAAATATTCTCGTAAAATATAAGATAATTTTGGACCATTAAATTCAATAAATTTTTGCAAACAACATCATCATAGCAAGAATATATGATTTTGAAATCATTAAGGTTTCTAATAACTTGATCTGTAAAATTATTCATTTTTCAATATATCTTTTAATCAATTTATATATACTCAAATCATTTTAATCCATGTAACATTATACACTTAATATTTTTCTTGGACATGCTTTCAGCATTTTGGATCCTTTCAATAATTCTCATGTAATATTCACTATCCATATACATATGCAATATATAATGACATCTACTAGACGTATTATTTCGTTTGCATATACTGTCAGACTAATAATATAAGCAACAATTATTGTATTCACCACAAAATGTTGTAACTCATCATAATCATCATTAGACCTTGTGAAAATATTTATTTTCATGTGAGTATTCATATATCACAGATAACTTTATATTTCAAATGTTTTTTTACTGCAGGTCCATAAATTTCACTTATTGAAATAACATTTTTCATTGCGTCTTGTCTCCTTTCTTAGTTGGCCAATCACCTTTTTTTTTCTACCGACATATTTATGTATAAGATCCTCATTTGATCACGTGATGTTGTTACTAAAACTGTTGTCGACAACTTTACCTTTTTAGTTCTACTTTGTGACGCCCGTCCTTAATACACCTTTATTTATCATAGTTATAGCGTACAGGCATCGAAATGATTTAGGCAACTTAATTGCGGAATAAAAACATTCTCAAAATAACTTCGTTTGAAAACTTGAGGATGAATTTTTCGCGATACGAATCTATCCCATATTGGGATGTTAATACATTAATCCAAAATAGAAAAATGATAAACGATAAAATACAGTCTATCTACTCATATTCTTCCATAAAGTTCTTTTTGTTGTAACCCTTATATCTACATCTCTTCTCTTGATCCCGATCCACTACCTGTCTCTTTCATGCGATCTGGAGTTCAAATGAATGAACCCCAGGGGTAACAGTTAATCTCATATGCAGGTATGAAATATAAATCACAGTATAACACATGTATAAACATAGGAAAACTCACAGTAAACAAGTCGCACCGTAACCGCAGTTATCGGCCAAGGACTGCAGCCCTTTAGGACACGCAGCCTCAATCCATAGCTAGGATACACACATGCAAATTATCTAGCAACCATGATCAGTCATACATGAAATATATACATACAAGCTAATAAGATAACAGTTACCCACCTCAAACTTGAATCCTTAATTGGTCCGGTAGGTGTTGGGATCGGTTGAAGTGTCAAGGTATTCCTATAAACATTTATCGTTGTCATTAGTCACTTCTTGCTTGCAAAGTAACTAACTCCGCAAATTATTTTTAGAAGATTAAAAATGGATTAACCCCTAAAAATCCCCTTACTAATAATACCCTATTTATTTATTAATAATTCCCTTTATTATTTATTCCCGTATTACAAATAATAATAACAATGTTTAATTATTATTATTATTATTATTATTATTATTTCTCTTCAATTACATTAAACTTTGATAATAAAGTATGGATACATTGGACCTTAAGAACTGCTTCCAGGATTTGGACAATTGCACTTACATGCAGGACTTTTAAGGTACGCTATGAAAGCATACTAAAACTAGTTGTGGCCAATGTCATAAGTTTTATACGAACAGGAAGGATGAGGTTGAACAATTAATGGAATCAATAATAAAATAATTCTTGGCGGTGCATATGAAAGCAACAGACACCCACCAAAATATTTAGAATACATATTCAAGATTGAAAGTGTCAAATCCCCACTTTGATATAAGGATAAAGAGAGAGCCATAAAGAAGTAACGCAGACTCATATATATATATATATATATATATATATATATATATATATATATATATATATATATATATATATATATATATATATAAGTAATAATACATGTTCGGTTCTACGAACACAAATGTCTAACCTTTGGGTTAGTATCTGGTTAATGTAGGATCTGAATGAACTCCGGTGAGTAATACCGAAGAAGGGATGAGTACTCAGAGATGCCTATGAGGAAGACACCACAAAGTATCGTCTGATCATTGTGCTACACGAGAATGGCGATGAGCCAAAGGGAGTGGGGTGTGAGCTCAGTGTAACGGTATAGTAAAAGGATATGAACAGAATGTGTGCACTGGTGAGTAATCTCCTATTTATAGAGATTACCTAGGGTTTGGTTCTCTTGGTTCTACGTCCATCGTTCCTGCCGCATGCACCTCCCTCGTTCTCTAGATGCTTGCTCCACTACCTTAGCAATCTCTGCTCCACTATCTATACGATCATATTAGTGTCGGGTTTATAGGGAGATTAGCGTTTCTCTTGCCTGTGAAGGGCTTTAACGGCCCTGCGCCTCTATTGGGTCATGCCTCTTCTGGGCCCGAAATATGAATCCATAACACTACTAATTCCTACATTCTCCTTCTCTAACAAATATTGAGCCATAATCTATCCCTTGTAATTAATCCTTGGATTTATTCTTTTCTCAAATAATTTCTTTAGGCCCTAAAATTTTATTTCCAAAATATTTTGGCCAAAAATCAACCACTGACTTATTATCCTTCATTTTTCAGAAAATATGCCTAAATTTCCAAATATTAATTTTAACATTTTTCCAGACTAAATTACCCATAATTAATTCCAACATAATATTTCTATATCCTCAAAATATTATTTCATAAACTTCCTAAATTCTCAAGGTCCAAAATAATTTTAATAATTATCTTAAACTTTTCCTTATAATAAACTTAAGACTTTTGGACTTTACTAGCAAGAAGCCTTCTTATCTCAGTTTTATTTCCAACTTTCTGGTCCAAAAATTTGGGATGTTACATACTTTCTCTTGTTGTGACATAATTCATTGAGATCACTTTATTACTTTCAAGTTGTTATGGACTCAAAATATTGAAGCATGTGAAGGCAAGACACTTGGGCTTGGAGGCACATGAGGCCCAACAGTCCAAACTCTAACCCTAAGGTACCCTCTATAAATAGATGATAAATCATAAAGGTATGGATTAGATTCTGAACTCTCTCCCAATTTACATTATAGCCACCTATCACTGTGCACTTTCCCACAAAACACAACCCCCATCCCCCTTGGTGAAGAGTCTTCATATTAGTGTACAGTGATCCTCTATCCTCTGATGTATCTCATCTATGGATACTTGGGAGGGAGCTTCTTGATCCTACATCAATATTCTAGCCCTTTGAGGCTATACACTTATGTCCAACAAATAGAAATTATGTTCTAACCGAACATTGGCGCCGTTCGTGGGGAACCATAAATTTTGATTCCCATGACCATCTGTGGTAAAAAAAACCGGAAGCAATCACTACTCCAGGAGCGACAAGACAAAGAAATCGAAATGGCTACTATCCAGTGGTGTTCACGACTAAGCAGGAGCAACATCTCGACGGAGACCTTAACGTTGCTATCTTCGACGGAGTAGGCAATGGTTGAAGTATTCCTCTAAACCACCATCTCTGATGGTCAATCCATCAATATTTTGAAGCTCCGTTATTTGACCGACGAGTTTCAGGTTTGACCTATAAGGGCTATTTCTGCCAACTAGTATGATGGTTTCTAACTAGGCCTTGCAATTTCGGCAAAAAACTCTTGTTGTGGCTGATGATCTTAATGCACGAAACAAAATGATTCATGGAGAAGATGCCTCTTTTGATTTGTCTATATCTCATTTTGTTCAAGATTCTGATACATGTTTGGTTTTCAGTGGAATTAAAAGAGTTAAAGTCGATGGTGTTAGACACAGTAGAAACAGATTCACAGTGGGAAAAAACTCTTAAAGAAGGAAAACGTAGCTGAGTAGTTATGTGAGGAAGCTATTACAAAGCTGAAAAAGGTTCGCAGTGAAGAAGCCGACCTTGGGAGGCGATGCCACCACCAAGTCAAGTTCAAGTAGCTCACGGCCGAGATCATGAGAAAGAAGCCGGTAGACGAGATCGCTCAACTTGGTATAGAAATGGAGACTAGATACAGAGCCATGCAAAAATACATCTGAGATGATAAAGAGCCGAGCTGATTATCTGCCAACATGAGGAGGTGCTGAGGCCGATATATTAATCGAGATAGAGGATTGGAAGAGGGGACCATGAGCTTTATTACATTGAAGGTATAGTTTCGAGACTTGGGCCGTTTCTTGCAATTGTCGCAGATTTTGATTTCGGGATTTGATATAATCACCCGATGCAAACTCGGTCAAAGAACGTCGTCGAATATAAATCTGGTTATGCTAAAGAGCACCAATTGTCATCAATTTGTTCACGTAAAGGTTCTGGTTTTGGCATTTTCATTCTAGCCGCAAAAGTCCATTCTTTTGGAATTTACTCTTGTTATGGACTCATATATTGGGCCTAGCAGGTATGCGGCCCAGTTGAAAGGCCTATGGCAGAGTCCTTGTTTGGCCAGGTTACCACTACTCTATCGTGTCTGTTATGCAGGACCGTACCGGTAGTGGAGTAGGTATTTGCAGAACGTGGGGAGCGCATAATGGCTGAGGAACGGAGGCATTTACAGGGGAGTGAAACACTAGGTAATCCCTATAAATAGGAGATTACCCACCAGGTGCACTCCAGTCATTCTCTATTTCATTATTTATCATTCAGTCACACTGTGCACACACCCCACCCTCAGGTGAATCGCCACTTCTGTGTTGCGCAGTGATCTGAGTTTACTCGTTGATATCTCCCTCATAGATATCACCGAGTTATAGCCTTCTCATTGGTGCTTAACTCTCGAGCACCCTTGAGGAGCCTATTGATCCAATATTGACATTCCCTAGCTCATTGAAGCTAAACATTTGTGTTCTACACTAGAACATTGGCGCCGACCGTGGGGATCCATAAACTTCGATTCCTAGACCATATAAAACCACCAATGATCACTGAAGATGGCCGCAAGTACTAGGAGCCGTAGGTAGGCACTCCAGCAAGATCAACTACTAGAAGAACCTCAACAGCGTTTACGTCAGGAGCACACGATTCAGTATTCTGATTCAGTTGCTCCGGATCCTAACAATGTCACCATGGTGACGGAGGACGAAATTGAGGATACAACGCATTCTCCTCACCTAAGCTTAGTTGCCCAGTCAAGAGCAGCGGAAGGTTCAACATCAAAGCCTTCTCCCTCCTACTCGTGAGTTTCAAATTGAACACCCCGACACTAGAGTGTTGCACAAGACAATGGATTCACTGATCCAACAAATGGAGAATATGGAAACTCGTCAACAACTTCAGAGAGAAGAAGATATCCGACTCATCCAGGAAAACTTGGACCACCGAAACGCCATCTGGCGGCAAGAAGAGCAGAAATGGATGAGACAAGCTTGGGAAGAACGTGGAGGGCAAAGGGAGAAGCAGATTGAGAATACAAGACAGGATGGTGCTGGCACAAGTTGGGTCATGGCCTCGACTTTGATACACACCAACGTAGAAGAACCCAATGAGAATCGTGAGGAGGAGGATTTAGTCGGTGATGACCGAGAAAAGATCCTTGAAGGGGAAAGCCAAAGAATATTGTTGCTTAAGGAACGTATAAGGATGTTGGAAAATCCTACCTAGAACACCGCCCGGGATACTAGTAAGCCGAGCCGGGTTAGTGATATGACGGCTACCGAGATGGATGCAGACACTCCCCGACTTACTGGAGCCGACTTGTCTCGGCAAAAGGAAAGCAGTCGGTCGAGAACTTGGATCTAAGCAAGGATGAGGCAGCACCCCCGTCATTCAGCATGCCCAAGATAGTTGTGGAAGGGCACTGCGGAGACAGTATCTTGAGTTAATTTTCATATGAGATTATGGCGGCTACTTACCCCAAGGGTCTAGACTCCCGGGAATTGCCGAAATACAATGGGAGTCAGGACCCGCTGAACCATTTAAATAATTTCAAAATGGAGATTGGGGTGAAAGGGATTGTAGGGCACATAATTCCTCAGCTATTTGCAGGAACTCTCCAAGGAGGTGCTCAGGCTTGGTTTCATTCTTTGCTGTTGCATTCTATCCGAGATATGAAAACCATGGAACACAAGTTTTTGCTCAATTTCGCAACAAGTAGAAAGAAGCCAAAGACCAAGTTCCAGTTAGATCAAGTAAAACAATTGCCTAATGAGACCTTACAAAATTATTTGGATCATTTCAAAGATACTGCTCTTCAAGTGCCCGGTTTAAAGGAAGATGTACACCTACACTGTGTAATAGCCGGCCTCAATAGTTCATCTCGACTAAAGAAGTCGGTGATGAAGCATCGCCCTCAAACTTTGGCCGACTTCCAAGATCGGTCTAAGACGTACTTCGAGCTTGAGCAAATGGAAATGTTGAGCCAAGTACCGAAGGAAAGGGGTAAGAGTCCACCTCCCAGGGGAAAAGAGCAGTATAGCGGTCGTAAGCGGAGTCTCGTGGACGCGGTGGGGATATCAGGCCAAAAGGAGGCAAATCAGAAGGAAGATTTGATAGATATACTCCATTGAAGGTTTCCCAAGCATAGATCTGGAAGGAGGTGTCAGCAACTGAGATGAAAAAGGTTGAGCGACCCCGGCCATTGTGTAGAGAGGCTAACCTGGACAAATCCCGGTATTGTGAGTTTCACGATCAGCATGGCCATACGACGGACAGTTGTTGGGATTTGAGAGATGCGGTTGAGAAGTTTGTTCGTGAAGGAAAACTCGTCGTTTCGTCATTCAGACGCATGGACGGCAGAATAACAAGCGCTAGGGAGGAAGGAGCAAGAGCCCACCCGCAGAAAAGAAAAGGCGAGATCAAAGAAAGAAAGCAACAGGCAGTGATGATGAGTTCCCGGACTCCAAGTATGACTGCAATGTTATTAGCGGAGGTTTGGGGGTGGAGGAGATTCAGTAAGTCAACGAAAGAAATACTTAAGGGAGGTCCTTTCAATCAGAGATCGCTCGGAGTTCAAAAAGGATTCCTCAAAACCCGAACCCCCAGTGCTGAGTTTTACCAAAAAAGACTTAGAGGATGTACCGACGGGTCACCATGACGGATTGGTAATCACGGGAACCGTAGTCAATTGTTGTGTAAAGAAAATTTTCATTGATAATGGAAGTGCGGTGGATATTATCCTTTGGGACGCATTCAAACGTATGAGGTTTGACCCGGAAGATTTGAAGCCATGCAAAACGACCTTGACCGGGTTCAATGGGTAGGATACCTGCCCCAAGGGATATATTGACTTAAGATTGACTTTGGGAATGAAGGAAGCTTTCAAGTCGGAGCGCGTCAGATTCATAGTAGCCGACTTTCCTTCCCCATACAATATCATCTTGGGACGGCCTACCATTCACGATTGGGACATGTTGGTGTCCTCAAAACACCAAAAGTTGAAATTAGTCAACAGAAGGAATCAGGTGGTCACGGTTAGGGGCGACCAAAAAGAGTCTCGATAGTGTTACTTCGAGACGGTCAAAGAAAGCAAGGCCGACCTAACGAGGACATCTTGGAAAGGAAAGAGTAAGGCGTCCAAGGAGGAGGAAAAAGGAAAGTCGGTCAATCTTGTTGAATTGGACTTACGCGAGGAGGAAAAGATGCAGAAGACGGAACCGAACAGCGAGTTAGAGGACCTCGTCCTAGGAACCAAGCCCAGGAAAGTCACTAAAATTGGTAGAATGCTTGACCCCGAGGTTCGGGCAAAACTTGAGGATTGCCTAAGAAGCAACAAAGACATTTTCGCTTGGCAACCGTCCGAGATCCCTGGGGTAGACCCAGATGTGTGCTGTCACAGGTTGGCCATTTGTCCGAGGTCAACCCCGGTAGCGCAGAAGAAAAGAAAAATCGGCGAGGACAGACGAAAGGCCCTGGCGGCACATGTCAAAGAGTTGCTGGAAGCCGGTTTTGTGTGAGAAGTACAGTACACTACTTAGCTATCGAATGTCATGATGGTGAAGAAACCTAATGGCAAATGGCGGGTATGTACCGATTATAAGGACCTAAACAAGGTATGTCTAAAGGACTCCTTCCCAATGCCAAATATAGACCAACTGGTTGATAACTCGTCTGGCTTCAAGTTACTCTCTTTCATGGACGCATACTCGGGTTATAATCAGATCGCCATGCATCCAGAAGATCAGGAGAAAATTGCATTCATTACGGAGAAGGCCAATTATTGTTATAATGTCATGCCCTTCAGGCTGAAGAATGCAGGGGCCACATATCAGAGGATGATGAATCGAGTGTTTGAAGACCAGTTGGGGAAGAATGTGGAAGTCTATATAGATGATATGATTGTTAAATCTTTGCATATGGAAAATCATGTTCAAGACTTGCAGCAAACATTTGACAAGTTAAGAGAATATCGGATTCGTCTCAACCCGGCGAAGTGTGCTTTCGGTGTCCCAGCGGGAAAGTTTTTAGGCTTTTTGCTTACACACAGAGGGATTGAAGTCAATCCGGATAAATGTCAAGCTGTGTTAGACATGAAAGCGCCAAGAAACAAGAAGGAAGTCCAGCAGTTGATGGGAAGATTGGCGGCATTAACCAGGTTTTTGCCGAGATCCACAGAAAACTCTCTCCCCTTCTTTAAATTATTGAAAAAGGAGACGTCGGGAGAATGGAATGCAGAGTGTGAAGCAGCTTTTACGAAGATTAAGCAGCTTTTACGGAGAAAATTTGATCTTGTATTTAGCTGTGGGAGATGAGGCGGTAAGTGCGGCGTTGGTTAAGGAAGGAAAGGATGGCCAAACGCCGGTATATTTTGTAAGCCGGGCCTTACAAGGCTCTGAGTTAAAATATCAAAAGTTGGAGAAGATGGCTTTCGCCTTACTCATGGCGGCGAGACGACTACGCCCATACTTCCAGAGCCACACAATCGTGGTACGCACCAGTCAGCCAATACGACAGATCCTCCATAAGCCGGATTTGGCTGGTCGAATGGTCAGTTGGGCTATCGAGTTGTCAGAATTTGATATAGTTTATGAAGCCCGGCATGCTATCAAATCGCAAGCACTGGCGGACTTTGTAATGGAGTTAACATCGGTAGAAGACTGGGGCAACGAAGATGATACAACTTGGAAGTTGTTTGTCGATGGGTCATCAAATGTAAGGGGGAGCGGAGCTGGAATCATCATTGAAAGCCCAGAAGGAGTTTCTTTGGAACACTCCCTCCGTTTCAATTTCACCACTTCCAACAATCAGGCTGAGTACGAGGCTTTAATTGCCGGGTTACTGCAAGCTAAAGAGAATGGAGCTAAGAAAGTTCATGTTTCTACTAACTCCCAATTGATCGCGTCCCAAATAGAAGGCACATACCAGGCTAAAGGACCTTTGATGATCAAATACCTGGGAAAGGTTAGACAACTTATGGCCGACTTTGACAAAGTAACTGTGGTACATATCCCACGAGGAGATAATATAAGGGCAGATATTTTGTCTAAATTGGCAAGCACAAAAAGCCCCGGGAATCACCGCACGATTGTTCAATAGAATTTGTTAGAGCCAAGTTGCGTGATGATAATTTCATAGGCAAGTGACTGGAGGAAGCCAATTGCTGATTATCTGGAGAGAGGAATCCTCCCAATAGACGCAGCAGATGCAAAGAAGGTGGTAAAAATAGCGGCTTCGTATGCTATGATAGGTGATGAGTCGTATCGGAAAGGCTTTCACTCCCCATTGATGAAATGCCTTGATTCAACCAAGGTTGAGTACGTGTTGTCTGAAATTCATGAGGGAATTAATGGGCATCACATGGGTGCCAAGGCGTTAGCACGGAAAGCTGTACGGGCCGGATACTTTTGGCCCACAATGGCAGCAGATTCCAAAGAACACGTGCGAAAATGTGATAGTTGTCAAAAACACGCTAACATCCTACGTATTCCCCCATCTGAGTTAACATCTATCTCGGCTCCATGGCCGTTCTACAAGTGGGGCATGGATTTGTTGGGACCATTTAAGATGGCCCCGGACAAGCTGCGATGGCTCATAGTGGTTGTGGACTATTTCACAAAATGGATAGAGGCAGAACCACTAACAACAATTACTTCGGCTAGGGTACAGAAATTTTTTCATCGGAATATTATATCCCGTTTTGGGATCCTAGCTGAGATTGTTACCGATAATGGAACCAAGTTCATTGATAAGGGTTTCCAAGAAATGGTAGCCAACTTCCATATTGAGCAACACTTCGCTTTTGTCGAACATCCGCTGTCTAACGGGCAAGCAGAGGCGGCCAATAAGGTTATTATGGAGGGATTGAAAAAGATGATGGAGGAAGCCTAGTCAAATTGGGTAGAACAATTATATCCCGTCTTGTGGGGACATCGGACTACAATCCAATCGGCAACACACGAAACCTTGTTCAGATTGACTTATGGGTGCGAGGCAATGATCCCGGTTTAGATTGGTGAACCATCATGGAGGAGAATTAAGGCTCTACATGAGGAAGATGAGAATAGCCGAGCAATTGCAATAGAGTTGGATCTAATTGATGAAGTTAGAGTAACGGTGCATTGCCGAGATTTGGCTGCTAAGCAACTAATTGCTAATCGGTATAACAAGAAGATTAGACCCCGGTCTTTCGACAAGGGAGATCTCGTTCTACGGCGAGCCGACATAGGTAATAAGAATGCCGGCCAAGGTAAACTCGCAGCAAATTGGGAAGGCCCATACCGGGTAACAGAAAACTTGGGCAAAGGTGCTTATAAGCTAGAAACGTTGAAGAAGAAAGCCGTAAAACGGACATGGAACGCAGATAAGCTTAAGGCATACTATAGCTGAGAAGTTATGTGTAAGGATTTTATTCGGGTTATTCCCAAAGGAAGTGATGTAGCAATGGCATTTATGCCAATCCTTTTATAACTAATGAATTTTGGGTCTAGGAACCCTTTTTCAGGAATCACATGATAGTGATACCACCGTCGACGTGAAACACGTAGGAATTCATGGTCAAGAAACCAGCTTTCAAAAATCGTGTCGAGTTAGACGATAATGAATCCGTGGTAAATAAACCCGTGTTCTAAAATCAAGTCCGGATCCAAGCACGTATGAATTCATGGTAAAGAAACCAGTTTTCGAAAATCATGTCCAAGGGAAACATGAACGAATCCATGGTGCCAACACCGGTTTTCAAAAATCATGTAAAAGTTAAATCACGTATGAATTCATGGTAAAGAAACCAGTTTTTGAAAATCGTGACCGGGTAAAACATGTATGAACCCGTGGTAAATAAACCCGTGTTCGAAAATCATGTCCTCATTAAACGTGTATAGATTCATGGTCAATGTAAAAAAACATGCATGAATTGGTAAAGAAAGTTTTCTAAAAAATTGTCTACATAAAAAACATGTATGAACCCGTGGTAAATAAAGAAAATCATGTCTACATAAAAAACATGCTAAAATGAATTATGAATTCATGGTAAAGAAACCAGATTTTCTAAAAACATGTCTACATAAAAAACATGTATAAATCCGTGGAAAACAAACCCGTGTTCGAAAATCATGTCCTCATTAAACGTGTATAGATTCATGGTTAAGGAACCAGCTTTCTAAAATCACGACCACGAAAGACGTGCATGAATTCATGGTCAATCAACCAGTTTTTTAAAATCATGTCTACATGAAAAACATGTATGAATCTGTGGTAAATAAACTCGTTTTCGAAAATCATGTGAAGATCGAAACATGTATGAATTCATGGCCAAGAAACTAGTTTTCAAAAATTAGATTTGACGCAAACAAGGCCGACATGGGTAAGTCAACCGTGTACCGATCTTGATCAAGTCGGGTTGTTAAGGCTTTATTGAAATAAAGTCAAACATTTAACCGGACTACTATTATTTTGGAAGGGGCTTCGGTTAAAACCATTTTGGGCGGTTTAAGTAATGCGGTTACAAACACATCCAATATCATGGAAAGGAGTAGCTCAGTCAAATACATAAATTGAATACGGCATTAAGCGAAGATTCAATCTGTGTAACAGAACTTGAATTTCATTCAATTAAAAAGTTATAGTTATTAGTATCTGGGAATTATATCAGAATTTCAGGCCGGGTTATAACCACGGCAGCCAAAAAGAGGGCCTCAAAAAAGAAAGGACCACAAAAACATATTTTCATTACAAGGCAAGGCCACTGAAGCTGGGCGCGAGCCTAAGAGGGAGGAGCTTGTTCTTCTTCTTCTTTGTCTTCATCTTCATCTACCCCGGGGGGAATCAACTTTCCCTTCTTGCCAACATAGGCTAGATAATTCAATCCGGAGGTGTTCAAGGCAACATCAGGATTAAGAACTCGGATCTGCGCCACGACATTGTCAAAGGACTCCACGGCGCGCTAGCATACTCTGTGAGTTGCGTTTTGGCTTGATGAGTTCCTCATCTTTCGTCTTCAGCAGGACTTTGCAATGGTCCGCATCAGACTGCACCTTCTCCACAACCAGTATGTCATTGGTGTGGAGATCCTCCAGACGATGAATATCCAAGTTTGCCATGGCTAACGTTTCCTCGGCTTTGGACAGGTTGGTCTTAAGGGCCGTTATTTCCTCCTGCAGATTTCCCTTTTTCAGCCTTGGAGGATTGCAATTCTTCCTGTTGTTTGTCCTTCTCGGCTTTGGAGGACTGCAAATCCTCCTGCAGCTTGTCATTTTCTTGCCTTCAGGGCCTGCAGTTCATCTCGGGCTTGATCCTTTTCTCGGTGACTTTAGTCACGTCAGCATGTTGCTTCAGGACTAAGAGTTCTTTTTGCATGATCTCCCTCTCCTTCTTCATTTGGAGTAAGTGAGCGGTCACTGTAGCATACTTAGCTTTAAGGATCGCATAAGGCCGAAGTACAGAAATGGCTCGGTAGCCTTTCAATTCCATGTCGGCAATTTCCGCCTTAGCAGCCTCAGACAGGCTTGTTGAATCATGAAAACGGGCAGGAGCACGAGTGAAATCTAATACTTCTGGTGTTATCCTTTCCTTCCAAAGGATGCCCTCGGGAAGAACGGCTAGACCGAGTTGGGTCGTTGACGAAGAGGGGGTCGATTTGTTTGAGGTTGGGGGGATGTGGATGGAGCAGCCGAGCCATCTATGGCTGGCACAACCGGGGAATCTACGGTTGGAGCAACTGGATCATATACGGTTTGCTTGCCTTTGGATTTTTTGGAGGCACCATCTTTATTTCCCGCTACATCCTTTGGCGCAGAGCGCTTGCGAGAGGTCCCGGTGGCGGAGGCTTCTTTGGAAGGAGCTTGGTGGGCGGCTGCAATAGTGGGACCACCCAAGGCCGGAGCAGTTGGATTACCCTCGGCATTCCCAGGGAGCGCGCAAAGACACCCATAAATCTTGGTTTCCCCATAGCTTGGGCTGCAAAATAAGACAAAGATGTTAGTTTTATGGCCGACAAAAGAGAACATAAGAAATAAAGATTGCACGATATGCAGATCAACGTATATGTGTGTAGTTTCATACTCGTCACCGGACGTCGTCTAACAAGAGGTGTGGAAATGTAAGCGGCTGGATCCATAGGATCCGTCAAAGAGCCGGCAAGTGTCACAAGTCTCAGTTGGGCCACTTCCTCGGCGTCAGAAAAACTCTTAGGTTTTGGGATGAAATCTTCAGGTTTAAGGGTATGATGGCGTATTGACCAGTATAGGGGAAATCTTTCCTCGGTCTCCCCGGATTCGGTCCTCTGCACAAACCAGGGTGCTTGCCCGGTTTCTGCTACAACCTTAACAAAGGCGGATTTAAAGTTTTTCCACGATTCCATGAAAGGTTTGAAGAGCTTGCGATCGCGGATGCTTGAAGTGTCGTCCAACCGAACCATTTCGTGGAGCCTCTAGCAAGGATGTTTGTTTCTAAGGGAGAGAAAAAAGACATAAAAACTGGAACGGTATAGACAATGGCATGTTCTTCGCATAAACTCTCAAAAGCAACGGCAAATGCCCAGCCGTTGGGATGAAGTTGTGTGGGGGCAAGATGTAGATGGTTCAGAAGTTGGATTTGGAAGTTGGTGAAGGGAAGTCTCACACCAAGAAAGGTGATGACATCTCGGTAGAGGAAAAAGAAGTGAGGATCATTGTTTTGTTGACGACAGGAGTCAACTGATTCACCCTCCAGGGGCAGTCGGACAGTATATCCCTCTCCATCACCGATCCCCAGTAGCGGTAGATCATTTGCGATTAGGGTGTTTTTAATGCGTGTAACGCAAATGTTAACAGCAGGATTTGACCCGGTTGGGACTTGGGAGGAGGCAGACGCGCTGGACTCGTCAGTCGTAGATTGGACGGGATGGTGTGATGATGAAGCCATCTATACCTAAAAATAAAGTAAAAGGTAAAAAATTCAGAAAATGATATATACCTGAGTCAACAGAACTATCTCGGTGAGAACTTAAAGACGCTTGACCAAGATGTCTAAAGCCGGGAGAAGCCGGAGTGGCTGGAGGAATAAGGTTACATCGGCATTTATCTAACAATAAGTCGGCATCCCTGTAACGTTCTTGCCGAGCAAGTTCAATACTTTTGTGACAGCATTCGTCACATGGTGTCGGGCCCCGAGTTGGTAACCCCGAAGTAGGAAGGCTTTTCTTCAAGCTCGGTTTGGGAACTCGGGAAGAAGATTTGGGAGGAATGGTGGATGGCCCAAGAGAGGAGGGCGGTGAAATTTCAACGTTCCTCCTACGCCTACTCTTACTTGCAAGGGACTGATGGGATTCATTTCTACTGGTTTTTTCTTTATTGGAAGATGTTTCCCAGAAAGAGAACTTTGTTGATCCAGGAGTGTCTCTTGAGTTTCTCATACTCGTTGGTAACGGGGGCCCGCTATATGTATCTAAGGGAGTGTCATTGATGTGAGTCTTTGGTTGTTTGAAGAGAGAAGGTTTTTTGGGTTTGAAGACATGCGGTGAGGTACGGGCCATTCTGGGTACCTAGAAAAGGCAACAAATGCTAAGAACCCACCCAGAAACGCACCCACAAAAACCCAGAAACGCACCCACAAAACCCGGAAACACACCCACAAAAAATCCAGAAATGCTCTCAAAGAATATTAAACATTCATGAAAAAGCTACCTAGAGAATTAAAGAAGAAATGAATGAAAAGCATATATGATTGACAAAATAGTGCAAAAACAAAGAAATGAGAAAAACAGTGACAATACCTGTTGAAAATGAAGAAGTGCAAGAAGGCCTTTGAAGGAAAAGAGTGTTTCAGAAAAGGAAACGAATTCTTTCAAAAAGCAAGGGTAAATGAGTGAGTGTAAAGTGGTACAATGAAGGAGTGAGTGGCAATATATAGACGTTGCGGGTTTTGAAAAGTCAGGGGTCGCGACGTCATTACACACCAAGAGTGGGTTTAAAAACCCTAAAAAGGTGCTGACGGTTCAAATGAAACGACGTGAGTATTAAATGCACACGAATATCAAAGGTTGCAGGGATGGCCAATCCACATAAGCGACGATTGAGCACCATGACGTGTCTGAACATGTGAATGTCAGTTTTAACTTTATTGAAGACCGTTCGGATTTTCTTTTAGAATTCCAACCCGGATTGGAGGCGGTTAGCTTTAACTCAATCCGGATTGGAGGGCGTTAACTTTAACTCCAACCCGGATTGGATAGGCGGTTTCTTTAAGGCTCAACCCGGATTGGTGGCGGTTTCATTAAGGCTAACCCGGATTGGTGGCAATATAAATTTATTTGCCAATATTAGTTCAATATGCATACAAATGAAATTTACAAGGCCAAAAGATGCAGATTGGATTCAATTCAAAAATAAAGAGTTAGTGAGGTGCGAGAATAAACAATGAGAAGCCAAGACAAGACAAAAAGTGTTTTTCCATTAGTAAATGAATGGTTTACATAACATTCTTACGGGAAAATAAGCTGAGTTCTTGACTCTAATACAAGGAAAATACAAAGTCAAAATACAATGGAAATTCCGGTTTGACAAATTCCTAGTGGGAACTTCTCAACTTGCCCACGATCTTTGGACACCCAAATTCATCGCAGTGATCGGGTTTGTATGAAAAACTCTTATGCTTGGAGTGAACTCGGTTTGACTCCCAGATGCTTATCATGTGGTGCAGATCCCTATCAACCACGATGAACCCGTTGGTGTGGAACAAGGTTCACGCCAAAGAGTCATCGTGAGGAAAAGATCCCTGAGTCAGAGATCTCTAAGACAAAGATCTTCACCAGTAGCCAACGGACCTTGATTGAGATCCCAGTTGAAGTTGAGCCGGGCGGGTGAAGGCGGCAAATATATCGGACTCCCGGATGCTCGTTGGGGTAAATGAATGAAGACTAGCAAATATATTTGAAGATTGCCATTTGCGCGAAGATAACCCTCGTCATTATGACCAATATTTGTTCCTTTCTTTTTAATGTTTCGCCCACTCATTCTAGAAAACTTTGAAGGAAGGGACAAATGGGTAGAACCCGATTCCCCGACATATATGCGATTCAAATTGTGTGAAACATTAGTTCTTCTATAAGATTGAAAAAACGCGGAGGAGAAGAAGTTTGAGAAGTTGGTGTGGAGCAAATAGGATGAAACAACAAGAGTATATATGGACAATCTGATATCGAATCACCAGGGATAATCAATGCCTCTCCAATTGGAGAATGAAAACGCCAAGAGAAATCAATGCATTTTCAATGGGAAGTAATAAATGCCTCTTTATTGAGAAATGTAAAACAGGGTAATCAATGCCTCTCCTAAGGGGAAAATAATCTTTTTTCGAGAAAATGCAATGATGGTTTGGATCGAAAAGGCGCGAGACATTAAAAGTGCACATTAAAAACCGAAAAGAAAGATTGTTGCGAAAAGACAGCAATTGCGTAGCCCAAGATGGGTAGGTGAACAGCTACCACTATCCTTGTAGAATCACCCTGCGTGTGTTGGCAGCTTTTCATGAAAACCCAGATTGGGGGCATCACATGGCGGGAATTCGTAAAGACGGTTACGGCCGAGTTTTGGAACTAACAATGTAAATCTCGGTCATCATAAAAAGGGAGTGGATGGTTGAAGAAAGTCAACCGAACACTCAGGACATGGGGTGAATAGGCAAAGTTTGGGGTGAAGACAAACGTTTGGATTCATAGAATCGGTTTGGAGTATGTCAATACACCGTGATAGGAGCTCATAGCCGGTTATGACCCAGTTCATAACGACGGTTTTGACCGAAGATCACTCATCAATACAAATTCGGTCATTATAAAGGATGAATAAATACTAGGCCCGTCACTTATGAAAGAGAGCAATAAGGCATGACAAGTAAGAAAATAATCCCGGAGAATTGGATTAAACTTGAACTCGGATACACGAAGTCGGGGTTAGTTGATTAGCTAATCTCGGCACGTCAGAGACTTGAAATACCGAGCTTGGGGGCAACTGTTATGGACCCATACATTAGGCCTAGCAATTATGCGGCCCAATGAAAGGACCATGGCAAAGTCACCCAATTTAGCCGGGTAAATGGTTCACCACTACTCCATCGTGTTTGCAATACAAGATCGTACCGGTAGTGGAGTAGGTATTTGCAGAACGTGGGGAGCGCATAATGGCTGAGGAACGGAGGCATTTACGGGGAGTGAAACCCTAGGTAATCCCTATAAATAGGAGATTACCCGCCAGGTGCACCCTCTACATTCTCTATTCCATTATTTATCATTCAGTCACACTGTGCACACACCCCACCCTCAGGCGAATCGCCACTGTGTTGCACGGTGATCTGAGTTTACTCGTTGATATCTCCCTCATAGATATCACCGAGTTATAGCCTTCTCATTGGTGCTTAACTCTCGAGCACCCTTGAGGAGCCTATTGATCCAATATTGACATTCCCTAGCTCATTGAAGCTAGACATTTGTGTTCTACACTAGAACAACTCTTAACCGAGATTGTTCCCACTGAAAAAGGGGAAATTGAAGGAGATATTTCATGTTGGCGTTCGGTTTTAGAGAATTTTCTCTCTGAGAAGAGGTAGGTGAACACTGGAGAACGTCTACGTAAAGAACTTGCCATGAAGCTACGTGGACGTGGGAATGGGGTGCATGACAAGATGTACATGATGTCGAGATACAAACAGTGTCGTGATTCTGATATGCCGAGTTTCAAGTTTCTAATCCCCAACAAGTCTGATCCGTCTGAGCCCGTTCCGAGATACCGATCTAATTTAGGGTGGCGGAGAGATAGATTGGGAAGCTCCCCATTTCGAGAACTCCTCTTGTTCCCATGATTGAGAGCATAGAACGTTCCTAAAGGTTAGATGAAGTTCCGATAAATGTCGAGGTTACCTTCCCGAGTTTTTGAAATGCCGAGATGAAAATTTATAAAGATCAAAGAAAAGGATGTAGCCGAGGTTCTTCACTTACACAGCTAAGATCTTGGAATGTTTTAAACTATTAAATTCTGAGGTTGCTAAAGAAATCTCTATGGAGCTATAAAATCACGTTTGCCAAGATTGGAGTTGGTTGTGCCAAGTTTGCCAATTGGTTGCTGCTATGCTGAGATGCATGTCTAAAGCGGAGGGAAATGCCGATGAACCCGTTGGAGTTCAGAGTTGGAGGACACTATAATCCTGGCCAACATCTCGAGAAGAGTCATGGTTTTCCTCTGAAAGTTACCAGAAGGAATTTGCAGCAAGCCTAGCTCTTCATGGTTTTTCGCTGAAAGTTGCCTGAAGGAAAAGCAAATACTCAGGAGGCTCTGAACTCGATGTTTGCTGGGGAGATATCTAATATTCTGAGGGAGATGCTCACATGTGGTTATAAGCCTGACGCAGAACCTTTCCTTCCAATGATGTCTCTAGTGCAGAACAATAACCTCAGTGGGGTCATACCCGGGTTTGATTTCTCCAACTATTACGAGTTCAATGTCTCATTTAACAATTTTAATGGCAGGATTCTATATGTGCATGACCTTTTCTCTGATAATAGCTTTCAGGGTAATTGATGATTGATGATAATTTTAATTGATCTACAATTTTAGTTGAATTTTAATTGGGGTTGTCCAAGTCATGAAGTTGGATATTTAATCAGCCCAAAAGAGCTTTCTTTCATAGTTTGAGACCCATTAAAATGCCTTTAAAAGTCCAACTGTAATACCCGGGTAATTATTTATCTGGAATATTATATTTCGATAAATAATACCTATTGAAAATAGGTGAATATGTGGTCTCAAATAAGAAGTAATAATTATCTTATTTTCTAAGGTAATTTCTATGGAAATTAGGAGAGATAAAGAGCTAAAATCCATAAAATGTATTTTTGAGGCATTAAATGGCCTAAAAATATTATGATAAATCCCAGGAGGCAATTAAATATTTGTTAAAAATTAGAAAGTATGTTGTCTCTAATTTTAGGAATTTTTGGGGATAATTTCCCTTGAAAAATAATGAGGCAAAATTAAGTATTATTTTGGGATCATAAGTGACCCCATGATTTTTAATATTTTACATGGGATATAAAATACCAATGTAAGTAAAATAGTTGTGAGATAATGATTTATCCTAATTAAGAAAATTATCAAAAATTAGTAAGTGGCTAATCTGGTAATTAATGGGATAATTAAGGTATAAAGTAAATGAATTAAAAATAATTTAAATAATTATTTTTAATTGGAGAAATTCGAAATTATTAAATAAATAAAAAATAAAAAATAAAATAAAATATTAATAAAATATTTTATGCTTAGAAAAATAAATAAAAAATAAAAGAAAAAATAATAATAAATATCATGATATTTTTGTAAAATTGTATTATTATATAATATAGTGAATAGTAATGGAATAAATAGGAAACGGATCCTATCTAGAGAACCAGGAATAGGAATTCCAAAGTCAAGGTAAAATATTGATCAGTGAGTTTTTACCTTCAAGTGACCTCTTCGGAAATTAATTCCGAGGTCGGTAGCGCATTTGCCTAATAAGACGAAATAGGGAAAAATACGAGATATTCACATTTTGGATTTGAAGAAAATAAATTATAAGTCAACATCCGGAGATGAGTTTATAATTATCCTGGACATATTTGGAGTCAGTGAATTATTATCCGGAGATTGATGATTCGAAAGCGATTTCGACACCGGACGTGTTCGGACACGTTTTCGAGAAAACTTCAACCGGATCGTTGGAACCGTAAGGGACCGAAATCTAAGTTAAATTAGATATTATTGATGAGGAAAGAAGATCTTCAAAGTTATGAATCCAGAATTTTGAGATTTCTCCGAAGAGACGCGAAACGGAGATCGAACAGGGGAAAATATGTCGAACCGGCCATAAAGCAAGTTGACTCACCATTTTTGGACCAATTGTTTGCTGCCAAATCAGCCTTGAATGTCGACCAACATGCTGCATGGCTAGGAATTAAACACCATTATGCTTTGATTTTACTTGGTTATAAGGTAAGAGAAAATTACAAGATTTGGAATATGGAAATTACCAAAGTGGCACAATTTTTCCCTATATAAGGGCATGAGCACCTTCTTCATTTTTCACACCAAAAATCTGCCCCTTAGAGAGAAGTTAGAGAGAGAAGCTCTGGAGAAAGTCCGAGCAAAGTCCGGGATATACGAGCTAATCGAGCCTTTTGTTGTGCCGCCGTCATACCATTGTTTTTTTCATTGTCGAATTTCACGTTTTTTAGTAAAAGTTCTGTTGTACCGCCAAAAAGGTACGTTCGCGTCGTAACACTAACTCGATGGTTATTGTATGATTATATATGTTTGTTGTGTTCGTTTGTTGTGTAGTAGTGTACGAGGTTATGCTATATACACGGTATGTTACATACGAGGTTATGTCACATACGAGGTTATTAATGTTGTATCATACGAGGTTATGTTACATACGTGGTTATTATCTTGTATACGTGGTTATGTGTTTTTAATCATACATATGTTGTGGACTGTTGTATTGATTGTCGTCGTGTATATGTAGTCGTATTTAAGCATGAGGTTAAATTACACGAGATCCAAATTGCAATTGGATCTCAGCTCTTATCATAGCGTCAGGTTCAGAAGAACCGAGGACCGAGGAGAAAGGCAAGCAGGCCGCATAAAGACCTGGCTGAAGACTTCTTATGTATTTTGTAGTTACACTGACGTTAGACGTCCGAAAACAATGTCCTGTTATTGTAATCAGCCAGACTTACGGCATTTGAAATATATGTATCAGTTACTCAATCGCTCCGATGCTCTACTCTGATGAAAAAAAAATTATACTGCTTTTAAAAAGTCAGGATGTTACACCAACAAA
This sequence comes from Acacia melanoxylon, assembly GCA_019022615.1. NCBI lineage: Eukaryota > Viridiplantae > Streptophyta > Magnoliopsida > Fabales > Fabaceae > Acacia > Acacia melanoxylon. The sequence goes on from JAFJYJ010000072.1 coordinate 1,406,784, forward strand.
CCTTGAACAAAAGGATTTCTTCGTGGCTGGATTTATTTTTGTATATGGGCCTATGTGTTTTAATGCTTACTCCTTTATCCATTTATTATTGTTTATTACTCTAAACTGGTTCACTTCGGGGACCAATAAGTTATTACTTGGAGTTTGTGTGCAAAATGGATTGCAAGTATTTTCTCAGAGGCAATATGATGGTTTGACTTTGTTAGTAGTTGGAAACTTTTCCACTATTAATATATGGGTTTGCATGGCATCTGCTTATACTTCCATTCCCATTAATGACTTCTTGTGGGGGCCCTTCAATTATATGATCAGGATTCACACAAGGTGTCATGGATTTTTCATCATTATCCATGTGGTGGCTCTTGTATACTACATCAGAGGGATTTTATCTCCATTACATTGCATTGCTATGCTGCACCCAATTTATTTATTGGAAGGAAAGATGGGTGGATACTCCCATAATATTTCTCCATTATGCATAACTTTATTAAACACAAAGTCGTGAATGCAAGAAATTGTAGCTTCCAAGTTTGTGGTCATCTGCATGTGTTCTGATGTTTGCTTTGATGAAGTGATTTCCTTTTCAAGTTATGAGCCAACATCTTCTGGGCTAACTTGCCTATTCAATGGATTGGTTTTTGGAAGTATCCCGTGCATCTTCAAAAATATGCTTTATATCTTCAAGGATATTTCCTATTTCGGCATTGCTAGATATGGACTCAAAGACCCACAAAATTCTTGATTAAAACTAATGTTGGGCTTTCTTAATGGGCTCCATGGCAACAATGACAAGGCTATAATACCTTGAGCATGGATTAAGCTTGTGTACCAAATTGAAGAAGACGTTGGTGATGATGTTAATTCACCTGTTAAGGATATAAAGAACGTTGCTGACTCTGTGGTTATGTAGAAGACATCTGTATTTTTCTCTCAATTAAAAATTCCTGATTGGCGGCTCAACAAGGATAGTGTCATCATGATCATAATTTTTCTCATATCAGTTGTTCTCTGGAACATGAATATGCTTGGCTAAGATCACACTTTGGTTCTCAAATATGTTTACTGGTTTCCACTCTTTGTTGTGTTGTGATATCATAATAAATGATTGTGATGTTGTCTATTGTTACAATGATTGCATCTTTTCCCACTAGTGGATTACCATAAGAACTACTAGGAACAGATGATTTTTTCAATGAATTGTCAGAGATTCCCTCCTCAGATTCAGATATCTATTCGCATCCAAAAAATGAATTATGCGGGAAACGAAAAGAAAGCGGACCCGGTTAAACCGAATCTGGTTAAAATCCGGCTCCGTGTAAAGTTTTAAAGCGGACCCGGTTACACTGAATCTAGTTAAAATTTGGGCTTCATAGAGATTTTGGCTAAAACGTATTCCTCCGGGATGCGGTAACGCCCACATTATGGTTAAAACGTATTCTTTCGAGATGTGGTAACACCGACATAGAGGTCAAACCGGGATTCGGTATGGCCGTGATATTGTCTAAAACATATTCCTCCGGGATGCGGTAACGCCCACATTAAGGTCAAAGCCGGGATGCGGTACGATCAAGATTATGGTTAAAACGTATTCCTTCGGGATGCAGTAAAACCCACAGGTTAACATGTATTCCTTCGAGATACGGTAAAACCAAGATTTTGGCTAAAACATATTCCTCCAGGATGAGGGTACGCCTATATACAGGAAGTAAAGCAAGCCGTCACAACGACCCTGATCAAGTCGGAACGTTTAGAGTTTGGTTGCGACACTGAACCTAGGTATGTGACGGATGGCTTACTCCCGATTGATTTCGGGTCAATCACTCAGGCGGGCATAGTGCCCATGGGTGGTCCCACACCCGTATTTTGCGCAACGATTTTATGATTTCTGGTCAATCGCTCAGGAGGGTATACTGCCCATGGTTGGTCCCAGACCCGCATATTGCGTAATGATTTTCTGACTCTGGCCGAGTCATCAAACAAAACTTGACGACGAACCCGGTTACACCGAGTTAAAACCCGAGCGTATGGAATGAACCCGAGCTAACAAATTTCTTCTTGATACGCCCTCGGGGTTATTACGGTTAAACCCGAGTCTCCGTATGGAATCTTAACCATTCGATCTAATATTATATAAAAGTATTATTTTTATTTTTATTTTAATAATTTAATATTTTTTTAATATAAAAACAAATTTTTTTCTTCTTGATAAGAGGATGGGAAGTGGATGGGTTTGGGAAGAGGATGGGAGCCACAAATGGGTTTTGACAAACTTTGACCTGGAAATATTTTTGGGGAATTACCCGCATGTCTTCATTGAAATTATTTTTGCAGGAAGTACATTCCTTTGGTTAATTCATTATATTAATCTGAATTCTCATGAGATTAAAGTCATTGAAATTTTTGAAGGCGGACCCGGTTACACCGAATCTAGTTAAAATCCCGGCTCTGTAGAAAGTTTTGAAGGCGGACCCGGTTACACCGAATCTGGTTAAAATCCCGACTCCGTGTGAATTTTGCTAAATGTCCATCTGGAGATCTAGGATAAACTATAAATGCATCCCGGCAGTCCCGAGATCTGAACTACCGGGCTGGGGGGCAACAGAGTGGACAACAATTTGTTAATGGAAAAGTATGTTATATCAATAACCGGGATTAATGCAAACTCGGACAAGCATTCAAATGAGCAAGTTAAATTACTTTCGCAAATCCACCGTGTTTTCCATGTATTATGATTTGCTTACACTTTATTAAATGCAGGAATATAACCAAGAAAAATAGCTACGAAAGCAAGTGAGGATCATATTTCTTCTCAAACAACTCGAATAAGCTGGATGTATCTCGACCAAGTATGCGTTTCACATCAGACAATCAATACATCCCGGCAGCTCAGAGACCTGAACTACCGGGCTAGGGGCAACTGTTATGGACTCAAAATATTGAAGCATGTGAAGGCAAGACACTTGGGCTTGGAGGCACATGAGGCCCAACAATCTAAACCTTAACCCTAAGGTACCCTCTATAAATAGATGGTAAACCCTAAAGGTATGGATTAGATTCTAAACTCTCTCCCTATTTACATTACAGCCGCCTATCACTGTGCACTTTCCCACAAAACACAACCCCCATCCCCCTTGGCGAAAAGCCTTCATATTTGTGTACAGTGATCCTCTATCCTCTGATGTATCTCATCTATGGATACTTGGGAGGGAGCTTCTTGATCCTATATCAATATTCTAGCCCTTTGAGGCTATACACTTATGTCCAACAAACAGAAATTATGTTCTAACCGAACACAAGTACCTGAACCTCTTTTAAGGTTTTTGCAATTAGTTATGTCTTGACCTGTTCTAGAGTATCTGCCTCCTTAATATGATCATCTTGATTATTTTCTACTTTCTCTTTTCTTTTGGAACCGATTATTCTCTCATTGTTTCGGCATGTCTCACTTTTTATTTATGTTGATTAGAGTATTTTTAGCTGGAATATGAGATTTAATAATTCTCATTTAGGCCAGTAGTTTGCATCTGGCAGATTTTATGTATTATTTCATGAATTCAAAACCTAATGAACTTTTGGTTCATATTGCTATATTTGATAGTAATAAAGCATTCATTTGTTCTCTTTTTCCGTCACTCAATTTTTCTCCCTGATGTTAAGAAAACTTTGTGAAATGACAATTGACTGATCATAGAATATAAGTTTCCTAAATCCATTTGTTTCCATTAGAAACATCATTTTGTTTCATTTACAAACAAACAAGAATAAGGAGGTTATTACCTAACATTTATCTCAATTTTCTATAAATATTCATATATGTGCATTGTGGTGGATCAATAGGAATACACATTCAAACCTTTTAAGATGGAATATAACTGGCTTCTAACCAAAAACCAATTTTATCGGGAGAATTGGTTGGCTAGTATAAGTGCTGCAATATGTGAGACCATATATGCCAACACTGAAATAGAAATTTTGTTCTCATAAGTATTAATAAAACTATTTATATGAATGAATCGTATAATTTGAAAATTGCTCTTAAGATAATAATTTATTCCAACATTCCTGCAAACTTCAGGTTGCAAACTAATAACATGTAATAATTTTATAGATGCATTTATCAAAATTATTAACATTTATATGGTTTACATGCTATTTGAATGAAACCATGTATTTTAGTTAGATTTATTTATAGAAATTTGGAAATCCATTCCAAATCATAAATAACAATACTCTCATAATCAATTTTCTTTGAGAACATGCATCACGTCATAATTCTTGAATTATATAATGGGTTAGTTATTCATGAAGAATCTTAATCTTGTTCTTCAATGGATGTCAATACATAATATTTTATAATTTATTGCATCATATATATAACTCGGATATCAAACAAGTCAAGCCAACAATAAATTTATTTGGATCAGTAAACTTCTGGTTTACTCTATCATGTTTCTTTAACAACATTAAACTTTATAACATTCATATCATATTGATATAAAATCTTAATATGACATTCATTTTGAGGAAATTAATTAGGCTTTGTGAGGAATTATATGAGTACAACTTTTCAATATTAACTCAAACTTGTATATATAACAATCTTCCCTTCAAGTGTGAGTCATATAAATACATTTTCTTTATTTCTATATTTGAAAAACAAACCAATATATAGTAAGTCAATAATGTATATTTCACCTGAAAGCTCAAGACTTCATGTCTCAAATACAATAATGGATTTAAGTCATTAGACTATCACTTAGACATTTTAACAAAGTGAAACTCTGATGTAAATCTATGGGTCATAACTTTTTATGATTAATTCTTCTTCCGCACATAGAATTAAGAAAAATCTTTAGACATTTATGTTTATTAATTATCATTTAACAATATTGATTTTGCATCCCCGGATTACTTTTGATTATCCTAAATTATTCTAACATATACAAATCAAAGTCATGGGCACTTGTAAGAGTACAAGGTCCTGGACCGACCCACTATGAGAAAGCTGCATGGATTAAGTCATAAGTTTTTCTCATGTATAACCGCGTCATGACGCCCTATGACCTGAGATCATCATGGATTCCTACATGATGAGTCACTAGTTTTTGACCTAGTCAAAAGTCAACTTTGACCGGGTGATGATAAAGGCTTGGATCGGAATCAGTGGTTTTTATGCGGAGGAATGTGAATGGTCAAGATGAAATTTGTCCCTCACATTTGTGGGGAGATAATACTGGGCCCCTCGATGAGTGAGTCTAAGAAATGTACGGCCGTACTGTGATGGAAAGGAGTTTCCATTTCACTTATTAGACTACTCGAGAATCGAGAAAGTAATGGTCAAGAAAAGGAAGTTGATATTATCCATGCCTCATCCTTGACCAAATTATCGCGTGACAAAAGGGACGTGACATGGTTGTACGATAAGTTGTATCGTGTCATCGATCCCCATGTGAATTGGGTAGTCGCAATGTCTTGCTAGAGGCCGTTGCGACTTGTGGCTAAGTACAAGATCGTCCACCGCCAATCTCATATGGGCAGTGGTCGCACACAAGAATAGCCCAACACGAGAAAATGTCCAGGATTATCAATCTAGGAAAAGTGTCGCATTCATTAAATCTAGCAAAGTGTCTAGATTCATTGAATCTTAGATATGTCTAAGATTTAATGAATCTTTGAATTTAATCTAGGATATATATATATATATTAAATTCAAAATTAATATATATTAATATTATTAATGGAGATTATAATATTATTATATAATATTTGTTTTGTATTTAATTTATTTGATAAATTAAATATCTAAAACAAATGGAGATATTGTATCTCATTTAATTTTCGAATAAAGATATCATATATCTATTTAATTTAAATTGAGATATAGTATCTCAAATTTAATTAAATAGATAGATATCATTCTCGATTTAATTTATAGAGATAAATTAAATCGAAGGCTTTTGATTCGGATTAAATAAATATATTAGATTAAATCTATTAGATAGATTTAATTAATATAATTTTAATCAAAGATTCAAAATTCGAATTTCAGATCCGGCTTTTAATTCGGATTAAATAAATAGATCTAATGTAGATCTATTAGATAGATTTAATTAATATATTGTAATCCGATTTAAAATTCGAATTTCAAAATTAATGAGAATTAAATTTATATAATATGCTTATCGAGTTTGGAAAACCTACGGGACTTTTGTCGGCGTATTCGTAAAGCGAGAAACCCTAGAGTGAAATTGAGAGAGACGCAAAACTCAATAGCGTAGCGCCTGCGCAATCGGGTTCGAGATTATTCGTGTGGATACGATGAGAGGAAGCGATTCGAGGAGTCGACTTCGCCGATCGAGAAGGTAGCCCACCAAAGGTAAAGAATTATCGCATTTTTATATAACTTTATTACTCATCAATAATAATATGCTTCGTGTATGGATCCCAACAATTATCGCATTTTTATATAACTTTATTGCCTCTTTTGATGCATATTTAAAGTATAAAATGTTTGTAATTTTCCACTACATAAACAAATATGATGATATCCATAACCAAAATATATAAAGATCTTATTGCAATGACTTGTTATCTTTATGAGCTAAAATTTATTTGAGATAAGTGTAAAGACAAATGCATTATAATATAAAATAATAAATAATTATGATATACATAGCCTTATTTCAAATATTCCCTACTATTTGACTACCCATAAATTTGACTTTCACTATATATATAGTTCATACACATTACAAAAATGATTTTGTCTAACAAATCATAAACTATTCCTAATGAGTTTTCTCATAAAATTAAATAAATTTTCATTCTTTTAATTCAAATATGATATATGATTTTTTACAAATATCACATAAAGCTAATTTGATTCAAATATGTATCATATTATATATTATATCATGATTAAATGTATGAAACTTAGACATATCTTATGACAATGCTAAGGAGTAGAATAAATGACAATACAATGAATTGGGAGAGAAGACAATAACTTATCAATACTAATATAAATTGTAGAGTATTTATATGCCTTCAATAATGAAACATTTGGAACTAAGAAAAATGCACACACATATATGTATGTATGTATGTATGTATGTAAGGCAACATAATAGTGCTCAAGAGAAGAAAAGAGATGAAAGACAAAGCTAAAATGAAATTAAAAGTAGGACTAATAATAAAAGAAAATACATAGATGTTGAGGTATATGAGTTGAGTGTTTGTTGGAAAATCTATGGTGCAATAGAGAAGCACAAGTTCCAAGGAGAAAATAGAGGTAGGTTTGACATGGTAAATTTCATTGATATATGAATAATATTCACATACACCATATACTTAAAGTTACAAATAATTTGTACAATTATGCATAAAGAAGAGAATTAAACAACTTAATTGTATAATTGAAGGTTATATGAATAAATACTAAAATCATTTAATTTGGGAGTTATATGACATAATGACAATAACCATGAGGTAGAATCCTAAAGGACCATGAAATCATGAACATCCACCCATCATAATGTTTAAATTTGTAAATAAATTGGCACTATATTAAAATTTAAAAATGACTAATAATTACATTTTTGTCTCTTTGATTTCATATATCACTCATGCCAATATCACAATATCAAATAATAATTTCTCTCACACAAATTAATCACAATGAATTGAAATTTAAACACTAATCAAAATCAAAATCATAGAGCCTTCGAGGCTTACAATTATTTCTTTTGATTTTCAAGTTGGTTATCTTTTACCATAACTTATTACTTAAAGCATCATAACTATTTTTTGGTATTTTTCACAATATCACATGGTCTTTTTGGCTTCACAACCATTTTGATCTTTATTTTCAATAAATTGATACGTATTAGTCTATATGACTTCTGGTCATATTATACCATTTTTTCTATCTATATGACTTTTGGTCATAGTATAACATTTGCTCATAATTTTAATGACATTAGAAAAGGTATTATTTCCACGACTGTGGTTCAATAGCCAAGACAAAGTATTTTTGACTTTCAATTATCAATTTCACCGATACAATGTGAGGTGATCATGTTCATTTTCACTCTTATAGACATTTTATTTGCTTTCAGTAGCATATAATCAATTTCTCCAAATATTAGTCTTAGGACCATAGCAAAAATATTGCAAAGCTATTTTTTTTTGTTGATATTTGAACCTTTAGTCTTCAGGTCTTTGATATTTATAACAATTATATCATCAAAGTAGGGGTGTGCATGATGCCCACCGCCCTATCTGCCCGCCCGCGCACAACGAAAAATCGCCCTGCCCAACCCTAAGAAAAGCAGCCCAGAAAAAATTGGGCACAACTGGGCTGAGCATTTTTGCGGGCAAGGCTGGGCACCGGGCAAGGTATGCTGCCCTGCCCATTTGGCCCTGCCATAGTGTATATAATATTTTTTTATTTATTTTTTTAATAGAATAAAAAAAGTATTTTATATTTTGCTTTCACATGTAAATGATGTAATAAACTAATAATATGTTTTCTTTGTTGCTTTCTTGTAGGTGATTCCATATGCTTCATCCTTTTGACAATTTGGAGCCTTGATGCAAACTCTAGGAATATTGGATGTCTACAAGACTTTAATTGCAATTTTTTGATGCTTTGTATTTAATGAATTATGGATGTTATTTAATATTTCAGTGATGGATATTTGACTATTTGTTATTTTGTTAAGACATATGATTGTCTTTTTAATTTTAAAACTTAAGTTGTACACTTATATCTGAATATTCCGAAGTTTAGAATTATGGATTTCATTTGAAGTTTGCAATATTGTTTATTAGGTATGACTAAAGCTATTTTTTTGACATAAGGTGTCGCAAGGTTACAGGGTATCGCCACTTGGGCAGGGATGAGCCGCCCTGCTCAGCCCATTATTGCCCTGCCCACAAATTTTAGGGCTTCTATTGGGCAGGGCCGGGCACTGGGCTGCATTTTGCTGCCCAATGATCTCTTGGGCAGGGCATCGGGCAAGGGTCTCGCCCTGTGATGCCCTGCCCATGAACACCCCTACATCAAAGTGCCAAAGCTTTTCTTGTCAATCATGACATTTAATGAAACCAATAGCGTTCTTTTATATAAGAACTATTATAAAAGTGATATGACTTCTGGTCATCTAATCACAAAATTAAGAATCTTATGGCTTCTGACTTTTCGATAAAATTAAAATACGGTAGAATAAATTAAGTAAATTCAAATTCATAATCAACTATAAATAATAGATAAGCCCATGATCAATTTATCACCTTATATATATAATACTATTATATATTAATGTAATAATAAACAAATGAAAATAAAATATTGACATAATGATATAACAATAATATTTTAATATAAATAAATGAAAATATAAAAAATAACAATAAAACAAGATGAAATAAATAACATAAAATAAAGAAACATAAACAATAAGACATAACATAAAATGTAAATAAAATAAAGAAATATAAATGTTAAATAAGCAAATAAACAAATGAAACGTAAATAAATTGAAATAACATAATATAACAACAGAAAATGTGAAGAATACCATAACATAAAATAAAGAAATATAAACGGTGCATAATAAGAGATTCTTGAAAAATGATAAATAAATAAAAAAAACTTGCGAGAGGAGAATAAAGCAATAATAAACTTGTGAAGGAGGATAAAACAACAATTATTTTCAATCTTAGCCACATAACCCGATGTATAAAACAATCAATAAATGGGTCTCTTTAATTTCATATAATGACTTAGATCATCCTAAATAAATCAAATAGATGTACGATAAAAGAAGGTATGAGAAATCGTTAAACCAACAATGAGAAAAATAAACCTTTATTAGAGTTTCATGCTGATAACGTGTTATGAAATCAAAAAAATATAAAAGATTGAGATGAAAGAGATGAAGAGAAAATTGGAGAGAAAGATGAAAAAATATCTTATTCATTTGGACGCAACCAAAGTGTACTACATAGTAATCTATTATAGGCTTTCAACTTTAACCAAGAGTTACATAAAGTGAATAGCAAAGTTAATCCTAATATGTGCACAAATTGTAACCTTTAAGTTATGGGCATAAAAACTCCCAAAGACTATTCATTAGAAATGTTGTAGAGTCTAGAAAGTGAAAGGTTAAGAGTTGAGAGTTTATGGACATCCACATCATCCAATGTTTTTACAACAAGAATAACATTGTCATGTACTATTCATTTTTATGAGAAACAGTTAATCCAATCCAATCAGATCAAAAAGTTGTTAGAAACAATAAAAAATGTATAAAAAAAAATATAGATTTTTTTTAAACCAAAATATCCTCATTTAATTGGAAGAGAGAATTTTGATGGAAGGAATGTGTGAAAATTAAATACTTATATGCGTAATATGAATAATGAAATGGTGACAAAATGATAAATTAAGGACAGAAAATGGAGACAACATTTAAATTTCTCTTATAAATAGAAATAAGGGATAGTTGTTTCTTATGAAAAAGGGGTATGGGGACTGGGGACTATCAATTAGTATAATGTTACTTTTCTCCTCTAATATCTATAATACTCGTAATAACACCATTAAGTTCTATTTTGTTTTTAAGTAATACTGTTAATTCTGTTAAGTAATACCGTTTTAATTCCTTCATAATTGAATTTTTTTAGCTTCATAAATCATGGGGTTATCATAATTTAAAATTATATTTATTTTTTTTTTGAAAAAACCTTATAAATACTAGGGGGTTTATTTTTTGATATATTAATCAATAAAAATAATTTATTGATGATCACTTTCTTTCTTTTTTTTTTTTGCCAAAAAAAAAAACATAATAAATACTAAGGGATTCAGTTTGGTAATAAATACCAGGAATTCAGTTTGGATCCATTAATCAATAAATATAATTTATTGATGATTATTTTCTGATTTCTTTTTGATATTCCTAATTTGATTCTACTTTATTTAGATTATGTTTTTGCATTTTGATTCATTAAGCATTTTCATTTGTAGTACAAAAATATTAATTTAAATTTACAGAATTTCAAAATCTTAATGAAATTCACCTTCTCTGTTAACTTTTTTTTTTTTTTTTTTGCCAACACGTTCTCTATTAAGGTTATATGCTCTTGAAAAAATATGTGCGAGCAAAATAAAAAAATTCATATACAAATTCCTGCACCTATAGCCGACTTCATATAACTTAATTGAGGCATTACATAGATATGAATTTCCGCGTGCAACGACACAGGCACCAATTCTTGTTAAATAAATTTTTAGTAGTATTTTATTAGGTCTTGCTGAAAATTAAGTGACTTATATAGGACTCCTGTGAAATTCTCCGAAAAGAAGGTAATATACAATGTAGGGACGAAACAATTTGGAGCATGTACAATTCCTATTTTATTAAAAAAATATTTTCTTTTTCTGTTTTTGATGAAAATAATATTTGGATAAGAATGTTAATTAATTCACTTGCCTTTTCTCTTACCTATTGTTTTTGTTCAATTTGTTCTTAATTACTAAAGTTTGCTAGCCATTAATTGCCAATAAATTAAGTAAGGATTAACAATATATACATATTAGAAGACACCATGTTGTTGGCAAAAAGGGGAGAAACATCTTCGTTCCCACTCCATTTACTATTTGTAGCATAGTATCAACTTCCAATAGTTTGATTTGATACATTATAAAAATATTATTATAATATTAAATAATAAAAATACACACATATATATACCGTTCATTTTTTATTTTTTTTTTGCTAGGTAAAAATTAATATGAATACAACTACACGGCAAGATTTTATAAAAATATTTTATAATTTTTTTAGCCACTGCGGCTTGCATTCATGGACTATGTCTTTATAGGCTAAATTTATATAGGGTGAAGGGGCAATTTTACCAACAAACAATTACAAAAAGAGCATCTGACACAAATATTTATTTAGGATACCTTAAATACAAAAGAACAATTAAAACAAGCTAAAAAACACAATCCGTTAGTTTCATTGAGTAACGGACGTTTACCTTCTCACCGACTGAAGGAGGTAGGCAGAGCATGCAAGGAATGGGGCTTCTTCCAAGTCATCAATCATGGGGTTCCTCTGAATCTCCGAAACAGAGCCGAGGACGTTTCAAGAAGGTTTTTTTCTCAGAGTTTTGAGAAGAAGAAGAAAGTGGACAGCGACCAAACAGGTGTTCCTGTTTATTTCGACACAGAGCACACCAAAAATATCAGAGATTGGAATGAGGTTCTTGATTTTCTAGCAAAAGAACCCACCATCGTCCCTATCTCCGGCGATGATGACGATGACGATGACGATGACGATGACGATGACGATGATCGAACCACTCAATGGACTAATCGCTACCCTCAAAACCCTCCAGACTTAAGGAAATTTCAATCTAGTATTAGCAAATTGATGATGATTTTGAGGGATATATACTAATTTTATTTTTCTGAATCCGTTACTTAATGAAGAGGAACAGTTTTGGAGTATATTGAGGAGATGGAGAAGCTGTCATTTAAGTTGTTGGAGCTAATATCTCTAAGCTTGGGGTTAGAACCAAGGAGGTTTCATGGCTATACTAATTGCGCAGCCATGAAGCGTGAAATCTATAAGGCAAAAAAGAAAAAGAAAACCCACCTGCTTGTCCATATCAGGAAATAAAGCACTAAGATGGTCGATGAGAAGCGATTGAGCAGAAGGAAGATTAGGCGAAGTCCTCGGGGGAGAGAATCGAATAAGAGAAGAAGACGAACAACGAATCCTCTTAGAAATAGGTGCAGACAATGCAAGTAGGTCTTCGAATATGTTTGATCTCTTCCCAACACTATGGCGGACATGTTTCGGAGAACTCGTACGCTTAATTTGCGTCCGATCCTCCGATTCCAACCCCCACCGAATTGCTCGTGCAATTTCAATTCGGAGCTTCCAAGAAATTAAATGGATTAGCCGCAGGAGATAAACACAGGTAAATTTCCCTTTTCCCCTCGCTTTATCGGGAAGAAAACTAAGATGTTCAATGAATCGTACTATCTAATTGGCCGTATTGTACCTCAATCCTTTAAGATTCCTTGCTCCTCTTTCATGGCTGCACAATTAGTATCGCCAATTCATGATCTATGATTTTGAGAGGGTGGATTTTTGCTCTTGATTGCTGGAGATGAGTCTAATACAATAGACGGCAGCCCAGTCGGTGAGAAGGTAAACGTCCGTTACTCAATGAAACTAACGGATTGTGTTTTTTAGCTTGTTTTAATTGTTCTTTTGTATTTAAGGTATCCTAAATAAATATTTGTGTCAGATGCTCTTTTTGTAATTGTTTGTTGGTAAAATTGCACCTTCACCCAATTTATATATATATGTATATGTGTGTCTATGTATAAAATTACAATGATATTGTTATAATATATAAAATGTCATCTGTTGAAAATTGATAGTAAGCTACAAATAGTAGATAGGGAGGAGTAAATAGAGACGAAATGATTGAATCGTAGATAAAAGAAAATATAGACATTCTTTCTTAAAAAAGGAGAAATTAATAATTTAATTTAGTTATTATAGTTTCTCCGAGTTTTTTAACTCGGTCATTATACTTTAACTCATCACGATCCGTCCTTATACTTTTCTCAATTACCTCCATTTATCCTTATTTTTTATTTAAAAGAACTGACCGTTAAAACTAGTCTTACATGGCATTAACGTTGTTAAGTGAACTTAGTTTATTGATAAAAGAGGAAAAAAGGGTTTAGGGTGTAGGGTAGATGTAGTCCTACATAGCATTGACGTTGTTAAGTAAACTTGGTTTATTGACAAATTAAAAGAGTAAAAAAAGGTTTAGGGTGTAGGGTAAATGTAGTCCTACACAGCATTGACATTGTTAAGTGAACTTATTTTTTAATTCCTTGTACTCCAAAAAAGGGAAAATCACAATAAAGTCCAACTAAGAGAAATAATAACTGAAAAGTCCCATTAAATCTTTCAATAATTAAAAAGTCCCAAGAGACTCAAATGATAGAGATTCTAAAATATACAATTACCTCTATCCTTTTAAATTTTTCTCACACTTTCTTGTTACTTGAGTCATTATAGTTTTAATAATTCACAAGAAGAATTTGTAAATGGAGGAAATCACCAAGAGGGGGTGAATTGGGGATTTTAAAAATTTCTTTTTAAACACCCAGGTAACAGACAGTAAAACAGGGTATAATAGAGGAGTAAAAGAGAAGCTTGACACTAGAAGGATTTATACTTGTTTGGTCTTAACTCTTGACCTATGTCTAGTCCCAGACACTCTGGGATTTTTCACTATCACTCGAATCAGTTACACACTCTGCACTCGAAAGTTATCCTCTCACTAGGATACACTCCTCTTTACAAGTTGTAAACTGATAAACTCAACCTCAAAGTCCCACAACTTTGAGATTCTTACAATGATTGATAATCAATGATAAACTCTCTAAAAGAGCAGATAAAATAAGCACTGAAGTTCAATGTATCAAATGATACTTTATAAATGAGTAGAAAACAGTAAATGCAAATGCAATTGAAACTTGATAGCTTTTCGTTTTCTGTATTCTGGTAGGTGTTGAGAATTGAATGCTTCAGCTTATATATGTTGGAAGCATTAAATGACCATTGGAATCATTAATGTAACCGTTGGAGACACTAATGTAGCTGTTAGGTTGTAACTTGGTCCATTCTCTCTCTTGACTTGAGTTTATCCAGGTGCTCAGTTGTTTTTGTTGACTTTCCTTGAAATAAATCCGTTGGATAATGTGGCTTTCATAAGAGGAAAAAACATTTAAACCTTTGCAAAGTCCAGAGAATGATTTGCTAAAAGGATACTAAGTTTTCTGGACCAGCAATAAATGTTCTGACATCATCTTTTGCTTTATGCTTAATCCTCATTCTAATACACATTTAATCATCTGAAACTCATTAACAAATTGATTAAACATAGTTAAGAATAGTAATGAGTGATGATAAGAAGTATCTAGATCATTCAAGAAGATTTCGCAAATTCGAGAAACCTGATTTTAAAACAGAGCGCTTTAAACTGGAGTTTGTTCAAGCAAACTGGAGTTTGTAAAATTTTCACAAGTGCAAGACTCGAGTTTAGAAACACAAACTCGAGTTTAGTTCTTTCTCAAATGAACATCGCAAATGAGCTTTGAAGAACACCTTGAAATAGGAGCAAACTCAAGTCATTGAGTGACCAACTCGAATTTGGGACTTTTGAAATGCGAATAAGATTAAGTCCACAAAGCTCAAACTGGAGTTTTCAAATACAAACTCGAGTTTTCTGAAGTTTAAAATATAGTGAAAGGTTCTCGGCTTGTCACAAACTTGAGTTTAATAAAACAAACTCGAGTTTTCATAAAAGAGTAAATGAAAGTGGAGCTTAATCACCAAGAGGGAGTGAATTGAGGATTTTAAAAATTCTTTTCTAAAGCTGTTTTTTAGCACTAAGAACAAAGTATACCGTAGAATAGGAAGGAAGAGCAAGACACAATGAATTTGTACTAGTTCGGTCCAATCTCTTGACCTACGTCTAGTCCCGACACTCGGGATTTCGCTATCTCAATTGATTACACACTCTATAACTCTAGAGTAATTCTCTCACTAGAACTTACTCCCCCTTACAAGTTGCAATCAATATCTCAATCTCCAAGTCCCCTGACTTGAGATTCTTACAATAAATGGATTTCAATAAATGAACTCTCTCTAAGAGTGGATAAATATAATCACTGAAAATCAATGTATCAAAAAGATACTTTACAAGTGAAAACTGAAAGAGTAGTTGGTAAACTTGAATGCAATTCGTTTTCAGCAGATGTGTTGTTGAGAAGAATTGAATGCAGCTCTATTTATACTAAGAGAGCATTAAATGACCGTTGTAATCTTCAATGTGACCGTTGCCAGCATTAAGGAAGGATTAGGTGAAGCTTTGGTCTTCTTCTCTTTCTACTCTTTGGTTAATCCAGTTGCACAGAAGTTTATGGTTGACTTCTTGAATATTAATCCGTTGGAAGAGCAGCTACTGGATGAGGAAAGGAAACATTAATCCCTTTGCAACGTGTGTAGAATGATTGTACAAAAGGATGCAAGCTTTCTGAACTTTGCATTTAATGTGCTGACGTCACTTTTTACTTTTGTTCAAATCTTCTTTAACATCTTCTAAACCATCTGAAACTCAATAACAAACTGATTAAACATAGTTAAGAATAGTAGTGAGTGTTGATAAGAAGTATTAAGATCAAAAGTAAAGATTTCGAAATTCGAGCAAGTTGATTTTCAAGACCAGCGACACAAACTCGAGTTTTGTTTATCAAAACTCGAGTTTTGGACTTTTAGTGAAAAACATGTTTAAGTCCAAAAGCTCAAAACTGGAGTTTCCAAATGTAAACTTGAGTTTCCAAAATGATGAAATGAGCAAAGCTCTCTGTAAGGCACAAACTCGAGTTTCCACTTAAAATTGGAAACCTTTGCCAAGTGAAAGCTGGAGTTTTCAAATGCAAACTTGAGTTTTCACAAAGTGATAAAACATGTTAACTTTCTGTCAAGGCAAAACTCGAGTTTCCTCATAACTTTTGAAAACTTAGAAAATGCTTGGCTAGTGCAAACTTGAGTTTCCATATGTAAACTGGAGTTTGCAAAAGATGAAAAATATTTAGACTTTCGCTAAGCCCAAACTCGAGTTTGGTCAAGTTCACAAAACTTGACTAACTCTCTTTTGTGTAAACTGGAGTTTTGAAATGAAAACCGGAGTTTTCTCAGGTTCAAAACTTTGGGAGCTCTCTCAGATGACCGAAACTCGAGTTTGCAAATCCCAAACTTGAGTTTCCTCATAAGAGAAAACTTTTACAAATTTTCTCGGTAGTTGAAAACTGGAGTTTGTAAATTAAAACTAGAGTTTTGCTTTCTTCAAGAAACTTCAAGTGTCTGTATGGTACAAACTCGAGTTTGTAAACCCAAGCTCAAGTTTGCCTTTGATGTGAAAAGCTTGAGTGCTCTATGTGACTTGCAAACTCGAGTTTGTCTAAGCAAACTGGAGTTTTCATTACTTTATAAATTTGAGCTACTTTTTGTCAAGTCCAAACTCGAGTTTTGCTTCCAAAACTCGAGTTTGCCTTTGACAGTAAGCTTTTCAACTTACCAAAGACAAACTTCAACTTGTGTTTACAATTGTCAGTTATCATCAAAACACATAGAGAACTAACAGTAAAATCTTTGAAAACTCTCGGTCTAGCACAACCGGAGTTTGATTAGACTAAATCGAGTTTGCTTAAAAGATGAAAACTTTAAAAACTCTCGACCAAGCGCAAACTGGAGTTTACTATGCTAAAATCGAGTTTTCTTAAAAGATGAAAAAATTTAAAAGCTCTTGGCCAAGCCCTAACTCGAGTTTGACAAACTGAACTTGAGTTTAGTTAAGTTCAAAAACATTGAAAGCTCTCGATCAGACAGAAACTCGAGTTTGCCAATACAAACTCGAGTTTACATATTTTGTAAACTCATTGAAAGCTCTCTCCCAACGATAAACTCAAGTTTACATAAGAAGACTCAAGTTTGGTTAAGTTAAAAACAACTTGAGATGCTCTCTGTCAAGGTCAAACTCGAGTTTGACAAATCCAAACTCAAGTTTGTCTTTGACAGTAAGTTTTTAACTTAACAAAGACAAACTTCTATCAAGTTTACAATTGTTAGTTATCATCAAAACACATAGAGAACTAACAGAATTGATATATATTTATGACGATAAAGCTACAAAGGTGAATTATCTCAATATTATCATATGTTTCAAGCAAAAACTCTATAATGTGAAGTCTTAGATTTAAGTCCTGAAAAGGTTATGAAGTATGATAGCATAAAGCAACAAGGTTAGAATGACAACCCAAATTTTGAGAAGATCCCAATGGTTTATCACATGCAGGACCAACATAAACAAGTGAGCCCTCAGTTATCAAAACATTATGATTAATAAAAGGGGCATCACGACTTAGAAGTGGAACACCACAAATATATTTATGATTAAAGAAAGGAAGAAAAAAAGAATTTAATTAAAATTTCGAGTTAAACTTCAGATTTTGTCAAAATCTATGAGAATGGAAGAGCCATCATTTAACTTGACAATTATTACCATAGTCCTCACTCCAACGACAATCACCTCAACAATCTAATTTCAAATGTAAGCATAATAGGAAATTAAACTCAAATTTATCCAGCTCCTGGTTAGAAACTTTAGGAGTAAAGCATGCAGAGAAATGAACGACCAAAAATCAAACATCCTACAAGTGGCAGCCCAAAAAAATAAATCAAACTTGAGTTGTTATAGATAGCATAGTCTCTTTCGATCCTAAATATAGGACATAGTTTATAACACTACATACTATATCATATATTTAGGATTGGAGGTAGCAGCATATTATAAACAAGTGGTCGCCACAATTTCATAGAAAGCCATCGAAAGTGTTATGGAATCATATATTGGGCCTAGCAGATATGCGGCCCAGTGAGAGTGCTTGTGACAAAATCCCTCTTCAATCAGGTAAATTGCTAATCACCCCCTCATCGTGCCAATAATCTAGGAACGTACAGGTAGTGGAGCAGGCATTTGCAGAACGTGGAGGCGCACATTGTCTGAGGAACGGATTCACGGTCATTGGAACGAAATCCTAGGTAATCCCTATAAATAGGAGATTACCCACCAGGTGCATTCTCTACACATTCATTATTCCATGATTTACTATTCAGTCTCACTGTGCATACACCCCACTCCTCTGGTGAAACGCCGCACCTGTGTAGCATAGTGATCTAAGAACACTCTTTGATATCTCCCTCATAGGTATCACTGAGTAATCACCTTCTCTTTGGTGTTTAATCCCTAGACATATCTGAGGAGCCATTTGATCCTACATTAACATCCCCTAGTCCATTGAGGCTAGACATTTGTGTTTTATACCAAAACATTGGCGTCGATCGTAAGGATCCATAAACTTCAATTCCCAAACCATAGAAAACCACAAACGACCACTGAAAATGGCCGCAAGCACTAGGTAGTCAGCATCTCGACAGATCGGTTACCGGATGACGTCACAAACGCCGTGCCGGGGAACAAACGATCCAGTATTCAGATTCGGTTGCTCTAGATCTTAACCATGTCACCATGAGGACTGAGGGTGAGATAAAGGATACTGCAAATTCCCCTCATCCGAGCTGAGGTGTCCAGCAAGGGTAGCGATTGGTTCAGTAGCAAAATCTTCCTTCCCCTCCTCTTGAGTTTCAAATCGATCATCCCAACATTCGAATATTGCACAACATGGTTGGTTCGTTGGTCCAACGAATAGAGAACATGGAGACTCGTCAACAACTTCAAAGAGAAGAAGATGTCCGACTTATCCAAGAGGACATGGACCGCTAAAATTCCATCTAGCGGCAGGAAGAGCAGAGAAGGATACAACAAATGCTGGAAGAGCGTATCAGACAAAGAGAGAAACAAGCTCGGAATGCAGGCCGGAATGATGCTAGCCCAAGTCGGGTTATAACCTCAACTTCTGTGCACACCAACGCTGAAGAACCCCGTGAAAATCATGAGGAGGAGAATTTGGTCGTCAACGACTGAGATAAGGTTCCTAAAGGAGAGAGTACAAAAATACAATTGCTCGAAGAACGCATAAGAATGCTTGAGAATCCTGCACGGAACACCGGTTGGGATACCAGCAATTCTAGCCGGGTCAGTGATACGAAAGCCATTGAAGTTGATACAAGCGTTCCCCGAGTTACTAATGCCGACTTAGCTCGGGAAAAGGGGAAGCAACCAGTCGAGAACTTGGATCCAATAAAGGAGGACACAACACTCCCGTCACATAGCATGCCCGAGACACATACAAGGGGACACGGTGGAGATAGAATCTCGAGCCAATTTTCAGATGAGATTATGGCTACCACCTATCCTAAGGGTTTAGACTCGAGAGAATTGCTGAAGTACGACGGGACCCAAGACCCGCAAAACCATGTTAATAACTTCAAAATGGAGACTATGGTGAAGGGGATTATGGGGCATGTCATACCCCGGCTATTTCCGGGGACTTTGTGAGGAGCCGCGCAGATATGGTTTCACTCTCTGCCATTATATTCTATCCGAGATATGAAAACCCTGGAACAGAAGTTTTTTTGCTGAATTTTGCGACGAGCAGAAAATAGCCAAAAACTGAGTTCCAACTCGGCCAGGTAAGGCAGTCACCCGGGGAAACGTTGCAGAAATACTTGGACCGTTTTAAGGATGTGGCTTTGCAAGTCCCAGGGTTGAAGGAAGACGTACACCTACATTGTGCCATAACTGGCTTGGACGTTTCATCCCGGCTGAAGAAATCAGTCATGAAGCGTCACCCCAATACTTTGGCGGATTTCCGAGATCGGTCCAAGCAATACTTGGAATTGGAGCATATGGAAATGCCAAGCCGGGTAGCGAAAGAAAAAGCCAAGAGCCCACCTCCTAAGGGAAAAGAAGACGACGGGTCTAAGCAAGACTCTCGTGTACGTGGCACTGATAGCAAGCCCCGAGGTGGTAGGGTAGAGGGAAAATATGAAAGGCATACTCCCTTGAAGGTATCTCAGGCGCAATTGTGGAAGGAGGTATGTATGACCAAAATGAAGAAAGTTGAGAGACCTCGACCACTTGGGCATAAAGCCACTTTGGATAAGTCCCGGTATTGTGAGTTCCTCGATCAACACGGTCATACGACCAAGCAATGTTGGGATTTGAGAGATGCAGTAGAAAAGTTTGTCTGGGAAGGAAAACTCCGGAAATATGTTATCCAAACCTAAGGGAGGCAGAGCAACAAGCATCAGGTTTTTTTCCCAAAGAGGGGTTCTGTAAGCTTAAGGAAACATGCATATTCATCATAGTCAAAGCACTAATCAAGTTTAGCAGCAAAAGTCATTTATGTTCTAGAAAATTTCAAAAATTCAGTAATCACAATGGAATTATGGCATTAATATAATCATGAAGCACAACTTAGATTCAGCATAACAACTCCTCAACCTAAAAATGATAAGAATTCCATGTCTGCACAGGAAACTTCCAAACAGTTCTAGATTTCAATTACCCACAATAATCCAAGATTTCAGTAGAAAATATTACAATGAAAGCATATAGCAATGAACTTAGTGGAAGGTAATTGAAGATAATTAACACTTATTCCCAGATTTGGTGAAGAACAATTTTAGTGGGCAAGTGTGGGGTTTTCGACTTGCAACCTAGAGAGATATTATTGATATGGGTGGATGAGAAATAGTTCTCCAACCACAGTTATAGTGGAAGGAAGTCGATCTACCGGGCATTGGTGATTGTTTATGGCCATTCGCTCCAGCAATTCATATGCCTCATTATAAGACTTCATCAGTATGGATCCACTTATAGAGGCATCGACTATGAACTGTGTTTGAGCGTCTAGGCCTTTGTAAAATATCTCCAGTTGTACCAATTCTACTACTCTGTGCTGTAGACACTTTCGTAACAAATCCTTGAATCGTTCCCAGGCCTCATAGGTGGATTTGCCAGCTCTTTGTCGGAAGCTGGTGATATTTTCTCTCAACTGGGTATTCTTAGTTGGTGGGAAGAACTTTAGTAGGAATTTGACACCCAAATCAATCCAAGATGAGATTGAGTGGGCCGGTAGAGTGTTCAGCCACGTTCTAGCCTTATCTCGGAGTGAGAATAGGAACAATTTGATTCTAAGGGCATCAAGTGGTTACTCCGGGGATGACAAAAGCATCACAGACCTCCATAAACGTTTTAAGATAAAGGTGACTTTGGATGGGAGTCCGTCGAACTGCCCTGCAACATTTAGCATCTGGAACATGATAATTTTCAGTTCACATTGTCCTGTCGTAATATCTGGTGGAGTGATTGCAGAGTTGAACCTATTCAGGTCAGGAATTCCAAATTCCATGATGTCTCAGTTTAGGTTAGCATTGTTATTATTCGGTGTTGTTGATGGTTGTGGAATGTGGTTATCTCCATGGATCAGGGGTTGTTCCTCTCCATCTAAATTCAAATTCCCTTGTGCTTCTGCCATGTGCGCAGAGTCACTTGGGCAACTCCTTCATCTCTAGCTTCTGCGCCTCTGTTTATAGGTTCGTTCAATCTCAGGATCGTATGGCTCAAGATCAGTAGAGGACGAGCTGCGTGTAACATCCCATTTTCAAAAGCAGTATAATTTTTTTTTCATCAGAGTAGAGCATCGAAGCGATTGAGTGACTGATACATATATTAAAAATGCCGTAAGTCTGGCTGATTACAAAGGCGGTACAATGACCGAGAGTTTTTATAGTAAATAACAACGAAGTGTCTCCCCGGCAACACTCATGTTGTGGCAACAAAAGAAATCCTTTGGGACTCTAAGCGTCGCTTGCCCTTATCTTTGGCGCTCGGTCCTCCCGACCCGAAGCTATTTTAAATGCCGAGGTCCAAATGCACATCGGACCTCGTGTAACGGTTAACCTCATATTTATATACACAAGATATGGAAGATCAAAACAAGATTAATCAACACATAAGTATATAGCAGATGGAAGATTAATATAACAACAGTACATATCTCATGTAAAGTTATCTATGCTAACAGTACACATCTCATGTAAAGTTATCTATACAAATCACTCGTATAGTCGTCTATCCCATATAGGTATACAGTAAATATCAGAGTTAGTGTTACAGTACGCGAACGTACCTTCGTTGTCGACTACGGTACGTTTTACGGAAAACGGTAATTTTGATAAATGGGTGAAAATGCAGACGACGGCGGCACAACAGCGGCTCGATTATAACAGATATCTCCGGCTTGGCAAGAACTTCCAAGAGCTCTTCCTTCTCTCTAGGTTTCGAAGTTGTGGTGTGGGAAATGAGAAGAGGAGAGGTTCCTATTTATAGGAAAATGGAGGGACAAGGTTGGAATTAAGGGATTTGTTTCCAGAATGAATCTTGCACCGTTGGATCGCATTTTTGAGGACAAAACAATCTTGGCCTTACACCTAGTTGGGCTGCCCTACTTGCCCATTTATGACATCATTTTTTATGATGTCATAATGCTGACTTACCGCTTTCGTTCCCTGATCGGTGCTCGAATCGCGTAATTTTGTCGATTCGCGAAATGCTGTCGGTGTAGTTTCGAAGTACTTTTCTTCCTCAGTAGGAATATATACTTTAATGAAATTTATGATCCCATTAAGGGTATTCCATTATCTCGCTAAAGATTTTAGGCCGACGCCTTGATTAAGTTATTTAATCAAATTCGGAAACACTAGTTCAGAGGCGTAAATTCACTGGTTCGTAATATGATCCGATCTAAGTGACCTTATTCCTGGTTTCAAAAACTCGCTTGTTTTCTCTAAGTCACTTTTAGCACTATCTCGCCATTTCCTAATTACCCTAAGCAGTACTCTAATTACGCCGTTGGTTTCGTAAACGATTTCGAGACCGCTCAATCCGAGATGGATTTTCACTGGTTTATAAAAAGTGTTGTTGTTTATGACTTCAATCCTATATCAGGAGGTAGGATTTAAGTTCTAGTTGTTCTCACTTCTCTTGTTGGCTCTATACCGATTATATTATTATTTTATTCAAAATGCCTTCACATTTATTTTTTTTTCTTTTATTTTTTATTTATTTTTCTAAGAATAAATATTTTATTAATATTTTATTTTTTTTATTTTTTATTTTTTATTTTTTATTTTTTTAATAATTTCAAATTTCTCCAATTAAAAATAATTATTTAAATTATTTTTAATTCATTTACTTTACACCTTAATTATCCCATTAATTACCAGATTAGCCACTTACTAATTTTTGATAATTTTCTTAATTAGGATAAATCATTATCTCACAACTATTTTACTTACATTGGTATTTTATATCCCATGTAAAATATTAAAAATCATGGGGTCACTTATGATCCCAAAATAATACTTAATTTTGCCTCATTATTTTTCAAGGGAAATTATCCCAAAAATTCCTAAAATTAGAGACAACATACTTTCTAATTTTTTTATAAATATTTTACTACCTCTTGGGATTTATCATAATATTTTTAGGTCATTTAATGCTCTAAAAATACATTTTAGCTCTTTATCTCTCCTAATTTCCATAGTAATTACCTTAGAAAATAAGATAATTATTACTTATTATTTGAAACCACATGTTCACCTATTTTCAATAGGTATTATCTATCGAAATATAATATTCCAGATAAATAATTATCCGGTATTACATCGCGCATACCGAAGGTATCTGAAAAAAAAAATAGAGAGAGTGAGCATAGTGACTTAAACACAACTGTTCAATACGAAACTTACAAGCATAAAAGGGTATTTTCAGTTCCCGACAACGGCACCAAAAACTTGTTGGTCAAGATCCTCTTGTGGCAAGTGAACCAGTCAAACAAGTAATAAAGAGTAAGTAGAGTATTGTCCGATAGAGACTGTAATACTGATTATGTAGCCAATTCCAATTTTGAAAAAAAAACTAAAAAAATAATTTGGGTAAAAGAGCAAGAATACACATGTGCTTTACCCTCGGGAGCGCCCAGCACCATATGCTTTTTTTGGGAGCAAAAATACATATGTGGTTACATTTTAGGAGCAAAAGTCACACCACCGTTAAAATCTAACTTAACGGTGTTAACTTTGGCCATTTACAACAGAAAAACCCATATTTACAACAGAAAATGTCATATTTACAACAACATTTAAACACCTGGATTTTGAACATAGAAAGGTCATTTACAAATTTTTTTTTTTTAAAGGCTAGATTTAAAACAAGAAGTGCTGTATTTACAACAGAATTTAAAATCTGGCCATTTACAACAGAAAAAACCATATTTAAAACAAAATATCAAAAAGGCATAAGCGCTACTTTTGGCAGAAGTAGCCTAAGCTTCCGAGGTCTTTCCTGATGGACCCGCACGGGAGTTATCATGTGAAAAATGTTGGTAACCATCAATCTAACTCATTACGAATACTAATATGTGCTAGTGAGGTGCCACGTGGAACAATATATATAACAATGGTATTTAAAATTTATTTAACTAAAATACACATCACAAATTTCATGTCATGAATTCTGTATCATAAATTATGTATTACAGTTTTTATAAACCCAGTTCCCAAGATGCCTCCCATCAATCCAACCGGACCGCCTTATTTTCGCCGACTAGACCCATGGGCTAAGTTATCAACCATGTTATCGGCTACTCAAAAGCTTACTGGTTATGTGATGAGGACCGGCCAAAATCTCCAGAGCACATGTCCCAGACCATGGATCTTTTCCCCTCATTGAACTGGTGGGGTGTCGCAAACTCGCATTGAAACAATGGGGTAGTCCCTCATTGAACTGGTGGAACAATAAAGAGCCAATCATCGTGCACCAATGGAGGCTATACCACGTGGTAAAATAAACTACTCCATCTATTCCCAATCCAACCATTATCATAATTATCACAATAAATATCTCAATAGGAATTTTTCAAGATTTTCACGTTTATATCAAAAAAAATTCTCATATATATGTCATAATAGCTAAATTCCCAATTTCTTATACATATATAAATATATGCAAATATTTCACAATTCAAATCGTAAGGTTCTACAAGGAAAATTTCTATTAAAATATTCATAATTATTTCGCAACGTACTCACAAACAACATATCAATACACATAACAAGTGGAAAGTGGTTACCTCTCGCTGAAGTTAAGTAGCTAACTATTATCTCAATGCTCCTAATCCAAGAGCTCAAACACACGCCAAAAATCAATCTACCACAACCAACTACTAACTATTAATAATTCTTCTAAAACTCTATATAATCAAAATTATAACTTATAATTTCATAAAATTAAAACTATCCACATTTTAATAATAAATTTGGAATACTTGAAGGGGGCAAATTATGACGGGACTAAAAAATTAGGAAGACCATTGTAACTATTAATTCTCTTTCTATTTATTACTAATTAATAATATCATTTTCTATTTATTATTAATTAATAATTTCCTTTCTTATTTATTCCATTTTTACTAATAATAATAATTTATTATTATTTTTTTATTATATTATTATTGTTGTTGTTGTTTATTTAATTAATTCATTATCATTATTATTATTATTATTTATCTATAATTATTTTGAACTCTCAAAGGTTATCATAATACTTTAAATTAGGAGTTTAATAACATTGACACCATATAAATTTATGCTTTAATGTTTCTCATGGTTTTAAGAGTAGCAACTCATATATATAAACACCAAGTCAAATTAAATAGGCTTTATATTACTGATTAGAGGATCTAGGAAATGAATTATTCTTAATTTATTTGAACAAGCTTATATAAAATATATTCCTAGTGTGCACACCTCTTCCCAAGGTTGCTACTAGTGTCTCGGAAACCTGCCAGACACCACCTTAGGAAGAACGGATACTATCTGTTCACATCAAAATTTATATCGGAGGTATAAAGCCTAATTGTGTTCATCACCTTGGGAGAGGTATACTATTTGTTCACATCAAAATTTATATCGGAGGTATAAAGCCTAATTGTGTTCATCACCTTGGGAGGTACCATCCCAAAGCTATCCTCTCACCGTTAGATGATTTTAAATACATAAAAAAAATGGGTTTCTTAATATATATAAATATATATATCTATATATTAATTAATGAAAACATTTATAAGTTCAATCACAAACTGAGCGACCGGCGGTGTATATTCAATGTAATTAATTAAAATATATATATATATATATATTTCAATTTCGAAAGCCAACCCGATAAAGGCAACCACGTACAAACATCTCACATTCATATATTTCAATCACCCATAACAAAAACGAGACCCAAAATGAAGATGTGCGGATATTACATTTAATGAAAAGGTATATAAATACATGTAATTCAATCACGAAGCAGTCCCTTGCAACTACGTACAGGAACATTGTTCAATGGTTAATTGGTTTTGTAAAAGCAAGTCGCGCAAATCGAGGAAAGATGAAAAAGCATTTATGCAAGGACGTGAGGCACGCTAACCGAAGAAGGAACCTCTATACACATATACAATTGCAGCGACACGCGACAAAACAATTAATTCCTATGGTTTTGGGATCAGGATTACATATAATATATTTTATGTATAAAAACCCTATCAAAATTTATATAAAACTAACCTAGAACTCATGGGGATTAGAATTACCTGGTCGCCGTTTTGCTAACCTCCTAGAAGAATAATTGATGAAAGACCGCAGAGAAAAGTACCGAGTGTTTTCTAGGTTCGGTTTGAGCGTCTAAACCTAGGTTTATAATTAAATCCTAGGGTTTTAGCTATGGGCTTGGGCCTTTTAACAATATAACCATTATAAATTTTTTAGATTTTGCTATATATTATTATATCATTATTATTATTATTATTATTATTATTATTATTATTATTATATCATTATCATTATCATTATTATTATATAAATCTATTACTTTTACTATTATATTTATTATTTAAATATATTATTATTCATAATAATAATATGGGGTATTACAATTACACGGTGTTGGGCTTGAGAGAGATATGGATGGTGTTGCTGATTTGTGTACTGGCCAAAATGATATGCTGACGAGGGTGTGCTCGGTTTGTGTGTGCAGAGGGAGTGATTTGTAGAGCCGGGAAATCGGGCCGAGCCCATTTAAGCCTTGACCCTGCAGGGCTCGGGCTTGAAAAATAAGCTAGAAATTTGAAATTGGCCCCGTAGGTTTCCAAATTTCGGGCCTTGCGGTGCCCGTTTAACCGTAGCTTTAAAAAAAATTAATAATTAATTACTTAGACTTCCACTTAATGAATGTGTTTATTTGTAATTACTTAGATTTTTTTAAATTTAAACTATAACCCTTTTTTATGTTTATTATTATTCTGTGTTAAAACACATAATTAGTTATTATAAATTTAAAGAAGGGATGTTTTCATATTAAATAAACACATACTTTGGTATTACAATATTATATAAGTAATAAATTATAAATATATTTGGTGTAAAATAAGTATAATTATTTTTACCCGTTAGTAAAATCATGCATGAACCGAAGGAATCTGGGCACACATACAAAATTACGAGAGGGAAAGGCATTTTGTCGTGGGCATACATAAAGCAATTCCTTTGTTTAATATTTTTTGAAAAAATAGGAAAAAACATATTCTTTGTGTTTATTTGTTTTTTATTACGAATTAATGAATGTGTTTATTTGTTAAATGAATTATATTATTTAGATATTAATGTTGATAATATTTATTTGATAGATTAGAACTTTAA
Source organism: Acacia melanoxylon (assembly GCA_019022615.1). Lineage (NCBI taxonomy): Eukaryota > Viridiplantae > Streptophyta > Magnoliopsida > Fabales > Fabaceae > Acacia > Acacia melanoxylon. The sequence continues at coordinate 1,435,163 of JAFJYJ010000072.1, forward strand.
TGATTGCAATTTACTAATTATATTTCTTTAAAAAAATCGAAAGAAAAATAGTTAAAATTTGGAATAGTAATTTTCAGACCCTGGTACTATCGGGTCGGGTTTTGAAAAATAGATATTTTCTTTACCCCAGACCCTGTAGGGCTGACCCTGTTGGGCCCAGGTCCTGTAGGGTTAGGCCCTATCGGGCCGGCCCTGATTCTCAGCTCTAGTGATTTGATCAGCTTTTCTGATATGCTGTTTCGTGTTAGGTTACCTCTTCTTTCACTGCATTTCGTGTTGTTGTCATTTGATTGGTGGGTCAAATGGAGATTAAATTATTAAGGGGATAAGACGCCGAAAGTTTTGTTAGCATATGGGCTGATGGGGTTTTGTTTTTCTTTGTGATTCGGCTAAAATGTGATAACAGCAAACTGCAGGGAGTATGTAAAGATGGGTAAATGGAATTAATGGGTTTGATGTAATTGACAAGATAATGGGTTGGGTTGGTCTTTCATCAGCTTATGGCTATAAGTGCACACGCAAGGCTGAGAAAGAAATAATGGATTGATAGAATAATGGGTTAAGTGATGGAGACACTGGTCTTATGAAAGATCCTATCTATCTAAAAGGTGTGGATCAACTTAAAAAGACAGAAGTAGCTACGACTACATGGAGAAGGAAAGAGGGTGAACCCCTACCTTCCACCAAGGAAGGAGGCTTTGTGGCTAAAGAGAGAATAGAGTCATCTAAGGAGAGCGGAAATAAGGAAGATGTGGTCGGCCGCATTGAAAAGGAAAAGTTGAATCTCGACACAGATGAAAAATGTCCTTTGGTGATTGAGGAGCCTCAACTAGAGCCTGCTGCGAAGGGAGAAAAGAAAGAGAAGGTGTTGAAAGTGAAAGAAAGAGAGGGTAAGCCTTCCAATGTTCTCGTGGGACAATCGAGTCATTCTACCCACGATTACAATCTAAGGCCCAACGGTTTATCCTCTGTGCGAAATAAGAAGAAAGCAGCAAGGGCACACAATGTTGTCATTGGATCCACCAAGGCACTTGAAATTTCGAAAACTAGGGAAACGAAGGAGCATGCCGGGAAAAAAAGAAGACCAATGAAGAAAAGGAAATAGTGCCATGCAATCCTGACATCGCAGATTCCTCAACTAAAAATGGGAAGAATGATGATGTTGATAAAGGAATTGAAGAATCAGCAGTTGTGTCGTCATCCTTATCTCCTGCCGAGTCGATTGATCATATTGCATATGATGCAGATTTTATGGAGGGGCAAGTATCCTTGGTTGCAGAAACCCAGTTTGAGCTTGGACGGGAGCTGGACGTCGGGCAGGCCAGTTTTTCTCTGGCAGCTTGCAGGTTTGGCTCAACTGGAATACCAAGCATAACCCAGGCAAAGGGAGATTTATGAACTTCTCATGGGCGAGAACCTTTAGCCCGGGATCTTTGGATTCTTTGGACTACCGAGATGCAAATTTCTTTTTCAGGGAACGACCACGAAACAAGGGAGATGTTACACCGGCGGTGCCTATCTACTCATGGAGAATGGAGCGAATCAAAAGCTAAACCACAAGATTTTCCAACCGGACAAGATAGATGAGGAATCTTGGACACCCCTCCCGAGAATACAGTTCGCATCGATGTGGACGGATCGGTGCTTCAACAACATAAAGCCGTGCGCATGTGGGGGAGTACTAAGAAATTCTAAAGGGGAATGGTTGATGGGCTTCTATAAACCCATTGGCCTACTTTTCGACATTGAAGCCGAAATTTATGCTATCATGTTAGGGTTGGAGATTGGTCTTCGATGGGATTACGAGCATCGTCATTTACTCCGACTCTCTTGATGCCGTCAATATCCTTATGAGAGATTGCCCGCCGATCATCCTTTGAAAGACATTATTGGGGAGACTCGAGACCTTTTGTTCCGAGATCGGGACGTGAGCTTCATCATACTCCAAGAGATAATATTTCTTGTGCCGATTATATGGCCAAGCAAGGCCACGGTGTTGCTATCAGTGCCGATATGGCCATGATCCCAACTATCTCGAGAGGTTGCCTAGATATGGTTTTGAAGGATCGCAATCCCGTCATTCATAGTTTCCTTCTTCCTCGTTGTATCGGGGCTAGAGTCTTATAATCTAGCTCCTATTTCTCACTTTCAAGCTTTGGCTTGCCCATTTTATGCACCTGAAAAAAAAAGATGGGCTTTATTCAACATTTTGTCTTTTGCCAAAAATCCATAATTTTATTATTAAATATTATACGAAAATAAATTCCTAGTTAATTTAATCATTTGGCCAATTTCCACCATTTAGTTCTCACATATTATTTCTATAATTTTTAAGTGAAATTTATTCATTATTTGAATTATTCTTTTCCCAAAATAAATCAAGGGAAAAAAAAAATGAACCTAAAGTTCCAATAATTATTTTCATAATTATTTTAGATTAAATTTCACAATTTAATTTCCAAATTATAGTATTTGGGATGTTTGAAAATGAAGGGGTGATAATTGGTAAAAAAACCAAAAAATACATATTTTACCCTTAAAAGTAATTAATTCAAAATGAAAAGATTTTTTTTTTCATAATTCGAATTTGATACAACTTTGCTTGTATTAAATTTGAATTTATGGGTCAAATTCAAATTTTATAACAAAATACTCCCTCCAGTCTTAATTATAAGAACATTTTTATAGTACAATTTGCATTACAAAAGTGTTCTTATAATTAGGACTGGAGGTAGTATTTATTTCCAAAAAAAAAAAAGAATTTATGAGTTAAATTTGAATTTTATGACAAAGCATTTATTTCACAAAAAAGAAAAATTGAATTTATGTAAAATATTTTCTTATTAAATTCAAATGTGTTGCATAAATTTGAACATAATTTATTATCTTGCCTTAGAGAAAATAAATATTTTATGAGGGGTAAATATGTCTGAAAACGTCATTATTCACGAGGGAACTTGGGTTCTCACCAATTTTGATGGGATATTATCTTTCCATCTTTAAAAGAAGATTGTTAGTTTGGATTTGAATTTATCGAAGAAGGGGCACACTAAGTACCAAAAGGGGAGGGGAGTTAAAAACCGAAATACACATATTCTAAAAAATGGAGACCGAAACCGAAAAAGAAATATTTCGGTTCGGTTTTATGGTTAATTCGGTTTTTGGCAAGCTTAAGGGGCCTTATTGTGGGCCTTAAAGGTTAATTCCCGTAAAATGACCAATCTACTTTTTTTTTTTTTTGTTGAATCAATCTACAATATTGACTATTTGAGTCCGCAACTTGGCTATAGTATACTTTCACATTTTTCATAAGGTTGGGTCCCTCATACATTCCATCCCGTTTTAATTAATTCCGGTTATTTCTACCCAAAAAATAATAAATAAATAAAAATGATTTTTTGTTTTAGCTGAAATAATTTTGCAAAAACCGAAGAAAACCGAACACCGAACTAAGCTAATTTATCGGAAGAAAAACTGGACACTAAAAGTGTACCAAACTCCCTTCCCAACTCTCATCTGTTATTATTTTCTTTTTTTATACATGACAATCCGCAAATTCAATTCGATAAGTAGCCCAGACTTTTTATCAACCTGAACTTTTTGGAAAAGTAGTGAAATCTTAGCCCATCACCATCACACTTTTTCTGTGACATCATATTGGCGGAACTAAAGGATTTTTGCCTTCTTTTTTTATCCTCAATGGTATGAAAACTACAGGCCCTAAAGTCATTTGCAGTTGAAAAATTTGGTAAAGTTTCAATCTTCATTGTCCTTAGACGAACTCAAACTGCACAAGTAAGCGCAGTGATCCATAGGTCGTTTTCAAGGTTGACAGCGTCGCTTTCTGGATTTTTATGCTTCAACTGGGAATTTGAGTGGTTTAGTGTGTCCACTCATTTTACACACAGCCAATAAAGTAGATTTTGAAGTACAACCCTTCACAGGACACACAACACTTCAATCAATAAATGGCTTTAACTATGCTAATAATTCAATGATTTTGACAACGAGCAGTATGTTTTCTTAGGCTTGTTACCAATCCATCAATGATCCCATTCAAACAGAAAGTGTCTTAATAAGCTACCTCAGATTGTGCACATATAAGATGGGTAAGAATCAATTCGAAAGAGTGAAAGGAAAATAAATTAAAATGATGGATAAATATATACCTCTAACAGGCATATAAAAGTAATTAAACTGATTGCGATATGTGTGTAGACATGAAAGGTCTCAAGAAGGGTCTAAATAACTTATAACCACATGAATGTCCGGAAACAAGTAATACATCTGCTATTAATTAAACTGTATGTAAAGCACTCCAGTAAATAACATTATTTCTGTTGCAAAGATATTTCAAAAGAAACTTCCTTGACATTAATGTCTACTTTACTTATTTCCCAATATTCAATTTCACTAACCTTAAATGTTTTTTGGATGTATCCCCGTGAAGTCAATCAAAATGGATAAGAAAAATAAAAGGAAAATCAGTTAAATTTTAGAAGATTCGAACGCAAAAATGACATCAGATTGTCTATTTATCTCCTCTAGTGCAAGACAAGTTATTGATACTTTATGCAAAAGCAGAGAACAACAATTTTGGTGTGCAGAGTTGTACTCATAGAACAGCACTAAAATAATGCTCCAATCAAGTATCCATTTATAAAAAAAATAATGACTGAATTTACACAAAGCAAAACTCCAATATAATAATGAACCCTTGAAATCAAACTTCTTCAATGTTGTGGATGTTGACAACTGGTACAAGGCTCTCAACATAATTAAGAAAACGTTCTCAACATAATCAAGATCCCAACCAAGGCAATGTTGAGGGACAAGGATCTTGAATTCATTAGTAGTGACATTGAACAGAGATAGACCACGTTGTGGTTCATTCTTATCTATTTCATGTTCAAATTTAATCCAAGAAATGACAATTTCATTCCTCCAAATGGTCCCAAAAATTAATTTCCAAGGATAAGTGCCGCTAGTGAATTTTTTAATCCAACTCCATCTATCCGAATTAATGTCTTCCTCCAACACACACAAATCAATGTAGAAAGAGCCTTTACTTCTATGTACAGAAATTATTGCAAGTTCGTCCTCATACACAGTTAAGTTAAAACCTGCATTATGGGATAGTGCAGGCCATGGTAACAAAGTAAACACTTCCATTCTTATGTCAAATGAAAGTAACACTCCATCCCATGATCCACCCCACTCTCCTCCTGCCTTTAACCCATACCAAAACATACGTCCATTAGAGGAGAAATTTAGACGAAAAAGAATACGATCCTCCAAGTTTTCAGATTTTATTTCTTTCCATGAATCTCTACTTAAAGAATAGACTTCCACTTTATAAATCATAATACCACCGTCAATAGACATTCTCAATATCTTGTAATCATTAACAAATGCACTAAACCCAAATCCTAACACATGCTTATACACACGAGGATCGATAGTTCTGGATGTAGGCACCTCTCTGACATCTCTAGTCGCGGGATTCCACAGTAAAATGGAAGGAGGAGATGTGAAAAAATAACTGATTTCAAGACAGAGCAGGCCATTGCAGGAACCAATGATTTTAACGTACCTCGACTTCAAGGAATCGAACTGAGGTGCCTTCGGGACATCACGGATTTGCATCTCGCAATCGAGCATACGTAAATGAAAAGAGTTCCAGAGTTATTGTGGAACAGAAAAGAAGGATTTTGATTACTGGAGTGACAGAGATGATCAGCGATGAAAGAGGGTTCCTTGAAGAAATTTTTCCAAAGTTTGCAGACACATTGAAATCGCATTAAGGATTTCACCGGAAGCCGCTGGAGAATGCAGGTGATGATTTCTTCGGGGAGGAATGGAGTGGCGCCATCCATCACCATCTGCTCCATGGTTGAGGATCCAGAGAAAGGAATCTCACAGTCACAGATGAAAGCCGTCGCGATCAAATGAGGGCCTTTTAAGTTTAACTGGAGATTTTGTTAAATATGGAAAATCACATTTTAAATATTCATTAAATAAAAAATAAATATATTCTGTATCTGATTAGATAGAGAGATAGATATGCACCATATTGTCATTTACAATTTTATTAATGATCTATTCAATTTTTTTAACTAAATTTAAAAATTTTAAATAATTTTTTATGTGAAAATATTAGGGTGAATGTCATTTAAATACCATATGAAATTCAAAAACTTCAAAATGTCTATTAAAACTTGTAAATGACATAAATGTGATAAGGATCAAATTAAGATTTTAAAATTTTTATAAATTTATCATTATGTCCATCTCTTTATCTTTATCTTTTATCTCCTCTCCCTCTTTGCCTCCTCCTCCTCTCCTCCGTCATGTCCGAGCTCTCTTCGTCTTTATCTATCCTTTCCCTCACTTCCTCCTCTTCTTTCTACCGCTATGTCTGAGCTCTCTCCCCCCCCCCTCCTCGACGGTGGTGTTATTGGTCGTTATGGCCGAGTGGTAGTTGTCCATAGTGAGGAAAAGAGGTGAAGGTGGATGATGGTTGAAATTTGTGTTTTTGGAGGAAGCTAGGAGGCTGAGGAAGATGAAGATGAACAAAAAAAAAAAGTTGAGGAAGAAGATGATGAATAGTAAATAATGAGTTTGACAAGTTTCGTAATAAAAATAATAAGTTCATTAATGGGTTTAACAAGTATATTCGTTAGGTGGAAAACATATCACTCTGGTGAAAATAAAATCTGAGCACTATGAACAAAAGTTGTAATGGGAATAACAAGCTCATTAATGGGAATAACAAGTTCATTAATGAGATTCACAAGTTTAGATTTTGTTTTCATTAGAGTGACATGTTTTCCACCTGACAAATACACATGTTAAACCCATTACTGAACTTGTTATTCGCATTAATGAACTTGTTATTTCCATTACGACTTTTATTCATAGTGTTTAGATTTTGTTTTCACTAGAGTGACATGTTTTCCACTTGACAAATGTACTTGTTAAACCCATTAAGGAGCTTGTTATTCCTATGGTAGTTAAAATCTCGATTTATCACTGTGATTTTATGTTTTTACGATTTTTTTTCCATTAAAACGATTTCACTAATTTTCCAAACGTTTTTTATGTTTTTATGAATTTTTTATGTTACGATTTTATGTTTTACGATTTTTTATCCCTCTTCCGATTTTACGTAAAATCTCGATTTTAACTACTTTGGTTATTCCTATTACAAAACTTGTCAAACTCATTATTTATTGTTTATCATCTTCTTCCTTAGCCTCCTTTTTTTACTGTTCACCTTCTTCTTCCTTAGTCTAGCTCCTGACTTCCTCCAAAAACACCAATTTCAACCTTCCTCCACCTTTGCCTCTTTTCCTCGTTAGGGACAATTACAACTTGGCCATAATAGTCAACAACACTACTGTTGAGAGAGAGAGCTCGGACATGGTGACGCGAAGAGGAGGAGGCAGAGAGAAAAGAAAGAGAGGGCATAATGGTAAGTTCATCAACATTTTAAAATCTCAATTTGATCATTGTCACATTTATGTCATTTACAAATTTTAACAGACGTTTTGAGGTTTTGGAATTTCATATGGTATTTAAATGACATTTTCCCAAAATATTAACAAATTGACAAATATCTAGGTGATATTTTAAGAAAATGAAATATATTTAAATATTTTGAATTATAATATATTAATACGAGAATCTCAAAATTATATCACTTTATAATTTCAAAACTTTATTGAAGTATATGTGTGTGATTGCAAAACATCTTAGCTAATATGTATATTTAGATTAGATCATTAGTAAGTTTAATAAATAAACAGGATCAAACATTTAGATTTATTAAAAAACAAACAATTTATAATGATAAAAATGATTAACTTTATATATGGCAATGAATTTACCATTATGACAACAATTTTAAAATATATGCTAAATTTTTTAGATTTTGGATAAAGATATGTGATTTGTCAAAGATTACATTATTATTAAGTAATATTTATTTTAAGGAGGGAATATTGGTCTAAATAATAGGTCAATGTTGTGATTTAATGGTCAAATAATCGTTAAATGGGATGGAAGTTAATAGAAAGGGGGTTTTTGCCACATGTATTTTAATTTCAAGGGAGATTCATAAAGTTTTTAAAATAATGAAAAAATATTACGGCCATTAGATAACCTAACATTGACCATTTACTGGCAAAAAACATGGACCGTTTAACAAAAAGGGAAAGGACAAGAAAATACTATTAGAATTTTAAAATCTCAAATCATTCTTGTTGCCTACAAGTGTATTGATATTGACTACAAGTGTATAACAATTGACAACTCGTTTTAATAGGAAATAATTGGTTTGAAATTTTAAAGTTCAAGTGGTATTTTCTTTAACAAAAATGTCATGACTATTAATATAGTTTTTCCCCCTTCTTCTGAGGAGTTCTTTTATACTTCACTTACATTTTTTTCTTGATAATAATATGAAGGGTTTTTCTTTTTGAGGCTTAGAATATAAATGATTTTTACTTTTCACAACAAATGTGATTCCCGAGTTTTAAATTTGTGTTCTCCTTCTTATGGAATAACTTTGCTTACAACCTCAACCAACGCTTGTTAGTATGCCTCACACTTACAATTTTGTTTGGCTCTGATATTCTCTTGGATTTGTCTTCCCTTCTTTTATCTAACCAATAATCTTTCTTATACAAATTTAGACCATTCAGCCACCCTTTCTTTCCCTCATTCTTTTTTCTTAACCATGATCTCCTCCAAATTTATGTGGTCTCAACAAACATTGGAAGACACCATGTTGTTGGAACAAAAAAGACACCCTGTTGGTTAACTTTTATTGAAATCAAAATAAAATCCAATACAATCATATTAATAAATTTATCATATAGTATACTATTTTTTGCACATTAAATATATACCCTTGACATTTATCTATCTACACACACATATTTCAATAAATTGAATTTATTGACATTTTAACCAAGTTCATATGGTAAAAAATTACTCTTCCACGTGATTAATTTTTCACTTCAGTTTTAGCAAAGAAAATATTTTTCCTGGTTTTTACTTATGTGTGTTCAATTTCAATCCTCCATTTTTAACGTTTAAGAGCAACATAAATCCGGCTTTATCAGCAAGATGTGAGAATTCAAAACATTTATGTTTGTTATTATTGCATCCAAATGATCCTAAAGATGTTCAACTATGTAAAACAAGAGAAAAACTGAGGTATTTTTGCTTAGGAACTCGAATCAATTCAGTTATATATCATAGTTTCAATTCTACTTTACAAAACTTCAACTTTTTTTCTATTAACTGAGTGTGCTTTATATTACATTGTTAATAAATTGTAAGAATTCTGTGTATCAAGTTCTTTTTTTGTTATGAAAAGATAATTTTAATATAAAGATAAAATGAAGTACATAAAAAAGGCCTGGGTTTACTGGAGTATTTCTGTGCATCACCTTCATCAACTTTAATGTGTGCCATTTTTCAGAAATTGTCTTCTTGCAAATTGCCATTTCAGAAATATGTTTAACATTACCAAAAAGTTGTTAGTTGAGGTAGTCAGTAGCCTCGTTCTCGTAATAAGAACATAGATTCAAATCTCAAGATGCACACCAATTAAAAGAGATGAAAACTTGTCACATTTAAAATTTATCTACGAATAATAATAAGCGATTCGTATGATAGAATTCCTCAATGTATATAATTCATTAATGTCCCAATAAACTCCACAGTCATAATGGATTAAGTTTACATAGGAAAATCATAACAGTCACAGGAAAACAGAAATATGACAGAAGGAAATGCTGAAGAAAGAGGAAAAAGAAGCTACAACATGTTTGCAAAAAGGGAAGAATCACTTCCATCATTGCACATCCTATCCATAACCGTTTTTGTCCTCTTATACTAAAATGCTTCACTCAATTCTCTCAGCTTCTGGGGCCTGCGTTTGCTTCGTCCACTCCTTCGTAAACCAGGGCCTTGTGTTGGGCCGTTGCCATCCACTATTTCTGAGCCCACTGCGTTAGGAATCGTGACAAAGCCTTTGTGTTTCAAAAAAAAAAAAAAAAAAAAAAAAACAAGGATCGTATAAAAAAAAAAAAAAAAACTCCAAGGAAAAACCACTCGTCTTTATTAGATTTTAACTATTAAGGGATCGGACACTCTCACTAAAAGGAGGAGGTTCGATCTTGGAAGTTAATCAAAGTCTTTGGGAGAGGCATCTTATTTCCAGTGCTGCAGTAAATATTTGAAGGTAATTGACAGTTCGCCCTACCCAATATTGGTATCACCTAGGAGAAAGGAAGACTTTGCACTACTCTTAGATCGTGGATGGCCCAACCATTTCTAAAATTTTTATATATATAAAAAAAAAAACTCGAAAGAAAAAACCCTTGATGAAATAAAAAGTAATAATTTTTTAATGTAAGGGCCATAAAGCTGTTCCCTTGTATACTTATGGCAAGAATCCCATGTATGACAATATAAAAAACTAGTTAGGTAGTCCGAGTATCATAATTTTTAGGGAAAATTATTTTAGGGCCATTTTTAGAGAAAAAACCTTAAAAAAGCGCCGAGAATCCGACAATCCCAAAAAATGCTGAGGCTTTTTATGAGATTTTCATAATCTCTTGCGTGAATTGTTAATGAGGCGATATAGTTGTTAACGGGTAGGTCATTAACAACTAAATCGCCCCCATTAACAACAATTTTCTAACAACTAAATCCCCATTAACAACAATTTTCTAACAACTAAATCAGCCTTTATTAACAACTATATCAAGACTCCGTTAACAACTATATCAGTCTCATTAACAACTCACGCAAGATTATGAAAATCCCAGAAAAGGTCCTTGGGCCTTTTTGGGATTGTCAGATTCTGAGGGCCTTTTTTGGGATTTTTTTCTCCAAAAAGGACCCTGAAAGTGATTTTTCCTAATTTTTATCTTATGTGTCAGCCAACTATTTTCTATTATTTTATTGTTGTAAAAATTTAAAATGTTTAGGGTTTGGTAAATTACTTAGGTTGCCCCTCTCTTCCATCTTCCCAAGACTTTTTTTCTTCTCGCTTCATTAGGTCAGAGGCTTTCTCACTTTCTCCATTCATCGATGGCCTTCCCTCAAGAAGCACTGGAGAAGCAAGCACTGGTGAAGCCTATGAAGTCCTTCATCTCTCTTCGTCTTCTTCTCAAATGTTGATGATGGTGATGACCTGTAACTCAAAGTAATACCTTTATATGCATAAAGCTTGAATTCTTGGAATCCAAATCTGCAAGTGATAATGGGTCGATTAAGTAAAAATGGAAATTGAACGCATCATATATATGCTTAATATGCTCAGAAAGTTTCCCATATTTTCATCTAATAACAGCAAGCATCCAATCATGCTTTGGGGTTCTTCCAAGTATGAGCAGGAAAAGCATATATGGCAAAATCTAAACATAAAACTCTATATAGATGTGTTAATTTTAATTCACCAAATAATCCAAAGAGCACAATGCCACCACCTCCTGCTAAACTAAGGTGGAAAACTTCTTACATAAATCAATTTAATTCAATTATACACTACAATTGAAATGAAATGAAATTGTAACAAACTTAAATTTGCTTGCTTTTTATCCCCTCCTTCAAAAGACATAAAACCAGCAATTATAATATATTAACATACATACATATTAATATAAGAGCTAGTTTAGAAGTGAATTTTGTTCCTAAATATAAAGCATTTTTTCTTTTTCTTTTTTTCCTCTTAAATTTATCATTTTTCTTCAAACTAATTTTTCTTGTTTATTAATTGATATAATGATACACATAATATATTTTAAAGAAATCATGTAACACATATCATGATTACATAATTTCTTTAGATTCTTTAATATCCCTAAATTAGTTAATTGCTTTTATATGAAAGATTGTAGGTAATACATCCGTTTCTTGGAGAAAACTAGGTTAAGAGGCAATTTTATTTTGGAAGCTCTCAACGTTTGACAATTTTGTCTGAAAGTTTTCAGGGGTAATTTTACCTCGAGAGTCTAAAAAAAGGGAGTAATTTTGCTTTAGCCATTATTCTAATTAAGTTTGACTATCAATTGACCAAATATGTTGAGTTGACACTCCATATGTTATTCACATTATTTTTGTTAATATGCAAATTTGCCCTAGAAATCAATATATCATCTACTTCATTTTTTTCAAAGTTATATTTAAGACTTTTGAGCCAAATTTCCACCTTAACAAAAATGACGTAGATAACATGTGAACGACCAACTTAGCAATTTGGACAACTAAAGTTAAAATTAACTAGGATAACAGTCCGGACAAAATTATTCAATTTTAACACTTTTAAGATAAAATTACCCCAAAAACTTTCAAAACAAAATTACCAACTAAACAACATGATAACCTTGTAAAACTAAACAACATGATATGGTTACACATTGTCATTGGATAAAATGGGGGATTTAACATTTTATAACAATAAATTACCTGCATTGAGGACAAAAGAATTTGATTTAAAAAGAAAATAAAAAATCTCAATAAGTCAATTACATGGTATGAAAATGTGCATAGTCCCCCTCCCTGAAATTTGTTGTGCCTCCATTGGATAAACTTTTTATGGGGTAAGATTTAACATTTTATAACAATATGATTATAATCTTAAATAATGGAGAAATATATAAATAAATGTAACTAATTAAAGTTTAGCTGAAACACTTATAGAATGATGGGATAAAAAGTTAAAAAATATTCTAATAAAAGCTTACCGTTTAATCCACCAGGTTACGTTGAAGTATTTGAATTTATTTATATGTATTTTTGTATTTGATAATTTTACAACATTTTCTTAAATATTAGTATTATCCTAATTGATTTAAAAAAAAAAAAGATTAAGAAAACTAATTAAATTACTTTAGAATATTTATATTTTTATTTTTTCCCTAAACTAATTAGTTTGATCTATAATAAACTAATATATAATTTAATTAAGATATAAAATATATAATATTATTAAATAATTTAGATTTTCTTGTAAAAACCAATAAAAAGAAGTCAACCTGATTCGTACATGTGGGAGTATAATCTCAAAACGGAGAGGAAGGTCTCCTAGTTATTTGAGAATCCGAAGAGATTATCAACAACGACAAAATCAGAAATTTCTTCTTGTTTTTGAATATGGATTGTTTTTTTTTCCACAATTGAAAATTTTTCAAAATTGGAAACATCTTGTTTGGACATCTTGTTTGTTCTCTCGACGGGATGATGACGAAGAAGAAGGATTCAGTGAAATAGTGATCAGAGACGAAAGAAGGATATGGAGGCTAAGGCCAGAGCTCCCTCGAAGATTATACTCTCCGGCGAACGCGCTGTGGTGCGTGATCCCGTTTCCTTGAACCTTTGAATTTAATTCAATCTGACCGAACTCTTCTTTTTTTTTTTTGGGGGATATTATGTGCATTTTCGTACTGCTGTTCATTGGAGTTCAAATGTCTTTTTGCTATTTAGTTGGATGGGCTTAACTTTCTGCATTCACCGAATTTAATTAATATGACTCTGTACCATGCTTGTTGAAATTAGAAAGATGCTACGCTCAAGCATTCAATATGATATTTCTATCGGAATGAATTTATTTATACCGTACTAAACTGCTAACATTATTTCCTTAGAAATGAAAACAAGTACACTAAATTTTTGGCTAAACAATTCTTTGAATGGAGGTACATTGTATTCAAATCTGGTTCTCATTCACTTTGTGAATATCATCTTTGAGACAGTGACGATATGTTGAAAGTCCAGCTCACGGACATGGGATTAGAACTTTCCTGGCCTATTAGTAGAATTGCAGAAGTATTGACAGAATCAATTGCAGTTCTAGTTGAAGAACAAAATATTCCAGAGTCAAGAGTTTCAGCCTTTCTCTGGCTGAATTGATCTATTTAATGGTGTGAATCCAATTTGAACTGTTAAATTCCTCTATTTTTTCCCTTTCTTGTTCTGTTTTTGTGCTCCCTAAATTTAGATTTAAGCCTGCTACAGTGGTTGTTACTTCTGAACTTCCCCTGATTCTGTTGTTTTGAATGTGAATGACCAAGGATGGTGGAGAAAAGGAGTTTGAATTGGTTAATGAATGAAATTTTGAGGGTGAGAAGATTATTCATGGGAAGCCATCTGGAATTGATAACACAGTAAGCACTTATAGTAAGGCTTAGCAATGTAAGACGATTCTGCTTCTGACATTTCATTGGTGGAACTTGTCTTTCTGCATTTTTTGGTGTTTCAATAACTACTATTTGAACCTTTGAATCTTTCATATGTCGTTGTTGATGAAAAAACTTGCTTGCATAAAATGAATTTGAAAATAATGTGTGGGCTTTAGTGGATGACCTCAACAGTCTTACCTTTAGTTATCATAAATTATCAAGATTAGAATAAGATTTCAAGGTTAAATTGCTACTATTGATCCTGACTTGTACAAGTGAATTAAATAATAGTGTTTGGTGGGGAAGATCTCTACTATCCTTGGATGAATAAGAATTAAATTAAATTGAAATAGTGTTTGGTGGGGAACTCGATGTGTTTTTATTGAGTTCAGAAGTACTGCGTCGACATTGTTGTCACCATTTCTTGTAGTAGATGTCTTAGATTTGTCTTGTTTTCAAGACAAGTGAGTTGTTGCTATTGATTTTTGGGAATGACTCAAAAATTAGTATTATTATCACTTGTCAGGCAACATGATCAGCTTCAGATCTGGTAACTTGACGCATAAATATGCCATTTAAAATGCTCATAGCTAACACCCGAGTAGGGAGAAACACTAAGGCTTTGGTGGCTGTTGATGCTATCAGTGAAGAATTAGCTCAGATTATCCTGTCACCTACACCAGATGATGATCCCTCTGTCACCGAGAAAGAAGGGAACATAGAAGAGCTTATGGAAATGAATCAAGGTTTGTTAATTTTTTTAGTGCTTCTGAGGTTCTTTGCTCTATTTTGGTTTCTCATTTGTGAACATAAGTATGTTATGGCGTGTATGCATAGTCATATCTAAGTGCATCATAGATACAACCACTACACACACACAAGCATATAACAAAATCACCTAATGGAAACAGTAAAGACTGATGATCTCAAGAACTTTGGGCCATAAACCATACAAATTTTCTCAATTTTCTCTTCATCAATTTTCCTGCCAATTTGAAAAGAGTGTGGGTTTGACCAATTAAGTGAGCCTTGTACGCCATCACATATCTCCAATCTCAAAGTTCAAATGAATCTTCATTTTATCTTTTTTACAATCCTTCAGCCAATGGTCAAACTCCTTTATACATCTTAATCTTACAATCCTATCCTGCCTTTTGGCCTTTTACTTCATTTTCTGCAAGTGCGTAAAATTTTATGGCTTGGAGAAAACTCTTGGATGATTAACGCACTGAAAGAGAGTGTGGTTGGCAGATAGATGTATTATTATCGACCGAGTGGGGAGCCTTTGTTACTATATGCTCCCCATCTGTTATTGATTTCTTCTTATTGCTGTATAAGTTAATTGTGTTGAATTGTCTTGATATCGATTCTGTTCAGAAATCTATGTTTCTTACGTTTCTTCTACCTGAGATGGTGCTTTCAGGAACTGTTGTTGAGATTTCCTTTGGGGTTCCATCCTGATTCTTTTTTAGACTATCAATTATCAATGGATCTTTCAAGTAAATAGCATGAAAATATGTGCTTCTTTGTACCATCATGTGCCTCTACTTGTACTTTATTATATTTTTCATGTTTGTGTGCTCTGCAGATTTTTTGGTTTGACCTAGTAGCTTTTGTTACTATCTTATAATCAGTATGGGACTATTTGGCACGGGGGATTTGGAGAGGAGACGAGGAGAAGTTAAATTTTCTTGAGTTGGATTTCAAAAGTAGGAGAAGTGGCTGTTTGACATCTTTAAAGTTTGTAGTGCTACCACTGTCCACATATTCCTATATTTTTAAGCTTCTAAATATTTACATTAGATAACTAGATATTGGCCAAAGACCAGAAAAATCTCAGTACTTCTCGTCATCTTCCTCTTCCGTTACTTATAATAATATAATCATCTCTACAACACTTTTTATTTATCGTAATGGTTTTGAATGTCAACATTATGCAATCTTCATACATACGCGTGCACGCACACACACCTCCTCGTCCTTATTTGCTTATCTTGATTAGAATTTTTTATTTTGTCCTAAATATATGTATTGTTTTAAATTTCTAAATTAACATGGAAATTTTATCTTTTCCCCCCTTGATCATTTATATGTTTTTTACATGTATACACGTAGTTCCACGACCTTACTTAACGTTACACATAACTCACATCTCTTAACGTTTCTACCTTCAAAAGGAAATCCGGCTCAAGTAATTAATACAGTGGAGCCTAGCTGTTATGTTGCCATGTCAGCAAAGCAGAGAACCACAAAAATATTTGGATCGCAAATATCAGCCATACATAATTCAACCTTTCACAATGGTCGCACCTGCAAGGCACATGACGTGAGGTTAGAAAATTATATTCCTGGAATTAGTGGATGAGATTCTATCGATGTTGACTTTAATTCTTTTGCTTCCTATCGGTTTATGGTTATAGCGACGTGAGATAGCAAAGTATAACCAACCTTTTTAATGACATAACTACCCTACCATCAGGAAGAGCATAGAGTCTGCAAATACAAATATAATCACTGAACAAGAAAGATGAAGCATGCCAAGGCCATCATGGTGGGAAGAAGAAGCTTTGACAGAGAAAATCTCTCCGGTGGAATATTATCTGGCGGGAAGCGTAACCAATGTGTCATTTTACCTGCCAATGTCCCTATGATTGCTGATTCTTTCGAACGAAGAAGCCAAAACTGGTAATTAATCCTCTCCCTAAAAGTATCTTGCATCCAAAATTGGAAAAAAAATGTTACTTTATCTGTTCTTCTATTGGTATTATTCTCTTTCTGTGATGGTACCCTAAAACAAAGGCATTTGTTTGCTGGATAATGTCCCCTTGATGAGGCAGGATTGCTCGGGCGAATTCAGCTCCTGATTTGATCATACAAATTGGAGATTCCAGCTTCCATTTGCATAAGGTGGGCTAAACTAATTCACCTCTTGAATTCTCTGGAAAATTGGAGCATATTTCCTCCAATTAGGAGATCAGATGCTATAATTCAGTTCGATCACAGTTAAAAAAACAAATACTCCTCCAATCCTTAATGTAAGAACCATTTACCTAATTTGATTAGATTAAGTAAAACAGTTAAGCTAGTTAATTATACTAAATTTACATTTTTTCCTAAGATACCCTTGTTGAGGGAGGGGGAGGGGCCAATCTTTGGTCTCCTCTTTATACAATTGCCCTTAAAAACTTTTCAATATTCTAAAAATATACTCTCAACGAAAAAGAATATTTCTTTCATTAATGGCAATTTGGTCATTTCCCTACTTTCCACTCCCTTCCCTCCCACTCCCTCCCCTCAAACCAAACATGCCCTAAAAGAAAGTGGCCTTTGAAAAAGAATAGTCTTAGGTTAGTTTATAGAATTCTTTTAAACTGAATTATTTATGGACTCCAAAATGATTTTTTTAAAAAAACTGTAATGAGATGCTTGTTTATAGATTTAAAATGAATTTTTAATTCATAGAATTGTTTTTATTTGCCAGACTATTTTTTGAAGAAAAAAACCCAATTACTTTGAATAAGTAACAGTATAAAAATGTTTTCAAAATTATTTATTAAAAAACATTAAAATTTCTCTACGTGTGGCATTAACGAATTTCTCTACCGCAGTGAACATCATTCACTCCAGATGATACATGGATACATTATTATACTATTGTTGACAATGGGGGTAGTTTAGAAAAAATATGATAAAAATGAGAAATTGATATTACATTTCGGACCAAGATGAATTCCCCAATTAGGTTATACATTAAGGACATGATGAGTACTTGAATCAACTCCTTGGATCCGTCCACATCATAGATAGATTAATTTAACATTGGTCAGTGATACCCCTTTTAAATTTTACTTCATTATAACACTACAATGGGAAATTTTCACCTCTTCCCCACTAACTGCACCTGCGTTTGCTTATTTCCAGCTTCCTATGGTCTCAAGAAGTGAATATTTGAATAGGCTCGTGTTTCATAGGAGTAGCAAGAATAGAGAGAGTAGTGCAGGTGACGAAATCCACAAAATCCAAATAGAAAACCTTCCAGGTGGTGTAAAAACCTTTGAATTGGTGGTGAAGTTCTGTTACGGATGGAAAATTGAGATAACAGCCAGCAACGTGGCCTCACTCTATTGTGCTTCACATTTCTTAGAAATGAGCGATGACCTCGAAAAAGGAAATCTGACTTCCAAAACAGAGGCTTTCCTGAGCTTTCTGATGTTATCTTCATGGAAAGACACCTTCCGTATCCTTAAATGCAGCGAACCCATTTCCTCCTGGGCGAAGGAGTTAGACTTAGTGAAACGCTGCTCAGAAGCCATCGCCTGGAAGGCTTGCATCAACCCAAAAGCATTCAGTTTTGAATATGAGTATGCAGACTTCTTCAATAATGTTCAACCAAGAAGAAAAAACAATATCTCAGAAGATGAGAACAGATCAGATACCTGGTGGTTCGAAGACCTAGCACTCCTTCGGATCGATCACTTCATCGAGGTGATTCAGTGCGTTAAAAGACGAGGAATGAGATCGGATCTAGTTGGATCATGCATTGCACATTGGACAACCAAGTGGTTTTCACAAGTCACGTTAGGACTAGAGAAGGCGACCACGAATCCCAATAAACAACACAAATCCCACCAGTTACACAGAGTTACAGCAGAATGCTTGATTAGGATACTTCCTTCCGAAGAAAACTCTGTCGCTTGCAATTTCTTGCTTCACCTTCTCAAGGCAGGGGTGATGCTGAAAATAAACCCTGACCTGTTGAGCGTGCTCGAGAAAAGAATAGCTCTCATGTTGGAGCAATGTCGTGAAGAAGATCTATTGGTTAAGAATCAATTAGGAGACAATAATAATGATTCTATGTTGTACGATGTAGGTGTTGTGCTTCGGGTGTTGCAATTTTATGATTCCTACATGTTTACTGATAGTGCAGCTAAATTTCATGTTGTTGGGAGGTTGGTGGATGGCTATCTAACACAAGTTGCAAGGGATGAGAATCTCACAGTGAAAAGCTTCCAATCACTTGTTGAAGTTTTGCCACAAAATGCTCGTTACTGTGACGACAGCCTCTATAGAGCCATTGACACTTACCTTAAGGTATAGGTAATACTCCTTCGGGTTTTACTTAATTTGATTAGATTAATGTGGTTAATATAACATGTGTTTTTTCTAAAACATTCTAATCTTTTTCCTTAATTCATTTGATCTCTCTCTTACTTGATTATTGTTGAGAGAGCATCAATGGGTAAATTAAGAAAATATTGACAAATGTAGGAAATAGATTTTACATTTAGGACTATGATGAACTTCCCAATTAGATCCTACATTAAGAACCAAAGGAATAAATACCTCGAGAATATAAAAGCTAGTTGAATATAAAAGCTAGTTGAGGAGTTGGATTTGGTCTTTAATTATAATACTGCAATCTAATTTTTCTATCATATTTGCCTTGTTTTATCTAATTTATCCTATTGATTAGGGAGTTTGCAAGGGATAATGTCAATGTAATTGATTTTAGAGCTTATTTTAGGAAAATCAATAGAGATTTTTGACAAACAATTAATTTAACTAATTTCCTCAATCTACTCAAATTAGTTAAATATATCTTATATTAAAGACCGATAATGATATTTATTCAATTACCATTTTTTCCCGGTGCATGTTGTGGGTTCAAAGTTGAGAACTGAGGGTTAACTCAAATTTGCAGGCACATCCAGATTTGACAGAAGAAGAAAGAACAAGGGTATGTAGAGTGCTGGAGTATCATAGATTATCAGAAGAAGCACGGGAGCATGTGATGAAGAATGAGAGGCTGCCATTGAAATTGACAACGAGATTTGTGCTTTTAGAGCAAGTGAGCATGACAAGGTCAATGACGACAAAGAAGAATTACCGAAGAACAAGCACTCAGACGATCGTCAGAGTTAGCAAAGATTTTGAGAATGGATGGTCGTCGAATGCCCAGGAGATACAGACCATGAGGAAAGACATGGAAATGGTAAAGTCACAGCTCAACGATCTGCTTTCCTGCAAAACAAAGCTTCAAAAGCAGCTCAAGAGATTTGTCAGTTGAAATTTCATGACCTAAACCGTTATTAAATTCGTTAGGGTTGATATAGTTGGATCGTTATAATTTGCCTCTATTTTACTTTTAGTCTTTATAGTTTTAAATTATAAGTTTTGACCCTTCAAAGATTCTTTTTATCTGACATAAGTCCATGTAGTTTAATTAAAACCTGGACCATTTTATTCTTGAGAGACCAAATGTTGTAATTTAAAACTATAAAGACCAAAACTAATACTCCCTCCGGTCCTAATTATATGAACACTTTTGTAGTGTAATTTACACTACAAAAGTGTTCTTATAATTAGGACCGGAGGTAGTAGGATCAAACATTATATTCACCCGATTGGTTAATAAAATGAAGTCAACTTATCACTAATACACTCATGTTATGTATTCCTATGATCATTAAATTCCACCACCTTACTCATTTGGTCATGATTATGAGTCATTTCAAGCATGTTTTATATTCCCTCCCGTCCTAATTATAGGAGATATTTACCAGAATTTGGAGGGATTAAGGAGGGAAGTTAAATTAGTTAATTATATGCATCTTCCTAAAATACCCTTACCTAAAATTTATTTACAAAAAGAAAATAACGTGGTAGAAGGAACAACAGCAACAACAATTATTTGATCCAAAGCGTCAGACTCGGGAGCAATCTTGCACCCACTTGATGAGGAGAAAATATGAAACCAAAATTTGATCCCTAATGTTTATTATTGTTTCAATCTCTTTCTATTTTACTGTTTATTTGAGTTTTCCTTATTAGTAGGGGTGAAATGGGAAAAATATGACAAAAATTGTTCAAAATTATTTTATATAAAAAAGTATAATTTAGGTGTATTTGACATTAATGAGTTGCAAACATTATTTACTTTATAAAATATATAGGTGTATTATTAAATTATTATTGTCTTTAATTATTATTGAAAAAGTATAAATAGGGGTATTATAGGAAAAAATTGACAAAAGTTAAAATTTGTTCTTATAATTAGGACCAAAACCAACTCCAAAATTTGCTCCTATAATTAGGATCGGAGGGAGTACTAATTTAAAAACCTTAGCTCTTTGATTTAAAATTTAACTTTTTTTTTCACTTTATTCATATTTAATATATAATATGTCGGATGAAACCAAAATCAACAAAATAATAAGTTCACACACACATATATATATAATTGTATATTCATATGAAAAAATTTAATAACGTAACATATAGATAAGATAAAAAAAAAAATTATTCACTGATTTGATAAATAAAATTAGAGGAGTATTTGTGTATCAGGGGATATAGGTAAAATAGAAAAACCAAAATGATAATATTTCAAAATTTTTACAGATAATCCTTGGATTTAACTGGTGAAAGGGTCGGACACTCTTTCTAAAGGGAGGAGGTTCAATCCTGGAGTTGGTCAAGACGCTGGGAGAGGCATCCTAGCTCCTGGGTGGTAAATGTTTGAGAGTAATAGACGGTTTGTCCTGACTAACATTGGTATCAATTAGAAGGAAGGGAGATTTCGCCCTATCTTTGGATCATAGGTGAACCCAACCCCATTTCCTAAATTTTTGTATAAAAACAAAACAAAACAAAAATTTTCAGCTGGGCCAGTGGCCCTTGTCATTTTATTATTAAATCAAATATTTTCCTCCCTAAGATTGTTAAGAACCTAAAGGCGGTTTTGCGTTTTGCATATAAGTTGACGGTTGTTTAATGTTGGGAAAATCCTTTTCAAGGCTCTTTTTGGAGAAAAAAAAAATCTCAAAAAGATTTTAAATGACTCAAATCCCATTCGGGATTTTGAGAATATGCGTGAAGTGAGTTGTTAAGCGGTGATATAGTTGTTAATTAACAACTAAATCACCCCTATTAACAACAATTTTCTAACAACTAAATCAGCTCCATTAACAACTATATTAGTACTCGTTAACAACTATATCGTAAGTTAACAACTCACGTAGATTCCGAAAATTCTGTAAAAGACCATTTTCTCGTGATTTCAGACTACGATACTTTTTTTGAGATTTTTTTCTTCAAAAAGGGCCTGAAAATGATTTTCCCTTTAATGTTTTATACCCCAAAATTGACAACTGGCTTATCCGTAGGCATTAAATCAATATCGGGCAATCAATGCATTAGATTGAGAGCAGCAGATCAAGTATGGCCACACAAAAAATTGAATCATTATATATGAAGTGGTGCCACTGCAGTTCCCCAAACCACTGGAGAGGGTGTCTCCGATACCTCATTTCTCCATTTAATCTTTCTACTAGTGTAGTAGTGTTACCATTAGATCAACTTTCAATTATTTATAACATTTTATAATAATACCTTATAATCTTAAATATTTTTTTAATAAATAAATAAATAGATTTAAACTAATTAAAATTTAACAAAAACATTTCAAAAGTGCAAGGGATAAAAAGTAAACAAAATTATAAAATATATTAATAAAAATATACTGTGTTAAGTAGGGTTATGCAATGTGCTGACCATCCCCTGCACATTTATTTTTTAATGGGCATAGGCTAGTTTATGCCCGTCAAATGCCAATTGAATCCCATGTCAAATTGGTTGGACTAAATCCATGTATGTTTGAATGGGCATGGGCAGCTCAATAGTGCATTTTTTCAAAAAAAAAAAAAAAAAAAAAAAAAAACTCTATGCATTTGCACTTCTACAATTCTACCACGTTATTGCAATTGATTTCTTATATAAATCAGAAAAATCACTAATAATAAAGCTCCATATCTCTCATCATTCCTCATTAAAACAACACGTTAAATGACATACACAAAGTTATCAGCATCAACCTCCTTCAATTTGGAAGGACTTTCGTGTAGCCAATTTTGAGTAAAAACGAGTGCCTTAGCCATCTTTAAAACTAAGGAGCTTTTAAAAGTATTTAGTACTACTCGAACCTTAGTTCTAAAAGCGGAATCTGAAGACACAATGGAGATTAATATAGCTAACAAATCCTGTGCAATCAAATTTAGATATTTAAACTTTTAAGCATACACTTTCCACCGATATCAAAAGGTCAAATTTTGGTTCACAATATTTAGTTAATTTGGCTTGAAGATATTCATACACTTTTGAAAGCTACTCAACCCTCTAAGTCACAGTCTTTGCACTGCCTAAAAACTTTTTTAATGTGTGATTAGTGGCAGCCAAGAGCATCTCAGTTTCAACCTATTTAACTAAACCATTTCTAGCATAAATACTATTATCCACTTGCTCTCTAATGCTGACTTAGACTAAGATTCATATGCTTCATTATACTTAATGAAGCTATAAGCCAGACAAGTTATCCATAATATGCTTCAATTTGATTCCACACCGCATGTCATTAGGAAAAATTTCTTCCAATGCAACTTTGACTTCACATTATATATAATATAATATATTTATATTCAAATATATATTTTATTTCACTTATGTGCGTAAGTGGGATATAATTAAATTAATATGGGCTCCCCCCCCCACACACACACACACACGCACGGGCAGGCATGGGCTGTTCGAGGGTACGCACGCGTGCGCGCACACACACGGGCAGGCATGGGCTGTTCGAGGGTATGCTCGTAGCCCATCCAGTTTGGTACATAAGCCTGCCCATTTTCCGTTATGGGTCTTTTTTGGCGGGTTTAGTACATAAGCTTGCCCATTTAAGCCTGTCCATTATGGGTCTTTCTTAGCGGGCCAAAATGGGCAATTTTTCACTAGGTCTGGGCAGGATCACTGGGCTATGGCCAACTTGCTCAGCCCTAGTGGTAAGTATTTAGATATAATTTTAACAGTTTAAATTTATATATATGTATTTTTGTATTAATATTATAAGAATATTATTATAAATTATTACTCCTTCCAGTCTTTTTTATAAGGAACAACTGTCTAAATCACACAAAATGAACCAGTCTTTTTCTAAACATACCCTTATTTATGAAGGTGATGAGTGTGAGGGAAAATGAGTGGAAAAAAAGATGAGAGAAAATGAATGAGAAAAAGAGATAAGAGACATGAAATTAATTGGAGATAAAATGAAAAAATACATTAAACTTTTAGACAACGCAAAATTATTGTTTATATGTTGGACTAAGCCCATGAGAGAGAATGTTGCTTTTAAATAATACTGAAAGGAGTAAATCTCAACCATTGGAAGTTGATTCAATGGTGGAAAAAGTAAATAGAGAGGAAATGGAGAGAGGTAAATAGAGAGATACCTTGAAAAAGCCATGGGGACGGATAGCAGAAGAAGGGGGTGTCCACGCATCATGTTGTAAATCAAGTTTTGCATTGTTTATATGTTGGACTGAGCCCATGAAAGAGAATGTTGCTTTTAAATAAGACTGAAAGGAGTAAATCTCAACCATTGGAAGTTGATTCAATGTTTGTTTCTATTTTGTTTTTTGCAAAATAGTTTTATAAAATTGTGTTTACAAACAAGTTTTGGAAAAAAATTGTTTGGATAATTATTTTTAAAAAATATGTTTTTGAAGTGACGTGGCGGCGGTTATTGCCAGCAGTGATGTGGCAGTGGTCGTCACTAGTAGTATGATGTTGATAGTGGATATGTGGCAGCCTCAAAAAATAAAAAATAGAAAAACAAAAATAGAAATACAACTAAAAACTGTTTATGTTTTTTAGTTTCTAAAAACAACTTTTTTATTTTATTTTTAAAAACAACTTATTTGAAAACAGTTTCTCAAACAAGTTTTTTAATATTTTTTTAAAAAACTGTTCTTAAAAACTAAATCAAACAAGCCCCAAGGTTCTTTGGAAAAAAAAAAAAAAAAAAAGGCTGATGAAGGTTTTGGTGCCAGTGCAACTTTCACGGTCCACTTCACGTTACTTGCTCTTACGGTGTACTGTGATCTTTTATCCCCTTACGGTAATATGGCTGTATTTTCATTCTATAATCCTACTGTCTATTATTAACGGTGTTAGCTGCATGACGGGTCTCTTTTGATTCTTGCCCATATATATTTATATAACCGTATCTGATTGCTAGAATTCACTGTCAAATTTTTATGAGCCCATATATATATATATATATATATATATATATATATATATATATATATATATATATATATATATATATATATATATATATATGGCTTCTGGTGTGTCCGTTGTTGTCCATTATAGGTTCATGTAAGACCTTCAAGTTAGCAAGGGGGTTAGGTCTAATTGAAGAGATAGTATCTCATAATTAATGTGACTGTTCTGTTGTAGAACACAGATGTCCAGCTCTAGTGAGCTGGGAATGGTTTATCTTAGATCAAAGGGCCTTCCACTGATTGAGTCTCAAAGAAAGGTGCCAACTCGATAGTATCTATGGTTGAGATACCGTCGAGAGAGCTCAGATCACGATGCAACACAGGTCGGGCGTTTCGCCCAGAGGGTGGTGTGTGTGCCGTGTGACCGAATGATAAGTAATGGAAAATAGAGAGAGTCCGAGTGCACCTGGTGGGTAATCCCTTATTTATAAGGATTACCTAGGGTTTCACTCCCATGCAAATGCTCCCATCCTTCAGCCGTTATGCACGTCCCACGTTCTCCAGGTCTCTGCTCCACTAACTGTACGGTCCTGCACATACCAGGCACGATGGAGTAGTGGGGAACAATTTACCTGGATAAATAGAGGGCTTTTACTGTGGACTCCCCACTGGGCCGAGAATCTGCCTGGCCCAATATATTGGTCCAGAACAGTGACAAATTAAAGTTTGAATTCTAGTTAGATACCTGTGCATGGGGAAAAATAAAACAACAAGAAGTACTTCAAGTTAAGCAACACGGCACACTCAAAAAATGATTATGTTCAAAATCAAATCAATATGGAGTTGTCCATTATTGACATCTTTTCTTGTGCATGCAAACCCAATGGAACGGGGAAACAATCTTTGTATTGACATTGACGTTAAAGGATATGGAGAATCTGATTTTTCAATTTTTTTTTTAAAAATAAAAATAAAAAGACAATATGATATTTACTTGAATGAAATAGTTTACAAAGTACTAAAGCGAATGCAACAAACAAATTGACGAAAATAATTAAGTGAAACAGACCGTGGAATAACATGAATAGGCTGAATGGAAATTCTTTATGAGAGCCAATATTTCATGCCATGTGATGCTATTTGCTGAAGACCAATTTGGTGGAAACACCAAGAGTGCCTTGTTAACACGAGTTATAACCAAATGATGATGTCCTGGTGTTTCATGAAACTGAGAATTAGTGATCCAAAGTAGAGATGTTCTCAAACATCTAGTATGCCAGTATGGAAGGAAGAACTTGAATTCCCTATATTCTTCTATCATAATTGAATCAAGGGTTAAGGTGCGATTTGGCCAATAAACTATTGGCTCATGAGCGTCCAACATAATTAACTATTAAGTGGACCAAAAATACCAACAAACTTTTAAAAATGAGCGCCCAGCACAACAAACTTTTAAAAAGGAGCGTTCAGCACAACGCCGTTAGAAAAAAGTTAACGTCCGTTATCTAAGGTGCAGATTGGCCAACAAACTTTTACTCCAGGAGCGACCAACACAAAATTCTAAATTTTACTAAATTAAATAATTTTTTTTCTCAATTGTCAGTATTCAAAACTACTTGTATAGATATCTATAAACAAAAAATTACCCATTCTTCAATTTTGTCAAAATTATAATTTGCTAAAATAAAAAAGTTTTAATTAAAAATATAATTATATGATTTAAATAAAACTCAAGGTGTTTTTTAGTTTATTATATATGTTAAACAAAAAAAAAGTATATGATTTATTTTTATTTTAGAAAAAAATTATGTGAGTTAAAAAATTCATTTAACGTTAATAAAATTTTAAAAAATATAAAAAATCCCGAAAGAAATGAAATGAGTTTAATTTTTATTTTTATAAAAAGAGCTTAATGAATATCAACGTTGATACTTAATAATATAAATCCGGCCTCTTAAGTTGTCAAATTGACCTACGAAAGTCCCATATCCATATAAGCAATAGATCATTTAAAATTTAGAATTTTGTGCTGGGCGCTTCTTTTTAAAAGTTTGTTGGTATTTTTGGTCCACTTAATAGTTAATTGTGTTGGACGCTCCTGAGCCAATAGTTTATTGGCCAAATCGCATTTTAACCCTTGAATCAAAGGATAACCTTGATGGTAGAAATAACATTCATAGAAGTGAGCCTTCATCTTAAAGTGGTGGATGTTCCATTGAGCCGGAACAATAGTATTCACATAGTTAATTGAAAAGGACGTTTCTTGATGATCATATCACTACTATAAAAAATGGCTTTTAGATCGCCACATTTAGACTGGATATAGAGGATCAGGTCTAAAAAGTATGACCGGTGACAGTTTCATAAATATAAAAAACTTTTTAGACCGGTTCCTTTAATATGAGGTCTAAAAGATATTATTTAGACTGGTTACCCAAATGACCGGTCTAAGAAGTTAAAAACAAAAACAAAACAAAACAAAATAAAATGCTTAATACTTTTAAGACTGGTTGTTACAAATAACCGGTTTAAAAAGTTAAAAGAAAACGTAAAATGTGTATTACTTTTATAATCAGTTGTTACAAATAACCAGTTTAAAAAAAAAAATTGTCTATTACTTTTTAGACCGGTTGTTACAAATAACAGGTCTAAAAAGTAAAAAAAATAAAATGTCTATTACTTTTAAAACGAGTTGTTACAAATAATTAGTCTAAAAATTTAAAAAATAAAAATAAAACAATAAAATGTCTTTTACTCTTAAGACCGGTTGTTACAAATAACCAGTCTAAAAGATGAAACTTTTTAGACCTTATATTTCTTACAACATCTCTTCATCTAATAATATACAATATATTGAGAGCATTGATACCTCTGAACAATATGGTCTCAGAGCTGAGGACATCCGCTCGAAGCCATGGAAAGGGAGAGGAATAGTGAGAGACCATGAGGAAGAAAGAAACAGTGCAGTGGCGTTTTCTAGCGAGTTTAGGGTTCACTATACGAGGCGATTAACACTACATCACCTAGCACTGAGTGATCCGAAAACGTTGATCGGCACTTCCCTAGAGGTATGACCTAATTTTGAGCAGTGAGTGAAGCACACGCACCGTCATTCTTCAAGTGTGTGAACTCACACGTTGTCGCTATCTAGGCACGTGGCCCCACGACCCACCATCTCTGACGATTTCCGGTGCCTCTTTTCTTCCAGAAACATGGATTCCTCTCAATTTCCTTCCTTATTTGGTTCAATTCATGAAAAACCAATAGAAACATTTCCTATGGCTTTTATTTTCGGTACCAATTTTCAAACTCAAAGCTCTTTATCTTCTTCCTCCACTACCAGTAATTTAGTACCAAATAAAACCACATAGATGGCACTAGAATTTTCAGATAATCAAGTTATGACTATTAACCGTAAGCTTAATGGTAGAAACTATCTCTAGTGTCACAAAGTGTACTGAGGTATATTCGTGGTAAGAGAAAATAAAAATATATTAATAGGGAAGCCCCTTAACCAGCCCCTAATGCCCCAAATTTCAACACATGGTTTACTGAAAACAACCAAGTGATGACTTGGTTGTGCAACTCGATAACTTTGGATATCAGTGAGGGATATCTGCTTGCTAACACAGAAAAGGAAATTTGGGATGCCACTTTGAGAACCAACTCCTCACTTGAAAACACTACTACCTTGATTCATCACCTGAAGAGACAACTCTGATTTAAAATACTACTGAATATTATAATGCTTTGCCGAAATTGTGCAGTAACAAGATTTATTTGAGGTTCATCCTTGAAAAAACATTGATGAGGCACAATTGTACAAGTGGATCGTGCAAGAAGGAAGGATACATGATTTTATCCTAGGGCTGAATGACACTTTCGAAGAGATAAGGGGAATAATCATGGGGTGGAAACCACTCCCACAACTCTTTGATGTTGTTAACTTTGTGCAATTCGAGGAAAGTAGGAAACTCTTGAACTGAAGTAGACCAAGCCAAATCGGAAGCTCAGCACTCACAGTCCAGGGATCATATAGGGAATCAAGGCTGACAAATGATACAACTATTGCAAGAAGAAGGGCCATAATAGAGAAAAATGCTAGAAACTCCATGGAAAACCTTCCCATGGAAAATCGAGCTTCCAAAGTCACCTGAACATAGCTGAATTGAAGGTTGAGAATGACAATCGCATAAGCCATGAAGAATTACATATGCTTCGCAGGATACCCAACAAGCATAATAAGTCAAACTCTGTTCCTAGTGTGAATCTGGTACAATCAGGTAATTCTATTGTAGCTCTCAATGCTGTGATGACTAGTGACAATACCTAGATTGTTGACTCAGGAGCTATGGATCATATGACTGGTAACAAAACTTTATTCCACAACCTTAAATTCTGTCATGAACACCTTAAAATAAAAGTAGTTAATGGTGTATTCATAAAGGTTAAGGGAATTGGCACTATCATATTATCTAATCAATTAGCAATACACAATGTTTTATTTGTATATGAACTCACTTGTAATATGATATCTATGAGTAAGTTAACTAGAAGTCGAATATACCGAGTGATTTTTGATGATGATCTAAGTGATTTTTTAGGATTTAAAATCGAGGAGGTCGATTGGGACTTCTAGAGAATGAGATGGATTGTTCTACCTTGAAGGATTAAACTTAAAGAATAAAGATGCATGGAAGGTAAGATAGGCGTTGGTTAGCTCGAATTCTCCAAATAATCATGTACTTTTGTGGCATTATCGGTCAGGTTACCCTAGTTTTAATTATATGAAACATGTGTTTCCAAGTTTATTCAATATGTGCCATTTGGGTTAGTAGATTATAAATATGAATTTTTAAAGTTTGGGTACTGAAATTGGAACAAATTCTAGAACAGTTTGGTTGATTAAGGATTTCTGGATACTTGTGCATATAAATGGTAGTAAGTGATATTTTTACCGTACAGAGAACTTAAAGATATTTACATAGAACTTTAAACCACAACATTTAGAGGCTTGTAGATTAAGTTATGATTTTTGTATAGTTAAGTGAAAATTCTGGCAGCATAGGCTTCATATGTGAAAATTAGGAATTGGAGTGAATTGTAAATAAGAGTGACTTCTAAGAGTGGAGTTATGTCCTAGAGGCTAATGTAGCCCCATTAGACATTCATTTGCCAAGGCTCACTTTCATGACACTAACAAGTTATGTGATTATGTGTCTAGGGCCATGAGGTGACAAAGAAGAGGCAATGGAAGCAACTTTGATGGTTGGGAAAAAAAGAATAAGAGGAGGACCTAAAGACTTAAGGTAGTAAACTTAACCTACTTGCGTGTATTGATATGTTTACTTGTGTGTTGATGTGCATGATTGCTTTGATTTCTTGTTTATGTGTAACATAGTTAATGATCGAAGCTCTATTTCTATTGATGCTGTGGTAATAAGTAAGAAATGTAAATCATCGAGCATGTAGAAATGTCATTATGTTAACATGAGCCTACGTAAGGCAAGCATATCATACACTAACATTTATCTTGCACACATTGTTTGGTATTGTTTGCTACTGAGGTTCCCCTGAATCTCACCATCTCCTAACCAACCACATAGGTATGTGGGAGCAAGAAAGGGGAGTACATGAAGCTGTGCAAGAAAGAATGGGGTGAAGAATTGAATGTGTATAAGTGATTATAAGTCATGTATAAATTCTGGCATGTTTATTATCTGAAAAAAAAACATGCCATAGTTTGTGTATGTACATGTATGAATGAGCAAATAAATGAGTAAAGAAACGCTCTGATAGTAATGAGGACGCCTCTTTAGAGTATTGATGCTTTCATACAAGTAATTTAGGGATGGGTGTGACAAATTGCCCTTTAATCAATTTATTACCTCCCAAGGTGTTTGACTGTGTTGTCTTTGTTCACAAAAAGGATGACAACAAATTTAGTGCTCGAGCTGGAAAAATGTATATCTCTTGGCCACTCCTTTATTAAAAAAGGGTACAAATACTACTATCCTTCTTCCAAGAAACTTATTGTCTCTCAGGATACCTTATTCTCAGAAAAAACATATTATCCTAAATTACCCATTCAGAGGAAGTATTCTAACATTGAATGGCTAATCTTGGAAACATCTAATCCCAAAAGCTCACCCGACACATCATCATCATCACCGCAACCTAACCTTATAGCCACTCTTGACTCACTTGCTCCCACAAAGCAGTCTAGTCTTACCCAACTCAATCATGAATCTGAGCATATTCCATCTCCACTTGAACCCAATGAACTAGACAAAAATGTTGAGATCAATTCGGGGATGAATGCTAAACCACGACAAGAGGTAGAGTCCATATCACAAGTTCAGGACTTGAGTTTTACACTAGTAACTCAAGTTTTTTACTAGGAACTTGAGTTATTATACCAAAACTTGAGTTGTTACCTGATTGTTCCAGAATGAGTAGGAGTAGCTGTTGGAGAACTCTTGTATTTAACTTTGAAAAACCACAAATCGAGTTTTACAACCAAGAACTCGAGTTGTCTATCTTCCTGACTCAAGATAGTTTTAATAACGGTTTGATAACTTGAGTTTTACAAATATGAACTTGAGTTGTCTTGAATCACTAAGTTCTTCTTCATAGCAAGTGGTTGTTATCATCAAAACTTAAACTGAGAACTAACATTCACCCCCTTTTTGATGATGACAACACTTGTCAAAATTTTGAAAATTATTTTGAGAAAAATGAGATCACCAAGAAAGAATATGTCAAACAATCACATATTAAAATATAGTAAACTAGACACAAGTTGCATACACATTTGTATTACTTATTAAAAGGTCAATACAATGTCCAAAACACATGAAAGCAACAAATACACAATGGAAGTAGTAAAGCAGAAAATACATATATCATTCTCATCACTCTTCTCCCCCTTTGTCATCAGGCAAAAAAGAGGGATCAAAGGGAGGTGCAAAGAGAATAGGAGTAGGGGCATGAGCAGGAGCAGAGGTAGGGTAAATATAGTGTTGGCAGTGGAAGGTAAAGGAGTGGAAATCTCTGGTGGAGAAATGGTGGTGATAGGAGGTGAGGAAGTAGTAGCAGGGGGTGAGGAAGTGACAAGTGGTAATGGATGCGATGTGGTGGCAGTGGATGATAAGGATGAGGAAGAATCAGAGGAAAAATGAAGAGTAGGTTTAAGGGCAGGCTGAGAAAGTGGTAGATTGGGAAGTATAAGATCAATGGGAGTAGGAATAGGTTGAGGAGGAGGAGAAGACCTAGAAGGACTAGCACCATCAGCTATGAACCCCAATCTTCAAAACATATCTTCAATCCTCTGTAGCCTTTGTGTGTGATCAGTTTGAGTAACCTCAATATTATGTAGCCTTTGATCATGTACATCCTGAGTCTCAACCAACTTGTTGTAATTGTTATTGACCTCAGAGACTAGCAACCCTATCTAAGTCTCTATATCCTCAGTCAACTAGTGGAAGATGGCTATCATTGAAGTTTGCAAAGTACTAATAGTTGCTGTCACAACCTTCTCAACCATGGAATGAAGAGATACACTAAACATAGGAGGGGGTGCCTAAGTAGAAGTAGAGGGAATGGCTGCTAGGGAAGACTAAGCCTAATTTGTTTTGGTGGAAGTGGCTTTGGTCTTTGTAGGGGCCTTTGACTACCCTAATCCCTCTAGGAATGAGATTCTCATATAGTTCAGGTGATTTTGTCCCATAACTCCAAGCCACTAATCTTAGGAAGAGACACTTTATTGCAAGATTTGATCCTAAGACTATCACTTTCATCAAGGTAACAGAGACCATCCAGTTCTTTAGCACTCCCAATCATCGTCCTCGTAGCAGATCCTGAAAAAGATAGTAAGTAGTAAAAAAGTTAGCCTGACATCATTCATCATTAGCTAATTAATTGGCTTACTAATAATAAATTACACTTCAACTTTGGAACATGTAATAAAAAATGAAGAGAAAGTACGATAGAGATTTTGATAGAACCAATTCCAGTCACTACAGACTCAAAGTCATCAACAATTGGCACAGTCACTTTGTTAGTGATAGGAGTATAGGATGAGAAGAGAGTCTTATTGTCAATCATATGATCCGAGGCACTTGAGTCAGCAACCCAACATTTTATGTACATAGACCTTTTATCATAGCCAGCTTGAAAGAAATTACCTCTCCTGACTACTGTGGTAGTAGGCTATTTCATAGTCTGTAGTGTGACTAGAATTTCCATGATTTTTCTTAGTTGGTCACTTTAGAATTATTCTTTAGAGGCTTCAGCCACATAACCTCTTCTTTGCCCTTTATTTGACTTCAAGTTAGTGGGTTTAACATTGATATCCCAATAGGTGTCTTTTGTGTGCCCCTATTTCTTACAATGATCACAGAATAGTCGGCCTTTAGAACCTTTCAATTCCTTGGATTGAGCAATAAGTGCTGAAGCCTCAGAAGGTACATGAGTAGTTGTAGAATTATTCTGATTCTGAAGCTTTGACTTACGCCTATCCTCTTCATTGCGCAAAATGGTGTAGACTTCACGCATAGAAGGCAAAGGCTCTTGATTGAGAGTTTGAGCCCAAACATCATCATAAATCTGAAAGTGGAGCTTAATCACCAAGAGGGGGGTGAATTGGGGATTTTTAAAAATTCTTCCAGAAAAGCTCTGTTTTTCGAAGACTAAAACAGAGTAGACTATAGAGTAGAGAAGAATAGCAAGACACAAGGAATTATACTGGTTCGGTCCAATCTCTTGACCTACGTCCAAAGTCCCGACACTCCGGGATTTTCACTATCACAATTGATTACACACTCGCACTCAAGAGTAATTCTCTCACTAGAACTTACTCCCCCTTACAAGTTGTAATCAATGAACCCAATCACCAAGTCCCCTGACTTGTGATTATTTACAATAAATGATATTCAAGATGAAAAACTCTCTCTAAGAGTGGATAATGATAAACACTGAAGATTGAATGTATCAACAGATACTTAGTACAGAAAGACTCAAGAATAAATGAAGGCTTTAATGATTTTCGCTTTCTGAGGTCTTGGTTATTGAAAGGAATTGAATGCTCTTCTATTTATACTGAGAAGGCATTAAATGACCGTTGTAATTCTTCATATAACCGTTGGTGACATTAACCAAGGTTCTGGTTCAGTTTTGGTCTTCTTCTCTCTCTAATCTTCACTTAATCCAGTAGGCGCGAAGTTCGAGTTGACTTCTTGTAAATAAATCCATTGGAGAAGCAAGTTACTTGATGTGGTAGGTAGACATTAATCCTTTGTAGGCGTGTGCGGAAGGATTACCCAAAAGTATGCAACTTTCGGGTGTAGCATTTAATGTTCTGACATGCTTTTTGCTTTTTGCTTTCAGTCCTCATTTAATCTAGTTTAAGCAAGCTGAAACTCACTAACAAAGTGGTTAAACATAGCTGGGAATATCAGAGAATAATAATGGGAAGTATTAAGATCAAACATGAATGTTTCACAAATTCGTCAGATTTGAGTTTCAAATTCTACGACTCATACTTGAGTATGTTCTTCTATACTCGAGTGTGTCACTGTGCACTAATGTCTATACTTGAGTATGAAGAATGATACTTGAGTATGGTTCTTACAAAGAGGAACATCGTGACTTAAGCTTTGGATTATATCTTTGAAGTGAAAGTCATACTCGAGTTTGTCATTACATACTCGAGTGTGAACCTCTTAACATGAAAATAAGTTTAAGTTCAAAGTCTCTATACTTGAGTATGTAGATCTATACTTGAGTATGCGAGTCTTTCAAAAAAGGAAGAACTTTCTGTATGTCCTATACTTGAGTATGTACAGCCATACTCGAGTATACAATAATTTTGAAAAACTCTTTGAAATCTGTTTCACATCCATACTTGAGTATGTAAAGTCATACTTGAGTTTACAAAGCTTTGGGGAAAGAAAGATAATTTCGTTTTGTCTCATACTCGAGTGTGTGACTACATACTTGAGTATGCTTATGTTCAAAAACTTTTGTATCTTTTCGTATGGTGTATACTTGAGTATACACATGTACACTTGAGTATGGATAGGCATGTGAGAGATTTGAAAACTTTTTGATCATCCTATACTTGAGTGTATATTTGCATACTTGAGTTTAGAAAGTATTTGAAAAGAAAGATTCTTTCGTTTGTCTTATACTCAAGTGTGTGAGTATATACTCGAGTATGCTTATGATTAAAAAACTTTTGAATCTTTTCCGTATGACCCATACTTGAGTTTAGAAATGTATACTTGAGTATAGAAAAACTTAAGCAAGTATTTGAGTAGACTCGTATGATCCATACTCGAGTATGTAAACTCATACTCGAGTTTAGCTTGATGTATAACTTAGAGTGCTCTTCGTGAGGACTATACTTGAGTATACCCATGGATACTTGAGTATAGTTCAGTTTAATCAAATTTGTGCAATTCTCGGTAAGTCCATACTCGAGTGTAGATTCTCATACTTGAGTATGGCCTTGACAGCAAGTTTTTAACAATCTTTAAATTGTGTTTACAGTTGTCAGTTATCATCAAAAACCTATAGAGAACTAACAAAATCATATTAAGACAAGTCAGCAACTCGTAGACTCTTTTCTCTTCTTTCTCTTCGCGATCCTCTTTAGCATCAACCCTGCAATGATGAGTTTTATTCCTTAGGGCATCAAACTCTTTCCAAAGTATTAATTTTTCAAAATATTAATTATCAAGCAACATGTAGTCATGTTTCAGTTGCCACGACTTTTTCTTAACATCAAATATGGGGGACCTATTCCCTATAGGACTGTATGTCTCATGGAAGGCCTACCAAATTTCACAGGTTGATGGAAGGCACATGAAACTCTGCTTAAGTGAAGATGACATTGCATTAATCAACCAAGAGGATGCCAATTCATTTTCTAACTTCCATTTTAAAAATTCCTTGGTTTTTTATTGTAAGGGCATTTCTACTTCATCATTAATATATTCAAGTTTGTCCCTTCCATTGAGAGCAAAAATCATGGATTGAGACCATTCCTGAAAATTGTCATTGGTAAGTTTATCAAAAACAATAAGAACATTGGAGATTTCATTAGACCCAGATCGTGGCACAAAAGAAGAGGCATCAGAATTGTGACATATTGACTGTGTAGTGAAAAAATATTGGTTGACTACTGTATCGTACAAATTGTAGCTCTTTTTGAGTGATACACCAGTGAAGGCAGAGAGTACATAAAGGCTTCGACACACTGAGAATTTAAACAGGAGGTGAACCGAAGAACTAGATGGCAACACTGAGACTTTGAACAGAAAGCGCAAGTGGGTCGACATTGAGGAGTGGAGGATGTCGAGACCAGATAACACTGAAGATGGAGATAGAGGCCAACGATGCTGGTTTTGACAGAGGCAAAGAACCCAGAGAACATTGATATGAGGACCACATACGACCAAGGACGGGTTGAGGACCATAGACGAGTTTGAGATGGTCGAGGACGTTGAGATTGCATAGGTCAAACGAGCTCAAAACTGACGACCATAGATGAGTCGAGGACCATAGACGAGTCAAGATGGTCAAGGATTTGTAGAGACATTTCCGAGGACAATAGATGAATCGAGATGGTCGAGGATTTGCAAAGACATTGTCGATACTTCACAAAGACACTTCTGAGACTTCGCTCACTGGTAAAAAAATGGATTGTACTGAGGATTGTGAAAAAATATCCAATTAATCTCTTCTAAGTTCTGATACCATGAAGAGAATAATTGGACTTAATTTTATTGTATTTTATTCACACTGGCAGATTACATATATATATACACATATGACAGAATCAAGCATTAATTAGGTCTCGATATGATACTAAATAAATCAGGAAATAATCAAGATTAATTATCCTAATCACTCTCTCTAATTCAGGATATAAACTTGGTTCCTAATTTTCTGGTCTTGTTCCTTAAGTTTTTGGATTCTACACTTTTCAATGGTTAGAAAAGGCTCAAGGAGCATTTGATGATTTAAAGATAGCTTTTAGTACCACACCGGTTCTTCAGTTATTGGATTTCGAGCAGCCTTTCACCATTGAGTGTGATGCCTCCATGAATGGAATTGGGTTGTTCTCATGTAACATGGGCACACCGTAGCCTATTTCAGCAAGGGATTCTCTATTACCAGTCGCTATAAATCGGCTTATGATTAGCAACTTCTTGCCTCGGAGCTTTCCCTCCAAAAATGGTGCCACTATATATTGGGACACTACTTTTATGTGCAAACAGATCATCATGATTTAAAACACTTTCTAGAACAAAAGCTTGTGAATACTTCACAACAAAGGCTCTTGGTGAAACTTCTTCCCTTTGATTTCACCATTATTTATAAACCTGGGAAGGAGAATACAACAGAAAATTCACTTTCTAGAAGGCCTTATCAAAGTTAATTTTTTTTCCAAACAATCATCCTATGGCTAATGAACTTCAAATGCTACCTCAAGCATTGTTAGAAGACCTCAAAACTAGAGGCAAGATTGACAAACTACAAGCAAACTTGGATCACCACTCTCAGTTCCACTTTATGAATGGGCAAATGTTTTACAAATCCAGATTAGGCATACCTAATCTCCTTGAGCTTTGAGAGAAATTCTTGGATGCAGTGGTGGGGCCATGAATTTTAATGACCGAGGGGGGGATAAAAAATATTATATCATAAACAAAAGTATTTGAAATACAATACAGACCTAATATACAAAAAATTAAATGAAATATATTACAAAAATTAAGATCACTTCATTGGACTCTTACTATACGTGTTTTCATATTGTTAAACTCATCAATAATTGAATCCATGCTAAAACTAAAAACAATTTCTTTTTAATGTACATAATCAAAGAATCATCAAGAAATTGGTGTTCCATTATATTTCAAAGCATGTTCTTGATTATCTTCATAGCAAAGAAAAATCTTTCAGTAATTGTTGTAGAAATTGGAAGAGTGAGTACAAACTTCCTCTTTAATGGAAAAGAAAGGTTACCAACAGAGTATGAACTAAATTAGAAAGAGTAATTGCGAATGGGAAGACATATTGCTTGATTTCATTATAGGATTGCCCAAATCTAAAGGATTTGATGTGATTCTGGTGGTGGTTGACCAACTTAGCAAATATTTCAATTTTATTGCTCTCTCTCACATGTACAACACCAAATAGTAGCTGCACTGTTCTGTCAAGAGATAGTCATGTCACACGGGATACCTAAATCCATTATTTTTGATAGGGACTCAATCTTCTTAAGCAAATTTTGGCAAGAGCTGTTTCACCTCAGTCAAACATGCTTAAATATGAGCACTGCTTATCATCCACACTCTGATAGGCAAACGAAAGTGGTCAATCATTGTTTAGAAGCCTATCTCCATTGCTTTGCTTTTGCTTCCTTATGTAAAGGGTGAAACATCGGTAGTGAGTCGGAAGAGCAATTGGAAACATGTGACGCCATGATCAAGGTATTAAGGGACACCTTCTTTAAGGCACAACATTGGATGAAGCTACATGCTAACCAACACCAATGAGACCTTGATTTTACAACTGGAGAAGCAATTTGGTTAAGGATTCAGCCATACTGCTAACATTTAAGGCCAAGAAGCGGTTTGACAAACTTTACCAAGTTTTTTTAGACCCTTTAAAGTTCTCAAGAGGGTAGGTAAGGTGGCATACAAACTTGAACTCCCTTATAATGCCAAAATCCACCCAGTATTTCATGTATGCTTACTTTGCAAGGCCCTTAGCCAGCAGCCCCTCAACCTTCTGTTGGGATCCGTATACGCAGCAGAATTGAAAACTTTTACGAATCCCATCCGAGGATCACTCAACCGCGTTTAAATCAAGGTTAAGAAAAGGAACCGAAACATACCTATACGAACTGCTGTGCGTTTTGTTTGATTTGAACACGTGGGCTACCTACTCGATCAACAGGAGCAGACTCTGCGAATCTCCTCCCTCTACTGGTATCCACACGAATAACTTTCGAACACAGACGGCAGCGTGCTAGCGCCTTCAAACCTTGCGTCTCTCTATTTTCTCTCTAGGGTTTCTCGCGGCTTTTCTAATTCATCCGTCTACTTAATACGACTAGATCAATATCTATTATAGGGTTTCTAAAACCCTCATAAGCCGTATTAAAATATTCAAAATTAATCCAATCAATTTTGAAATTCGAATTTCAATTAAAATAATATATTAATTAAATCTATCAAATATATCTAATCTAATATATTTATTTAATCCGAATTATAAGCCTACATATTTCATTTATCTTTATAAATTAAATATGAGATACTATATCTTTATCTGAAAATTAAATCGAGATACAATATCTCAATTTATTATAATTATTTAATTTATCAAATAAATTAAATACTATTGTTACGGATCGGATCCAAGGCCCAACTCGAGACGGCCCACAGAGATATGCCAAATATCCCGGATTTCCCGACAATCATGGATCTACCTGTTATATCTATATTCCAGAGATTTGATAGATCAAGCGGTCAGGATACTCGCTATTACCCTATATATACAGAGGTCGAGCAGTAAGGTGCACACGTTCTAACTCTAGCTATTTACTTTCTGCCTCACACAACACAACCCCCACTAAACACATACCCCCTCCCCCTTGGGCGAAAGGCCTTGTGTCCAGTGATTCATCGCTCACCGGGATATCTCTACTCTTAGATATTCCGGCACAAGCAACTCAATCCAAGATCAAACCACCAGCCATCTGGGCTGGACATCTGGTTTCACACCGGAACATTGGCGCCGACCGTGGGGACCGTAAACTTCGACCCCCGTGACCAACAATGGCTACTACTAGAAGCTGCAGTCAGAACCCTCACCGGGAAAGTCCATCGCGTGCGCAGGCTGAGTCAAGTCAGCAGCAATA
Source organism: Acacia melanoxylon (assembly GCA_019022615.1). NCBI lineage: Eukaryota > Viridiplantae > Streptophyta > Magnoliopsida > Fabales > Fabaceae > Acacia > Acacia melanoxylon. The sequence continues at coordinate 1,475,362 of JAFJYJ010000072.1, forward strand.
GACTCAAGGACCTCCCCGGCCTGAGGATATTCCCAATAACAATCACAGCAAGGATGGGAACAGTGTGTCAGACACAGCCTCGTCTCCTTCGCAGGGAGATAAATGCAACGACATACCAAACCCAGACCTCCTCCTCCTCCAGAAGACGCATGAATCAATTTTGAGGAGGATGGAGAGTATGGAGAAGCGAAATAACCTCCAGCGCCAGGAAGACTTGAGGGTAATGCAACAGATCATAGAAGACCACTTCCGGCAAGCTAAAGCGTCGGAACACGAACAGGACCTGGGTATGAAAAGAAGGAAAGTAAGGATATCCCGGAAACACGGAAGCCCTCGGCCGGCCCAAAAATCAAGGTGAGACCGATACGTAGAGAAAACGACCTCCCCCGAAACGGAATCCGAGTATGACGAGATCCGAGACCACACGTCGGCTCGGAAGAAACGTTTTTTAGGAAAGACCTCGGATGACGAAGACCGAGACAGAGAGAGGCCGCCCCGACCAAAGGGCTCGCCTCGGGAATATCACGTAAAATACATAGCGGGCCACAACAGCAGCCCTTTCTCGGAAGAAATCGAGAATGCTCCATACCCTAGAAAATTTGAGCTGGCCTCTTTACCGAAATATAATGGCGTGTCCGACCCGAGGGCCCATCTCGACGCCTTCGAACTACTCATGTTCGTAAGGAAAATCAAAGGCTCGGTCATTAGTCGGCTTTTCGCGGCCACACTGATCGGACCAGCTCAAATCTGGCTCCACACGCTGCCCAGAAGATCCATCCATGATTTTCAAGACCTCGAGCGCAAATTCGAGTTGAATTTCGCGACTAGCCGGAAACAACCCAAATCTCAGTATACCCTGAGCAAGTTAAAGCAACGACGGGGGGAGACGCTGCAAAAATACTTGGACAGATTTAAGGAGGTGGCCCTCCAGGTAAGATCTCGACGGCTTGGATCCTTCTTCCCGGCTAGCAAATTCCATCTTCAAGAACCGGGTATACACCCTCACCGAGTTTAACACTCGAGCGAAGCAGTATCTGGAAGTAGAGCAGATGGAGATCGCCAATACTAACGGCGACGATAAACGAAGAAGTACACCACCCCAGAATAAGAATCAGCCGAGTGGTCGTAGGGAAAACCCCCGCAGTCAAAATCGGGATAGCAGGCCAAAAACCGACAAGTTAGAAAAGAAGCCGAGGTATGAGAGATACACTCCGCTCAACGTTTCGCAAGGCCAGTTATGGAAAGAAGTGGCCTTCACTGAAATGAAAAAGGTTGACAGACCTCGGCCCACACGGTTTCGGCCCACCACGGATCATTCAAAGTTCTGTGACTTCCACGATGGACCGGGGCATACTACAGATCAATGCTACGAACTCAGGGACGCAATTGAAAAATTCATCCGAGAGGGTAAGTTGCGCCAATACCTGATAAAAAACAGGGTCGGAAGAACAACAAAAGGAAACAAGGAGGTCGAAGTCCGAGTCCGACCCCACACGATCGTAAGGTCGATGGAATAGGACGAAAGTCGTCTTCCGATGACGAGCGCTTCCGAAATAGACATGAACCCACGGGTGCAATGTAATCGGTGGAGGCATGGGCGGAGAGGAGGGACACCGCAAGTCAAAGAAAGAAATACTTGAGGGAGGTACTATCAAGAAGAACCCCCAAGTTTAAAGATGACCATGGCCGACCGACGTCTCCATCATTACGTTCACCTCCGAAGACCTAAAAGACGTTGTGCCGGACACCAAGATGGATTGGTAATTACGGATCCCGGCAACCGCCTTATGAAAAGGATTTTCGTTGACTCGGGGAGTTCAGCGGATATTATTATGTGGGACGCCTTTAAAAGGAAGACCTGCGTCCATGCAAGACAACACTTGTGGGGTTTAACGGGGAGCAATCCAGGCCAAAGGGGCATATCGACTAAAGCTGACGTTGGGAACTAAAGAAGCCTTCAAAGCCGAGAGGGTAAGATTCATCGTGGCCGACTTCCCCTCTCCATACAATATGATAGTGGGAAGACCAACCATCCACAGCTGGGATATGATGGTGTCCACCAAGCATCAAAAGTTAAAAATGGTTAGCTCAAAAAACCAGGTAATCACCATAACCGAGGACCAAAAAGAATCTCGGCAATGTTACTATGAAACTATGCGTGAGAGCGAAACCGAGAAGGCATCGTCATCTCGGGATCAAAGTCTTTGAAAGAATCTCGGACAGGGAAAAAGGCAAACAACAGGGCCGACCCGTCAGTGTGGTCGAATTGGATATAAGGGACGAGGAACCTGAACATCCAAGACCCGAGCCAGAAGTGGTCTTGGAAGATTTAATCCTGGGGGAAGATCCGACCCAGGTCACGAAGATAGGAGGGGCAATGACCCCAGAACTCAAAGAGACATTAAGCGAGTTCCTAAAAGCGAACCGAGACTTATTCGCATGGAGGGCCACGGAAGTACCCGGAATAGACCCCACCTTTCGCCGTCACAAGTTGGCAATAAAACCGGGTCGACCCCGGTATCACGTAAGAGATGAAAAAGGGGGACCGACAGGCGTAACGCCTTAGAAAAGCATGTGAAGGAATTATTAGAGGCCGGATTCATCCGGGAAATACAATACACCACATGGCTATCTAATACGGTCATGGTCATAAAGCCTAACGGGGACTGGAGAGTATGTATAGATTACACCAAGTTAAACAGAGCCTGCCCTAAAGACTCTTACCCGATGCCAAGCATCGATCAGTTGGTCGACAACTCATCCGGATTTCAACTACTATCCTTCATGGATGCTTACTCCGGATACAATCAAATAGCAATGCATCCGGAAGATCAAGAACGGACTGCCTTCATAACCGACAAGGCTAATTATTGCTATAATGTCATGCCGTTCGGATTGAAAAACGCCGGGGCCACCTATCAACGGATGATGAACAAAGTCTTTGAAGACCAACTCGGTCGAAATATAGAAGTGTACATTGACGATATGATCGTCAAGTCGATCAAGCCGGGAGACCACATCCGAGACCTCGAACAGACGTTCGAAAAGTTGCGGAAGCACCGAATAAGGCTAAATCCGGCAAAATGTGCGTTTGGAGTCCTGGCAGGGAAATTCCTCGGGTTTATGCTCACACACCGAGGAATTGAAGCAAACCCAGACAAGTGCAAAGCAGTGTTGGAGATGAAAGCACCGACCAACAAAAAGGAAGTACAGCAACTAACCGGGAGATTGGCAGTAATGACAAGGTTCCTGCCTAAGTCGGTTGAAAACGCGTTACCCTTCTTCAAACTACTGAAGAAGCAGACACGAGGCGGATGGAACCCGGAATGTGAGTCCGCATTCGCGAAGATCAAGCAATGCCTGGCAACCCCGCCGGTCCTATCCAAGCCCGACTCAGGGGAGACGGTTTTTCTGTACTTATCCGTAGGTGAAGAGGCCATAAGCGCCGCTCTGGTTCGTGAAACCCGAGCCGGACAGGTACCGATCTACTTTGTAAGCAAGGCATTACAAACCTCGGAACTCAGATATCAAAAGTTAGAGAAGGTAGCATTCGCTTTGTTGATGGCAGCAAGACGCCTACGCCCATATTTCCAGGGGCACAAAGTCGTGGTACGTACCAGTCAGCCAATCCGGCAAGTTCTACACAAGCCAGACTTGGCCGGACGAATGACAAGATATGGCCATAGAGTTATCTGAATTCGACATTTCCTACGAAGCCTGGCATGCGATAAAGTCGCAAGCCTTGGCCGACTTCGTAAGGGCACTTACCCCAACGCACATTGAAAGGGAGGTCGGCCTCAAAGAATGGACGGTGTACGTGGACGGATCCTCAAATGCAAAGGGGAGTGGAGTTGGAATTATAATTGAAAATCCAGACGGAATTGCCGTCGAACACTCTCTCCACCTCAAATTTCCGACATCCAACAACCAGGCAGAGTACGAGGCAGTATTAGCCGGCCTCGAACAAGCTAAGGAGCACGGGGCACAGAAAGTCAGAATCCTGACCGACTCCCAGCTCGTAGCGGCTCAAATACAGGGCTCATATCAAGCAAAAGGCCCGTTGTTGGCAAAGTACTTGAACAAAGCCAAGGACATGATAGCCGAGTTGAAGAGGTAACAGTCACTCACATCCCTCGGGAGGAGAATACCAGGGTGGACATGCTATCGAAACTAGCTAGCACCAAAGGTCCGGGGAATTACCGAACCGTGGTCCAGCAAAATCTGGACGAACCGAGTTGCGTGATGTCCATATCATCAGCCTCGGACTGGAGGAAACTAATCGAGGACTATCTGGAAAGAGGAATTATACCCGTCGACAAGACGGAAGCTAGAAAGTTGATCCGACAAGCCACCATGTACACTATGGTGGACGATCAATTATATAGGAAAGGGTTACACTCTCCCATGATGAGATGCTTGAATGCTACCGAGGCCAGGTACGTTCTCGCCGAGATACACGAGGGCGTCAACAGTCAGCATATGGGGGGAAAATCCTTAGCTTGAAAAGCACTTAGAGCCGGGTACTTCTGACCCACGATGGCGACCGACTCCATGGAAACAGTAAGAAGGTGTGACAGTTGTCAAAAACATGCCAACATCCTCTGACGTTCCCCATCGGAGCTAAAAAGCATCACGGCCCCCTGGCCTTTCTACAAATGGGGGATGGACATTCTCGGACCATTCAAAACAGCCCCAGGACAGTTAAGGTATCTCATTGTCGCCGTCGACTACTTTACCAAATGGATAGAAGCCGAGCCGTTGACCACGATCACCTCGGCCCGCATTCAACGATTCTTTCAAAGATTGCATCGTCTCTCGGTTCGGGATCCCGGCCGAGATAATTACGGATAACGAGACTCAATTCGTTGACAAAGGGTTTCAGAGTATGATGTCGGACCTCGACATCATCCATCACTTTGCATCTGTCGAACACCCTCAATCCAATGGGTAGGCCGAGGCCGCCAACAAAGTCATTGTCGACGGATTAAGAAGACGCATGGAGGACGTCGACTCCTTCTGGGTCGAGCAACTTTACAGTGTTTTGTGGGGATACAGGACTAGCGTCCAAACCTCCACCGGGAAACTCCATTTCGTTTAACATACGGATGCGAGGCTATGATCCCGGTCGAGATAGGCCAACCGACATGGAGGAAAATGAAAGCTAGCGGGGAAAGGAGAAGACTCGAACGGTGACGCCTTGATGACGAGTTAGACCTCATTGACGAGGCACGAATCGTGGCGCACCGCCGGGACCTAATCGCAGCAGCGGCTCATCGCAGCGAAGTACAACCGAAAGGTGATCCTCGCTCCTTCAACCGGGGAAAGCTGGTGCTCGACGCGCCGACATCGGGAACAAGAACGCCGAGATGGCAAGCTAGCGGCAACCGGGAGGGTCCTTACCGCATAAAGGGAAAAACGGAAATGGGCGCCTACATCCGGGAGACCCGGGCGTAAAGCCGGTCAGAAGGACTTGGAATGCCGACAAACTGAGAATCTATTACAGTTAGACCTCGACCCACCTGCAAAGATAGGACCGACGGGCGCATTCGTTTTCATGCTTTTTCAATTGATTTAGTATTTTCAATTTCAGTTTCATATTTCGCTGAAAGACAGCACGCATTATTTCTTTCAAGCATTCTTATTTAAAGACTCCCCAGTGGATGCACCAATTACGCTTTTGGTTAAATAAATTATCACCGAGGCATAGAAGCCACAGTCAAATACGTTTGCTTAAATAAGTTATCACCGAGGCATAAGAAGCCGCGGTCAAACGAAAATCCCAACAGAAGGGAATACACCCGGCTGCCACGCCCGGTCGCGAGATGGTAAAAACACTATCTCTATTATAAAATAGATGCATCGAAAAATGCTCCTAAATAGGGAAGTGAATTGTCACGCAGGTCCCGATCAGGCCGACATGTACAATCACGCGTTTATACACCATGATTAGGCATATGACATTTTGCCCCTATTCTGGAAAAACATCCCCGGACAGCCATATCCGGATCTCGGTAGCTCGGGTTTACTCCCCTACCCTTATTCTCAAAGTCAACATATCGGAAGTAACACTTAGCAGATACTGCGCATATAAAGGCCCTGGCCCGGCCATAAAAAAACAGATATTTAACTATGATAAAGTTGACAAGACAAACTGATTGGTTGAAATCAAGTTTATATATAATTAATCAAGTTTACAAAACTACAAAGTCAACCCGGTATAAGCCACCGGTACAAAAAATATAAAGCTACAATAATTAAACGGAGGGAGCGTTATCTCCTGAAGCCACCACCTCGGCACCAGGGATAGCCACCTCGGCATCCGGAACAGACTTGGAGCTCCCTTCTCCACCACCATCGGCTCCTTCGGTACCCTGATCTTCCCCTTCCCCGTCCTGATCCTCCTCAAAAAGGGAGTCAGAGTCATCCGCAGGGGAGAGAGGGCCGGATGGAAGACGCCGTCCTTCACATATGCCGGTGATCATACCCATCCGTCTTCAGCTCCAATTCGGGATTGAGATAGCGGATTTGGGCTAGGGCCATTTTAAAGCAGTCGGCAGCGGCCTCCCTCACAATCTCTTCGGCGGTAAGGCGGGTTTGCTTCTCCTCGGCAAGGGCAGCCTTAGTCTGCTTGAGCTCGGAGCACAGATCCGCCCGCTGAAGCTGAAGGGACTTAAGGGCATCTATGTCTGTCGAGTGAGCCTCTTGGAGAGCGGCAAAGTCCGAGGAAGTCTTGTCAAAGGCCTCTTTTGTGAGAAGAAGCTCCTCGGTCGCCTTCCCGGCACTTGCCCTCGCAACCTCAAGGTCCTCTTCAGCCTTCTCCTTAGACTCCACAGCCTCATTTTTCTCTTTCCGCAGCTCGCGAGCCTCGGCAAATTTAATCACATACTTGTTCTTCAAGTGCAAATAGGCTTGGGCTAGGCCAACACCCTGGCAGAGGCATGCCTGGATATCATGAACCACGGCCTCGTCAATATCAGCCAGCAGTAAGGCATTCGTAAATTGACGAGGTGGTAGGAAGGCAACCCCGAGCTCTTCAGTCTTTGGCCCCTTTTCCCAAGCGAGACCTCGTTTGATTTTCGGGGCGGGAAGATGAACTGGAGTACCCAGAGGAGGAGGCGACGGCCCCTCAGAAATCTCCTTATCCTTGGAGAGAGAAGCGGCGGATGGTTGGGCAGGCTCACCCCTAGGAGACGAAGGCGTCCGAATAGGGGACGTAGCCTTGGGTTTCTTGGCCATCCTGGCTTGGTTGTCCTCCGAGGACGGCCCTATCCGAGCCTCCGAGGACGGACGCTTGCGGGAACTCTTTTTAGGCCGAGCATCGGGGGCAGGCGTCACGAGCGTAAGATACCGGGGCAGTTCCGCCATCGGTTGAGCTGCAAAAGCAAGCAGTTGAATTAGTAACAAAATAAAACAAGATGTAAGCATTATAATAAAAGAACCGCGGGATGCATACAAATTACGTATCCCGGCTTAGAGCCGGCTCCGTTAATAAAAAATGCTGCGCTCCTGGCACCACAAGACTTAGCCCAGGATACCAGGCGGTCAATCGACAGGACCTCGTCAACTGAAAGGTCATCAGACTCCACTTGATAGGAGGCGGAGGTCAACTTATGATGATCTTCGGTCCAGTAAAGGGGAAACCTCCACTCCACATTGTCCGCCTCAGCCCCCCTTAAGAACCACGGCTGTTGGTCGGCTTTAGCCACCACTTTAAAGAAGCCGTCTTTGAAATGCTTAAACGACTCAGAGAAGGCCGTCAGGAGTTTTTTGTCGGGGTCACCTCGGAGAGAGGTAAGCCCTTTCAGTTGCTCCGGCTCCTTACCAGACCGGGGAGTAAAAGGACAGAAAAAGAAGAAGAACAAGGTGGTAGTGCACGGTATAGGGACCGAGAAAGACCAACATAGCTGCTCAAAAGCAACTATATAGGCCCACCCGTTGGGATGAAGCTGAGAAGGGGCTAGATGGAGATGGTTGAGACAGGATATTTGAAACTCAGTGAACGAAAAGCGAACACCGAACCGGGTCATATAAGCTTTGTAAAAGAAAAAGAAGTTGGTGAAACCCTCAGCCCTCGAAGTACAGACGGGCTCATTCCCACCTGGGGGGCAAAAGTAATGACCTTCCATAGCCGATAGTTTCATCGGCGGAGGGCTCCGTATGGTCATCGCGAATGGGTCGCCAACACATCCCGAGTCACCCAGGGGAACCTCTCCATAAGATCCTGGGGAATGTTGGAGGAATCCGACCTCCCAGCTTCCGAGGGGGCATTACCTGGCGAAGACGACGACTCCATTACCTATGCAAAAAAATAATAATACTAAAGTCAGTAGAAGCGAGGGTACCTGACACAGAAGTAACAGCCGGTCGAAAAGAAGAGGTGGGTGGACCGGCAGCCCCAAAACCCGAGGCCGGGGAAAAGGCCGACCTATGACGACAAGAGCCCAGAATGACGTCGGCCCTAGAATCTTCGTCTCTGGCGACATAATATGAACTTGATTCTATACAATCCCAACAAGGGCCAGCATATTCCTCCGGCATTGGAGCCAACCTAGGGCGAACAAGAGGGTAATAAGGGTTGACAGGCTGTGCGGACAGTACCTCGACATCTCTCCGACCTTCGGGAAAAGGTCTAACTGGGGGACGAGACTCTCCAACGGCCCTCCTACCCGAGCTGCCACCCAGGAAAGAGGCCAGCCTCTGCTCCTCGGACAGAGGAGTACCCAGTAGCCAATGGCTCGTTCGAGGGTAACGAGCACGAAGGGCTTCCACCTCTTCAGAGGTTAGGTAATGACTCAAAGTTGAAGGTTGATTAGTCCTATTCATTGTCACCAAAGGATGCAAACCTAAAGAAACAAGAAATGGCGATAAGGAAAAAAGCGATGACCTCTCTGGGAATAAAGGCATGTGGTTATAGGTAGAGTAAGCAAGCCTAACCTAACAAACTAAAGCCTACCCAGAAACCCCGACAAACCACAAGCATACTGGGTTCGTACTAGAACCAACTGAACTAAGCAAAGAAGCAAGAAATCCAGTAAAAAGATGAAAACAACAGAAGAAATGACTTACCAGAATAAGAAAAGGTCGAATAGAGGACAATCGCCAAAAGGAGAAAGCTTGAGAGCCGCCGGAAGCAGAAGTCCCAGTTCTTCGGAGAAGATGGAGAATGAGAGAAAAATCAGAGAACGATCGAAGGTGGTAGACGAAAATGAAGGAAAACGAGATTAAAAACCTTCGAAATGGTAAGAGGCGCGAAGAGGCGCCGGGAAATTAAGGGTAAAACCGGAAAATCACCTGCAAAATGGGGTGACGTGCCCCGGGAAGCACGCGCACTAACTGAGCACGGAAACCGAAGGCAGCAGGGAATGACGGTTGAAAATCCTCTCCATTCCAAAGACGCTAGGTGGCAGGGCGCCATGATGGCGAAGTCGGAAGGTTTCGGCGCCATGATGGCGAAGTCGGAAGGGCTTTCGACCTCGAAACCAAGCAAACCGCCCGGGGCCACCTCGGGCCCCTAAAGTCACCAACAGAGATGCCGACCTTTGAGAAACGATCTCGGGTCCGGAAGACCGGGCAGCCACCTCGGATCCACGCGTCGGATAGGTAACCCGGCAGAATACCCAGGCTCGGGGGCAAGGACACATCCTAGCTCGGAAAATGAAGTACACCCAGGCAGCTCAAAACCTTGAACTACTGAGCTGGGGGGCAACTGTTACGGACCGGATCCAAGGCCCAACTCAGAGACGGCCTAGCAGAGATATGCCAAATATCCCGGATTTCCCGACAATCATGGATCTACCTGTTATATCTATATTCCAGAGATTTGATAGATCAAGCGGTTAGGATACTCGCTATTACCCTATATATACAGAGGTCTAGCAGTAAGGTGTACACGTTCTAACTCTAGCTATTTACTTTCTGCCTCACACAACACAACCCCCACTGAACACATACCCCCTCCCCCTTGGGCGAAAGGCCTTGTGTCCAGTGATTCATCGCTCACCGGGATATCTCTACTCTTAGATATTTAAGACAAGCAACTCAATCCAAGATCAAACCACCGGCCATCTGGGCTGGACATCTGGTTTCACATCGGAACAACTATATATAATAATATTATTATCTATAAATAATATCATTATTTATTTTGAATTTAATAATATATATATATTCATCCTAGATTAAATATAGCATTCATTAAATCTTAGACATATCTAAGATTCAATGAATCTGGACACTTTTGCTCGTATTGGGTTATTCTTGTGTGCGACCCTACAGGCCCACATGAGATTGGCAGTGGGCCAATACTGTACCAGCTCACAAGTCACAAGCGGCCTCTAGTAAGACATTGCGACTACCCAATTCATATGGGGATCGATGATACGATACTACCTATCTTACAACTATGTCACGTCCCTTTTGTCACGTGATAATTTGGTCAAGGATGAGGCATGAATAATGTCAACTTCCTGTTCTTGACCATTACTTTCTCGATTCTTGAGTAGTCTAACAATTGAAATGGAAACTCTTTTCCATCGTAGTATGACCATACATTTCTCAGACTCACTCATCGAGGGGCCCAATATTATCTCTCTACAAATGTGAGGGACAAATTCCATCTTGACCATTCACATTCCTTTGCATGAAAACCACTGATCCCGATCCAAGCCTTTATCATCACCCGGTCAAAGGTGACTTTTGACTAGGTCAAAGATCAGCGACTCATCATGTAGGAATCCATGATGATCTCAGGTCAAAGGGCGTTGTGACGCGGTTATACATGAGAAAAGCTCATGACTTAATCCATGCAGCTTTCTCATAGTGGGTCGGTTCAGCACCTTGTACTCCTACAAGTGCCCATGACTTTGATTCGTATCTCCATACCTAATCAAAGTCATACTGGTCTTACTTCATCTTCGCTCCCGCGAAGATGACCGACTAGGGACATTTAGAATAATCTATAAGATACATCCAAGGATCAATTATCACTATAAACATGCAAATGAAATGATAACTATAGGAGAATACTTTAAATAACATAAACGTTTAAAGTACAATGACTTGCCCCTAGGGTATAATTTCCAACACCTTCCACTACCGCTTCCCCTCTCGTCTAATATGGAGCTCACTCTTTCACCATGTCGGGTCTTGAAACATCGTTGGAACCAAGAGAAAAAGCTTGACTTTCTCATTGAATGGGAGCACCGTCCCATAGAAGATGCCACTTGGAAGGAATATGACTTAGTTGCTGAACAATGACCTCATTTTCGACTTGAGAACAAGTCATTTTTCCAAGAGGGGGAGATATGATATCGATCTTCTTTATCGATTGATTTATTCAAGGAAAAGAAAGCGTCTTAGAGAAGAATAAAAGCTTTAACATTATATGTTAAGCTCAATTATTATTTGCTTGTTATTTAATGAATTGAGTATGTTATTATTATTATTTTTAAGAAATCAAGAAATAAGTGGAATATCCCACTAGTAAGATTTAGTTGCTAGAATCTAGGATTATTAGTCATTTGGATTTCATTTTTGGATTTCACATTTGAATTTTGAATTAGAGTCTTTCTCTTTGTAAAGTCTCCTTATAAATTGGCATATTGCCTCATCAATAAATGCATTGAATATTTCAGAGAGTGAATTGGTTTAGGAGATCCCCCTGGGCTGTTTTTAGAGAGGAGGTGAGATTCTTGTCTACTCTTTATCTCAGATTATTTTATAGCTTTCTCAACTTATTATCTCATATTATCTTATAACTTTCCCATCTTATCAATTAATCTACTCGATACCTTATCATAATCCATATTACATCATGATCTAGGTTACGAGTAGCTTTACATTTATATATAGGCAGTATCTGGCTTTTCTAGTTAACCATCTTCTACCTCATATAACTACCCCTTCATTCTGTTATTGCTATTATTTCTATTCCATAACATAATCATTAACCCTAGCTATTTTTCTTTCATGTCCTGTTGTAAGAGCATGTTGGTTTGGTATAGTATACTGGGCATGAGGATTGATGGTATTTGGATTGGGACATTAAACAATGAATAATTCATTGGTTAGATGGGTTGGCAGAGTAGTCATAACAATGATTTTCAACAATTATTCCCATTATATTTGTTAGGTACCCTGTGGTTTTTTCAAAGTCAAATCTTTTATGCAGTGGGCACACTACTATAGAAAACACTTTTAACGTTCGTTTTTAGGCCTTTTCTACGTCCATTTCTAGGAGAACACCTATGCAAGTGATGTTGTAAAGTCTGGGAACAATGTCCATTAAAAAAGGCACACCATAAGAGACTTATGACATTCCTTTTCTAAAAGGGGTGTGTAAGGTTTGTTTGTTTGTTTTATGCAGTGGGCACACTGCTATAGAAAACACTTTTAACGTTCGTTTTTAGGCCTTTTCTACGTCTCTTTCTAGGGAAACACCTATGTGAGCGATGTTGTAAAGTCTGGGAACAATGTCCATTAAAAAAGGGACACCATAAGAGACTTATGAAGTCCCTTTTCTAAAAGGGGCGTGTAAGGTTTGTTTGTTTTTTAAAATCTATAAATCCAATCTGTTTGCACGACCAACCTCCCCTACCGCCTCCTCATTCCCGGACCCCCCCATTTCGCCGACGAGCCATATTTGCCAACGATCATAGTTGTGTAGATCGTCAGGAACAGAGGCTTTGAATGTTTGTTTCTTATAGAATAATAGAAAATCACAAAGCCTAGTGAAAGGGAAGACAATATTCAGAGGTAATAAAAGAGAAATTGCAAAGCTTATAAGATACAAAAAATTACAAAGCTTATGAGATGGGGATACAGAATCATCTTTTCAACTCAAAATGAAGCACAAAGACCGGGTAAGAAAAGAAAAAAGAAAACCTAAAGTAAGAGAAGGACCTCAAGTCTTGAGATCATAGAAGTTGCAACCCCAAATGCGTTGCGATAGAGTTTTTCACAAGGAGCAATGGCACAAAGCGGCGGTGCTCTTCTGCAACGCTACATACAAGCTTGAGAGGGTTTAGGGACAATTCAATGAAGCTTCTAAGTGTAATTTTTGTGACTTCAACTTGGCGCGTGACGCCTTTGGCCCTGATTCCATTCATTTGATCCAAAAATAAATTGGAACTTGATCCGGTGAGAAACAGATTTAGTGAGAACAATAGCTCTTACGACCAGATCGATGGCGAGGGTGAGCTGGAACCTAAAGATCGATGGTGAGGGTGAAGAAATTGGAGGGACTCTAGCAGGTTACGCTTGTCGGCAAAGATCAGGTGACCTGGAACCTGGAATTCGAAGAGCGAGAAGAGAGACGCCAACAGGTTACAAATGGCGACAGAGATCTGTCGACTTTCAACACCAATCGATTCAAAGTTCCAATTTTATGCTACAACTTACCCAAAGACGTGAGAGGAGGAATCACAAGCGCACAGTCGTGCACGATGGTGTAGTGACAGTGGACAGCAGCACAAACTGTAGCAGGAGCACAAAGCCGCCTTAGCTGTCTGTCAGAGCTTTTCTCTCAGTCTCGACGCTCTTCCTATGAGTCCACTGGGAGATCTTCCTGGTCAATGTTCTATCGACAAGCTTTGGGCATCCCAATTTTAAATTGGGGATGCAGAAAGCCCTTTTTTTTGGGTCCCAATTCTAAAAGGGATGCCAAAAGTAGTGCTCTTGGCACCAAAATCTCTGCTCTTGGCGCCACTTTTCTAAATTGGGAGTCCATGTTCTAATTGGGATACCAAAAGCCCCTGCTTACATATGACAACGTCTTAATAATTTCCAAAGAGATACAGGGTTATAACTTGGGATGATTTTATCAAAAATTGAGGATATCCACCGGTTAATAGAATTTAAACTAACGCGAAACATAGAGTTATCAATTGGCACATACACATCCAAAATCATGGTGGATGACTTCGCATGCTAGACATGGGCCTCAGCTTCAGTTTCTTACATTAAGGAAGGCTTAACAATTATAGATGGCACAACATCATATTTCACAAATTTCACAATCTCCTTTAAATTTGTCTATCAAATTATTTAAAAAGTCTTGCATCACGATACTGAACAATCACGGTATGCTTACATGGCAAATCCACTATTTGCACTATAGATATTGAGAGCATGCGCTGTCTACATTCTCCTATGTATCTTTTCTTATATAATGTGAAATTATCTTTTATATATATCCATACAAAATTAAACTGATATTCTTTTCTTTCATGTTTTGAGATTTTCCGTTCATCTTTGTTTATGTCCCTGGTTTTGATCCAAAGAGCAATACACATATTAATTTTATAATCTTAATTTTTTAAATACTCATTATCTTTAATAAATTTTTAACATAATCTATCATGTGCAACTCACATGTCTGTTTATCCAATTATTTGAAATTGATATATTTGAATCTGATAAATATGGTGTTATTTTGTTTTGAATTGAGTCACCAAAAGTTTATGAACCTATAAGTTGGTAAAAGAAATAAATTTATGAACCTATAAAAGTAATAGGCATATTACATTTCATTTTCAGTCAAGAAAAACTAAAATTAAGAATCTATGGCTTTGCTTGATTTTGTTTTAAAGTAGTTTTATAAAATGGTTTTGGAGAACAAGTCCTGAAATGGGAAAAAATTATTTGGATTATTGTTTTAAAAAATTATATTCGGAAACAAAAAATATTTAAAAAAAAAACTGTTATAAAAATGAGAAAGTTGGAGAGTAGGAAAAGAGAATGCAATACCAGAAATCAAGAGGAAAGTAAAGGAGTATTTCTCATTCATTATGTGTATCAATTCTTTGTATTTGACCTTGATTTATAACCATTAAACTTTAATTCTAGGTTTACAAAGAAACAAAGAAGAATATTATAACATTAACCATATGAAACTCCTCCCAAGCCATTCATTGGGGCAGTTTATGGGGCATTTAAAGATATAGAATCCTTTGAGAAATCCTAAGAGCTAAGGTTATGGATATCCACTCATGCAAAAAACCATCTTGGTAAGCGTTAAGATATGTATTGTAAACTTCCTTCTTTTCAATTGTACATTCTTCTTCTCTGGCGGTTGTTTTACTCTTTTTTTATTTTATACCGATATTAACATTCTGTGAAAAAAAAAAACCTTCTAGAAGTGTTTGGGTAGAGGTTGAACAATAAAAACTTTTTATATGTATTTCTCAATTTTTTTATTATTTCCACTGTTCATACAACAGCATAGGATTATTGATAGTGTTTGATGTGGGAAGAGGTTGAACAGTTTAGTTTATAGGAGTTTCGAAATAGGCTATTTCTTTGGAACTTTAATTTTCATTATTTCCCATGAAGCCAATCTCTTCTCTAGGTACGTGTTAATAGTCATTTCTCATTATTTTTTGGGTTGCCAAATTGTCATTTCTATCATAGCATGTAATATATGGAGGGGACACGTTTTTTGGAGGACATATAGACATGATCAGATCATGGGATAAGATGAAGGAGATTTAGATTGTTAAGAGAAGCAATTTTGGTTCTATTCTAATTTTAGATTTCTTGGTATATGTTATTTTTTAATTATATTAGCATTTGGACAAGAATTTTATGTTTGCAACCAATGTTACATGTAATACCCTAAAATTCCTATTTAACATAAATACTATATTTTGATAAATAATACATATTAAATACAAACGTGAATATTTGTCTCAAGAAATTATAATCTATTGATTATATTTTCATCCGATTCCACTTTGGAATTAATTAACGAATGGTTAATTATGAGACATTATTTAGGAGCTATTTAATATGACATAAATAGCACATAAAAAGGTAATTAATTTATAACCAAAAGGAGGAATGTAATATCCCAAATTTTTGGATTTGGAAACAAGAAATGTTTTATGGGAATTTATTATGAAAATTTGGCCTAAATAGTTTTAAAGCTATTTTCTGGATTTTGAGGCCTATTTTCCCAATAATTCAAGGAAAAATAGTTAGAGGATAATTTTTGGTCTAGAAATTTTAGAACCAATATTTTATGGCCTAGAGAGTTAATTATGGAAGAAAATTCTTATATGGAATTAAGGATTTTATTTTCCAATACTTATTTAATATTTGCAAATAAATATTAAATGGTAGTTTTTGGTGGATGGAATAGGTAAGTGGAATGGTAGTTTTTGGTGGATGGAATAGGTAATTAGAATGGTAGTTTTTGGTAGATGGAAGAAGAGTGTTTGGTTTATAAGGAATGTTTGGTTAAGGAAGAAATGTAGTTGAAATAGCCTTGAATTTCTTCTATAAATAGAAGACTCTTCTCTTCATATTCTTCACACCAAAATCAGCTCAAAGCATCTGATTTTAAGATTAGAGAGTGAGTAGAGTGAAGTTCTTGGAGCAAGGAAGAAGTAGTAGCAAGGTTCTTCAAGGGTAAGTTCTCTAGTTCTTGAGTTCTAGTTTTAAATTCATAGATAGAAGTTGCTTTGATCTTAAATATGCTAGAGTAATTTTATTTTCATGTTTTTATGGTTAGAAATGGTTTTATTTCGAAAAAATGATGGAAAAGGTTATATAGCAGAATTTTTGGAAGCTAATCATAAAGTAGCGAAACTCGGTGAAATTTTATCGGTAAGCAATTTTTGAAGTCAGGGGTAAAAACGTCAGTATTTTATATTGAAGATGAATTTCTACAATTCTGAGAAAATTCATGGTTAAAGTAGACATATAGACCTTTTCAAATATACCAATAGTGAATTAGTTCGAGGTCTGTGCTAAAAGATAAAAATGTCCACAGTTGGGCTACGTTTTCTGGAAATTTTCTGGGCAGAAGATGAACACGTGAAAACTGGGAACTATTCATAAAATCTGGGCAAGAATCAATATTTTTCCAAACAATTAGACATCCTAAGGATTCCGGGGAATTTTACGGATCCTCGTTTCGAGTTTTCTAGAATTACTTATGAATTTTCAAAGTTAGAAGTAAATCTGGCCATAATGCTGAAAGTAGCGTTTTTATTAAATAAAATGTAATGGCAAAATGGTAATAACAAATCCACCAAGGGTAGAAAGGTAAATTAACCTTTTGGATATTATTCTAAGCAATATGGTAATATGTTAGGATATCTCGAGGATTCCGGAGTCGATTTGAAGGACGGGCATATTACTATTCATAGTGCCGTATTTATGAATAGTACCGTATACATAAATAGTAAATTACTATTCACACGGAAGGAAGGTACGTTCGCGTACAAGTAACTTTAACTCGATATGACTTGTATGCATGTATGAGATGAAATGATTTCATAGAGTCATGGACAAGACTTGGTCTTGGGTCATGCACCGTGGTTAAGACTGTCTTGAATCACCGTTTATATACATTCAAACTTGATACGGGTTATAGTCTTGATAATGCCGTGAGATTGTTTTCCTAGCGCTGAGGACACGAGTGTACATCGTGGCACAGGTGGTGCAGACTATTTAACTATACATGGATTTGTATAGATAACTTTACATGTGCTGTGTGCTATGTACTGTTGTTGTGTTGACATTACATCTGCTGTGTGCTATGTATTGGTTAGTGCTAAAATGTAATGAATATCTGTCATACATATACTGTTATACTTTTCATATGAGGTTAACTGTTACCTAAGATTCAATTTGTTTTGAATCTTAGACTTGACTAGAGGTTCAGGAAAGGAACCAGGATTTATGAAGACATTGTGAATGGAGCCATGAGAAGGAGCATTAATGGACGGAACCGTGAGGAGGCACCGGTCAAAGCAAATGCGGGAAGAAAGTCAACAGTAACCTACCTTATGGCATGAATCTAATAAAGTTACTTCACATCATTTGGTGCTTAAACTAGAAGGGTCGTCTATGTGGTTCGAGTCAATCGATCACCCTAGCACGGTAAGACTTCCACTAGACCTACCACCGGCCAAATGAGATGATTTAACCGAGTTAGGTTCTATGCCCCAAGTCTACTCAAGGCTTGGTTGAAGAGGGTATAGTTACATGTAAGAATTGTAATTATAAAGTTTTGTATTACTTGTATCACATGAACAATCCTTCGGGAAATTTATAATATATCGCATATACGTCGGCATCAAAGCATATGTCGAGTATTTTTATATCGATCACTCAATTGTTCAAATTTTTAGTACATGCTCTCCGTTTCCGCATTACGCTAAGCAGTAGCACCTCAAAACTCTGATGAATTTTTATAAAACCACGTGTCACCGACACGATTTATGCTACGGAATTTGGGGTGTTACAATTTTGGTATCAGAGCTAGCTTCACAGCTAGTCTCAAGAGCATAGTATGGACAACAAAAATAAGAGTACTGATATAATACTGGTTTTGTGATACAATAAAACAAATACCCTAAGGAATGGTTAGAGTTTCTGAAAAACTCTAAGACTTCTGATATGGAAATCGGAGTCTGAATGAAATTCCCGAAACAAAAGCGATAGTTGTACTTAGAAGACAATACTACCTAGGTCTTTCAATAAACAGTAACCTATTGTTTAGGTTTATCTGTGAAAACAATGGCTTCTCGGATAAAAGTCTTCCGATAAGAATAGTAACTTACTACTTAAGTTTCCTTGTAGGAACAGAAAACCTACTAAGTACTAAATTAAAAAAAGTCCCTGCCTACTAAAGGCCGGACATCATGCGTGCAATGGGGTGTGGTTCCGAAGATGGAGGTCTTTGACTAAATCTTTGACGGTGGTGGTCCATTACATAAAAAGGGTGTAACTGATAGGAAAGGGAAAGTACCCAATATTTCTTGGGAGGCACATATGTCGTACTAGTACCTATGAGAGTTGTCGGTATGCAGTGGTATGTGTATCAATATTAGTACCTTAGATCTGACAGACGTTATGAAGTTAAGCGTGCTTAGGCGAGAGAAATCTCGGGATTTTTAACCCCGGGATGTAGCATAAGGATGAGATCCTTTGAGCTAAAGCCTGAATACCGTGAGGTATGAAACATAGTAATCCTTTGGGATACCGTGAGAATATATGATAGACTTAAAGCGAGAGATAGTGCTTAGGTCAAGATATGACCGAGCATTTCGTATGTTCCAAAGACACGAGAGTTGGAATCCTGAGAAAGTATGAGTGAGATTACCTTAGGTTCAACGCCTGAGAGTAAGTCCCTTAACAAAGTGCAAACTAATTGAAAAGTTGAGTTGTTTGGGACGTTATATCAAAATCATGTCAAAAAGGTGTTTAACATTTTAAACATTGTGCGTCCAAATTTCTCTGTTCACAGACATCTCATCAGGTGCATTTAGAAGAGTACATGTACCAGTTGTGAATGATTTCTGTGACTTGATCGAGAACACTTTACAGAAGGACCTTGACTTCAAAAGGAAAGTGACCATCATTCAAAATTTGCGTGAGATGACAAGTCAGGTACTTCATTACTACAAAGGAGATAGAACCTTAGTAGCCATGGGTTATAGTTTCAAGGTGGGACCAATAACCGTAGAGATATTAGTGGTAAATAAATTCCCTAAGAAGAGGGTGATTACCCGATAGGGAAAGTTAAGCTAAGGATTATGCCTGGAGGTAAATGGATAGTGACATCCACGAATAGAATGACCCTGGATAAGATGGCAAACATAGAGACAGTAGATTACGAAACCACTAAAGGGTAGGAACCTAATAGAAATATGAGTTCTTGTTATAATGATTCAGAGACGATCAACTGACGCTACTTGTGGAAAGTTTTGATTGGAGAAGGCTACCTACGGGGAGTTCTGATCGAGGAGGTTTTACCTACAAAGGATCGACCGGAGAAGCGACGACCATCATAAAAGACCGCGTGAAGCACCGAGTAAAAATCGTAGAGCGAGCCACCGTGATGACAAGCCGTAAGGTGCAGCCGCCATGACAACGAACCATAAAGTAGAACTATCAGTATATCAATTCTCTAGGTAAGTACATTATAGCAAGTCCCATATCTAATCGGTTCCCTAAAGGGAAGGTTTTCGTAATCCAGTATATCGCCATAGAGTCCTCTAGCGCTATATAGCATATATTGTGCTATGGTATTCCCAGCAGAACAAAACTTGCACTAGAAGACATTCTAGTTGTGAACAAATTTTCGAGATGTTTCTAGAAGCTCTCACGAATTACCACCAAGTATGGGAAGTTGAATTCACTGGTTGGTTGATGCCGGAAACGAACCAATATCAAAGGTGCAAGATCGATGTCTATAAATGAATGAGTTTCATTAAACGAAATCACACACCAAAACGAATAGACCAGAGGCTAAAGAAGAATAGACTGAGCATTCTATGAATGGCTTGAATAGCCAAGGACAGAGGTCCAAATGCGTTAGTTAGTAATGACCTTCTAAGGTTAGTTGTCCGGTTCCCGAATAGTTTTAAAAATTGAATTTTTGACTTACCAATACACCCGCTATATTTGAAATTTTCGGAATGGATTTTTCGAACTTATGAATTTTCGAAATTGAGTTTTCGAGAGAAATATTTTCAACAGAATTTGAGACCACGGTGATGGTTATTTTGAAATGATGTTGTCTTAAAAAAGGGGTTTTTGTTAAAACCCAAAGTTTGAAACCGAGTTTTCAAATGTGTTGTGGTAAAATGAGTACGTAACTGGAAGACGAAAGCCGTTGTAGATATACACGGTTTCTTGCCGGGTCTTGCCGATGTTTTAAGGTGTTTGAAATCGCCGCCGTTATAAAGCTCATTTGAATTGAAAATTTGTTTGATGGGATACGAGAGGTTGACACTCGCACCAATGGTTAATATTCCTAATCTGAGTAGTTCCGCCTTAAAGGGGCGCATATTTCACCGTGTTGCGCGCGGCACTAACCGTGATTACGAACTGGTCAGTTGGGAAAGCGGTGCACAGTGGTGACCGTGACTACGGACTAACTTGACTGGGAAAGCGATGCATAATGGTAGCCGTGACTACGAACTAGGTTTGACTTGGAAAGCGGTGGAGAGCCTTTATTATATATGCTAGTGTGGACACTGGGGCCCTTGTGGGGGATGGAAATTCTCCCACATCGGTCGGCAGATGCGTTGTTACTGTGATGGTTTGTATGAAAGGATTGGGATATGTCCTGGTAAGCCAGGGCAAAGTGATGGTGTGTGCCTCTTAGTTGAATTTTGTGAAATGAGTTATCTCTCTTAAAGGTATATACCGGTAGTAAAAGTTTTTGAAACCGCTCCGGTAGTGAATGTATCTTCATGAATTTGTTATGGCAGCGATTAAGTTTGAAAATGATAGCACTATTACTTTTTGGTATAGTGCAGATTATGAAATGTATCGAGACCACGGAAAATTTTCAATGTTTGAAAATTTGAAAATGAGACAACATAATGGTTTTTGGGTAGCGACGATTTGTCAATGCTATTGTGTTGAAAAGCGGTGTAGTTGGAAAATTTGGAACAAAAACTATTAGAAAGGTCTAGAACACCGAACTAGTTAAGCCGGATAGTAGTTGTCACTATAGTGCTAAGTGAAAGTAGTCTCGAGAGCTTGAATGAGAAAGACTCAGATGAAATAGACGAGCAGATGCTCGAGGCAATAAGACCTGGTGTGCAAGTGTGCACGGGGCGGTGTCCCTAGGCCATAAGACCGGTAATGAATAAGCACTGTGTGAAATGCAGATTGCTATGGTGACTTTAGACTATTATGTCTACAGTACCTTTAAAGTCTAGTAAAACATTCATTGTACCAGGTAAAAGTTGAGATGCTTAAGGCCTAAGGATGATTTCCTAGGTAATAAAGCTAGAATCTCCAAGTCTTTGTGGTAATTGATTGAGCCGGAAGGCCAATGTGTGTTAAGCCGAGAGGCTAAAAGAGTCGCGAAAAGGCCCGCATAACCAAGACCGAGAGAATGGATCGGTGGATCCCGTGTTTTGATACTATACCCGGGTGCAATAAAAATGAAATTAGAGTACGTGCTAATAAACATGTATAGAAAGGAATAGACTAGAAGTCTAAATAATCTTTCAAGATTTTACGATCAAATTTCGAGGGCGAAATTTAATTTAACGGGGGGAGAAATGTAATACCCTAAAATTCCTATTTAACATAAATACTATATTTTGATAAATAATACATATTAAATACAAACGTGAATATTTGTCTCAAGAAATTATAATCTATTGATTATATTTTCATCCAGATTCCACTTTGGAATTAATTAACGAATGGTTAATTATGAGACATTATTTAGGAGCTATTTAATATGACATAAATAGCACATAAAAAGGTAATTAATTTATAACCAAAAGGAGGAATGTAATATCCCAAATTTTTGGATTTGGAAACAAGAAATGTTTTATGGAAATTTATTATGAAAATTTGGCCTAAATAGTTTTAAAGCTATTTTCTGGATTTTGAGGCCTATTTTCCCAATAATTCAAGGAAAAATAGTTAGAGGATAATTTTTGGTCTAGAAATTTTAGAACCAATATTTTATGGCCTAGAGAGTTAATTATGGAAGAAAATTCTTATATGGAATTAAGGATTTTATTTTCCAATACTTATTTAATATTTGCAAATAAATATTAAATGGTAGTTTTTGGTGGATGGAATAGGTAAGTGGAATGGTAGTTTTTGGTGGATGGAATAGGTAATTAGAATGGTAGTTTTTGGTAGATGGAAGAAGAGTGTTTGGTTTATAAGGAATG
Source organism: Acacia melanoxylon (assembly GCA_019022615.1). Taxonomy (NCBI): domain Eukaryota; kingdom Viridiplantae; phylum Streptophyta; class Magnoliopsida; order Fabales; family Fabaceae; genus Acacia; species Acacia melanoxylon. The sequence goes on from JAFJYJ010000072.1 coordinate 1,498,023, forward strand.
TTTGGTTAAGGAAGAAATGTAGTTGGAATAGCCTTGAATTTCTTCTATAAATAGAAGACTCTTCTCTTCATATTCTTCACACCAAAATCAGCTCAAAGCATCTGATTTTAAGATTAGAGAGTGAGTAGAGTGAAGTTCTTGGAGCAAGGAAGAAGTAGTAGCAAGGTTCTTCAAGGGTAAGTTCTCTAGTTCTTGAGTTCTAGTTTTAAATTCATAGATAGAAGTTGCTTTGATCTTAAATATGCTAGAGTAATTTTATTTTCATGTTTTTATGGTTAGAAATGGTTTTATTTCGAAAAAATGATGGAAAAGGTTATATAGCAGAATTTTTGGAAGCTAATCATAAAGTAGCGAAACTCTGGTGAAATTTTATCGGTAAGCAATTTTTGAAGTCAGGGGTAAAAACGTCAGTATTTTATATTGAAGATGAATTTCTAAAATTCTGAGAAAATTCATGGTTAAATTAGACATATAGACCTTTTCAAATATACCAAGAGTGAATTAGTTCGAGGTCTGTGCTAAAAGATAAAAATGTCCACAGTTGGGCTACGTTTTCTGGAAATTTTCTGGGCAGAAGATGAACACGTGAAAACTGGGAACTATTCATAAAATCTGGGCAAGAATCAATATTTTTCCACAAAATTAGACATCCTAAGGATTCCGGGAATTTTACGGATCCTCGTTTCGAGTTTTCTAGAATTACTTATGAATTTTCAAAGTTAGAAGTAAATCTGGCCATAATGCTGAAAGTAGCGTTTTTATTAAATAAAATGTAATGGCAAAATGGTAATAACAAATCCACCAAGGGTAGAAAGGTAAATTAACCTTTTGGATATTATTCTAAGCAATATGGTAATATGTTAGGATATCGAGGATTCCGGAGTCGATTTGAAGGACGGGCATATTACTATTCATAGTGCCGTATTTATGAATAGTACCGTATACATAAATAGTAAATTACTATTCACACGGAAGGAAGGTACGTTCGCGTACAAGAACTTTAACTCGATATGACTTGTATGCATGTATGAGATGAAATGATTTCATAGAGTCATGGACAAGACTTGGTCTTGGGTCATGCACCGTGGTTAAGACTCTGTCTTGAATCACCGTTTATATACATTCAAACTTGATACGGGTTATAGTCTTGATAATGCCGTGAGATTGTTTTCCTAGCGCGAGGACACGAGTGTACATCGTGGGCACGGTGGTGCAGACTATTTAACTATACATGGATTTGTATAGATAACTTTACATGTCTTTGTGTGCTATGTACTTCGTTGTTGTGTTGACATTACATCCGCTGTGTGCTATGTATTGGTTAGTGCTAAAATGTAATGAATATCGTCATACATATCTTTGTTATACTTTTCATATGAGGTTAATCGTTACCTAAGATTCAATTTGTTTTGAATCTTAGACTTGACTAGAGGTTCAGGAAAGGAACCAGGATTTATGAAGACATTGTGAATGGAGCCATGAGAAGGAGCATTAATGGACGGAACCGTGAGGAGGCACCGGTCAAAGCAAATGCAGGAAGAAAGTCAACAGAACCTACCTTATGGCATGAATCTAATAAAGTTACTTCACATCATTTGGTGCTTAAACTAGAAGGGTCGTCTATGTGGTTCAGTCAATCAGTCACCCTAGCACGGTAAGACTTCCACTAGACCTACCCGGCTGGCCAAATGAGATGATTTAAGCGAGTTAGGTTCTATGCCCCAAGTCTACTCAAGGCTTGGTTGAAGAGGGTATAGTTACATGTAAGAATTGTAATTATAAAGTTTTGTATTCCGTATCACATGAACAATCCTTCGGGAAATTTATAATATATCGTATACGTCAGGCATCAGCATATGTCTGAGTATTTTTATATCAGTCACTCAATTGTTCAAATTTTTAGTACATGCTCTCCGTTTCCGCATTACGCTAAGCTGTAGCACCTCAAGACTCTGATGAATTTTTATAAAACCACGTGTCACCGACACGATTTATGCTACGGAATTTGGGGTGTTACATTACAAATGCATAATATTTTCTGAATGTTATTCTTCCTTATATGTTTCCAATGATTGTGATCAAGTCATTCCATAATATTAAGTTGATTCCATCTAATAATATTGTTTCTGAACTTTAGTGCGCCCAAATTTTTCCTTTATGATTGTGGAGCAACTCAGGTAAAGGGCAAGGGGTTAACTTTTCATGTTATGCTTCTTTTTATGCGTGTCATATTGTTATTATTCCTTTCATGCAGATTTGGTCACATGGCTACCATGTTCAGCTATTCTTCTGTCACTGTCTTTACTTTGTTGATGGAAAAGGCTAGAGTTCACTGGTGCCATTTGGAAAAAAGTGACCACTTAAAAAGGTTGAGAGCATATGCCCATCTTTGCATTAAATCACTGATGTGGCTCTTTTTGGTTGTCACCTGCTGGCTATCTAAGACATTACCAGTCCCTGCTTTGTGATAGCTCCTTTAATTTGTTCTTTTTGTTTTCCCCTTCTTTGATTGTAATACAACCTTATAATTCCTATGTTATTGGTGTTGTCTTTTGCTTATTCATTCAAAGCATTTTTTATACATGCACTAGTGCCAAAAAGGGTTTTAAAACCGGACAAAGAGGCATCGTAAGACCGGACCCGCGACTGGTCTTGTTCTAGCCGGTATTAAAAGTCCACATTTAAGACCGGACTCGAACAGGTCTTAAAGAAACTCTTTTAGACCGGACATTTAAAACATTTGGTCTAAAAAGTCGTATTAAATAAAGTTGAAATATTTTTTGTTCGGTCCTAAAACTCAACTTTTAAGACCGGACAAAAACTTGGCCGCTCTTAAAAGATCAGAATTTTAAGACCGGACAAAAATAAATCCGGTTTGAAAAATAGCGGCTTCTAAGACCTGATGACTAATTATACGCGGTCTTAAAAGACTGACTTTCAAGACTGGATGGTAAATACATCTGGTCTTAAAAATTGAATTTTTAGACTGGACGTATAAATACACCAGTCTTAAAAGACCAACTTTTAAGACTAGCTTAATATCAAATATGTACACATGACCTTTAAAACCAGACATATAAATACATCCGGTCTTAACAGTTGAACAGTTAAGACCGGCGTATTTATTTTCAGTCTAAATTTTCCCAAATTTTTTCCTGTTATGTTCTTCCTGATCATATATATACACAAATCCACCACCCAATCCAGCACATAAAAGTCGATACTTTAAGCTACAAGCTATGAACAATTATGAATAAATTGAATTGGGAAAAAAAATACAAATATTATTCACCATGAGTTATGTGGCTTCTTAATTAATGATTATACTATGACTACAACACCTAAATTAATTTATACAATAAGATAACTTACTTACAATGCAAATACAATAAGTTACAAATAGAACATACATGCCCAATGTAATATTCACCATGCCTTCATCTGATTCCCACCCAACAACGTAACATCCTCTTTTATACATGCCCCTTTGGATCGGATCCTAGCATAAAAATAAAACAAGAACAAACTTTATAGTCAGTGACATTGTTTAAGAACATAGAAGGAATATAATATAGTTAAAACCTTAAAGTTTTCAAAGAATTCTGCATATGAATATTACCTTATGAATTGACTCTTTTATAAAGTGATATCCTCACATATCCCTTCTTGATGATCATTTCTTATGCCAGGTTCATTATCCACTTCATCTTCTTCGTTCATGTCCGGTAGACCCCTTGAAAAAGGAGTACTCTCAGGAAGACCATAATTTGAATGACTTTCCTCATCAATATCAATGACCCTTTTTCCTTGGAGAGCTACATACCACATTTTATTTTCTTGATCATGATATAGAACACTTGTTTCGCCTGGTCTGCCATAATAAAAGGTTCATCTCCAAAACTTCTACCATTGACATCGACTAATGTAAATCCTAGCCGATCGATCTGAACACCATTATTGACATTAACCCACTTGCATTTGAAAATGAGAAATCTAATTTTAACATAGTCCACCTCCCAAATCTCTTCAATAACCCCATAATATGGCATGACTGCCAATAAAGGCCTATTGTCTTTCGAACTGGAGAAGTGCATAGATTCAGCCTCTAACATAACACCACTGTTCTGGACGGTACTCCTATCATCTAGGGACTTCGTGTAAAATGTATAACCATTGATCACATATGAATTCCAACTCATGACATCAACCTCAAGACCACGTGCTAACCATTTGATTGTATCAGAAACACATTCCTCTCCCTCGACCTTTTGTTTGAACCAGTTTGCAAAAGTTCTATTATGCTCCCTAATCAACCTTTGTTCAGTCATTCGACGATTTTCTTTCCTTACAGCTTCTTTATGTGCAGCTTTGTTGGCTTGAACTTCATCAACATTATTCAAGATGTATAAGTAGACTTCTGACAACTCATCAAGATCCACACTCTTTACTGAAGCCCCTCATCTACCCCCTTCAGCATGCTGACATTTTGGAAGCCCAATATGTCTTACTTTGGCCAAATAATTTTGACAACATTCCATGGCTTCTTCAATTTTTTTTGAACAATTGATGCTTCTGGCCGGTATGCGTTCTTCACGTACCCTTTTAGGAATTTCATAGATCTTTCAATTGGGTACATCAACCGTAAATGGATAGGGCCGCACAACTTTATCTCCCTCACTAGATGGACAATTAGATGAACCATGATGTCAAAAAATATAGAAAGAAAAAGCTTCTCAAGGTGGCACAAGATAAGATATCCTTCATTCTCCAATTCATCCAACTTTTCAATCTTGAAAACTTTACTACAAACCGCATTGAAGAAGACACAAAGTCTAGTCAAAACAACCTGATGATCATATTCGGGGATGCCTCGAATAGCTACTGAGAGTAGATGTTGCAACAAGACATGACAATCAAGGGACTTTTGGCCTACTAATTTCAAGTCCTTCATCGATACAAGCCTCTTAAAATTTGAAGAATACCCCGAGGGAACTTTTGTGCCATGTAAACACTCGCAAAAACTTCATTTCTCATCCTTAGACAAAGTATGAGAAGCCGGGGGACAATAAGTTCTCTTCCCGTATGACCTTGGATGTAAGTCTTTGCGTATTCCCATTACTTGCAAATCCAATCTTGCCTTCACACCATCCTTGGAACTACCTTGTATGTTGAGAAGCGTGCTAACAATACTATCACATACGTTTTTCTCCACATGCATGACATCAATACAGTGTCTCACATCAAGATTGCGCCAATATGGAAGATCGAAGAATACAGATCTCTTTTTCCATATATTTGTTTTTTTTTCTACTCTTTGCAGTCTTACCAAAGATGACACTAATATTTTTCACCTTTTCATAAACTTGCTCCCCAGTCAATGCCACCGGAGCATCTTCATACTCTTGGCCACCAAAAAAGGCTTTCTTTAATCGACGATATGGGTGGCCCCATCTAAGAAATCTCCTATGTTCAAGATAAACCATCTTTCTCCATGTTGAAGTTGATGGTAGCGTGTGCCTTCTTCACAAACCGGACATGCTTTATGGCCTTTTACACTATACCCTGACAAGTTCCCATATGCTGGGAAGTCGTTTATAGTACAAAATATCATGGATTTCAATTTAAACACCTCCTTCTTGAAAGAGTAAAAAACATCGACACCTTCTTCCTACAACTCCTTCAAGTCTTTGATCAAGGGCTGAAGGTAAACATCAATGTCATTTTCGAGTTGTTTTGGTCTCGAAATCAACATAGACACCCTCTTTGAAAGTACTAAGTGATATATGTAGCAGAATTAAGTGAATTGCATACAAGAATTGTGATATGTACCCGTGGTAGTATGGAAACACGTACACCTTTTTTCTCACTTCACACACCCTCTTTGATATGTATTGTTTTCTCAACACCAAGGGTGTTGTACTTGTATAGACTGGGCACAAGAATCCAAAATCATTGATTCTGCCCTGTTCAACCAATTCTTGATGCATTAACCTACAATAATGACATCGATCAAGGAATTAGTATATATGTATGTGTGTCTAAACGATGCATTTAAATTATGTACTCATAGAATCAGATACTTACTTCATAAACAGTTGAAGGATTGGATTAGTAAGCTCATGTCCGGGAAGCAGCAGGGATGTTACATCTTCGTTGTCAATGTAAACCTCTTCAAGATGAGGGAGGCCTACTACTTCATTGACAGGCCACGATTTATCTTTAAAATATCTTTTTTTTACCAAATCGGATATTTTTCCTTGGCAGTCAACTTAGCAGTAGGGGATGAAACTTGAGGAGGAGGGGATGCAGCTTGATGAGGGGATGGAACTTGAGGAGGAGGGGATGAAGCTTCAGGAGGAGTAGAGACATGTACAAGCTTCACTGGCTAAGAGATGAAGGTTCCCTTGACATCACTCACAAGCTTCAGCTGATCAGTTGGGAGAGGAAGAGGTACATCAATGATCACCTTTTCAACTGACACTCTGACTTCATCATCAACCATTTGTTGGTGGTGTACAGTTGATCCCAAGTTGTGGACAATCCCTTTTGCAACTAATCGTCTATGACTATCATGATCCTCCACATACAGTCACAAGGTTGCTCGATCGTCCAACAATGCAGCCCCCTAGTGCTCACGCATAGGTGCAGGTGAATATGTGACGGGAACACTAGTCTCTGGACAAGAGCTCAAAAGCAGCCTCATCTGATTCATTTCCTCCTTCATCGGCTCATCTGGGATTGAAAAATTGCTTCTTTAGCCGCGGCTTCCTTACTTAATTTAGCCAGCGTATGTTCCATCTCCTCCCGGGTAACCATACTTTGTTTATGGCGTTTGGATTTACCAAAGTATTGCTTTAGGCCTATCTGTCCTCCAATCCCCCTTACACGCCCCGGGTGATCCGGTTTTCCAGTCGTAAAGGTCAGAACATCATTCCTCCTGTCCGACACAAAAGATCCCTCTGCTTCTTTCTTTTTAAGATCTTCCTGTAAGATACAGATAACGAGAAGCTTAGTAATGAAACATGTTTAGTAACTAAAAAATAACAATAACAATACTTACAATTCTTTCAAAGAACTACACGAGTTTGTTCACTCGTGTAGGCGCCGCTTGGCTTTTGTTGAATTTGCAACCACAACTCCTCGCGACGTATTAGAGATGGCTGATCAACTATCGCAGAAGGATTGGATTCAGCTTCATCTTCCAATCTCTTCCGCTTGGCCGCCATCAATTCTTTTTCGACCTTTTCATATACACCGCGAGAAGTCCTATATGGGCAATCATTCTTTCTCCTTATCTCCTGTGCTTGTTCCATTATTTTCTGTAAATCAGAATTGAAAAAAACTATTAATTATGAATTACAGCCATGTCACTAACAGAAATTAGAGAACTTCTGCTTCATATGAAGGTCAAAAATTAGTCAAATTCACTTCATAAAGTTTCAACATTTTATTTAAGAAAGATGTAGAATTGTAGAAGAAATTGGGAGAAACAGAGGAAAGGGAGTTGCAGAAATGCTGCCAACTCAGTCAATTCATTCATTGATCATAACTGATTGCTACACATATTAGACTAACCTCTTATATATAGTTAGAGGCTTGACTCCTAAGGCCCAATAACAGCTTGCACCGAAACCATTACACAGTCAACATACTAACAAACTAACAGCAATGTCTAACCACTACCTACTATAACAAAACTAAGACTATAATAATGGCTTGACTCTTATGCCATTATTATTTCCCTAATTAGCTTCTTAGTATTTTACCTTTTCAGGGTTTACATATCAGACTTGCATAGACAAAGGTATGAAATGTATACTTCTATTCACACACCAAAACCATTTAACTAACAGGATTAGATGAACACAATAACATTCACATATCCTCACAGGTTAATAAGCAAACAAAAGGGCAAACAAAACTAAATATAAACTTGAAGGTGGAATATCACCTAGAGGGGGGGTGAATAGGTGATCTCAGAAATCTTTTCGCTGTATGATAGATAAACAAAGAAAGCAGTAAAGAAGTAAAGATGACAGAAACAGAGAAGTTATCCTGGTTCGGTCCAACTCTTTGGCCTACGTCCAGTCCCCAGACACACTCTGGGATTTCCACTATCTTACAAATAGAATTACACACTCTGTAAACGAGGGATGATCCTCTCACTCTTGGACTCACTCCCCCTTACAAGTTGTAATCAATGCACCCACACTCAAGATACCTCTATCTTGAGAATTTTGAACGAATTGTAAAAGTAAGTTGTAGAAAACTCTCTCACAGAGTAAATAGAATGATGAACACTGGAGCTTAGTATATCGAAGATATAATCAGAATACAAATTGAACTATTTGAAAGCTTTATCAATGTATGCACCGGTTCGTTGTTTGTCGAATTCAATCCTTTGTGTATATGTACTGGTTGAAGTTGAAGACCGTTGAAGGATTTGAATATGTCTGTAGGAATATTTGAATATGTCCGTTAATAGAGCACTTGTGTCTTCTGCTTGCCCATAATCAAATATCTCTTTAATTGGGTCATCTTACAGTTGTCACCTTGGGTGAAGAGAAACTTTAAAGATGCTTTCTGGTTATGGGTCATTTGATTTATGTCGGATCTGTTTCTCCATACTTTCAGTGCGCCAAGCTGTCATGCTTTGAAACGAGAATCAATGTCGAAATACACTCATAGAGATGATTAGTAACATAATAAGATATAATCGATTACAAGAATGAGTTACAGATTCATTCGAGTGTTCTTGCAGAAACATCGTTCTTTGGCTAATACTCGCGTGTTCTTCATTTGAATGTGGAACCTTGATTAAGAATCTGGAAAAACACTTAAGAAGATGATTAATGATATCATAGTTAATGTAGAATGATGTATTGAAGGATTAAAACAATTAACTAGATCATTTAGATAAAATAATCAGTTCTGATGTTAAATCAGTTTTGCTATTCTTCAGAGCATACTCGAGAATCACACAGAGAATCAATATGAAGAATTGAGCAAATCCGTTCATTCTCGAGAATCTCACAGCAATTCTCGAGAACCATTCTCGAGAATTGGATTTCAATTCTCGAGAATCCAATAGACAGAAGCGAACTTTAGTTAGTTTGATTGATCATACTCGAGAATCGTTTGCACATTCTCAAGAACCATTCTCGAGAATTACTTTCTCATTCTCGAGAATCACCTAAAAACCGTAGAGCAGAATCGAAGCTTTCGACAATACTCGAGAATCGATTTGGATTCTCGAGAGTTATTCTCGAGAATTAGTTTTGATTCTCGAGAATTACCTCAGAAACATGATATATTAGAGAAGACGGACGTCCACTCTCGAGAGTCAATTTCTGATTCTCGAGAATCACTCGATAGACAAGGTCTGTTTCTGCTTTGGTCCGATCATTCTCGAGAACCATTAGTGCATTCTCGAGAATCATTCTTTAGAATGCAGATCTCATTCTCGAGAATTGCTCTGTGTGATGGGAATTTTCCTGATTCTTTTGAACACACTCTCTAGAGTTAATCCTGAACATTATTAAACCATTTTTCAAAAATCTAAACATTTGTTATCATCAAAACATTTGGAGCCAACATTCTCCCCCTTTTTGATGATGACAACATATAGAGAAAATCATTTTGAAGTTCTGAAAATGAAATTATTGATTGGTATAATAACAGAAAGTATAGAATGTTTGCAGAACAAGTCATGTATTCATACAGAAGCTTTTACAAGAACTGATGCAATAAAAGTCCATAACATGCTAAACCAAAATGACCTCACAGAAATACATGAGAAAGGATCTCAGAGTCTAATCAGACAAATAGCAAAGTAACCTTAAAAGGAACAACTAGACTCCAACTAGACACCAGTTAGTTTCAATCAATTCACTGCTGTTTCTCCTTCTCCCTCTTTGTCATCCATCAAAGAGAGGGATACTGGATCAGAGATATCAGGATCAACAGGAGGTGTAGAGACAGTCTCAGGAGTAGGTTGAGAGCCAGATGCTGGAGGTGCAGGAACAGGATCTGACATGGGAATATCAGAGGCAGGTGGGGGAACAGTCTCAGGATCAGGAATGGATGTAGTGGTCATAGCAGAGGATTTAGTATGATTCTGAAGACTCAATAAGAGGGCTTCCAAATAATCTTCGTCTCGTTAAACCGATTTTTTAATCTCTTGTTGCCGATCATAGAGGACGAGAAGAATTCAGGTGCATCTCTTTCTTGAGGTTTTCCACCGCCGAGTTCACATGTTGTTCAAGATGAGCATCTACTTTGATCATCTCATTACTTATGGCCTTGATCATTGCTTTTATTAGATTGCCATAAGAGTCCAAACATTGAATTACGGGAGCCATAGCTTCCGAATTGCGAGAGTTGATCGAGCTTGGATTGCGGCTGTGCAAAAGAAGGGCGAAGTAGAAGTGAGTCTTGCTGTGAAGATTGGCCTTCGTCTTGCTGCTTGGATGTTGATGGCTTAGGATCAGTGGTGGACTTGACTTCCTTCTTCCCAGTAGCTTCTTTAAATGAGATCTTCATGTATAAAAGATGAGAATGAAAGTGAAGGAAATCACCAAGAGGGGGGGTGAATTGGGGATTTTAAAAATTCTTTTCAGATCACCCACACAACAGATGCTTAACCAAGGTAAATGGAGTTAGAGAGGAAGAGCTTGACACGAGAAGATTTATACTTGGTTCGGTCTTAACTCTTGACCTACGTCCGTCCCCGGACTCTGCGGGTACTATCACTCAAATCGATACACACTCGTACTCGAAAGTTATCCTCTCTCTAGGATACACTCCCCCTTACAAGTTGTAATCTCGATAACCCAACCTCAAAGTCCCACAACTTTGAGATTCTTACAAAGAATGATTTACGAAATAGACTCTCTCAAAGAGTGAATGAATATAAGCTTTGAAGCACAATGTATCAAAGATACAAATGAGAAATATAAGCAAAGTGAAAGACCGATGTTCTTGTGTGCGTTTTTCGTGTATGTCTTCTCTACTTTCGACTTCAAATCTTCATGTATTTATACCGGATTGAAGCTTGTGAACGTTGTAGATCCGTTGAGACTTGATCTAATTCGAAAATATAGCTGTTGTGAGTGTGTCTCCATGAATCTATTTGTTGTGAACAAATCTGTTTGAATATGGTTGTTGCAGATTTGAATATTTGAAATTTGGCTCCTCATGAATGTGTTCCCATGTTATGTTTAGTGGAGGCGGTTGTATAATATTGTCCATTTGTTTGGAGGCTAGCTTTCTTTCTTGGAGAATGGTTGTGTTGCTATCCAGGTTGTAACCCATTGCTTTTGGAGAATAATATAATATTGCAAGTTGTCAAGTTGTTTGTCTTAAAGTCTTCTTTAAAACAAACCTAGATCTTCCGTAATCTCATAAGCAACCGGTTAAATCTGGTTAGGTAATATTGATATGAATCATATAAAACATATACAACCAATTCGCAGAATCAAGTTAAAGCATAAATCAAACTGAACAAAATACACCCAGATGCGTTCATCTGTTCTGAAGTTCCAAGCTCGAGTTTACTATACCAAGCTCGAGTTTGGTCTTCATTTAAACCTTGAGTTTTGCCTCGGAAGTCTCAAGCTCGAGCTTGTAAATGAGTAAGCTCGAGTTTAGCATTTGTCGGGGAAAGATGTTTGAAATCATTTTGAGAGCCAAAATGGAAAAACGCAAGCTCGAGCTTATTAGTGAGTAAGCTCGAGTTTGGCACTATTCACGTCAAAAATAATTTTAGTTCACAAAATGCAAGCTTGAGCTTAGAGGAGTAAGCTTGAGTTTGCTAAGCTCAAAATATGACATTGCTCTCTGTCGACCCAAGCTTGAGCTTGCAAGGGCAAGCTCGAGTTTGGCAATGGTTTTAAAAACTTTGAAAGATTTTTGTCGACGCAAGCTTGAGTTTACAACCTTAAACTTGAGTTTACTCTTTGAAGGAAAAACTTGAAAACTTTCTCGCTGGTGCAAGCTCGAGCTTGGTATGCCAAGCTCGAGTTTACAACTTTTGTAAACTCACAAACTCTACAAAAGAAATGATAAGCTCAAGTTTAAAGGATTACGCAGAGGCAAGCTCGAGCTTGTAACTCCAAGCTCGAGTTTACATATTTGTAAACTTAGTGAGAATAGTCTCGGAAGAGGCAAGCTTGAGCTTAAAACTAATAAGCTTGAGTTTGCAATTTGAGTAACTTGATAAAATCCTCAAACCTTCGTAAGCTCAAGCTTACAGTGCAAGCTCGAGCTTACTCGAATATGAGTAAACTTTTGAAAACCTTCAAGCTCAAGTTTATGGACCAAGCTCAAGTTTAGAAAATGCAAAATAGCTTGGTTTGCTTTCGTAAGGGCAAGCTTGAGTTTGGAGACCCAAGCTCGAGTTTGGAGCGACGGAAATGTTTTTGTATTGCAAACAACATGTTTTACCAATTCTTAACAAAAATCATTCTTTCATGTTTACAATTGTTATTAATCATCAAAACACATTGAGAACTAACAGATGAGTCTTGCCAAATTTCTTGGGAAAAATAGTTTCGTCATTGTCAAGAAGATACCAGATGTTGAACAAGCCCAGAATCCTAGAGACTAGGTTAGGATATGGAATGGTATTCTTCTTGGAAACTTTTAATTGGATAGAAAGTTGGATATCTCGAAATAACCGTTTGCCAAGGTTACGTGGTTGCTTGGCCATAATGGAGCCCATCAATTGGTAGTCTTTGTTCACAAAGTGTGTAAAACTACGACCTTTGTTTACTAAATTGCGACCGTAAAGGTACCAAAGGATTTCGGTGGTGTCGGCATGTCGATGGCTTGACTTTCAAGGGATTTCCATCATATTGCTTTGTAGGGAGAAGAAGTCTAAAACATTCATGCTCAGATAATGTGGGAGGATCTTCTGGAGGATCAATGACACCCAGAAATGAATTGATAGTGGCTGCTATGATCTTAATGGATTTGCCTCTAACATGAGTATGCAGCAGAATCTCACCATCATCAGTCTTTTCCTCAACCATATTAAAATAGAAAATTTTAACAACTTGAGGAGAATATGGGGTCTGGATATCTAGCAACGGCATATAAGACTTTAACCATGGTGAAAGATCCAAATTACACTCCCTCCTAAAGTCATCTAGACTCAACCAGACAAGAGGACAAAAAGGTCTTCCTTCATATGATGAGAACAAAATTTGGGTCGATGGGATTACGGAGGATCTTGACGAGTAGCCGGGAGGACAATCAAGGACATTGAGTTGCCCAATTAGTTTGAATGCATACGGAGGCAGAGTTGAAAGAGGTTTCTCAGGATGAGTATGGGGAGGTCGCTGAATCCTATCTTCAATTTCCTTAGTTCTTCATTCATAGAAAGTTGGTTTTGAGCTTGAATAGGGCTTGGACGACTTGGTTGTTGCGTAACTCATAGGTTTGGACAAAGACCGAGAGTAAGACTTGGATTTTGAATTGGAGTCTTCCTTCGCCATTGAGCTATCGAATGAGATTTAGGGCAAGAGCTTTCTTTACTTTTGGTCTTGTCGGATGGCGAGAGTGAGTCTTGGTGCGAGTCACATGAGGAGAGTCCACGATCGTTACCGATTTAGCCTTCTTCTTCGATGGTTCAGTTTTCCCGAAACTTGAACTTTAGGGCGATACTTGGTGCGTGGCTTTTTCTTGAGTGGTTGTTCGGGAGATTCGAGAGGATGATGATTTCGTCATGGTCACTTGACAAAGAGTCACATATGGAAGATGAAGTTACAGAGAGAGACGACAGAGAAGATGAAGTGAGATGAGGAAAAGCTCTCGAGAGTTAGAAAGAATGAGTAGAGGGAACGAATGCGACGAATGAGGGTTAAGAGAATGAAGGGACGAAACGACTGGGTTATGAATGAAACGACACAACGCTCGCGACGCTTGGGATCTCTGCTCGATAATTCTCGAGAATCGTAAGTGATTCTCGAGAGTGGTTCTCGAGAATGAAACTACATTCTCGAGAATGAGCTCGTGAGTAATAGTTTCAAGAAGGGATTGACTCGTTTGCTAGAATTCTCGGGAATCGTAAATGATTCTCGAGAGCATTCTCGAGAATGACACTTCATTCTCGAGAATTATCTCAGTGAAAAGGAATTTTGATTCTGCAGAACATATTTTTCTGATATAGTTCTCGAGAATGCCTCAGCCATTCTCGAGAATGACATATGTAATCGACATAGAACACCAAACAATATCTGATATTTCTCGAGAATGAGCCTGTATTCTCGAGAATGTTAATGTGCAGAAATGATCCTTATTTACCAAATCCCGATATTACTCGAGAGTAGATTCCAATTCTCGAGAGTGCTTAGGAAGAACATGAAAGCTTCACATATCAATTCTCGAGAATGATAAATTCATTCTTGAGAACTATCGATTTTATATCGTTTTTTTACAATGGACCGAAACGCAAAAACAACATCTAGAAGCTCCGATGCTTAAGTCAGTTTTCAAACATCATCAAAACATAATCAACGAGATTGAGCTAACATTTTACTTACAATTCATTGGGATTTACCATTCCCAATTCTCTTCTGATAAATGTGAATTGTTCCTTAGCCAGTGGCTTGGTGAAGATATCAGCAAGTTGCAAGTGAGTAGGGATAAACATTACCTTTACATCTTTCTTTTGGACATGATCTCTGATAAAATGATGTCTAACATCAATATGCTTGGTTCTTGTGTGTTGAACTGGATTCTTTGCCAAACTTATTGTACTAGTGTTGTCACAGAGGATTGGAATTTATTTTAACTGAATTCCCAAGTCTTGAAGTTGTTGTTTGAGCCACGTAACCCGAGCACAAAGAACTCGATGCAGCTACATATTCAGCTTCGAGTTGAGGATACGGCCACAAAGTGGTTTGTTTCTTACTAAACCATGATACAAGTGATCCTCCAAGAAATTCACACCGTCCACCGGTACTTTTTAAATCGGGGCCTTGTATCCAAGATGATCGTAGTCTCGAATATGCAACCAGAAATTCTTGTTGACCTTTAGGGAACCATAGACCCAATTCCTTGGTGTCTGAAAGATATCGAAAAATTCTTTTGACATGTTCCGCATGCGATTCTTTAGGAGCTGATTGGAATCTTGCACACATTCCCACACTAAACTCGAATGTCCGGGTCTCGCTAGCAATCAAATATAGTAAGGATCCAATCATCCCTCTATACTTGGTTATGTTGAAGTCTTTCCCTTTTTCCTCATCGGCATCTAGAGATGCAGTTGAGCTCATTGGAGTGTCGGCTCCATTACAATGTTCCATCCCAAATTTCTTAAGCAAATCACGGAGATATTTTGTTTGAGATATGAATATGCCATCCTTCCGTTGTTTGATTTGCAAACCGAGGAAGTAGTTCAACTCGCCCATCATAGACATTTCGAATTCACCCTGCATTTTCTTGGAAAATTCTTCACAGAGAGAGTTTTTAGTAGCACCAAAAATAATGTCATCCACATATATTTGCACAATTAAAGTTTCATTAAGTTTGTTGGTCTTAATAAACAAAGTTGTATCTGCTTTCCCTCTGATAAAGCCTTGATCTAATAAGAAATTACTTAATCTTTCATACCAAGCTCTAGGGGCCTCGCTTGAGACCATATAGGGCTTTCTTCAAGCGAAAAACATGATCTGGATGATGATCGTTTTCAAAACCAGGAGGTTGTTCAACATAGACCTCCTCTTGAATAAATCCATTTAGAAAAGCACTCTTGACATCCATTTGATAGAGCTTAAATCCTTTGATACACGCAAAGGCTAGGAGTACACGTATTGCTTCCAATCTAGCTCGGAGCATATGTTTCCTCATAATCAATCCCTTCTTCCCGATTATAGCCTTTGGCAACCAGCCTAGCCTTGTTTCGGACTATGATTGCTGATTCATCTCGTTTGTTCTTGAATACCCACTTAGTGCCAATGACCGGATGGTCCTTAGGCCTAGGTACCAAATCCCAAACTTGATTCCTATCAAATTGGTATAACTCCTCTTGCATAGCTATCACCCAATCATTGTCTGAAAGGGCTTCATCTATTTTAGAGGGTTCTATATGTGATATAAAGGCGAGAAAATGTTACTTCATTCAAGGTACTGTTTCTAGTTCTTACACCTTGATTTAAATTACCTATTACTTGGTCCAGGGATGATTCCTAATGAACCTCCAAGCTCTAGGCCGAGATTGATCAGGATTTTCAAAGTTGTTTTGAGAATCGGTTCAAAAACATCTTGAGAATTTTCAATAGAGGCGAAGTATTTTTGAAAAGAATTGATTCTTAAAAACATTTTCCTCATCATCATCCAGAGGTTTATCTAATTTAAATTCACAAAACACAACATGTATTGATTCTTCAACTATGCGAGTTCGTTTGTTAAAAACTCTATATGCCTTACTCCTATTTGAATATCCAAGAAAAATACCTTCATCGGATTTGGGATCAAATTTTCCCAAATTATCTTTACCATTGTTATGTACGAAGCATTTACAGCCAAAGATGTGAAGATGAGCCAAATTTGGTTTCCTTCCTTTGTAGAGTTCGTAAGAAGTCTTATTTAACTTCTTTCTGAGATACGCTCGATTGGCAATATAGCCGGCCGTGCTCATTGCATCCGCCCTTTAATACTTGTGAGGTCTCGATTTTCATTCAACATGGCACGAGCCATTTCGTGAGTACACGGTTTTCCTTTCAACCACACCATTCCGTTGTGGTGTTCTTGGAGCTGAGAAATTATGGTCAATTCCGTGAACATCACAAAATTCTCCGAATGCTTGATTTTCAAATTCTCCTCCATGATCTGTTCGAATGGCTATAATGCATATACCTTTCTCATTTTGCACCTTATTGGCAAACACAACAAATAGATCAAATGTTTCATCCTTGGAAGATAAAAAGATAGTCCAAGTGAATCGAGAGTAATCATCGACAATGACTAGAGTATATAAATTGCCACCAAGGCTTTTAACTCTTTGGTCCAACTAAATCCATATGGAGTAATTGAAGAGGTCGATTAGTCGTGATTTCAGTTTTATTTTTGAAAGATATTTTAGTTTGTTTACCTCTTTGACGGGAATCACAAATCATATCATTTTTAAAACCGAGTTTAGGCAAACCAATTACTAAATCTTTCCTTAGTAACTTATCCAGTTGGAACATGTTTACATGAGCCGACGCTTATGCCACGACCAACTTTCTTCTAAGTTGCTAACAAAGCATTTTTCAGAATCAATTTTAGGTAAATCTAATGTATAACAGTTTCCTTCTCGAGGAGCTTTAAACAATACCTTCAGTTTACCTTTATCAATTGGGAGATCATCTTTGTTGACAATGAGACATTCTTCTGAGTCAAAGATGATCCAGTTGTTCTTATCAGCACTTTGACTCACACTTAAGAGGTTATGGCAGAGGCCTTCAACAAGATACACGTCTTTGATCTGAGGTCCATCCTTTGTACCAATCTCTCCAATTTCATAGATTTTTCCAGATTGGTTTCCTCCAAAGGTAACTTTGCCACCATCTTTTGATCTCATTGCAACGAATTTGGTTTGATCCCCCGTCATATGTCTGGAGCATCCACTGTCAATGTACCATTTGTTGGTTCTTGATGCTCTCAGACAAACCTGTAATTCAAATAAGATCAAGCTTTAGGTACCCAACGTTTCTTGGGTCCTTTCGGGTTAGCTCGGGCCTTAGGGAAAGTATGAGTTCCTTTAGGTACCCACTGGTAATTACCAGCAGGTTTATCTCTTCGATTCTTTCTATGAAAGCATGATGAAGTAGAGTGTCCTTTTCGATTACAATAGTTACAATGAGCAAACGGATTTGAATTATGAACTGATTTCTGGAAGTAGTTCAAATAAGATTTTCCACCAGTTTTCTTTTTGCCTTTCCTTTTGTCAAAGATAGGATTATATCCTATGCCTGATCGATCATTTGTAAACCTTTGAGTTTTCAAAATCACATTAAGCACTTCACTTCCTTAGTGAATTTCTCAAGTGTTTTCGTAAGATGGAGGTTTCTTTTCTTTAAATCCAGGCATTCATCACGAGATAAGATTTTTATCGGAAAGGTTTTCAACACGTAGTTTGAGAGTTATGTTCTCCTTTTTTAGGGAAAAACATTCATCAACAACCTTTTCAAATTCAGATTGAATTTCATTATATTCATCAAATAATTCATCATAGGTTGGTTGCGAATCATGTACCTCATTGTCGTTTTCTCGCTAGTTCTTCTTCTCGCCACCGTATTTAGACGTTGGCGTCTCTTTTCTTCTTCGCTTTCTTCGTCGAGGAACCATCTCCCCATATTGCTGACACATAAGCCTTCTTTTTGAATTGATAGTGCTTCTTCCTTTCTTTGTCACTGTCTTTTAGTTGAGGACATTCTGACTTGTAATGTCCTGGTTTCTCACATTCATAACAGATGATTTGTTCCTTGCCTCGAACTCACGTACGTTACTTGTGTCTCCTTTTTGGAATCATTTCGAAGCCTCGATCTTTTCTGTAGAACTTCTTGAATCTTCTAACAAACATGGCCATCTCATCATCGTCCTCTTCATTTTCTTCGTTTTCTTCTTTTTCCTTTATAGTGTTAAGAGCAATTCCCTTGTTCCGACTGCTGTTAACATTGTCTAGGTCCTTCTTGAATCATAGTTTGCTCTCATATTCAGACAGGCTTCCGAATAAAGGCAAAGAACGAAGCCATTGATTCTCCACGGGCCTCCTCTATCGCAGTGACTTTAGCTTCCCGAGTCTTTTGTTAGAACATTGAGGATCTTTCGAATTCGAGGACCTTGATCATAGTTTTTACCTAAAGCCGCCAATTGATTTGTCGATGGGTATATCTTAGTTGGAACTCGCCATGGTTTCTCCCGACTTCATTCGCAGCAAGTCATATTCGGTGGTGAGAATATTATTACGATTTTCTTTGATGCCGGAAGTACCTTCATATGCAATCTCCAAAGTGCCTTCCACATTTCCTTCGCAGTTGATAGATTGCTTATTCGAAAGTACTCTTTTTGACTAAGAGCACTTTGAAGCATCAAAATTGCCTTACTGTTGAGAGTGACATTCTTCTTATCATTCTCATCGAATTCAGCTTTCGTCTTTGGAACACGTAGATTCCTCCTTCAATCTTTATAGGTATGTAATCTCCGATTTCTATCACTTCCCAGAGACCATATTCGGTAGCCATTACGAATATTCTGAATTTTCCTTTCCAGAAAGAGTAGTTTTCACCGTTGAATCCTGGGGGTCGGTTAATTGAGGCACCATCGTGTAATATTCCTTCCATGATCTTTCTCGGGATGTTAAGCCCAACCGAGAAACCTTGCTCGATACCAAATGAAGGTGGAATATCACCTAGAGGGGGTGAATAGGTGATCTCGAAATCTTTTATTTGTATGATAGATAAACAAAGAAAGCAAGAAAGAAGTAAAGATGACAGACACGAGAGAAGTTATCCTGGTTCGGTCCAACTCTTTGGCCTACGTCCGGTCCCGGACACACTCGGGATTTCCACTTTCTTACAAATAGAATTACACACTCGTAAACGAGGGATGATCCTCTCACTCTTGGACTCACTCCCCTTACAAGTTGTAATCAATGCACCCACACTCAAGATACCTCTATCTTGAGAATTTTGAACGAATTGTAAAAGTAAGTTGTAGAAAACTCTCTCACGAGTAAATAGAATGATGAACACTGAAGCTTAGTATATCGAAGATATAATCGAATACAAATTGAACTATTTGAAAGCTTTATCAATGTATGCACCGGTTCGTTGTTTGTCGAATTCAATCCTTTGTGTATATGTACTGGTTGAAGTTGAAGACCGTTGAAGGATTTGAATGTGTCTGTAGGAATATTTGAATATGTCCGTTAATAGAGCACTTGTGTCTTCTGCTTGCCCATAATCAAATGTCTCTTTAATTGGGTCATCTTACAGTTGTCACCTTGGGTGAAGAGAAACTTTAAAGATGCTTTCTGGTTATGGGTCATTTGATTTATGTCGGATCTGTTTCTCCATACTTTCAATGCGCCAAGCTGTCATGCTTTGAAACGAGAATCAATGTCTGAAATACACTCATAGAGATGATTAGTAACATAATAAGATATAATCAGATTACAAGAATGAGTTACAGATTCATTCGAGTGTTCTTGCAGAAACATCGTTCTTTGGCTAATACTCGCGTGTTCTTCATTTGAATGTGGAACCTTGATTAAGAATCTGGAAAAACACTTAAGAAGATGATTAATGATATCATAGTTAATGTAGAATGATGTATTGAAGGATTAAAACAATTAACTAGATCATTTAGATAAAATAATCAGTTCGATGTTAAATCGTTTTGCTATTCTTGAGCATACTCGAGAATCACACAGAGAATCAATATGAAGAATTGAGCAAATCCGTTCATTCTCGAGAATCTCACAGCAATTCTCGAGAACCATTCTCGAGAATTGGATTTCAATTCTCGAGAATCCAATAGACAGAAGCGAACTTTAGTTAGTTTGATTGATCATACTCGAGAATCGTTTGTACATTCTCGAGAACCATTCTCGAGAATTACTTTCTCATTCTCGAGAATCACCTAAAAACCAGAGTACGAATCGAAGCTTTCGACAATACTCGAGAATCGATTTGGATTCTCGAGAGTTATTCTCGAGAATTAGTTTTGATTCTCGAGAATTACCTCAGTAACAGGATATATTAGAGAAGACGGACGTCCACTCTCGAGAGTCAATTTCTGATTCTCGAGAATCACTCGATAGAAAAGGTGCATTTCGTTTTGGTCCGATCATTCTCGAGAACCATTAGTGCATTCTCGAGAATCATTCTTTAGAATGCAGATCTCATTCTCGAGAATTGCTCGTGTGATGGGAATTTTCCGATTCTTTTGAACACACTCTCTAGAGTTAATCCTGAACATTATTAAACCATTTTTCAAAAATCTAAACATTTGTTATCATCAAAACATTTGGAGCCAACAAAACTCACCAGAGCTTCCGCAGCTGAACAAATTGTTGCCAAGTTTGTTCATCAATAAATGTGTACTTGTCCCAAGGATTTTCTTCAGGTTGAACCTCGGCAAAAATATACTTGTTAGCTAGAAAGGTCTTAAACTTCCTCCACCGATCAGCACAATAAGACAATGTCTTGTCTTTCAACTTCTGACAGTCAGGGACAGTGTATGTAAGCCGGATAGTGACCCAAATAGGATCCTTTACAGTGCCAAAGTCCACATTTTTCCACTCATCTGTCAAGATGCTAACCTTGCTGCATACTAGATAGCCAACAAAACTAGTATATTTGCATTTATTGGGACCGAAAGGTTCCAACTTTTCATCAAACTGAATCTCCAGCCTTGACCCAGAAGTCCGACTTAGGGTTACATCCATCATTCATGTGCCTCTTCTACCACGGCGTGCAGGGCGATTACGAGGCTCATTGTGAGATGAAGAGGGTTCGTTCTGACTCACACCAGTAACTGGCGTTCGCGGAACACGAATAGAATCGTTTTCACCCTTCATTTTCGAGACAGGAAGACAGGTAATGCAACAGGAAGGGTTTCGCAACGTGAACAGAGGTTCTTCAGTGAGAGTAACAAAAGCTTTCCCGTGAAGAAATTTTTATTTGACGGTTCATTTTTAAGACCGAATAAACAAAGAGACGGTCTTAATAATTAATATTCAAGACCGGTCATATTAAAGTCCGGTCTTAAAAGTAATTAATTTTTTATCCACACTCTCTTTCTATATTTTATACCGGCCGCATTTTATGTTCGGCCTTAAAAGAATAACTTTTAAGACCGGCTTTTAAATATGTTCGGTCTTAAAACTTTATTACCTTTATATTTAAATTTTTCCTTATTATTTTGGACCGCAAAAAATATTAGTCCATTTTTGTGTGGGATTTCTCCATAAAGTAATTGATATTTGAATTTTTTTAATAACATTTTTAAGACCAGTTTGTTTTTTAACGGGTCTGAATAATATATTTAAGACCTATGAAAAAATGATCCGGTATAAGAAGTTCTTTATATTTACAAAACTGCCACCGGTCATACCTTTAAGACCGGGGCGTCGATAGTTCGGTCTAAATGAGGCAGTTTTAAAACCCTTTTTTGCACTAGTGATGAAAGTTTACGAAACTAATGTTCCATTATGCATTGCATCTTTTGGGGAAGTTTAGTTTATTTGGTCATGTAGTAAAAAGAGGAAAACGCCATTAACTATCAATGGTCCACGTAATACGACATTCCACCTTCAGTCCTAACTAACTATACACTAAACGACAATACAACAAAAAATATTTACAAAAGTCAATTACAACACTATTTTGACTGTTTATCATCAACACTTTTTACACATGCTTAATCTACTCAAATAAATTAATTAGCTAGATTACAATAAGGACCCAAGGTGGATAAAAAAAATATTTTTTTAGTAAATTGCAAGTGTTTCAAAATGAATGCTGAAAAAGTCAAAATATCATAAGGATAAATCAGGGTGCTAAATTTCAACAATCTTACATCAGTTGCGATGGACTGATTTGAAATTTTAAAATACTAGGAAATGTTGAATTTATGAGAGCTATATATCGTATTTGCAAGATGGGGCTAGACGAGTCTACGACGCCTCCCCACCATATTGAGAAGTGATTGATTCTTTCCATATAAAGTTTGCGGTACAAGTTGCAGCCAAACCAAATACAGTACCCATATGAACACTATAAAAATAAGTGTTCAATGGTTTCAATGCTATTTTCACATAATGGACAGATATTCATGACCTCCCTCTCTTCTCAGCAGCACTTCATTTGCTATAATAGCATTAGATACACTACTACATATTTGAGCATTTATAACGCCTAATAAATAACGGTCATATCCAACAAATGTCATGTATGTCAAGGCGGAGGTCGCGGAAGGATATATAATGCTTAAACATAATGGTTAATCATGCGCATTATCATGTATTGCAAGGCGTAATTCGTGAAAATACAAAAGTAATGGTTGTAGCTAACAGCAATCGTCATTTATTTAATAACAAATATGACGGTTCTTAAGAAACAACCGTTATGTAACACTTATAAATGATTCTCCTTTCAAACACTTATATCCGTGAAGACAAAACATAACGGTCTTCAAAAACAACCATAATCTAACCTTTCTTAACATTCGGACCTTTAATATAATTTCATAACTCATCATAACCCTTCGTAATCCTATTAGGCCTTAATAATTTATAACTTATAACCATTCACAATCCATTAGACCTCTATTTAAACTCAACTATCCATGTAATTTTTACTACTTTTCTTTATCGGCCTGCTCCTTCTCTCCTTCATCATGTTATAAGTTCTCAGTAAACTCCTTCGCCACCACCGCCTTCTCCTCCTCAAGGCTTGTTGGTGGCAACAAATGTCTCAAGTACTGAGGATCCTACAATTGTAGCCCCCTCCATCGTCACCAGCCCCTCCACCCCTCCGCCAATCCATCTATTCCGCCAAATAATGAGATGACAATAGAGAAAAGAGGACTAAGGAAGGGTTTTGTTGTCATGAAGAAGGTCTAAAAAGTAAATTAAGAGATATGAGAGGAAACTTACTGTAGATAGAACAAGAAATGTTAAATTTTAAAATCTAACAAGTTCATAATTTATTGGATTTCACAATTTATCGTTTTTTCACTATTACAAAAAATAGATATTATTTCCCTAAAGGACGTCCGTTTTTTTAAAAGGGAAGTAAAATATGTAGGTAGTGACATTTTGTAATTATTTGAAGAAAATTTAATATATTAGGTTTCCTTTTAATTTTTAGGATGTATAAGGTGTAATTAAGGCGTCCTAATTAAATTTTAGGACGCCAAAAGTGGCGGAATTTGGCAACATGGGCGGCAAATGAATTGTCTGGTGCCAAAAAGTAGTGTTTTTGGTGTCCTAAATTTAACTTAGGATGCCAAAAGTAGTGCTTTGGGCGTCCTAAATATGTTTTAGATGCCAAAAGCAATATTTTTGGCCTCCTATATTTATTTTGGACGCCAAAGTCACAAACTTTTTTTTTTTGTTAAAAAGTCCCTTGGATTTCCTCTTTCTCATTTCCGAATTTTGATTTCATCTTTCTCTTTTAATCTTTCACATCTCATCATCTCTCATCTCTAGCTTTGATCTCATTCTTGTCCGCTAGTGTCTCTCATCTTCTTTGTGATTGGCCTCCGACCTGCTCCTTCACTACCATCTCCCATGGCGTCCTCTGCTCCTCTGCTAGCGTCTCTCATCTTCTTCACACACCTGACTGTGCCTCTACCTTGCTCCGTCTTCCTCTTCTTCTTCGCACACCTGGCGATAACTGAGGCGTGATTGGCAACAGAATTCGAACACTCGACCTAGCTTTGATTCGACTTGGTCCGCTGGACCCAGCTGAAGGTGGAATATCACCTAGAGGGGGGGTGAATAGGTGATTTAAAAAAAAAACTAATTCTTTTTGAAACACACGTGATGATATAGAATACACGAATGAGACAGAGAAGAGAAGATGGACACAAAACACTTTATACTGGTTCGGTCTCAAATCACTGACCTACGTCCAGTCCCCAGAACACCTGGGATTCCACTACTCTTTCAAATAATTACACACTCGTAAACGAAGGATGGTCGCTCCACTCCCCCTTACAAGTTGTAGTTAGTACACCCTCACTTAAGGTTCCTCAACCTTAAGTATAACTCACCGAATTAATAAGTGTTTACAAGACTCCTCACGAGCAGATAATAATGAACACCGAAGAACACTCGAGAATTTAATGTGAGATGAGACAGTGAATGAATCGGAATTAAATTAATTGCTCGGCGTTTCGGGGTGGTTGTTCGAATTCAATACTCGGCTATTTATAGACACCCAATTAATGTCCGTTGGTGAAGTTCTTCAAGTAGCCGTTGAGACTTATGAATGTTGCCGTTTAGACAGAAGAAATTCTCGTCGTAGGTTGTTCGTCTGTCTTTCAATTTAATTCAACAGAGTTGACATTCTCTTTCATTCTTTTTGCATAGCCGTTGTGAGATAGCATTTAATGTGCAATGAGAATGTCGAAGAAGCTTTACTTCGATCGAACAATTTACCTCTCGGTTTAGGCGGCTTCATTTAATGCCTTGTCGGTCAAAATGCTTTTTCAAAATCTCTTTGGTAACTTGTGTCTAATTAAGCTAAAACTTATCAACACACCTTTGGTTAAAAGTATTTGATAGACTTAATAGGTAATAATCAGATGTGATAAACAAGAAGTAGAGATTTGAAGAATTACGCATACGGAGTTTTCAAAAACAGAGGCTAATTTGCTTGGGCAAGATTATTGGCTTGCTCGAGCAAACCTCTTGAAATGAAGTTAAAGGTGTCTTCGCTCGCCGATGCTCGGGCAAAGTATTTTGCCTCGCTCGAGCATGGTGCTCGAGCATGAATATAATCATGCTCGGGCAAGCTCCTTTACAAAAGCTTGGAAGTGCTCTGCTTCGATGTTGCTCGAGCATGGTGATAGTCTTGCTTGGGCAAGACATAGACAGAGGCGGAAAGATTAAAGCGCATCGATGTTGCTTGAGGCAACGCAGAAAGCATGCTTGCGTAAATACGAGTTATGATGATGTTGCTCGAGCATGAACCCGGCCTTGCTCGGGCAAGCTTCTTGATCAACGTTGTCTCGGGTATGCTCGGGCAAGTTTTTTCGTTTGCTCGGGCAACTTGCTCGGGCAAGCATTTCCTTTGCTTGGGCAAGACTACTTAGTCCGATGATTTTGCTTCGTCTCGATGTTGCTCGGGCGGACTTGTGGCCTTGCTCGGGCAAGCTCGTGCTTTCGACGCTTTCGGGTGTTGCTTGAGCAAACTTCTTTTGCTTTTGCCATGAGGTTGCTCGGGCAGGATTATGACCTTGCTCGGGCAAGGTCATGCTTTCTGACGCTTCAGACGTTGCTTGGGCATGATCACTTTGAGCTTCATTTTTCCTTCAGAGACCCCGACATTGCTCGGGCAAGACTATGACCTTGCTCGGGCAAGGTCATGCTTTCAGATGCTTTTGAAGGTTGCTTCGGGCATGATTACGTTACCTTGCTTTTCTTTCTTTACTGAAGTCCGATGTTGCTCGGGCAAGGTTCTATCGTGCTCTCGGGCATGATTACTAAGAATCTAATAATGCTTATTTTAATTTACTAAGAATTGTGATCATCAAAATATAGGAATTAACACCAGCTACTCCATTCGGTGAAACCTTTTCTTCAGATCTGAAAACAGATCAGCTCTCTCCGGCATCGACTTCACTCCAATCTCCCTCATCGACGACGATGGACGAACCACAATCAGTGGACCACCAGGTTCATGCGTTCAGTCCGATGGTCTCAGATCTCTAATTTTTGGTTTTGATTTTTGGCTTGTGATTTTTGCTATGAGTGTTTTTAGATCAATAATTTAAATTTAAACATATATATTGAGAGATCAAAGAGTTTCTTCTCCTTCAACCTTTTGGGGCAATAAAAGAAGAAAAATATGCAGCTTGTTGTGCAATACTGTCACTTGGAATCCTCCTTATCCATATTGTTTGATTTTCTTGAGTTTCTCTTTGTGATCTATGTATATTCCATATTTGATTATCTCAGATTTCATTTGATTTTCCCGATTTGATGTTGATTATTGGATTTGTAATATTCCAGATTCAATTATCTTGGATTTCATTTGATTTTTCCGATTTGATTTTTATGTTGATTATTGGATTTGAGTTCTAGATTTCTATTTGGTATATGAAGGTGTGATGAAAACGAAGACATGGTTACTGGGTTCCGATGATAACATAAGACACCGGCGAGTGGTCTGTTTTTGTTTTTTGTTTTTTAAAAAAGACCTTTTGGCGTCCTAAATAGTTTAGGACACCATAAGTTTCTTACATCGTCCTAAATATTTTAGGATGTCGTATCATGACTTTACTACGCCCCCTGGATAAATGTTCCCCTGTTTTTAGATGTTAAAAGGCTAAAAAAACATACGTTAAATCCATTATCTATAGTAGTGCTAGTTCCGCCTCACTTTAAGTTTCCTCTCCTCTCTAGTAATTTGCTTTGGACCTCCTTCATGACAACAAAACCCTTCCCATTGCTCTTTTCTCTTGTGACATCTCGTCATTAGGCAAAATAGATGGATTGACGGAGGGGGAAAAGGCGCCATTGAGACACATAATGGTTACTAAGTAAAACCCTCACTTAATAAAAGTCCAAGCAAATAAATAATGATGATAATTAGTAACTGTCATATTTTGTCTCATAATAATGACGATTGTTAAGCAAAAACTGTCATGAAACAACAAACGCCATGATTGTTTGACATGGAGGAGAGAGATGAATTTAAAAATTAATAGTTCACAGTTATAAAGTTTAAAAAAAAATCAAATACATAACAATTATTAAGAATTAACCGCTGTCATTTATAAAATGTAATGATCTTAAATACTAAAAGATGCAACGTATCGATAATCCACCAAACCCTCTCTATATAAACGCCTGAAAAACAAAAGATGAACTCCCTCTGCCAACAAGTATCGAAGGTCTCATCCATACAAACTATGAGCTCCATCATATGGTCTAGGTTTACTTGCGAGAGCAAGACCGCATGGACCAAACGTTGAAGGAACTTACCTCTCTTTTCGCTCTTTGAATGAGAAGGTGAACAAGTTCCTGAAGAGTGAAGAATCTAATGATGCATCAGATTCTTAAAACATCTCCGTAACCTTTTATTTTTAGTTAGTTTATTTACTTTGTCTTTTTTTTAATGGTTGTTGTATAATCAACCACTGATATTTAAAAAAATAGTTATATACATTACAGTTATTAAGTAACAACTGTTACTTATTATAATACCATATAAATATATAACGATTTGTCTTCCAACTTCATATCAGAAAAACAATATAACGGTTTCTCTTAAATAACTATCAACTAAACAATCCAAACATTTCCCCTTCTCCACACTCATGGTAAGAATACCCTGTGCTTCTATGTTCCTTGATGATCAATACGAGAACCAAGTACCCTTTTGATAGCGACTTCGGCAAGTGCACCGGTCGTTACAAGTAATAAAGTAATGAGAACAAGATCGTCCCACGAGGAATAGTACTCCAATCACTAATTCGTTATTTTTGCT
The DNA here is from genome assembly GCA_019022615.1 of Acacia melanoxylon. NCBI lineage: Eukaryota > Viridiplantae > Streptophyta > Magnoliopsida > Fabales > Fabaceae > Acacia > Acacia melanoxylon. The sequence continues at coordinate 1,526,234 of JAFJYJ010000072.1, forward strand.
TTAGATGGATGAATGAGTAATATGAGGTGAGTTTGATAAGTATAAGAATTTAAAGAATTAATGAAGAATGAGAATTCAAAATCAAGAAATTCAAGAAAATGTTTAGAGAATACGAGTAATTAAGAAAAACGCAGCTAGGGCTGAGAATCCCCCTATGTTCCTCCAAGTATTTGAATTGAATTCCTAATTGATTATTATTTCCATGATTGACGATCAATTCTCTAAAGTTAGACTAAGTCCCAATGTCTTGATGCTACCTTAGTCTGTTATCTTTGAAAACAACCTAATGTCTTAGTATTGTTTGGAAAAATCATATTTTTAAACCGAATTATTAGATCGCATAAATTCGTAAGCCTATGTCTAGGTCATGCAACTCTATGATGAATTAACGGTTCTAGTTAGATGCACCAACATCTCTATTGTCATACATCAACCTATGAACAATCTAAAAGGTGATCAATCTTAAAGAAAGCATTAAGCAAAGATAATTCATTCAATCAAGAAAATAATAAATAATAAAGAATCCAAACAAATCCTTTAAATTCGCATAGGGTTCATCCTCGCCCTAACTACTAAAAAAAACTAGCCTAGCATGGCTATATTAAAATCCATAAAAGTCAGGTTTAAATATGATAGGATAAAGAAAGAGAAATAAAGACTCCCGGAGAATCCCTCAGTCTAAGTGCTGCGATCCTTCCTTATTCTCCAAGTCTCCTTCTTGTTCCCTCACTTCTTGAATTCTTCTTGTGCGCTCCGTCTCGTTCTTTGCGTCTTCCAAAATCTTTTCGCTATTCGGCTTGTTGTCACTGTGTGCAGCGTCTTGCTCCTTTTATATATTGTTCTTCTTTTTGGTGTGGGCCCACGTTCTATTTCAATGGATAAAAGATATGAGATATCATATCTTTTTGCTTTCTTTCATTCCATCACTGTGCGTCTCAATTTATAGATATAGTTTAGGTTCTTTTTGCGCGGGTCCCACGGCATTATTCCAATTGCTTTAAAGATAGGATATATCCTATCTGTTGAATTATCCATCTCACGTGGTTCCATCTTTTTGCATATTATATTATTTAATATAATAATATAATGTACTATATCTTTTTAATTGAATTTCTTGTCCAATAATGATGAGCCTTCCTATATTTTCTCCTCTTAGATCACATCATATCTCCTACAAAATAAAATAGGATATCAATAGATTTTCTGTTATAATATTCTTTTATCCTATATTTAATTGAAAGATAGATAAGTACATAAAGATAATTAAATATGTATAAAATATTAATAAATCATATCCAATATATATCAGAATCTATACTAATTTAATTATAAAATATTTACTTATCAAACTCTCCCACACTTAATCATTTGCTTGTCCTCAAGCAAAAGAAAAGAGAATTCATTATCTGAAAAGAACATCGCTCATGAAATTCCTAAACAGAGAGCAGTTTACCACCACACTTAGATTACATCATCAAGTCTTATTTATGTTAATGTCTTATAAGAATAGGTCACTAAGCCAATAGCCTTAAACAATTGTAATAATCTCTTAACATCCCATGATCAAAGGATCGGCACGCAATAAATTCAACAATAAGATTAGTAAAAGAATATTACGCTATTCAATTTCTCCAAAAAAATTCAAATTCCCCCACTAAACCAAGCTTTTTATTTAGTTTAATAGGGATCCTCAGGTAAAACATAGCTCTTTTTTTTTCTTTTGAGCCGTTGTAGGTCCCTTTTTGACGCGACCCTACACATGGGTGATGCAGGATCGGTTACTCAGTTACTCCAACAGGCACCTCAAGAGGCTTTTAGCCCAACTCATAGCCCTCTTTGACTTTACCGTTTGACGCGACCCTGCACATGGGTGATGCAGCACCGGTTACTAAGTGCGGTCTAGAGAAGTCATTGGAGTTGTGTTTCTTTTTCTTTCTTTTTTTTGAGTCATCTTCCTAAACGAAAATTTTTACTTAGCTAATGAAAGTCATCATCTCATCTCCTAAAGAAATCATGTAGCAAACTATTCATAAACTAATAACTGTTGATCATATTACAAACTAATCCCTATTCTCATAGTTCATCTCAAGAATGCTACAAAAATTCAAGGCTTAGAGGTTTAATTGAAACATTCTTTTCCTTTTTATTGTTTTTCTTGATAATATTCTCTAAGATGGGGGATTCTCAAAGTTAAGGTCAATCTTAAACAATAAAAAAAATTTCAAAAGAATTCTTTTCAATTGGATAAGGACAAGCACTACCAAAGAGATAATATCCCTCCCCCACACTTAAATCAGACATTATCCTCAATGTTGCAAAAATATAAAGAGGGAAAGAAACTAGTACTCCCCTGGTTTAGGCTTCTAACTCTGATGTGGAGGGCTTCATCCGGTGCCATCCATGATGTTTCTAATTTTAAAAGAGGAAAGAGTGCCCCAGCAAGACTTGGCAGCCACAAGAGGAGTGATCATCTTTAAACCAAGAAAAAATGAAAGAAAAAAAAAACAAAATAATAATAATAATAACTGCAAGAAAAACCATTGGGTTGCCTCCCAATCAGCACTTGTTTACCGTCCCGAGCCTGACGGATGTCACCTTAATTCTCAACTTCCAATGCCACAGAGGTTCTTCCTCTGTCAATGTCTCCACCATGGTAAGGCTTTAATCTCTGCCCATTCACCTTAAAAGCTTCATCTGAACCTATTGGTGCAATGGCAATTGCACCAAAAGGTGTGACTTCTTTGACTACAAAAGGTCCTGACCATCTAGACTTCAATTTCCCTGGAAAAAGTTTCAATCGAGAATTATAAAGTAGTACTGCTTTGTCCGGATGAAACTCTTTAGGAATAATCCTCCTGTCATGCCATCTCTTGGTTCTTTCCTTGTAGAGGCTAGCACTCTCATATGCAAAAATTCTGAATTCATCAAGCTCATTCAACTGAAGTAACCTCTTTTCATTAGCAGATTTAGCATCAAAATTCAGCAGCTTAGTTGCCCAAAGTGCCTTATGCTCAAGCTCCACTGGAAGGTGGCAAGACTTACCATATAGTAGCTGAAACGGTGACATGCCAATAGGAGTTTTGAATGTCGTTCGGTACGCCCACAAAGCATCATCAAGCTTCTTAGACCAATCCTTCCTTGACTTCCCAACAGTCTTCTCCAGAATTTGCTTCAATTCCGTATTAGACATCTCCACTTGCCCACTAGTTTGTGGGTGATATGGAGTAGTGACACGATGAGTGACACCATATTTGCTAAGCACTGATTGAAACTGTCGGTTACAAAAGTGAGTTCCTCCGTCACTGATAATGGCCCTAGGTACCCCAAACTGTTGAATATATTCTTTTTGAGAAAAGATACCACCACCTTAGCTTCATTAGTAGGAAGAGCAATTGCCTCTACCCACTTTGAGACATAGTCCACAGCTACAAGAATGTACTTGTTGTTAAAAGAACTTGGGAATGGCCCCATAAAATAAATCCCCCACACATCAAATATCTCAATAATAAGAATCTTGTTAAGGGGCATCTCATGTCTCCTAGAGATATTCCCAGTTCTTTGGCAACGATCACAACGCTCCACTAACTTCCTAGCATCCTTGTATAGTGTAGGCCAATAAAAACCACTTTGTAATACCTTAGCAAGCGGTCGTTCTCCAAAGCAAAATGTCCACCATAATCTGAACCGTGACAATGCCGGAGGACCTTATGAGTTTCCTCCTCCGGGATACGGCGCCGAGCACTCCATCTCGCACACCCGAAAAACAAGAAAGGCTCATCCCGGATATACCGCCGAACATCATGCATGAACTTCTTCCTCTGCCGCCATGTTAGTCCCTCCGGTATCATCCCAATTGCCTTATAATTAGCAATATCGCGAACCAAGGTACATTGTTGATTGCCAAGACATACTCATGCGGGAATTCATCTCGAATCTCCATCTACGAATCATCCCGCAACTCCTTATCCTGTATCCTAGATAAGTGATCGGCTACCACATTCTCCACCCCTTTCTTGTCTCTGATTTTAATATCAAACTCTTGGAGTAGCAGCATCCAACGGAGAAGCCTTGGCTTAGCGTCTTGTTTAGTCAAGAGGTATTTTAGAGCAGCATGATCCGTAAAAATAATCACCTTGGAACCAATCAAATACTGTCTAAACTTATCTAATGCATAAATAATTGCAAGCATCTCCTTCTCAGTTGTTGCATAGTTCAGTTGTGCCTCATTCAGAACTTTACTCGCATGGTAAATAACATGCAACAACTTATTCTTCCTTTGCCCCAAAACAGCCCCTATAGCATAGTCACTGGCATCACACATCAGCTCAAACGGTAACTCCCAATCAGACGTCGTCAAAATAGGTACAGTGGTCAATCTCTCCTTCAACAAGTTAAATGCCACTAGACAATTATTGTTAAAGTTAAAGTCTTCATCTTAGACCAACAACTGACTAAGTGGTTTGGCTATCTTGGAAAAATCCTTGATAAACCTTCGATAAAAACCTACGTGACCAAGAAAACTGCGAACGCTACGCACATTGGTGGGAGGAGGTAAGTCTTTGATGATTATAATCTTGGCTCTATCCACTTCTATCCCCTTATCAGATATTCTATGACCCAAGACTATCCCATCTTTCACCATAAAGTGGCACTTTTCCCAATTAAGCACCAAGTTACTCTCTTGACATCTTTGGAGCACACAAGATAAATTAGCCAAGCAAGTATCATAAGAAGTGCCAAAAACAGAGAAACCATCCATAAATACCTCAATAAATCTCTCAGTCATGTCAGAGAAGATAGACAACATGCACCTCTGAAAAGTAGCTGGGGCATTGCAAAGACCGAAGGGCATCCGTCTATAAGCAAAACTCCCAAAGGGACAAGTGAAAGATGTCTTCTCTTGATCCTCTGGTGCCACTGCTATTTGATTGTAACCGGAATAGCCATCTAAGAAATAGTAATAAGAGTGACCTGCAAGCCTCTCAAGCATATGATCCATGAATGGTAAAGGAAAGTGGTCCTTGCGAGTGGCATCATTCAACCTCCTATAATCCACACACATTCTCCAGCCCGTAACGGTTCTAGTGGGTATCAATTCATTATTCTCATTCTGTACTACAGTGATTCCACGCTTCTTCGGTACTACATGTACTGGACTAACCCACTTTGAATCGGAGATAGGATAAATCATACCGCATCTAACGGTTTCACCACCTCCTTTCTCACCACTTCCTTCATAGTCGGGTTAAGTCTCCTCTGGGGCTGCCTTATTGGTTTCACATCGTCCTCCATAAGAATTTTATGAGTGCAAAATGAAGGACTAATCCCCTTTAAATCAGATATAGACCACCCTATTGCAGTCTTGTGGGTAGTCAAAACTTTTAGCAACTTCTCTTCGTCGATAGGTGACAACTCAGCACTAATAATAATGGGATAAGTGTCATCCTTCCCTAGAAAAGCATACTTTAGATTAGAAGGGAGCTCCTTTAGTTCCACCTTAGGAGTAACGGGTGGCGCATCATAATCCTTCTTCTTGGCTCCTTAACCTGTAAATCAGAATTCTCATCTGCAGAAACCTCTTCTTCCACTTGTAACAATTGAGCAAGATCATCCTCCATAGACTCATCTGAACCTTCTTGAAAAAGATTTTCTTGAATGACCTCATCAACTACATCAATTCTGAAGCAGTCACTATTATCAGCTGGGTATTTCATGGATTGAAACACATTGTAAGTGACTTTCTCATCATTCATTTGGAACTCCATTTTTCCTTGACTACATCAATTACCGCTCTAGCAAAAAGTAGCCAAGAAGGGTCTTCCCAAAAGCAATGGAAGTTCAGCATCTTCCTCCATGTTAAGAACCACAAAGTCCACCGGGAAAATGAATTTGTCTACTTTCACAAGCACATCCTCAATGACACCTTCTGGCTTCTTAATGGACCTATCCGCCAACTGTAACGACATCATAGTAGGCTTCATCTCTTTAATGCCGAGAGCTTTCGAAAACAGATAAGGGCATTAAATTTATACTAGCTCCCAGATCACAAAGTGCTCTGCCCATATTGACGTTCCCTATCGCACAAGGAATGCTAAAGCTACCCGGATCTTTAAGCTTTGGTGGTAACTTTGTTTGAATAATGGCACTGCACTGCTGAGTCAATGCCACTGTTTCGGCCTCTTGCAACTTATGCTTCTTGGAAAGCAAATCTTTCATGAACTTTGCATAATTAGGCATATTTTCAAGAGCTTCGCAAAAGGAATGTTAATCTGCGGTTTCTTAAAAATATCAAAGAACCCGGCATCTTTGTTGCTTCTGAATCTGTTGCTTCAACCTTTGGGGGTAAGGAGGTTTTGCATAAGAAGGAGTAGGAGACTTCTTTGTAGCTATCTCCTTCGGAACATGTTGCACATCATCATTCTCAGCCTTTTCCTCCTCTTTTTCTAAAGCCTTTTCATGTTCTTCCACCCCCTTTTTCAGATTTTTCCTTCACCGGAATAGATTTCTCAACTGGTTGAATCACTATACCACTCCTTGTAGATATGGCCTTACAATTCTCCTTTGGATTGACCACAGTATCACTAGGGAATGACCCTTGGTTCCTCTATGCTATTTGCTTTCATAACTGACCAATCTGATTCTCCAAGTTCCGGATTGAAGCCTCCTGATTTTTTAGAGAAGACTTTGTTTCATTCCGGAAAGCTTCTGAACCCTGTATGTATTCAGTGCTGGTATGGGTCAACTGTGTCAAAGCCTTTTCCAGATCAGTAATGGTGGTGGTGGTTTGGTGGAACTGCTGAGGTGCTGCTTGGGGTTTATAGGAAAAGTTTGGGTGAGATTTCCAACCAGGATTGTACGTGTTGCTATATGGATTAAACTGATTCCTAGGAGGATTACTCATGAAATTAACCTCAGCTGTTTCTCTAGTACTACCAGCTTCACAATCTTCATTAGCGTGTTCCCCTTTGCAAAAATCACAAAGCAAAGGAGGCTGAGAAGTGATGGATGAGACCTGAGAAGAGGCAAGCTGTTTAGTGATGGCGGCTAACCGCTTTGTTGGATCATCTTGTTTTGTTGGGAAAGGTTCTCATTGTGGGCTAAAATTGTATTGTAAGAATCTAGATGAAGAACTCCCTCTTTGGTTGTGGAGTAACAGTTTCATTCTCAAGGGACCCCATAGCCTCAAACAACTCCAATGCTTCTTCCGGAGTTTTGTTTTTCGACTTACCACTTTCGCCGGCGTTAATCATCATCCTAGAAGACGGAAGCATCCCATTGAAGAATATTCTCGCCCGATCATAGTCTTGCGGCTCATGTTGTGGACACTTTCTAAGCAACTCCTTAAACCTTTCCCAAGCTTCACAGAATGATTCCACATTGCCTTGAGTAAAGCAACTAATATCTGACATCAGCTTTGTATACTTAGAAGAAGGGAAAAATTTTTCAAGGAACTTTGTGGTGATAATTTCCCAAGTGGTGAGACTTCCAGTAGGACAAGAACGAAGCCAAGCTCTTGCTTTCCCCGTCAGAGAGAAAGGAAACAATCTCACACGAAGAGCATCTTCAGGAACCCTATTCATCTTGATGGTATCACAAATCTGCAGAAAAGTCTCAATATGCTGATTAGGATCCTCTAAATCACTCCCCCTAAAAAAACCTTGTTGAACCAAGCTTATAAGGGACGGCTTGATTTCAAAATTATTCGCATTCACTGCAGAATTGACAATGCTAGTTGCAGTCCTGGCAGGATTAAGTGTCATGTAGTCGCCCATGGTCCTTTTTGGAGGAGGACGTGGAGGATCTGCACCATTTTCTGCCATTATTGGCAGTTCAGTCCCAGTACTAGAGCTAACAACCTTTCCTTTTCTCTCGTTTAGCAAGTTTCCGGTTTCTCCTTCTTTGTCTTTTCGATTTCGGGATCAAACCGCAGCCGAATTTCGATCGGTGGTACCTCGCATAAACGAGTAAAATATCAAAAGAAAAAGAAAAATCCAATCTAGAGTTTCAATAACTACTCTTAGTGTTGAAATAAAACTATTCCCCGGCAACGGCGCCAAAAAATTGATAGCGACTTCGGCAAGTGCACCGATCGTTACAAGTAATAAAGTAATGAGAACAAGATCGTCCCACGAGGAATAGTACTCCAATCACTAATTCGTTATTTTTGCTTTAGATGGATGAATGAGTAATATGAGGTGAGTTTGATAAGTATAAGAATTTAAAGAATTAATGAAGAATGAGAATTCAAAATCAAGAAATTCAAGAAAATGTTTAGAGAATACGAGTAATTAAGAAAAACGCAGCTAGGTGAGAATCCCCTATGTTCCTCCAAGTATTTGAATTGAATTCCTAATTGATTATTATTTCCATGATTGACGATCAATTCTCTAAAGTTAGACTAAGTCCCAATGTCTTGATGCTACCTTAGTCTCGTTATCTTTGAAAACAACCTAATGTCTTAGTATTGTTTGGAAAAATCATATTTTTAAACCAGAATTATTAGATCGCATAAATTCGTAAGCCTATGTCTAGGTCATGCAACTCTATGATGAATTAACGGTTCTAGTTAGATGCACCAACATCTCTATTGTCATACATCAACCTATGAACAATCTAAAAGGTGATCAATCTTAAAGAAAGCATTAAGCAAAGATAATTCATTCAATCAAGAAAATAATAAATAATAAAGAATCCAAACAAATCCTTTAAATTCGCATAGAGTTCATCCTCGCCCTAACTACTAAAAAAAACTAGCCTAGCATGGCTATATTAAAATCCATAAAAGTCAGGTTTAAATATGATAGGATAAAGAAAGAGAAATAACGACTCCTAGGAGAATCCCTCGTCTAAGTCTTTGCGATCCTTCCTTATTCTCCAAGTCTCCTTCTTGTTCCCTCACTTCTTGAATTCTTCTTGTGCGCTCCGTCTCGTTCTTTGCGTCTTCCAAAATCTTTTCGCTATTCGGCTTGTTGTCTTTGTGTGCGCGTCTTGCTCCTTTTATATATTGTTCTTCTTTTTGGTGTGGGCCCACGTTCTATTTCAATGGATAAAAGATATGAGATATCATATCTTTTTGCTTTCTTTCATTCCATCACCGTGCGTCTCAATTTATAGATATAGTTTAGGTTCTTTTTTGCGCAGTCCCACGGCATTATTCCAATTGCTTTAAAGATAGGATATATCCTATCTCGTTGAATTATCCATCTCACGTGGTTCCATCTTTTTGCATATTATATTATTTAATATAATAATATAATGTACTATATCTTTTTAATTGAATTTCTTGTCCAATAATGATGAGCCTTCCTATATTTTCTCCTCTTAGATCACATCATATCTCCTACAAAATAAAATAGGATATCAATAGATTTTTTCGTTATAATATTCTTTTATCCTATATTTAATTGAAAGATAGATAAGTACATAAAGATAATTAAATATGTATAAAATATTGATAAATCCTATCCAATATATATCGAATCTATACTAATTTAATTATAAAATATTTACTTATCACCTTTCATTACTCGCCATTGTGCACAACTACTCCTCTTCAACTTCCAACATGTGCAATGACAAAGTCATCCAGATCTGTCACTTCCAATCTATATAAGCTTTCAATTTCCTTATGTTTATCGTCATCTTCTATTTTTTCCATTGCCAAGATGAAACGCCATGATGCCCAAACGTTTTTTAAAAAATAATAACATATCTCATGGTCATTAACTAATAACCGTGATATATGTATATGTTAAAACAATAACATAACTCATGATTATTAATAAAGAACCATAATAAATATAAATAAATAAACAACAATTTTATCGATACATATTCGTTATGTAAAGTCTTCGGCAAGACAACCCTAAAAATCCTACCCTTTATCTTTTATTTAAGCATATGAACTTGACACTTAGTCTGTTCAAATGAAACCCTAGTACTCCTATTGTCTTTTCTCACCGTGAGAATCATTTTCAATCGAGCCCCACCATAAATAGCCTCGTCTTACTTCTCAATGACAGCCGTGCTAGTCAATACCTTCACACTTGTCTCAGCGACTGCCGAGTGAGCTGCTTTTGTTGGCCCTAACTCATGTTTTTGTCGTTTGTGAGCCAGGCTAGGTCGGATTACTTTGGTGCTCTATTATCCTTATTTGATTGAAGTGACTTTGTGAAGTCACGACATGATAAATCATTCAATGTGACATTAACTTGCTTATGTGATTTTTTTTTGGAAAACCTATTATTTCTCTGATCGAAGGTTTATTTCCTATTACAGGAAATTGTCAACCCATTGCTTTGACTAAACATTCCTTCATTATTGATTTTTTTTTTTTGCCGGCCGCCGACGGTTCTTTGGTGGCGGTGGTGGGGCCCATTTTGGCGGGGTATTTTAATTGTTTTTTCTAATTATTTGAATTTTTTCTAATTGTTTGAGTTTTTTTTTCTAATTATTTTAATTTTTTTCCTAATTTTTTGAATTTTTTTGTAATTATTTTAATTTTTATCGAATTTTTTGAATTTTTTCTAATTATTTTATGATAATTTTAATTTTTTTTCTAATAATTTTAATTTTTTGTAATTTGTTTTATTCCACATCAGCGTTCCATCCAAGTTGACGGTCAACTAACCGTCTGTGGTATTTCTGCTCCCAAAACGTAACCACGTATGTAGTTTTGCTCCAGAAAAAAGCTCGTGGTGCTGGGCGCTCCTAGGGGAAAAGCTCGTGTGTATTTTCGCTCCTTAAACCTTGAATTTATTGTTGTAAAGTAATGTTTTTTTGTTTTTTGGAAATCTCATATTGCTCTGACTAAAGGTTCCTCTCCTATTTTTCATGTGGCATCAAGTTAAAAGCTATGAAATTCAACATTGTGATCAGTCATAGACTCTTCAGTATGAGAGTTTCTGAGCTACTTGGTTTTGTCTATATATATATAATAATAATAATAATAATAAAGTAGTACTTCCAATATTGGGTAGCCATACAATTTGGATGGATCAAGATTTTCTAGGCTTTGTGGTGGCTAGAATCAATTGCGCTCTTGATCCATATATAATAATTTAATTGTTTGCCTATACATTGTGTCTCTTCAACAATTAAGCCTAGAAAGCAAAGGAAGATGGCAAAAAACAAATTTCCCTATCAGAAATGGCGCAGGGGCATGGTTATGCAAACCCTTAACTTCAAGGGTTTGCATACCCTTCCACTTTTTTGATAGGGGTATATGTTATTTTCAAGAGTACTTTACTTTTCAGGAGTTAATTCTTGTGAAGAGACACAATTATATATAGGTCATTAATTACATTATCACTTATATAAGTCAACAATTGCCACTGATTCTCCCCAGAAAGCATATAATGTCTTGATCTATGCCAAATTGCATGGACACATGGTGTTGGAGGTACTGTTGTTATATTATATAGGGTTAAGGTGTAGATTTGCCAACGAACTATTACCCGAGGAGCGTCTGACACAAAAAACAATTGAAGGGACCAAATTGACCAACGAACTATTAAAAAGTGAAAAAAAATCCAAAGAACTATTAAAAAGTGAAAAAAAAATACCAAAGAACTATTTAAAAAAACAACTATCACTATTACGTTAAAATATGAGGCACTGGCGTAGGACGGTGGTGGAAACGCTGGAGAAAAGAGCGGTTAAGCCTTCTTGTTAGATAAGGCAAACACCAACAGAGATGAGACCCATGTGAGCAAGCGTTGTGGCAACGGCGGTTGCTACTTGTAGCATTGGAGGCACGCAACCAGGGTGCAAGGCGCGTGCCGGTCGAAAGCTGTGGACTGCTGGATGAGTTCAAGAGGGTGAGTGGAACGCCTAGTAACAATGGAAGCTTTGGAGACGCCGACGTCGCTGATACTGTGACAATCAATGGAAGACGGAGACACCAAGACAGTGACGGGGTAATAGTTCGTTGGCGAATCTGCTCAAAATTGTTTTTTTTTTTCACTTTTTAATAGTTCGTTGGTCAATTTGGTCACTTCAATTGTTTTTTGTATCAGCACCGAGCTTTTATAACGCCTGCATGTATGTCGGTTCAAAACCGTCATGTATGGCTGTTAATAACCGTATATATTGTGATTTCTTCTGTAGTATTGATAGCTAGAATTCTCCGAGTTCACCACCTTGAGGATAGCTTTAACTTGATATACATGCGCACTTGTAACTTGTATAGACGTTCTGGCTTGATCCTTAATACTTTTGTTGTTCTTAATGTATGGTCAGATTATAGCCCCATTTCACCGTGTGCGTGTGTCCCATTTTTAGCTCGAGTCCAGAGCAATTTGTTCTCCTTCCCAACTGAGAAAAGGGTTTCTCTACTTTCATTCACATCCATGGCCCCTCTACTTTTTACCTCAACCGTTAGATTAAACTATGAAAGGTAATGATTTAATGTTTTATAAAATTATTAATAAAATGATAAATTATTAAAAATAAATAAATTCAAACTAATTAATTTTACCATATATATTTTTAAAAAATATAATTAAGAAATGCTTCAAAAAATATTTTATAAAACATTAAATTAAATAACATGATTGAGATGACAAGTGGACAAAAATACATATAAATAAATTAAAAATTTTAAAATTATATCTAAATACTTTGATTCTATAAACCTTTATTAAAATACTTATATGTTTATTTTTTTATCCCTCCCCTTCTGAAATGTTTAATGTTAAATTTTAGGGGTTTAAACTTCTCATGTTGCATGAGAAAAAGAAGATTCCTACACACACATGAAATGGTGGGACCCACACATATAGATATAATGCTAATTATATATATATATATATATATGTAGGTCCCACCATTTCATGTGTGTGTGACATGAGAATACACTTCTCCTACTACATGAGAAGTGTTTTTCCCTAAATTTTAATTAGTTTTTAAATTTATTTATATAACTTTTGTTAGTAAAGATTATAATATATTGTTATAACTTATAAGATATTAAATCTCAACGGTTGATTAAAGGGTTGAGATAGTAAGTGGGGAAAAAGGTAATTGCTTTACTGGAGACATCCCTCCCCAGATCCACAAAAATAGTGATATATTGTTGAAAATTTCACTAATGACGGAATGGAAATACATACCTGGCATGCGCCTTCCTTGTGCTCTCATCTTCTTAAAACCGAAAGCATATTATATAGCTTTGATTCTCAGCCTCTAACTCCTTCTACTTTACTCAGATAAGATTTCCAAGTGAGTTGCTATTGAACATATGTTGATGGGGAGCGACACCCTATATCTTCCAAAAGAAATCATCACAGAAATTCTCAAACGACTTCCGGTAAAATCCTTAATCAGATTTCGATGTGTCTCCAAACATTGGGAAAATCTCATCAAGAGCCCATCTTTCATTGCTGACCATTTCCATCACTCCACTCATCATCAAAATGCTTCACTTTTTTTCACACAGAATAGACGATGTGAGCCTCCCCATTTACATTTGATCAATTGCCAGATGCATTGCCTTGGAGTTCAAAACCCACCTTTAATAACTTCCTTCTCAGACATTAGGATCATCGGTTCCAGCAATGGCTTGCTTTGTGTTGAAACAGATACTTCTTCGTATATTTTGTGGAATCCCTCTACTAGAGAGGTCAGACAAATCCCTAGAACTAGAACCCTTAAATTCCCCGAGTGGGCCTGCACGACAGGATTTGGGTTTAGTGCAATTATTAATGATTATAAGATAGTGAAAATTTATGAGCGTCATGATGCGATTACTGAAGTTGAAGTATATTCATTAAGCACAGGTTTATGGAAGGAAATAGAATTTGGAAGCTTAGAGGGCATAAATCTTTTTAATCGTACGGCCACTTCCAATGGAACTATCTTTTGGGATGGTTTAAAGCGAGTGCAAGAGGAGGGGAGAGATGATATTTACGTGATAATTTCATTTCACATAGCCATGGAAGTGTTTACATTGATACCAGGGCCTCCTCTCTCAAATATTTTAAGTTCTGAGATGACGGTATATGAGGACAAGCTTGCTGTACTTTCTCTCTCTAGGATTGGTGAGGGACGCTATTTATATTCTTTGATTGATTTGTGGGTGGTAGAGAAGGGTGTAGGTTCATCAATGGAGAAATGGAGTTGGACTAAAAAATATACTAGCGATCCCTGTCCATCCATATTAGATTTTCCTGGAACCATTTGGAGGAATGAAATTGTCTTGCTTTCTTTTGGAAAGCATAAACATTCAAGACGAATCACTGATCATGATGAAGAAAAAGTTGGTCTACATTTGATCAATATCATTACTAACGAGTGTAAGATGGTTACTATCCCCGTAAATCTATTTGGTAATATTTTCCATTATAAGGAAAGCCTTGTATCAATTAGCAAATCTGCTTTTGTTTAAATATTACGGTGGAATTGAATCCCTGTGGGTTTAGATCATTATACAATGATTAGTAATTTGATGCCCTTTAGATAGCTATATGTAGAATGAAGAATATAGATATTCAATACCGTATGTTTCTTGCTATATTTGACCTAACCATAATATCAGGTTGCTCACATCTACATCAAAATTGTATCTATTTCCCTGCGGTTTTTTCTAATTACAACAAGTATTGATCGCTTTCCATCAGTGTTACTCAGGTAGAGTTGTAATTTATAATTTGCTCTTATATCATGAAATCATAGATTTAACTACTTTTGTTGTTATTATATGATTTGTATACTATTAGATTTCTGCTTGAGATCCATATTTTTAACCATCAAAATTACATAATTTTTTAGTTATGACTGAAAACCAAACAACAACACATGCAATCAAGAAAGGAGGGATAAAAAAAAAAAATTGACATAAATTTTAACACTTTGTCTACATAAATTTGTGTTGTAGGTGATGTATTATTAATACTAAAGGAAAACATGAGATAGGAAGCTTTAGGCATGGGATAGTAGGTATAGGCTTGCCGAATTAAAAAATTAAAATATAAGATATGCTATGTCTTGAAGCAGTGTCAGCTATAACTTTGATGATAGTCATGTATCAAGCTTCAGTATTTACAATGCAATGTGGTGATTCAATCCATGATTATCCATCTCCTCCAATTTAAAACAATGTATGTGACGATGGATGTATGAATTTTATGATTCAAGTCTTGGTTAAAGAACAAGAAATTTGAAAAAAGGGCAAAACCTGCACTTTGGAGACAGAGAAAAAGGATTTACAAAGCAAACCAACTATATATGCACACTTGTAACTAGAGAAGCTAGATTTGTGGAACACCACCAAATGATACTTTTTGCCTTGCATTTTGTAGTTGGTGTTATAGAGAAGTTAGATATGATGACTCTCGTGTGTTGCACAAAGTGATTGGTCATTGCGAGAAAAAGTTATCTACATATTTTTTTTGCCATTGTCCTCAAAAGCGAAATCGACGATAAATTGTGATTCATCACTATATAAAAATGGTTAATTACCGATAGAATTAGAGACAAAAAAATTATTCTGTCACTAATTTTCGACGGACTGCCTATAAAATTCTGTCGCTAATTTTAAGAGCTTCTTTAAAGCACTAATTAGTTACTCGAATCTGGTGGTAGGATCTTAACAAAGCAAAAATGCAAAATCACAACAAATGGATTTGGTTGTACACAATCTTCATAGGAAAATAATTTAATGTTTAAAATTTAAAATGTGTTTCATTTTTAATTATTTTTATATTCAAATAACATTTTTATAAATATAAAAAAATATAATTAAAATATTATCAATATAAATGTATAAATGATATTATTGCATTATATTTATAATTGAAATTATAATATAATATATGTGGATTTCTCAATAATTTATATATTATGCGCGCGCGCACACACTACTAAAAATTTCGGTTTTTGCTACGGAAAAAATCCGTAGCAAAAACCCATTTTTCCGTAGCAAAACATGTTTGCTACGGATTTTGCTACGGATTTAGTCCATAGCAAAATATCGCGTGGCAATTGCTACGGATTTCGGGAAATCCGTAGCAATTGCGACGGATATGAAAATCCGTAGCAAATTTGCTACGGATTTTAATATCCGTAGCAAATTTGCTACGGATTTTAATATCCGTAGCAATTGCCACGGATTTTAATATCCATAGCAAATTTGCTACGGATTTTCATATCCGTCGCAATTGCTACGGATATTAAAATCCGTAGCAATTTGCTACAGATTTTTAGATCCGTCGCAATTGTTACGGAAAAAATCCGTAGCAAATTTGAAAATTTGCTACGGATATTTTCTCCGTAGCAAATTTCACAAATTTCAGAATTTGCTACGGATTTTTTTCCGTAGTGATTTGTTTTTCCGTAGCAAATTTCGGGAATTTGCGGAGATTTTCTTTTCGGTAGCAAATTTTAAATTTTTTTAATAGAAAATTGAATACAAATAGTAAAGTAATGTACCATGAATATATTAACGATAAAAAAGAGTTTACATAGTGAAAACACAATATATATATATAATCCGTAGCAACAAACAAATACAAAAAAGTAGTAGCAACAAGCAAATACAAAAAAGTAGGCTAAAATGAAACATTGTGATCATCGTCATCACCAAAGATGGTCATCATCACCAAAGCATGGTCATCATCACCAGGAGTCGACCGGAACCTCTGTCTTTCATAAGGGACATGATTTGAAGCCGCATCACCCTCATCAACTCATTCTCGCCGAGTCATCTCCGTCGCATCACCGCCCGTTCTCGCGCAACGCCGCTTGATCGATCTTTTTCCCGCGCAACGCCCGCTTGATCGATCTTGTTCTCGAATCATCTCGCGCCTCATCATCTCGTTTCGAGTCGGCCGGCGGCTCATCATCTCCCGTTCTGGGTCATCTCGTGTTGCTTGCTCCTCCACCAACGCCTTCATCTTCTTGCTCATCTACAAAATTGATTAGTACATTTATTATTTGTACTTCATTTGAATGGACAAGAGAATGAAAATTATCAAAAACAAATGTATTATGTTTACCTGAACAAACCCCTACAGTGCCAGATGAGAGGCGCTTTGTCTGCTTCAGTCGGCTGGCAAACTCACCGTATCCAAAGACCCTCCCCTTCTTGTCAAATCCGCCAGTAGCCTCAAAGAATAGACTCTCGTTGTCGGATATAGAGGATGAGGGGTCAGTCTCACGCTGCGTGGCTCTCTCGCGATGCTTCTCAAAGTTTTCCTACAAGCAAACAAATACATAACAAATAAGACATGTAAAACTATATAAATATGGTGGTGCATAAAACAAGTAATAAAGGCAATAAATGTCTAACCGCTATTTGTTGCGCCCTTGGATTAATCCATTGCCTCTCACTCCCTTGTTTGTCGGGAATGGGTCCGAAAGGTAACCCACTCAACCGATCCATTTGGAGCTTCCCGCACTCTACCTACAAACGCAAATGATGACCTTAATTAATTACTTCAAAATACAAAATATTGAATACGTAAATAGAAAATAACGTGTACTTACAACTTTGCGTCGATGCTCACTAATTGATATGGAGCTGCCAGCATATGATGGTCCTTCCATTTTGACCCTATTTTGCTTATTTTTCGCACTTATGGTCTTAAACTTGTCATTGCTTTCCCAATTGCCAAATAATTCATCTCTAGTGTCCCGGAAGCCAAACTGTCTTGCCTCTCGACCTTCTCAATGCATAGAGCTTTCGACGCACCATCACGCCGGCCCCGTGGTTATAAGCTTTTTTAGATTTTCAAGATGCTCGTGCAACGTCATATGCTTATCCCGAAAATCAATAACAAACAATTAGTGCTCAAAATTTTAAAAGTACTAAATTAACACGCATAAAAAAATAACTTACCAAGAACTCCTTGAACCACGTGTCTCGTTGCTTCTTAGGAATCTCTCGTCCACGCGGTCCAAGCTTGAGTGTAATTACGGAATATTTGGTCCGACATGAAAGTCGCCACCGGAGTATCAGGCAAAAATCTGAAAACAGAGATTATCATGCAAATATTAGTATACAAACCAATTAGAAAAGAAAATTGTAACATTACAGGTAACTTTGCATGACTTACTCGTTGCCGTCAGGACGGATCCAAAGAAACCCTGTCTCGGGATCTCTTGAGCCCCGCATTGGTACCTCGAAGAACTACCTTCTTCCCCGACGTGGCTCGAGGCGACGCAGTGTGCTAAGGAAGAAATGTGAAATATTGAAGATGTTTGTACATAGATGGTTTCAAGAAACTAAACAAATGTAAATCAATCGAAATGGTAAAGTAAACCCGTGGTCCTCCTTGCTTTGTGCATCGGGGGTAGCCGCCGTGACGACGATGTATAAAGTGACGGTGAAGATGACAAATATCCCGACGGTGACGACGAAAAATCAAATAGTGGCACCTCGGAAAAGAGCTGAGCCCTCTGCCTCCATATGGAGCAGTTGGCGTCGCCCTACCCCCTCTTATAGTACGGGGTCGGGCTCGACCACTGCCACGTCCACTACTTGAACGTCCTCCTGGATGCTCCATCTATGAACACTTATAGACATCATGGCAAAATATATATATATATATATATATATATATATATATATATAATTAGTTAATATGAGAGTAGCAAAGAAACAAAGTATGTAGTATAACATATCGTCATAAACAAAGAACTAACATAAATCAACCGGACGATTCCGTTCATCGACATCTACTTGCATGTCTTCATCGAACTCTCATAGTCGTCGAACTCGATTCACTATCGAGAAGCTCATTTTCGCCTCATCCTCATCGTCTCGATTTCTCATCGTCAATTTGTATAGGAATCAACTCTAACTCCGCACGAGAATCAAAGAGATTGCTTGGTACTTCGTCATCGAAGATGTTTATGGGCAAGCACATGTTCCACATCGCTTGGAAAGGTTCACCTTGTCATTTGATTCCGCTCTTTCGACTTTGGTATAATATTTCGTGCTTTGGTTTTAATAACTCCCGTCCACCCTTGGCGAGATGTAGGGTATGGTGTATAGTAAACTTGTTACGCTTTGTTGAGCAAGGATGAATGGGTCATAACCAACCGAATATCTCCTTGTCCAAAGTGGATCTCAATATTTCCATGTTTGTCCACTTTTGTCCCACGCGGACCTGTTATCAAACCACTCACACTTAAAAAGGGTCACCACCTTGTCCCACCGGTAACTCGGCTGAATTATCTCAACTAACTTCCCGTAGTAGTCGGTCTCCACCCCGTCAATTTGGTCACCTCGACAACATACACCGTAATTGCAACATAGTGTACTGCGTTCGCGTCAACGGTTGCAAATCGATACCCATTGATTATATATTTGTTGCATCGGGTAACTCATGTCATTGCAGCTCCATAAGATAAACTCCACACAACTTCATTGGGATCGATGGATTTTCCAAGAAATATGATCGAAACCATTTTGGAAACTCGAATTAGTGAATTGATCAACTTGGGACACCGACATTGAAGGATTTCCGATCGACCCAATTAGAGAAGTAAGCGTAACAAAAAAAACTTAAGTTAATACTTTAATACTTACCGTAATAGTAAACAAAACAAAAACTTACTCTAGGTACTTTTCAGCCTCTTCGAGTTGTTTAGAATGTACCACTCGCAACTCGCTTATCTCTTCCGTCAAGAGTTGACTTCCAACGTTTTCCCACGACTCGCCCGGAAAATTAAATATTGATTTTTGATCCCTCGTATCACCGGCATCATCGTTACGAGGTACCCTCTCCATCTTGACATCATTTCGGGGGATAATAGTATGACGCAAATTTTGCGGCCTCTTCGACTAGATAAGCTTCAGCGATAGATCCTTCAACGTACCTTGTATTTTTGATCTTGTGCTTAAGTGTGCGTAAAAACCTACAATGGAATATCTCGAGCTAAAGTATCATGTCGGTCAATTAATAACATCGCAAATCAATATATATTACCTCTCAAACGGATACATCCATCTATCTCTTTGCGGGCCTCCTACCTTTGCTTCGTATGCCAAGTGAACGGGCAAATGTTCCATTGAGTCAAACAAGCTAGGAGGAAACACCATTTCTAACTTGCATAGCGTTATGGGCATGCTCGCCTCCAGTGTGTCGTAACTTTTCAACATTAAGCTCTGAAGCACAAATTTCTCTAAAGAACATGGACAACTCCGTTAGAATAGACCATACATGCTTCGGTAGTGCTTTGAAGGCCCATGGCAACAATCTCTGGAAAAATACATGACAATCATGACTCTTCATCTTGCTCAACTTCACCTCGTGCATGTCGACACATCTTTTCCAGTTTGACGCATAACCGTTAGGGAGTTTCAGATCTTTAACCCATTGCAACAATTCTAAATTCTGCTCTTTATTGAATGTGTACGGCGCTCTGGGTTTGGAAATTCGTCCAGTGCCACTTTGTCCACCAAATGCAAAGCAGGCCTTCTACAAATCGCTTCAACGTCCAATCTTGCGTTGACCGTGTCTTTCGTCTTGCCCTTGGTGTCCATCACGGTGTATGAATATTGCAAAACACATTCCTCTCAATATGCATGACATCGAGGTTGTGTCTTAACAATTGATCTTTCCAATATGGTAGTTCCCGGAAGATCTTGCGTTTGTTCCAATGATGATCAATGCCGTACCCCTCGAGTTCGCTTGAAGTAGCCCCTCTTCGACACTCGGAATGCCCGACCCGTCCCATATTTCTTGTCCACTTAAACGACGAGGTGGATCTCGCTCGTTCGACAACCTTCGCGTGAAGTCTTTTCTATTTCTCCTAAACGGATGATCGGGGTAGGAATCGTCGGTGCTGTCAAACCAACCGACCTTGCGATTGTGTTCCAAGCTAAAACCCATGTTCTGTTCAAGACATACCGGGCATGCGAGCTTTCCAGACGTTTGCCCGGCCACTCAACATCCCATATGCGGGGAAATCATTTATCGTCCACATTAAGGCAGCCCGCATGGTGAAATTTCGACTTAATGATATATCATACGTAAGAACACCTTCACTCCACAACATCTTCAACTCGTCTATCAAAGGCCCGAGGTACACATCTATCTTCTTTTTTGGGTTCGACGGCCCGGGGATTAACGCGTTAAGGAAGAAAAACTCTCTTCTCATGCACATAGAAGGTGGGAGGTTGTATGGAGTCACAATGATCGGCCAACAGGAATAATTCCGCCCGTATTGTTGAAAGGAGCGAACCCATCCGAACATAGACCAAGACGAACATTACGGGGATCCATAGCAAAGAAAGGATTCGCCTCGTCAAATTTACGTCAAGCTTCGGCATCGGATGGATGCGTCACAAAGTTCTCATCCCTACGATGCTCCGGTGCCATCTCATGTGAGAAGCCGTTTGTTCGGATGCATACAATCTCGTAAGTCGGGCACCGGAGGAAAGTACCACATCTTGCTTAATGCATGACGGGTCTTTTTCCTTCCTTTCCCCACAACTTTATATCTGTCATGTCCAGAATTTGCAATTTGTCACTCAGCATCATCCTTGTAATACAACATACATCCTCTGGGGCAGCAATGAATTTTTTCACATCCAAGCCCAAGCTCTTTCACCTTTTTTTTTGCTTGGTAAAAGTCCTTCGGCAAATTATTGTCTTTGGGAACAACCTTACTCATGATCTCGCATCATTTCGTTGTAATTCCTCTCACTCATATGGTGATCGGTCTTCAAGCTTAGTGTTGCTAGGGTAGCCGATAGCGATGAATATTCACTATTTTCAAAGTGGTTGCAACCTTCCCATAACGGACGTTGTGCTTCTTGAAGCATTTTATAGAACCTAGCAGCTTCCCGGATGAGGATCCTCACCCATGTTTGATGGTTGAGGATGGGTACCGGTCTCCTCTCCCATGTATGACGGTTCAGCATGAGTAACGGGATCAAAATATTGGCCGATCGACGGTCCCGCGGCATCCATAACCAACGATCATATTGATTAAGGTTTTCTCGATGACTCTTGTCCCCGTAATAACCACTCGGTGTACGTCGGACTTCGCCATGACATTCCCAACATTCATAATCTTTTATGAATCCCTTTTGACACAAATGAATCCCGACCGTGTCCGCATCGTAAATCTTAAACACTTACATTTGGCACACGGACACCTGATCCCCCTTCTTGAATTATTTGAATTCGCCAAAGCAAATTGGACGAACTCTTCCAAACCCGCGAAGAATCTTGTTGTTACTTGTCTTCTATCGTTAGACGATTGTACATCCAACTTCTATCATGGTTGCCTTCCATACTTCCTAGCTAGTTCGTTACTACCCTAATTAACTTCTCAACATACCACAAATATATATAAGTCGCCTCTTATGCCTTCCAATTGCCACTTACTCAAGAAAGTGAAAAACAAACACATGCATTGAACAAAGAACATATTCCAAAGCAAGCAACCGAGAGAATGAGGATAACACACCGAGAACATGGACACATGTATGTGGAGGGGCAAACAAAGAATAGAATACTAAGTATTTTGGAGTTTCTAACATATATGGGCTAGATCAAAGAGATTACTTAACATTTAATCAAATTTATTGTATAACTTGTTAAACATAGATTGAAATAAAAAATTTAAATGAAATATTTTTTAAACAAATTACTAACGAGTCATTTTTATAATAGCCTAAATCAAATAATAAATTCTACTAATTTTTATAACACATACAAATGTGATTATTCTTCAATGTCACACCTTCCTCCTCCCAAAGTTGACATTAATTAATTCATTGTCTTATCCCTAAATTTCATTTCCAAACACTTCACTTTTCTAGTTTCAACATCATCCTATTTAAATATTTATGTATCAATACCAACTAATACAAAATCTTAATTTTATCACACCAAAATCAGAATTGGAATTTATAAATTCCTAAAAAGTGCTAGATAAAAATACTTCATTATTCATTATTTTCATTATTCCAGCTAAGCAAACATAATACAAAATCTTAAAGTGCTAGAATTGGAATTTCTAAATACTTCATCAATACCAACATTATAATTATATAATTATTTTATTTAATATTGAATTCTATTTTATTTTTTTATTACTAAATATACTAATTTTATTATAATAATAATATATAATAATAATAAATGATAAAACAAATTGAATAATTTAAAGCTCTACTTCATTTAATTTGTTATTGTTCTATTAAGATTTTTACCTGTTATTTTTCTATTTTTATATTGTTACAATGAGATTTTTGAATCACTACAATTCATATCATATATACTTATACAAAGTAGATTTTTATATAGAAATCTATATAGAATTCTACTAAGTATATCTAAATGAGTATGAGTATATATAATAAATTATTCAATTTTTAATTAGAATTCTAATTTTAATTATAAATATAAAAAAAATAGTAATATTGAATATTCATTTTAGAATGAATTTTAGAATAGTTAATTCTATTATAATTATATAATTATTATATTTAAATACAAAATCTTAATTTTATCTTAATTTCACAATTTATCTTATGTAAACAAAAAAACGATTTAAACTCATGTAATCGATAATCTTCTACCAACATACATATTTTCATAATAAAAAGTGCTACAATTGGAATTTCTAAATACTTCATCAATATCAACTAATACAAAATCTTAATTTTATCTTAATTTCACAATTTATCTTATGTAACAAAATACAATTTAAACTCATGTAATCGATAATCCCATACCAACATACATATTTTCATTATTCCAGCTAAGCAAACATAACATAAATATCAAATTGTAATAAAAAGAAAATATACTTCAAACTAACCGCAAAATCGAAGGGGATTTGTTTGTAACCTGCAAAAAAATGAAAGGTAAAAAAAAAAAACTACAAAAAGGGGAAAAAAAAAAGGCGGCTTACATACCTTGCAAAAATGGGGGATCGAACGGGAGAAGGCGACGCGGAGGAGGGGCGACGGAGATGGGGGAGGGGGTCGGGATGAGGGGGAGGGAGGCCGGAGGTGGGGAGGGGGAGGAGGAGGGGGGATCGGGTGAGGGTGGAGGAGGGGGTCGTGGGTGAGGGTGGAGGAGGAGGGGGGTCGTGGGTGAGGGGGGAGGAGGGGGTCGGGAAGAGGGAGGGGGCCGGAGGTGGGGGGGGGGCCGGAGGTGGGGGGAGGGGGCGGGGAAAATTGGGTGAGGGAGGGAGGCGCGAATGTTGCGGCTTTTAGCCGCAACATTTTGCGACGGATCGTGATCCGTCGCACTATTTTGCGACGGATCATCGATCCATCGCAAAAAGCGCTAAAGTGGCGGCCTTTTTGGCCGCCACTTTGCGACGGATCTGTTATCCGTCGCACTATTTTGCGACGGATCATAGATCCGTCGCAAAAAGCGCTAAAGTGGCGGCCTTTTTGGCCGCCACTTTGCGACGGATCTATGATCCGTCGCACTATTTTGCGACGGATCTATGATCCGTCGCACTATTTTGCGACGGATCACGGATCCGTCGCAAAAGCGCTAAAGTGGCGGCCTTTTTGGCCGCCACTTTGCGACGGATCATCTATCCGTCGCACTATTTTGCGACGGATATCGATCCGTCTCTATCTTGCGACGGTTTGCTATTTCCGTCGCAATAGCCGTAGCTATTGCTACGGAAATTTTATTTCGTCACTATTTTTTTTTTTTTTTTTTTGCTACGGATTTAAAAATCCGTAGCAAAATCCGACACCATTGCTACGGAAAATTTTCCGTAGCTATTTCGTATTTTTCTAGTAGTGACATAAATAATTCAAATATTTTTGTACTAAATATTTTATAATAAAAAATTGATATTAATTATTAACAGCATAAAATAATAAAAGTAAATAGAAACATTTAATAATAGGGATATGATATTGTCACTACCAATGTCACTAACATTTTTTTCACCATTAGATCAGAATCTCAATAGGAAAGATAAATGACAAAGGTAGATGACATTTTGATCTAACTACTAAGATTCTAATTTAATGGTGAAAAAACTAGCAATGACATTGGTAGTGACCAAAATTGATAGTAACAATATCCTATCCCTTAATAATATATTAAATTATATGTGTCCGTGTGTTTGTATAATATACAAATAAGTCTAGCAAATTAGTTTTTTAATAAATATAAGAGATAAAAAGAAGGAAAAAAAAGTCTGACATTTAGTACAAGAATTCACTTCTAAAGTTGTAGCTCTTATGTTTAGGGTAGCAGGTAATAAAGTATTTGTGTGTATTTGAATCCACGATTGAATGTGTTTAACCTGCTTAAATGTGCTTCTTAGTGACCAAAATTGCTTTTTAGTATAAATTTTCTAAGATTTGAATCCGTGAATTCTTGACAACATAAAGACAATATTTACCGTTGCTTCAAAGCTTAGCCTCTCAGATTAATGATATTGTGTCTTGTGTGTATAAAAATTTAACATGCTCTCCTCACCAATGTAAAATTCTGGGTACGAGTTGTTCGAGATAAATAAAAATGTGGTAATGAAATTCTTCCTCAAATAGATCCGAGTAAGCAAGGCTCTAATGTCTGGGCGGGTATTAAGAAGACCTATGCTAGAGTTCAGGACGCCATTAAGTTGGATGTGGGAACGGGTGTGGCTAAATGGAAGTGGGAACGTAGTGGTGAATTTTCTGTCATGTCCGCTTATGCATCGTTGTCAAATGGTGACACGACTACTTTCGCTGGATGGGATAGACTCTGGAAGATGAAAGTTCCCTAGAGATGCAAGACAGTTGTCTAGCTTGCTTCTAGGAACAGCTTGCTTACTAATGTGATGAGATGCCGTAGAGGTATAGCAATAGAGTGAAGATATGATACATTTTTATCATGACTATAAGGAGACCTGGTAGCTATGGAGAAAATTATTCCCGAATGGGAAGTGGCGGCATTTTTGTGTTCTGGAGTTCACAGATTGGTTATTGTGTGGAACCTGAAAGCAGGGTCGGGGAACAACAGAGAGTGGGGTGCTTCGATCTGTTGTGATTATCTGTTGGTAGCTATGGCGTAAATGTAACTTAGCTGTCTTTGAGAATAGAAAAGTCTCTAATGACTCCTTTGTTGCCAATATGAGAGCGCTGTTGGATTGCATGCAAACTACGGGGACCCGCTTAGCAGGTTCTACAATAGAAGGCGCGAGTCAGGTTACATGTTTCACTCGTTGGTCAGCACCTTCGGAGGAATGGATTAAAATTAATAATGTTGACGGAGCCTTTTCCCTTCGTTGCAACTCATCTGTGTGCAGAGGTTTGCTCCATAACCTTGTAGGTAAGTACATCATTGGTTTTCATGTGTTGGTTGGACAAGGGAGACACGTTATTGGCGGAACTAAGCTCATGTCTACACAGTCTAAAACTTGCATGGGATCTGGGCTATCGGAAAATAGTACTGGAATCTGACTCAACTACAGCCATTGAGCGTATGATGGCGGAGTGTGCGGAGGAACAACCTAATTCACAGGTGTTACTCATGATCAGGCAGCTTTTGAGGAGGGACTGTGAGACTACTATCTCCTATATTAACTGATGTGAGGGTAATATGGCAGCAAATTGGTTAGCGAAGCAGACTTAGGATGCAATAATTAGAGGGTTTCATTTTGTAACATCCCCATGAAAATTAATTAAGGGAATATAAGAATTTTTCATCAAGTAGTAGTAGTCAATGATATTTATTTTTCTGACAGGACATATTAATTATGGGGAAATAAGGTGGAATTATTTAAAAATGTAGTTAATAAATTTGGTTACAAATAAATTGAGATGGTAATGACAAAGAAGGTAAAAATATATATTTTCCTCATTATTTCTATAATTTTCGTCCAATAAAAAAAGGGGGAAATTCAGATAAAAAATTAGTAAAATTTTAATATAAGTTTAAATTATCTTTAAAAAGTAGACATTGGATAAGACTTATATGATACAAAATAAAATCACTTTTTCCCCATCAACATTCATCACGTCACAAGTGAAAAGGAAGGAGTAGGTTATTATGACCTAAGACTAAGTACACGTAATACCCAAGGAAATGTGAGAGACAGATGGGACAAGACTTAATTAATTAA
The DNA here is from genome assembly GCA_019022615.1 of Acacia melanoxylon. Lineage (NCBI taxonomy): Eukaryota > Viridiplantae > Streptophyta > Magnoliopsida > Fabales > Fabaceae > Acacia > Acacia melanoxylon. The sequence continues at coordinate 1,553,279 of JAFJYJ010000072.1, forward strand.
GGGGGAAGGTTGTGCATGTTGAATAAGGCATGGAAGGACATTTAAAAAAAAAAAAAAAAAAAACTCTCTCATGTTTTCCAAGATGCACCGGATGTGTATGGGGGAATGAGCAAATGAAGTATGAAAAGAAAAAAAATATAAAAAAATAAAATTTTGCTTCAAGTCTTCCCACCGCTGGCTGAGAGAGAAAGAGGGAATAGGTGATGATGATCTGACTTTGGGAGTACTTATGAAATGAGTGATGGGAAGGATGTGTCAAATAAAATTAATTAATGGAAGAGGAAATGAGATGTGCATGTCGTTTTAAGCAAAAGGGATCACACACAATTTTTTAAAATGTTTCCCTGGGTGCTGGACGTGTGGATGAAGCAAAAGAGAATGAAATATATAAATAATAATTCCTACTCCTTAAAACCCTCAGAGCAGGAAGGAAATGGGATATGATAGACAATAGACAAGACAATGCCATATTAATTAAGGAAAGAAGTAGTGGCCCACGTGGAGAAGGTAGGAAACACACAGAAATCGTTTCTTCAGCAATTCCCAACCTGCAAGATATGAGAGACTACAAAGGAAATAACAAATTATTTCTCTAATATTTCTTTTATGGCGCCGGACGTGAGAGACTAAGGGCCGTTTGGTACAAAAAATTGGTGGGGAGAGAAAGCAACTTTGGCAAGTTCCTCCGTTTGGTACACATTTTACACCAATTTTCCTGGGAACCCAAGTTTCTGGGCACCACTCTTCCCTCATATGTGGGAACTTGAGATCCCACCAAAATTGGTGGGATCTTAAGTCCCACGTCACTATTCATATTTGTGGACAGATTTACCCATGAAATTCAAACTTGTTTGGAAGTTTGAACTTGGCGAGAAAGTTCAAATTTGGCGAATTGTTTTTTACACGAGTTCGAACTTAACAAGAACATATTTTTTTTAAAAAAAGATTTTTCTTTTTTATTTTGAATTAATTTCTTTTGAAGGTAAAATAGACATTTCCTAATTTTTTACCAACTACCACCCCTTCATTTTCTTTCTACCAAACAACTCAAGCAATCTTCCCTCATCTTTCAAATCTTCCTTTCTCTTCCTTTCCCTCCTCTAAGTTCCTTCTCCTTCTCAAATTTTCCTTGTACCATACGGGCCCTAAAGGAAATAAGGAAATTTACTCCAAATCTCCTCAGGAACCGTTGGTCAAGAGAAGGGAAACGAATTCCCTAGATTTTTCTAGGGAAATAGAGAGAAATTAAGAGGGAAGTGAATCAATTTGAAGATCTATTTAAGGGGCTTATCTTCACCCAATTTTTTTGCTGAACGAGGTGGACAGGGAAAGAAGAAGAAGACACAACAAGAGTGGGAGGAAATGATCAAGAGGGAGGTAAGAATATTGGATATTCATTTCATCTTCTACCTTCTATTATGTGGGTTAAGGATGTTAAGGGAAAACTTCTTTCTTGATGTGTTTAAGGTGGAGATCGAAAAGGAAAAAGGAGGAAACGTGAAGGATCAAGTGTCTAGTTGAAGAAAATACCAAGAACAAGTAAGTTATGGTTCTAACTACCTTATGAGTTTATGATTGTAAAGTTGAAAGTAGTGGTCTCCTGCGTTTTTCTTTATAAAATGGGACTGAATAATAGATGAAATGAATGAATAAAGGATTGAATTTAAGGTTTTGAGTTTAGGAAGAAAGGCTATTATGATAGAAGAAAAATGGTTGTTGAAAATAGGAATTTATTTTGTCTGCCAACTTTATGGACATGGGAAACTAAATTTTTGTTGGTGTTTTTAATGCCTTCAAAGTGTTCAAAAATAGGATCTTAGTATAAGATTGAGAAAAAAAAATTAGGTTGAAGTAGGCCTATTTTTAAGTCAACCAATAAATATTTTAAAGAGGGGTTATTTATATTTATATTCTAATTATTTTAGGGTCACTTTGTTTTTATGCGCTCGGAGAAAAATTATACTGATAATTTTGGTCAACTACCAGGTAGTAACCTTAATCCTCATGTGTTTTGTGTTATTTTGTATGTTTGTTTTTCCATGATTGCAGACATGTGTCTCCTGAAAAGGGACATGCGTTTGTGTGTGGATTCAGTGTGGTCTGGGTTCGGAGTCCGACTACTGTGTCTTTCCTAGCGTGGTGGATCCGGGGCTCGCTTTGTTGAGCAGTCCTGTGTTTGTTTCTAGGACATGTAGTCCTTCCGCAGTTAACACGGTATACTTGGTATGTTGTATTTGTGTTCCTGCGCGTTTGTTACTGAATGCTATTATTTGATGTTTTCCTGATTATGGTTACCTACATACACTGTTTATGCATTACATATAGAGCTGAGAATTAGGGTCGGCCCAGCCCGACAAGGCCTGGCCCTACAGGGCCCGACAGGGCCTGGGGTAAGGAAAACATCTGTTTTTAAAGCCCGACCCAATAGTATCAGGGCCTAAAAATTACTATTCCAAATTTTAACTATTTTTCGTTTGATTTTTTTCAAAGAAATATAATTAGTAAATTGCAATCATTAAAGTTCTAATCTATCAAATAAATGTTATCAACATTAATATCTAAACAATATAAATCATTCAACAAATAAAAACATTCATTAATTCCTAATAAAAAACAAATAAACACAAAGAATATGTTTTTTTTCCTCTTTGTTTTTTCAAAAAATGTTAAATAAAGGAATTGTTTTATGTATGCTCAAGACAAAATGCCTTCTCTTCTCGTAATTTTGTGTGTGTCTGTAAAATGTATGATTTTACTGACATTGTGTAAAAATAATTATATTTATTTTACACAAAATATATTTATAATTTATTACTTATATAATATTGTAATACCAAAGTATGTGTTTATTTAATATGAAAACATCCCTTCTTTAAAATTTATAATAACTAATTATGTGTTTTAATACAGAATGATAATAAACATAAAAAAAGGTTATAGTTTAAATTATAAAAATCTAAATAATTAAAAATAAACACATTCATTAAGTGGAAGTCTAAGTAATTAATTTTATTTTTAAAAAAAAAAACTACAGTTAAACGGGTCTGCAGGGTCGGCCCGATTAAGCCTGAAGCCCTACATGGCCAATTTCAAATTTCTAGCCTATTTTTTAAGCCCAAGCCTTGTAGGGCCAGGGCTTAAACGGGCCGGCCCGATTTCCCGGCTTTAATTACATATGAGATTAATGGTTACTTTGAAATTCATTTATGAATCCCAGATTTTTGTAGAGCTTTTGGAAGTACCTCAAGGACTGTACCTGGTGAGAAGTATAAGAATGCAGAGCTGGAGTAGACAGTGTTTTGGTGGCGGAGGAAGATTTATTTTTGATTTTATTTTTGTGCTGGGATAACTGTATATGCTTTTGGCCTCGCAGGCACCGATAGATGACTGTATATTTAACCCTTCAGAGATTATATTTTGTTACTTGTATTTAATTATATTAGTATTGTTTGAAATCCAACCGGGAAATGCTCTGCCGCGATAAACTCTGATGCATGCTAATAACTAGTAATTAGATGTTATATGGTATTTATAAAAGGGAATCCCTCTATCCGCTACTCAAAAGAGCGAGGCCGGTAGGGATGTTACACATTTTGTGGCACAGGCTCCTAAGGCGTAATGCAAGTTCTGTCGAGCGACTAGAATGTTGGGACTCTTATATCTCTTAGGGGTTTCATTAGGTTTCTCTTTCCTCTATATATATATATATATATATATATATATATATATATATATATATATATATATATCGGGTTTAAACTTCTTATGTTGCATGAGAAGAAGAAGATTCCTACACATACATGAAATGGTGGGACCCACATATATAATTAGCATTATATATATATGTGGGTCCCACTATTTCATGTGTGTGTGACATGAGAATACACTTCTTGTACAACATGAGAAGTTTTTTTCCATATATATATATATATATATATATATAAACATTAATTGTAGCTGAATTTTCACCTACCATTTCTATCAATTTTGTTTTTTGTTTTTAAAAGAAACATATAAAAGTTATTTTGTTTTTTATTTTCACACTCATCTAAAATTAATAACAAACAAGTTTAAAAAAAAATCTAAAAACAAAAAAGTATTTTCAAAATAGGAAATCAAACCAAGCTTTAGTATTTTAAAATTTATATTTTGAAATTTGTTTCTTCTAATGTATTGCAATTTTCATTATCCTACCTAATAAATATTGTTTTATCTAGATCCTTTTTTATTTTTCATATAAAAGAAACATTTAAAATCCAAATAACTAGATCATGAAAATTGACTGTAAAATTCAGAATTTCAATACATAAAAATGCTAATTAGTTTTTATTATTTTTGGTCAAACATCTAAATAATAGCTTAAAACAATATCTATCTATTCTTGAAATCTTCCTAACTCGACACATCTTCTCTTCTCCCATGACCCATAGTAAACAATACTTTATGGATATCACCCAAAAAAAAGGGTTATTAATACAATCTTAAAATGCCAATTAATTTTTCTTATTTTTGGTCAAACATCTAAATAATAGCTTAAAATAATAGGGTTTACACTTCTCATGTTGCATGAGAAAGAGAAGATTCCTATACACACATGAAATAGTGGGCCGCCATCTTTTTTATAAAAAAAAAAAAAGAACTCAAGCACGGAAATGGTGGGATCCACATCTTTTTGTATCTATGACATAAAAATACACTTCTCCTACAACATGAAAAATGTATTTCCCTAAAATAATATCTATTCTTGAAATCTTCCTAACTCTACACATCTTCCTCTTATCCCATGGTAAACAACACTTTATGGATATCACCCAAAAAAAGGGTTATTAATACCATCTTTGGTCCGTCAAATTTATTTTCATTTCAGTTTTGATCCATCAAATTTTAAATTATTGGTTTTGGTCGTTATAAAATGGTTCAAGTCTTCATTGAATTATATGAATTAATGTTATAAGAGAAAAGAAACTTGAGGAACCAAAACCAATAATTTAAAACTTAAGAGACCAAAATAAAAATGAATGCAAACTTAAAAGACTATGGATTATATTAACTCAAAAAATAATCTCCCGAAATTGTAATTGTAGTTAGGGTTTAGAGTTTCTCAATAAAATTAGGATTTTTTAAACCAAGTGACTGTAGTTTTATTTTTGGCCGACCTAATTGTAAGATATTAGCTAACTACTATATCAACTTTTTTCCATGGCAAGAAAACGGGAAAAAAAGATATATATTGTCACGGTAGATTGACGTTTGAATTAGTAATATTTCTTTTGCCAGCCATTAGAATTGATAGTAACTAAAATAACCTTCAACATTTTATAAAATGTGTAACAGTAACCATAAATTATTTTTTTAACAAAATTAGCAATAAACTTTAAAAATTGGGGTAAAACCATTAAACCAAACTAACTTCCATATATTACAATGGAGAAAATTAATTGTTTGGCCCTTAAAGTTTTGACTACTTATAACTTAGTCCCTCAAGTTTGACTTAGTATAACTCAGTCCTTGAACTCTTGACTTGTGTGTAACTCAGTCCCTGATGTTTCTGAGTCATCCTATGTGACATAAAATGTTAAAAATAGTCAAGACTGAGATCTCTATCCTTACTGTAACACCTTCCAATGTCTCACCATTTATCAGAGTAATTATGCGCAGTTCAGCTCTTTACCTTAATTGTACGCAGTTACGTTGTGGGGCAAAACATAAATAGTAAATGTTACACTAATATAAAATTTCTTGTTTACATTACATATAGTTTCTCAATTATTTTATTACAGATCCCAGATTTACAGACTCAACAAAAATTGAAGCTGAACAGGGCCAGGATCTTCACTTGTTGTCGCTCTTCGTCCCATTCTGCGAGCTACATCCAGAACCTCTGCTTGCCGGCATTTGCCACCTTGTCGTGGGAACTATGTCCAGTATACTGTACTATTACAAGTAGCAACAAGGATTGAGACCCCAAAGGTTCACAGAGTAACAGATTAACCTCACATAGAATATATACAAGGCACATGATAGTTAACCATGCATAAAAAACAGTTCACAGAGACATACACAATATTCAAAAACACATAATACTAGTATTATGCAATATCTACTGTGAACAAATCACATAATACATAAACATGGTTAAGCATACATATACAGACATACATAATATGTGAGAGTTATAGTTACTACCTGGACGCTTTATCACTTTACCAATTTGGCTCCCGATTCTTTCTATTGCTCTAGCAAATACTAATACCTAGAACTATATATTTATGAATGGTGGATTATTATTTATCTAATACTAAATTTGGATATTATATTAGGCTTATCCTAAAGCCAAAGGCCCATAAAAACTTGAAGGGTCCATTTTACCTTTTTAAGATTAAGTCTCTTTCTTTGACTTCTTTTGTTCTTTAATTTAGGACTTAACTTAGAATCTGCCAAAATTTTCACCCATCTTTGAAAATTCATAATTAATTATAGAAAAATATGATTAAGGTGCTTTCAAAAACTATGTAATCCTTGACATGTCTATTGTTAAGGAAAAATACCTTGCAATCAGACACTCTTGTACGGTTCCCAGATTGATCAAACAATACCGCTGCTCAAATTGGAATTCCAGGACCATAGGTCAATTTTAAAAATTCACATCTCTTTGTATATAATTTCAAAAATTACGAATTACCTATCAAATTAAAGATCTATGTGTCTACTTTAAGTCTGAAAAATTTCATAGCTTTTAAACACCCTTTACCTATTCAAAAACTAGTCACAAACTCGACTACCAACACATAATCAAAATCGGCAGATTCTGTAAGTTGTAGAACTTGGTCTTTTACAACTTTTCTCTACCCTTATCATCTCTTGAACTTTTTGTTGGGATCCGTACACACAACGGAATTAAAAAACTTTACGAATCCCTTCTGAGAATCGCTCAACCACGTTTAAATCAAGGTTATAAGAATCCGAATCATACGTACGGAAAACTGGTCCGCGTCTCGTTCTATTTGAACTGGTGGGCTACCTTCTCGATCAACCGTGTTCACCTCTATTTCACGTTCAGCTTAGCCAAGGTCTGGTAATTCGATGATATCTCTCAAACTAGAAATCGGATTGAGGTGAAACAAATTTTGTATGAAACTAGACTCCCAATGCGGAATTTTGATATAAAATTCAAGCCCAAAAGAGTTCAGATCAAGGCGCTATGAATTGTGGAAGTTGACAGTGAAATTCACGCCACTCAGTACACCAAGCTTCGATATTTTGGATGTATCTCCCAATATACACATCCAATTGCATTGAAACCAGTGCCATTTTAAACTAGACTCAAAATTCGTTCCATCAAGCTTTGAACCAACCACAAAGGAGTTCAGACCAGGGAGATATGGCATTCGAAAGTTGACACTCGAAATTCTGGAACTATTTCAGCATAGGCTCGTTTTCTCAATCACCAGGAGCCGACTCAGCGAATCCACTCCCTCTACCGGTATCCACACCGAATAGCCTTGAACACGGATGGCAGCGTGCTAGCGCCTTCAATATTCTCGCGTCCCTTCTTTTTCTCTCTAGGGTTTCTCGCGGCTTTTTCTAATTCATCTGTCTCCTTAATATGACTAGATCAATATCTATTTATAGGGTTTCTAAAACCCTAATAAGACATATTAAAATATTCAAAATTAATCCAATCAATTTTGAAATTCGAATTTCAATTAAAATAATATATTAATTAAATCTATCAAATAGATCTAATCTAATATATTTATTTAATCCGAATTATAAGCCTACATATTTAATTTATCTTTATAATTTAAATATGAGATATGATATATTTTTATTTAATTAAATATGAGATACTATATCTCAATTTAATTAAATCGAGACACTATATCTCTATTTGTATTAGATATTTAATTTATCAAATAAATTAAATACAAAACAAATATTATATAATAATACTATAATCTCTATTAAATAATATTATTATATTTAATTTCAAAATTTAATAATATAAATATAAATATATATATCCTAGATTAAATGCTTTATTCATTAAATCTTAGACATATCTAAGATTCAATGAATGTGGAAACTTTTGCTCGTGTTGGGCTATTCTTGTGTGCGACCCTGCAGGCCTACATGAGATTGGCAGTGGGCCAATATTGTACCAGCCCACAAGTCGCAAGCGGCCTCTAGCAAGACATTGCGACTACCCAATTCATATGGGGATCGATGATACGATACAACCTATCGTACAACCATGTCACGTCCCTTTTGTCACGCGATAATTTGGTCAAGGATGAGGCATGGATAATGTCAACTTCTTGTTCTTGACCATTACTTTCTTGATTCTTGAGTAGTCTAATAAGTGAAATGGAAACTTCTTTCCATCGTAGTATGGCCATACATTTCTCAGACTCACTCATCGAGAGGCCCAATATTATCTCTCTACAAATGAGAGGGACAAATTCCATTTTGACCATTCACATTCCTCTGCATGAGAACCACTGATCCCGATCCTAACCTTTATCATCACCCGGTCAAAGGTGACTTTTGACTAGGTCAAAGACCAGTGACTCATCATGTAGGAATCCATGATGATCTTAGGTTAAAGGGCATTGTGACGCCGTTATACATGAGAAAAACTTATGACTTAATCCATGCAGCTTTCTCATAGTGGGTCGATCCAGCACCTTGTACTCTTACAAGTGCCCATGACTTTGATTCGTATCTACATACCTCATCAAAGTCATACTGGTCTTATTTCATCTTCGCTCCCACATAGATGACCGACCAGAGACATTTAGGATAATCTATAAGATATATCCAGGGATACAGTTATCACTATAAACATGGAAATTAAATGATAACTAAATGGAGATGACTTGCCCCTAGGGCATAATTTCCAACACTTTTGACCCTCACCTTCTTTCTTAAATACACCATAAGGAAGTGTTTTACTAGGGTTAGGGGTTAATACAACAATATGAGAAGAGAAACCACAAGGTTACATAAACCTTACCTTGTTCTTTTCTTGGATTTTTCCTTCTTTCACTTCTTCCTCTTATTTCAACCTCCTTTCTCTTCCTAAGGATATATGAGCTTTTGAACATGATAAGTATGAGGAAGAGGACTCAAGACCATTTATAACAAGACAAGAAGTCATCTTAAAAATCTTCCAAGTCTAAAGACCAAAATACCCTTGCTAAATATCCCTTAATCTTGGCTTATTTTGCAAGTTTTGTTGACTTTCTCTCTTCCTTCTCGCCTTGGACGAAATTCATCTTTCATTTGGCTTCCAAAATAAGGTTAAACAAATGTCAAGATACTTTTGGTTCAAGCTCCCTCATTGACCCTTCTTTTTGTCCAAGAAATATCAAGATATTTCAAGATAAGTGTACTTGATTCTTGTTGACTTTCTTGACCTTATCTTTGTCTTGTTGGCCAAGAATATGACTCATCAATATGCCGTAAATGTTTAAGCTTAGGTGTCTCCTTGAGTCATCATATTGTCATTAATGTCCAAGCTTAGGTATCCAATTTGCTTTCTTAACAAGACAAGTGGCAACTTAAGATAGTTGACTTTTGTTACAACATATGATTAATGTTTAAAACTTCATCTTATCCTCTCCCTTGGCCTTGTTGGACGAAATATAGGGCTTGTTGGGGAAAGATTTATGTCATCCTCATGACATAAGCATCCTTGCTTTGATGTCCCTTCTTAGAGTTAACTTGACATGTACCATCTTATTATTAATTGTGGTGACTTTTGCTTACCACATGTGCCAAAATATCCCAAGTTTGACTCCTGTCACTTTATTTAATTATTCCTCATTTACCTCATGGATGAATCATATAGACAATTGGGGCTTCAAGAATACTGTTCATGAAGTGTCAAAATATCTTGTTTCCTTAGCCATACACTTGGCAAAAATCTATGCTCCCACAAAAAGCTTATAAGTTACACTTCTTGACTTTTTATCACTTGCCCCTTTTTTTCATCTTTTCCTTGGCCCTGACTGAAATAAATGTATGTGTATCTGACTTTTAATTATTCTTCCACACAAGTCAAAGGCATTAAATCCATTCTCTTTCTTTGCTGGTTAGACATGTGGCCAACTATTGGTACTTGGTTGGAAAGCTTATTCAATAATCTTCTTTGACTTTTTAACATGAAATCACCTCTTCCTTTTTTGTATCCTTAATTTGGAAGAATTTAAGGCTTATTAGAGAAGGAATATGTCTCTTTAATTTCCCTTGCCTTAATTACATATGTTGAGGGGTCATATACCAAGTCAACATTTTTCCCTAATGTGACACATGGCAACTTGGATAATAATGACTTGATTACATGGTATTTATCATGTGTTAGAATTCAAGACTTCATCTATTCTTCTTCTTCCCTCCTTGGTCACAAATATCATACCAATAGGACATAATAATTGCTTCTCAAGATTAAGTCAAGCTTTCTTGACTTCCTTGCCTGTCCCATATATACACTTGTCACAATTCCAATCATGCTCAAGAAGCTTGTCAAATACACTTCTTTGACTTTTTGCACTTGCTTCTTTAAGATTGTATACTTCATTTTCTCCCTTCTTGTCTTTGTTGGCAAAAAATATGACCTCATTGGGAGTCCCCAATGTTGTATTTTATTGGCCAACTAATTCACAATCTCATAGTATTTAAATTTCCCATTTGACCCTAGCATTTTTTCTTCCTTTAATTGGTCCAAAATTTAGATTTCAAGAAAATCAACAATTGACCAAAATTCACTATTTCATTTCACTAAAATGTCAAGGAAAATTCTTTTCATAATATTTGTCACACTTCCTGAACTGGGTCTAGTCCTCTACCTGTTACAGGCTTATCCTCAAGTCTCTAGACTCAAAATTTAGGATATTACATATACACATATATATACATACATGTATGTATATATATATATATCTATACATGTTACATACATACATACATACATACATACATACGTACGTACGTACGTACATACATACATACATACATAAATACATGGGTGTGGTACACTATGATTTTTTTCATAGAAAATATGATATTTCTACCTTAGTCATTATAAAGGAAATTAATTATGCTCAATTCAGATTAAAATTGGGGCAAAAGTCAATACAAGAAAAGCTTTTAAAATAACAAGGGTTAAATGCCTAATTTGTCATGGAAGTTTTGATAAGGGGGCACTCAGTACCCGGAAGTTTTTTTGGTATCAAATTTGCCCCGGAAGTATGAAAGAGGTAGCAAATTTACCCCTCCGTTAATTTTGACCATTAAGTTTGACTGAGTGTACACATGGCATGCCACCTCATCAACCCGAATAAGAGTTAAGTATCATTTTTGCCCCAGAAGTTTTCATTGAGAGCAAATTTGCCCCAGAAGTTTTCACTAAGAGCAATTTTACCCCGGAAGTTTACAAAAGTAGCAATTTTTCCCTTCTTTCTCCCAATATTAAATTTGACTATTAAATCAGGCAAAGACTACACATGTCATGCCTTAAAAAGGTCGAACTTAGAGTCAGAGAAGGAGATCCTTGAGATGTTGAGCTCAAGGCGGCCAGAATTTGTGAAGCCGAACTGGTCACAGGGACTGAAAGGTCTGTCGCAAAACCGAGAGGAACCATCACTTATAATCTAAGCAAATGAAACACAAAATGAGAAATGAATTATTCCAAAAATTGGTTTAGTAAAACAAATAAATAGTGATAATATTTACGTTTGTATAGACTGATCATTTGCTTAGATCATGAGTGATGCTTCCTGTGACCAGTTTGGCTTCACAAATTTTGGCCGCCTTGAGCTCAACATCTCAAGGATCTCCTTCTCTGACTCAAAGTTCGACCTTTTCAAGGCATGACATGTGTGGTCTTTAACTAATTTAATAGTCAAATTTAATATGTGGAAAAGAAGGGCAAAATTGATACATTTTGTAAACTTACGAGGAAAAATTGCTCCTTAGTGAAAACTTTTGGGGCAAACTTGCTCTCAGTGAAAACTTCCAGGGCAAAAATGATACTTAACTCTTATTGGGTCATGAGGTGGCATGCCACGTGTACACTCAGTTAAACTTAACGGTCAAAATTAACGGAGGGGCAAGTTTGCTACCTTTTTCATACTTCCGGGGCAAATTTGCTACCTTTTTTATACTTCCATGGTAAATTTGGTACCAAAAAAACTTCCAAGTGCTGAGCGCTCTCTTATCAAAACTTCCATGGCAAATTCGGCATTTAACCCAAAAAACAAACTCAAAAATGTTCGGGAAATTCCCGTCCTAGTCCTAAGAAGTCGGGATGGGAAATTTTTGGGATCGAGATCGGGACAGAAATGTTATCCCGAGCCCTTTCTTGGGATGTGATTGGGAAAGGGCTCAGGAACGGGGTTTCCTAATATTGTACTATCCCATGAACACCTTTAGCCATAGATACCCAACAAGGTTTCTATAAAACAGAGGTGGAGGAGAATGTGAGTTGATGGGATGAGGATGCTGTTTTTTACTTTTTAATTTATGTAAAATCCATCTAAGTAATTTTTTAGCAATTTTTTGCCACATTGGATGACTCAGAAACATCATGGATTGAATTGCATGCGAGTCAAAAGTTTAGGGATTGAGTTATTAGTGAGTCAAAACATTAAGGGTCAAAAGATTAATTTTCCTCATTGTAATAAACTGAAGTTAGTTGGGTGCAATGGTTTTGCCCCAATTCTAAAAAATTATTGCTACTTTTACTCTAAACACTAGTTTGTGGTTATTAGTACACTTTTGATAAAAGTTGAAAGTTTTGTTAGCACTTTAACCTTTGATAATATTATCTTCCTTCAATGGTTCTTCAATTCTATATGTAGGAATTATATAAATAATTTATAGAACTTAAAGAATTAGTTAAGTTTATATTTGTAAAAAAAAAAAAAACAATGTGTTGGTTTCTTAAAAATATTTTTAAGCATTGTTTGCATTGGAAATACAAGAACCCCTTATGTTTAGTTTGTATTAGGGGTGTTTATGGGTAGGGCTGGGCAGGGCGAGACCCTTGCCCGATGCCCTACCCGAAAGATCACTAGGCAGTAAAATGCAGCCCAGTGCCCCACCCTACCCGATAAAAGCCCTAACATTTTTAGGCAGGGCAATAATGGGCTGGGATGGGTGGCCCTTCCATGCCCAAGTGGCAATACCCCTGTCACACTGACAGAGATTTGCCGTCATCTCCCAAAATAACCATATTAGAAAAGATTTGCAGTATAATGTAACCTGGGTCGTTTCTCTCAAGGAATTTGCAGTGGGTTTAAATCAAGGCAAAAAATGTAACAACAATAAAATTGGGGGTTTTTGATTTGAAACAGATTAAAACAAAATTAAACTGAAACAGATCTGAAATATGCAGAAATTGATAAAAACGAGATTGAAATAGATTAAAACGATCAACCCAACGTTTAGATTCCAGAAACTTCCTTCATTGAACGAAATATAAACGAACTCGCGTTTGGCTCGACGAACCGAAATCTCGTGTTCGTCGAAATCCCTCGACTAGACGATCGTCTAGAATCTGTCCGAACAACAGTGGCGTCTCACCGTGCAATCGCACAAAGCAACACTCTAACCTAGTTCGAACTCGGTCCTTGGGATGAACCAAACCGAATATTAAATCTAATATTTGAACTATTTCCAGAAATCGGATCCGATAAGATGAAAACAAAAACGAGTAAAGTTACCGATTAAGTACGAGTTCTCTGGACGAATCATGGAATCCTCAACGTTGGGTTAACAACGAAGGTTTAGTCGAACATGGTGGGAAAATCGAAGCAGAGACGAAGAACGCGAAGAACACGAAGAACATTTCGAGAATCGAAAACCTCTATTTTGATCCACAAAAAGAATAAAAACGTGAATCCCATTGTTTGTGGCTGCTGCCTTACTTAACCTAAGATGAAAAACGAAATGGGGCTCCAATCAATAATCCAGGCCCAAAACAGAAAATAATACAGAATGGGCTTTAGTCACAAATTCGAGCCCAAATAAAACATCTGACTTTCGCTTCAAAATCGACCGCTTTCTTGTCCGAATTTGCCCTTCATGTCTTCATAACAATTGTAGCTCTCTGAATCATCTGAAATATGAAATAAAAATGAGGCAAATCCGATGTCTGGTTCAAGAGTTATGGTAAGATTAGTGAAGCTATGTAAAACTGGAATTTTATTAATAAAAATGGCTAAAATATAATCAAAGGCCCAAAGCCCAAATAAGTATAAAAGCCATTATTTATTAACTAAAAAGTCCTAAATTATTAATCAAGAGATAAAAAGAAGTGTATAAAATATTCAATTATCAAATTCCCCCACAATTATCTTTTTGCACTCCTGAGCAAAATTCAAAGAAAAAGACGTAAAGGAGAAACTCTTCTTTTCTACAAATTGCTAACAATGCGAGAAATTGAACAAGGGACACGAGCTTCATTAGAACCAATCAATCAAGACCCAAAATCCCTTCATCTCAAATTACAATTCCAGGTAATCTCAATCAATGATGCTAATCACAAATGATGGTCTCTCAAATGATGCGCTCAATCAATCAATCTCTCAAGTGTTTAAGGTAAATAAGTGTATCGCTCAAATTCTACTCAAGAAAATTGTTCTACCATAAGCTTACTCAATTTCTACGTCTCCACTACTCATAACACATGCATGCACAAATCAAGAGAGCTTATTATTAAAGGTTGTAATGGGGTTAGGGTGAAGGTAGGTAATAGTATGGAATGAGAGGCTAAGCACCCAAGAAATTAAAAAAAGAGCATTGATTAACCCAATTCTCTAAATATTAAAAATTTTATTTTACTCTTTTTTTTTGTCTTTCTTTCTTTTCTTTTTCTGCTTTTTTTTTTTTTTGAACTATATACAAAATCACAATGACAAAACCAAACATCTCCCCCACACCGAAACCGTTGCACTCCGAGCAACCCCCACACTTAAACACAAAACCAAGGTGAAACCAATGCTCAATAAATCTCCAAGGTGCGGAATAAAATGGTTTTACGCTTAGACTTGTAATGTGGCTTAGAAAAGAATGAGTCGAAAAGGCACAAATGGGCTACCAAAGGAAACATAATGCAAGGGAAAGCTATTTGGCCAAAGTGGGGAAAATAAAAGAAAGAAAACAAGCTTCTATCATATTTAAGCATGTAAGTGAAAAATGTAGTTTCAACAAGAAAAGGAGCAAGTTCTAGAGAACGCAAATCGGAGCAGATGCACATGCACACATGAAAGAAAGAATGGGAAAAGATGAATTCCATTCAAGCAGGCCCAAAACCTCACAAGGTCAAGTACCAACTTAGGCAATCAACAACATCAAATCAACTACCAAGATATGTAATCGAAGAGTCAAGAATCACAGACCAAATAGAATGATCCATTAAAACCAAAATGTCCTAGTTCATAATATATAGCAATCATAGAAAGATAGACTGTATTTATTTTTGAAAAGCAAATTGCAAATATGAAAACAAATAAAAGAGAAAGAGGGAGAGGAAAGAAGAATACTCCCCAAGGGTTTAAGGAGGATAAGTGGCATCAATGAGGATAATCTCTGCTTCCTCAGCATTTTTGGGATCCCTCATGGAATTGCTTGAGGCGATGCCCATTGACCTTAAAGGTTCTCCCCGTGGGTGGATCACATAGCTCAACAAAGACCAAATGGAAATATGTTAGTGATCTCAAAAGGGCCATCCCTTTTAGATCGAAGCTTACGACATAAACTTCGGACGGGAGTTAAACGAGAAGAACTTTCGGCCCACGTAAAATTCTTTCCTCGAATATGCTTATCATGGAATGCCTTAGTCTTTTCCTTGTACAAACGCGAACTCTCATAGGCATCCAATCTAAGTTCATCCAACTCTTGCAACTGCAGCTTCCGTTCCATGCCGACTTAGCCAAATCTATGTTACATCGCTTAATGGCCCAATAGGCTTGATGTTCCAACTCAACCGGAAGATGACATGCCTTACCAAAGACAAGCCGATAGGGAAACATCCTAATCGAAGTCTTGTAGGAGGTGCGATATGCCCACAAAGCATCCTCTAATCGTTTACTCCAATCTTTCCGGGTAGAGTTAACGGTCTTCGAAGGATTTGCTTAATCTCTCTATTTGAGACTTGACTTGACCATTGGTCCGAGGATGGTATGTTGTGGAGACCTTGTGAAGCACTCCATACTTGCGTAACAAGGCACCCATGCTTCAGTTGCAAAAATGGGAACCCCGGTCACCGATAATAGCTTTAGGAATGCCAAACCCGCGAGAAAATGTTAGACCTAACAAAATCCACCACCACGAGAAGAATCATTAGTCCGAGTGGCTTTCGCCTCAACCCATTTTGAGACATAATCAACGGCTAGCGGGATGTAAGTATAACCATATGAAGCGGAAATGGACCCATAAAATCAATACCCCAAACATCAAAGATCTCACAAAACAATATAGGGTTTTTGGGGCATCTCATGCCTACGAGAAATACTCGCTCTCTCGACGGTTATCACATGACTTACAAAACAAATGGGAATCATGAAACAAGGAAGGCCAAAACAATCCACAATCTAACACTTTCCTAGCAGTTCTTTGGGGTCCAAAGTGACCACCACAGTAGAAGCATGAGCAAAATGCAATATAGAGTGAAACTCATGATCGAGCACACATCTCCTAACTACTTGGTCACTACAAAATTTCCACGAGATAAGGGTCATCCCAAACATAGTATTTAGACTCACTCTTTAATTTGAAGGTTTGGGCCCTAGTAGAATCTTCGGAGCAAAACACCGGCTACCAAGTAGTTAACCAGATCAAAGATACCATGGAAGCTTACCTTGTAGCCGCGAGAAGCCGCTCATCAAGAAAATCATCCCGAATAGAAGAGGGGTGAGAGAGGAAGAATGGGTGATACGACTCAAGTGGTCACTACCCGGTTTTGTGCTCCGTCGTCTCTAATCTCAACATCAAACTCTTGGAGCAATAGCATCCACCGGATGAGTCGTGGCTTAGCATCCGCCTTTTTCAAAAGAAATTTCGGAAGCGGTATGGTCGAGAAAACAATTACTCTACTAGCTAGCAGATATGACCTAAACTTATCAAAAGCAAATACAATAGCCAACAACTCCTTCTCGTAGTGGTATAATTAGATCGGGCGGGATCCAAAGTCTTGGAGGCATATGCAATCACATGCGATGCCCTATCGACCCGTTGTGCCAAGATAGCACCAACCGCATAGTTGGAAGCATCACACATCAGCTCAAAGGGGATGCACCAATCAGGTGGCTGGATCACTGGGGTTGTAGTCAGGCAACGCTTCAAATGATCGAAGGCCGCCTTGCAAGCATCATCAAATACAAAGTCAGTGTCCTTATGCAGAAGGTTGGACAAGGGTTGGGCAGTCTTACTGAAATCCCTAATGAAACACCGATAGAAACCTGCATGACCAAGAAAATAACGAACTTCCCGCACAGATGCGGGGTAAGGAAAAGCAGTAATCACATATATCTTAGCAGGGTCTACCTCAATCCCTTTCCTACACACTATGTGTCCCAAGACTATACCGACTCAACCATAAAGTGACACTTTTCATAATTCAAGCACAAGATTAGACTCAATGCACCTATGCAAAACTCTAGATAGATTAGCTAAGCATGCATCAAAATCAGACCCATATACAGTGAAATCATCCATAAAGACCTCCATGCAGTCCTCTAGAAAATATTTTTTGACCCAGATCACTCAAACCAGGTCTTATTCACAAGGAATTGGGCATTTTAAACAAGAGTCACTCTCCTTGGGAGTGAGGTCTGCCCTATTTTCCCCAAATTCCAACGTTTAGACCACATTTTATTTGTTTTAAGTTTCTATTTTGTGATTTCTACTAGGTCAATTTTTCTGGAGTATCTCCGAATGAGCTGAAATTTTGCCAGGCGATAGAAAATGGCCAAAATCGCTGGGCACACAAGAAATCTTTGATTTCTCGTGTGGTATGCTCCGATTTTCCAAATTCCATCGTTTAGACCACTTTTTCATTTTTTTGAAGTTTTTTTATTTCATTTTTGTGTTCCCCAATGGTCTAGGAGTTGCCCCTTTGTCCAAGTCCCATAAATTTTAAAAATCATTTGATGCTGTTTTGGACTTGTTTTGGTCAAATTCCAACATAGGTTTTTGTGTTTTTGTGTCATCTTAGTGTTTTCTACTTTCTACCACTTCTAGTGGCATTTTCGTAATTCTGATTTTCTGCAAATTCTGCCTTGTGTTTCTGCCTTGTGTTTGTGTTTATCCGCATGAGTACTAGAAGTACTATTGATCCGAAGACTTGTTGCCACTTGATCCACGAAATTGAAAGAACAATTCTCACTTTGCTAGAGGAATTGTTAGGCTTAGTCGTGGGATTGATACTCGAATTTGACATTGAACTTGAGTCCGAGTCCGATTGTGTCCATTTACGTTGATCTTGACTCGATAGTACTTCGCTAGTCTTGTTGTTTTCACCGATTCTAGTAGCAATTTTGCGAACTCGACATTATGGCGAGAAGAGCAAGTAGCTCGTCCCACTTTGAAAGAATTAGCTACCCCCGATGTGGGTAATCGAATTTGTGTATTCAATATCCCGAACTGTCTGCTAACTTTGAATTAAAATCTGGTCTTATCCATTTGTTGCCCAAGTTTCATGGTCTTGCGGGTGAATGTCCTCACGGGCATCTCAAGGAGTTCCATGTGGTATGCAAAGACAATGAAACCTCAAGCAATTGATGAGGACCACATTAAGCCGAGAGCTTTTCCATTTTCCCTAGATGGCGTGGCTAAGGATTGGCTATAGAATTTGCAACCGACATCTCGTTGGGAGTTGGAATGATATGCGAAGTTATTCCTAGTGAGGTTCTTTCCTTCCTCAAAAGCCATTGCTATTCGAAGGAGATCACTAGTGTTAAACAAATCAATGGGGAGACCATGTATGAGTATTGGGAGAGATTCAAGCGATTGTGTGCAAGCCGTCCACACCACCGTGATTTCAGACCAACTCCTGATTACATATTTCTATTCCGGTTTGTTACCGATGGATAAAGGTTTCGTGGATGCGTCCAGTGGTGGGGCCTTAGATAGCAAGACACCTGAAGATGCCCGAGAGCTGATATCTACTATGGCTGCTAATTCTCAGCAATTTGGCACCAGGGCCAATGGTACTCCTGTTTACCATATTCAAACACCTCCGGTCCAATACGATTCTCAGAGATTGGAGAATAGACTTGATGATCGACTTCCCTTGTGAGGCGGTTAGCGGTGACCCGCAAAGTACAATCTTCCCCTCTCGATTGGGTACTCATGTGGGTTTTGTTCGACCCTTATCATTCTACTCGACTCTTGTCCTACCTTGCATGATCCTACTTCTCAAGACCAGTCAGTAGCCGTAGTGGGTGTTTTTCCAGGAAAGCCACAATACCAGCAGAATAAATGCCTTCTCCAATACCTACAATCCCGGTTGGAGAAATCACCCCAATTTCCGTTGGAACCGAATCGAACCGAGTAACCAATATCGCGAGCACTCCGGGAATTACCAAAGCAGAGACAGTACATGCCGCAAAATTTCCAACAACAATCTGCACCTCTTTTGCCAGCACCACCTCCTCGACCAGCCTTATGTGCACCTCCACAGGCGGCACAACAGCAGGCTAGTACCAGTAGTAGTGGTTCTTCACTAGAGGATATGATGAAGCAATTTGTCATGACCAATATGCGGTTTCAACGTAAAACCGACACTTCCATTCGACTTTACAAACACAAATTGGGCGGTTGGCAACATCATTGAACCGGCTTCAACCTCGGGGATCCAACACTCTCCCTTCACAAACAATTCCTAATCCTAAAGGGAATGTGAGTGCTATCTCCCTTCGATCCGGCAAGCAATTGGAGGAACCTAAACCATTTGTAGATGTGACTTCCACATCGAGAGAGTCGAAAATGTGAAGATTGACTCTAAAAATAAAAAGGCAATCCAAAGCAAGGTGAAGAGGAAGACATTCCCATTCCTCTTCCTTTCCCTCGAGAGCAGCTTAAACCCAAGAAGTTGGCGGAAAAAGCACAAGAGAAGGATATACTTGAGACGTTCAGAAGAGTAGAGATCAACATTCCTCTCTTAGATGCAGTCAAACAAATTCCTAAATATGCCAAGTTTCTGAAAGAGTTATGTACCAACAAGAGGCGACTTAAGGGAAATGAACGAGTGAGTTTGAACCAGAATGTATCAGCACTCATCCAGCCTACCATGCCTCGTAAGTGCAAAGATCTAGGGACGTTTTCTATCCCTTGCCTCATTGGTAATTATAAATTTGATGATTGCATGCTAGATTTAGGTGCTTCTATAAATGTCATGCCTGCATCTATTTATAGATCTCTTGGTCTTGGTCCCTTGCGTCCAGTTTGGTGTTATTGTTCAACTAGCTAATAGGAGTAATGCCCATCCCTTGGTTTAGTTGAAGATGTATTAGTCAAAGTTAATGAATTGATATTCCCGCTGATTTTTACATCTTAGATATGCGGGATGAGTCTTCTAGTAGTAGGTCACCAATCATTCTAGGGAGGCCTTTCATGAAAACAACTAGGACGAAGATAGATGTGTATTCTCGGTACTCTTTCCATGGAGTTTGGTGATATTTCGTAAATTTTAATATCTTTGATGCCATGAGACATCCTAGGGAAGAACATTCTATTTTCCGTATTGATGTGATTGATGATCTTGTGGATGATGTTCTTGCCGATTGGTATCTTGATTATCCCGATTTTTCATCCGAGAGTGATTACGCCATTTGTGCATGTGTTGATAATGAATGGTGCTCTGTTTGTACTCATTTGGTTAATGTTGCATTATTTGGTGATTCGACTTCTTTGGGTGATTATTCCGCATTACTTGTGGATTCGATATTGATTCGAGTTTGAGCTTCATCCCGATCCCGATGTGCATCCCGATTTTGATTTTGATGAACTTAACTCGATTTTGATGAGCTGAATTTCGATGTTAACATTGAGCTGTGTAGACATAGTTCTTCCGCTTCTTTGAATGTGGTTTCGGGCATTTCCGGTGTGATGACATCGAGTTGTTGCAACAACCACCCAAGCTTCTCCCATCTACCGAGCAACCACCCAAACTTGAGTTGAAATCCCTTCCGAGATCACTTGAAATATGCATTTACGGAGGCGGATGAACGGTTGCCGATCATTGTGGCAAATAACCTTAGGCCCGATCAAGAAGAGAAGCTCGCTAAGCTTATTGAGGGCGAACAAGAAAGCCATTGGGTGGACATTAGCGACATAGTTGGCATCAGCCCTTCCATGTGCATGCATCGAATTCTGTTGGAAGAGGACTCTAAGCCGGTGAGGCAACCCCAGAGACGCCTTAATCCCCTTATCCTTGATGTGGTGAAGAAGGAGGTCACTAAGCTTCTCCAAGCTGGTATCATCTATCCCATTTCTGATAGCCAGTGGGTTAGCCCGGTCCAGGTGGTTCCCAAGAAGTCTGGTGTCACTGTGGTGGCCAATCAGAAGAATGAGCTCATTCCTACTCGAGTTCAGAATAGTTGGAGAGTTTGCATTGACTATAGGAGACTCAACCAAGCCACTCGCAAGGATCATTACCCTTTACCTTTCATTGATCGAGATGTTAGAGCGATTGGTGGCAAGTCTCATTCGCTTCTGGATGGCTACTCCGGATACTTCCAGATCCATATTGCTCCTGAGGATCAGGAGAAGATGACCTTCACATGCCCCTTTGGAACATATGCCTACTGAAGGATGCCTTTTGGCCTCTGCAACGCACCTGGTACTTTTCAGCGTTGTAGTATAGTGGTGAGTATTCCCGCCTGTCACGTGGGTGACCCGGGTTCGATCCCCGGCAACGGCGCCATATTTTGACAGAGATTTGCCGTCATCTCCCAACATAACCATATTAGAAAAGATTTGCAGTATAATGTAACCTGGTTTGAGTGATCTGGGTCAAAAAAATATTTTTTGTCCAGCTACCCGAACCACCGAAAACTACCGTTGCTTAATGAAACCGATGCAAATTCCCTGGCAGCGGCGCCATATTTTGACAGAGATTTGCCGTCATCTCCCAAAATAACCAGATTAGAAAAGATTTGCAGTATAATGTAACCTGGGTCGTTTCTCTCAAGGAATTTGCAGTGGGTTTAAATCAGCAACAGCAAAACAGAACAACAATAAAATTGGGGGTTTTTGATTTGAAACAGATTAAAACGAAATTAAACTGAAACAGATCTGAAATATGCAGAAATTGATAAAAACGAGATTGAAATAGATTAAAATGATCAACCCAACGTTTAGATTCCAGAAACTTCCTTCATTGAACGAAATATAAACGAACTCACGTTTGGCTCTGGACGAATCATGGAATCCTCAACGTTGGGTTAACCACAGAAGGTTTAGCCGAACATGGCTGGGAAAATCGAAGAACAGACGAAGAACGCGAAGAACACGAAGAACATTTCAGAGAATCTGAAAACCTCTATTTTGATCCACAAAACAGAATAAAAACGTGAATCCCATTGTTTGTGGCTGTTGCCTTACTTAACCTAAGATGAAAAACGAAATGGGGCTCCAATCAATAATCCAGGCCCAAAAAAAGAAAATAATACGAATGGGCTTTAGTCACAAATTCGAGCCCAAATAAAACATCTGACTTTCGCTTCAAAATCGACCGCCTTCTTGTCCGAATTTGCCCTTCATGTCTTCATAACAATTGTAGCTCTCTGAATCATCTGAAATATGAAACAAAAATGAGGCAAATCCGATGTCTGGTTCAAGAGTTATGGTAAGATTAGTGAAGCTATGTAAAACTGGAATTTTATTAATAAAAATGGCTAAAATATAATCAAAGGCCCAAAGCCCAAATAAGTATAAAAGCCATTATTTATTAACTAAAAAGTCCTAAATTATTAATCAAGAGATAAAAAGAAGTGTATAAAATATTCAATTATCACACACCCTATGTGAAAAAATAGCTTAAGTAATTGAATAACATCTATAATTATACACTTTTGAATATTTTAATATAAGTCTTCAAATTAAAAATACAACCATATGTCTTTACAAGACATCAAAAAATAGTCCATAACCATTAAATACAAGGCATCAAAAAATAGAAATTAAAGCCTTGTAGACATCCAAAACTCCTAGAGGTTGCATCAAGAGAGGAGAGGCAGCTCGCGGCTAGGACATCCGAAAATGAGAAAAGGGAAGAGCTGATGAAGAAATGAAAAGATATTTTTTTATTATAAGTTATATATATATATATATATATTGATACAACATTAATGAATATGGTACAGACCCCAAGTGAACACAGACCCCAAGTGAGCACTGTGATCGAAACACAGAGCAATGACCACATACTGGAAGCTTGCTAAGAGGCACATGTAGGCTGTACTCGTATACGGATCGGAGCTAGAAAATGTTTTGCCAGGTCCGCCTGATATTTAAAACAGTTATCATTATCGTTATTATTATTACTACTACTTGATCGAGAGAAGTCGTAGGAAGGTGCACGAAGTTTTACCTGGACGACGAACCACACTGCCCACACAAGAGCACTAACAATTAAGAAGAAAGGACCAAGAAACGAGTTGGCTTTGGCAGAGGAACTTGTTTCTTGCATTCTTTCTACATATCCCCAGTGAATAATTGATTCACCTATTTCAATGACATTTCCATGGTAAAATGACAATACCAATGCTCCACCTAAACACAATATGGTCCCTGCTATCTTTGCTTTCCCACTCCATGCCCTTATTCTCAGGTACTCTTGTCTGCCCACACATCAGACCAAAAATAAATCATTAACACTGTGATGTTTACAATAAATTCTTGAAATATAGTTGCATTTATGTATAGTAGGAAAACCTGAATATAAGCGCAAGGATAAAGGTAAAAGATGGGAGCAAATTTGTCATGGCGCATGCAATTGTAGCAGTTGAATATTTCAGCCCCAGGAAGAAAAATACTTGGTTTCCTGTTACTCTGCATCATTTCATCCTCAAACCCACTCAATTTTAGAGATCGGAAAAAAAAACTGCACCACACACGCACACGGACTGATATACACACAACGCAGCCATTTTTCAAGCTGGAATGCTTAAAAAACTGGGCCAAAATTTTTGAGTTTAAACGTGCAGAACAAATAAAACAAAGCAGAGTGGACATGATGTGTGAACCAAAAAACTTACCCAATTAAGAGGAAGACTTGGATTGGCTTGATTTCACAAAAAGCTTCTTCCTTATTCCCACCTTGTTCACACTTCTCCAAGTCAAGCTCCGTAACTTCATCTGGAAAAACTGGCTCGTAGGTTTTCACATTAGAATCAAATGTTACTTTCTTCCTCGTACTCAAGCTTAACTGCTCCTCAGGCTTGATATCCTAGACTTTTGATGTGGTGTTGATTGTGACGGGTTTGGAGTGATCCTGAATTGAATTGACACAAGATTGCTCTGCCTTGCTAGTTGTACACCGTTGGTCACAGTCACGAGGCGGAATCTTGCGCCTCTGTTTTCTGCGTTTGAATCTTTTCGTATTTGGGTCGCTATGTTTAGTGGAACTTGCAGGCGCCGCAGGGAGGGGTGGGAGAGGCGGCGAAAGAAGGATGAAGCCGACAGCCATGAGGAGAAGGAAGGAGGAGAGAGAGTGAGAGAGAAGCGGTGTGGTGGTGAAGGTTACGGGGCGGAGGGTGTTTTAATGTCTTAAGTTTTATAGAAAAGAGAAGAAACAGCGTCGTTTTACCTGTACTGGAGAAAAAAATTTCTGCCATAGCTGCATAAATGTTAACCCCATATATATAGGGGTTTACACTTCTCATATTACATGAGAAGAAGAAGATTCCTACACATACATGAAATTGTGGGACCCACACATATATATAATGCTAATTATATATATGGGGTTTAAACTTCTCATGTTGCATAAGAAGAAGAAGATTCCTACACACACATGAAATGGTAGGACCCACGTATATATATAATGTTATATATATATATGTGTGTGTGTGTGGGTCCCACCATTTCATGTGTGTATGACATGAGAATACACTTCTCCTACAACATGAAAAATGTTTTTCCCATATATATATATATTATTTCCCATACAAGCATGATTTTATCATTAACCTTTAAAAAAAAAAAAAAAAAAAAAATACCAGGGTGAGCGATAAACTTGAATGTTTTGTGGTTAAATAATATGGCAATGTAGAAGCGCGAAGCAATTCTGGCAAACAAATAAAAGTACGAAGCTATTGAGGTTTTCTGCTAAAGAAATAGAATCCCTGATCCCATTGCTTCGAAGGCTTTCATCTCTCCCTGCAAAATCCGACTTTTTATTATTATTTGAGATTATGACACCATTTCTTCCCCAAGAAATCATCACAAACATTCTCAAGCGACTTCCTGTAAAATCCCTAATCAGATTTCAATGTGTGTGCAAACATTGGAAAAATCTCTTCAAAAACCCATCATTCATTACAGACCACCTCCAACACTCCAGTAATCATCTCCCTTCTATTCTTTTACAACACGAGGACGAAGATGAAACTTCGCACTTATGTTTACTTGACTGCGAAGTGCAAGTCCGTGAAGTTCAAAAGGCACCATTGATGGATTATTTTGCTCGTGATGCGATCGTCTTTACCAGCAATGGCTTGGTGTGTGTTAAACTCTATAAGCGTGGTTGTTCTCCTCCTCCCCTTTTAGTTTGGAATCCAGCTACCAGAGATATCAGACAGGTGACAAAAAATATTAATGATTTTGGGGATGAGTTCTACGTAGGATTCGGATTCAGTCCAATTGTAAGTGATTACAAGATAGTAATGTTTGGTTTTTCTAATCATGCGGTTTCTTGGGTGGAAGTATATTCATTAACTTTTGGGGAATGGAAGGAAGTAGAATGTGGATCCTTGGTGGGAATAACAAATCTTTTTGACCAAACTATCACGATTAATGGAGTTATGTTTTGGTTGGGTCTTGAGTCAAAGTGGGAAGGCCTAGTGGCTTTTACAATAGTTTCGTTTGACACAGTAATGGAAATGTTTACATTGATACCAATGCCTGTGTTAGATCCTATTAGGCAGGCTACTCTTTCTGTACATGATGGCAGACTTGCTATGCTTTCTATACCTATGACTCAAAACTTTGAATCTCAATTTATTGATCTGTGGGTGTTGGAGGAGGCTATAGGTTCATTAAGTGGGAGATGGAGTTGGGCTAAAAAATTTGCTAACGGTCCCTTTTCATACTGCTTAGATCCACTGACCATTTGGAGAAATGAAATTTTCTGCAATGTTGAGCGTCAGGGGGAGGATGCAAGCACAACAATTGCTCTGTTCAATCCCACTACCAATGAGTTTAAAATGGATTTTATTGACACATGCAGCCTTAGTCATGGTGCTTTCAATTATGTGGAGAGCCTCGTACCAGTCGGAGGAACAAAATTTGCAGTATATATGTAGGGCCTGGATTTGTTGGTTATATTGAACACTTTTCGCAGAAACAAACGCATAATAGTTTACCTGTAATTCTTGTTGTCCTTAATGTCATGGAGAAATGAGAATTATCAAATGTTTCTAACTCTATTTGACCTATCTATAATATCTGGTTGCTCTCTTTTGTTTTAAAGATGTGTTTATAATTTGATTGCTGGTGTATGGTTTAATTATATTTGGCATGCCGTCTTGGTATCTTTTGATGGTTTTTATGTCATAGAGAGGAAAACATGAGTGAAGTGAATTTGATTTTATTGCATTTTCATTTCGTTTCTCCAGGTCCTGGAAACAGTTTTCCACCTTACAAGGTGTTGTGTGCTCTTTTGGTCAATTGTGGATGAGAATAGTAGTAGTAGTTTCATGTGAAGTTCAACTTACAGTGCCTCTATTATTTACTGCTATTCCAAGAATCCTCACAAGTCACAAGGACCCTAATGCATTATTGGTTGAAAGATGAGGTTAAAATCAATCAACCTATGGGTTACCCACATTAAAAGAAATTTTTAAAAATCAGATGCTCAGAAAAATATGGGTCTTTTTGAATTTTTTTTATTGCTGTTGCAGAACCATGATGGATTCGTTGTCTTATTTATATACTAAGCAAATTTGAATTGGATACACTAGTCTGTTTATGCTTGCAGTGAGTTCAAGCACCAACCAAATGCCTCAAGTATGATGATGAGAACACACTGAAATAAACTATAAGAAGTTTACATAATAGGAAAATCCATAGGAGACCCAAAGAAATGGCAGTTCCTGAGCACCAACATCATGGGTGAAATAACATTTTAGAAAGCAGATGATGTTGGATGGAAATATGGTAAAATTTTCAACGAAAAAAAAATGAATGATTCAATTTCTGTTCTGATTGGGAAACATGAATAGCTGATGAAGCTTCTGCAGGTAGTTTTGTTACTGTGATAATGCTTGTTGGTTGAAACTTGTATAACAAATCTGGCGCACAACCTTTTCATACAAGAACTCTTGTTCCCCCACCCCCCCCCTTTTTTGGGTATTTCTTGTTGAATATTGAATGATCCATGATTATGTTTAATTTAATTGTTTACTGAATAACATCATATAGAGTTGCAATTTGCAATCCATGCGAGTAACAAATATCCAGCGAACATAAAGATAACCGTTCTTGGCAGAACATACATGAGAAGATTTTGATATTTTAACACTACTAATATTCTTCTTAATATAAATGTCTTTAAAAGTTAAAATGTTTACCAGCAGCATTAATTAACCATTTCCAAAAACTTATTTGATGTGGTGAATGTATTAAGTTTATGAGAGAGACAGTGGAAAAAAGTGGAGGTGTGTAATTATTAGACAGTTAAAATCCTGCTATAAAGAGGGGAAAATTCGATTAGTTCAAGCTCAATCCTTGACATGCGCTCTATCATTCCTCATTCGAGCCTAGGCTCAGAACCGAGTTCTGAATCAAACCATCAACATATGGGGGTATTTTATAAAATACAAATACTTGATACTCTCATGCACTATTTATCTCATGCAGAACAAATAATGATCAAGGATCATTATTAAGGCATATCATGTTGAGGAAGTATTTAGGCACAGAGCAATCTTATTGTTTTTGGCCTTGTGACAATTCTTCCAAAATATGGGAAGATATCTCATGCAGGGGCATCGGTTACTGATCATTTATGTTGGCAACTTGGGGATAGCTCATTAATTTCTTTGGCGAATAGGCTATGGTGGCCTTTTTTTTCAGGCTGATTCCGATTACTCTTCAATGAGAGTTTCGGATCTTATACTGCGCCCATAGGGAGTTTGGAGTATATGATGAACTACGGTGGTCTGCAGGCTCCAGCCACCAGAGAAGTATATATAATGTTAGCTCTGGATATTGTTCATTGCATGCCCAACATCAAGAACAAAGCTCTGTGCATCTCAGTGCAATCAATGGACACATATGGGTGATTAGTTGATTAGTTGGTTAAAGTCCTGTCATATAAAGGGTCTAGTCCTTGTGATTTGAGAGTGTTAAATGTGGAGTCTTCACATTATTTAGAGAGGGAGTTAACTAGATCCCTCTCTAAGAGAGTTAACTTGATCTCCTTCTAAGATCCTAAAGGTTTTAGGTCTTTGGTTATGTGTATGAGCATGTTGCTCAATGACTATAATACATAATTTCTTCATCTCGCTTCTCTAATATTATTTGTTAACAACTTCTTTGGAAACTCAATATTCTTCCTCGAATCATATTTACTTATATGGAAAATAGCATGAGGCATTTTGCCCACTTCGAGTGCCTCCTAAAACGGCGCCATCTCGCAAATTTTGAGGAATGTCCTTTTTGCTCAGCTGATAATGAATGTGATAGATGATTGTAATAAGGACAAGAGAGAGAAGAGGGAGTAGAAGAGAGTGAAGATAGAGAGAAGAGGTGATTCAAAGTTGAAAGAGGGAAAGATGCAGAAGTGAAACAAATAAGAGAGGAACAGGGCAATGCACTAGTCCATATTACATCATGATTTAACACAAAATCCAAGTCTAAGACTGGAGTGATAATCCTATTTTTCTTGAATATTAATTCTAGGGAACACATGACAGAGTTGGAGCTATTTTCATTTCCAGAGAGATACAGGATTATAACATGGGATGATTTTAACAAAAATTGAGGATGCCCCCTGTTTTTAATAGAATTCAAACTAGTTTTTTTTTTTTTTTTTTTTGGTCAAAAATAGAATTCAAACTAGTGAAACACAGAATAGACAAGACATTCTCTCATGGTGGATGCTTTGTTGTGCTAGACATGGACCTTTATTGCATCTACAGTTTCTTGCATTAAGGATGGGCTTTAGAATTGTATATAGCTCAATTTCATGTTTCACAAACTTTACATTTTCCATTGTATATCACATTATCTGCATTACGATACTGAACAACCACATTATGCTTCCATGGCAGAACCACTATTTGTGCATAGATATTGATAGCATTCTGTCTCGGTTCTACTATGTATATCTTTTGTTATATTATACGAAATTGTCTTTTCATCAATATGTTTATATATAATTCCTCTAGTAATTAATATAAGACTTAATAGAGAAAATAAGAGAGCTAAATAAATTACTTTAAAGTATTTATATTTATTATTTTTTTCAAAGACTTATAAACATATGTATATTCTAATGATATACAATATATTATATGATTAAGTAATAAATAATTTATTTAGATTTCTTAATTTTTTCAAAACAGTCTATTGAGTCTTTTTTTTAGGATCGAATGTAGTATATGTTTGTGTGTTTGTCAACTGAGATTCTTTTCTTTCCTGTTTTGATTTTTTTTTCTCCATCTGTCCCTAGTCTGCTTCCAAAGAGCAACACACGTATTAATTTTCTTGCTTTATTCTTTAAAATACTAATTACTTTTTATATTTTTTAAGACAGTATATTATTACAAATTTTGCAAGGTACCTTTGTATAAAAATTTATCGATCTTTTCTCATCAATAAAATTTTTAATTTTTATACATAGAAAATACTGATGC
The DNA here is from genome assembly GCA_019022615.1 of Acacia melanoxylon. NCBI lineage: Eukaryota > Viridiplantae > Streptophyta > Magnoliopsida > Fabales > Fabaceae > Acacia > Acacia melanoxylon. The sequence goes on from JAFJYJ010000072.1 coordinate 1,583,368, forward strand.
TCTCCAAATTGGCACTGTGATTTAAGTATTTCTTACCAATAAATTTATTAATAGATAATTTCCCCCAATTTCCCATTTTTTACTTTCCAAACTAAATTAATGTGTAATACATTTTTTTCTTGGAAAAATGTGTCATACAGTTGTTTGTTTGTTTGATGAAATTTATAAATTTTGGGTCATTTTTTGCGATGTTTTGTTTAATGAGCTTTGACAATTAAAATTAGGATTAAAGAGCAAATTGGCCAACGAACTTTTACCTCAAGAGCGCCCAGCACAAATAATTTTTAAGTGGACCAAAAATATAAAAAAAATTAAAAAATTTGCAGTCAGCACAAAACTTTTAAAAATGTAAAGTAAGCATAACGCCGTTAGAAAAAAATAAAATCTATTATCTAAGGTGCAGATTGGCCAACGAACTTTTACTCTAGGAGCACTCATGACAAAAAGTTTTACTCCAGGAGCGCCCAACACAAAAAAAGTTCATGTGCAATTCACCCAAAATCTGATTCTTGCAAATCCTTGCTCGGACCCCAACCATGTGCATTGGGGTTAGAAAGAGTGAATCCAACAAAAAAATCAAAAATTATATTAATTATTATTATCAGTTATCTTATGCAATTATTGACTATAATATTGTATTATTTACTCTTTAAATTAAATTTTTGTTGTTGTAATTCTGTTCAATCTTTTTTAAATATCACATATTTATGTGGGTATAATATGCGTAAAAATTGATATACAGCTGATGAGATTTTTTAGTTATTGATATATGTGCGTATAATATGAGTAATTTTTTAGTTTTATTTATCATCAATTTAGAATAGTTAATATGATAGGATCTTTCGGTTGCCCAAAAAAAATTCGAAAGCCTTTGTCCCATTTTAAAAAGTAATACTCCTAGAATATCTACTTAACCGGCAATAAGATTTGAATCCATAGTATATTAATCTCATCAGCAGTATATCAATTTTCATCGGCAAAAATATTATATTTATACACATAAATATAAATGAATTCGATCCCTTTATCAGTAGAGACAAGAGAGAAGGACATACCCAAATAAATAAAGGTGGCCTATAAATTATGTGATATTTTTACGCATGTAAATATCAATTTTTACGCATATTATACGCACGTAAATATGTGATATTTTTAAAAGATTGAATAGAATTACAACAACAAAAACTTAATTTAAAGAGTAAATAATACAATATTATAGTCAATAATTGTATAAGATAACTGATAATAATAATTAATATAAGATAATTAATATAATTTGTGATTTTTTGTTGTATTCACTCTTTCTAACCCCAACTCACATGGTTGGGGGTCCGGACAAGGATTTGCAACAGTCGGATTTTGAGTGGATTGCACATAGACTTTTTTGTGCTAGGCGCTCATGGAGTAAAAGTTCGTCGGCCAATCTGTACTTTAGATAATAGAAGTTATCTTTTTCTAACGGCATTGTGCTTACTTTACATTTTTAAAAGTTTTTTTTTTTGGTGCTGACTGCACATTTTTAAAAGTTTTTTGGTATTTTTGGTCCACTTAAATGTTATTTGTGCTGAGCGCTCCTGAGGTAAATGTTCGTTGGCCAAATTGCTCCTTAACCCTTAAAATTATTATTGTCTTTTTAAAAAAAAAAATTGTACTCTTTATTTGATTTATTAGATCATTCGTATACACTGATAGGTAACCTTTTAATTTGTTGCCAAGAAACTTACAAAATTAAAACTAAAAATAAATGGTAATACCTCAAAAGTTTTGTTGGCCGTAATATTCAATCAATAATTTCTGTTAAGAGTGACGCTCAGATAGCCTGGGTCCGAATTCTCTCAGTATCGCTTCCCTCCTCATCTCTCAGTATCTTTTCATCTTAGTCGTCCAAAAATTGATCTAAGGGTCCAGAATCATTAATGTCAAAAAACCGCATGCGGTAAATATAAAAATTTGAAAAGTTTTTCTTTGAACGTTAGATTCATTTTTAGACGGCTCAGATTAAAAGGTACTGAGGGATGAGGAGGGAAGGATTCTGAGATAATCTGCTTCCAATAATCCTTGTACTATTATTAACAAAACATTCTCACTTACAAGACATTATACCAGACCCTGTACTTATATACAAACAACCCCATATGGTCAACCTTGGCCCAAGCCCAATTACAAACTGCCAAATTCTACAAGTCATGTTGCACAAGACCCCCCTCAAGTTAGGAACTTTGTACTCGCAAGTTCCTAACTTGCTCAAAATATATTGATGTTGCGGTCCACCTAGTGCTTTAGTAAGTACATCCGCTAATTGTTTACAGGTTTAACACTATATACTTGAAGTTCTTTCATAAGACTGACAATCCAAGTTAATTCAGAAGTTGTCATTCACAAAGCTCTATACTCAACTTCAACGGAAGAGATGGAGACAACATTTTGTTTCTTGGACTTCCAGCCAATCAAGGAATCTCCCAATCTGACCAAGACCTAGTGACTTATCTTCTCGTATCTACACATCCCATGGTCCAATCACAATAGCACTCCATGCTCATCGTACTTCTCGAAGAGAGGAAAATTCCACAACCTGGGCAATTCTTTAGATATCTCACCAACCTCTAAGTTGATTTCATGTGAGATTCCTTTGGCATTTGCATGTATTGACTTAGCACCTGCACAGTGAGTGAAATATCAGGTCTTGTCAAACATTAAATACAATAACTTACCCACAAGTCTCTTTTAAGGTCATGGATTATGAGGGAAATGATCATGTTTAGTCTCCTCAACAATGAGCTTGAGATTTTGCTCAAAAGGAGTGACAACCTCTTCTATGTTAGCATCACCCAAACCTGTTTGATCAACAAGTTCAGTGGCATACTTCATTTGATTAAGAAGTATCCCATGGTTAAATCTTAACACTTCAAGGCCCAAGAAGTATTTTAAGGGACCAAGATCCTTAATTTTGAATTCACTATGTAGGTATCGTTTCACACCATTAATGGCATCAATGCTATTATATGTAATCATCAAATCGTCAACATATGCAAGGACAAACATTAGAACCAGTACGCCTTTGAAACAAAGCATAGTCATATTTTCTTTGCGTAAAACCTCCCTTAACCAATGATTGAGTCAATTTTTCATTTCATTGCCTTGAGGCTTGCTTAAGCCCATATAATGACTTCTCTAACTTACTTACCTTGAAATCATTCCCCCTTCATTTGAAACCCTGTGGCATAAACATATAGACCTCCTCGTGGAGATCTTCATGCAAGATAGACATGGAAATAGTCTAGACTTTGGTTAAATAGGCTTGAGCTTGTAATGAAAATCTGAAGCTTGAGCCTACATGCAGGCTTTTTTTAAGACTTAAATTTGAGCCTACATGAGGCTTAGGCAAGTCTGAAGTCTTTTTACAGGTCTTCTTACAATGTAGGCCTCTAAAAAGGCCTCATATTGGCCTTGAAAACCATAAGTAGGCTTTGAACCTACTAAAACCTAAATAAATGTAGGCTTTTGGTAGGTTTCAAAGCCAACATATTTACAACTTGTAGGCTTTAACATAAAATTAAAATAATCATAACGATTAATAACAGAAATATGTATCCATTATAATTTAGCACTAAATATACTTATATCAATATAGTGATAAACCCAAAAAATCAACATCCATGATACAATATATAAAAATGTCATAAAAAGATAATATCACCATAATGAAAATTGTGTAAAAGATCAATTAAACAACACAATAACATCAACATCAAGGCTTCAGTATAATCTCCTCCTGTTCCGATAGCTCCTACACAATAAAAGAATAATTTAAAATAAATAACTAGTTCCAACACAAGTCCAACAAACATGCAACAAATATAAAAATAAACAAGTATACACTATTAATACCTTCAATTTTCTCTTCAACCATATTTGTGACGAAGCCAGTCCCTACAATATAAGAGAACTTCAATAGATTCTTCATTCAATCTAGCATGATATTCATCAATCACTCTTCCCCCAGCATTAAATTTGGTTTTGGATGCCACAGTTGAGATAGGGACGACTAATATATCAGATGTCATCCTCGATAAAACTTTAAGTTTTGCATTATTGTTTTTTCACCACTCTAAAGCACAAAAAGATGAAGATTCTGAAGAAGGAATATAAGGATCATCAGCAAGATAAGTTTCCAACTTTGACTTTGTAGGAGGAATTGAATGCCTTTGACGAATCATGTTCAACATTCGTTGCATTCCTTTATCTTTTTGTTGTGCACTAGTATCTGCTAAGGGAACGCTATCAATATTGACTTCATTAGATGCAGAAGATGAGGAATGCAACTCCACGTACTCAAGATATAATTCCTCCAATGCATTTTTCACCTTTTCCACATTTCGTATAGCTTCACTTTCTGATTTGTATATTAAATGGAAGCTTATCTCAATAGCCAGGAATTTGATCCTTAGATCCAAAACACTTGCAATAGCCATCAAGAAGTTACATTCCCCCCAATATTTATCAAATTCTTCTTTCATAGGTTTTGCTATCTCATACATGAACAAGTCAAGAGACTCCATTGCATCATCAATCACTTATTTCACCCGATGAACTTCAGCAAGATATAAATTAGAAGTAGGGTATTCACTACCTAAGATGACATGAGTGGCATCATTAAAAACTTCTAAGAGATGACAAATCTTCTCAATCTTTTCCCAGTGCTCAGGATTAGGTGCATAAGTATAATGGGGCTTTGATTTAGAAAACAGTAGAAACATGTGACAAATACAACTGTAATATTGCTTAAAGAATGTCTCAGACCTTCATTGTTAATATTGAACTTGGACAGATAACTTGATAAAATAAATCGATCCGATAAAATAACAAACAAACAGTTCAACATAAATTCCCTGATAATCAAAGAAACAAATAGTTTGATGTGTTAAACTAATTGATCATTTAAATAAATTCCCTGATGGTCAAAGAAATAAAAAACGGATAAAATTGTTGAACATAAATCATGGAAAAAAAAATTCCTTAACAAGTGCAAATGGATCTGATACGGACCTATTGATGATTCAATTCATCAAGTGCAAACAATTGAACATGATCCGATAAAATAAATTCTCTGATGGTCAAACAAATTTTATTTAAGATGGTCAAACAAACAAACAGTGCAATCAGTGATGCATTAACAAACAATGCAATAACAAACAAATCGATCCGATAAAATAAAAATAAAAAATCGAGTGGAAAACCTAAGAAGATAGGGAAAGATATTTGAGTGACAAAACCAAACACAACAGGACCTGATTTGAGTTGCAACACCACGAGAATACTGGAAAAGAGAGGATGAGATGACAGCTCACAGCTTTGAGTACTGGAATAGTAGCACGCGCGAGAATACTGGAATAGCAAGCGTCTGAGTAGAAAATGTTGAATAAAAAAAGTCACGAGAATACTGGAAGTGGAATATCAAGAGTCTGAATATTAGAAAACGTTGAATAAAAAATAGTGGTTAATACAGTAATTACTATTATAACTTTAAATTACAAATTACAATATAATAATGATTGGAAAAAAAGTTAAAATATAATACTGGAAAACATATAAATATGTGTATAAAAAAACATGTAAATTTAATATTCTCTGTGTGTGTGATAAAAATAAAATTATATTTTTTGTGTAAACAGGTCAGGCTTGAAGGCTTATAGGCCAAGTCTTAACAAAATAGGCCTGACCTATTTACACATTTAGGCTTTTAAATAGGCCTTGGCCTGACCTTTTAAATAAATAGACTAGGTCAAGCCGTAGGCCACCTGATAGGGCCCTGACCTATTTCCACCCCTAGTGTAAGAATGTATTATCTACATCCATTTGCCAGATTGACCAATTATTTACAGAAGCAAGTGTAAGAATATAATAATCCTCATAGTGACTATCTTTACATCGGGGAAAATGTCTCATAAAAATCAATTCCTTCTTTCCGGCTATCACCTTTAGCTACCAAACGAGCTTTAAATTTATCCACGGCTCCATCCGCCACTTGCAATCAATGAGTTCTTACCTTTAAGAAGAGAAATTATTCTCCAAGTTCTATTGTCCTACAAAGCATCAATTTCACTTTACATGGCCTTCACCCACTATTGGTCGATTTTCTTGATGGCAAGTGAACTAGTCGAATAAGTAATAAAGAGTAAGTAGGGTATCGTCTCATAGAGATTGAGATACCGATGATGATGTTGATTTTTGAAAATAGTTGTGTATAAAAAGAAAAGAAAATCATAATTGGTTTGGGTGTTTTGTGGTTATAACTATAAAACAAGAAAACAAACAAATGATCGTAGTCGCAAGAAGATATCAGTTAAAAGATAGACTGAGCTCATATTTCATCCTAAGCATATCACTCCCCTAGTTTGCCTTAGCACATTGCTATAGCAATTATGCTACACAGCTTCCGTAATGCTACGGCATAGCCGCCTTCACATTGTTATTCAGTTAACCCACCACTATGCTATACAAAAGCTTCCACTTCTTGTACGTACAACCCTAACTTTACTTCTCCCATATTCCTATGGCAATTTTCTAGTTCGAATTATCATTCCTAATCAAGGTGTATGGTTATGAGTGATAGACCCATTCCTGAAGCCTACAATGATAGGTCAAGCCTTGCACCAACCTACCCAGCAAACACTGCCTATCAGATGTCTAACCCCGATTCCCTTCCAGTAAGCCAAGACCATTGATCTAGCCCTTAGCTTCCGCTAACCGACAAGAGATTAAAATATTGATAAACAAACTGGGTTCATTTTACACTCAAGAATTCATCCTCACTCAGCCAAGGGAAATTTAGTTCATGACTGATGAGGGAATCACAAAACAAATCACAGCAGAATAACCCGTGACAAAAGATAAACTAAAGAAACAGCAAAAGAAAACAGAAAGTTCGTCGGAGGTTTTGACGGCATAGGAGAAGTCTGTTACGTGACAACTCCACGTCTTCTAGTCTCCGTCTCACTACATGGAAGGATTCTGGGTTTCTCACTACTAAAAAATACACAAATAGCGACGGAAAAAAATCCGTCACAAATTTTCGCCTATTTGCAACGGAAATGATAATCCGTCGCAAATACAGGTGTTTTGCGATGGAAAATTATATCCGTCGCAAAAAAATTTTCCTTTGCGATGGAAATTGAGTTCCGTCGCAAACCCGGCCATCGGGTTCCCCTTTTTTGCGACGGAACTTCAATTCCGTCGCAAAAAGAAAATTTTTTTGCGACGGAACTCATTTCCGTCGCAAAAAAATTTGCTTTTTGCGACGGAAACGAAGTTCCGTCGCAAACTGGCGGCCTTTTGGCAGCTGGATTCCCCCTTTTTTGCGACGGAACTTCGTTTCCGTCGCAAAAAGAAATTTTTTTGCGACGGAAATGAGTTCCGTCGCAAAAAAATTTGCTTTTTTTGCGACGGAACCGAAGTTCGTCGCAAAATCGGGCTTTAATTCCTTCGAAATCATTTCCGTCCGCCATTTCGATCTCCTCTCCACCTCTTACTCATTTCGTGGGTCTTCCTCGTCACCTCCGCCCTCCCCGTCCCGCTCGTCCTCCGCGGCGTCGGCCCTCCGCCTCCTCCAACGTCCTCCGTCCTCTGTCCTTTGATTCCTCACTGTTTTCCTCCGGTAACGTCTCTCTCTCTCTCCCTCTCCTATTATCTATTTGTTTATCTGAAGTGATTGTTGGTAAGCATTCATCACTCACTGTACAATTGAAGATGTTCATGTATTCCTCTTTCTACAATATAAAAGAATTCGTGTGGTGTGTGGTTCCTTCGTTTCTTCCTCTCTTTTTTATCGGTTTGATGCAAGGTTTTTCGTGATAGATGAATATTGATTTTGTTTCTTCTTTTTTTTTGGTTAAATTTAATTCACCAATAATATAGAAAGTGTTTGTAAAAGAAATATACATAGCATAGTATGTAGTTGAAATTTGTCAAAGGTAAGGTAACTAGTTTCATTGATGTAGAAGGCATGTGAATTAAAATTCCATTGCCACAAAAAGTTCTGTTGCTTGGTTAGGTTTGGCCATAATTAAATTATATAAAATTATAGATGTGAACTAGGGAAGCCATATTGTAGAATTTAAGACATTATTATTATTATTATTATTACTATTATTATTAGAAATTGTACAAACTTAATTTATTATTAGAAGAGAGGAAATTATAATAACTATTTTTTATTATATGCAGCAGATTTTGTTCTGATTTGTACATTGGCGAACCTTTTTTTTCTTGTTATATGTTAAATTTCTGTATAATATATAATCTTGGTAGTTAGAGATATTTTATGATCTAATCGGATTATGGAATTGGAATTTTGTAATTGTTTTTTGTTTTGTTTTATAATGCCTAGATATTAGGATCTTCCTTTTATAATTCTTAGTTATTAGGATCTGCCTTTTACAATTCCTAGATTTTAGAATTTTCCTTTTATAATCCTAGATATTAGGATCGGCCTAAATCGATCAATAGATTATAGAATTTGAATTTTGTAATTGCTTTTCTGTTTTATAATTCCTAGATATTAGGATATGCCTTTTATAATTCCTAGATGTTAGGATCGGCCTTTTATAATTCCTAGATGTTAGGATTGACCTAAACAAATCGGTAGAGTATCTACATATATGTATAAAATCACGAAGGCATATGAATAATAAAAATAAAAAACTCAAAGGATTTTGTACATTTCTTTTTTTATTTCATAATTTTTTATATAATTTTTTTAGGAATCGAGTTTTACGACGGAATGACCATTGGTGCATCAAACACAAGAGATTATGAAGCATATGCAGATTCTACTTCAATCCCTAGTGAAGGACAAAGGTGACCATCTCTTTGTTATGTTTAGACTTTTTTTTTAGTACTTATTGTTCGCAACATTATTATTTATATTTTTGTCTCTATGTAAACTCTTTATGATTGTTATTATATATTTTTATGGTATACATCTTTTTTGTCTATTTGTTTATGTAATTTTTTTTAAAAAATAATATTGTTAAAAAAAATTAAATTTTTAATTTTTTTAAAAAAATTTGACATTTGCGACGGATTTGGGTATCCGTCGCAAATTTTGACATTTGCGACAGAAATAAAATCCGTCGCAAATCCCAAAATTTGCGACGGATACCATATCCGTCGCAAATTTCAAAATTTGCGACGGATACCAAATCCGTCGCAAATTGCGACGGACAGGCATTTCCGTCGCAAATTTGCGACGAAATTGGTATCCGTCGCAAATTGCGACGGATTTCTCCAATTCCGTCGCAATTGCGGCGCCCTTTTTTGCTACGGACAAAATCCGTAGCAAATTGATTTTGCTACGGAAAAGACCTTTTTTGCTACGGATTTTTTCCGTAGCAAAAATTAAATTTTCTTGTAGTGTCTTCTGAAGCTCTTGTGCTTCATGCGTTCTCTCCTCTTCTTTGGAGTCTCAGCCGAATAAGAATTTTGTTGGCTCCTTTACGACTTCGATGATCTTTAGGGTTGGCCGTCTTTTCCTTTTATAGTCAGGTTTTCTTATAACGTACGTTCAGTGAGCTGCGCCTTTCCAAATCTATCAGGTCCAATTGGTCCAACTTTTCAATTTCGGTTGATTGATTCTGCTGATACTGTGGGATTTTCCAAATTTTAACTTTGATCCTCCACACCTTCTAATTCCATACGTTAGAAATCTAACCGTCGTCTATACATCCATCTAATAACTTGCATTGTCCATCTAATAACCAGCACTTAATTTCTTGAAACAACCTGGAGGAAAAGTCAAAACATATGGCGCATAGCATTGCTTCACTTACGCTGCTATAGCATTAGGGTTGCATTGTACTGCGACTTATTGTGGCCGATCCGATGTTATAGCATTGTATCGGCTATGCCATGCGCTTTTCATAAAACCTCAAACTTTCCAAATTCTTTTGCACATGTATAGGATGTTTATACAATTGCTATAATTTATGAAACTCATCCTACATTTCCCTATATGCGTGAATTATGACATATTTTCTCAGATTAGATGCATTTAAGCTCATATTCACTATACAAACAATCATACAATATAGAGAAAACATGACATAAATAATACTCATCACCCACCTAGGTAGAGTTGGTAAAAAGGGCCAGCCTTTTACGGGTCGGCCCTTTTAGACTCGGCTAAAGAAAAATAGTCATTTTTGGAGGCCCAGTCCTTGAGCATACAGGCAAGGGGGGTTGAAGCTATTTTAACAAATTTTCACTATTTTTTTAGTTTTTTAAAGAAATAAAATTAGAACAATAAAAGTCCTTATTTAACACATAAATAATGCCAAAATTAAGGTGCAAACGACACACATCATACAACAAATAAATACAATCACTAAGTTATAATCAAAGGTAAATTATTGTCCACATACCATAGTTACAAATAATTAATGAGAATACTTAACAAAATTAAAAATAGTTCTTATAAATATGTCTTGAAAAGTGTAATTAGTCAACAAAATAAACAACACAAGATATGAACAAAATAATCACTAGAAAATAAGTCAAAAAATACAAAATTAGTAAGAATACTTATGAAATAAGAAATATCTGTTACAAGTTTTTAATTTTTAGGATTATTAATGCAAAATTTTCTTATGAAACTTAATTCTAAAAAAGATAATAACCACTTAATATTTGCAACATCATTAACAAAGTATAAAAAATCAATATTATTATTTTTTTATAAATATTTTTTGTTAAAAAAAAAAACTATGGGCTTTAAAGGGTCAGCCTTTTTAAGCCCGCTTTCACTTTTGATGCAAAAGTTTAAGCCCGGCCAAATTCAAGGCCTAAATGGGCCGGCCCTACAAGCTCAACCCGTTTTCCCATCTCTACACCTAGGGTCATTTACTGCCTCTTCATAAGTTTGTAACCCTAATTCTTTATCAATGGATTTTAAAAAAGTTTGATATTGAAGAGATAGATCATTATAGCAAACAAATTGAAGTAAGACATTATTATTCATCAAATCTGACTTATGCTCCACCATATTTTCATTAGAAGATGAAGGTAAAATCCTCACAATGATAATCAGCAAAATGAGATAGTGGACCTAGCTAGCCTCAAATTACTCTCGTTATGCTATATACTAGTGGGAATCCCATCAAAATGATCTTGAGGTGAATCCCCCAAGGATGTGTTTTGGCCTTCAACCCTTGTCTCGTTGAGAATAATAGGTGGTGGATCATACAAAAGGCTAAACGGAACTTGTGGTAATTTAGTAGTTTGATTGCACTATCATCATGTATATCCTTAAAAAGAAACATGTTTTCTATAAATGTGACATGCTTACTCACTATTAAGCACCTAGTTTTTTTTTGATATTGTACAACAAATAGCCCTTTTGAGTAGATGGATATCCCAAAAATATACACGGGCTTATATTCAAATTTATCACCAGAATTAAAATTAGATGCAAAAGACAAACAACTAAACATTCTCAAGTGAGTCAAGATCGGAGGCTTAATGAATCTTCTCATATGGGGTCAAAAATCCCAAGATTCTTGATGGGTGCGGTTGATTAAGTAAGCAGCGGTTCAGATTGCCTCCCCCAAAATCTAATTGATGTGTATGAGTGAAACATGACGCTCCTAGCTACTTGCAAAAGTCCCTTCATGGACTTAAGCAAGCCCTGAAACAATGGCATGCAAAATTCGATGAAGTTATGTTATCAAATGACTTTAGTATTAATGAATGTGACAAGTGTGTCTATATTCGGAATACTGAAAACGGATTTGACATAGTCAGTTTTTATGTAGATGACATGTTGATAATGGGTAGTAATAATCAAATGATTAAAGCTACTAATCGTTTGCTTACCAGTAAGTTCGATATGAAAGATATGAATCTAGCAGATGTTATTTTGGGAATTAAAATCCATTGAAACCCCGTGGTCTATTGATCGAAGCTCCATCAGGTAGAATACCATCCATAGTGATCCTTCTCGAGATGTTAAGCTCTTTAGAGAAGACCTTACTCTGATACCAAATGAAAGTAGAACAAATCACCTAGAGTGGGGGTGAATTGGGGATTTTTAAATTCTTTTTAAAGTGCTCTGAAACTTAATAGCAAAACAGAGCAAAACAAATGAGATGAAAGAATAGCAAGACACAACAAATTTTTATTGGTTCGGTAACAATACTTGACCTACGTCTAGTCCCCAGACACTATGAGATTTTCATTAACTCACAAGATCAGTTACACACTCTGCACTCGAAAGTTATCCTCTCACTAGGATACACTCCCCCTTACAAGTTGTAAAATGATATACCCAATCTCCAAGTCCCAAGACTTGGTTCTTACAATAAATGATTTCAATAAATGAAACTCTCTCAAAGAGTAGATGAAATAATCACTGAAGTACAAATGTATCAAAAGATACTTTACAAGAGTAGAAAAATGAAAGAGTAGTTGAAACTTTGAATGCTTTTCATTTTTTGCAGATTGGTTGTTGAAAAGACTTGAATGCAGCTCCTTATATATGGAGAGAGCATTAAATGACCGTTGGATTGAACAATGTAACTGTTGGAGACATTGGACTAGCTGTTAGGAACAAGATGGTCACTTCTCTCTCTAATCTTTAGTTAATCCAGGTGCATAGAAATTTATGGTTGACTTCCCTTGAATTAAATCCGTTGGAAGAGCAGCTTCTTGATAGGGAAAGAAAGCATTAATCCCTTTGCAATGTGTAGAGAACAATTGTCCCAAAGAATGCAAGTTTTCTGGACTTTGTAATAAATGCGCTGACGTCACTTTTTGCTTTATGCTAAATCTTCATTTATCACTCTTTAATTCATCTGAAACTTATTAGAAAATTGATTAAACATAGTTGAGAATAGTAAGGAGTGATGATAAGAGGTATCTAGATCAAACATGAAGTTTTCACGAATTCGAGCAATTTGATTTTCAAACTTAGCGATGCAAACTCGAGTTTGTTCAACCAAACTAGAGTTTGCAACTATTCTTCAGGAACCAAACTTGACTTAATAAATACAAACTCGAGTTTGTTCCATCCAGAGAAGAATGTCGCGATTTGAACTTTGAAGAGCATTTTGAGAATAAGAGCAAACTTGAGTCAATAAGTGACAAACTCGAATTTGGGACTTTTGAAGTGAAAATGAGTTTAAGTCCACAAAGCTCAAAACTGGAGTTTTCAAATGGAAACTGGAGTTTTCAAAACTTCAGAAAATTGAGGAGCTCTTTGTATGATCTAAACTCGAGTTTGCAAAACCAAACTCGAGTTTCCTCAAAAGAGAGAAAGCTTTGAAAACTTTCTACCAAACACAAACTGGAGTTTACAAAACCAAACTGGAGTTTTCTCAAGTTTAAAAATAGAGCAAAGCTCTCTACTTGACACAAACTCGAGTAAGTTAAACCAAACTCGAGTTTCCTTGAAAGTTAAGAAAACTTGATAACTCTCTGTCAAGCACAAACTGGAGTTTGGCCAAGTTCACAAAATATTGAAAGCTCTCTGTCTTGTTCAAACTCGATTTTACAAAAGCAAACTCGAGTTTGCCTTAAGTTGAAAAACTTTGAGTGCTCTCTGTATTACACAAACTTGAGTTTGCTGAAGCAAACTGGAGTTTGGCTAAGTTCATAAATTTTGAGCTACTCTCTGTCAAGTCCAAACTCGAGTTTGACATCTCAAATTTGAGTTTGCCTTTGACAGTAAGTTTTTAACTTACCAAAGACAAACTTTAAATTGAGTTTATAATTGTCAGTTATCATCAAGACACATAGAGAACTAACAAACACTGTGGATTTTTAAACTCATACTCATTCTTATGACAAGACAATGCATATATATAAGGGTGAGCCTTTGAGGTTTTAATGGTTTCTTAATCTGACGTGTTCAGATGATGTATGTTGACTTACATCACAAGGAATCACCTATGTGAGTGTGAAGTGTGGGCCGCTTCTATGAGAATTTAAAACAGCAGATTCTCTAGAACACTCACAGAACCAGGTAGGTGTCCAGGGCCAAAATGGACACAACATAAGAACTAATGATGCTAGAGGAATACCTATGTGACTCCTATTGTCTTGGTTTACACTAAAAGGTCAACGGTTCAAGACAACACGTCCACTGATTGACCAATATATCTGATAGGTTTTTACTAGAGAAGGTTCAAAGGTAACCCCTACCTATCTCGATACAGTTGTTTCTCGTAGAGGAATCGCACTTTGCATACATGATCATTTGCATTTGGTCATGTTGGACTAACTTCTTATCCATGTGGGGGATTTTTGGAATTTTAGATTTAATCCCATGGATTATGAATAAGAAAAAGGTTGGAGAAGAAGAGGAAAAAGGAAGAAGGAATGTGTGTGTGGATAGAAGTCCCACATTGAACAAATGAATATGAGTAAGAGGGTATATAAGCCTCAACTTTGCTTCTCTAAATTGGGCCCTTGGGCCAACTCACTTTTGTGGAGTGGTAAGTGTTAGTTCTCTATGTGTTTTGATGATGTCTAACAATTGAAATAATCAATGGGTTAATTTGTGAAGAATTAAGTTTAGACAAATTGCACTTGAGTTACTTAAAAAATGATTTTGAAAATCAGTAACTCAAGTTGTTGAAAACAACTCAAGTTACATAACTCAAGTTTTACACTTAAGAAAAATCTGATCAAGCGAAGGTTAACTCGAGTTGTCACTAAACAACTCAAGTTATGGGTTGTACTTCAGTTCCCAAAAAGTCTCATCGCGATATCGAATTTGAAACATCGATATAACTCGAGTTACAAGAATTAACTCGAGTTGTCAAATCGCCAAAAGCTTTAAATCGATTTTAACATTAGAAAAACTCGAGTTATAGAGTATAACTCGAGTTACATAACTCAAGTTATTTTTATAACTCAAGTTGTATTATTTGCGAAAGTTTTATGAATGATTTAAATTCAGAAGAAACTCGAGTTACCTGGATAACTCGAGTTGGACAACTCACGTTTTTCTTAAAACTCAAGTTTTCCTGTTTGCGAAAAACTTTCAGAACGATTTGATTATCAAAGTAACTCGAGTTAGACATTACAACTCGAGTTGGACAACTCCAGTTATTACCATAACTCAAGTTATACCATTTGCGAAGAATTCCTGAATAATTGATTTTCGAAGTAACTCGAGTTAGCCAACTCAAGTTATTCATGATAACTCCAGTTCTGTTCTTCATGCGTACATTTATTGAACTAAGTAGAACTCGAGTTATATGATGAAACTCGAGTTATATATATCAGATTCAGTTATGTTCTTCTGCGTATTCTGATTTTCATCTGATTAAGACTTGGGTATTTTATGTAGTTGATTATTATTATTTCTAACCAAGTTTAATCAGTTTGCTAGTGTATTTCAGATACTTCTAACATGATTTTAAACTTGAAATTACGAAAAGCAAAATTGTGTCAGAAGCATTAAATGCAGTCCCAGACTTCGAAGCTGAAAGAAGAAATAAACCTCTGGACATACAAAAAGCATTTCAGCCTCTTCCTAGACAACATTCTTACTGAGTCACAACGGACAATTTGAATAAAGAATGTCAACGGAGAATAACGGTCGAATGTCGAAGCGTACGAGGAAACTGAGTCAAGTAATTACAACGGATATATTGATTACTCACAACGGCTTATTAAGTTCTTCTCAACGGTCATCAATGCTAACAAATTATAAATAGGAGAAGCATTCAAGTCTCCAACTACCGAAACTCTACGCATTCAATTAGTCATTAAGAGCATTTACAGTTTCTACACAGAGAGATAATATCTTCGGATATATTAAGCTTCAGTGATTATTATTCGCTCTTTTAGAGAGTCTTCATTGGTTATTCTTTATTGTAAGAATCTCAAAGTATTGGGACTTTGAGATTGGGACATTTGATTACAACTTGTAAGGGGAACAAGTTCTAGAGAGAGAATTGCTTCGAGAGTTACGAGTGTGTAATCATTTGAAGTTAGTGAAACCGGAGAGTCCGGGATTTGGACGTAGGTCAAGGATTTGGACCAAACCAGTATAAATTCATTGTGCTCAATCTCCCTTAGCCTTACTCTATTCATCTCTGTTTCGCATTCGGATTACAGAGCATTTATTTCGAAAAATTTTATATCCCCAATTCACCCCCCTCTTGGTGATATTCCGTCTTTCATTTGGTATCAGAGCCTGGTATTCTCTGAAGAGATTAACATCTCGAGAAGGATCACTATGGAAGGTATTCTACCCGATGGAGCTTCGATCAACCGACCACGGGATTTCTTGGAGAGCACTACTCATTCGGAAAAACAAATTCAAAGTCTTCGTAATGGCTTCGAATATGGTCTCTGGAGAGTGTTTGAAAAAGGAGACTATGTTCTTTCAACTACTAAAGATGGAGTAATAACCCCAAAGCAAGAAGAAGAATACGATGAGAATGACCAGAAGTAGATCGTTCTTAAACAACAAAGCCATTCTCATGCTCCAGAGTGCCTTAAGTCAGAGTGAATACTTTCGAATATGCTCCAAGACTTCTGCTAAAGCAATGTGGGGCGCATTGGAGTTGGCTAACGAAGGAACCACTTTGGAGTCAAGGAGAATAGAGTTAACACCCTTATGACCGAGTACGATCTTCTTCGTATGAAGTCGGGAATCGATTGATGAGTTCCGGCTTAGATTCACTCATCGATCAATCAACTTGCTGCATTGGGAAACACCTATGATGAACCGAGTTCAAGTCGAAAAATCTTGAACATTCTCAAAGAAGGAATGGGAAGCCAATGTTACTGCCATCGAAGAAGCTCATGGTGTATCAATGCAATTTGTAGCAGCGTTATTTGGTAGCTTATCAGAATATGAAGGCAAGATCAAGTTCAGAAAGGGACTTGATGAAATCCATAGTAAGAGCAAAGGCATAGCTCTTAAGTCTATCAAAGAAACTAAAGAGACAGATGATGATGATGAAGAAGAAGAAGACGAAGAAAAGGAGCTTGGCATGATCGTTCGAAAATTCAAACGATTCTATCGGAAGGATCAAGGATACAAGAAATTTCACAAAGGTGGCTCCAGCAATGAGGCAAAGAAGCCGATCATATGCTACGAATGTGAAAAGCCATGCCATATCAAGTCCGAATGCCCTTTGAACAACAAGGACAAAGAAAAGAAGAAGTTCAATCGATTCAAAAAGAAAGCCTATGTCTCGGCCATTTGGGGTGATAGCTCATCGGATGAAGATGAAGCGATGAGGAAGATAAGGCAAACATCTGTTTAGTTCTTTGAGGAAGAAGAGCAACATGACAACAATGAGGAGGTATACGATTCAAAACCATCTTATGATGAATTGTTTGTCGAGTACATTGTTGTTCAAACAGAATTTGATAAACTTGCTTGATAAATATCTTGATTTGAAAAGGAAAAATATAACTTTAGAGATGCAAGTTGAAAAATCATCTTCGAGTGAAAATACTGTTTGTGAAGATTGTTCTGATCTAAAGAAAAGGAATTTACATCTTACAAAGGCACTTGAGAAATTCACTAGAGGTAGTGAAATACTCAATGTTATTTTAAAAGAACAACGATTTACAAATGATAGATCAGGAATCGGTTACAAACCATATTTTGATAAAAGAAAAGGCAAAAAGAAATTTGGAGAAAAGAGCTATATGAACTATTTTAGAAAAACAGTTCACTCTTCAAATCCTTTTGCACATTGCTATTATTGTAATCGAAAGGGTCATACTACTTCTTCCTATTTTCATAAAAAGGAAAGAAGGAGTAAACCCATGGGAAACTATCAATGGGTGCCTAAGGGATCTTACAAGATTCCTAAGACACATACTAACCCCAAAGGACCCAAGAAAAGATGGGTACCTAAGACTTGATCTGCTATGTCTTGCGAGGTGTGTCTAAGAGCATCAAATCCCAACAAGTGGTACATCGATAGTGGATGCTCAAGACATATGACGGAGACCAATCCAAATTTGTCTCAATCAAGCCCAAGGAAGGTGGCAAGGTGAATTTTGGTGGAAATCAATCTGGAAAGATTGCTGGCATTGGTGAAATTGGAAACAATGAAGGACCACAAATCAAAGATGTCTACCTTGTGGAAGGACTTTGCCACAATCTCCTCAGTGTAAGCCAAAACACTTACAAAGGTAACTTAGTTATCTTTGATTCTGAGGAATGCTTGATAGTAAGCAAGGATGTTCTTTCTTTAGAAAATATAAAATCAAAATCTTTATTCAGAGCTCCTAGAGATGGAAATTGTTATACACTCAATTTCTCTAGAAATGGCTCGGTTCGAAAAATGTTTTGTTAGTAATCTAGATGATAGTTGGTTATGGCATAAGCGATTAGCTCATGTCAATATGATCCAACTTGACAAATTATTCAAAAAGGATTTGATTATTGGTATTCCAAAACTTCATTTTAAAAACGACATGATTTGTGATGCTTGTCAAAAAGGAAAACAAACCAAATCATCCTTCAAATCTAAAAATGAAATTTCAACTAATAGACCTCTTCAACTACTTCATATGGATCTAGTCGGACCAGCTAGAGTAAAAAGCCTTGGTGGCAACCTTTATACCTTGGTCATAGTTGATGATTTTTCTCGATTTGCTTGGACTATATTTTTGTCATCGAAAGATGAAACCTTTGATCAGTTTGCTGTGTTTGCCAAAAAGGTCCAAAACGAGAAAGGTATCTCTATTTCAGGTATAAGAACTGATCATGGTGGAGAATTCGATAATCATGCATTTGAAGAATTCTGTGAAGCCCATGGGATAGACCACAATTTTTCTGCTCCAAGCACTCCTCAACAAAATGGTGTTGTGGAGAGAAAGAATAGAGTTCTCACTGAGATGGCAAGAGCAATGTTAAATGAGAATCAAACTTCTCAAGTCTTCTGGGCAGATGCAATGAGTACGGCATGCTACATCTCAAATCGTGCATACATCCGGAAGAAACTTAAGAAGACACCTTATGAATTGTACAAAGGAAGAAAGCCCAACCTCAGCCATCTACACATCTTTGGATGCAAATGTTTTGTGCACAACAATGGTAAGGAACATTTGGGTAAGTTTGATTCTAAGTCTGATGAAGGTATATTTCTTGGTTACTCAAATAGAAGTAAAGCTTTTAGAGTATTCAACACTCGTACTCGCATTGTTGAAGAGTCAATTCATGTTGTATTCAGTGAAACTAAATCTGAGAAACCTTTGGATGATGATGAAGAAAATATTTACAGAAATCAGTTCTTTTCAAAAACCACCCATGCCTCTCTTGAAAACTCTGAAGATGTTTTTGAAAATACTTCTGAAAATGATTTGCAATCTCAGCCTAAAGCCTGGAGATTCATTAGGAATCATCCTCTAGATCAAGTTATAGGTGATGTAAATCAAGGAGTTAGAACTAGAAATAGCACTTTGAATGAGGTAACCTTTTCGCATTCATATCTCACATTGAACCCTCTAAGATTGATGAAGCCCTTTCGACAATGATTGGGTGATAGCAATGCAAGAGGAGTTACATCAATTTGAGAAATCAAGTTTGAGATTTGGTACCTAGGCCTAAGGACCATCCGGTCATTGGCACTAAATGGGTATTCAAGAAAAAACGAGATGAATCAGCAATCATTGTCCGAAATAAGGCAAGATTGGTTGCTAAAGGCTGTAATCAAGAAGAAGGAATTGATTATGAAGAAACTTATGCTCCAGTGGCAAGATTGGAAGCCATAAGAGTTCTTCTTGCCTTTGCATGTGTAAAAGGTTTTAAGCTTTATCAAATGGATGTAAAAAGTGCTTTTCTAAATGGTTTTATTCAAGAAGAAGTTTATGTAGAACAACCACCCGGTTTTGAAAATGATTGTCATCCAGATCATGTATATCGTCTCAAGAAGGCCCTATATGGTCTTAAGCAAGCTCCTAGAGCTTGGTATGAGCGATTAAGAAAATTCCTTCTTGATCAAGGTTTTATCAGAGGAAAAACAGATACAACTCTCTTCATAAAGAGTAATAAGCTAAATGAAAATTTAATTGTTCAAATTTATGTTGATGATATCATTTTTGGTGCTACTAATGAGTCTATGTGTTAAGAGTTTTCTAAGACAATGCAGGGAGAGTTTGAGATGTCCATGATGGGTGAGCTCAACTACTTCCTTGGTCTTCAAATCAAACAACACAAGAATGGCATTTTTATATCTCAGACCAAGTACTTAAGAGATTTGCTGAAAAAGTATGGTCTAGATGGCTGCAATGGAGCTGATACACCTATGAGTTCTACTGCCTCTTTGGATGCCAATGAGAAGGGAAAAGATTTCAATATCACAAGATATAGAGGAATGATTGGCTCATTACTCTATCTGACAGCAAGCAGACCTGACATCCAGTTCAGCGTGGGAATGTGTGCTCGCTTCCAATCCGCTCCTAAGGAGACTCATGCTGAACATGTAAAGAGGATATTTAGATATCTTGCTGATACAGAAGAATTGGGATTATGGTTTCCTAAGGGTCAACCTGAACATCTAGTAGCTTATTCAGATTCAGATCATGCCGGATACAAGACAGATAGGAAGAGCACAAGGGGCCAATGTGAGTTTCTTGGTGGTTCACTTGTCTCTTTGTTCAGCAAGAAGCAAACAACTGTCTCAGTATCATCAACGGAAGCTGAATATATTGCTGCATCAAGCTGTTGTGCACAAGTACTATGGTTGAAACAACAAATTCAAGACTTGGGAATTCATCTCAAGGAAATTCCAATACTTTGTGACAACACAAGCACAATAAGCTTGGCAAAGAATCCAGTGCAACATACTCGGACCAAGCATATTGATGTTAGATATCACTTCATAAGGGATCATGTTCAGAGGAAGGATGTCAAAGTGATGTTTATCCCAACTCATCTGCAACTTGCTGATATTTTCACCAAACCTCTGGCCAAAGAGCAGTTCATGTTCATAAGGAGAGAATTGGGAATGGTAAATCCCAATGAACTGTAAGTTAATTCTGTCAAAACAATGTTAGTTACATGTTTTTTGATGATTTAAGGTTACTAACTTAAGCTTCGGAGTATCTACATAGTGTTTTTGCAGGTGTATGCAATTGTGGTACTGATATTTGACAAAACTCTTCTGCAATTTCGCTTCTGTCAAAGACATGCATACTGATATAACTCGAGTTATTTTTCAACCAACTCGAGTTATCAAAGTCACAGAAGCATACAGAATCGAAAAGCTCAGTAAGAACTCGAGTTCTTGTAGGCCACTCGAGTTACACAACTCGAGTTATCAATAAAAACTCCAGTTCCAGGTACGCTGTTCGACACTCAGTATTAATTTTTCTTCCTTTACAACTCGAGTTACTCATTTAAAAACTCGAGTTGTTATGCTGCTATATATATCTGTCGAATCTGGACCCTTCATTTCTCACGACTCTCAAACCCTAACCCGAGTTCCTTCATCTTCTTTCATCGTCTTCTCTGGTTCTTGTTCTCTAAATCCTCGACAATGGCCCCAAAATCTTCCAAAAATTCTAAAAATAAGAAGGAATCCTCATCTGACTACGATCCAACAGCATCCTCATCTCCTCCACCTGCCTTGTCGCGACCCAAAAGGAAGAGAAAACCTTCAGTTAAGGTTTCTGAAGTACCTACTGAGAAACCCAAAAAACTCTGAATCGAAGAACCTCCTGAAATCCCTATTCGAAAGGAGATCGACCCAGAAGCTGCAACTCGTCGAGACAAGGAACCAATAGTTGCTCCATACAAGAAAAAGAAGCAAGTCACCATCGCTTCTAAAGCTCAGGGTTCCAAAGCACAAGCTAGCTCCAAAGTAATAGCTTCTGGTTCAAAGGATCAAGGTGGTCCTAGCGGTTCTATTTCAAAGGTATCGAAGCCTCAAACCTATGTTTTCAATCCTCCTAATTTGGTTAAGCCTCCAAATCATGAATTTGCTTGTAATCCAAGTCCTATGACTAGTGCCCAACTACTGGATTTCCAAGACAAATATTCCTCTCGTGGCTTCTGTCCCATAGTGTATGTGGATTTGGAACAACTCAAGGAACAGTGCAATCTTGACCTGTCTCCTTGGTTAAGTCAGTTTAGGGATCTCTTAGCAATCAACACTGCTTATTCACCCACCTTAGTCAAACAATTTTACTATAATATGTCTATGGCCAATGTGGTTGGTAGGAAGGGTGCAATCATTGAAGATAAATGTATTACGTCAGTTAGAGGAAAATCTATCACTATTTCTTCTGATGTAATCAATTCACTGTTGTTTATTGAGAATCCTCCACCTGTTCCCAAATTCAGCTATGACAAAGAAATTTTTTTCAAAATCCTTAGACCTGACAAAGTTTATGAAGGGGAACTCAATTTTTCTCCTGTTGACATGCCTCCCATTCATAGGGTCTTGTGGTATATATATTCTAGGAATATGGTTCAAAAGAGTAAGAACTATACTCATTTTAATGCCACAGACTATGCTCTTTTTGCATCATTGGTAGACAAAGTCCCCTTCAATATAGGACATTAGGTCTACCAAGAGATGAAGAGATTCAGATTCGTGTCATCAAGCCCTAAGTCTACCATTCCTTTTCCTAATTTGGTGTCTCTCATCCTCTACACCAACAAAATTTGGTACCTTGAGCTTCACGAAAAATCTGTCAAGCCAAAAATGTTTGGGCAAACACATTTGAATTACATGAATTTGTCTTTTCATGAGGACTCAGGTCAATCCAGAGCACCTTCTCGATCCAGAGTCTCTATCTCTAGACCAACTGAAGCTCAATCATCTCCTGCACCATCTCAGTCTGAGCCTGCTCCTCAATCATCCAATCTGAGTGCTACCATCAAGAATATTGTGGAGAAAGCTATGCAAGAAACCTTTGATACTCTCCAGACAACACTCACTGCACAATACTATGAGTTGTCTGATAAATTAGAATCAGAGGTTGGCAAGTTGGTGGAATCTCTCACTTCTAGGAATGACAAGATTGATTCCATGGATGAGAGGTTGGAGAATGTAGAAGGTCATTTTGGTGATCTTGATCAGAGATTCGAGAGTATGCATCTTCTGTATCAAACACTGGACTCCAAGCTCTCCAAGATGCGAAGGCGAAGATCTTTGGTCCCTCAGGGTTTGTTCCTTCTCCCAAACACTATCCTATTTCCTTTCCCAGACATTCTCCCATTACCTCTCCTGTTCATCATTCACCACCTCACACTTCATCTATTCCACCCTCTTCCACTCCCATTCTGTCCTCTCCCCATCCATCTCCACCTCATCCTGAAGCCACACCTATTCTACCAACTCCACCTCTCTCTGCTCCTTTCATCTCTTCTGCTCCTCCTACTGTTATCCTTCCTACTCCTCCACTCACTCCTACCTATTCCTCTTCTGGAGATACAACAGATCTCTTTGATGAACATTCTTCTGGTACCTCCTCACCACCACACTCTCCCAAAACTTCCTCATCCTTAACTCTCACTCTACCACCAGAACCTCCTTCTTTATCTCTTACCTTGTACTCACCACTACCTATTCTTCACGCCCTGCGTGCATATCTGACTCCCACTCCTCCCATTTTGCCTGATGACAAATGGGGAGAGAATGTGAAGAAATAAAGAAATGAAGTTTGCAGTTTGTTTAATTTTTTTTAGCTTCTGACTTATGCAAGTAATTTAGCTAATGTGTTTAAATTCTTCTGAACTTCATTGTAGCTAACTTATTTCTGTATTCATGAATTCTGCAAGTATCTCAAGTATTTTGATAGCCATTGATAATGATTGCAAATGTTTCTATGTGCTTCTGATATGATTTTGTTTACTGATAGCTTGACAAATAGATTAATTGCAAATTCATTTTTCTTTCATAAAAAACTTACAAGTGTTGTCATCATCAAAAAGGGGGAGAATGTTAGTTCTCTATGTGTTTTGATGATGTCTAAAAATTATAATAATCAATGGGTTAATTTGTGAAGAATTAAGTTTAGACAAATTGCACTTGATTTCCTTAAAAAATGATTTTGAAAATCAGTAACCCAAGTTGTTGAAAACAACTCAAGTTACATAACTCAAGTTTTACACTTAAGAAAAATCTGATCAAGCGAAGGTTAACTCGAGTTGTCACTAAACAACTCAAGTTATGGGTTGTACTTCAGTTCCCAAAAAGTCTCATCGCGATATCAGAATTTGAAACATCTGATATAACTCGAGTTACAAGAATTAACTCGAGCTGTCAAATCGCCAAAAGCTTTCTGTCTGATTTTAACATTAGAAAAACTCGAGTTATAGAGTATAACTCGAGTTACATAACTCAAGTTATTTTTATAACTCAAGTTGTATTATTTGCGAAAGTTTTATGAATGATTTAAATTCAGAAGAAACTCGAGTTACCTGGATAACTCGAGTTGGACAACTCAAGTTTTTCTTAAAACTCAAGTTTTCTTGTTTGCGAAAAACTTTCAGAACGATTTGATTTTCAAAGTAACTCGAGTTAGACAATACAACTCGAGTTGGACAACTCCAGTTATTACCATAACTCAAGTTATACCATTTGCGAAGAATTCCTGAATAATTGATTTTCGAAGTAACTCGAGTTAGGCATAGTAACTCGAGTTAGCCAACTCAAGTTATTCATGATAACTCTAGTTATGTTCTTCATGCGTACATTTATTGAACTAAGTAGAACTCGAGTTATATGATGAAACTCGAGTTATATATATCAGATTCAGTTATGTTCTTCTGCGTATTCTGATTTTCATCTGATTAAGACTTGGGTATTTTATGTAGTTGATTATTATTATTTCTAACCAAGTTTAATCAGTTTGTAGTGTATTTCATATACTTCTAACATGATTTTAAACTTGAAATTACGAAAAGCAAAATTGTGTCAGAAGCATTAAATGCAGTCCCAGACTTCAAGCGAAAGAAGAAATAAACCTCGGACATACAAAAAGCATTTCAGCCTCTTCCCGAGACAACATTCTTGCGAGTCACAACGGACAATTTGAATAAAGAATGTCAACGGAGAATAACGGTCGAATGTCGAAGCGTACGAGGAAAGCGAGTCAAGTAATTACAACGGATATATTGATTACTCACAACGGCTCATTAAGTTCTTCTCAACGGTCATCAATGCTAACAAATTATAAATAGGAGAAGTATTCAAGTCTCCAACTACCGAAACTCTACGCATTCAATTAGTCATTAAGAGCATTTACAGTTTCTACACAGAGAGATAATATGTTCGGATATATTAAGCTTCAGTGATTATTATTCTGCTCTTTTAGAGAGTCTTCATTGGTTATTCTTTATTGTAAGAATCTCAAAGTATTGGGACTTTGAGATTGGGACATTTGATTACAACTTGTAAGGGGGAGCAAGTTCTAGAGAGAGAATTGCTTCGAGAGTTACAGAGTGTGTAATCATTTGAAGTTAGTGAAACCCCGGAGAGTCTGGGGACTGGACGTAGGTCAAGGATTTGGGCCGAACCAGCATAAATTCATTGTGCTCAATCTCCCTTAGCCTTACTCTGTTCATCTCTGTTTCGCATTCGGATTACAGAGCATTTATTTCGAAAAATTTTATATCCCCAATTCACCCCCTCTTGGTGATATTCCGTCTTTCAGTAAGGACTTAGGTGACCCTTGGTTCACCACACACGTGCGACCAGCTTGGTTCGGTCGCGTGCACGTATCGCCTGCCTACTGCGGTCCGATTCGCACATGTGTGAAATTTAAAAATATTTTTCTTTTTAAAATTTCCAATTAGATCTTGAACTTTTATTAATTCCTTTTTTGCCCCTCCGTGTTTTTCCTAACCAGCGGATCGTAATATTGGATCGCTTTGACCAAATCATTCTGGACGTTCGCTCCGTTCTGGTGTGTTTGTTCGTATGACTCACCACTTTGCCAGCAAGGGTTGTCATTCTCTTTTGTTCACTTCATTCTAGTGCGTCTGTTCGTACGACTCACCAGTTTGCTAGCAAGGGTTGTCGTTCGCTTTTGTTCGCTCCTTCTAGTGCGTCTATTCGTACAATGCACCAATTCGCTGCAAGAGTCAAGTTCATCTGATCAATTTCCGTCGTCTATAAATAAGGCGTGCTAGTGACAGAATTAATATATAAAAATCAATCTCAAACAGTCCTCTCTGCATATTGCATTCTTCAATCTTATTCTGTGTGATTCTGAAAGCAAAATTGTTATGTTTGTTTGGGCTTCTGATTGAAAGTGCCTTCATTCTGAAGACCAAAAATCCGCTCTATCCTGGGAGACAATTGCTTATCAACATTGGGCATCCATAGAGGGAGCAAAATTGTCTTAATGAGACAACGTACATTGGGCTCAGATTTCTTT
The DNA here is from genome assembly GCA_019022615.1 of Acacia melanoxylon. Classification (NCBI taxonomy): domain Eukaryota; kingdom Viridiplantae; phylum Streptophyta; class Magnoliopsida; order Fabales; family Fabaceae; genus Acacia; species Acacia melanoxylon. The sequence continues at coordinate 1,609,732 of JAFJYJ010000072.1, forward strand.
CAAAATTCATTACCATATTCGGCATTCTTGTGAGTTTGTTTATGGTTTTCATATTATACAGAACTATATGTTTATAGCATATGCAATCTTAGTTGTACAAATTCTTTTTATTTACAGTCTATGCAATCTTAGTTGTACAGGTTCTTGTTATTGTGCAATTTCTACCTTTTTAGTATTTTCAATAAGACTGGCCTCCGTGAACTTCTAATTTATGTTTAACAAATCTGGAATGAATTTGTTGATCTCCTCCTGTTGCATCGCATCATCGGTTTGCTTCCATGTCCTTGCCTCTTTGCCGTTAATTACAGATATTAGATGTTGGTATAGGGCTTGCAGGGTTCGAGTGAGAAGAAGAGAACTTGCTTTTACTTTTTGGACTGAGAGGCTGGTAGGCCGAAGTGGGTCTGTGAAATAGTTAAACATAGAGGTCGGTGGGTTTCTGGAGGTAAAATGATGGAACATATAACACCCCAAGTTCCGTAGCATAAATCGTGCCGGTGACACGTGGTTTTTGAAAAATTGTTAGAGTTTGAGGTGCTACAACTCAGTGTGTTGCGGAAATGAAGAGCATGTACTAAAAATTTGAACAACGATAAAATACTCAGACATATGCTGATGCCTGACGTATACTGGTATATTACAAATTTCCCGAAGGAATATTCATGTGATACAAGACTTATATAATTACAAAATTTACATTGTAACTATACATTTTCAGACCAAGCCATTTCCTAACTTGGGGCATAGAACCTAACACAGTTAAATCAAATCCATTTGGCCAGGCTGGGTAAAGTCTAGTGGAAGTCTCCCCGAATTCACGGCGACTGATTGACTGAACCACATAGACGACCCTTTCTAGTTTAAGCACCAAATGGTTTGAAGTAACCCTATTAGATTCATGCCAGAAGGTAGGTTCTGTTAACCTTCTTCCTGCATTTTCTTTGATCGGTGCCTCCTCACGGCTCCGTCCATTGGCGTCTTTTTATGGTTCCATCTACTGGTACCTTCTCTGATCCTTGATCCTTTCCTGAACTATTAGTTTAAGACTGAGGTCCAATGCCCATCGGACCTCAGGTAACGGTTAACCTAATGCTTATGTAAACAGTATATGTATGACAGATATTACAGTAGTACGAAATCTCATTTTCAAAACATTAACAATATGTAAGGCAATAACATAGCACAGCCCCTGCAGTATGCATGTTATCCCAGTCTGTACTATTCACCAGTGCCACGATGGCCTATTGTGTCCTTAGCGCTAGGAAAACTCTAACGGCATTATTAAAACATAACCCGTATATATTTGAATGTATAAAGAACAATTTAAGACAGAGTCTTAGTATATGAACACAACTATCATATATAGGCATACAATAAGCATAAGAGTTAATATTACAATACGCGTCCGTACCTTTTACCGCACATTGGCCAACTTGCCCGACTTTTTGGATCCGACTCCGGACTTCCCGGATATCCTATACGTTATTGTTGGATTATTCCTTTTTCCCATAATATCACAACTAATATTCTATCTCTTAAAATAATATCAAAAAGGTTATTTCCACCCATTTTGATATTTCTACCCTTGGTGTATTCATTATTACAATTTTGCCCTTACATTTTCTCAAAAACGCAATACTGAATTTCTGGGCAGAATTTTTGATTAACTTTGAAAAATCATAATTAAATCTACAAACATCGAAACGAGGATCCGTAAAATTATTTGGAATCCTTAGGATTTCTACTTTTAAGAAAAAATATTGGTTATTGCCCAGATTCTATGAAAACTTCCCAGTTTTCACATGTTCATCCTCTGCCCAGAAAATTTCCAGAAAACGTAGACCATTTTGCAGAATTTGTAACTCCTAGCACAAAACTCAAAATGTCATGCTATAGGTATATTTGGAAAGTTCTATATGTCTACTTAGAACATGAATTTGCTCAGAATTTTAGAACATCATCTTCAACATGAGATTCCAACGTTTTTATAATTGCTTTCAGAAATCGCTAACTGACAAATTTTCGCCAGAGCTTCGCTATTTTGACCATAATCTTCCAAAATTTTTGCTATAAATTCTTCTTCATCATTTTTTCGAAATAAATCCAATTTTAACCACAAAAACATGAAGACCAAACTATAATTGGAAGATTATAAATCAAAACAACATTTAAGCTATAAACTACAAAGCTAGAGCTCAAAAACTTACCTAGAACTTTGCTCCTTCTTTCCTATTGCTTCAAGAATTCACTCTACTCACTCTCTAGCTTCTATAATCAGTTCACTTTGGGCTGATTGGTGTCAAGAATTGTGAAGGCATAACCTCCCTATTTATAGAAATTTGTGGGTTAACTTCCTAACAACTTTCCTTCAATTTTAACCTTTGGATTTTAACTTAACTAAGAAGTTTAATCTCACCCCTCAATCCCTAAAAACTGACTTCTACTCCCTCCTCTTCTAATTTGTTTATTTCAATTTTTAGTTACACCAAAAGCTTATATAGTTTGTTGCAAGTTGGTAGTTTTATTCAAGTTTCTTCTTCACTTCTCAAATCTCAATTTTATGACTTAATTTAAGGTCTTTTTTAAACAATTTAATCACTTAAACACAATTCACAAAAGTTGACGAAAATGATTTTTAAAACAACCAAATTCAAGCTTAAAATATGCTTGTTCATAATAACTCCTTATATTTGATCTATGATTAACAGATTTCAAACTACAATTTATTTTGTATAGATTCTCATTCACTTGTGTCTTGAATTAATCCTCTTCCATGTCATTAAGAGTTCTAACCACATAGTACTCCTATCCTCTTCCATATGCCTCTAAAGTCTTCATGCATTAAAGCTTGATTAAGACATGTATGTAGTGTAATTATCCTTGTTTAATTAAATTAACTATTTCAAAATCTTAATTCAGATTTTTTCTCCAAAGGGCCGTGTACCCCCTTTATTTTGCCTCTTTATTTGCATTTTTAATTGTCTCATGAAATCATGAAGAAAACCCTTCATTGGTGGATTTAATTTCACATGGATTATGCTTTATGAAATCAAATTTAAAGCCTTTAGATTAGCTTTATTAAATTTAATCCAAGCCTTTGATTTGGATTGGAAAAATCTAAACACTATTGATGATATTTGTTAATGATTTAGGATTAAGAATTAATGAAATTACTTAGCCTCTTTAATTAGTAATTTTCGCCACTTTAAAATAATTTAAGGGAGGATTAATTAATCTTGGTTAATATTTCTAATATAGTGTTTTAGGGGTTATTAGGCCTAATTGTCAAAATTTGATAGGTTACAATATTAATCTTGATGATTAAAAACCCCTTGTGTACTAATTTTGGTCTTTAGATAGATATCATTTGGATATTAATTAAGTTGATATATTCTTAATTATGCCCTTTTAAAATTAATTATCAATTAATTTCAAAAATTACATAAATATTTTAATTATTGCAAATTTAATTGTCCAATAATTGTTGATAATTTTCTCCAATTGATTTAGGTATTTTGATGATATTTAATTACCTTTATGATATAGTTAAGATTATACTCGATTATGATAATCTTAGGATATTTTATGATCCTTAATAAGATTTAGAAAATTAAATCTTCAATCACCTTAATTCTAGGGAGAAATTTCCTAGGAAATAAAATAAACTTAGTAGAAAATTTGAGACCACATATTCACCTATTTTAAATAGGTATTACTTATCCAAATATAATATTTAAGATATTATTTATCCAAATATAATATTTAAGATAAATAATTATTTGGATATTACAATTTCTATGTCATTTAATTGCCTCTCATGATTAAATTAAGATTATGCTTAATCATGACAATTTTATTATAATTGCCTCTTGATTTTCGAAAATCATTTCCTTTATTAGATATTCTCTAATTGCCTTATGATCATCTATAATAGTTATTATTTTATGTGATTTAATATCACATTTTATAGATCCTAATATGTAGTCACATAATTAACCATTGGTTAATTAATTCCAAAGTGAAATTTGGATGAAAATACAATTGATAAATTCACCTTTGTATTTTTAGTATTCATTTACTAAAATTCAATATTTATATTAGGGTATATTATGATCCCTAAATGAAATCTCAAGATTCACACTTGATCTATTTGAATCTCAAGGAGAAATTGCTCATAAATTTATAATAAACAATATCCCAAAATTTGAGACAATATACTCTCCTTTTACGATAATGTAGTATTTATCAAAATATACTATTTATAACAATTAGGGTTTTTAGGGTATTATAGAACAGGTCGATGGCATCCAAGGTAAGTGATCACTGACACATGTTCTCTAGGTTGTTTACTTCCTTTTTATCTTAAAATTGAAACATGGGTTCTCTTCAATTTAGTTGAAAGATATCTTTATCAAGTGATAAGAAAATTTTGATGAAGATTTCCGGTGGAAATTTGAGTTTTGATCGTGATTGCAAAAATAGACTTCTCTTGATGCTACTTTATTCACTATCTATACATTGTTTAATGGTCTAAGTTAAAATCTTCTTGTTTTTCGCAGTTCTTCTCTTATTGTCCTTGACTGGATTGAGTTTGAGCCTGTAGAGCAACAAAGAGGGAGAGAGGGATAGGATGGTCCCGCTGGCTGAGATTAGGGAGGATGAGAGAGAGAAGGGGTGTGGGAGACAACCATGGAGATGGGTAGAAAGAGGACGTTAATGGTGTTTGATTAAGGGGTGGGATTCCTCCATTTTTATTATTTGAGGGCAAAATTGCATCCTAAAATGTTTGAGTTGCACCTGAAAAAATTTGTGTGGGTGCTAGATGCTCCTTAATCCTTTATTCTTAAAGAATATTTAAACGTTAAAAATGATAACTATCATATATAAAAATGCAAGATGTTAAAAATATCAAATATAAGTAAATGAAATTCTGAAAAATTTTATTTCACAATATTTGATGGTTCTTCATAAAGAATCAAATTAAAAATGATAACCGTTATATATTTTAAAAAGGGATAGGATATTGTCACTACCATTTTTAGTCACTACCAATATTACCACTTTTTTCACTGTTAGATCAGAATCTCAATAGGAGAGAAAAATGATAAAGGTAGATGAGATTCAGATCTAATGGTGAAAAAGTGGTAGTAACAAAAAATGGTAGTGACAATATCCTATCCTTTTTAAAAATGTCAAATGTAAAGAGGTGGGATTTTAAACCTTTTATTTGACCATATTTAACAATTTTTCACAAAGAACCGTTGTGTATTCTTTAATATTAGAATATGAGTTTCTAAAAAAATGTCAAATATAAGAAGGTGGGATTTTTTCAAAATTTTATATGACGCAACTCTTCCAACTCATTTTCAAACATTTTTTGAGCTTCCCTTGGGTCTCATACTCCTTTTTTCATGGGCTTCGCTCTACCTTTAGGGATATCATCCTCCACCACTATCATAGTTCTTCACTCTACAGCTCCTCTCATGATTCTTCCTCATATAAGCTTTCATTTTTTCCCAATTAATGTTTTGGTTTTATTTTATTTTTATATAACAATAGCTCGTTAGTTGGGGGCTCAAGGTTACCGTTCGGGATTATCTAAGAAGAAGAATCGCAAACCAAAGATGATATCTAATTTCAGATGATAGCCATTGGAGAGAAGTAAGGAGCATGAAAAAGATGATGAGGTCAAATGCAAAATTTTGTTTTTGTTTTATTGCATTGAAGGTAATTTTATTACACTAGATTATATTGACTAAAATCAATAACAAATTTTTCTCCTAATTTTTAGGAGTTAATAATCACGATCTATTTGAATGTTGAGTATCTCACGTTACTAAACTTTAGCAACGAAATTAGGATTGTTGAATCAGGTTTGAGATTTGCTCAAATTTTTATATTTTCTTACTTTTACTATATATATTCTTATTTTCATATTTAAATTATATTTTTGCAGTTAAACGATATCAAACTGATCGACGGGGAGCTTGAGCATTGTTGTCAAACTCGCGACTTGACACTCCGAATTTACCGTTTTTACGCTACTAGCTTTCAAAAACGAGTCGAGTCAGTGGTAAACTCGTGCTAGTTGTAAACTCGGTTAAACTCACGAGTTTATATACCGAGTTTACCGTTTTTACGTTTCTAGTTTACAAAATCGTGTTCACTCACTCTTAAACTCGTGTTAACTTTTTTTGATTTGATCATGCTCAACGGCTTTATATAGAAATTTTATAGAAATTTCTTTATTAAATATGATAAATGATGAATGTTGATGGATTAAATTTCAATTATTTGGATTTAAAATATATTTAAATCAAATTGTTGTCATTTCTATATTTTAATTATTTAATTATACACTAGTAATACCTATTTAATAATAAAAGTAAACTCTTACAAGTTTACGATTCGAGTTTATCATCATCACATCACGAGTTTGCTTAAACTCGTGAGTTTGACAACCTTGCTTCGAGTAGACGTGATCCATGGACAATCTACAACAAAAGCATTGGAGAATATTGTGGGATTTTATTATTAGATTTTTTTTTTAGAATTCAAAATAGAACATTATATATATATAAACTTATCATGTTGCATGAGAAGAAGAAGATTCCTACACACACATGAAATGGTGGGACCCACGCATTATATATATAATGTTCTATTGTGAGAGTGTTTAAGTGATTAATTGCTTTTAAATTGAATGTTGTAATGTATTCAATTTTGAATACAATAAATATAATGGTCTCTTTAATATTATTTTCTTGTTATTATTAATGATTATATTGTGTCTTATATAATAAATACTAACAAGAAACTAAATAAAAATAAATAATAAAAATTAATATATTAAAAAAAAAGCTAATATATTACGTATGTCCCAAAATACATTATAGTTCAAAAATGTTATATATTTGCGCTGAAGATATATAGAGCCTTTATGTAACACTCCAATTTTCGAAAGCATTTTTAAAGCGTTTTGATCAGAGTTGAGCATCAGAGCAATTTAAAATACTGAGTAACTGATAAATCTATGGTACAACATTGTTTGTGGCGTATCTTAATAATATAGATACATTTATTCGTAAATACAAAAAAACACTAGCGATGGTAATACGTCTCTAAACAGAGGCTCCATCCGAGTCCTCACGCGTTCTGCTTACTCTTGTCTCCTTTCTTCAGTCCTCGGTCCTCTAGACCCTGAAGCTATAGTAAGAGCTGAGGTCCAATGCCCATCGGACCTCAGGTAACGATTAACCTCATGCTTATATCAACAATATATTTATGATAGATATTCATGACATTACAACAATTATCAATACAAAAGCCCATAACAGATGTATGATTTGAGATAACGGCATAGCCGATTCACATGTCTGTTATCTCAGTCTGCACTATTCACCAATGCCACGATGTCCACTCATGTCCTCAGCGCTAGGAAAACTCAACGGTATTAATAAGACTATAACCCGTGTAAAGCGGAATGTGTAAGTAATGAACTAAGACAACATCTTAGTTTATGAATATAACTATCATATATAAACATACTATAAGCATTAGAATTAGTGTTACAGTACGCCACGAACGTACCTTAGTCTGTGTAGATAGTGGTATGTTTTGTCTGTCAATTTGTGTTCTCGGACAACCTATAATAGTACCATCGCATTTATTAATTTATAAATAATATCCTAATATATTTCTTAGTCACAAATGACCATTTTACCCCTATGTAATTTATTTTTCAATTAATTCCCTGAATTTTCGTACAAAAACGCTGATGACAGCATTAGGGCTGATTTTTCGCCTAACTTTGAAAAATCACCATTAAGTCCACAAAAATTGAAACGAGGATCCGTAAAATTCCTCGGAATCCTTAAGATGTCTAGTTTTGAGGAAAAATACTCATTTATACTCAGGTTGCACGAGACACTCCCAGATTTAATGTTCCTAACTTCTGCCCAGAAATTTTCCAGAAATCATAGCCCAACTTTGGGAATTTTTATCTCCTAGCACAGAACTCGAAATAATTCACTCTAGGTATATTTGAAAATATTTATATGTCTAATTTAACCATGAATTTTCTAAGAATCTTAGAACCTCATATTCAACATAAAATACTGGCGTTTTTACCCCTGACTTCAGGAATCGCTAACCGACAAAATTTTGCCAGAGTTTCGCTACTTTGATCCTAATCCTCCAAAAATTTTGCTTTATCACTTTCTTCATCAATTTTTTGAAATAAAACCATTTTTAACCATAAAAACATGAAAATAAAATTACTCTAGCATATATGTGATCAAAGCAACTTCTATCTATGAATTTAAGAACTAAAACTCAAAGAACTTACTTGCAAATGCTCTAACTCCTTCAAGATACTTCTCCTTCACTCTCACTTCCCTCTATACTCAGATTGTAGTTGTTTTTGGTGTGAGAATATGAAGAACCCAAAGTCCCTATTTATACGAAAATGCTATGGCATTCTTGCAATTATTCCCAACTTCCTCATCTTGTTTCTCATCCCTTGGATCTAGGTTAATTATAAAGCTCTCATCCTCACTCTTCATTCTCTCTAACCGACCTCCCCTCTCTCCCCTCATCCTCTTTTATTTTTTCTTCAATTCCATCTTATTTCAAGTACAATCTCTCACCAATTAATTCCCCTCATCAATGCATAATTATCCCATGTGTTTGATTAAGCAATAAACAATTCATTTGCCCCCTTGGTCAAGCCTCTAAACCGTGCCCTCTTCCCTTGTTCCTTTAGTTTGTTTGCTTCAATTTCTAGTTATTCTAAGTGTTAATGTAGCTAGGTGAAAAATGGTAGTTTGGTTAACAACCAAACCAAAATTACACTTAGGGTTTATCTTGTAGTTTATTCAAGTTTTCTTCTTTAATCCCTAAATCTTAAAAATTGTGGCTTCATTAGAAGTCTCTAATAGCCCTTTAATCATTTCAAGATTAATTGAAAATGTTTGGGAAAAGATTATGAAGATACTTTATTCCAAGCTTAATAAAAATGTTTGTTCAAGATTAATCCTTATATTTGATCTATGATTAAAATTCCTTATTCATTCAATTAATTCTCTAGGGATTTAGACTTACTCGTGTCTTGAGTTTCCCCTTTGATTAATTCACAATTCTATGAATTAATTTCTCTCTCTTCCACTAGACACACAACACTCACATCATCAGTTACTCTCTCTTCCACTAGACACACAACACTCACACACACATGCTCAACCGTAGCTTCCTCCCCCTTTCCTCTTTATTCATTTTGTATTTAAACAATCATACCTTATCTCTTCCACAATTAATGCTCCATGTACTCTCTTTTATGGAAATTTAATGATGCATGTGAAGCCATGTGAACTAATCTTCATGTGCTTATTTATTAATTATTAACAAATTCATTTCTTCACCAAGAAGTCATGCAAAACCGTGTATCACCTTCTTTACACTTCAATTTGGTGTTTCAATTATCTCACAATCATCTAGAAGAAATCCTCTTATTGGTTGATGTTTAATTCACATGGATTACACTTTATGAGGGTTAATTAAGGCCTTAGGATTTAGCCTTATTAGATTTAATCCAAGCCTTTAATTTGTGTTGGAAAAATCCTACCACTATTGATGATATTTGTTCATATATTATGTGCTCTTAGGATTTAATATTTGTGTTATCTTTTTTCCCCTAATTAAGCATAAATTCGCCCCTCTTATATCACTTAGGGAAGATTAAATTAATCTTGGTTAATATCTCTGAGATAGTGTTTTAGATGTTATTATGCTTAATTGATAGGTTACTATATTAATTATAATTGTTGGAAACCCCCTTTATGCTAATCTTGGCCTTTTGATAGCATTTGGCTCTTTAATTATGTTGATATATTCTTAATTATGCCTTTTTAACTTAATTATTATTTAATTTTGAAAATTAAGGTAAATATCTTAATTATTGTAAATTCAATTGCCCATTTAGTTGTTGATAATTTTCTTCAATTGGAATAAGTATTTCCATGTCTTTTAATTGTCTCTCATAATTAAATTAAGACTATGCTTAATTATGATAATTTTATGGTGTTTTATGATCCTTAAAAGAAATTAGAATATTTGATCTTTAGCTTATTTAATTTCAAAAAGAAATTACTTAAAATAATAATCAATAAACTTTTAAAGTTTGAGACCACATATTCACCTATTTTTAATAGGTATTATTTGTCAAAATATGACATTTATAATAAGTGAGAATTTTAGGGTATTACACTTTATATATTACGGTTCATAACTGTTCTGGTATAGAACACAAATGTCTAGCTTTAGGCTTGCTAGTAAGTTAATATAGGATCTTTCACTCTTCTCTTAGATATCTATGGTGGAGATATCCAGATAGATGGAGATCACAGAGCTTAAACGCAGGGGTTTTCACCCAGAGGAGTGGGGTGTGTGCTCTGTGTATGCGATATGGTAAATAGATTCAGAGAATGTGTGTACCGTGCACCTGTTGGATCCTTCCTATTTATAAAAGAAGGGTCCTCGCAAAGATTAGATTGGCCACTTTACTCGGCATGTCCTTCCCCCATTATTTATGATGATGGGGATCGTGGGATCCGAGTTCATGGGATCATGGGATCGTGGGGCCTGTGCCTGTAGGAGCACGTTGATGGGCCTTCTCGACCGAGGCCCATTTATCTCGGTCCATAACAGTTGCCCCCAAGCTAGGTCTCTCAGGTTTCTGATCGGCCGAGCTGATGCTATTCTGGACGAATTTGCTACGCCCGAGTTTCGGAGTTGAGTAACCTCCGATCTGCAGCCTATGAATGCCCGACTTTAAACTCGGGTATCAACTTGTACTTGGACGAGTTGCTTTCGTCCTGTCGATCAGCTAGGTTGGCTGGGCGCCCTTTCATTTACCCGCGTAGCAGCGGATAACCTCTATTCTGACGCCTGCAGCCATACGTCCTCAAACGCCGCCTTCGGTTATCGTGCCCATTAATGGCCCTTGTCGTTTCACGTCATTCGACATATCTGTCATTATTGCCTTAGGGTTCACGCCTCGTTATTGTCATGACGGTAGGCGTTTCGGATTCCTTCGCTTGGCTCTGCCTATATATAGTTGGTGGACTTGGTCTCATCCTTTACGCACCCATCACTGCATTTGAAGATCTTGAAAGAGAACCCATTTGCAGCATCTTCACTCTCTGTTCGTTTTACTCCAAACGTAGTTCCATCTTCTTCCTTTCAGGTATTTTCTTTGACCTTTCGTTCGTGCTCTTCCATTTGAACCGTATTCCCCGCCCCTATACACGATTAGGTGATTTCTCTATTCGTCAGTTTTCTGGGTTTTCTTGGTATTCTTGGCGTTCTTGGTGTTCTTGGTTTTCGGGGTGTTCTGAGTCGAGCGTCTAAAGGTTATTTGCCTGAAAACTCTTGCCAAAAATAAGGATGGATTCCGATCCCGAGATGCTAGACATGTATGGTAGACCCATCCGGAGGAAGACGGGGAAATTATTAAAAACACCCCGGTACGGCCAAACAATGGCTATGGTCCCTTCTTCCTGCGAAGAAGAAAGGATGGCAAGATTACTTGGCCCCACCCCGGTGGGTGGCTCTTCTCGGAGAGGTGGATCTCGGGTAGGTGGGAGAATTGGAGACATCCGAGGTTTTGCATCGCCATTTTTGTCTGCCGCAAGTGCGCCAGCTTTGTCTTTGGCAACGTCTTCTTCGACGCCCGTGATCGATAATCCGTCAACCGTATTCCGAGGTTGCAACCCGTGCGAAAATTGCCGTGATAAGGCGATAGAGCTGGCCCGTTACGGCCGAGATAGAGACGCCAATTTATTAATGGGCAGATGTCGCTGTCTCCTCAAACCATAGACGACTTTGGCTGTTGCTTCCCAGATTCCTCCTGTTCCTTTGTTTTTCGATACTCGTCTTCACAATCCTGTTATGTCAGGTATACTTCATGATTCTTATTCTACCCTTCGCTTTTTTGTTAATTATAGGTTTTAGATGTCTTCCCCCTCTCACCCATCTCATCAATCCGAGACCGGAGAATCTGCCCCTTCCGGGTCTTCTCAGATGGCGACGGCGAAGGAATGTGTCATTAGCAATCGTAACCGGAGTACGGAACAAAATGCCCGAAAGAGAGCTTGATCGAATCATCGGGGTGGCCGGGGTATAACGTAGTTTTGCCCTCGTTGAACGAATCAGTAGCCTCTGGTCGGTTGTCTAATAAAGGTGTCCATTTCTTTTATTTTTATCGGGACGTAATTACCCGTCTTGGCCTTCAGTTCCCATTTTCCGACTTCCAAATGTGCCTACTCCGCCACTTGCACCTGGCCCCCTCGCAATTACACCCGAATGGTTGGGCCTTTGCCTTGGCGTTTGAGAATTACGCAAAAAGCATGAACTCAAGTGTTCGGTACATGTGTTTTGTAGCTTCTTTTCACCTTTAGAAACCAATATGACGGTGGAGGAGGAAAAGATGTGGTATGGTTGGACGTCTCTTCGCGCTTGTCACGGACGTAAATTCTTAAAGCCGTTCACCGATTCGTGGAAAGGGTTCAAAACTTCTTTTTCAAAGTTGTTGCCAAAGTCGGGGAGGTACCTTGGTTTCTACGAGAGGAGTCCGTCCGGGGAAATTGAGGAACGCTTTCCTCCGTATTGGGGTGAAAGTCATCACAAGTTTCATTCCAAGGATTTCTTGCCCGCCCTTCGCGGCGTTCGATTCCGAGGATGAAGCCATTGTTACTTTAACATCTCTTGTCGGCAAAAGGGGCCTTTGGTGGACTCGGCCGAGTATATTATTTGTGATAGATCAAAACCCGTTTTGGGTATGATATTTCTCATTGGCTCAAATTTTGTTGTCTTTGCTTAGATACGTGATGCGTTTGTCTTTTTTCAGGTGGGCAAATGGGGAAAAGGCCCGAGTATCTTGACGTGACTTGCCGCCGGGAACTGGTCCATACACCCGCGGCGGGGGAAACGAGCACCCCGAGTGGAGAGCCTAGCGTCCCCGGGTTTCCAAGAAGTCAAAAACTTCCAAGAACAAGAAAGCTAATGTCCCATCCTCTTCGGTTCTCGGGCCTTCGGTTCTCGAGTCCGAGACTCAAGGAGGGTGTGCCCTCGTGGTCCGGGTTACGGTCTCGCAGTCCGACTTCCCGCTTCATCTCCGGGGCGGCCGTTTTCCTCCGGCCTTCGCAAAGCTCTGCGTGCTCCGAAAACTTCTTTGACGGGAAGAGGCTTGCCGACTCGAGAAGGAAGAGCTTTTGCGGTGGCGGCCATCAATTTAAAAAATGCCGGCCCTCGTGAACTCGCGCCCATCCGAAGGATACGGTCGGCCTTCGTGAGGAAGAGATGGACTTGCTTGAGGAGGAGAAGAAGAAGACCGAGGAACAGTTAGCCCAAGCGCTGGAGGACTTGGAGTTGGCAAAGGTCCAGAAGGAGAGCTTGGATGAGGAGCTCGGACGCACACGTGACGGCCTTAACAAGGCTGAATGCGAGATTACCCGGAGGTGCAGATTCACCAAGAGGACTTGAAGGCCCCGAGCCATCATAAGACTACGATTTCAGCCCTAGAGTCCGAGCGGCTTTGTACAAGGATGCTCTCTCGTCTCTCGATGCCGATGTTGCCAAGCGAAGAATGGTGTCTCGGACGCTTTTGAAAATGCCCTAGAGCAGGTTCAATTTTTGAACCCAACGGTGACATTGAATCTGGAAGGGGTGCATATGAACGCCTATGTTGACGACGGAAATTTTTCCCGCTCCTCCTCCACTGTTGGCTCACCCGCTCCGAGCTCCGTGGTGGTTCCGGAAGCTCACGAGGAAGATCAATCTCATGGGGAAGATCAATCTCTTCCTCCGAACCGATTGTACTTCATTTCTTTGCCCGTTTAGGCCTTTTGTAAATGATCGATCTACTAAATGTTTAATTGACTCCTTTTCTTCTTTGCATTCTTTGCTTTATATTTCATGTTAGGATCCGACGTGATCAGCGTCGGGAAACCTTTCTCTGTCGATACACTCTAGCCATTTTAGACTCGGGGTATGTTTTTTCTTTGGCGGTTGTGCCGCTATGACAAATTTTGCGTAATCGGGCTTTTCACCCTGAGTCGCTCATGCCTTATATTTATACCTGCCTCGCCTGTTTGGACTCGGGGTATCTTATTTCTTTGGCGGCCTTGCCGCTATGACAAATTTTGCGTAATCGGGCTTTTTACCCTGAGTCGCTCATGCCGTATATTAATGAGTTAAAACTCGGTCTCACACCACATGATTTATGAAGGAGTTTCGAACCTCTATTCATACATGTTTAGTGTTCTTATATTCAATCACAGGTTGCCAAATACGGGCTCCATGACCTTATATTCTTTATTTCTTCAGTCCACCTAGTTACATCAAATTTGATTCACATGGGAATTTACATGTACTAGCGACCGATTTGCCTGAAAATAAAGTTAAGCGAACTAGCAAAAAGCAGAAAACAAAATGAATTGGAAATTAAACTCCCCGACTTTAACTGTAGTAGGCCTTAAGTTTGTCCGCGTTCCAGGTCCTTTTGATTGGTTTGCCATCGTCGAGATTCCAAAGCATATAGGCCCCTTTTCCGAGTTCATCGAATACGGTAAGGTCCTTCCCAATTAGCGGCGAGTTTGCCATCTCGTGCGTTCTTATTGCCAATGTCGGCCCTCCGGAGTGCAAGGTCGCCCTTCACGAAGGAGCGTGGAATTACCTTCCTATTGTATCTCGAGGCGATGAGTTGCTTGGCGGCTAAATCCGAAGGTGAGCCGCGGCTCGACCTCGTCTATGAGATCCATTTCCACCGCCAACTCTTGTTCATTCCGCCCGGCGCATGGTGTAGCCTTCTCCATGAGGGTTCCCCGACTTCGACTGGGATCATTGCTTCGCATCCATATGTGAGCCGAAACGGGGTCTCACCCGTTGAAGTTTGAGAAGTAGTCCGATGTCCCCATAATACTGAGTGTAAGTGTTCAACCCAACTACCTTCAGCGTCTTGCATCCGCTTCTTCAGTCCATCAACTATGACCTTGTTGGTCGCCGGCCCGCCCATTGACCGTGGGTGTTCAAGCGAGGCAAAATGACGTTTAATCTGAAAGTCGGCTACTAATTTTTGAAAGTTTTTATCCACAAATTGGGTTCCATTGTCGGTCACCAATTAAATTTGGTATTCCAAAACGCGAAATAATGCTTCTCTTGAGGAATTTACGCACATTTTTGAGGTGATGGTCGCCAATGGTTCGGCTTCAATCCATTTGGTGAAGTAATCCACCGCAACAATGAACCACTTCAGTTGTCCTTGTGCCGCCTTGAATGGTCCCAACAGATCCATGCCCCACTTGTAAAACGGCCAAGGGGCCGAGATCTGTGTCAGCTCGGATGGAGGGGTCCATATTATTCGCCGTGTTTACGCGGCTTTCACATTTCGGACATGATCCTTGGCATCTTGGGCCATGGTAGGCCAATAATATCCAGCCCGTATTGCTTTTCGAGCCAACGCCTTTGCTCCCATGTCTTTGTCCGTTTATTCCTTCATGGATTTACGCAAGTACGTCGGGCTTCAATTTGGTCGAGACATTTGGCCATCGGGGAGTGTAAGCCCCTTCGATATAGCTGATCATCCATCATTGAGTAAGCGGCTGCTGTTCTGATCAGTCTCTTTGATTCCTTCGTGTCTTCTGGAACAATCCCCCTTTACAAATAATCGGCAATTGGCTTTCTCCAATCCCGATTATCTGAAATAAGCATGATGCAGCTCGGTTCTAAGAGATTCTCTCAGATTACGGTCCGAAGATTACCTGGACTTTTAGTGCTAGCGAGTTTAGACAAGACATCGGCTCTAACGTTTTCGGTCCGAGGGATGTGTTCAATTTCCACTTTATCGAACTCGGCAATTATATCCTTCACTTTTCGCAAGTATTTTGCCAACAACGGGCCTTTGGCTTGGTAGGTTCCTTGTATCTGGGAAGCCACCAGTTGAGAATCGGTTGCTAAATGCACCTGTTGAGCACCATTCTCCTTAGCCTGTAATAAGCCTGCGATGAGTGCCTCATACTCGGCCTGATTATTTGATGTCGGGAAATCCACCAAGCGATAATTCCATTGCAACTCCTTCGGGGCTCTCCACAATGACTCTCCCGCGCCGCTTCCCTTAACATTTGATGAGCCGTCTACGAACACCTTCCACGACTCATTTTGCATTTCCTCCGTTGGAGTTGACGGGGTTAACTCCATTACGAAATCAGCCAATGCCTGAGATTTGATTGATTGCCGGGCTTCATAAGCGATGTCGAACTCGGACAATTGGATTGCCCGGCTTGTCATTCTTCCGGCTAAGTCGGGTTTATGCGACTACGGCGAATGGGTTGATTCGTCCGACGACAATAGAATGCCCGTGAAAGTAATGGCGCGATCGCTTTGCCGCGATGAGCGGTGCAAATGCCATTTTTTCCAACTTTCGATATCTCATTTCAGAACCTTGCAACACCCCGCTAACGAAGTACACGGGTTTTTGCCCCTCCTCCAGTTCTCGGACGAGCGCACCGACCGCTTCTTCTCCAACCGACAAATATAGGATCGGTGTTTCTCGGGTTTAGGTTTGGAAAGTGCGCGAGAGATGCCGACGGGACTTTATCTTTGCAAATGCTTCCTCGCAATCCGAGTTCCATCCTCCAAGTGCCTCTTTTTTCAGAAGTTTGAAAAACGGAAGTGACTTTTCAGCCGATTTAGGCAAAAACCTTGTCAGAGCTGCCAATCGACCTGTTAATTGTTGGACTTCTTTTTTGTTGATTGGAGCCTTCATTTCCAACACCGCCTTGCATTTTTCAGGATTTGCGTCTATTCCCCGGTGGGTTAGTAAAAAGCCCAAGAATTTGCCCGATGGTACTCCAAAGGCACATTTTGCCGGGTTCGGGATCGATCCGATGCTTTTTAGTTTTTCAAATGTACTGTCGCAGATCCTCGACATGGTTTTTCTCATCCTTTGATTTGACTATCATGTCGTTGATATATACTTCCACATTCTTCCCCATTTGACTAGCAAAGACCTTAGTCATCATTCTTTGATAAGTAGCTCCAGCATTCTTAAGGCCAAAGGGCATCACGTTGTAGCAAAGTAGTTAGCGTTATTTGTGATGAAGGCCGTCTTTTCTTGATCATCGGGATGCATGGCTATCGATTGTACCCCGAGTATGCGTCCATGAATGATAGGAGTTGAAAACCCGAGGATTTATCCTTGGTGATCTATGTTAGGCATTGGGAATGCATCTTTTGGGCATACCTTATTGAGATCTTTGTAATCCGTACAAACACGCCATTTCCCATTTGGTTTCTTGACCATAACCACGTTGGAGAGCCATGTTGTGTATTGTATTTCCCGGATAAACCCGGCTTCCAGTAATTCTTCCACATGTGCTTCCAAGGCCGTAGAGCGATCGGAACCTTGCTTTCTCTTCTTTTGCGCCACGGGTGCTGAGCCAGGGTGGATTGCCAAACTATGGCAGCAGAACTCAGGATCCATGCCCGGGATTTCAGCGGCCTTCCATGCAAAAACATCTTCATTTTCCCTCAAGAATTTTTCAATGTCTTTACGGATCTCCGGATCCAACCACTTCCCGACTTTAGTGATTTTCTGCAGGGGTGTCTCCCAAGACGTAGTCCTCGAGTTCATCGTTTGGTTCCGCTCTCGGATCTTCTTCTCCTCCCTCAAATCCAACTCCACAACGTGGACCGACTTGGCTTCTTTCTCTGGTTCGTTTCTCTTTGAATCTTTATTCCCTTTGACTGTGTCAAAGTAACATTGTCGAGAGTCTTTTTGGTCGCCTCTTACGGTAACTACTTGGTTTCCCTTGTTGATGAACTTGAGTTTCTGGTGATTTGAAGAGACCAACATATTCCAGTCATGAATGGCAGGTCGTCCCAGGATGATATTGTATGCGGAGGGGAAGTCGGCCACTATAAACCGAACCGCTTCTGTCTTGAAAGCTTGTTTGGTGCCCAGAGTGAGTTTGAGATCGATAAATCCCTTTGGATGGGTATCTTGACCGTTAAAACCAGTTAACACGGTCTTACAGGGTTTCAGCTCCTCAGAATCAAACCTCATGTGTTTGAATGCATCCCAAAGGATGATATTAACGGCGCTGCCATTATCAAGAAAGATTTTCCTTACCCGGCAATTCACCAACGTCCCCGTGATGACCAGGCCGTCGTGATGACCGGTATTACCTCATCCAGTTCTTCATTTGTGAAACCGAGTCTTGGGGCGGGGTTTTTGAAGATTCTCCCCCGAACTCGGGACGACTTCTCACGAGAGGATCTCTTTCAAGTATTTTTTCCTCGACTAATGAATCTCCCCTCCGCCAAAACCTCCGGTTATGACGTTACGGTCATATTTTGACTCAAGAAATTCGTCATCCCGGCCTTTCCCGGCTTTTCTCTGTTCTCTTCTCTTCTTCTCGGAGTGCGGGCTCCTACTTCGCCTTCCCGACGTTTGTTTTGCCGTCCTTGTGTTTGTATAACATAACGACGCAGTTTTCCTTCTCGAATGAATTTTTCAATGGTGTCCCGCAAGTCCCAACACATTTCCGTCGTATGGCCGTGCTGATCATGGAACTCGCAATATCGAGATTTATCCAGAGTGGTTTCGTTGCGCATGGGTCGTGGTCGTTCCACCTTTTTCATCTCCGTTAAGGAGACTTCCTTCCAGATTTGCGCTTGCGGCATTTTTAGCGGGGCATATCGATCATATCTTCCTTCAGCCTTGTCTCTTCTTGATTTGCTCTCCCTCGCATGCGTCCGAGTATCCCTCTGACTCAGTCCGAATTGCTGTTTCTCTCTGGGAGTCGGGCTTTTCGCCTTATTTCGGGGCGCATGGGTCATGATGTCCATCTGCTCTAGCTCTATGTATTGTTTTGAGCGCTCACGAAAATCGACGAGTTTTAGGCCGACGCTTCATCACGGATTTTTTCAAGCGAGAATCCTTGTCTAAGCCTGAAATGACACAATGTAAGTGTACTTCATCCTTTAACCCGGGGACATGTAGGGCTACATCCTTGAAACGGTCTAGATATCTTTGCACTGTCTCCCCTGGCGACTGCTTAACCTGGTCGAGTTGAAACTCGGTTTTTGGTTGTTTCCGACTTGTCGCGAAGTTCGCAAGAATTTCTTTTCGAAATCCTTCATGTCCGTGATTGACTTCATAGGTAGAGAGCTGAACCATATTTGAGCCGGACCTCGGAACGTTCCGGCAAATAGTCGGGGGATCACCGGCCCCGTAAACCCTTTGACCATTATATCAGTTTTAAAGTGACCGATGTGTAACTGCGGATCTTGACTCCCGTCATATTTAGGAAATTCTTTGGTATCCAAGCGCTTTGGATATGGGGCGGCCATTATTTTATCCACGAAAGGACTCTGAATATTGTCATCATAGGCGTACGCTCGGATGAAGTTGGCGTCGCATCTTTCTTTGAGTGCTTGCGGGTCTCAGTAGTGGTTATTTTGCTTTTTCACCAATTAACTTCTCTGCCTCTGCCCCATTTCGCCCTTCTTTGCCAATGTTTGCCCGAGAATTTGCTTCCTGATCGTGCTCACTTGGGTTCCCTCCGAGCTGTTTCAGGAATTCAATTTGTTCCTGCAAAGCTCGTATCTTCCGCGACCGCTCCTCGATGAATTGCTCTTGATCTTCCCCGAGCATGGGGTCTTCCCTCAATTGTGCCTATGAGGTTCCCGCCTTCTGTGACATGGAAACTTCATCTCTGCCGTGACCGACTACTTTTTTACCTGGGATACGAGTATGGTTTCCTTCCTGTCCGAACTGTCGCTCAAACATTCGCTTCCACTCTTCATTTTGACTGTTTAACTCCTCCCTGAATGCTCGGGCATCCTCTTCACGCAGTAGGCGATTCCGAGTTTCCATTGCCTCCATCCGGTTATAAATGGAGCCGAGTGCGGTTTGCATAATGCGAATGTCGGGGTCTACATTTTGGGACTCTGATGGGTGTTGCTGCGGTGGAATCTGTGGATTGATTTGCTGGATGACGGCGTCCTCGAGAGCCGGGGAATTTGCCGTATCCGATGTCTCATGCTCGGTTTCTACCATCTCATTTTCTGCTTCTGGGTTGGAGAGCCTTCCTGGCGTGATGTTGGCTCCTGGAGATTTTGCCCCGCTCCTTCTGGCAGTTGGTTGTGCCGAGTTTCTATATTTTTTCTTCGGGATTTCGCCATGCTTTCGGTTGAACCCGTAGCTTTGCGGTATGGGATTCGAAATTTATCGTCCCCACGGTCGGCGCCAATGTTCTGGTATAGAACACAAATGTCTAGCTTTAGGCTTGCTAGTAAGTTAATATAGGATCTTTCACTCTTCTCTTAGATATCTATGGTGGAGATATCCAGATAGATGGAGATCACAGAGCTTAAACGCAGGGGTTTTCACCCAGAGGAGTGGGGTGTGTGCTCTGTGTATGCGATATGGTAAATAGATTCAGAGAATGTGTGTACCGTGCACCTGTTGGATCCTTCCTATTTATAGAAGGGTCCTCACAAAGATTGGCCACTTTACTCGGCATGTCCTTCCCCCATTATTTATGATGATGGGGATCGTGGGATCCGAGTTCATGGGATCATGGGATCGTGGGGCCTGTGCCTGTAGGAGCACGTTGATGGGCCTTCTCGACCGAGGCCCATTTATCTCGGTCCATAACAATAACCATTATGTATAATCGATAATAATTATCATATATGTGCAGTTCTTAGAAGTGTTTGTTAATGAGGATCTTAAAACTCGTAATTATATTCAAGGACCAAAAACTAAAATAGAAATTATTAATTATGAAATTAACCCTGATCAAATTCCTTACATTTTCTCTAACATCATCTCAACTATTTCACTCACCTTTGATTATCAAATTTGATGATATCTCTATGTATATTTTGATTAAAAAAACATTTATATGCAACTCAATTTGTTTTTAATGATATTCTCTCCCCTATGCACATCAGATAATCTTTAAAAGTTACCCAAATTAAAATAGCATCTAAAATCTAAAAGTAATTAGAAATCTACCTCTTTCTAGGTTTTGATTATTTAAAAACCTTTAAAAAATCACAAGAATTCTGAACGTCTTGAAATTGTGTTTTAGGACATATTTTTTTTTTGCTTATCTATTATTGCTAAGCCTTATCCCTGATGAATAAATTTTAAATACAATAATATTGAATAAGTTCCAAAAACATAAAACTAGTAACAAATGATATACTAAGAGAGACGAGGGAACAAAGAAAATTCAAATAGTTGAGATGGTGTGTTAATTTTGTAATTAAAATTTTATATTTTGATTTTTGTCCTTCAAAATAATTACAAATTTTATAAATAGTGTAGAATTGATTTTCCCCCTTAAAATTAAAGCTTAATGCTCTGTTAGGATGGGAAGACAATTTAAGAGGAAAGAATATGGGAGGAGTGAAAATGTCATCACCCCCGCTATTTGTATGAATGGGAGAAAATAGAGGGAAAAGAAAATGAGTAAGTATATGAATAACCAAAATACCCTTCTATGTAAAAAATATGTCATATTTAAAATAAGATTAAATATCACGATGCATCATATTAGCATTAGCATCATCATATAATTTAAAACCAAATTATTTGGTAAGATGTATTTTGATGTTGTTATATTTTAAAACCAAAAGGATGCGTCAAGGGCTTTTTTTTTTTTTTCCTTCCGGTGAAGTTCACAGTACCAAATCTCTTGATCGTTTTCATGTTTTGTTCAATCTCCTTTTTCGTATAAATGTCACATTTCACTCTTATGTAACATCCCCAAATTTTCATGTAAATCAATAAATGGAATATATGAATTTTTCACTAAGTGGTAGTAGTCGGTGGTATTTATTTTCCAATAGGATAAATTAATTATTGGCAAAATAATGTGGAATTATTCGAAAAGGTGGCTAATAAATTTGGTTATAAATAAATTGAGATGGTAATGTCAAGAAGGTAAAAATGTATTTTTCCTTCATTATTTCTATAATTTTCGTCCAATAAAAGAAGGGGGAAATTCTGATGAAAATTAGTGCAGTTCTAATATAAGTCTAATTTGCCTTAGAAAGGTGGACATTAGATGAGACTTATATGACATAAAATCACTCTTCCCATCAGCAGCCATCACGTCGTACGAGCAAGGAAAGAAGCATATCAAATCTTTATTCACTAATTCCCAACGTGAGGAAGAAGCAAATGGGAATAATTATTAAAAAAAAAATACATTTCTTCTCCAATACTTCATTGCATCTGACGAGTGAGAGAAAGAAGGATGTGATGGATAGGACAATTGATATTAATTAAGGAAGGAAGTAGTGAACACATGAAACAAGGCAAATTTAAACACAAAATATCGCTTACCTAGGACACCGTTTTGGGTAAGTAGGATTCATGAGATCATTGACCACAACCTGGCAACCAATTTCACTGAGCTGATGGCACTACTACGCCTGTACATTCACACCTATATCGAAGGTTGGGAATGAAGCCTTGCTGAAACAAGAACGAAGACTAGTAGTATGAAATGTATTTTGGTAATTTATTTGGTAGTTGTGTGGTCGTACCCTTATTGCAAAGACAATATATGAACTATTTATGCTTTAATATTTTGAGGCTAGTACAATGTTGTAAACTGATTTATGTGCAATATTAATATGATTCCCTTTTGTCTTGTGGCCGTGATTTATAATTTGATATCAACAGGTGAAAATAATATTTATTTATTTTTCTGTTACTTTGTAGCTAAATCGTAAATAATGGCAAGAGGGAAAGGACAGGGAAGGCTTAGGCAAGAGCCGGAGGCACAAATACCTAATCCACAAGATAATAATTTGATATGAGAAATGATGGGGTTGATACGAGAACAAGGAAATGTGATTCATGAAATGAGAACTCTTTAAGACCGAGATCATGAAGAAGAAGGAGCTGTTGATGGCACAGAAGGCAGATTCTGTTGCTAATCCTAGGGCTTTTGATAATTAAGTCAAAAAATGATTTAGATCCCCAGATCTTACCAGGAGTTTGAGGTTAAACATGTTTAGAGTAGAGAAATCTCGGGACGAGTGACCGCTTGGAAGTATTATAGGAATTTAAGATTTCCTTGATTTAAGGCCTTAGTAATTTAAGGTATGACATATGGTGATCCGTAGGGATACTATGAGGATTTTAGATTGAATAAGGAAACGATTGACACTAGGCTTGAATCTGATCTAAGTTAAAATAGGGCCTAGGTTAAATGAGATTAAGGTTGTACTAAGGATCTAGTACCCTAAAGTAGGAACTCGGTAATATTGATTGATGTTGTGCTATGAGCAATGCTTTGGGTATGATTGAGGATTGAGGATTGATGTTTGATCTTGAGGTGAAAGAATAATGTTAGAATATGCCCTTGTGACATTAAGGTCTGAGAGGGAATTAGAATCTTGTGCGTAGTGTTGACGTTACTTGAACATTTTGAGGTTTAGACTAGGAATGTGAATTATGATCCTAGTTTGTATATTGGGTATTGTTGAGGCAATATGATCTCTTAACCCAACTAATGTTAAGGTTCTAAGAGTTGGATTGTGGATATGATAATTATTGATTTGGGGATATTTGATGATAGTCTCTAAATGTAGTAGGCTATGAATCCTGATGATCGTAACATGTTAGGTATGGTTAAGGTTTCAGAATTAGGTTGATGAACCTAACAATTTGACTTGATAACGAGTTATTCTTTAGACATATGATGGATCTGAATACATTGAGGCACGAGAGTATAGTACCAATATGCATGAGGTATTTGGAGGTTACTAGCTGCTAGGGAATGACTTTAATCTCATGATATTCCCTTAGAAAGAATGATTGAGAATAAACACCTTGATAATGTTGATTGATGCTGTTATTTGAGGTATGTTTGAGGATAATACCTATATGATATAGGGTATTTTGAGGTTGTTAGCTGTTGTATCAGCATAGGGAAATATTTTCAATATAGAATATTCCCTGAGAGTGTATGATTGAGAATTAGTGTTTTGATGGAACTGTATGATAGCTAGAACCCCAGTAGCCTCAGGTTACGGTCTCATGATTGGGACCAATAGCTATAGATATGAATATGGTTAGTGTTTTCCCTGAAAAATATGGGTTGAATACTCGATAAGGAAAGTTGAATCTATGACTATGCCTGGAGCTAGATTGTTATTGAAAGTCCATATACAGAACGAACCCAGATGAGGATTATATGATGCAATGTATTACCATGGGGTACTCCAGTGCTATGTGTATTATTATTGGAGTGAAAAGTGAGGCATGAATATACGGTGGGTAAAGAAACCTATTAGATTGATATGATTTTGGGTTGTTAATTTGATAAGTGTTCAGTGAGAAGCCTTAAGTCCTGTGAGACTAGGATGTTCATAGGCTGGCAGAAGCCACAACTATTAGACCATGAATGTTGGGCAGAGTGACGAAGAGGTTGTAAGCCTGAGGGTTACAAGCATTATATTTGGAGTGACCGGACAAATGAAATGAAATGGACTGAGTGTCCTATGGATGGCTCAAGTAGCCAAGGATAGAGCCTGAGATGTAATTGGAGTTGGTGACCTTCTATATAGTTGTTTGGTTCTTGGTACGTTTGAAAATTGAACTTTGAACTTACAAATGCACCTGCTGTATTTGTGAATTTGAGAAATTGAATTTTCTGAACTAAAGTTTAAATGACAATTTTTTCTATGGAATTTGAAAACAATTTGAAGTGGTTGTTTTTGAAATATGATGTCTAATAGATAGAGTCCTGGTGGTACCCAGATATGAAATTGAATTATGAATCATGTTTGTGTTGGAAGCAGTACGGAACTGGAAAATGTCAGAAACTGTTGTAGACATACTTAGTTGCTGGATCTTGCTAGATATGTTTAAAAATGTTTGAAATTGCTGGCCACTTATAAAACTCATTTAAACTAAAAATTTGTTTTAATGAAATATGAGAGGTTGACACTCGCACCAATGGTGAATATTCCCAATCTGAGTAATTCCACCTTACAGGGGTGCGTATTTCGTTGCGTTAGGCCGGCACTAGCCGTGATTACGAATTGGTCAGCTGGGAAAGCGGTGCACAGTGGTGGCCGTGACTACGAACTGGCTTGACTGGGAAAGAGGTGGAGAGCCTTTATTGGATGTGCCAATGTGAACACTGGGTTCCTTATGGGGACAAAAATTCTCCCACATCGGCCGGCAGGAGCATTGTCACTTTGATGGTTTGTATGAAAGGATTGGATATGTCCTTGTGAGACAGGGCGAAGTGGTGGCGTGTGCCTCTCAATTGTTGAATTTTGTGAAACGAATTATCTCATTTGTGGTTAAACCGGTGAGAAATGTGGTTTTGAATTTGGGCCGGTAAAGAAGGTGTTTTCTTGAAATTGAGCTAGCAGCGATTATGGTTTATTGGAAATGTGAAAAATATTGTTTTGTGTAATTATGAAAATGTACTGCGACCACAGAGATCTTCGAATATGAGGAAATTTGAAATGTTGAGTATGAGACAACATGTATGCGGTGACATGACTATCGTCACCATTGTATTGAAACGAAAAGTGGTGCAGTTGGTCGGTATGTTAATACAAAAATATAAATTGATAAGATGGTCTAGAAATTTGAATTGGTTAAATCAGATAGTATTTTCCAGCAACAGTATTAAGCAAAAAGAAAATAGTCTAAGAGCCTGAATTGAAGAAGCTCAACATGAGACAGACGAGTAAAAGGCTTGAGGCAGTAAGACCGATGTGTAAAATTACATGGGTCGGTGTCCCTGGACTGTAAGACCTGTATGCCTAGCATTGTGTTTGTTGCCTAGTGTAATGATTTTCGACCTGAGTGTCCAAGGTATGTCTTAAGGCTGGTAGAGTATTCAGATTGTACTAAGTTGTAGTCGAGATGCTCGTGGCATGAGAATGACTTTATGAACAGTAAGGTCGAATGTCCAGCGCTGTGATAATAGATTGAGCTGGGAAGACAGAGTAAAAAGAGACAAAAGGCAGAATGCATAAGGCAGTGAGGCCTGTGTAATCAAGCGTTGTGAGGATAGTCAAAGGGAGAATAATCTGAGCACTGAAATAGAAAAAAAGCTCAAATGCAGGATGATCTAGCGGCATCCATTCAAGAGAAGATTACTCGGGGCGAAGCAAAAGAATATGATATCTTAAATGGCTTGATCCAATTCAAGAAACGAATTTATGTGTCATCTAGAAATGATTTGAGACAGAAGATTCTAGACGAGGCTCACAAGAGCAGGTACACTATTCATCCAGGTGCAGTTAAGATGTATCAGAATTTGAAATCGCAGTTTTGGTGGCCTGGAATAAAGAAAGAAATATCCGAGTATGTGGCTAGATGTTTGACTTGCTAGAAGGTTAAGATTGAGCATCAACGACCCGGAGGACTCTTAAAGGGATTGGAGATTCCCGAATGGAAATGGGAGAATGTAACCATGGATCTGGTAGTGGGTCTACCCAAGAGCAAACATTTAGATGTGATTTGGGTAATCGTTGACCGACTCACTAAGTCTGCTCATTTTCTTCCTGTCTGTGATAATTACTTTCCCGAAAAGCTAGCAGAGATTTATATTCGAGAAATAATCAGACTTTATGGTACACCAAAAAATATTATCTATGACAGAGATCCTCGATTCTGGCAAGCTTTACATCAAGCACTGGGGACGAAGCTGAGATTCAGTACTGCCTATCATCGCCAGACAGATGGGCAATCAGAGAGGACAAGCTAGACACTTGAAGATATGTTGCGAGCCTGTGTCTTGGATTTCAAAGGAAGATGGGATCAATATTTACCTCTAGCTGAATTTGCCTATAATAATAGTTATCATTCTAGTATACAAATGGCTCCCTATGAAGCACTGTATGGATGAAAATGCCGATCACCTTTATGTTGGACCGAGTTATCTGAATGGAAGCTAATCGGACCTGAGATTGTAGATGAAACTTCTGAACAGATCAACCTAATCAAGAAGAGGCTCCTTGCGGCTCAGAGCAAACAGAAGAGTTATGCAGATAAGAGGAGGAGACCTCTCAAGTTTGAGGTAGGTGATCATGTGTTCTTGAAGATATCTCATGTTATAAGAGTGTGAAGAGCCATCAAGCGCAAGAAACTAAGTCCTCGATATATTGGTCCTTTTGAGATTTTGACGAAACGGGTACTTGTAGCTTATTAGATAGCACTGCCGCTAAGTCTGAGTAAATTGCATGATGTTTTCCATGTCACTCAGTTGAAGAAATACCAACCAAACCCAGAGCATGTCCTTGAGTATGAGGATGTACTGTTGAGGTACAGGAAGATCATACTTTTGCAGTAGATCCCAAGCGGATTATCGACTATCAAGAAAAGTAGCTCAGGTGTAAAACTATCCCTTTTGTGAAGTTGGTCTGGAGAAGGTTATCTTCTAGAGAAGTGATATGGGAGACGATTGAGGATATGAAAGAAAAATACCCATAGTTTATGTCTAGGAGCATGATAAATGTGTAAACAAATTTTGAGGACGAAATTTATTTTTACGGGGGAAGAAACGTAACAATCCCAAATTTTCATGTAAATCAATAAATGGAATATATGAATTTTTTACTAAGTGGTAGTAGTCGGTGGTATTTATTTTCCAACAGGATAAATTAATTATGGGGTTTAAACTTCTCATGTTGCATGAGAAGAAGAAGATTCTTACACACACGTGAAATGGTGGGACCCACATATATATATAATTAGCATTATATATATATATATGTGGGTCCCACCATTTCATGTGTGTGTGACATGAGAATACACTTCTCCTACAACATGAGAAGTGTTTTTCCCATTAATTATTGGGAAAATAATGTGGAATTATTCAAAAAGGTGGCTGATAAATTTGATTATAAATAAATTGAGATGGTAATGTCAAGAAGGTAAAAATGTATTTTTCCTTCATTATTTCTATAATTTTCGTCCAATAAAAGGAGGGGGGAAATTCTGATGAAAAATTAGTGGAGTTCTAATATAAGTCTAATTTACCTTAGAAAGGTGGACATTGGATGAGACTTATATGACATAAAATCACTCTTCCCATCAGCAGCCATCACATCGTACGAGCAAGGAAAGCAGCATATCAAATCTTTATTCACTAATTCTCAACGTGAGAAAGAAGCAAATGGGAATAATTATAAAAAATATATACATTTCTTCTCCAATACTTCATTGTGTCTGACGAGTGAGAGAAATAAGGATGTGATGGATAGGACAGTTGAATATTAATTGAGGAAGGAAGTAGTGAACACATGAAACAAGGCAAATTTAAACACAAAATACTTCCCCATATTTCTCATGGCGCCGGACGTGTGAGGAAAGAGAGGGGAAATATAACACCATGTTATAGTACAACATAAGGACTTAAGAAGAGATGGAAGTGTACTAAAAGGCATATATATATATATATATATATATTTTCCGAAAGGGCCTTCAATTTTCTAAATCAGAGAGGGAAGAAAGAGAAAAATCTGAATTTGAAACTAGGGCGAGGCCGATAAAAGTGTAACACTTACCTTGGCAATAGGCAAGAAATATTATCGATCCCACAATATGATTTTATATCTCTTCAAAAGACTTATTATAAGATCCCTCGCAAATTTCAGGCTGAAGTGAAAAGATTGAAAAAACTGTTATCAACACGCCATCTTTAATACTTTTTTTTTTTAAACAATAACTAATCTAACTAATTAATTGTCTCAATCTTTATGAATTAATTATCTAACTACTTCATTTCAAACCAAAAGGGAGAATTTTTTGGGCATGGATATAAATCATGTAATGCATTAGAAATATTTTACATAGAAATCTTTAATCAAGTCCAGCTCACATAATGTAATAGTTAAGCAATCAAGTCTATATAGAACATAGATCCAACACTCCCCATATGAGTGGAAACTGTCACACCTCCTCTCAAATATGTCATATATCAGAGTAATATAGCACAACACAAAGGTATAACCGTTTAGGTATAGTATACTGATAATAGCGTACAAGTCTTAGTTATACAAAGATAAATACCATAAATACCCCTCAGGGTTTAACTTACTGTCATCCAAAATATAAAACATGTATATCACTGACCAGCCTTATATAGTCCAATAGAAATATAGTAAAATTTAAGTAATAAATAACTACTTCTAAATTAGCTTTCCACTGGCAACCCTTAGTTGCTTGCATCCACTCCTTTCCCCCTAGAGCCTTGATCATCGTACTGCCTTTATCCTGAACTTTTAGAAATATCTGAGATTCAAATGAATCTCAAAGTAATAGTTAATCTCATAGACAAAGTTTAGATCATATGTGATAGTTAACCACAACAGAAACAGTCCACAACAGTATTAAGAAATTATAACATAGATCACATGTAGCAACATCGGCAAACATAGATCACATAAAGCTAAGGCCTCAGGCCCATTCACATTTTAACAGTAGTTATCCCAAATGTACGATGAGTGTTAGCACACCTGTTTTCTTGTCGAGGCCGAGTGTTAGATTGGGGAGGATTAGGGGATTACCAATACCTTGTCACATCCATCATTTTACCATATGTAGTACGCATCTATAAGCACTATGGCTCAAGTGATTCCTTAATTGAAGCCCATAAATTAAAATTTGCAATTTGATCATTGGCTTAGTTTTCATTTGATAGCTCAGATTTTTGTTCAACTTTGGTTCAACCTTGAAAACTCATGACTAATTCTAGAAACATTAGATGAGAGTGTTCTATAATTATTTTGAAAGCTCTTGAAGTTATTTACATGAGAAAAATATTGTTCTTGCTTGATCATTCTCATATTAATACAGCTCTTTCATTTCCTAGACTTGCTCTATTTTCATATATAAATTGTACCTTTAATTCAAAAATCCATAACTTATTGTACATACATCAAATTGCCCAGTTTTAGGACTTGTTGGAAATCTTTATATATCTTTGTTGCCTACACCAAGCTTTATAAGAATTGGATATTGTTTACTATATATCATACAATGCAATAGTTACTATGCTCTGAAAAGAGCTCAAACTAGGAAGTCATAAACATGCATGCTAAATTTATAGTTTCAAGGCTATTTAAGACTTTCAATTGGTCACAATTCATCTTAGTATTTCAATTATACATGCCAAGGCCAGAATAAGAAATTACACAGCTCATAGAGTTGTGCATATATTGTTGGGATTCGTACAAGCAGCGGAAGAAATTTACCAAAAGAAACATTGAATCCCAATAATGGATCTATCAATGGCGTTTAATTCGAGTAGTTAGAATTGTACGTTTCGTATGCATCTTGTTCGATCCCTAGGAGCCAACTGAACAAACCAGCTCCCTCTACCGGTATCCAAACGAACAGGTTCCCAACATAGGCAGTGTGCTAGCGCCTCTAATGTTTTTCTCTCAATTCTCTAGGGTTTCTAATACGTCTTGCTCACTGTCTTAGGGTTTTCCAACCCTAATGGGCCGTATTATATATTCAAAATTAATCTTAATTAATTTTGAAATTTGAATTGGATTAAAATAATTTTAATTAAATCTGTCCAATAGATTTAATCTAATCTATTTATTTAATCCGAATTAAAAGCTGGTTGATTTAATTTATCTTCATAAATTAAATTTGAGATACAATATCTCTATTAGTTTTAGTCATTTAATTTATCAAATAAATTAAATACAAAACAAATACTACATAATAATATTATATATATATATATATAATATTATTATTTTTGAATTTACATTATATATATATATATCCATCCTCCCTAGATTAAACGTTGTATTCATTAAATCTTAGACATATCTTAGATTCAATGAATTTGGACATTATAGCTCGTGTTGGGCTATTTTTGTGTGTGACCCTGTAGGCCCACATGAAATTGGTAGCAAGCCAACACTGTACTAGCCCACAAGTCGTAAGCGGCCTCTAGCAAGACATTATGACTACCCAATTCATATGAGGATCGATGATACGATGCAACCTATCATACAACCATGCCATGTCCCTTTTGTCACGCGATAATTTGGTCAAGGATGAAGCATGTATAGTGTCATATTCCTGTTCTTGACCATTACTTTCTCGATTCTTGAGTAGTCTAACAATTGAAATGGAAAATCCTTTCCATCGTAGTATGACCATACTTTTCTCAGACTTACTCATCAAGGGGCCCAGTAATATCTGTCTTAAAATGTGAGGGACAAATCTCATCTTGACCATTTACATTCCTCTGCATGAAAACCACTAATCCCGATCAAAGCCTTTATCATCACCCAGTCAAAGGTGACTTTTGCCTAGGTCAAAGATCAGCGACTCTCATATAGGAATCCATGATGATCTCAGGTCAAAGGGCATTGTGACGTGGTTATACATGAGATAAGCTTATGACTTAATCAATGCAACTTTCTCATGTGGGTCGGTCCAACATCTTGTACTCTTACAAGTGCCTAAGACTTTGATTTGTATCTCCATACCTTATCAAAGTCATACTGATCTTATTTCATCTTCGCTCCTGCATAGATGACCAACCAGGGACATTTAGGTCAATCTTTATGATACATCTAAGGATACAATCATCATAATAAACATGCAAATGATATGATAACAAAAATGGAGAAATACTTTACATAACAATAATGTTTAAAGTACAATGATTGGCCCCTAGGGCATAATTTCCAACATATATTTTCCAACTTCTAACAAAACAATGATATAGAAAATTAACTTCTCATTCCACTTAATATTTCCTCTTCCTTTAGCTTTTTCCCTTGGAGATTTGTAGCCTAGCATGGATAATTATTGGGGCATGATATTCAAAGAATCCCAATGGCAAACAATCACCACTCAAACCTACATGGCAAAGCTAAGCATCATAGCATGCTTGCAACTTAATGACTTCAAGTACAGGAGATGAAAGCCACCAATATTGGTGGCTTTCATCTCCTGTACTTGAATTTGGGATGTTACAATTAGTTTCCGATGGAATTTTAGTTCATGGCAAATATGTCGCAAAGTTGCGACAGATTCCATGGCTAATTATCCACAGACATAAGCCTATTAAACGTTATATAAAACCTGTCACGGATGATATTATAGTTATCATTATTTAATTGTAATACATCAAAGCTTTTATTAGCCGTACAAAAACAATGGGGAAAAGAATAACTGGCCTTAAGTCTCATAATTTATAGTCATATCGAGATTAAAAGCAAGTTGCAAATGAATGCATATAAATGGTTAGAATAAATTAAACTCTTACATATTGCTTTCAAATGGTATGTAAAAATCATAGCTAGTAAATAAATATAGTTAATTATGAAGCCCATTCAAGAAAACTAAATTAACCATCATCATGAGATATCTCTTTGAAGTCTCATAAAGAATGCATATAAGGAGCAAAGAACTTGTTCAAGTCCCTTCTCTCATATTCATTGAAGCCTTCAATCTCTACCTTGAGTTCATAATGTATCCAGCACCTTGGGAGAACTCTAGAACAAAATTTCTCTTCCACATTCGTCCTCCTCACTTCCTTGCCATATCCAAACTGCAATATTTTCATATTCATTTAATTGGATATATATAATATGATAAAAACTTGTTCCTTTCAATGGAATCATAACTAGAGTGTATATAGCTATAGCTTAGGAAGAATTTAATTAGTGAATTACATGCACTCAATTAATACTCACTTGTTACTCAATATTATGCTCCCCAACTTCACACTTGATGTGAAGAAAGGTTTATTCTTCTTTTGTTTTCCTTTTGTTTTTGTTTTTGTTTTTTGTTGGAACTCGAGGATTCACAGAAGTAAGCTAGGTTGGACTTACAACTAAGAGTCACAAAGGTTCTTATGGATAAAGGTCTTTATCTTGATAATGAGATTCAAATCCACGCACTTGTGAAATAAGATTGCATTCTTATCAATCAACCCTAGTTGGTGTCTATGGTACCTTGCTTTCCAATAACAAAAGAAAAGTCATATATATAATTAATATGCTCACTCAATAAAAATACTATCTTGTTTAAGGCTCATAATTTGGGAGGTAAATAGAAGTTCGATAAGTTAAAACATACCTTCAAGGTGCCATTTATGTCACATGTCAATTTCAAAGGTTTAGTCACAACCAAAGCAAACCTTCAATCATTTTCATTAAATCCTCACTGTTTGGCTTTTCCACTAATGTTTGAATTTTCATATACTCAACATCCCGAAATGGAAATGGATTATTTTCAGACACATGCTCTATTGGGAAGATCAAATCCTACAAATTAAACCAAATGAAAGCATACAAAATTAATATACTTTAATTAAATAGGAGTTAAACATGGCATATGAAAGAGAAAACAAGTACCTATTATGATCAAAATGATTCAATATATATTTCAGAAGATAAAACTTCTATTGATAATCAGAGTCAAAACTCATATAACGTATTAATCATAGTTCAGTGATTACAGCTCATAAATGGAGTGCTGAATGCACATAAAGATAAAAATAGCATAACTGAAAAGAGAATCAGAAAAAAGGGAAATCAAGAGGGAGGGAGGGAGCCACAGTCAGAGATAAAATTTCCCAAATATTCCACACCACCCTTAACCATTTTTGTCCTTTCTTATAGATTCTCTCTTTCCAATTCCCTCAGCTTTCAGGTCCTTCTCTTAGGCCTTTTGCTTCTTCTAATGGGCTTTTCTTCATTTTCTGATGGAGTATTTTGTATGACCTCGTTTGACAGGCCCATTTCCTTCCTATTGTAGCACATATCATTCCCATTCCTTACATTATCGTCCTCATCATCAAATAGGACCTTGTCCTCAAGATCCAAAGTGGGATATAAAGAGGTGATTTCATCTGTATTTTCCCAGGTGTCTGACAAAGGCCCATCCCATTGAATTAAAACCTGTAGGGTCCATTTGTTCCCATCCTGAACAAGTCTGGAAGCCAAGACTCGAATAGGCCTAATGACTGGACCTTAGGGAATAGTTAATAGAGGTAGAAGAAATGAGGGTGGAGGAATCTCAAAACCATAAAAACACTTCAACAGTGAAACATGAAAGACAGGATGTATACGAGCATGTGTAGGAAACTCTAGTTTATAAGCAGATTTACCCAATCTTTTCAGAATTTTGAAGGGTCCAAAATACCTAAGCGCTAACTTCTGATATTTTCGAAGTTCGATGGAATGTTGACGATAGGGTTGCAATTCAACCCAGACCAAATCACCCTCTATGAATTCAATATCAGTATGTTTTTTATTAGCAAAATGTTTCATCAGTGTCTGAGCCTTCTGAATATTGGTTCTTAAGACTTGTAGCACTTCATCCCTCTAAGACAGTTGTTTATGCACATCAAATGGTGTATCATCCAAAGAAGAATGATGTAATAAGAGAGGGGGATCTCGGCCATAAATGACTTTGAAAGGAACCATTCCAATAGCAGTTTGAAACGAGGTGTTATACAAGTACTCAACCCATGGTAAAAATTGTATCCATTGCCGTGGATGATCAAAAACAAAACAATGGAGATATAACTCCAAACACTTGTTGAGAGCTTCGATTTGGCCATCAGTTTGTGGGTGATAAGCAGAGGAAAAACAAAACTAAGTCCCTTGTAATTTCATCAAATGCCTCCAAAAAGCACTTGTAAAAGCTCTATCTCGGTCACAAACAATAGTACGAGGTCCATGCTATTTAACAATATGTTGGACAAACAGATTAGCTACCTTCTGACTAGTAAAATTGGGAGGTAAAGGCAAAAAATGACCATATTTTGACAGTCTATCTACCACCACAAAAATCACAGAGTTGCCATTTACCAAAGGGAGGCTTGTGATAAAATCCATAGAAATGTCTTCCCAGATTCTATTAGGTTTGGGCAATGGTTCTAATAAGCCAGCCGACCAGATGCCAGTTAGACACTTTAGCATGTTGACAAATTATATAGTGCTTAACAAATGTTCTTACACAATTTCTCATACTAGGCCTATAGAAAAGATGTGTGATGCGATATAAAGTTCTTAGAGAACCAGCGTGTCCACCAATTTTGGATGAGTAGAACTCTGAGAATGTCGTGAATCAAAGTATCATCAGTGTGAGGAATTACTAACCGACCATGCCAATAAACGTCACCATGTTTCAGCTGATATGTCTCCTAATTCATATTGCCTGTATTCAATTTCTTTGCTAAATCTTGAATTAAGGACGAAGCACACACTTGGTCACAAACTCGAGCCATATATTCAACCCGAGACAGGGCACCGGCGGCTTGATTGGTACGACCAGGCTTGTATTCGATACTGAAGCCGTAACCTAGTAACTTGGGCAAGTAGGCCTCCTGTTCCAGCATCTGAATAATCTGACTACCCAGATGCTTAAGACTCGAATGATCCGTATGAATGACAAACATATGGCTAAACAAGTAATGGCAGAATTTTGAGACAGCTTCAATGATTGCAAATAGTTCCCTGACATATATTGAATGTGCCTGCATTCTAGGAGACAATTTCCTTGAAAAAAATGCAATTGGGTGGTGATCTTGGCTAAGCATAGCCCCGACCCCAATTCCGAAGGCATCATTCTCCAACATGAAAGGTTGAAAAAAATCTGGCAAATGCAATACAGGAGCTTGCGTGATCGCACTTTTGAGGTTAAGGAAAGTTTGTTGGGCTTTATCAAACCAGCCAAATGCATCCTTAGTTAGCAAATTGGTTAATGGGCCTGCTACTTGGGCATAAATTTTTATGAAATGTCGGTAATAGCCACTCAAGCCCAAAAAACCCTTCAACTGAGAGACCGTCACTGGTTTGGGCCAAGTCTTGATGGCTTCAAGTTTAGAATTATCATTTCCACCCCCTTTGAAGATATTATATGGCCCAAATAAGCAATCTTGCATTGGCCAAACTCACATTTGGACTGTTTATCAAATAACTGATGTTGTGAGAGCGTATGGAGCACTTGTCTGACATGGTCCAGGTGGTCAACCCACGTTGAGCTGTAAATGAGAATATCATCGAAAAATATCAAGACAAACTTCCGCAAGAATCGCCGGAATATAGAATTCATTAAAGCTTAAAAGGTCGTCAGAGCATTGGTAAGCCCGAAGGGCATGACCAGCCACTCATAAGAACCATTATGAGTCCAAAAAGTTGTCTTCTTTTTTTGCTCTGAGAATCAAGTGATACCCAGACTGGAGATCTAATTTTGAATAAAACACAGAGCCATGCAATTCATCAAGCAGTTCATCTATTGTGGGCATAGGAAAAGCGTCCTTCACCGTCAATGTATTGAGTTCCCTGTAATTGGTGCAATGGGTACGTTTAAATGTTGTACAATGTGAGGATGTATGAAATTGTTAGAGCTCCTACCATCTAACAGGATCTGAACTTCCTGGACCTGAATCGTTCCGGTGAAATGAATAGTTGCAGCTCTGTGTCTACCCTTGGATGCAGGTAAGGAGAGATGTTGTAGAGTACCATCTATTTGTGTGTCCTCCATTTCGGGTTCCACTATTTCATCGAGCTCGTCATCCTCAAACATCATCATCAACTATTTCTTTAAGCAACGGTGAGTAAGAGAGAATTTCTCATCACATGTATAGCACAATCCCTTTTCTCTACGAATTTGCATCTTCGACGGCGTCATCCTCTTCAATGGCAATCGGGTCGGTGTAGGTAATAGAGGGGGTAAATTGGTCTTTCCTCCGCCACTAGCCATGGGTGAGAGTGCACTTGAAAATCCTGACGAGTTATGATAGCTCCTATTGCTGGGGTTGGTACCTCCGCTGTTACTGAGGCCATGTGATCTAGAGGGTTTACCCCTTTCCGCGGCTTCTGTAAATAACTTGGCGAGAGTCATTGCATGTAGTACTGAAACTGGCTTCTACACTAGAACATCGCGTCGTAG
This sequence comes from Acacia melanoxylon, assembly GCA_019022615.1. NCBI lineage: Eukaryota > Viridiplantae > Streptophyta > Magnoliopsida > Fabales > Fabaceae > Acacia > Acacia melanoxylon. The sequence continues at coordinate 1,646,723 of JAFJYJ010000072.1, forward strand.
GTCAGGTTTCAATTCTCCTAAGTAACAATCGAGCATCGCAGCTTCCAGAATTTCAATGGTCCGATTGGCTAGCGCCATAAACTGACTATGGTAATCTTCCAACTTACCCTGTTGCATCAGCTTGAATAACTAAGACCTCGCACAGTCAAACTAAGATGGGCCATACTGATCTTCAACCTCCTGTACCAGAGCTCCCCAATGTGGAATCTGACATGCCTTATCGAGCATTTGAAACCATGGAAGAACATCCCCATATAGGTGTTCTGACGTGATAACGAGTCGTTGGGTATCAGAAACATCAAAATATTTGAAGTATTGCTCAGCCTTGAAAATCCATTGAAGCGCCGTTGTGTCGTCGAATCGAGGAAAGTCAAGTTTCACTTGCTTGGGGTTGGGAGTAAAATATGTCCCTTGTTGAGTGAACGGTATTTCGGTTGAGATTGCTTCTAGTTTCTTGCTAGAACCAGAACTTTCTACTCGCTGATCGAGAGTATCCAATTTCAATAAGATTGCTTCCATCAGCTTCTCAAGTTTGGTAAATCGCCCCTTAGATTCGTCAATGTAGTCGCTGGTCTTCCTCTGCTCAGCTTGTAATAAGTCGCTAGTCTTTTTTTTGCTCAGCTTGTAATTCCTTCATCCTGATATTATCGGCCATTTGTCTCTATATCAAAGCACCAAAAATGTTATGATCAAAATGATTCAATATATATTTCAGAAGATAAAACTTCTATTGATAATCAGAGCCAAAACTCATATAACGTATTAATCATAGTTTAGTGATTACAGCTCATAAATGGAGCGCTGAATACACAGAAAGATAAAAATAGCATAACTGAAAAAATAATTAGAAAAAGGAGAAATCGAGAAGGAGGGAGAGAGCCACAGCCAGAGAGAAGATTTCCCAAATATTCCACACCACCCTTAACCGTTTTTGTCTTTTCGTATAGATTCTCTCCTTCCAATTCCCTCAGCTTCCAAGTCCTTCTCTTAAGCCTTTTACTTCTTCTAATGGGCTTTTCTTCATTTTCTGATGGAGTATTTGGTATGACCTCGTTTGACAAGCCCATTTCCTTCCTATTGTAGCCAATATCATTCCCATTCCTTATAGTACCTTTGCTGTGAAGCAAGCAATAGTGATGTCTTGGATGTGATCAAAGCTAGAGAGAAATTTATTTATTTATATCAAACCATAAGATAGGATCTATGTGGCAACTTGGCAATTTAATCTTGGCACACATTTGGTCGATGAAATGGTCAGTGGATAAACCTGCAAGCTCTTTTCATATTCAAATTTGAGCAAGTTTGGTGCATCAATAATTGCCTCTTTTAAAACGGAACATCCCTTCAACGATAATATCTCAAGTTTGTGATTTTTCAACTTCATCTTCCTTAAGAAAGTACAACGAGTTATTATCAGCTCCTTCAAACAACCTAAGTTTGATATTACACTCTTCACCCACTCATCCGTTATGACTACTCCTTCCAATTCTAAACGAGTGAGAGGCACAAATGATGAGATATTCATTGTAATTCTTCGGTTTTGAGAAGGACGAAAACCATAGCCAAAACCAAAATAAAAACGCTCTAGGTTGGGAGTGAAGAGGGATATGTTCTCTACATTAAGTACGTCCCATATCTTCAACTCCTTGAGTTTAGGATTTTGAATCCTGAAGTTCGTAGGCAAGCGACAATAATTAATGCACAAAGTATCAATGACTGGTACGGTTAGGTTATTCTTTGAGACCTTCGCACAACAAAGCTCCATAGAGACTATGGATTCACAAGTAGGAAGGTCAAACTCACATGGGTGGAAACCAGGGTAAAACACAAAACGGAATTGATTCTTTGCCTTGGGTACTTGGAAACTTCTAAACCACGACAACCATTGATATAAACCTCTTCCACACATGAAGATGATACGGTTATAGTGCTTAGTCCGTCGCAACTACGGATTTCTAGTGCTTTCAATTTTGGGCAATGTATAATATATAGGATCGGCAATTGGAATTTTCAATCCGGTGAGCTTGAACACAGTCAAAACTTCTGACAAAAAAAGATTTACAAGCTAGGGACTCATATCTCACATTTATAAAACCTTCCGTTATTATTTCAATAACTATCTCTTGACTTGTGTTCTCTATTGCAAAGTTCACCAATATGTCAAAGGTAGGTTGGCAGGAGAAAGGCGGATCGGACCACTTACGTTGATGAAATAGCCTAAACTTTTGCAGAAAGTTATTGGTATGAGGAGAACGAAGCTGGAGAGTTTTAAGTATTAAAAGAAAAAAACTGTTCTGGGTCTTCGTGTTGTACAAAGAAAAGGCAATCAAATTCAAGTACAGGAGATGAAAGCCACAAAGATTTGAAGGCTTTGGATAAAACACTACACTTAGTCGCATCCTTGTAAGGCAGAAAATTCATGATGTGTGGATGAAATGATCAGGGAGATTTTCTAACTTGGTCATTTTTATGGGATTTTTTTGAACTATGCTTTGGTTCTTACCTCCATCGATATCCTGGATGTCGTTCCTGCCGGCAGATTCATCATAGGTAAGTATTGTCAAACAAATCTGCACAAGGAATATAATTGATTCATTGTTCGAAACTTCAATCTTTTTTTACCTATATCCTTTATCACACTTAAACCTTTACCCTCTTTTTTTTGAAGAACTTTCGATTACAATTTCCCTCTGTGCTCCTTCCTAAATAGAAAGACTAGAGTTAGGGTTTTGATTTAAATTTTCAGATTATGTTTGGCCAAAACAAATCGTAAGATGATGAGATAAGATATTTAGATTAAGAATACCTTCGTCTTCGAGATGATTTTCAAGCAGCGCCAAAGACGTTCAAGAAATGATTAATTACGTTCGAAGAGATACCTCCTACCAGGTTTTGTGTATTTCACAAAGGACACATTGGTCAATTAAAAAAATAATAATACCAATGAAGTGTTCTTCATTACAAGATGTCTGCATCTATTTGTAACTACATTCCCTTTATCTCTCCTTATATCTGGTATATTTATTTTGTCAATATTTTAATTTATATCTTTGTTTTATGCTCTACGTTTTGAATTTGATATTTTAAAATATTTTATGAAAAAATATTTTCTAACTAACCATCCTATTCTCCCTCTTCATATTTAAAATATTTTGTGACTAAATAATTTCTTTTTAGTGCACTGTGCCTACGAAAACTGTCGGTTTTTTATTTTTAAAAGTATTTCATTATAATGTCATAAATTTACATAAAATACAGCCACAACAAACTGGAAAAAAAAAACTGAAATTAAATAAAACAGCACAAAAAACATAGAACAATGAATTGCAGAACAATATTATATTAAAAAAAAAACTTAAATATGCTTTGTCAACTACACAATCATGCTTGAATATGATGCTTCAACATTTTTCATTAGCAATATTAAGGGGATTAGAAATATAGGACAAAAACTATACTTTATAAAGTTAAAGGACCAAAAGTATACCTTATTTAAAATTTAAAGGACTAAAATTTTATTTTAGTCATATATAAACTATATCTTATATTTAGTACCGATCCAATCCAAATGTTGTTATATAATTAGGACCGGACGAGTATCATTTTGTATAACTTATCAATCTCAATTAAGCTTTTGCAATATTTGTAACTACTCTCCATTATCTATCTTTATTTTTGTTTTACTTATTTTTGACAATATTTTATTTTATACGTTTATTTGATTTTTCACATTTTAACTTTAAGATTTCAAATATTTTGCAACGACTTTCCATTTATCTCTCCTTATATCTGGCATATTTATTTTATCAATATTTTAATTTATATATTTGTTTTGTTCTCTACGTTTTGAATTTGATATTTTAAAATGTTTTGTATCTTTTTTTTTTTACATGAAAAAGTATTTTTTAACTAACCATCTCATTCTCCCTCTTTGTATTTGAAATATTTTGTACCATAATGAGGAGACAATATGGAGCTCATGGTGCAAAAAAATATTTTAGAGTGTAACATACAATTTAATCTAAATAAATAAGACTACATAAAAAATTAAAAAAGTACTCAGACAGAGTATAGGGAACACGGGTTATGAATTCTAGAGAGAAGGATGAGGTTATGTAAAGGTGTTTTTTAGAAAAGTATTAAGAGCAGAAGGAATAGGTACTTCGCTTTAAAGTATCTAACTTAAGAGTACTAGCAAATCGTGTCGGACCAAATGAGGGTTTGAAGAGGTGCTTTTAGATTTGTTCTTTACATGACTGCTGTTTACTATTAAATGTGTTTTTGTCGTTCATACTTTGCGATCAATAGATATAACCGTTATATTTATGTTTTTGCTGATATAAGGTTGGAAGACGAATCATCTATAAGTGTTACATGATAGTTGTTTCGAAAGAACGGTCAATTTTGTCACTAAATAAACAAAGGATATTAATTACAACCGTTTTTTTTTTTGTGTGTTTTCAGGTTTTCCGCCTCACAATATGTGACATCCCAAATTTTAGAATTTGAAAATTTAAAATATGATATGGGATTAATTATGGAAAAATTTGGCCTTAATAATTTTAGAAGTAATATTTGGAATTAAAAGCATACTTTCCCGTTAATTAACAACAAATAGTTAGGGAATAATTTTTTGCCTAAATATTTTAGAGATAATATTTTAAGGAAAATCCTTTTGAGGGCCCTTTTTGAAGAAAAAATACGAAAAAAGGCCCTCAAAACTCGACAATACCCGAAAAGGCCTAAGGCCTTTTCGTGTATTTTCGTAATCTTGCGGGAGTTGTTAACGGGGCGATATAGTTGTTAACGGGTACCGATATAGTTGTTAATGGGGGCTGATTTAGTTGTTAGAAAATTGTTGTTAATGGGGCTGATATAGTTGTTAACTAACAAATATATCAGCCAAATTAACAACTCGCGTAAAATTCTGAAAATCCCAGAAAAGGCCTTTTCTGGGATTGTCAGATTTTGAGGGCCTTTTTTAGGATTTTTACACCAAAAAGGGCCCTCAGAATGATTTTCCCAATATTTTATGGCATAAAGGAATTAATTGAGAAAGAAAAATCCTTAAATGAAATTAAGGATTAATTCTGATTACCTAACTAATGTTTGCAATTTAATTAGTAAGGGACTAGATTGCAAACAAGAGCTTGGTGGGAGTCAAAAGAAGTATTTTTGTCAAAGTGAGACACCACAACATCCCCTCTCTCCTCTCCCAGTAAAACACACACACTCTCCTCTCATGCATGCTTGCCACATATACTAGTACAAAAAAGAGCTTTAAGACCGCCTCATTTAGACCAAATTATAGAGGATCCGGTGTGAAAAGTATGACCGGTGGCAGTTTCGTAAATATAAAGAACTTTTTGAGCCGGATTATAAAGGATCCAGTCTTAAAAGTATGACCGGTGGAAATTTTGTAAATATATAGAACACTTTTAAGACCGGTTTATAAAGGATTCGGTCTTAAAAGTATACTTTTAAGACTGGTTGTTTCAAACAACCGGTCTTAAAAGTGTTAAAAAAAGTATGACCGGTGGCAATTTCATAAATATATAGAACACTTTTAAGACTGGTTGTTTCAAAAACCGGTCTTAAAAGTGCAAAAGAAAAAAAGTATGACCGGTGGCAATTTCGTAAATATATATATAACACTTTTAAGACCGGTTGTTTCAAAAAACCGGTCTTAAAAGTGTTTTTAAAAAACACTATATTCGCTAAACCTGTTAAGTCTACTTTGTCTTCTTGGTGATATAACATTTGCTTAGTTACAGATTCAACGAGTGTCCTAAGAGCCTCACGGGTCAAATCCTCAACAAGAATGTCATCCTCTTCCTCTAACCTACTCACAATCTTCGTAAGTTGTCCCAAGAGCCACACAATCAAATCCTTAGCAACGTTGGCGGTGAGATGCTTCGAGGGTTTTGCGATGGCATCAACTCCAATTCTCAGCAACGGCGAAAGCGTACTACTTCAAGGATTCTGGACGACGGCGGCTCCTTCCTCTTCGATCTATGGCTCCTCCCACGCCGCCTTTGCACAGATCCGACTTAAAATCAAACCCAGATCTCTTCTTGCTTAAGTATGTTTATTCCTACCTTGACCGCTCCTGCTCAAATCTAGACTTCGATTTTGGTTGCTTGAAGCTTTCCTAGCACCGACAAGAGGATCTGCTTAGATTTGGTTGCTTTAAGCTTGTGATGATTTGGACTTCAATTTCACCTCTGATTTTATATTGATTCAAATTCGATTTCCATGGTGAATGATTTTTGTTTCTTGTTATTTTTTCTTATTTCTGGACTTTGTAATCATCTTTTTTGTTTTTCTTCTTGTTGTTGCTTCCAATCTTCTCTTGGTTCTTCGTCGCTGATGACGAAGGGACATTCAAAATGTTGTCAGATCTGGTGATTTGGGACCAGTTGTTTCATTTTGGAGGGTTTTTTTAAAAAAAAAAATTCTGAAACGCTTTTAAGACCGGATATTTCAAAAGTTCGGTCTAGAAACGATTTTTTTTAAGACCGATCGTTCATCCGATCTTAAAAGTAACATATTTTTAAGACCGCCTGGAACGAGACTGGTTCCAGATCCGGTCTTACGAGGCGTTTTTTATCTGGTCTTAAAAGGCTTTTTTGTACTAGTGATACACTCTTCCCCCTCCCTTGCAGGACACATGTCTTACATGCACACACTTCACAAACTCCCTCTCCACTCAGCTGAACACAAGACGCCACACACACATTTAAATTAAGCAAGTACTAATTGCTTCTCTTCCACACATAAACTTGATCTCTTGGTTTAATGTGATACATCCTTCAGACATTTAAATTACTAAACTAATATATTTAGATTATTAAACTATAATTTTTTAATACAATCGAGGTTTTTGGTGTTGAATGTTTCATTAGGTTTTAGATGTTTTCAATTTACACATATTTTAAATTTAAGATTAATACCATTTAATTACTCAATTATCATTTAAGTTTACACAGTCATCACTTGAATTTGTTGCGTCAACAATAGTCTTAGAATTATAAGACAAAAAGTATATTTTATAAAGTTAAGGAGCTAAAAGTATACCTTATATAAATTTAAGGGACTAAAAGTATACTTTAGCCTTATTTTTGTTATTATTTACTTTAATTCACACACGTCTAAAAATAAAAAAGAAGGCGAAATTAGGGAGCAGGAAAAAATAATATTTATTGTAAAAGACTTTTAAAAAAATGTAAGTATTTAGCAAGATCAAATTTAAAAATATTAAAGTATACTTTTAGTCCTTTAAGTTTATCTAAGGTATACTTTTGACCTCTTAGCTTTATATAGTGTATTTTTGGTCCTAAACTTCTAACACCATTAGTGTTGCTAACAAAAAACGTTGGTGCAAGAAATTCAAGTGATGATTGTGTAAGTTTAAGTGATGAATGTGTAATTAAGTATTATAAATATTTAATTTAAAACATGTATAAATTGAAAAATATCTATAAAAAAACTAATGAAACATTCAATATCAAAAGCTCCATTGTATTAACAAAAAATTAGTTTAACAGTCTAAATACTTTTGTTTAATAGTCTAAATATCAAAACCTCGATTTCATTTGCAACAATTTGTATGTTTATTATAGTTTAATAATCTAATTATATGATATTAAAAAAATTAAAAATAAATAAACTTTAGCAGCCGCACATTCATCACTTCAATCTGTTAAGTCAATATTTTCCCTTAGTAACATTAGTGATGTTAAAAATATAAGACCAAAAAGTATACTTTATAAGGTTAAAGGAAGTAGAGGAGGATGAAGGGAGTTTAGCTCCCTCCCCTCGTTTAGCTGATGATATTTTTTAGGAGGGGAGGGGAATTTTTTTAAAATTTTCCCCTCTCTTCCCTCCAAAGCCTCACCCCCCAAATCGGACGGATGTGGAGGGATTATAAAAATTAGTGTGACAGTGGACTAAGATACCACTATTCTTTTTCTGTTATTCCTAAAATACCTAACGCCCTCTTAAATCGATGCAGCTCTGGGATTGGGAACTTATTCGGAAGCAAGTAAGTTGTGGGTTAATTTTGCCTATTACATGACTTTCATGCAAAGGTTCATGAGGTTGGAAAAAAAAAATTAATCGTTGCGGAAACCCGTAACTCCTTACGGTTCTCATGAATTATTAACCTTAACTCATTACATTAATTAGTTAATAATTATTAATCCGTAACTCTTTACGGCGCTCATGATGATTCATAACAATTTATAATATTCATGAACTTTGGGATTACTCGTTAAAACAACTATTGGGGATTATGATAACTTGACAACACAACTATTAGAGATTAGGATTACCTTAGATCACTTGAAGACCTCAATATTGTTGATGTCCTCTAACGTTGATCCACACGGTTACCTCGCGATTGCAACGAGAACTCCTTCTCTTGAAACCTCTCACTCCTTGAATGCTTGCTAGGCGAAGACAAGGTTGATGTTTGGTTTCCTTGGGTTTTACTCTTTTCAAGAAGGTGATGGTTTCTTGGAACTAGGTTATGGATAGGATGAACAAGGTTGGAACCTTACCCTTTTATGAATTGTGTCTTTTCCTCTCTAAACCTTTGGTAAAGACCTAAATTTAGAGAGCATAAGGGTTCTTGTTTTTCTCCTAGAAAAACATGCAAGAAGAAGGCACACCAAAAATCAGAACTTTATAAGAGTCTAACCCTAATTGAAGTGCTTACAAGAAATGCCCAATCCAAACTTGAATTGGAAAATCCAATTCACAATTAATTAAATTCATATCTTGATTGATTGATTGAATTTAATATGATGAATCATATTCATATATTGTCAACCAAGTCACATTAAATTCGCATCTTGATTAATTGATTGAATTTAATATGATGAATCATATTCATATCTTGTCAACCAAGTCACATTAAATTCACATATTGATTGATTGAATTTAATATGATGAATCATATTCATATCTTGTCAACCAAGTCATATTAAATTCCCATTTTTTTCTTCAAAAAACGTCCATAAAAAGGGCATATAAAAAATCAGCACTTTATAAGAGTCTAACCCTATTTTAAGTGCTCACAAGAAAAGCCCAATCCAAACTTGATTTGAAAAATCCAAATCGTAATGAATTAAATTCATATTTGAATATTGAATAATAATTTAAGATGATGAATCACATTCATCTCTTAAACTAAAATTCAAAATCATTTTAAATCAATCCTCATTTATTATTTCTCCTATCTTCATCCAATCATTATTGGATCTTTATATATATTAGATAATTCAGAATTATCTTTTATAACCTATCCTTTTTGAATTAAAATTCAAATCTCCTCATTGGGCTTGGAGTCCCACTCCAACTCAATTACACATTCACTCTTGATAAAGCCCAATAACAATTATTGGTCCAAGTTTGCTAATTTTAAACAAACGGGAATAACCTTTGTGTGTGACCCATTAGGCCCAATTAGTCACTGACATAAATAAACTTGAACCAATTAAAACTCCTTTAACGGGCCCAATTTATTTAATGACCTCATAAGACACTAGCAATGCTCTGTGGCCCCAGAACTAATTGAGTTGATCAAGTGATCTACCTTTCATATTTGGATACCGTGCAGGCATCATCCCTCACATCGTCATTCACATTTAGTCGAGAGCAAAGATAGAGTATCATCTCTCTTAATTGACTAAATGTAGCTATTTCACAGAACTAGGAATCTTCTTATATTAACTTAATAACAGATGTTCATGATCACTGGCTGTGCGCACAGACTCCTGAGTTAATTAGAAGCTATCCAAGCTCTACCGGTCTTGTGAATGACTAATCCCTTGTAGGGGACTGTGAGTCCTCTCAGCATGTCCATCTACACTCATGTATTCGAGTTACACCCAAGAGTACACTGTTCTCCCCATTTTCAGGCGGATAGAGTTGTACAGTCAAAGTATAACCCTAGGACATAGTGTTCAATGACATCCTTAAGTCTAGGACGATCCGCGCTACCAAACGATGAGAGACTTTACATATCCAATGATACTCTCTACAATGAATCTTTGTGGAGTCTCTCGGTGGGTCTGTTAGGTGCTATCTCGTTCTCCAACAAGATCCACCCACGACATCGCCTAAGGCATCACCATGCCTGTATTCCATGAGGTCCCTATCTTGTATCTCTATACAAGTAGACGATGTCGTACTAGTCTTATTGAGATCATCAATGCCATTTCTTGGTGATTCAAGACTAGGAACAAATTTTAGGTAATAGATATACAGTGTTCTCGAGTCCTCATGATCATGATCTCTTATTATTGATCATCGAGATTAACACATATTCTATTCCTAAGGCTTTTATCTTCAAACACATATTTACTTTAAAATAAAGGTGAGACATAAATATGATAAAGATAAAATATGCTCATTTATGAATAATGAAATACTACAATGTAGAAAAATGTGTTGATCTGTCTTTATAGATTGTCTCTAGGACACCTAAATACTGACATAAGTTACTGGATAAGAGAGAAAATTAGAAAGTTAGTACCATTGGTGTGTTTAATATTTGCAATTAGAAAACTTGGGGATCTGCATCTAAGATCTGGATATGATCCAAATGATACATAAGATTGATGTAAACGGAGATGGGTGCGTTGATATCGACGAATTTGGAGAACTACACAAATTAATAATGGACAATAGAAACGAAGACAAGGATATGAATGAGGCACGGCATTCAACGTGTTCGATCAAAACGGAGACAGGTTCATAACAAAAGAAGAATTGAGCACAGTTTTAGCTTCTTTGGGGCTGAAGCATGGGAAGGCACTGGAAGAGTGCAAAGAATGATCAAGAAGGTTGATGCAGATGGAGATGGAATGGTGAATTTCATTGAGTTTAAGCGAATGACGAAAACCGGTGGATTTGCCGCTACCTCTTTGAGTTGATACATAAACACACAGGCTGTAAGTCTTATCAATCATTAATCAATCGGTTAATGATATGTGGTTTATGAATATATCTTGGATGTACGCAGATGCTAATGAAAACTGATAACAGATTAGAAGACCCTTTCTACGTTGTTTCTTGTAATTTGCATCAATCAAATCCGCAAAAGCTCAGAGGAGATCGTTTATATGCATATATCTTGATCTTATTTATACACACACATTATATTTGCCATCAATCCTTTTTCAATCATCTGACCCAAAAAAAACATCAAGTTTTTAGCATTCAATTTGTTTGCCCCTATATTGCCTCGGGGTGATTTGATCGAATTAAAACAAATGTTGCTTCTCATCAAGTGCTGGTGAGGATGAGAGATTTTAATTACTTCAATTTAGAACAAACGTATAATAAGCAACGTTATAAAATTTTAATAAGAATAGAAATGCAGAAGAAAAGGAGCAAGAAAAAGTAATTAGAAATTGTTAATCCAACATTTTTTCTTAAATTAAATTGAGTAAATTCCCTTTCCCCCTCCGAAATATTTTATTTTGCTTGTGATGGATGGCTTTTGATGCCACCTTACATACTTTAATTTGTCTTGTGATACATTTGATGCCACCATTTATATTTTGATATGATAAACTCCTTATTTTGGTAAATGACATTGGTTGCTTAGCTTCATGGTTGATTTATATAGCTTAATAGAATATTGTCTTGCATTGATTTTCCTCCCTCCTCACCTAAATCAAACAAAGTAACATTAAAATCCCTCTTATAACATAAGGGTAAAGTTGTCAATGTGAAAAAATTTCCCCTCCCCTCCTGAACCAAACAAGGTAATATTAAAATCTCTCCCCTCCCTTTCCTTCTGATCAATCCAAACAAGGTAGTATACTTTAGCCAAATATTAAATTAGAAATGCTAAATTATCTTTAGTCAAACTTCCTATATTCTCTTCTTCAATCTCTCCATTCTATTTAAAACTAATTTGAATTTTATTTTCCATCAAAATAAAGCCGCCAAAATCACGCTTGACAAGATCTTTTTTATATTTTTATTTTTGTTACTAAAGTCAACTTAGTCATATGATTAATTATATTAACATTACATAGTTTAAAATTTAATTATTTTGAGTGAAATAAAATTTCTGAAATCTTTCTTAATGTTTTCGAATTTAATCTTGTATTTATATTGATAGAGTCTTTTTTTTTATGTAAATCATCCGGTATCCGAACCCCACTGGGCCGACTAACGGATTCGAGTAGGGTAGGACCGTTAGGGCGGCAAAGCTCTCCCTCAAGAGTTTCAAGGCAGCTGCATTCCTTAGGCTCGAACTCGAGACCACAAGTTAAGCTAGCAGAGACCCTTACCATCTCAGCTACGCCCTCTTGGGTTATATTGATAGAGTCTTATAATACACGTTTATAATATAAAATTCTAACAAATCACCCCTGTATTTATAAAATTGTAAATTATAATTATGACTCATTTTTCATAATCTCACCGTATCTACAATAATTTTTTCATTATTCGACATTTATATATTTAAATTGATATCGAGGTTATATCTTTTTTTTTCTATATTAATATATTAGGGTGCTTCAATTTTTGACACAATCTAGTAACATTTTTTTTTTTTTGTCATTTCAGCCTATACGCTAGCTATGATCACATAGGGAATGCGTTTGTTTTTGTTTTTTTGTGTGAATACAATTTATTTTATATTGGATCAAGAAAAACTTAATGATATAAATGAGTCAATATATATGTGAATAATTAAATAATATATTGATCTTATGATTTTGTTGATGTTAGTGAGAAAAACGAAAAAAAAAAAAGGATTGGGAAAATATCATATAAAGACGGTTGAAATAGAGAAATCCTATATAAGGCTGGTAAACTCAACAAATCTTAAATTGGGTCAATGACTCAATTTAGGATATTTAAATGTTGTTTATTTTTCAATAATACCCCTAACCAATGGTCCGAAAAAAAAAAGGAAAGGAAAAGACCGAAGTCGGATGTCGCACTCATTACCATCGTCGGTCTCTCTCGTGTGCCCTAAGGAGCATGAATGACAACCTAAGAAATTGCCGCTATTGCGCTGAGGAACCTTCTTTGTGACAATGAACCAGAAGAAGATGGCTGAAATCAGTTACGGTAAATTATTGCAAGCACCCTTCATGCTTCTGGAAATTAACGCCATCAGGCCAGTTCACTTGATAAAATTTGATTACATAATACTACATGGCTCGATCTAATTCTTCATAAGCCAGTTCACTTCCTTGTGTGTTCGATGTTGAACACCTCACGTTATAATTATAATTATGACAATTGAACCTAGGCACCAGTTGCACGGACGAAGTCGAAGATCAACAAAAATATTGGACAAAATAAAATAATTCTTCGTGATGTATGTTTATGATGAGACAAATTTATAATATGAATAATAGTCTTGCGTTATTCATAAACTCTAATATTGCCCTCAATTGCTTTTTCATTTCATATCATTTTATTTAGTTCCATTATATTATTCTGATCAAAATACAAAACTTCAATGACCACTTATAGACCAAACATGAGAACATATCCTCACCAAACTCTGAACATCAAAAACCAAATCTTAGCAAGCAGAATAAACATAATTGTAGTAGTCCAATGAAGCGAGTACAAACATGAGGAATGGAAAACATAATTGTAGTAGTCCAATGAAGCGAGTACAAACATGAGGAATGAAAATAGCATCAGAGTAACAAAATGAGAAAAAGACCAGACCGTAATAAAAGGACTTCCTAATCAAACAAGCTGAATCCCATGTCGCCATCGCTCTCTTCTTGTGGGGCTCTTCCTGTAAAATTGCGACACACTATTGCCGGTTACAATATTGTTCTACTCCAGTTTTGTTTTTGTTTTTGTTTTTTTTAATAATTGAGGGATATAGAGGTAATTTGGCCCAATTTCTAAATCTTTAATTGTGTCATATAACCTAATTAATAATTTGTTAATTTTAGTAACCCAAATTAAAATTTGGGCAATTTAACCGTCTTTCTATGAGATTCTCCTAAATTTTTTTAGCAACAGAATATAGGAAGTTTGACTATCGACAATTTAGTATTTTTAAATTTATATTTTGGCATGGCAAAAAATTTATACTATTTTGATAATTGATCATTCTAAATATTTATAATTTTTAAATCATTTACCCTAAATATTATTTTGAGAAAATCCTATTAAAAGACAGTTAAATTATTTAAATTATGATTTGAGTCACTAAACTTAACAAATCATTAATTAGGATATGGGAAAAAATATTTCTACAGTCACTGGAGATAAGTTATCTCCAATGACCCTTAAAACTATGTCGTTTTGAATTAATGAATGGTGTATTTGTAATTTTAGGTGAATTAATGAAAGGTACAAAATTACAAAAACATCATTCATTAATCCAAAACGACGTAGTTTTGGGAGTCACTGAAAATAACTTATGTGACTGGAGAAATCCTTTACTCTTAGGATATATGACATAATTAGATATTTTAAAATTTAATTAGATCTCCAAAATACCCGTGTAAATTAGAAGAAAGAGAAGGGAAAATCAAAAAATTCTTAACTTCACCGATTAAGGAAAAAAATTCTCTCACTATTGCTATTGTCTTCCTCGACTGTGTGCGTGAGTTCGCCTGTACCACCAACTGAGGGCATGATTGTGAAGGCATTGTTTGAGACTCCTAGATTTGCAACTTAATGTCTTTAATTTTGCAGTTTTATTTTCTTTTAGTTTTTACCTTTCGGACTATGAACTTTTGTTTTCAAGTTTGTATATTGTTGGACTATTTTCAATTCTGCAGCATCATAATGAAAAAAAAATTGGTGATTAGAAAAGCGACAATAGAAGATTCGACTACTTAAGAGATGACATACCCTTTCTTTCTATAGTTTCAGTCACCATTTTGATACCATTGATGCAACGTATAGTATTAGGAACGAGTAAATTTAGAATTCTGTTTAAGAGACGATTTGATTGTAGAGCAAGCTACTGAAGCTAGTCTCTCTTTTTCAATTGATCTGATGATAGAGTTTCCATAACAAATACTTCTGCAGAAAACAACGTTTTCCACCTGTATGCGCCCATTCTGGAAATTGTAACCTTGAATCACTTATCACAAAGGATTAAGGAATTGAGATTCGAGATCAGAACCAACTTACTATTGCCTGCTTCACTGATTTTCTGACTTTGTTGACGTCTACATAAATTTCCTACTGTTAGGGCTCCTACGTAGCACCCAAAAAATTTTGAGTTTAGCTTTTTTAATAACTAAGGGGTATGAAAGTAATTTGACCCAATTTCTAAATCCCTAATTACCTTACATAACCTAATTAATGTTTTGTTAAATTTAACGACCTAAAATAGAATTTGGTATTTCAACAATCTTTCAATAGGATTTTCCCTGTTATTTTCTCTCCGTCCATCCTCTAATTTTGATAATTAATCAATGGGCCGCGATACGCTCTCCCCGAATATCATAACCAAATTCAAATTTCAAAACCCTAGCATCTCCACTAACCTCTCTTCCCTCCTTTGGTTGATTCGAAGCCTTTTGTGTATTGTCTCAAGATCCCTTCTTGCCGGTGAAACACTAGCTTGGGAAGGCTTTCCTTGTTTCTTCGTGTATCGAACCTATGGCAATAGATAGCGACAATCCATTTCTTCCTCATGAAATCATAACCAACGTTCTCAAGCGTTTGCCTGTGAAATCCCTAATCCGATTTCTATGTGTCTGCAAACCGTGGAAAAATCTAATCAAAACGCCGTCATTCGTGGCTGATCACCTCCAACACTCCAGTAATCAGCGCCCTTTCCTCATCTGGCATTGGAATGACGACACTGAACGTCAGCGCTTAGAAATGATGGATTACAAGTTGAGAGTCCTTCAAGGTCTGCCCTCAACTTTGATCTCATCAAGGGCTTGTAGGATTGTCGGTTCTAGCAATGGCGTGCTTTGTGTTCAAATCTACACTGAAACCCCGTTTCTTCCTTCACTTTTTTTGTGTAACCCTGCCACTAGAGAGGTTAGCGAGGTTCCCCAACCTATTAATAATATTAATGGCGAGTTCAGGGTAGGATTTGGGTTCAGTCCAATCGTCAATGATTACAAGATAGTGATATCTGGTGCAACTCTGTTTAATAATCGAGTAGAAGTGTACTCATTAAGCACAAGGTCTTGGAAGGAAATAAAAGTTGGGAACTTTGGGGTTGTGGAGTTTTGTTCTTGTCCGCCTGTCACTGCTAATGGAGCTATTTTTTGGTCTGGATACTTCTCACTTGAGGGAGAGAATAATTTGGTAATTGGTGGGGGAGAGGAAAATTATGATTGGATAATAATTTCATTTGACATAGAAATGGAAGAGCTTTCGTTGATATCATTGCCTGATTTATTAGACTTTGGTTTTTGGGATAAGCTTACTGTATACGAGGACAAACTTGCTATACTTTCTCTTGATGTGGTTGGAAATTATGAATCTTCTAGGATTGATTTGTGGGTGATGGAAGAGAATGTAGGTGCATCCGGGGAGAGATGGAGTTGGAGTAATATATATACGGTTAGCACCTTCTCATATATGGTTCCTTGCTGCATTTGGTTAGATGAAATTGTTTGCAAAGTTGATAATATACCAGAAGATGAGGCTGCTCTATACCTGTTGAATCTCAACACTCTTGAATTGAAGAAATTTGCTACCTGCAGACGTGGCTATTCTCACTCAATTACTGCTAATTATGTAGAAAGTCTTGTACCCGTTGCCAATATTCACAATGAAGAGGCTGGTTCTAAATCTTAATCATTACTTTGCAATTTTCTATGTTCAAGGATGTTGGGGGAAAAATGAGTGCATCACAATGTAGATTATCTGACTGTTTTTATGCTCCTAATACGTACCAGATGCTTCCAGCATGTCGTATTTTTCCTGTTTCAATTACCGGGTTGTTTAGTGTTCTTTCTCCTATGTTGGCAACATAGACATTCCTAAATTTTAATCATTGCTTTGCAGATTTGGATTTTGTAAGGATTTCTAATGAAAAGTAATCTACCACGACTTAGAATTAGATTGTATTACGGCAACTGCTTCTTCTTTTTTTCGTCCTTTTGCGTTTGTGCCGGTTATCATTTTTTGGGGGTTTTTTCTACTCACTCTTGAGTGTCATTTTTCCTAGCATTTTATTTATTCTCCATTACCTGCTGATATTACTTCATTTTCTTATGAGAAGCGCTTTCTTTCCTCCAAAAATGTGAAATAGTATATGGCAATGGTTAACGACAGAGATTTTTTATGCTCGACAATGCTTTAGTGATACTAAATCCTTACATTATTTTCATTATATCTCACCATTTATTTTCAAATAGATAAATTCAAAAAACTACAACACACAATACTAACCAAAAAAAATTTCCTGCAAAGAGTGGAGAAATATTGAATTGATTTTTCCCATTGAATTTTTAACGATGCTTCAAGAGTTTTTTGTTTTTTTTGGGGGGGGGGGGGGTGATTGAAGTCCACAGAACCAAATCTCTTGATCTTTTTCATGTACTTGTTCAGTCTCCCTTTTCGTGGCATTGTCGCTTTCTACTCTTACCTTTTGGTGCATTTACATTTTTCATCCATTCAATTTCGGGAGAAGATTCTCTCAAAATCTTTTTTTCTCCTTTTCTTCTCAAAACCCCATCCCTACCCATCGATGTTTTTTTAAATATGAGGTTGGAGATAATATTATGAGAAGATAATAAGAAAAAGGATTCTTAGAGAATCCAAACCCTTCAGTTTCTTGTTTCCCACTTTATATTTCTTTCCCCACTCATCCTTTCATGCGCGCCAAGACAGATGGCAATAAACAACAAATATCATCTACCCACAATATTATTTTATATGTTTTCAAAAGATTTATATCCCTAGCAGATTTATTTTGTGTGCATCTCACTATTAATTTTCAAATAATGGGTCTTAGCTGTTACGCGGGTTTTTTTTGGTTCTAAGAAACTCTGTGAAACGGAGGTCATGATTTGTTTCGTTGCTTCTCTGATGCAACTACTATCTTACTTCATGTGTACGGCTTTTGTTCTGAGGAATGAGATGGCTCTAGGTTTGGGATTTGACGAGGTTGTGATTAATTCTGTGATTTGTGGTGTAGCTTGTCTTGATTCTTGAATGACATTACAGTGATGTCTTGAAGGATATTGTACTCTACAATAGATAGGGCCATTCGTAATACTACCTCTGATCCTTAATTTAAGTGTACGTTGACTTTTTTTGAAGAGATAAAGGGAGTTAATTAAGTTACATTAAAATATTTATATATATTTATTGTTTTCTTCCAAACTAATTTATTTTACTTACAAACTGGCATATTATCTAATAATACACATCATATACTATGATTAAGTAGTTTGTTTAGTTTCCTTAATCTCTCAAAAAAAATCATTTGGTTTTTATATTAAGAACCAGCTAGAGGAAGTATTTCTCAGTCGTTTCTGTGTAAAAGATATTTATTTTTTGTATTAGTGATGATTGCTATGTGTAAATAAAGAAAAATGATCCCATTTAAGTGAAGAGGTTCATCATTTGTTCTTCACAATCAAGCAATCCAACAAAATCAGACCAAACTATCATATTACATCCGCGCGCGCACAATCTCAAGAGTTGACCTAATTTAAAATTGAATTAAATAAGATTTGGTGAAATGGTTTTTTCATGTCGGTCAAATTATAACTTCAATATATGGCTTTCTTTCTTTTGTAATTTCCCATGTTCAATGTACGAAGTTGTTGGTCTTTTATAAAAGGTTAAAGGTACAAAAATGCACATGTACCTTACCCTCGGGAGCGCCCAGCACCATGTGCTTTTTTTTTTTGGAGCAAAAGTCACATGGTGACAGTGTTATTAAATTCATACTGACACCGTTAAACAAGTACACTGACATCTCCTTCACTGACTGGGTTAAGCCTCCATCTTTATACTCTCGCTCCCTCTTATTATTTTTTTTCAAAAGAGAGATTAAAATGAACTCGTCAAACTCAGATCCGAGATTTGGCTCTGTTATGGACAAATATATTGGGCCAGGCAGGTTCCCGGCCCAGTAGGGAGCCCACAGTAAAACCCCCTAATCTACCCAGGTAAATGGTCCCCCACTACTCCATCGTGCCTAATATGTGCGGGGACCGTACATGTAGTGGAGCGAGAGACCGGAGAACGTGGGAAGTGCATAACGACCGAAGGATGGAAACATTTGCATGGGAGTGAAACCCTAGGTAATCCCTATAAATAGGAGATTACCCACCAGGTGCACTCGAGACTCTCTCCATTTCCATTACTTACTATTCAGTCACACTGCACACACACCACCCCCTGGGCGAAACGCCTCACCTGTGTTGCATTGTGATTTGAGCTTCCTCGAGGATATCTCCTCCATAGATATCATCGAGCTAGTACCTTCCACTGATACTCAATTAGTAGAAGGCTCCTTGATCCAACATAAACCATTCCCGGCTTGCTAGAGCGGACATCTCGTGTTCTACTACGTAACATTGGCGCCGACCGTGGGGACCGTAAACTTCGATTCCCAAAACCACAAAGCCACTGCTGATCTCTGAGGATGGCCGCGAGCACGAGAAGCCGTAGTCACGCTACTCGGCAGGACCAACCGCCGGAAGAACCTCAACGGCGTCCACAGCAGGAGCACGTAATCCAATACTCTGTCTCGGTAGCTCCAAACCACGGCCACATAACTGCGGAAACCGAGGGCGAAACCGAGGACACAGCCCACTCTCCACACCCCAGTCTAATCGCCCGACAAGGGCAGCAGAACATACAGAACCTGAACATCCCTCCCCCTCCACGCGAGTTCCAAGAGATACACCCCGATTCTAGGGTGTTGCATAGCACTTTGGGTTCACTGATTCTAAGAATGGAGAATATGGAAACTCGCCAGAGACTCCAGAGAGAGGAAGACGCCCGACTCATCCAGGAGAACCTAGATCTCCGAAACTCCGCTTGGCGACAAAAAGAACAAAGGCGGCTACAACAAGAATGGGAGGAGAGAGCAGGGCCAAAGGAGGAGCAGCCAAGGCGGGATGGTGCGGGTACAAGCCGAGAAATGAACTCAAGGTCCACTCACACAAGTGAGGAGGAGGAGCTTACCGAAAAAGAGGGGGGGAGGAAGACGTTGTCGCTCATGACCGGGGTAAAATCACCGAAGAAGACCGCCAGGAGATCCTGGCTTTAAAGGAACGGTTAAGAGTGCTAGAAGGTCCCATTCAGGATACCAGAAAGCCCAACCGAGCTAATGGCAGGACGATTGCTGAAGTCAATGGACAAGCCTGCCGACCCCCTCTTGCTGACTCGTCTCGGTCGAAAGAAAGACGTTTGTTAGTCAATTCGGCCCCGAACGGACATGAGGCGAATCCGCCGTTGTTCAATGTAAACATGGCGGGCAAGACAGGACATGAAGGAGACAACCTATTACGCCAGTTTTCAAAGGAAATCATTGCCGCGGCTTATCCTAGGAAACTGGATTCTAGAGAGCTTCCAAAGTACAACGGGAGCCAGGATCCGAGTAGTTCACCTTAATAACTTCAAAATGGAAATTGGGGTGAAGGGAATCGTGGGACATGTAATTCCTCGATTGTTTGCGGGAACCCTTCGGGGACCCGCCTGCACTGGTTCCACTCTTTGCCATTAGATTCTATTCCAGACATGAAGACCCTGGAGTATGAGTTCCTGCTTAATTTCGCTACAAGCCGAAAGCAGCCAAAGACCGAGTTCCAGTTGGACCAGGTCAAACAATTCTCTAATGAAAGCCTACAAAAATACCTCGACCGATTCAAAGAAACGGCGCTTCAAGTGCCCGGACTAAAGGAAGACGTCCACTTACACTGCGTCATAGCCGGTCTAAATTCCACATCTCGGTTGAAAAAATCGGTAATGAAGAATCGACCTAGTACTCTGACCGAGTTCACAGATCGGTCAAAGACATACCTCGAGCTCGAACAGATGGACATGATGAGTCAGGGGGCAAAAGAGCGAGGCAAAAGTCCACTCCCCAGGAGTAGAGAGCTGCAATCCGGTCGTAAGCCAGAATCTCACGGTTGAGGTAGAGGAATAAGGTCGAAAGCAGAAAGGCCAGAAGGGAGATTCAACAGGTACACTCCCCTGAAATTATCCCAGGCCGAGATTTGGCGTGAAGTCTCAACAACCGAGATGAAGAAGGTTGAGAGACCCCGGCCAGTGAGAAGGGAAGCCAGCCTAGATAAATCCCGATACTGTGATTTCCATGATCAGCATGGTCATACCACATAAAAATGTTGGGACCTCAGGGATGCCATTGAAAAGTTCATCCGGGAAGGGAAGCTCCGCCAATATGTCATCCAAACACAAGGACGGCAAAATAACAAGAGACGAGGCAGGAGAAGCAAAAGCCCACCTCAGCCAGATAGGAAGGGGCGTGAGCAGAAAAAGAAATCGGCAAACAGCGACGATGAATTCCCTGACCCCAAATATGACTGCAACGTAATCAGCGGAGGTTTTGGAGGTGGGGGTGACTCGCAGAGCCATAGGAAGAAATATCTAAGGGAAGTTCTCTCAATCAGGGACCGCCCAGCTTTCAAGAATGACGCAGCAAAACCTGAACCACCGATCTTGAGTTTCACTGAGGAGGATCTAAAAGACGTACCCCCAGGACACCAGGATGCATTGGTCATTACGGGGACCGTGGTCAACTGTTGCGTAAGAAAAATCCTGATCGATAATGGGAGAGCTGTAGACATCATCCTATGGGACGTATTTCAGAGAATGAGGTTCGACCCGGAAGATTTAAAGCCTTGCCGAACAACCTTAACCGGTTTCAATGGTCGGGATACATGCCCAAAAGGGTATATCGACCTAAAATTGACGCTCGGAACGAAGGGCGCTTTCAAAACTGAACGTGTTAGATTCATCGTGGCCGACTTCCCCTCATCTTACAATATCATACTGGGGCGTCCTACCATTCACAACTGGGATATGTTGGTGTCTTCCAAACACCAGCGGCTGAAGTTGGTGAATAGAAAAAATCAAATTGTAACGGTCAAGGGAGACCAGAAGGATTCCCGACAGTGCTATTTCGATACGGTCAAGGCGAACAAAGTTGACCCAACATCCCAGAAAAAGAGAGCTAGAGCACCCACCAACAAGGAAAAGGGGAAGTCGGTCAACCTCATGGAGTTAGATTTATGCAAGGAGGACAAGATAAAAAGAACGGAGCCGGATGGAGAGCTGGAGGATTTTGCTTTGGGAACTGAACCCGGGCAAAACACCAAAATTGGCAAACATCTAGCCCCATCAATCCGAGCAGAACTGAAGACCTGCCTAAAGGACAACAAGGACATTTTTTGCATGGCGTCCATCTGAGATCCCCGGGGTAGACCCCGCGGTTTGCTGCCACAGCTTGGTGATTTGCCCAACGTCAACCCCCGTGGCCCAAAGGAAGAGAAAGATTGGGACAGACAGAAAGCAGGCCTTGGAGAAGCACACAGACGAGCTATTGGAAGCCGGTTTCATACGTGAAGTGCGATACCACCCGGGCCGTCGAATGTTGTTATGGTCAAAAAGCCTAATGGCAAGTGGCGTGTATGCGTCGATTATAAGGACCTAAACAAGGTCTGCCCCAAGGATTCTTTTCCTATGCCAAGCATAGACCAGCTAGTATATAGCTCATCTGGCTTCAAATTGCTTTCCTTCATGGATGCATACTCGGGGTACAATCAAATCCCCATGCACGCCGATGACTAGGAAAAGACGACATTCATCACGGAGAGGCGAACCTTTTTGTTACAACGTTATGCCTTTTGGTTTGAAGAATGCAGGAGCCACTTACCAGAGGATGATGAACATGGTTTTCAAAGACCAGTTGGGGAAAAACGTCGAAGTTTATATCGACGACATGATCGTCAAATCTTCGCGGACAAAAGACCATATCCAAGACCTTCAGCAAACTTTCGACAAGCTAAGGAAGTATCGCTTGCGCCTCAATCCAGCGAAGTGTGCTTTCGGCGTTCCAAACGGGAAAATTCCCGGGATTCTTACTCACCCACCGAGGGATTGAGGCAAACCCTGATAAATGTCAGGCCATCTTGGATATGAAGCCCCCCAAGAACAAGAAGGAAGTTCAACAACTCACAGGAAGGCTAGCCGCTCTGACCAGGTTTTTACCAAGGTCCGCTGAAAACTCTCTTCCTTTCTTTAAGTTACTAAAGAAAGAAACATCGGGAGATTGGAATGCAAAGTGCCAAGAGGCTTTTGCAAAGATCAAGCAATGCCTGGCAACACCACCGGTACTATCTCGCCCGAAGCGTGGGGCAGGATTGATCCTATACTTAGCGGTTGGGGATAAGGCAGTCAGCGCGGTATTAGTAAATGAGGAGAAGGACGGTCAAACCCCAGTATACTTCGTAAGCCGAGCTCTGCAAGGGGCCGAGCTGAGATACCAGAAACTGGAAAAGATGGCATTCGCCCTACTTATGGCCGCGAGACGACTGCGTCCATACTTCCAGAGTCATTCCGTGGTAGTACGCACAAACCAACCAATCCGGCAAATCCCGCATGCCGGACTTGGCGGGAGGATGGCTAGCCGGGCTATTGAATTGTCTCGAATTTGATATATCCTACAAAGCGCGACATGCGATCAAATCCCAGGCTCTAGCCGACTTTGTGATGGAACTAACCCCGTCTGATATTTCGGAATTGAACGACGATCACAGACACAACCTAACATGGAGGTTGTTCGTTGACGGTTCTTCGAATAAAAAAGGAAGTGGGGCAGGAATAATCATCGAGATCCCGGAAGGAGTCTCTTGGGAGCTTTCCCTTCGGTTTGAATTTGCAACATCAAACAATCAAGCGGAATATGAAGCGCTTATAGCCGGATTACGGCAGGCAAGGGAAAGCGGAGCAAAAAGAGTTCACGTATCTACTGACTCACAGCTGGTTGCATCCCAGATAGAGGGCAAGTACCAAGCTAAAGGCCCGTTAATTGTCAAATATCTGGGAAAAGTTAAGTAGTTGATGGCGGAATTTGACAACGTGGAAGTTGTTGGAAATTATGCCCTAGGGGCAAGTCATTGTACAATGAAAGTTTAGGATATTTATAGTATTCTCCTTTTGTTATCATTTTCGTTTGCATGTTTGTATTGATAATCGCATCCCCGGATATATCTTATAGATTATCCTAAATGTCTACGGGTCGGTCATCTACGTGGGAGCGAAGATGAGTTAAGACCAATATGACTTTGATGAGATATGGAGATACAATCGAGTCATGGGCACTTGTAAGAGTACAAGGTCTTTGGACCGACCCACTATGAGAAAGTTTGCATGGATCTAGTCATTAGCTTGTCTCATGTATAGCTAACGTCACAACGCCCTATGACTGAGATCATCATGGATTCCTACATGATGAATCATTAATCTTTGACCTAGTCAAAAGTCACCTTTGACCGGGTGATGATAAAGGCTGGGATCGGGATCAGTGGTTTTCATGCGGAGAAATGTGAATGGTCAAGATGGAATTTGTCCCTCACATTTGTAGAGAGATAATACTGGGCCCCTCGATGAGTGAGTCTAAGAAATGTATGGCCATACTATGTTGGAAAGGAGTTTCCATTTCACTTATTAGACTACTCGAGAATCAAGAAAGTAATGGACAAGAATAGGAAGTTGACATTGTCCATGCTTCATCCTTGACCAAATTATCGCGTGACAAAAGGGACGTGACATGGTTGTATGATAAGGTTGTATCGTGATATCGATCCCCATGTGAGTTGGGTAGTCGCAATGTCTTGCTAGAGGCCGCTTGCGACTTGTGGGTCGATACTGATTTTGGCCCACCGCCAATCTCATATGGGCTCATGAGGTCGCACACAAGAATAATCCAACACGAGCATTTGTGTCCAGGTTCATTGAATCTCAGATTGATCTGGAATTAATGAATACTAAATTTAATCTAGGATAAATATATATTTGTATATATTTATTAAAATTTGAAATTAATGTATATATATATATATTAATATTATTAATGGAGATTATAATATTATTATATATATAATGTTTGTTTTGTATTTAATTTATTTGATAAATTAAATATCTAAAACAAATAGAGATAATGTATCTCGTTTAATATTCGAATAAGAATATCGATATCTGTTTAGATTAAATTGAGATATGGTATCTCATAATTAATTAAATAGATGAATATTATTTCTGATTTGATTTATAGAGATAAATTAAATCGGAAGGCTTTTAGTTTGCATTAAATAAATACATTAGATTAGATCTATCGATAGATTTAATTAATATTTTTTAATTCAAGAATTCGAAATTCAGATTTCAAAAAGCAGTTTTTGAAATTCGAAATTCAAATTCTTGATGCGTATTGATTGTACATTAATGCAGATTAATTGTACATTAATACGTATTAATACGCATTAATACGTATTGATGCACAGAAAAACGGACAGAAGCTTTTGAGGCTTATGATGGTTGTCTGTGTGTATAAGCCAAATAGAAAAACGAGAGAAAGTCTGATCTGGTGGTGAAGAACCTAGAGAGACACAGAAGAAGCGCTAGCACACTGCCGTAGCCGTGTTCGGGAAATTGTTCGTGTGGATACCAGTAGAGGAAGACGATTCAACGAGTCGTCTTCTATTGATAGAGGAGGTAGCCCACCAGTTCAAAGGAAACGAGACGCGAACGGATTCACCAAAGGTAGTTTCGGATTCCCTAGTCTTGATTTAAACGCACCTGAGTGATCCTCGGGACGGGATTCTTAAAATTTTAATCCGCTGCGTTGTAAGAATTCCTACAGAAGTAGTACATATCCCCCGGGGAGAGAATGTTAGGGCGGACGTGTTGTCAAAATTAGCAAGCACTAAGAACCCTGGCAATCACCGCACCATTGTCCAGCAGAACCTGTTAGAACCAAGCTACGTGATAATAATCTCGGAGGCAAATGATTGGCGAAAACCAATAGCCGACTACCTTGAAAGGGGAATCCTCCCGGAAGACACCGACAGTGCCAGGAGAATAGTTAGGACGTCGGCATCATTCACCATGATTGATGACGAATTATATCGGAAGGGTTTCCATTCCCCGCTAATGAAGTGTCTTGATTCGGCCAAGGCCGACTACGTCGTCCGAAATCCATGAAGGAATAAACGGACACCATATGGGGGCCAGGGCATTAGCAAGAAAGGCGGTGAGGGCTGGATACTTCTGGCCATCTATGGCGAAGGATTCTAAGAAGCATGTGCAAGAGTGCAATAGCTGTCAAAAACATGCCAGGATCATACGGACCAACCCGTCGGAGTTAACTAACATGACGGCTCCATGGCCGTTCTATAAGTGGGGATTGGATCTCCTTGGCCCATTTAGGAGGGCCCCAGGACAACTGCGTTGGCTTATAGTGGCGGTAGATTACTTTACCAAGTGGATAGAGGCAGAACCATTGGCAACGATTACCTCGGCACGAGTACAAAAGTTCTTCAACCGAAATATTTTATCTCAGTTTGGAATCCCGGCCGAAATTGCCACAGATAATGGAACCCAGTTCACCGATAAGGGTTTCCAAGACATGGTTGCTGACCTCCACATCATTCACCATTTCACATCTGTCGAACATCCACAATCCAACGGCCAAGCCGAGGCTGCTAACAAGGTTATCTTGGACGGGTTGAAGAAGAGGATGGAAGACGGTGATTCAAATTGGGTGGAAGAACTATACCCGGTGCTTTGGGGACTCAGAACCTCGATCCAATCAACAACACAGGAGACCCCGTTTAGGTTAACCTATGGCTGCGAGGCAATGATACCCGTTGAGATCGGTGAGTCATCTTGGAGGAGGGTTAAAGCCCTACAAGAAGAAGAGGACAACAACCGATCAATCGCGGTGGAATTGGACCTCGTGGACGAGGTCAGGGTGAAAGCACATTGCCAAGAGCTAGCCACCAAGCAGCTTCTCGCTAACAGGTACAACCAGAAAGTGGTACCGCGCGCATTTACAAAAGGTGACCTCGTCCTTAGGCGAGCTGATATAGGCAACAAAAATGCCGACCAAGGCAAACTTGCACCAAATTGGGAGGGTCCCTACCGAGTTACGTAAAATTGCGGAAAAGGCGGGCCTACAAGCGGAAACCCCGAAGGAGAAACCCATAAAGCGGACTTGGAATGCTGATAAACTCAAGACCTATTACAGCTAGCATGCTTCCTCCTCCACTCCATCTTATGCCTTCTTAAGGAAGTAATGTACGGATAGCCGTTAAGGCCAACTTTTCAATGAATTTCAGGTCATGAAACCCGTTTTCAACAATGTGTACTATATTACGACTGCTAAAGCCGGATGCGCATTAAAACATGTAGGAGTCAGAGGCACTCTAGCCCGGCTCCAGAGACCATGACCATCTTCCAATTAAAACATGTAGGAGTCAGAGGCACTCTAGCCCGGCTCCAGAGACCATGTTCCAATTAAAACATGTAGGAGTCAGAGGCACTCTAGCCCGGCTCCGAGACCATGTTCCAATTAAAACATGTAGGAGTCTGAGGCATTCTAGCCCGGCTCCAGAGACCATGTCCCAATTAAAACATGTAGGAGCACGAGGCATTGTAGCCCGGCTCCAGAGACCATGTCCCAATTAAAACATGTAGGAGTCAGAGGCACTCTAGCCCGGCTCCAGAGACCATGTTCCAATTAAAACATGTAGGAGTCTGAGGCATTCTAGCCCGGCTCCAGAGACCATGTCCCAATTAAAACATGTAGGAGCACGAGGCATTTTAGCCCGGCTCCAGAGACCATGTTACAATTAAAACATGTAGGAGTCTGAGGCATTCTAGCCCGGCTCCAGAGACCATGTCCCAAAAAGGGTGAATAAACCCGTGTTTGAAAAACGTGTGTGGATTCATGGTTAACGAACCAGTTTCCATCGGCACATTTACGAAAGGATGGCATGAACTCTTGATTAAATATCCAGTTTTCAAAGACCACGCCTTTAAGAAAACATGTAGGAATTGGAGGTATTTTTAACCCAATCCTATGAGCACATTGATATCAAAATGCAAAAGAATTCATGGACAAGAACCAGTTTTCAATGACATTTTTGATCAACAACAACGGAAGATGTGTTCACCATTTCAGAAGAAGTTCGAAAAATAGAACACTAATATTAATCAAATCATACGGTCATATTTACAAGCTGGATCACTACCACGGCATCAAAAAGAAGGCCTTAAAGGCAGGAAGTCATAAAACAACCAATCCGCCGAGGTGTACCACGAGCTCAAGAAGACGGGGGCGGGGCTGGTTCCTCCTCTTCTTCTTCATCTTCGGCCCCGGGAGGTATCACTGTCCTTTATCGTTGACATATGATTCGTAGTTCGGCCAGCCCAGTTAAGGGTGAGGCTGGGATTAAGGACGCGAATTTGCGCAACGGCGTTGTCAAACGAGAAAACCGCTGCATTAGCATACTCTGTCAACCCCGCCTTGGCTTGACCTAGTTCAACCTCCTTGGCCGAGAGCTCACCTTCCTTAGCCGCAAGCAGGGCTCTATAATGTTCGGCGTCGGACTGAGCTTTATCCACGGCCCTTTGACCGTCCGCATGAAGATCTTCTAAACGACGGACATCCAGCTCTGCCGCCAACAGCTTCTCCTCCGTCTTTTTCAGGTCGGACCTAGAGATTTTGAGTTCCTCATCCAAGGTCCTCTCCTTAGAGATGGAGGACTTAAGTTCTTCTTCCCGCTTGTCCTTGGCGGCCCGCAAAGAGGAGAAGTTCTGTTTGTAATCGGGCATTCACCGCCGTAAGGGCCGATGTGTTCGCAACGGCTCTATTCCCGTCCTCGGCAATCTTGGCCACCTCGGAGGTTTGTTTCGAGCAAAGATTCTCCTTTCAGTAGCGCAACCAGCTGAGCATACGCCAGCCCGTATTTTATCTTTACGAGGGCATAAGAGCGAATCAAGGAAAGACCGCGGTAGCCCTCTAATTGCATGTGATTCAGCATCCTCTTCGTAGGCTCGCTTAGGCCAGATGCGTCGTGAAGAAAAGCAGGAGGTCTCATCACATCCAAAACTTCCGGGCTCGATCCGGCCCCCCCACAAGGCGCCCTCAGGAAGATTAGTCACTGAAAGATTGCTCAGCACCGAGGTCTCCGCCGAGGTAGTAACCTCCGAGGGAGGCATGAGAAGAGCAGGCAAACCCTCAGGGACCGGCGTCTCGGTGGCCCCCACACCTGGATTGGGTGGCCCCCCCCATAACGTCTTTGCCCTTGACCTTCTTGCGGGCGGCATTTCCTTCGGCATCTGACGAGGCTAGCCGCTTTTGGGAAACGCTTTCAGGGGCCGTTGGGTCGTTGACCGGGATAGCGGGGCCTACTTCCGCTGTCCGGGAGCGATTTTTGAAAACGCTTAGTTGCTTGAGTCTACCCATAGCTCGGCCTGCAAAAGAAAAAGGATATCAGAACAATAAGAGGGAAACAAAAAGCAAATCAACCAAGTATCAATAAAGTCATACTCGCGGTAGGCTTCCGCCTAACTAAAGGCGTGGTAATGTACTTGGCCGGATCGAGGGATCATTCGAGACCCCACGTATTCCAAAAGTCTCAAAAGGGTATCTTCCTCGTCGTCCGAAAAACTCATAGCTTGCGGAACGTAATCGTCAGGCCCCAAGGTATGGTGGTGCGTTGACCAGTAAAGGGGAAATCTTTCCTCGGTTTCCCCAGAGTCAGTCCTCCTCACAAACTAGGGAGCCCAGCCTGGGAGAGCCTCGACCTTGACGAAGGCGGATTTGAAATTTTTCCATGACTCACGGAAAGGCCGAAAGAGCCTCCGATCGTGGATGCTTCGGAGAGTGGTCCACCCAAACCACTTTGTCGATTCGGTCGTCTGGATGCCGGTCTCCAAGGGAGAAAAGAAGGACATAAAGACCGGCACGCTACAAACAAAATCCTTCTCCGTGCACAAGTTCTCAAATGCAATGGCAAACGCCCAGCCGTTAGGATGAAGTTGGGAGGGGGCGAGGTGCAAATGACTCAATAACTCGATCTGAAAGTCGGAAAAGGGAAACCTCACCCCCAATAGAGTGATAACATCCCGGTAAATAAAGAAGAAGTGACAGCCCTTCTCCTCTGAGCGACCGACGTCCACTGATTCAGATTTGCTAGGCAACCGCAGGACATACCCTACCCCGTCCCCAATCCCGAGTTGGAAGAGATCTTTCGTTGTCAGGGAATTCTTCACCTGAGTAACCTTGCTGCTTACAGCCGGGGTTAACTCAGGAGAAATGGGGGAAGGGGTGGAAGTGCTGGATTCTTCATTCGAGGACTGGCTGGGTTGGTGTGATGAAGCCATGAGCACCTAGATATAAAAATAAAACAAGGTCAGAAAGGGGCAAGTGAAAAGTGTTTTCCCGAATAGGGGATTTAGAACTACGATGGGACGGGGTGAAAGAACGGCCGATGAATCTTTTGAATAAGTGTTTCGTCTCCGTCAAATGTTTATTCCCGACAAAGACCTTCTCGGGCCTGAGATGGTTCCTGGGTTTTCCGAAAAGTTTCGGTAAAGAAGGATCTGTGTCGGGACCTAAAGGAAGATTTTTTGGCAAAGAACTTCCGGTTTTACAGACGAATGGAAAGGCTTGAGCCATTATAAACAACTAGAAAAGGGGAACAGAAACTAATAACCCACCCAACAAGACCCAGAAATATAGTAAAACCAATAGCGCGATGGAAACCCAGAAGCGCAACAACCCATCGGAATTAACTCAGAGAAAACCGCATGCATGATAGTGAACCTAAAAAGAAGTCGAAAGCAAGCAAGTCACGGGGCAAGCGTTAATACCTGGTGAAAGGAAGAGATGCAACAAGAGTGACGGCGAAAGACGCTATCTTGGATGCGAAGTAAACTCCTGAAGCCGATGAATAGTCGAAAATGTCGAGTGAGACTGGCAGTTTTGAAAAATATATATATATATATATATATATATATATATATATATATATATATATATATATATATATATAGACGTTTGGAATTTGAAACGCCAAGGGTCGCGACGACGTTAATTTCTGCTAACGAAGTTAGAAACCCTAAGACAAGCAGTGGGCCAAGGAAACGTTTCGGGGGAAACGGCGTGAGCATTAAATGCGCACAGAAACCAAAGGCTGCAGTAGCAGCCAGTCCACAAGAATGACGCTTGAATACTAGGGAAAGGTCAGAAAAGTTGACATGTGGATCTGACCCTACGGACGGATTGTAGGGCGGTTGGCTCAAGAAATCAATCCGTTCGGGAGGGCGGTTAATTTTAACTTAGCCCGGATTGGAGGCCGGTCTGCTCGAAAACTCAATCCGTTCTTGAGGGCGGTCAATTTTAACTTACCCCGGATTGTAGGACGGTTGGCTCAAGAAATCAATCCGTTCGGGAGGGCGGTTAATTTTACCTTAGCCCGGATTGGAGGACGGTCTGCTCGAAAATCAATCCGTTCTTGAGGGCGGTCAATTTTAACTTAGCCCGGATTGGAGGACGGTATGCTCGAAAATCAATCCGTTTTGGAGGGCGGTCAATTTTAACTTAGCCCGGATTCGAGGGCGTTTTGCTCAAAAACTCAATCCGTTCTTTAAGGGCGGTTAATTTTAACTTAGCCCGGATTGAAGGGCTTTTTGCTCAAAAAGTCAACCCACTCTTAGGGGCGGATAACCATAGCTTAACCCGGATGGGTGAACGGCGAATTTTATTTCAGTACTTCAACAGTCATGCACCCGAGAGTCCAAAGTAAAGCACGAGCGATGCGAAAAGGACGACAAGGGAAATCCAACATTATACAGAAAATACTTTCCATTGATAAGTGAATAGTTTACATAACATTCATACAGGAAAGTAAATGAAAATGTACACTAATAATAAAAAAGACACAAAGTCTTGAGGCAAGGGGCTCGTCGCCACGTGCAGAGGAGGGGGATGAAGGACTCGTCGCAGCAGACAAAGCCCCTGAAGTGCATCGGCAGAGACCCTTGTGGGATGTTTGGATACGGTGGACCTATTGGCCCACCGTTGGCGTCTAGAACCCTAACCATGGCATACCCATGGCACGACGGCTCCTAGTCCAGGCCAACCCACACAAGAATCTCCGTGGGTGTCCAGCGGAGCATGTCTGAGATCCCAGTGGAAATATTTCGCCAGGCAGGTGAAGATTGGGAAATACTCGCGGAACTCCAGACGTCCGATGGAGGTTATGGATGAAGATTGGCAAATACTCCCGAAATTTGCTGCTGACAGTTAACACAACTGGTATAAGGATTGATGCTCGCTTCTTCTTCCTTACTTTTCGCCCACTCATCAAAAGAACCATTTGAAGGAATGACAAAGGGCTGCAACCGGACCCCCCAAGACGCACCCGCTTGCCCAAAGTGAAATTTCATCATGTGGAATGGAGCAAAAAGGATGAATATGCAAAGGCTTATATAGAGAGGCCCGTCCAAACGGCATGACTATTTAATGCCCTATTCATACTAATCTCCGTGAAAG
Organism: Acacia melanoxylon; assembly: GCA_019022615.1. Classification (NCBI taxonomy): domain Eukaryota; kingdom Viridiplantae; phylum Streptophyta; class Magnoliopsida; order Fabales; family Fabaceae; genus Acacia; species Acacia melanoxylon. The sequence goes on from JAFJYJ010000072.1 coordinate 1,679,256, forward strand.
ACGCAACCGCCAGGGACAATCAATACCATCTTTATTGAAAAACGCAAGCGCCGGCGGGAGTAAATGCTTCAAAAACGCACATATTGGGGACAGGAAGGGCCACATTGTGAAGAAGCGCATATATTCAATGCGCACGACATTCAATAAGGATTGTTACCAAAAAGGCAGTGAATCCGTATCCCTAGGAGGATCAAATCAGGCCTGAGTAACGCCGTCTAATACTTACGTACCCTTTATAATAACCAATATTGGGGGCCACACGTGGAAGAAGCTCATGATCTGGCTAGAGCCGAGTCATAAAGAAACAAGGTCAATCTCGGTTATCATAAAAACCGCAAAGACGGCTATGATGAGCCAACCCGCCAAGAGAAGGCAGCCTATGACTCAAGAGACAAACGAGAAGGCGGCGGGGGCATGCAAATGTCTGATGACCAAATCCGCTAGAATGGATCGGTCATGACCGAGTTGTTGACAACGAGAGCGGTGGGGCAGAACGAGCAGGAAGGGAGCCCTAAGGGATCCGTACAAAGCTCGAACTCGGATAAATGACGACCGGGCTAGTCAACGCGCTAATCTCGGCACGTCAGGAGCCTGCCATACCGAGCTTGGGGGCAACTGTTATGGACAAATATATTGGGCCAGGAAGGTTCCCGGCCCAGTAGGGAGCCCACAGTAAAACCCCCTAATCTACCCAGGTAAATGGTCCCCCACTACTCCATCGTGCCTAATATGTGCAGGACCGTACATGTAGTGGAGCAGAGACCTGGAGAACGTGGGAAGTGCATAACGACTGAAGGATGGAAACATTTGCATGGGAGTGAAACCCTAGGTAATCCCTATAAATAGGAGATTACCCACCAGGTGCACTCGAGACTCTCTCCATTTCCATTACTTACTATTCAGTCACATTGCACACACACCACCCCCTGGGCGAAACGTCTCACCTGTGTTGCATTGTGATTTGAGCTTCCTCGAGGATATCTCCTCCATAGATATCATCGAGCTAGTACCTTCCACTGATACTCAATTAGTAGAAGGCTCCTTGATCCAACATAAACCATTCCCAGCTTGCTAGAGCTGGACATCTGTGTTTTACTACAAAACAGGCTCCTTCTTGATATGAGGTTCATCATCTGATTGCAGGAAGCTTACTACTTGCTACACACACAAAAACACAAAGTTTCTCTGCCAAAGATTTTCAGGTCAAAGTTTCTCGCTTTCCTCTTTCTTCAATGATCCAAAGCACTCATAACCACCCTGTAAAAACACAGGCCACCATAGTTAAGAATCTAGGCAAAAAAACAAGACAATCACACATATTATTTCATGCACCAAACAGGAAATAGGAAAAACAGAGAGAGAACTAAGATAATCCCATTGTTTGAATGGCTTCCGAACTACAATCTCTGGCTGTTCTGGTTGGACCTCGTCGCCGACCTCACCATCACCAGGCTCGCGATCCCTCAAGGCATTAGCTATGCCAAACTCGCCGAGATTCCTCCCGTCGTTGGCCTCTATAAGTTCCGTTTTCATATTTGTGATCTTCTTCATGCGTGCTTATACATACGTCGGAGATATTATAAAGTCATATATATTAGTTCATTACGAACTTAATTAGGCTAATTAGTATAGTTTTTAATCTTCACGGTCTCCTCTCTTCATGATTTTTCACGAGTTTTGGGTTGTTTTTTCTTATAATTCTTACCCGTCTTTTTTATCATCCTAACTCTGACGTCAGAATTTGAATGATTAACTAATATAAAGGGAGACTCTTGCTTCCTCCCTTCTTTAATTCTTTGAATTCTAATTAACTCTAACAGTAGATTAATGAAAGTTTCATTATCTTTTTCCTTCGTGTATATGATTATATATATAGTGTACATATATAATAATATATCTGTGTGTGCAGATAGCAGTTTTGTGCCACCACTGATGTATGCGATATTGGAAAGTTCAAGGCACATGGCGGTGGGGATGATAGCGGCAGCGTCGCTGCTGTTATCGCGAACGATGTTGAGCTTGGTAAAGCCAGAGGATGACCCTACGTTGTTTTTGCACTTGATTTTCACCACCACCTACTTTTTGATCTCTCTGTTTTTTTTTTATAGTTTATATAAAATCTGTGGCTGCGTGATGTCGATGGGGATGGAGAGGGAAACAAAGCAATTCCTTTGAAAACACGAAGAGGGAGCTTCGAGAGTATAAAGATGGAGGCTCAACCCAGTCGGTGAAGGAGATGTTTGTGCTTGTTTGACGGTAATTTAACAGCAATTATCTAACACTGTCAACATATGTGACTTTTACTCCAAAATGGTAACCACGTATGTATTTTTGCTCCAAAAAAAGCACATGGTGCTGAGCACTCCCGAAGATAAAGCACATGTGCATTTTTGCACGTGATTTCCCATGTTCAATGTACGAAGTTGTCGGCCTTTTATAAAATACTTCTGGCTGGAGAAAATACCCAAAATTCATATACTCAATGCACATGACGTAGAACTCTGAGCACATGAAATGACCCATCCCAGGAATTCTAGAAGCATAGCCAGAGGGCATTGAGGATCTAAACGCTAGCCTTCCTCAGAGAGATTGTTCTTCCCTGCCAAGCTCGATGAAGCAGACGATGATCCATGGCGATAACTTACGATTTCTTCAGCAAGCAGAAATCATCTCCAAACATATATTCTTAAGAAACTTCCAGTAAAACTTTTAATCCAATACTTTAGGGTAATGAAAGCACCTAAAAAACTACTTCATAAAATATTTTATAAGCACTAGATGCACCTTAAAAAATAATTCACAGTGCTAAATGCACATTAACCGTTTATTTTTTAACAAGCTGAACGAACCAATTTCATATAGATAATACAAATAATATTAAAAAAATCCGTTGGGACTTTTTTTATATGTGATTTTGGATTGAAACTTTTTTGATATTTTGTATTTTTCTTGGGACAAAATGTTATTTTCCCCATAAGATATTGTCTCGAAAATATTTAGGCAAAAAATTATTTCCTAACTATTTTTCCTTAATTTTCGGGAAAATATGCCTTAAATTCCAAATGTTAATTTTAAAATGCATTCTGGCTAAATTTTTCATAATTAATTCCTTATAATATTTCTAATTTCCAAATCTTGTAATTTAGGATGCCACAATCAAAACCTCAATTGTATTAAAGAATTTAGTTTAATAATCTAAATATCAAAACATCGATTTCATTTGGAATGATTTTTCGGTTTATTTTAGTTTAATAATCTAAATATAATATATAAAAAAATCAAATTTAAATATACTTTCTAAGATGCACAGTCATCAATTGAGTTTTCTTTGCATCAACATTTTTCGTTAATATCATTAACGACGTTAGAAATATAAGACCAAAAGTATATTTTATAAAGTTAAGGGATCAAAAGTATTTTTCATGTAAAACTTAAAGGACGAAATGTTTATTTTAGCTTACTATAAATAAAGGTTTATTTACTTGTTTTTATAGATGAAAGAAATTAGTGGAGAGTGTTTAATAAAGCGTAAGAACTTAAATTTTCTAAAATCATGCTTGAAAAAGTTGAAATGAGATGGGAGATAGAGTGGAAAAGAAAATGTATTTTTGGAAATGAGTCATTCAAATCTCACAATTTTTTTATCTTGTTTTAAAAATAGGAAAAAAGGCAAGAAAATACCAATAAATTCAAAATCCCAAATCTCAAAAAATTTCTATTTCAAGCCAAATAATACCACTTTGTTTTTGTTGGGGGAAAAGTTGAAAGTAGAAATACTAAAACAACACTAATTGTATGTATCAAATTAAATAACAATTAATAAAGACATAGCAATAATATAATAATAACGCTACAGCGAGTTGCATTCATCACATAGAAAGATATGGTCACCATTACACTTATGATTCACTGAGAGAAAGAAATTAAAAAGATACTCCCTCCGGTCCTAATTATAGGAGCAAATTACCAGAATTTGGAGGGATTAAGGAAGGAAGTTAAATTAGGTAATTATGTGTATTTTCCTAAAATACCCTTACCAAAATTTAAAATACCCTCCGTTCCATCTTCTACTAATTATCCTTTTCTTTTCCTCTGCTTTAATTTTTAGCCAAAAACTTCTAGTCAGCATGATAACAGAGGATATTCTTTAGATTTATTTGAGTTTCTTTTTAAGAAAGTATACGCCTTTTAAATATTAAATCCATTTTTTTATATTTTGATTAATTAGTAATAATAATTTCATACTCTGAGCCTCTGAGGTCTCAGCTATGCGTAATCCATTTCAGCGTTTTCATTGAAATAAAATTGTAGGGTTATATTAAAATATATTTTTTCAATTAAAAAACATGAAATATTTATTATTGGCTCTCGTTTTGATTTCCCATATTGGAAGGATAAGATAAATAAAAAAAGCGAAAAGGCCCAGAATATATAAATGAATATAAAAGATTATGAGTGGGATATTGTGATGGTTATTGGTCCCAAGGACGCACTCTACCTACTTATAATTTAAAAGCAACTTATATATATATGAGTTTTTCTGAAAAAATAAATTAAAAACTTGGAGCGTAAAATATTAAGTTCAGCCAAGTTGAGGTTTTTTTTTTCCTACAACTGTTAAATTTTAGTTTTTATATGATTAAATATAGTTCATTTATATTCTTTAACTGTCTTCCAATTTTAAATAAGAAGAGTGGTCCTAATTAGCTCATGCATTTTGGAGTTTGGACCATACGTGCATGTATGGTCTTATAATCCCACTGATTTATTTAGTAGGGGGTGATATGGGAAAAATATGATAAAAATTGTTCAAAATTATTTTATATAAAAAAGTATAATTTAGGTGTATATAACATTAATGAGTTGCAAACATTATTCACTTTATAAAATATATAGGTGTATTATTAAATTATTATTATCTTTAATTATTATTGTGAAAGTATAAATAGGGGTATTATAGGAAAAAATTGACATAAGTTAAAACTTACTATTATAATTAGGATCAAAACTAACTCTAAAATTTGCTCCTATAATTAGGACCGGAGGGAGTATAATAAAGATAACAATTAAAACGACGTCAAAGATAGTAACCCAACTCCCTATTCCTCACACCCATAATAAAGATAACAATTAAAACGACGCCAAAGATAGTAACCCAACTCCCTATTCCTCACACCCATAAGTAGTTTAGTACACTAACACATTCTCTCTCTCTCTCTCTCTCTCTCTCTCTCTCTCTCTCTCTCTCTCTCTCTCTCTCTCTCTCTCTCTCTCTCTAATATATGGAGAGAGAGAGAGAGAGAGAGGTTAATTAATATGGGAGGGTGGAGATTTGAGGAAGAGATCAATTCTATTATAGGAAAGCCTGTGTTTGAAAGAGGTATCCTTGAACTCAAACCATGTGACTTCCTTGTACAAGCTTTGTTCTTGGTTGGTCATAAGACAAGGCAAAGGCCTTATCTTTTCATTGAAAGCTATTCCTGCAAAATATATCATTGACAGTCTCGACTTGCCCGTTTCTTGTACCACCCTGTGCTTCACGCTCTTAAACCTCCCATTCGTCATCATCTTTATATATAAATACACACACACATGAGTTACATTCTCCATCACTAGAAGAGAATGAAAAAGTAGGGAGAGTTAGCTAACACCAAGTAGATACCTGGAGGGTGTCCCCAACATTGACGAAGAAGGAAGTGTTATCTGGTGGGACTGAAACCCATGTGCCATCTTTGAGGCAAATTTGAAGGCCACAAGTGTTGTTTGATCTCAGAATAGAGATCATCTGTGGGTCTGTGTGTTCTCCAAAACCTATCAGTTGTTCTTCAACGTCCTCGCATGGCGGATAATAGTTCAGCCTGAAGACACAGTCACTTCTTTCATCTCTAAGAAGCTTGCTGAACGTGTTCTTCTCTTCTATCCCCAGCCCTTCCGCCATTAATTCCAGCACTTGACAGCTCAGTTTCTTCATTGCATATATGTATTCCTCCACAGCACACCTGAAAAATTCACAATTTGTGAGGTTTTATTCAAAAAATGGTCCTAGAAGTTTTTTTAGTTTCAATATTGCCTCAGAAATATTAAAATTGAGAAAGTTTGCTCCTTATCATTAAAAAAATTTATACTCAGCATCAATTTTTTAGGTAACATTCCTCCTTAGTGAAAACTTCCAAGGAAAATTTTCACCTTAGAAAAAAAAAGATAATCTGGAAGTGATGAAGAAAGAAAGAAACAGGGAAATCTGTTTCTACCGGAAAGTTTTTGGGGTTTCTTGGAAAATGGAGAGAGATTTGGGAGACACGACTTCAGGGTTGAGGTTGAGAAGAAGATACTCAATCCAACCGGCATCGCCATTGGAGCCAATATTCTTGCTGCCATAGCCATAGGGGTTGGGAGGGCCTGCTCTGTCTTTGTGATCCTGAGGAAGTGCGAAGAAATTGAGAGCCTCAGCTTCGATGTCGGTGATAAGGTCCACTGAGATCCCATGGTTGGCGAGCTTGAAGAAGCCAAACTCTTGGCTGGCTTTAACGATGAGGGTCTTGGCCTGAGGATCAAAGAGGTCAATTTCTGGAATTTCATTGAGCAAACTTGGTGTGTTGCTGGGCATGCATGAGTTTGGGACAATGAATTGGCTCATTGAGGAGCCAGATAGAACCACAAGGTGTTGAAGAAGTAACAACACAGAAGAAGAAGAAGAAGGTTGTCGACAGAGAGAGAGTTGGGTGAGGATTGAGAGTGCATGAAACGGGTATAAATAGGGAGCCATATTTCTTTGTAACGGTTGCAATGTGTGTAATAAAAAGGAAAAAGAATAAGAGAGATAATTAAAATTTTAAGAGTGGAAAGGAAATAATGTGTATAGTCCTGTGTCATAAATATCGTGGTTAGATGCGTCAAAGAGTTCATCCAATATCATTGAAATATTCTTACAACAAAAATATGTATTTTGGAAAGTTATGTCCTTATAAAGTATGAAATTTATATTGATTGGTTCATGAACATATAAAGTTTATGAATATAACGTATATATTTATGACTTTATTTTAAGAGGTATTTAATATTTTAAGAGGCAGCTATTCAATGTATCAATTCATTCTTTACACATTTTAACTAAGGTTGCTAAACTTACGAGTTTAAATAAATTTGTGACAAGCACGTACACTTGAATCACGAACTTAAATCATAAACTTACAAGAAGTTACTTTTATTAATAAATATATATATATATATTAAAGCTGTATAATTAAATAATTAAAATATAAAATGACAACAATTTAACTTAAATATATTTTAAGTACAAACAATTGAAATTAATTCCATCAACAATTCAACACTCATAATTCATCAATTATCAATGAGTGTGATCAAAACCAAATGTTAGTACAAGTTTTAATAGTTCACACAATTTTTTATAAACTAGAAACATAAAAATAATAAACTCGGTAGGTGAAACTCGCAAGTTTAATCGAATTTACAACTAGCATGAATTTAAGAGCTGATGAGAGTTGCCGAGCCCTCACAAAATAACCAAGTTCAATAAAGATTGCAATATAGAGAACCTGGATCGTTTCTCTCAAGGAATTCGCAGTGGGTCTAAAATCAACAGTAAACAAGTAACACAATAACCAGAATGGGTGAGTTTTTCAATGTAATTAAAACAAAGCAAAGACTAAAACTGAAAACAAGAAAACAAGATTAATCAGATTAAAAACGATTAACCCATAATTGGGATTCCATAACCTTCATCGAACAAAAAGATAATAACCAAACTCGTGATTGATTCTGAACAAACCGAAATCTCTGCATTTGTCCAGATATTCCCTCGACTAGACGATCGCCTAGCATTTGATCGAACATGTGGCGAGCTCGCTATGCGATCGCACAACGCTCTCTCGGAACCCAGTCCGACCTATGTCCTTGGGATATCAATCTAGGTATTAAATCTAATACCTAATCCACAATTATAATCAGATCCGATTAAAATAAACAGAAATGAATTGTGTTACCGATTTAAGCGCAGGTCCTCTGGATTCACGGGATCCTCAATCCATGGGTCAACCACAAAAGCTTAGCCGAGCATGGCTAGGCAAAATGCAGAAGAAAAGATGAAGAAGAACATAAACATGATGAACGATTCAGAGAAAATAATAAGCTTATAATTTAATCTCAAAAATCTCATAAAGCGTAATTCAGAATATCCTTTTCAGCTATCTAGTTTTACCTATAAATAGAAAACACTAGGGCTACAAGATTGACCTAAAAATAGGAAACCTTTTAAAAATATGAAACCTCTCAAAATAGGAAACCTCTAATAATTGGAAACTTCTAAGAATAGAAAACCTCTTAAAATAGGAAACCTCTAATAAATAGGAAACATCTCAAAATAGGAAACCTCTAATAATTGGTCTTTTATTACAAAATTCGAGCAAAATAAAAATCTAGAAAAATGTGTCTGTCTTTAGCTCCAATTTTGTCCATCTTCTTGTCCGAATCAGTCTTCTGAGTCTTCATAATAATTGTAGCTCTCTGAATCATCTAAAAAAAAGAATGAGGCTAATCCGATATATAGATCAAAAGTTATGACGAAAATACTAAATCATTGTAAATCTTAAATTTAATCATAAAAATGAATCAAATCCAATTAAAAGTTCAAAGCCCAATTAAGTAATAAAACTCATTATTTATTAATTAAACATTCCTAAATTATTAACTAAGAGATACAAATAAGTGAAATAATATTCAATTATCAAATTCCCCACACTTATCCTTTTGCACTCCGGGCAAAATTAAAAGAAAAAGACTAAAAGAAAAACTTCTTCTTTCCAACAATTGCCAAACTTCAAGATTTGAACAAAGATCAAAAAGCTTCTCAAGATCAACCAATCAAGATTGAATTTCTTTCATCTCAAATTATAAAGCATGGCAATCTCAATTAATGATGCTAACCACACAAGATGGTCTCTCAAGGATGCCTTCAATCAATCTCTCAAGTGTATAGGGTTAATAAGTGTATCGGTCAAATTCTACTCATGAAAATAGTCCTACCATAGGCTTGCTCAATTTCTACTTCTCCACTACTCATAACACATGCATGCGAAAATCAAGAGAGCTTGTTATTGAAGGTTGCAATGGGGCTAGGGTAATGGTGTGAATAAGCATGGATATGATAGGCTAAACACCCAAGAAATTCAAAGAAGATTAGTTGATAATAGCCAATCACCTCAATATCATTTATTTTTATTTCTCCTTCTTTGCATTGCTTCTCTCTCTCTCTCTCTCTCTCTCTCTCTCTCTTATTTTCTTTCTTCTTTTTTTTACTCTTTTTTTGTACTTTCTTTCTTTTTATTTTTCCTTTTTGTACTTTTTTTAGAATCACAATGACCAACATCAATGCCAAATGATGAATGGCATAAAATTAAAATCAAATACTCCCCCCACACTTAAAAATGTTGCACACCTGGGCAACTCCCACACTTAAACACAAAACTCAGGTGAAACCAATGCTCAATAAATTTTTAAGGTGCGGAATAAAATGGTTTTACGCTTATGTTTGTAATGTGGCTTAGAAAAGAATGAGTTCAAGAAAGCACAAAGGGGCTAACAAAGGAAATATAATGTAAGGGAAAGACTATTTGGCCAAAGTGAGAAAACGAAAGAAAGAAAACAAGCTTCCATCATACTTATGCATGTAAATGAAAAATTTAGCTTCAAAAAGAAAGGGAGCAAGTTCTAGAGAACAAAAATCATGAGCAGATGCACACAGGAAAGAAAGAATGGTAAATGATGAAGTCCATTCATGCAGGCCCAAAATATCACAAATGTCAATACCAAATCATGCAACCAGCATCCCAAAATTAACTACCAAGAAATATAATCCAAGAGTCCAGAAATTCAGCCCCAAACAGAAGAATCCATCAAAACTAAAATGTCCAAGTTCACAAGATGTATAGCAATCATAGAAAGAGAGTGTATTATTTGTAAAAAAAAAAAACTAATTTTTATTTTGAAAAGGGAAATTATTCACAAAAGAAAACTTTTCTTCCTTTTCTTGAACACAAGGAATAAAAACCAAAGCAAAAACCAAACTATTTTTCTTTTTCTCATTTTGAAAACAAAGAACAAAAACCAAAAGTAAGAACAAAATCCCTCCCCCACACTTGAATCATGCATTGGATTTAGTGCAAAAGATGGATATAACCAATAATAGTAGGTAATGCAAGTAAAAGAGTAAGGAGGGAGTACGACCAGACTAAAATGAAGTAGTGGAATTGGCTTCTTTCCCTTGTCCGGTTGTAAATCACTTGAAAGAACCAGTGATGTTTTCTCTTTATCTTTATATTCAGCAAACATCTTCTTTTTCCAAGTCCGCAAATAATGTTTCAGCTCAAGTACAGAAGGTGTTCGAATAGGAGCAACCAATCCATGTGCCTGCATATAATCACAGCACCCAGCAATATCTTGTCCCACAGAAATAGAATCACTGAAACTCAATTTATCAAGAAGCAAGGAAGATCTAAAAAGAAATTGATCAAAAGAAAATGTTGGAACTTCCAGATATTTTGAGCAACCCACAAAATCAATATGACTCTCCTCAGTAAGAGTCAAACTCTCTAAAGAATAATTAATTAAGGTGATCACTCAAAATATTCTTACAATGGTTGCTCAAATCATCACACAAGACAAATTCCACATGTGAAACATCATGATTCATGATGGTCTTTTCCTGTAAATGCATATCAAAAGCAAGGGTTTCCCCACACTTATCTTTAATAGTATCCCCACTAACAACAGTCATGTCAAGATCATGAATAATATCAATAAAATCAATGGAGATATTACTTCCATAATTCAAAGCATCATTATAGTTAGCGGTAAGTGGGGCATCTTTAAAATCAATAGTGTCAAGGGAATGAACATCAGGATCAGCATCATAATGGATATCACAATCAACATCAGAATCCACAATTAATGCAGAATCACCAATCAAATCACAGTGACCATATAATGCATCATGAATCTCAGTGCCAAAAGGGCAGCATGCATTATCAAAACAGTCACAAATAAAAGAGTCACTCACATATGCAAAATTGGGATAATCAGTATACCATTCAGCAAGAACATCATCAACAACATTGGCATCCATGCTTGATTCAATCTTTTCAAAATTGCCATGCTTACTATCATCAATAGTACAAGAGGGTGCATCATGATCAATGGTAGAATCAACCACTTCACTAAATGCTTTCTTTCGAAGCTCAACAAGTAAATGACATTTTTCATGATAACAATCTGCACACATTTGATATTCCTCACAAGAGCATGAAAATATGTCATTCAATTTATCGCAATCATCCGTAGTACTAAGAAGAGAAGCATTTTCAATAGTTAAAGCATCACATGAAGAAATAGGAGTACACTCATCAACAAGTACAATCGAATCACTACTACTAAAGCCAATTGGTTGAGCAATTACATTTCCAAACAATTGAGGGGATTCAACAATGATTTCCCTCGTCGGCTTTATCATCACTCAAATCAGGAATTGCTGCATTAGTTAAAGTAGTAGGAGAGTCTACTTCTATAAGGATAAGATCATTACCAAATGGGAGGGAAGACTCTTCGATGTTCTTTTGCACTTGCTTCACTTCTTGTGCATGTGTGACCATGAGAGAAGGATTTTCTTGAAACATCATTTTCAACATTTGTGATTGCTGCTCAATTTCCTTTCTTAATCTCTCAGATGATTTCACTTGTTGTTCCATCATTCTAAAAATAGAGTCCATTTGTTGATGAAAGTCACCCTTATGTGACCACTCCTCATTTACAGCCTAAGCCATTTGATTTTGGAAATCTCCAATGACTTCACAAAATGAAGGATCTTGGTTGGGCACACATGGTTGAGAATGAGGTCCATAAGGTGGCTCAAATGGGTATAGGGATTCATGAGATGGATGACATGGTGTCGAAGTGGGATGGAATGAAGGATGGTAGGGTAAGTGAGAGGGTTGATGATATTGTTGAAATGAAGGTTGGTGGTGTGGTTCGTGTAATGGGTGGTGGAATGAACCATGACATTCTTGATTGCCTACAAAAGAGTGAGAATTGAAAGGTAGATTATGATTGCCGTAAAACCAAGCCATGAAAGTTCAATACAATTAATTCCCAATGAATCACAAGATAACTACCTAACTACTAAAATTAAGACCCTAGAGTGTTTCATGGCATCAAAGACACAAAAACACACCCAAGAAAAAAAAAACCTACACTAATCTAAACTACTCTACTGTTAGTAATCAGACCGATGCAAATTCCCCTGCAACGGCGCCAAATTTTGATGAGAGTTGTCGAGCCCTCACAAAATAACCAAGTTCAATGAAGATTACAGTATAGAGAACCTGGATCGTTTCTCTCAAAGAATTCGCAGTGGGTCTAAAATCAACAGTAAACAAGTAACACAACAACCAGAATGGGGGAGTTTTTCAATGTAATTAAAACAAATAAAAGACTAAAACTGAAAACAAGAAAACAAGATTAATCAGATTAAAAACGATTAACCCATAATTGGGATTCCATAACCTTCATCGGACAAAAAGATAATAACCAAACTCGTGATTGATTCTGAACAAACCGAAATCTCTGCATTTGTCCAGATATTCCCTCGACTACACGATCGCCTAGCATTTGATCGAACACGTGGCGAGCTCACTATGCGATCGCACAACGCTCTCTTGGAACCCGGTCCGACCTATGTCCTTGGGATATCAATCTAGGTATTAAATCTAATACCTAATCCACAATTATAATCAGATCCGATTAAAATAAATAGAAACGAATTGTGTTACCGATTTAAGCGCAAGTCCTCTGGATTCACAGAATCCTCAATCCATGGGTCAACCACAAAAGCTTAGCCGAGCATGGGTAGGCAAAACGCAGAAGAAAAGATGAAGAAGAACATAAACATGATGAACGATTCAGAGAAAATAATAAGCTTATAATTGATAGGGCAAAACTTTATAGCCTATAAACTCCACAAGTGCACGGGTCGTACCAAGTAATAAAGTGATAAGAAAAGTATCGTTCCCACGAGGACTTCGTACCCGCAACTTCAGTTAAGCATTAATCTTACAATTTCGTTTAAGTTGAGCAAACCAAATTAAATGTAATTAAGAGAAAAGAAAATCAAAATCAAAATAAACAAACTACCACAATAATAAAATGAGCAACCCAGAGTCACTAATCCCTTATTAGTTTCATAAACCTTGTTTTCACTAATTTAATTAGCCTTAATATCAATTTGGTTAATCTCGAGTATAAATAGCTATAAGTCGCTTCCGTCCACTTATAACCCCTCTCGAGTATAATTAGTTATGTCTAACATAATCACTCAAGAGGCAATAAATCTCGAACACACTCCTCAACAATTATATGGGGTCATTAGGTATATGTCTATCCTAATCGCAAATTAAATCGTAATTTAATCCCATATTACTTAATCTAAGAGCTTAATTAAAATTCCCTTCGTCAAGGTAAATCCTAATTCTCAAATTCATATTAAATGATGGCCAGTCACTAATAGATGAATCTGAACAAGATTAAGTAACCAAAATTAATATTAATTATAGCTAAATAATAAAAACAAAGTTTAATCCAACAATAAGTTCATAGCTACTCTAGGTTGCAAAACCAACTAGCCACACATGGCTTTAATCAGATCCAGGACAGCAACACTAAATTCAGAGTTCAAGCCATACTAAAATTCAAAGGCAAATGAGTAGAGATAAAACAAATAACCCCCAATATCTGAGCCTCTACTTCCTCTTTTCTGGTTGCCGAAACCCAACCCTGTGGTGGTGAGAATGGAACGATGGACGAAGATCGCCGGCGACGATGGAGGCGTAGGCGAAGGTCGCCGGCGACAGAGAAGGTGATGAAGGTCTGGAGGTTGTGTGATGCCGCGACTGTGTCTCCACCTCGCTCTGCTCTGTTTCTTCTTCCAAGTTGTGCGCCCGCGAGAATAGAAAAAATCGCCGCCTCTGCCTTTCTTTTTATTGCTTTTCTAGCTCTTCCATTCATCAATTCAAATTTCAATTTGTGGGGCCCATGTCTATATTCAATCTGAATGCGTGGCTCTGTGACTTTTTCTCTTTTTTTTTCAATTCTCCAATGTCGCGTCCAGTAGCTTTCTTTAGGTTATCAATTGATTCCAATCAAAACGTTGTCGCTTTCTGCATATCCTAATTGTGAAAAAGCAAACTAACATTATATAATAATAATAGTAATAATTAAAACCTAAACCTTTTTCTTTTTCTTTTTCTTTTCTATTTACCTTATATCATTAAAATTTATTTATTCTTTTATATAAGCCTAAATATTTCTTTTTAATTAAAATTGAGATATTTGTAATAAAGTCCCCTAACTAATGTGCCAAAGTGATATCTTATCAAAATCTCCAATAAATCTCTTTAATTTAGCATTGATGACTCCCCAAATATATTAAAATATGTCTCAAATCTAATAAAATGGGAAGTCATCAATAATTTAATCTCAAAATCTCATAAAGCGTAATTGAGAATATCTTTTTCAGCCATCTAGTTTTACCTATAAATTGCAAACACTAGGGCTACAAGATTGACCCAAAAATAGGAAACCTTTTAAAAATAGGAAACCTATAAGAATATAAAACCTCTAATAATTGGAAACTTCTAAGAATATAAAACCTCTCAAAATAGGAAACCTCTAATAATTGGTCTTTTATTACAAAATTTGAGCAAAATAAAAATCTAGAAAAATGTGTCTGTCTTTAGCTCCAATTTCGTCCATCTTATTGTCCGAATCAGCCTTTTGAGTCTTCATAATAATTGTAGCTCTCTGAATCATCTAAAAAACAAAAGAAGAATGAGGCTAATCCGATATCTAGATCAAAAGTTATGATGAAAATACTAAATCATTGTAAATCTAGAATTTAATCATAAAAATGAATCAAATCCAATTAAAAGTTCAAAGCCCAATTAAGTAATAAAACCCATTATTTATTAATTAAACATTCCTAAATTATTAACTAAGAGATACAAATAAGTGAAATAATATTCAATTATCAAAAGCGAATCAACATAGTTTTGTAAGTCAAAAATGTAAAAATGATATGAACTCACTGAATTGGACAACAATAATTTTACCACCGTCTTATAGCCTAAAATGGGAGTATGTATGTAAGTAATAAAAAACACTTCTCTTTTCTCTTTTTCTTTTTTGTGTGTGTTGTGAGAGAGAGAGAGAGAGAGAGAGAGAGAGAGAGAGAGAGAGAGAGAGAGAGAGAGAGAGAGAGAGAGAGAGAGAGAGAGAGAGAGAGAGAGAGAGAGAGAGAGAGAGAGAGAGAGAGAGAGAGAGAGAGAGAGAGAGAGAGAGAGAGAGAGAGAGAGAGAGAGAGAGAGAGAGAGAGAGAGAGAGAGAGAGAGAATTTTAGGCATACCTGGAATCCAATTGACTCATTAAAGTACCCACACAAAACTAAAACACCTATATGAACTCTAATTCTGTTATACAACAAATACACATGTAATGATCTCAAAGAAATGAAGAATACATAGAAAGAAATAATGGAGAGAAATGCGATATGATTTTATATATATATATATATATATAATCTGACAAAATAAGAGTCAATAACTTCCACCCCTTTCTGTAACCAACTTTGTCCATTTTTTTATACAAAATTTTAGGAGAGGGGTTGCCACCACCCATTACCCAAGCGCAAGACTTGGATCCCACTCTAAAGGAATTCAAAACTAAAGAAAGACATACGCCTCCACCTACCCAAGGTTCTACTATTCTTGTGACCTTTGTGATACCTCCTCCAGTCCGCCATTCGACAACTCTAATCGAACCCCTCCCTTTTGGAGAGAGTGTCCGACCCCTTTGCCGGTTCCAACTTTATCCTCATACTTTTCCTTATTTGGTCCTCTTGATCCATCAAACCTTTATCATTTTGGCCTTCTATTCCTGATCCCTTCATATTTGGATCAGTTACATTTGGGTTCATCACAATACCTTCCCCATTAGAACAACCATGTCCTAAAGATTCGAAGTACGATAGACTCGAATTATCTCATCAGCAAATTCCCATGTAGCTTTGTCAGAACTGTCCCAGCAGACTAAATATTGCTGCACCCATGTGTTATCACAATGTATTCAACGTGTATCTAAAATATCTTGACACATGGGACCTTCAATCACAGATTGAACCGAGAAAGGAAAATAAGGTTGCTTCGTATCAGGTCCATTCAACTGAGAAATATGAAAAACAGGGTGAATTTTGGCATGGTCTGGTAGAACCAATGGGCCTTCTAAAATCTTTTACAATTTGTTAAAATATATGTATATATTATATAATATTTTATTTTTCGCGATAACCCCCCCAACTGATCTCTTATCAAGCGCCCAAATTTGACCTTCTAAAAGTTGTTAAAATATATGAATTCATTATATAAAATTTTATTTTGGCCAATAATTTAGTCCAATTAATATCTTATTTTCTCTATAATTATGCTCTTTGTGTTTTTTCTTTTTTACATTTTTCCCTCCCGCTCAGCATTCTCCATTTTCCCTCTTCTTCGTGTTCCTCTTCCTTCGCAGAATTGTCAAATAATAATTGCTCAGTTCCTAAGCACATCAAATTCAAACTCAGGATCAACAACAACAAAGGAAATCGGTTTCTTCACAGATCGCATTATGAGGTTAATTCCGTTCCTCAAATCCCTAGATTTTCTGATTCCGCCACTTTGCCCTCGGACATCGATGTTGCTAAGAAGGTTAATCTACTGGCTTCGGAATTTAAGTCTATGTGGGAGCCAATCGATCGGGTGAAAAGGCTATTGCATTTCGCGGTGCTTCTGCCGCCCCTAGAGGAATCAGCTCACGTGCCGGAGAACGGGGTGATGGGGTGCGCGACTCATGTGATCGTGAAGATGGACGAGTTAGGGATGAAAAGATTCAAAGTCAATAGCGATTCTGAGATATCGAAGGGTTTTTTTTGGTGTTTGATTTGGATGTTGGACGGCACGAGCCGGAGGAGGTGTTGATGGTGGCGGCAGAGGATTTGGCGGAGATGAATGTGGGCTTACATGTGAAGGCCCGGTCCAGAGTGAGGCGTCGGCGTTAGTCAGAGGTTTTTTCGGAAGGTCGAAGGTCGTCCACCACTACAGAGTCGGCTCGCCATTATGTATGTGATTTCTTCCGCCATTGCCTATTTCGTTTTGCATCATCAGTTTCCGTTCCCCCACTACTTCTATTCTTAGCTTCTGCCATTGTTGATTGATAATTGTGTGTATGATTAGTTTGTGTAGAAATTCAAGGCCTGATTTTCCTCTAAAATCTGAATATGATTGTTTGAATTCAGTTCTTGCAACCACTCCTATCGCTCTAATGAGTTATTGCAACCCCCATTCCTACTTGCCATTAGAACTTGTTCATATTGGAATCGATCTAAAGTTGATGTTGTGCTTTCAGTAAAAGAGTCAGTTGATTTTTTTTGTCCTAAATTGGCTCAAGTATGATTTTTTTATAGTTTTGAGTGAAAAACATGTAATCTTATATAATGCTATGTTGTTAAGTATTAACCGATTTTACATATAATCTATCC
The DNA here is from genome assembly GCA_019022615.1 of Acacia melanoxylon. Taxonomy (NCBI): domain Eukaryota; kingdom Viridiplantae; phylum Streptophyta; class Magnoliopsida; order Fabales; family Fabaceae; genus Acacia; species Acacia melanoxylon. The sequence goes on from JAFJYJ010000072.1 coordinate 1,696,894, forward strand.
CAAGAAAAATGAATTGTTTACTCTGTCTAGAAAACTGAAGCATACCACAATAGCAACTTTGATAGAAAAATGAATAGTAATAAATAATGAACTGAACAAAATGTTTTTTTTTTTCGATCAGTAGATCAATTTTGTACCGTCAAAATGATTTATTTATTTTTTGGCCCGAGCTAAAAAAATTTCCTAGTTCCGCCACTGAGTAGAGCAAGTCAATAAGCAACCGGACCAACTCTCATTCTATAATCTTCAAGGGACCAAAATACTGCAGTGCTAACTTATGATATTTGCTAACATGGAGAGAATGCTGCCTATACTGTTGAAGCCGCAGTAAAACCCAATCATCCACTTGGAACTCAAGTTCTGACCTCTTCTTATCAGCAAAGAACTTCATACGTCCCTGTTCTTTAAGTAAATTCTGTTTTAGCACACCCAAAACTTTGTCTCTCTGTTCTAATTGTTGATTCACATCGAAGGGAGTATTCTCCATCGAAGTATGCCTCAATACAAGGGGTGAGTCTCGGCTATACACAATCTTGAAAGGTGTAAATCCAGTAGCCATATGAAAAGTAGAATTATACCAAAACCCCGCCTAAGGTAAGCCAATGACGATGATAATCATGCACAAAACAGCGAAGATACATCTCAAGACACTTATTTAAAGCCTTGGATTGGCCATCCGATTGTGGATGATAAGCTGTAGTGAAGAATAATTTAGTACTCTGCTGTTTCATAATATGGCACCAGAATGCACTTGTGAAGGTTTTATCATTATCAGACACAATAGCGCGCGGAAGGCCATGTAATTTGACTACATTCTGAATGAAAGCCTTGGCAACCATTAGACTTGAAAAGGTGGCAGGTAAAGAATAAAGTGGCCATACTTAGACAAGCGATCCACCACAACCATAATCAATGAAAAACCACGCACTAAAGGGAGCCCAACAATAAAATCCATGGGTATATCATCCCATATCCGATCAGGAATAAACCTCCTATAATATCAACTTAGACCAAGAAACCCGTTAAGCTAAGTAACATTGCTAGGAATAAACCTCCGATCAGGAATAAACCTCCTACTTCTTCCAAATTCTTTCTTTTCAATACACAATTCAGCATCTTTTCCTTTTAGAAACAATCATTTCAACATCTCCATGCATGAATTACCAATATCAAATACTTCACATATATTAATTAAAGGATCTTGTTTAATTTCAAAGTGCACGAAAAAATTATATTGAAAACTGAAGAAGAGCAAACAACATTAAATAAGATCATTGTTCTTTACTTATTTCAATATCAATATGAAAATGAAATAATTTAAATAAATGTTATAATGGGACGTTGTTCACACACACATGTAAAGGTTTATGCTATGCCTTTTTCTCCAACGTATCGATTTCCATATTATTCGCTCATTCTCCTCCTAACACTCAAACAAATCCATCAATTATAGCTTACATAAAAGTTTCTATTTTCACGTTCAATTCAAATTCTTCATATCCACCCCCATCCTAGCTTATTCGACAATGACATAATTTCTAATTTACACTAATTTAAAAATAGAAGAAACTTAAACTTTAATCCCTTTCATAGCTGAAATAATAGTGAAACTTCACCACTCTTACTTAATAAATACACATATCTAGTTTCATTCTTTTCTCATATCAACCGCAACTACCATATAAGAATTCAAGTTTAGCTCTCTTGGAAAGAACCAATGAAGACCAAAAAAGAATGGAGCCTACATACAAAACATGACTTTCACACTACAAACTTTTCTTTTCTTTCTTTTTGTTTCGGATGTACAATAGCAAGGGAATAAAATAATCCAATCAAACACATACAGGGCGCACACCCACAACACAACCAACCAGAAAGGATGAAGAGTAACGGGAAAGAATGATTGAAAACTCATATGTATCCCCTCACCCAAACACCAACGGCCAGAGGGAAAAAAAAAAAAAACCCAGTGTTGAACCTCTCGAAAAAATCTTGAAGTCCCTCCTTTCCAATACTCCTTTCACCTAGAATAACTTCCAAACTACCTACTTTCTTTAACCAACCAGCAGGAAAACCAAAATTCTTCTTCAATCTTCAACTTCCAAATATCACAGCAACAAACAGAACCAAAAGAAAAATATATATATGCTGCACAAATCTTCTTCAATTTCATCATTGTGTTCCCCGAAGAGCATGAAGAGATAAATGATGCAAAGTGGCATCAACAACTGCCAAATCTTCTTCAATTTAATCATTGTCGTTTAACAACATCATCAATTGCTTATTAGGACACTTGTGTGTGGAGGAAAATTTGGCATCACAAGTGTAGCAAATCTCTTTTTCACGGTGTACTTGCATTTCAGCAGCCGTCATGCGCTTTATGGGTGGCATATTCTGCGTTGGTAACAATGGAGGAAGATCGGACTTGCCACCACTAGAGGCAGTTGAAGAAACAGGGGAAGAGACACCCATTGTCGGCACTAGAGCCATAGAAGCAACAAGGTAAAAATATCGTGGTTTAGAACTCGAATTAGGTTTGACACTATGTATGTTCAAAGTAGCATCACCAGCAAATAACTTTGCTAATGTCATCACAGTTAGTATTTAGGTGTTCTAAAGACAATCTATAAGGACAGATCAGTACCATTTCTAAATTGTAGTATTTCATTATTAATAAATGAGTACATTTTACCTTTATCAAATTTATGTCTCCCCTTTATTTGAAGATAAATATGTGTTTGAAGATAAAAGCCCTAGAAATAGAACATGTGTTATTCTCGAGGATCAATGATAGAGATCATGATCATAAGGACTCAAGAACACTGGATATCTATTGCCTAGAACTTGTTCCTAGTCTTGAATCACCAAGAAAGAGGTGATGATCTCAATAAGACTAGTACGATATCATCTACATGTATGAGATACAAGGTAAGGACATCATGGAATACAGGCATGGTGATGGCTTAGCTGATGTCGTGGGTGGATCTGTTGGAGAACAGAAAGCACTGAACTGACCTACCGAGAGACTCCATAAAGATTCATTGTAGGGAGTATCATTGGATATGTAAAGTCTCTCATCATTTGGTAGTGTAGATCGTCCTGGACTTAAAGATGTCATCGAACATTATGTCCTAGGGTTATACTTTGACCGTATAACTCTATCCGCCTAAAAATGGGGAGAACAATGTACTCTTGGGTGTAACTCGAATACATGAGTATAGATGGACATGCTAAGAGGACTCACAGTCCCTTACAAGAGATTAGTCATTCACAAGACCAATATAGCTTGGAAAACTTCTAATTAACTCGGGAGTCTGTGCGCATAGCAAGTGATTATGAAGAGTCATGATCCGTTATAGAGTTAATATAAGAAGATTCCTAGTATTTTGAATTAGCTACATTTAGTCAATTAAGAGAGATGATACCCAATCTTTGCTCTTGACTAAATGTGAATGACGATGTGAGGGATGATGCCTGCACGATATCCAAATATGAAAGGCAGATCACTTGATCAACTCAATTAAGTTTGGGGCCGTAGAGCATCACTAGTATTTTATGAGGTCATTAAATAAATTGGGCCCATTAAAAGAGTTTTAATTGGTTCAAGTTTATTTATGTCAGTGACTAATTGAGCCTAATGGGTCTCACACAAAGGTTATTCATGATTGCTTAAAATTAGCAAATTTATGCCAATAATTGTTATTGGGCTTTATCAAGAGTAAAGGTGTTTGGGTTAGAGTGAGATTTCAAGCCCAATAAAAAGCAAAATGGCGTCACATATATGGTCCCGAGTGGGAAATCAGTTTCTCCACAAAATGGCCCAAATGTGTTGGAAGATCCAAGGGAGTCTTAGGTCAAGTTGAATTTGGAATTCGAATTTTGAATATAAGTTTGAAGTTTTAATTTTAATTCAAAAGGTTACATTATAAAAGATAATTTTAAATTATCAAATACACACACACACACACACACACACACATAAAGATTCAATAATGATTGGATGAAGATAAGAGAAATAATAAATGAGCTAGAATTGATTTAAAAATGATTTTGAATTTTAGTTTTAGAGATGAATGTGATTCATCATCTTAAATTATTATTCAATTATTGAATTAAGATATAAATGTGATCCATCATCTTAAATGGTTGACTCAATCAATCAATCAAGAAATAAATGTGATTCATCATCTTAAATGATTGATTCAATCAATCAATCAAGATATAAATTTAATTTATTGTGATTTGGATTTTCTAATTCAAGCTTGGATTGAGCCTTTCTTGTAAGCATTTAAATTAGAGTTAGACTCTTATAAAGTACTGATTTTTGACGTGCCCTTTGGTTGTACGTTTTTCTAAGAGAAAAACGAGGCTTTTGTACTCTCTAAATTTCGTTCTTCACCAAGGTTTAGAGAAAAAAAAAAAAAAGGCGTCATCCACAAGGGCAAGGTTCCAATGATCTTGTCCCTCCTATCTTCAATCTTGTCTTCACCTAGCAAGCATACATGGAGTGGGAGGTTTCAAGAGAAGGAGATCTCATTGTAATCGGGGGATAGCCGTGTGGATCAATGTTAAAGGACATCAACAACATTGAAGTTTTCAAGTAATCTAAGGTAATCATAATCTCTGATAGTTGTGTTATCAAGTTATCCTAGTCCCCAATAGTTGTTTTAACGAGTAGTCCTGAAGCTTATGAATATTATAAATTGTTATAAATTTTCATGAGCACCGTAAAGAGTTACGAATTAATAATTAATAACTAATTACGTAATAAGTTACGGTTAATAATTTATGAGGACCGTAAAGAGTTACGGGTTTCCGCAACCATTAAACAAAATTTTCTGTTTTCAACCTTATGAAACTTTGCATGAAAGTCATATAATAGGCAAAATTGAGCTACAATCACACTCAGAACGGTCGAAGGTCTCTCTACCAAAACATCACGTTTGTGTTCAGGATGTAAGCCACCTATGTAACAATATAGCAAGGCAGCTTCGGGAAAATCCTCAGTACGATTTGCTGGAATAAGAAATTTAGTGTTATACTCATCTAAAGACCCCTTCCCTTCGCTCTGGGTAAGCTTGAATAGCTGGGATCGGGCACAATCGAAGGGAGATAGTCCAAACTAGACTTCAACAGCCTTAACCAGAGCATACCAATGGAGAATTCGACTAGCATGTTCCATCATTTGGAACTAGGGTAACACTCCCTATAAAAATGGACTGAAGTGAGCACCAACTTCTAAGCATCCATAGTATCAAAAAACTTGAAATGTTGCTCAGCTTTAAATATCCAGTCAAGTGCAATAGTTCCGTCAAAGCGTGGAAAATCGAGTTTCACAGTCTTAGAAGGAAACGTATTCAATGGCAGCGGATGAATGAGAGGAATGGTGGCGGATGCATGGCGGTGTTTCTGTAGAACTGGCGGACCCCTGATTGAGGCAGCGGTTGATATTGTCAACCGACTGAACTAATGACTGAAGAATCGAGCCGAGCTCCGAAAATCGGCCGTCAATTTGGTCAAAACAAGCATTCGGTACTGGGATAAACTCATTAGCCTTTTTGATCTCTACTTGTAACTCTTTCATGCGAGTATTGTACGCCATTGCGGCAGAGAAATGATGATAAAAGCACTAATTGTAATGATCTCAATGAATACACTGAAATAAATGAGAGAAATGCAATATGATATATATATACACACACACATACATACATATATAGCTCTCTCTGACAATATAAGAGTCAATCACATCTCAGGATTACAATATGCATTTCATGAAGAAGGAAAATAACAGAATAAACACACGATTGTAGAAGAAAGAGGAAATACGAAAACCCCAAAGGAGGACCCAGAGAGAGAGACCCAAAAAATTTTGCACCCACTTTCTGTAACCAACTTTGTCCCTTTATGCATTAGGCAATCCTTCCACATCTCTTAGCTTCCACGTTTTTCATGTTATCCTCGTACTTTTATTTCTTAGGCCCTCTTGATCCATCAAACCTTTCTCATTTAGGCCTTCAATTCCCTAGCCCTTCATATTTGGATCAGTTACATTTGGGTTCGTCACAACTCCAAAGAAAGGAAGAGAATAGATTGTTCTTACGACAGAATTTTTTAAAAGAGAAAAATGTTATTTTGTGTGATATATATAGACGGATAACTCTCTTAATATCATATCATATATATAGTGTACGTCAAATGTAAATAGATGTAACTCTTAATTGTACAATATATGGAATAGACATAACAATTAAACAATACAGGAATATCTATTTTTATAAACCCATATATCTCTCTATAACTGCACAATAGCCCCTCTTAATTCGGCCTTGGGCCCTAATCCATCAAGGGTGGATTAATATATTCCAACAATATGTAATAAACATATCGATCAACAATAACATATGAATATGTTAATATAATATAAAAAATTAATAAGTCTCACTATTCTCACTATTCTCAACTTTAACGATGCTTCAAGAGTTTTTTATCTTTTTTTTTTTTTTTTTTTTGGGGTGTGGGGGGGGGGGTGTTTGAAGTCCACAGAACTAAATCTCTTGATCTTTTTCATGTACTTGTTCTGTCTCCTTTTCGTGGCATTGTCGCTTTTTACCCTTACTTTTTGGTGCATATATATTTTTTCTTCTTCATCCATTCAATTTTGGGAGAAGATTCTCTCAAAATCTTTTTTCTTTTTTTCTTCTCAAAACCCCATCCCTATTCGTAGATCAAAAAAATGAATGGTTCATATATAGTAATTTTATAAAAATATTATTATAATATTTTATAAATTAATTTTTGAAAATTTTGGCTATTGCAGTTATGACTTGTATGGATCATGTTTGAATAGTTTAAATTTATTTATTTATGTTTTAAATAATAGTTTTGTAAAAAAGTTAAATATGAACCATGTATGTTTCTTAAATATGAGGTTGGAGATAATATTATGAGAAGATAAGAAGAAAAAGGATTCTTAGAGAATCCAAACCCTTCCATTTCTTGTTTCCCACTTTATAAACAGCAAATATCTTCTACCCACAATATTATTTTATATGTTTTTAAAAGATTTATATCCCTAGCAGATTTTCAGCCCAAGGTGCAAAGATTGGAAAAATTGTGATCAGCACACCGTACATCTTTCATCAAGTATTAATTGCTTCGCCTCCATACAAACTTGACTCTTGGCTTAGTGTGGTACATTTCTTAAGATTTGCTTGGATAACCATACTTATACAATGTGCTTGGATTATGGTGGTAAAAGTCATTTTTATTTTGTCTGACTTTTGCAAACTGAAATTTGAGTAAAAGTTAGACGGTGTAATGTAATTTAGTATATTTGAATTGACTTTTGTACATATGGTTATTGAACATTATTTTATTTTTTAAAGATTTTTAGAGCTTAATTGAATATTAATGATGGATCAGCAATTGTGTTCAGGGAGGACTCTGGTCATCAAAATTTATTAGTTACTTTTCCCCTTTTTGGGGTATTTTTTTTTTTTCAAATATTAACTTAGATACTGTGTCTTTTATAATAATTTTCTCTTTTTTAGCTAAGTAAAGTCCCACATGTTCCTCTCTCTCCCTGCAGCAATTGTGTTCAGGATTATATGCACTTAAGATCATATTCACCATACAATTCAGTCATGAAATACAGGGAAAACATGGTATAAATCGTGCTCATCAAACCCCATGCCCTAACCCCTTGCACGAAAATCACAAGTTCAAGTTGCAAAGGTTCGGGTTTTCGGTGTTTACCTGATTCGGAAGTTTGGTTGATGATCTTAGGAGCTTGGGACTTGATTTTGGCTATGAAGGTTGGCTGAACACTCTCTCTTTCCTCTACAAATTTCATGCTCCCTCTAGCTAGGAGAGAGAGAGAGAGCTTAGGTCCTTTTAAAATGATTAAGGAATCCAAGCAGTTCAAAATAACTGGTGTAAATTTCTATCCAGTAATTAGTAGAATTCATCTTGCTTTTTGACTTATTTCCCAAGAAATTCCAGAGAATTCAGAGGCAAGACATGTGGCACATTCTCCTTCATTTATTTAGATTTTTATCTTTCAAATGGAGCAAATTACCTACTTTGGCCCGAAATTTATGAAAATTACCAGTTTTGGCCCGGAACTTCTTTTTTATTCTTTTCTTTTTTCCCCAAGTTTTCTAGACTCTTCCTAGGTTAGGTGGCGCCTTCTGGACCCCACAAATCAGATTTCATGATTTTATTTTATTTTTCCCAATTTATTTTATTAATTCCCCTTTTTCCAGCAAATGGATCCCGCACTTTGACTTTTACCCTGATTTTTCTCTTTCTTTTTCTCCAAGCTATTTTTTAATCATTATGGGGGATAGGTGGCGCCACTTTGGGCCCACCAAATCTGCCCTCCAACTTTTCCACTGACCTTTCACTTATCCGATTCGATCTCCTTCCACCGGTCCACGTGGGTCCCGCTGGTCAACAATGTGTTTCACTTTGTACATTTCTTCAACTTTTCCAGATAATTTCCCCCTGAATGGACATTCATGTGTGGCGCCTCCTTGACTATCCAATATGGCCCACATTTGTCTCATTCAGTCCAAAAGAAACCCCTAACTGGTCCCTATCGATCCCCTTTCTACTGATTAACATCCTGTGGGACCCGTATTTTGTGTTTGGGCCTGAGTACAGATAAAATCATCTGATTTTTCCTTCTCTCTCCAGGGTAAACGAAATTCAATACTTAAGGGGTAAGGATTTGACTATTTTGCCCCTGTAATCACTACTTACTTTCACTACAAAAAAAACTATGATTTGTAGCGGTCTTTCTGTAGCGGTCATACAAAACCGCTACAAAATCATGTATGTGTAGCGGTTTATTGAGAACCCGCGACAAATTAGTAACGGAATCTTGGCGCCAATGCGCGGGCTTGTCTACATCGATATTTGTAGCGGTTTACATATAATAAACCGCGACAAATGTGGCGGGGGCTTGGCGCGTAATGGCGGGAAAGTTTGTGGCATGAAATTTGTTGCGGTTAATTCGAAGCAACCGCTACAAATAATTGAAACGTCACGAATTTGTCACAGTTTATGCTAAACGACACCTTAACCGAGACAAAATGTTTCACTTTGTAGCGGTTATAGCAATAACCGCGACAAAAACTTAGCCTATATATAAGGGATTTGTCCGTACACATATAACTATCAATTCTTTAAGAAATTTTTAAATCTCGGCTTGTAACTGAATGAACTATCTCGGATTTGCCTCTCTCATCCTTATAGCCGAGACAGTTCATTCAGTGACAATCCAGATTTAATTTTTTCTTTGACGGAAAGACTTCTACTCCTTCAAGATAGTCTAACATGCGTCGAAGATTTGGTTCCATTATAGCCACCATTCTCTCTCGAAAAATATTTCTGATCAAAATGAGTCATTGAGTTTTTCTTGGGAGATTGGTGGCTATATTGAAGCCGAATCTTCACGGACATGTTAGACTATTATTAGTTAATTTATTATTCTAAATTTATTACTCTCGAATTTGAAATTAAATAAATTATTTAAGAGCCTTTTAATTTTTAAAATAAGTCAAAACTAATTAGTTTGAGTAATAAACTAATTAGTTTAGAGTTATTTTTTAAAAAAAAATTATTAACATTGTAGTGGTTCTTCACTAAACCGCTACAGAATGTGAACTACAAAGAACTTTGTAGCGGTTTATTTTTATAACCGTTACAGGACGAAGAACGAGGAAATATAGTTGCGGTTATTGCTGCGGTTATTGTGCCACAGAATGTGAACTGTGAAAAAGTTTGTAGCGGTTTATCTCTATAACCGTTACAGAATGTAAAAGGTCTGTAATTGTGTCACGGTTATTTAACCGCTACTCAAAATCACGAACAACGAGGCAATATAGTCGCGGTGTCTGCCGCGTTTATAGTTTTAACCGCAACTAAATAATGAATTTTGTAGCGGTTAATAGAGTAACCGCTACAAATTGTTGCAGTATATTATATTTCACCATCCTCTTTTTTAACTTTTGTTGCGGTTTCATTTTCCACATTATGGATAAAGGAAAAGAAAAATCTATTACGCCAGAGAGAAGGCCTATTAGAGGCGGTAGTAGTAGAGACCGGGGCTGTACGAGAGGGCGTGGGGCTCTATCTATTCCTCCACCCAATCAGGAGCGGAACGAGTTTGATCAACTCTTCGCCGATGAGCCAATCCCAGGCATAGACACCGTAGGGGGAGAAGGAGGCGCAAGCCTGTCGTTCAGCGACCTCGACGAAAATGAGCAGATCAATTTAGACATTCCCATATCCGAAGCGGAGCGCTTTTTGGACGGGGAGCACGAGCGGGACCAAGGGAACCCCCGACCGTCGTCTTCGCGGTCTACCGGATTTGCGGTGGACGTAGAAGGTATATGTAACTTGTTTTTTGAGAAAAGTTAAAGTTAAATTCGTTACGTTTAATTTAATTTAATTTAAACGCAACACAAACATGTTTTTTTATTATTGTGCGAGATAAACATGGGAACATCGGCGGGAGGATCTTGGATGTTCATGCGGTGACTTATCCGGAAGATTATCGTGTCATAGTCCCCTTTAACGAGGACACGGACCAGCCCGATCGGCAACGGTGGTCACCTATCGAACCGGTTCCGTCGGAATTTGGGGGAATTGGGCATGGTTCCCGATCTACTGCGAGGATTGGAGGAAGGTTCCGAATAAGGACAAAGTGTTCACGACATTGTGCAGGTAAGTTATGGTGCTTAATTAAATTGTACTTTGTAATAGTTATAATTTGATATTTATTTATTGATTTATTAATTATTAAATAATTAATTACTAATTAAATCATGATACAGAAAAAGTTTAAAATGCGAGCCGCCGCGAAGAGATACGTCCTCATGAAAATAGGGGAAGGGTGGAAGAGCCAGAGGGGTCGTCTCTACGACGCACAAAATGGAGATGGGACGATGCCTGCGGTTAGTTGATCGATAGCCCTCTAGACGGCGTGGAGCCAAACGATCAGGCGGCGTTTGTCCATTATAGGAGGGTCCGAGGGGACGGGTAAGTTTTTTAATTATAGTTTAGATATAGTTGAAATAACTTTATAGTTTAAATATAGTTTAAACTTTACATTTTGTTTGCTCCTCCTTGCAAAGCGCGTCGCAGAACACGAAGCGAGCAATGCGCAGAGGGTCAATCACATGGCGGGAACAAAGACGTTTCTTTGTGACCTACGGTGAAATGGTATGTTGCAAGTTAAATTAATTTATCGTTTAAATGATGATTGTTTTATTTTTGAAATATCAAAATTTATATTCTTTTAATTGTTTCAGCAAGAAAAGGCTCGGCAGGAAAACCGGCAGATGGACTATGGGGAGCTGTTCACACTCACGCATAGACACCGTGATGGGACGCCGACCTCGGAGGCGGCAGAGGAGATAATAGTAAGCTACATAAAATTTAATTACTTTTTTTAATACATTTAAAGTTAATAAAATTGTTTCATTAATGTTTTACGACAACTGTGCGTCAGGCCCGGATTAAGAAGAGTCAGGCAGATCTGCGAGCGTCGCAGCCTCCAGAGTCATAGGGGTCTGTTGATCCTACGGCCACATTGAAAGTTGCTGTGGGCCAAGTCGTGCATCCTGGACGCGTTTCGGGTATGGGGCTAGGCGCAAGACCTAGCATGGTGTTCGGTAAGGCCTCCTGCTCTGAGGCCGGCACCTCTGGCTCGAGAAGGCCACCACCAGCGGAGGTTGATGCGATCATTGCCACGAAGGTTGCTGCGCAGGTTGCCGAGCATATTGCTGCACGAGAGGCCGCAAATGAGGCCAAGAGAAGGCACCGGCAAGAGAGGCAAGACCGTTGGTACAGAAGTCAGTCGCATACTTGGGCTGCTGTTCACGATGCCTTGTCTGTGTTGATGCCTGACAGACAGTTTCCAGCTCCCGAGCCTCCCCCTTCGTTCAGGGACGAGGATTCCCCACCGCCTACCCCTCCCCCTCCGTTCGTCTACGAGGATCAAATTCGTCGTCCTCCTGCTGCTAATGACGAGGCAGATGCTACCTCTGGTCGTGCACGAGCCCCCCGAGGCGGGACTCGATCATCGGGCTGCGATAGTTAGTTTTTATTTGTTCATCCCCGCCTCCCCTCCGCACGGACTATGTTATTTGGTTTGTTGACGATTTTATTTACTTAAATTAAATGGTATCTTTTATTTTAGTCGGTTCTTGATATTGGAGTATTATTTGAATACTTATACATTTGTGTAAGGTCATTAATTATTGTTATCTATAATTAAAATTTAATTCGATATTGTAAAATATAAAATGGGGTTAGCAATTAGTGAATAAATTTTTCTTTTTAAAATTCAACTTCAAAAACAGGCGCCAACATCTGTAACGGTTATCCAATAACCGTGACACATCTGAATTTCAAATGGAAATAGGCGCCAAGTTCTGTCGCAGTTGTTGTGGCGGTTACTAACCAGGCGCCAACATCTGTAATGGTTATCCAGTAACCGTGACATATCTGAATTTCAAATGGAAATAGGCGCCAAGTTCTGTCGCGGTTGTTGTGGCGGTTACTAACCAGGCGCCAACATCTGTAATGGTTATCCAGTAACCGGGACATATCTGAATTTCAAATGGAAATAGGCGCCAAGTTTTGTCGCTGTTGTTGTGGCGGTTTAGAACCGTTACAAATATTACTGAATTTCAAATGGAAATATGTCGCGGTCTATGTAGCGGTTTATAACCGCTACAAATGTTGACAGTAATTTTGTCGCGGTTTTAAACCGCTACAAATAAGCTGGATGTTGCATTTAAGGATGTCGAAGCTTGCATTGAAGCTAATTAAACATTCTCTTTTCATTTGTATCGTATATTACATTTGTTTACTACATATGGATAAGTCTTGGATCAAGTTGCCACAAAATTCTCCTGTATATTTAGCTGGATTGAAAGCTTTCTTAGATTTTGCCTTCACTCACGCCAGCATTAATGGAAAGATCAAGTGTCCGTGTTGTCGGTGCAAGTTTAAAAAGTGGCAAATACGAGAAAGAGCTATGGAACATCTTCTTCAGAAGCAATTTCCGGAAGCATATACATTCTGGGAAGTTCATGGTGAGACACGTGGTATGAGATATGGGGTTCATCTGCCTCGAAGTTCACAAGTAGCAAATCAAGTAAATCAAGATGATCCGGTTAATGAAGCTGTTTGCGATGCATTCGGTGTTCAAGAAGACAACTTCACGGCAGAAGTTCAGGGTCCAGAACCAGTTTTCTTCAGGAATGATGCAGCTCGGGAATTTTTCACCTTAATGGATGAGAGCGATCGTCCTTTGTATCGCGGTTGTCAGAAATACTCAAAATTATCTTTTCTGATCAAAATGTACCATATCAAGTGCTTGTGTGGGATCAGCGATAAGGCAATGTCGATGTTCTTTGGAATTACTACGAGATGCTTTCCCGACGCGGACATTCCCACAACCTTTTACGAGGCCAAGAAGGTAATTAACATATTAGGCTTGAACTATGAGAAAATTGATGCCCGCCCCAACGATTGTATGCTTTATTGGGGGAGAGGACGCTCGAGAGGAGACTTGTAAGAAGTGTCATACTTCAAGGTTCAGGACAGTTCGTAAGGGAAAACAGCAGAAGAAGAAACCCGCAAAGATTATGAGGTACTTTCCTTTAAAACCTCGCTTACAAAGATTGTTTATGTCGTCTAAGACAGCTGAGCATATGAGGTGGAATGAAGCTGACAAGAATGAAGATGGTAGACTCAGACATCCACTCGATGCTGAAGCGTGGAAAGTGTTTGACTCTGACTTTCCTGATTTCGCGGTAGACCCTAGAAATGTTCGTCTTGCTTTGGCGACCGATGGTTTTAATCCTTTTGGAAATCTTAGCACCAGCTATAGTATATGGCCAGTTATGTTGATACCCTACAACTTGCCCCCTTGGATGTGTATGAAACAGAGCTCTTTCATTATGTCAATGATCATTCCATGCAAAAAGGCACCAGGAAATGACATCGATGTGTATCTCCAACCGCTTATCAAGGAGTTGGTGGAGCTGTGGACTGTAGGCGTCGAGACATATGATGCGCACGAGAAGGCGCTGTTCAACTTGCGTGCGGCGTTAATGTGGACTATCAGTGACTTTCCTGGACTGGGCACAATATCTGGGTGGAATGTGCATACTGGCCTTGCGTGTCTGGCTTGCAATTTTGACTCTGACTCAGTTCGTCTTCCTCACAGTCATAAGTGGTGCTTCATGGGTCATCGGAGGTTTCTCGATGGTACGTACAGGTTTAGGTTGCAACGCAATCGTTTCAATGGGCAACAAGAAAAAGAGGACCTCCTAGGCATTTGTCCGGTGCGAGAAATCATAGAGCGGCTTGTGGATGTTGAATTTGAGTATGGGAAAAAGACAATCCAAAGCAAAGGCCGGGACAAAGACAACCAGGGCTTCTGGTTCTGCGCCCCAACAATGGCGCAAGATAAGCGTCTTCTTCACTCTTTCGTATTGGAAAGATAATTTGCTCCGACACAGTCTGGATGTCATGCACATTGAAAAGAATGTGTGCGACAATGTGTTGTACACGATTCTGAACGAACCAAGTAAGTCAAAAGATCATCTTCAAGCGAGGAAAGATTTACGGGAGATGGGAGTTCGTGGAGATGCGTGGCCAGACGAGCATGACAGATTTCAACCGGGAAAATTCACCCTGACAAAACCGAACAAGGAAATCTCCCTCGCGACATTAAAGGCTATAAAAGTTCCGGACGGGTATTCAAGCAACATTTCACGATGTGTTGACGTGCAGGCTCGAAAGGTCGCTGGGCTTAAGAGCCACGACTCACATGTGCTTATGCAACAGTTCCTTCCGCTGGCCATAAAAAATACGCTGCCTCTCGATGTGTCGATCGTTTTGGTCGAGCTGTGTTCATTCTTCAGGAAGTTGTGTTCCAAAGTTTTGCTCGTGGAGGAGCTCGACCAGCTGCAACAGAAACTTATTCTTACGCTATGTCATTTGGAGATGATCTTTCCTCCCTCATTTTTCACGGTCATGGTTCACCTGACAGTACATCTTGTTCACGAAACAAAGCTTGCTGGTCCAGTTCAGTACCGATGGATGTATCCTATTGAGAGGTACTCATTTAAAATTAATTACTTTAGCATTCCTCCCTAGTCCCAAGTCTAACCATTGATGTATCGACATTTTCCCTTCATTACTTTATTATAGGTTTCTTGGGAAATTGAAGTCTTACGTGTGGAATAAGGCGTGGCCTGAAGGTTCAATAGCATAAGGTTATATTGGGGATGAGGTCTTATATTTTTGTTCCAAGTACTTTGATGACATTGAGACGTCATTCAACCGACCGTCTCGTGTAGACGATTCTCCTGATTCGCCGAGCCAGAGCCATCAGCAACAGAGTTGTTAATCCCTCGAGTTGGTAAACCGGTTAGCGCGGGCGAGAACTTCAAACCGACGGCACTTGAGAAGTTTCAAGCACATAGACATGTTTTGATTAATTGCACTAAAGTTGAACCGTACCTTACGTATGGATTGCACACATATATCTTACACTATATATTTCCTTACATGTTATACTCATTATTCTTGGTCGTTGTCGCATGTTTAATTACAGGGAATTCAGGAGTCATGTCAAGCGTCAGCTAAAGATCCGTACACAGACATCATCCAAAATTGATAGAAAGGTGCACAGAGAATTCTCGAGTTGGTTTAGGAGGAGAATAATGAATGACCACAACCCGCACTCACCAGAATTCAGAGCTCTCGCACTCGGCCCCCTTGATCACGCCCTAAGATTTACGGCATACAATGTCAATGGTTTCAAGTTTTGCACCGTTTTACGAGATCAGGGATTGCTGACCCAAAAATCTGGTGTATATGGCACGTTTGGGACGAGGAGTTATGTGAGCAGCAGTGACGGGAACATGCAGTTCGGTGACGTCCCATATTATGGGAAGCTTCTTGATGTGGTCAAGATAACATACCAAGGCCTTTTCACCGTGACACTGTTCAAGTGTTTGTGGGCAAATACGACAACGTCTCGGGGACTCACGACTGACGACTTAGGCATCACATCGGTGAATTTCTCCCGGCCTATTCACACTGGTCAGTCTGAAGATGACGAGCCGTATATTCTTGCCTCGAGGCCCATCGGGTTTACTATGTCCCCAATGAGAGACACGAGAGATTGGCATATGGTGGTTCACCTAAAGCCTCGGGACCTTTACGACATGGGCGATGGTGATAGCATCGCCTACGAGAGTGAGCCGTTCCAGCCCGCTAGCTTCGATAACTTCTTTCCAGACGGCGATGACAATTTACCTATAGTTTGATACGTTTTTTAATAATAACATTTAATTAACTAAAGTTTTATTTGTGCAAACGTATTCAACTCACACCTAACATTTTATACAAACTTTCTTTGTAGGGATGGTGACGAAGATTGAAAGAAAAAATTATGTCAACGATAATCTGTAATCTTGTTTTTATGTTATTTTTAAAAAAAACATATTTATTATTTGTAGCATTTCTTAACCGCTACAAAATAAGAAATAACCGCTACAAAGAGAACCGCCACAAAAAAGCATCACTAATCGCGACTAACAGAAACCGCAACACAAAGCGAGCACTAAACCGCTACTAACGGATGCGCAGATAACACCATAAATACCCCCAACAAACCTCATTTAATATGCTTCAATATCCTTTTCAACACATGTTTTCTCTCCAGTTTCTCTCATACTTTTACGTTTTCTCACAAAGGTTATGTGTTTGAAGAAGGTAAGTTTCATTCAACCGGAACAAATCTTATGTTTATCGAAATATTTCATTTTTCTTCTACCCTGTTCATACTAACTTTTGTTATTTTACAGTTGGATTGCGTCTATTTTTTAACTTTTGTTCTACTTCCGCATATACGTTACTTGATCCATTTTGACAGACATTTTTTTAAATTTAATTTTGTTTTTAATGAACTCATAATTTGTTTGTATTATACGTACATATTTTCATCGTTTAATACCCCAGATAATTACTTTATATACTCAAATGTAATTTTTAATATCATTTATTTTCAATAAATATTATTAATAATAAATATTTACTTAATCAATATAATATTTTTTTTTCCAATTTTATACATTTTGTAGCGGTTCTTAAACCGCTACAAAATGGAACAAATATACAAATTAACCCGCCAAAATATAAGGCGAGAAACTATTGTCACGTTTCACAACCGCTACAAATATATGCAAAAAAAATTAAAAAATATGGCGGGATTTATTTATATCGGTTTTTGACCGCTTCAAACATTCCTAAAATTTCAATATCCTGGCGGCAAAATGTTTTGGCGGGAACATTTGTCGCGGTTGTATGACCGCTACAAAATATTTTAAAAACGTTGGCGCCAATTTTCACACAACTAGTAGCGGTTTTTTTCCGCTACTAATATTATCACACCCAATTTGTAGCGGTTTTATAACCGCAACTATTGGTCCAACAAGGAGTCGTCGCAGCTTCAGTTTGTGTCGGTTATGTGAACCGCGACAAATACAGTAGCGGTTATTTTGTATTGAGTAGCGGGTATTTTTAACCGCGACAAATACGTTTGCCACAGTAGATTTTGTAGCAATTTGCATAACCGCGACAAATATCGTTAGTCACACCAGTAACCGCTACAAATATGTCATTTTAACCGCTACTAATACCCTTTTTTTGTAGTGTTTTTGCTTTTCAATCCCATAGTGACACGTGTCCTCCAGCAGTGATTACATTGACTCCTTATCTTCAAAAACGCAGGGCATCCTTGACTAGAGCTGTCAATCAGGGCTGGCCCGGCCCTCCAGGGCCGGCCCGTGAAGGGCCAGGGCCGGCCCTCCAGGGCCCGGAGTAAGAAAAACACATGTTTTTCAAAGCCCGGCCCGAGAGTACGGGCCGGGGCCGGCCGCGGGGCCTTAAAATTACTATTCCAAATTTTAACTATTTTTCCTCCGTGTGTTTCAAAGAAATATAATTAGTAAATTACAACACGAATCATCTAATAAATAAGCACAAAGTCACTAATTCATAATCAAAAGAAAACCATATTCACAAATAACTCACATAAAACATAAAATTCTTCATTTTGAGTAATAGCCTCTGGCTCATGAGTAAGAATATCATAAAATTAAAGTATAGTTATTATGCATTTGTAGTTAAATGGATAAACAACTCTATAACAAATACAAAATATATATAAATTAATAAATTTAAAAAGGAAAAAAAGAAAAAGCTACGGTGAAAAGGGCTGCGCAGGCCGGCCCGGAGCCCTCCAGGAGCTAGCCGGGCCCTCCAAGGTGGCCGTGTAAGCCGTGGCCCGTCGGGCCGGCCCTCCAGGGCTAATTTCAAATATCTCGTCCATTTTTCAAGCCCGGCCCTTGAAGGGCCAGGGTTTAATGGGCCGGCCCGTTTTGACGACTCTATCCTTGACTGCCCTGAAAATGCGGTATACTTACTTATACTGGCTTATTTTCACTCAACTAATTGTCCTACACCTTAGGACATAGTTAGGGGGCACCTTTTCCAACCAAATTTGTACCTTATGGGTCTTTTGTACCCCTTCTTCCCATTGGCACTTAAATTCCACAATTTATACTCATTAGGTCTACTGACCCGTATAGCCAAATTATTTAGTCCCTAAAAGGCTTCCTATCTCTCACATTCTTGCGACTCTTCCCGAACCGGGCTTAGTCGTCTGCCTATTTTAGGCTTGTTCTCAATCCCCTAGGAAGACAATGAAGGCGCCAAATGAGAAATGATGAGGAGATTCAGAAAATAGAAATATATAAACGTTACAAATTCAAAGAGTCAGGGGTAGTGAAGTCAATTCCCACTTAAAGGCAGATTTCCCCCAAAAAGTGTAATGATGACTGATATGAAGCGACGTGGGCATTAAATGTGCACGAATATCAAAGACGGCAGAAGCAGCCACTACACGAGAAATGACGGTTTTACGCCATGACGGAGCAAACGTACAGCTGTCAAATTTTCAGCGGTATAGGTGAATGGAATCCGATCATATGTTATTACCTTTTCATAATATCTCTGATTGGGGATAGTCCATGGCGGAAAGATACAAACCCGACAATCCGGATGAAGGTTGTACAAGCAATCCCAGCCATCACGAAAGGCAAGTGAGTTTTCAAAGCAAACTAACCCGGAGTGCATATCTGGGGGGCAATCTGTGTAGAATTCCTACAAGTCCGAGGTCCATGCAGAACTCGGCAGGAAGTCAAGTGAGTTAGCTATGGCAGTCAAATCCATTTTCCACATCTAAGTCGAGATGTGAATAAACTTACGACCTAACAAATATGGAAATGAGTAGTTTCAAGCAAATCAACCCGGACCACGCGTCTCGAGGCAGTCCACAGCATCAACACAAATAAAACTAAAGATCCATTTGAACTCGGACGGAAGTTAAAACCATAAATAATATCTGTTTCTATCTTGGGAACCCGGTTAAACCCGTGTTCAAGGCTAAATAATCAATGCATCCCGGCAGCCCAGAGACCTGAACTACCAGGCTTGGGGGAAACTGTTACGGACTCATATAAGAGGCCCATCCACCACAAGGCCCAACAAGGGCAAAGCACACCAGGATCTGCCTATAATGAAGAAGGATCCTAATCAGCCTATAATCAAGGTGTTAATCAAGGAATTCCCTAACCAATTGCAGGTGAGGCGACTGACGCATGGGCCAGGAGGCGCACAAAGCCCAAGGTCCAAACCCTAGAGGTAATCTCTATAAATAGGATGTTAACCTAAAAGGTACACATTCTCTATTCATCCTATTTACTATTCAGCCTCACTGTGCACACACCCCACCTCTTTTGGCTAAACGCCATACTCGTGCACAGTGACCCCCCAATGACAAGTGTCATCTCTCGTTATATTACTTAATGATGTAGGTATAATATCATCGAGAGTGGAATTATAACTGCAATAGGTTCATATTTTATTAAAATAAATACAAATAGGGAAGTACTCCCTCCGGTACACAATATAAGTTGCTTCTAGAAGGATGGCTTGATCCATAATATAAGTCACTTTAAAAACAATTCATGCTTATTTGTCAATTTTGCTCACGTAATCAATATTTAACTATGACTCCTTATATTTTTCTCTCTCATTCAAAAACCTCATTTAGTATGGGTAAAGTTGAAAACTTGTTTCAATTTAAGGCAAATTTAATGACCTAACTACCATTTCTTGGTTCCTACAAATTTGTGGAAGTGACTTATATTGTGGATCATAGTGAGTAACATGTTTAGGTGCAAGCCAGTGACAAATAAGGGTAATATAATACTCCCTCGATTTCTGTTTATAAGGTCTCATTAATTGAATTGAGTTGTTCAAGAAAACAGTTAAAATTAGTTAAAACTAATAAATATGTAAGAAAAAAATTTGTTTTTTCAAATATGCCCTTATATATGAGTGGGTAAAGAAGAGAAGGTAATAATGAGAAAAATGATGAAAGAGAGTGTATGGGTAATAATTAAGGGTATAATGAGTAATTAAATGAACAATCTGGTGCTCATAAAGTCCTTATTCAAGTAATGAAAGGAAATACATATAGATTAGTGTCTAAGTTAGTTGGTAACCTTTGAATCACCTAGATTACATAGGCTAGAATCAAGGAAATAATTCAAAACCTTGAAATTTAAATATGCCAAGATTTTAGGATCTTTTGGCATCTACTAAACAACCCTAATTAATAATTTAATTATGGCTAGATTGAGCCCAAGGCCAATAGCAGCACCCCCCCCTCTCCAAGTTGCAAATAGATGTCTATAATTCCCAACCTACCTTTGAATTCTTCAAACTGTAGTCTTGCTAGCGCTTTGGTGAACATATCTCCTACTTGACTTTTAGATGAGACATATGCCAATTTGATGATTCCCTCATCTTCTTTTTCCTTGACAAAATGTTTGTTTACATCGACATGTTTTGTCCTTTCATGATGAACATGATTATGACCATTGCAAAAGCAAACGTACTATCATATCGCATTCTAATAGGTGTTTCTAGCACAAAATTTAGTTCTTTTAGCACCATGATTATCCACATGCCTTCACCCACACTCCATTAAGCCGCTCGTAGTACTACTTATGGACACTACTGTCTGTTTCTTAATTACTTTGCCACGTAATCAAGTTTTCCCATAACATAGTACAGTATCCTAAGGTAGATCTCCTGTCTATCAAAGAACCTAAATGATCTACATATGTGTAAATTACTATTTCTTAGGATTGACATTTAGCAAAGAAAAGTCCTCGGCGCGCGCTCACACACACATATATTGTGAAGTCTCACATCAAATGGAGAGGGGAACGAATGATATCTTATAAAGGTTCGAATACCTCTGCTTTTAATCCATTATAAAATTGTGAGGAGTAATACTTCTCCAAAGTGGACAATTTTGGGAGTAGGGGCCTGGGATATTACATATATAACTTTGAATTTAACATATATTACAAGTTTTATCATAGAGTTTCAACACTTAACTTCATAATGTATACAATGATATATAATATATGTAATTTGAGTTGCCCAAAAAATATGTAATTGAATTTTGGAAAAAAGGAAGGATTTAAGATATTTTTGTTATATGTCAATATCTTTATTACGTTCCCTGCATTGAAAGATATCTATATTTCGATAAGGATATTTGATAGTTCGGCAAGAATAATAGATATGTAACATCACGTGATTTTTAATATACAAATTGTAAACAATCAATCAAGCATGAAAATTCATGGCAAAAAGGAGAGAATCATACAATATTAATATACTACAATTTACACGAGAATAATTTCCCATCGTTTTTCACATGTTACGTAATAATTTACCATGCTTATCCCTCTAAATCTCTTGTTCAAGTTGCAAAGAAGACACTTATATTAGAAGGGGCAGACTAAATCGGATAACAGATAAAAAAAAAAGATTGGGGTATGGGGGGAGTAAAGAGGAGGAGAGAGTTTAAAATATTGTTAACAAATTCATGAGTTTAGGAAAATTTGTGACAAATATGACATAAACTCCAAATGTGAATTTAAATCTTAAATTCGTAAGAGTTTAATTTTTTCAATAAATAACTATTAAAAGTGTGAGATTAAATAATTAAAATATATCATTAGCGATAATAATTATATCATCAGTGAGAAACAAGCACTTATAAATTGCCTTTTTTATAAGTTGGCTTAGAAGGTCTAAAACCATGTTAAACTAGTATATGCATAATATAGGCTAATCTTGATAGAAAAACAATTTGTCTTACTTCTAGACATTTTTGCACTAGTTGTTAAATGACATGTGAATGTACATTGCAATAGTCATTTATATGACTTAAATATATGCTACACGCGCACCTTTCTTTTCCAAATTTCAAAGTATTTCTCTTGGTACACAATTGTAGGCTTTTTCTGATAAAATTAAAAACATTATGTAAGTCTCTTCCTTTGTTTTGATAAGTTTCCAATAATATATTTTGATGTTAAATTTTTTTTTGCCAACATTTTGATGTTAAATTGAATTAAATTAAGATATATAAAGTTTTAGTGAGACTATATATCTAAAAATACTATTGTTTGTCTTATATGACTATACATTTTGATGTTAAATTGAATTAACGCTTGTACAAAAGACAGGTGAATCAGGTACTTGAAGAAGCCAGTTATTTCACTTTCATTATGTTATTGCTTTGAATTTTTTCGTTTCTTCTTATTCAAATTGAAAAAGTCACATGATTTTTGGTCCCCTTCCTGCTTCAAAAGATTTTTCGTCTCTTCTTTTAATTAATAATATCATCACTGTATGAGAAGAGCATGGGCTTTCTGTAAACTAAAGCATGTTCTGAGGTTCTAGCTTCTCTGCTGTCTCTCTGCTATATTCTCTGATCTGTATTCTTATCTTCTTCTTTTGTTTACGGTTGTGTTCATTCCGAGCACCCAAAACTCTTGGGTTGTGTGATGTTTACAAAGGGGTGGAGCTTGGGACAAAAATTTGGGGGGCCAAATAGTAGTGGGGGATTCGGGGGTTCGGGGCGGCGGACCGAATTTTTTTTTTTAAGGAAAGTTTTAAATGCATCAAAAAAATAAAAGAATATAAACAAGAAAATAAAATAATATAAAAAAATACACCACAATATTGGAAGGTAAGGCGAGGTTTAATCTGTTAATTTATGTAATTGTGAATCTTTGGTTCAACCATAAACTTCATGTAATTGAACATCACAACATTGGAAGGCAAGAGGCTAAGGTTTAGAATGAAAAATCAATTAACTTCATCCACAGATGTAGTGTAGAATGAGTAAAAGCATAGTAAAGAATACACCACAAAAGTACATTTCATTGATAAGCTAAAAATTTCAGGTAATTATAATGAAATATAGAAGAAAAAAAATGATAAGATTAACATAAATCATATAAGACCCCACATGGAACACAAATTGGATTATAAGCCCCAAAGATATAAAAAGAGGAGGAAAATTGAGGGGGCCAAAATTTAATTTTACATTATATTAAAAAAAAAATCTTAAGAAAATTCTAAACATTTTTTTTTTGGGGGCCATGGCCCCCTCTAGTCCCTTAAAAGCTCCGCCCCATTATACGGAGTATTATCTTTTATTCTGTACACTCTGTTTCTTCTGCTGGTTTCAGCATTCCATAAATTCATTAACCTTTTCTCAGTAACACATGTAGTTAATGGAAGTTTCAAGACAGACATTGTTCAATGGGTTTGTCCTCATGGAGACATGGGATATCACTGCAGCTCTGAAAGTAAACCTTCCATTGGGACTTTGTAGAGTGGATTTAATTTTATTTTAAAGTCAATTTTAAATAGATTTAGCAATAACATTTATAAAGTTAGTTTCAACCTCATGGTGGGTTACTGATGAAAATGGTGAAGAGAGTGGCTTCACTTTATATGTTTCATACTTTTGCTACTTAACATATGCTTTCCCAAAAAAAAAAAAAAAAAAAAAAAGAGAGAGAGAGAGAGAGAGAGAGAGCCAGAAAGGACTACATGATGCAAATATTAAAAACATCATTTTGATAGTGTCAATTTAATTTGTTGATTACAAAATGAATATTACTAAAAATTCATTTGCTTATTGTCAGATTTGATGGGTTTCACTTTCAACTATGATTTCTTTTATTAAATTCAGATAAATCGGTTGAATTTCTTCTTATGTTTAATATATTCTCTTTTACATCTCTCCCATATCTCTATGAATGTTAAATTCTATAATGTTTGGTTTGTCTAAGTTTTTGAAAAATTTAAGAACATACAATTTTACCTTCCAACTTCCTAAAACAATGAAAGTTTCACCTCCTTGTTAATGTATGTCAACTTAAAGTACGCACCGTGCGATTTGGGCACATGAAAAATGATTTTAAGAGACCCTATAAGAATGTCAATCACAGTTGAGACCCCAATTAATTGAATATCCGAAAAAATGATCATGAGGCTTTCCAGGAATTAGAATCATCATAAGTTATTGTTTAGCAATTTTCTTTAATATTTTCAGTATTAATCTTTTACATTTTCAATTTTCATATTTAACTTTTTCATTAATCACTTTTTTTTTTCAATTTTCCATTAGATATATATATGTCTTTATTACATATATCAATCTTTTCAACACGTTAATTTTATAACACCCCAAATTTCATACCACTTATTGTACCCGTTGACACGTAGTATTGGTGTAATACCCGGATTTTAGCAAATCTGGAATTTCTGAGATAAAGGAAAATTAATGAATATTTTAATGAAGTAAATTCATGAGATAAAACTGTTATAGAAAATTGTTATAATTATAGAGTAAATTGTTGAAAAAGTTACGGGGAAAATCGATGAAACAGAATGACTAAAAATGATATAATGGTGATAAAAACAGTCTAAAAATATTATGATAAATACTTGAAAGATCATGAAAAATTATGAGAAAAATATGGAAGTGTTATCCCTAATTATGAGAATTTAATAAATTATTTCAGAGGAAATAACATGAAGAAAAGTTTAAAAAGCATTTCAGAACCATAAAGTAACCTGATGGGGTAAACATTTTTAATATTTTACATAGGATATAAAATGACAATATCAGTATAGAAGTTTGAAAGATAACAATATACTGTAAATTAGTAAAGATAAATATATGAAGAAACCGATCCTGAAAAGATCACTAAACGAAGAAATTAGGCCAGATTAAGCCCTAACGAAGGCGGGGGTAAAACGGGAATTTTTGGTAAAAAATATTATATTTTTAAAAAATTGAAAAAATTATAGAAAAATAAATAAATCTGAATTTTTAAAAGATGGGGTCGAAATTATGGTTATTTTTAATTAAAAAGATTTGTTTAAATAATTAAAATGGTAATTAGAATAAAATAATAATATAATGCGGTGAGTCGGCTTATAGGCGGCCAGGGAAAAGTTAGAAATAAATTCTACAGGTAAACCAGAGGTAAAAGTCTTTTCAGACTGATCAAATTAAGAACAAGTGAATTTTTACCCGAAGAAAGAATTTACCAGACGTCGATTCCGCAACCGAAAACCCTAATTCCTAATAAGACGGAAAGGCGATCGAGATAGAGTAGAGCCGAGATAGGCAAAGTGAGAACCTATAGAAACAATTGTGTGTTTTCAAACACGGGATTAAGTTAGGCAACCACTTTGGACGTTTTACGATTCAGCGAATTATTGTCCAGAAGTTGGTTCTATCGGAAGCGATTTCGTAACCGGACGCGTTTGTCCGAATATCTTCCGACGCACCGGAGAATACCTGGATATGATCAAAAAGAGGATCAAAATATATAATATGAAACAGGATGAAAAGATCTTCAAAGTTACATGCCGGATTTTTGAGTTTCGCGAAATCGCGAAACGGACATCGTCGGGTAGCTTTATCGGACAGGAGGCCATAAAGCAAGATGAAAAATCAATCTTTGACTTTTGGGGGACCAAGAGGTCGGCCAAGACCTTGAATGGTCAAGATTGCATCTTACAAAACCCTAGATCCAACGGCCGAATCATTTCGAAGACTTTTTGTTAATACCCACCTTGTCCTCCCTTTTTCTATAAATAGCACCCTTCCCTTGTTCATTCTTCACACCTTTTCTTCTCTCTACCTTGGCCGAAACTTAGAGTGAGAAGCTCGCAAAAGTTTTGCCTTAGCTCCGAGTAAGTTCTTCCGTCCTTAGTTTTTAGTTTCCGTAGTTCTTTCGGTAGTTATAGTAGAACTGTTGTTTTGATCTAGGAAGTTTGAGAATTTGTTCCTATGCTTGTTTTTATGCCTCATTGCATTGAAAGATGCCGACGAGGTAAAAACATAGTGGGGATAATTTTGAAATGGAATACGATCAAAGTAACGAAGTTACGCGAAATTCCGCCAAATTAGGGGTAGAAGGGCAAAATGGTAATTTTTACCTAAAATGCCGTTATGATTGCAAATCACTAATAAAAGTGATATTACTCGATAGGGCATCGAAACTCGATTTGCCGCCGTTACTGTTGCTGACGTGCCGTGAGTGAACATTTCACGTTTTTTCCGTAAAAAGTACGTTTTCCGCCGAAGTACCTAACGTCGTCAACGAAGGTACGACGCGTCTTTGTAACACTAATCTTGTACTTCTTAAATGCATATATGTGTGATAGATATGTTCGTAGACCGATATACGAGACAGTTTTACACGGGTTATAGTCATGATAACGCCGTATGTTTTTCTAGCGCGAGAACACGAGTGGTATCGTGGCACCGGTGAATAGTGCAAGCTGTTATTGTTGTTTTACATTGTGGGGCTTTACATACTGCGTAATGCTTATGT
Organism: Acacia melanoxylon; assembly: GCA_019022615.1. NCBI lineage: Eukaryota > Viridiplantae > Streptophyta > Magnoliopsida > Fabales > Fabaceae > Acacia > Acacia melanoxylon. Next base: position 1,723,791 of record JAFJYJ010000072.1, read on the forward strand.
TTTGTCGGCATAATGATCTTGCATCGTTTGTATGCTTATGATATACTGTGGTATTAGCTCTAGAAATATCTGTTGTCTGTATATTGTATTGTTTGGGTATGAGGTTAGATTACCCGAGATTCAATATGGTGAATTGAATCTCACCGTAGCTTCGTGGTCGGGAGGACCACGGTTCGGGGATCGAGGCAAGTGCCGGAATAGACGTGCGGCGAAGACTATTTCTATCTTATCGTCTTCTCGTTATTCGTTATTCTGTCATTCCGCTATTTCATTTCTAAACCTTAGGATTATTGTAATCTATACAATATTACACAATGGTTGATGTTTTGGCTATGAACTGATTACTCTTTCGCTCCAATGCTCTACTTTGATTACTCTGCTTGAAATATTTGGAAACGTTTAAAAAAAAAAAAAATATTCCGCCGTTTTCAAATGGGATGTTACAATTGGAATATCAACAAGTCGATGGTGTTACAGGTCAGAGTAAAGCGAAACGGAGAGCATGCATTACGTTTGGACAATAAGTAACTGATATAAAATGCTCAGGCATATGCTGGTTAAATTAAATATCTCGAATGAATATTCATGTGATACAATTACAGACTCAAATACTGGTCTATCTAGACCCGTGGCTTGGATGCCAACTCAGTTAATCAACCTATTGGCCTGGTTGGTGTTTAAGTCTAGTGGAAGTCTCCCCGTCTTTCACGGCGACTTATAACTGATCCACATAGACCAACCCTTCCTTAGTTTAAACACCAAATGGTTTGAAATAACTTTATTAGATTCATGTCAGAACTAGTCCCTATTAAACTTCTTCCGACTCTCGTCTCGGGTGGTGCCTTTTCATGACTCCCTTTGCTAGTCCGTCTTCAAGCGACCTTCCCTCCGGGATTAAGTGTAGCAGTTCTTCCTAGTGCAAACCTGCTGACTGGTAGTAGGGGTGAGATTCTGGGGAATCTCAGTAGCAAACAATATCAAACAATGCATGCAAGATAAATGCTAGTATATGAAGTGCTTGCCTTGCATAGGCTCATTCCAACATAACGATACTTCTACATGCTCAATGTTTGATACTCATACTCATGGTCATAGCATAATCGAAAACAAAGCTTCAATCATTCAAGTATGTTAAACATAACAAGCAAGCATAACAATCATACATATACACATAAGCAATAATATCAACTACATGCAAGTAGGGTAAGTCCACTACCTTATAGAGTAATGTCTTTCCTTGGTTTTCTTCTTTAACCAACCATCGGACTTGGTTGAAGTACCTACCACCGTGTATTTAGTAATATGTCCGTCCTTTGAATCCGACTCCGGACTCCTCGAATATCCTAATATACTACCATATCACTTAGAATAATATACTAAAGGTTATTTTCGCCTCCTTTTACCTTTCTACCCTCAGTGGATTTATTATTCCATTTTTACCTTTACATTTTCTTAAAAATGCAATTTCCAGAATTTTGCCCAGATTTTTCATAAATTTTGAAAAATCATAATTAATTCTACAAAAATCATTTTTGGGTGCTTCAAAATTTCTCATGACCTTTGACATGTCTATTTTCAAGAAAAAATATTCCCAGAAGCTAGAACATCACAGATCATTCCTAGTTTTAGCGTTTTCAAACACTGTTCAGATTTAAATCCAGTAAACAAAACTTAAATTCAAAAATTCCTATCTTACCATATCACTTAGAATAATATACTAAAGGTTATTTTCGCCTCCTTTTACCTTTCTACCCTCAGTGGATTGATTATTCCATTTTTACCTTTACATATTCTTAAAAATGCAATTTCCAGCATTTTGCCCAGATTTTTCATAAATTTTGAAAAATCATAATGAATTCTACAAAACTCATTTTTGGGTGCTTCAAAATTTCTCATGACCTTTGACATGTCTATTTTCAAGAAAAAATATTCCCAGAAGCTAGAACATCACAGATCATTCCTAGTTTTAGTGTTTTCAAACACTGTTCAGATTTAAATCCAGTAAACAAAACTTAAATTCAAAAATTCCTATCTCCTTGTCCAAAGCTCAAAACGCTACATATTTTATATATTTAGAAAGCCTTACATGTCTATTGTATTGCTATAAAATTTCATGATTTTTAAAGCTCATTATATATATATATATATAATAGCCTCAACGTTCACGCCAAAGACAAGATTTAAAACTAGAAATTCTACAATTTTCACAATCTTATTCCATTAATATCAAAAATTATTTTCCAACATGTTTTTACCTAATTCAACATTTTAAATGCAAGAGAGGCTGTAACATCCCAAATTATGGGATTTGGAATTAAAAATATTGTATGGAAATTATGGTGAAAATATAGTCTAAAATAATTATGAAATTATTTGAATTAAAGGGCCTATTTTCTTGACAAATTCAAAGAAAATAGTTAGAGGTTGATTTATAGCCCAATAGTTTTAGAGAAATTACTTTAAGGGCTAAAGAAGTTAATTAAGAAAGAAAATCCTTGTAAAGCATGAAGGATTCGTTTCTAGCATTTAAATTAGTAATTAAGCAATAATAAAGAGACAAGGGAATAATTAATTATTAAATTAAAAGGCGGGGGGACATGCAATGTTCCTTTAGCTAGGCAAAACCATATATACTTATGCCCTGTTTGTTAGAGCGAAAGTTGGGGATAGAAAGGGAACATAACAAGGTTCCCTCTGAAAAAACGTGTTTGCTGCGCCCATCTTCCGTCAAGAAGCATTCCCACGAGCCTCAAAGTTCCACCAACCATTGGAAGGTTGATTCCATCTGAAAATGGAGGGAAGATGAAATCTTCCCGGGAGACTGAAATATTGGGACATAAATGCCCTGTAGAAAATCGCATCTCGTGCGTCACGCGTTGCGATTTCATCACATCTTCAATTTAGTCGCCCCATTTTTCGGGTTATACACTGGGCTTCACGAACTTTCATTCGAGCGAAATTTTTCTCTTCTAGACTCTCTCGAGGTGTGCTCTTTGTGTAATTTTCTCCTTCGGGACGGAGATTCCACATTGTTGTCGAGAATTTTACTGTGCAGGCGTTTGTTTTTGGTTGTATGTATCGCTTTTTTGTCTACATTTGTGTCCTCTTTTGTTGATTAAGATTATTCTTTTAATTTTTTCCTTCTTCTTGGATTCAAAGCTGGTTTAATGGAATGAAAATGACCGTTTCTTTGTCCCGTTCGATATGAACCGATGCGAAGTTTGGTTCCTGTCAAAATTTTGGTTCAAACACGTTCTCACTTTAGTGCATTATGTTCGAACTTAACGCCCTCGTTCGAACGTAAGTTTGAATCAGTCAAATCATTTTCTCCATTTTTTATTATAAGGGCATATATAATGGGAAGAAGTGAAGGTCGCAATGAAGGAGAGGGTGCGGCGACCATTGATGAAGTGAAGGTCACAGATGAGAGTGAGGAAGAAGGTTGCAGATGAGAACGATGAAGAAGGTGTGGCTGTTTTATGTTTTAGGGGTATTATTGGTAGTTTACCTCTCCTTCCCACTTAACCAACTTTCTTTTCTTCCTACCAAACATTTTATTTTCCCTCAACTTAAGTTTCATTCCCATGTCTACCAAACAACTCAACTTTTTAAAGTTCCCTCTCAATCTTCCTTTCCATTCATTTCCCTCCTTTAAGTTCCTTTCCCTCCTTAAATCTTCTCTGTACCAAACGGGGCCTTATATACTTAAGTAGGACCATTGAAATAACCCCATGACCCACATATATATCCATTATCAATTTCACCAAATCCATCCCTTGGCCCAAACCAAACTAAACCAAACCTAATCCATTCCATTAACCTCAACCGACCAATTACGTTGAAATGCAGGAACATGGTTAGCAAAATCAAATCCCCACTCCATACATCTGCAACACGCCACATGCAACAACAAAAAAGTAACAGCGCCGTAAACACAGGAAGCAGACTGCAGCAGCAACCATTCACACAAGGTCGGACCAGCAACACACATGCTCTTCTAGATTACCTCGAGCCTCACAACGCTGGAAAACCACTCAAAATGTTTGTTTCCATCTCTGACTGTACCCTTTTATAAGTTATATATTCAATGCTCTTTGGTTGCTTCACCATTCGCGTTGCCTCAATAAACTGAGAAGGAGAGAAAGTGAGGGAGAGAGTGAGTGTGATGCTCCGTTCAAAGAACCAGAGAACAGAGAGAGAGGGAACTAAGAGAAAGACTAAGGAGGAGAGAAGGTGTTACACACCTACCGGCCTCGCCCTTTCGGGTGGCGGGTAGTGTGGTCCTTTACTTTTATTTAATTCTAGTTCATTTTTCCCAAGTTAATTATCGCCACGCATCAGAGTATAAGCAGCAGAGCACACATCGATTTGGACAAAATATACTGATAAAAATACGGAAAGATAGATTTTTCCCCGAAGGGATCAAAATATACAGTCATCCGGATAACGGTGCCCAGACAGGCCAAAATAATAATCCACAGTCATCCGATAGTCAAAATAAATTCCCAAAAGAAAATCATCAACATCCACCAAAATACTAACTCTGCTCCGGAGCCTTACCTCTGTCTCTCTGCTCTGCTCCAGATGAACTGCCAGATGGCTTAAAAGGGGCTGGGATTCAAAATTTGAATCTCAGAGTAACCGTTAATCTCATATAAAATGTATAAATAATGCATGTAAGCAAAACCATAAATAAACAAATACCACATAACATTCAGTATCAAGGCACACAGCCAAATCTGGAACTAGCAGTCCTAATAGTACACAGCACAGACCACTGAGCATAGCACACAGCAAAGCTCACACAGCATGTTCCGATTCCATAGCGCTTGGAAATAAATGATAACCAAATGTATGCAATTTCAAGGTAAAACATACATACACAAGTCACACAGAGTATTGAAGATTAAAGTTACTACCTGGCAGTCGACTACAGATAAAAATAACCTTCCCAGTGCAAAATATCACAATTATCCCTAAAATAATAAAATGTGAATATAATTAATTCCACCTCAATAAATAATTTCCTTGGTAAATTAAAATAAGCCCAATTAATGTGTTCATATTCAGTAAATTCCTTTTCTTCTTAAGAAATTTAATTTGGGCCCATATATCCTTAATTTTTGTCCTAAATTTGCAATTTTTTCTGAAATAGAAGCTCAACTTCAAAATTTCATAATTAAATCTAGAAAACTTATTTTGGGTTGATTCCAAAGCTAAAATGACCCTCAATATGTCTGATTTAAACGAAAAATACTCATTTGGGTCAGGCCAAGTCGACAATTCATCTATAGACCAAAATACCCCTACTGTCCGAAATTCTTTCCCAGTTTTCAGGGGCAATCTTGAAACATTTATTTCTCTTAGCACAAAATTCATAAAAATACAAATTATATATCAAATTAATCCTTCCGATGTCTAATTTCTCCCTTTAAAATATCATAATTTTATAAATTCATTTCCTAGGGTCAAAAGCATGAAATATATGACTGACTCTGCAGAAAATTTCCAGAAACAGCAGTCCCACGTTTTTCACACTTCCATTTATGCTTCCAAAATTATGATCCAAGTTCAACCTCATACAAAATCTCATTCTAAACACTTTAAAGCTATCAAAAACACCAAAATCCGTTCCCAAAACACCAGTATAGGCAGCTGGACGAAAATTCTTAGGTAACCAACAAATTGTCAAATTTCCATTCTAACACCGTAATCTAGTCTATAATCATTTCTAATTTGTTGTTTGAACCCTTAATCATACTCTAATCCTATTTAAGAATTTGGGCAGCAACTCCCCATATATTTAGGGTTTCCAAAATTTCAAGAATGCAAGAGAATACCACCACAAATCAATTCACAAACTCAAATCCACTAACCTTAGCTTGACCCTTGAGATTCTTGAAATTTCTTCTTCCTTTTTCACCAAAATGTTCGACCTCCCCTTCAAGAACACCATAAGAAGACAGATTTTTGGGTCAAGAAGAGTTGCAAAAGGAAGCTTAGAGGAGATGGAAGAGATTACATGAGATTTACCTATTGAATTCTTGAGTTCTTGCTTCTCCTTTTCTCCTAAAAATTCTCCACTCTTCCTCTTTTCCTTTCTCTCTGCGTGCTGCCCGAATATGATATGGGAGGATGAGTTGCTTTAATGTCAATTAAAGGGTCCCATTTGGCTGCATTAATGAGGAAAACAATTAACCCCCAACTAGCCCCATATTTACCCATTTGCCATTATGTAAAAATCCAACCATTTAGTTGGAATGTAGTTGGCCATTTTTTTTTCCTCTTAGTTTGGGCCAAAAATTTAAACCTCACTTAGGATGATTTTAGCCCACTTTGTTAACTTATAACCCATGCTCATGTGTCCATAAATTCTAAATAATCATAAGACATATGACACAATTTCATGGAAATATAATTTTAACCTTGCTTCAATTTTTTTTTCTCTTATTTCCTAAAAATACTCATGCAACTTCTTCTTATTCCTTCTTGGCCAAATCTATTACACATAACTTCATAAAAATTCATATGTGCAAATAAATTCACATTAATGCACATGAAAAATAGGGATGTTACAGAAGGAGACTCAACCCGGATCATTCTCATTTGCGTCCACTCTATGCAAAAAACCAGGAAAAAAAAAAGAGAGAGACAAAGGCATACCCTGACACCTCTACTGATCCCAACACCTCCGGACAAAGTTAAGGATTCAAGCTTGAGGTGGGTAACTGTTATCTTATTAGTTTATATGCATGTATTTCATGTATGACTGATCATGGTTGCTATATAATTTTGCATGTGTGTATCCTAGCTATGGATTGAGGCTGCGTGTCTCATAGGGCTGCATGTCTTAAAGGGCTACGGTCCTTGACCGATAATTGCGATTACGGTGCGACTTGTTTACTGTGAATTATTATATGCTTATACATGTGTTATATTGTCATTTACATTTCATATTTGCATATAATATTAACTGTTACTCCTGAGGTTCATTCATTTGAACTCCAGACCACATGAAACAGACAGGTAGTAGTTCGGGATCAAGAGGCAAGATGCAGCTGTAAGGGTTACAGCAGATAGAACTTGTTGGAAAAATATGAGTAGTTAGACTGTACTTTAACATTTATCATCTGTCTATTTTGGATTACTGTATTAACATCCCACTATGGGATAGATTCAAATCGCGAAAATTTATCATCATATTTTCAAACTAAGTTATTTTATGAAAGTTTTATTCTGCAATTAAGTCGTCCAAATTATTTCGATGCTTGTGCGCTATAACTCTAATAAATAAAGGCGCACTTAAGACGGGTGTTACAGAGGCCTAAAAACATGTAAAGGAATTTACTTCCTAATTTTCTAGATTAAATCTAAGCTTTACCAAGAACTAAAAGATTGAAATCAAGAACATTACCTTTTAAAGTTCTTACTCCTTCTCCTTGCTCCAAGAACTCTCACTCTCACTTATAAATCAGATGTTTTGAGTTGATTTGGTGTGAAGAAAAATAAAGATGAGAGCCCCCTATTTATAGGGAAAATTCCAATGTCATTTTGGTAATTATCAAGGTGATCCAAAACTTCATCTTTCCTTTCATCCATTGATCTAATTTGTGTTAGTTTAAGCTCAATCCTCACCCTTAATCCATGGCTCAAGTCTCCCATTGGTCCAATTAATTACCTAAAGATTTAGCTTATTTCCTTGATTTTTTATTGGCTAATTGCTATTGTTAACTTTTCAAAGCTTGATTAAAGTTTAATTAACATCTTAATCAAGTGATTATTTCCTCCACATAGGCTGGACGTTTTTAATGACTCTTGGGTAGATTTTATAAGCTTTAATTAACTCTCAAATCAAGTGTTTATATGCCCACTAATTACATGTTTCATTGTATCATTGGTTTGTTAGACATGCCAAGGATTCCAGGGAATTTTACGGAACCTCGTTTCAATTTTCCTGAAATTAATAATGATTTTTCAAAGTTACCGAAAAATCTGTCCAGAAATGCTGAAAGTTGCGTTTTTCAGGAAATAAAAGAATATAATTGGAAAAGCATATTCACCAGGGGTAAAAAGGTAAAAGGTGGCTAAAATATCTCTTAGGATATTATTTATAAAGGAAATGATGAGGTAATAATATTATAAGATATCCAGAAAGGATCGGGACTCGGTACCACAAGGCAAGCGTACCGTTAGCAACACGGATTAAGGTACGAACGCGTACTGTAACTCTAACTCTTATGTTATCTTGTATGCTTATATGTGATAGATTATTCATAGGGTCATGGACAAGACTAGGTCTTGGGTCATGCACCGTGACTAAGACTCGGTCTTAGGTCACTATTTATACATTCAATTTTATGCGGGTTATAGTCTTGATAACGCCGTAGGGATGTTTTCCTAGCGTTGAGGACACGAGGAGCTGTCGTGGCACTGGTTAGTGCAAACGTGGATAACATTAAATGTGTTGTGTGCTATGTATTGTTGTTAACATTACATCTACTGTGTGCTATGTACTGTTGTAACCTTATATCTGATGTGTACTATATATAGTTAATGTTGAAATGTAATGAATATCTGTCATACATATATTGTTTATACTTGAGCATGAGGTTAACTGTTACCTAAGATTCAATGGGTATTTAATCTCAGCATTTACCCTTGCTTCAGGATCTAGAGGATCTGGAGCCGATGACAGGGGTAAGCAGCACGCATAAGGACTCAGACAAAGTTTTTATTTTGGACAGTGTTATGTTAATATTTGAATATTTGGATGATTGTACCATTAATGTACCAACCGGATACACCGCAAAGGAGTTTAAATTTGTAACCACTTATCAAATACTTATCTGTTCATCCTAACTCATATGCTCAATCGCTCCACTCTGATGATATTCTGAAATACTGCTTATTAATATTCTTAATGGGTAGTACCGAATATGGGGTGTTACATTACCTGAGATTCAATGGGTATTGAATCTCAAAATTAGCCCTAGCTTGAGGATCTAGAGGATCAGGAGCCGGTGAAAAGGGTAAGCAGCACCATTAAAAAGCTTGTTCACAAAGCCAAAGAAGACCAAAACTCATCTGAATATCAACATGCACGAAGCACAAACACTGTCATCAACTCTCTCTCTCTCTCTAAAACATGAGTTTAGTCACCAAGAACTCACAAAACTTCAACAAATGCAGAAAACCAGATGGGAAATCATTTTGGAAACTCACCTAGACCCAAAAAAGGTTATGCATGTGAGTTTTGATCTCTTATTCTTTCTTTCCAGTGATGATCTCCGGTTCTTCTCCAGCTGCAAGTTCTCGAACGCTCTCAATTTTGTAGGTTCTCTCCCGATCTCACTCCCTAGCCGAGAATGAGAGAAATAAGGGATGGAGGATGTGGTGTGTGTATGCAATGTTGTCAAAATCGAGTTTCTACATAGACACATAAGGGGTGGTAGAAATGTAAATCGTAAAAAAGACACGAAACGTAAAGCTTCTACTTTCTACTACTTAAGGTCAGAGCTTAAAATTTTATATATACACACACACACACACACACACACATATGTATGTATATGAATGGAAAAAAAAAATTCATAAATCACTACTCAAAATTCAATGAACAACTTCATATTTAAAAGATATAAGTCATATAACTATATAAAACATGAGTCCAAAAACATCAAAAGAATAAAGTTTGGGGGCAATTTCTTCACATAGAATTATCAACTTTTCATGGATCCTATTTATTTTTCCCTCTTTCTTTTATTTAACTTTATTCTGTAATTAACTTCTTAAAATGCCAGGAAAGTTTCGTAATAAAAATGAGTTATAAGAAAAAAAATTGCCAGAACATAAACTCTCTATCCTATCTATTTTTTCTTATCCTTCTTTCTTTTATTTAAATTTAGTTTATCTCTGTACCTAGCTTCTTAAAAGCCAGATGAGAACAGATCTATACTAAAAATGAGATAATAAACCCGACGAAAAGGAAAGTAAGGAGTGGAAAATTAATAGGCAATTTTTGTTTAAATAAATTAAAGATTATACATGTAGATGATTGTAAGAATTAAGCAAAGAAAAAATATAAGGTTTCATAATATTTTTATTCGTTATTTTTTACCAAAAAGTGGAAAAGGGTTTCTTTCATGTTCTGGATCATGTAAAAAGGAAAGGAATTGAAGTAGATCTTCAAACAAAGTTCATTTGCTTCATCCTTTTTTGGCCCCAAAAAAAAAATCATCCTTTTTTTTAAAAGTAAAAACGGTAGAAACTGTAAAAATTTATGTTTCTGCCATTTTTAAGTATTTGCACGACGTTTCTACCAGTTTCTGCTCATGTCATGACAGTTTCTACTTGCGTTTCAGCACATATGACCCTAGTAAAAACGTACATTTTTACACTAGTTTTTGACAATAATGTGTGTATGTCGTATGTGTGTGTAAGTTATGACAGAAAAACAAAGAGTGTATGGGTGTTGTGTGTGTATCCGGTTGAGAAAATGAGATTGAGGATGAGGTACGTGTGTGTGTGTTAAAGTCGTGTGTGTTGTGACCAGCTGAGGGAGAGGGAACACGTGGAAGATATGCACAATGAAAAGGAATATGTAGGTGCTATTGGAAGGGAGCTTGTGGCGTGAAAAATAGAGAGGGAAGGAGTGTTATGGTGTGAGATGAAAATAGTATGTGTGTGTCCGTATAAGAATAAGGGAGAGAGTGAAAAAATGTACACATGGCATGAAATGGAGAACGAAGAGCACTAGGTGCCTTGCATGCAATAGGGTGGGGCCCACTAACTAATAAAAATATCAATTTGATTTCCTCCTATGCTTTTATTTACAATCTAGTCCTTTCCCAATCTAATTGCAAACATTAAATAAGTTATAGAAATTAATTCTTATTTTCATTTAAGGACTTTTCTTCCTCAATTAATTTATTTAGGCATAAAATATTGTCTCGAAAATATTTAAGCCAAAAATTATTCCCTAACTATTTGTCTTTAATTTTCGAGAAAATATGCCTTAAATTCCAAATGTTAATTTTAAAATGCATTCGGCTAAATTTTCTATAATTAATTCTTTATAATATTTTAAATTTCCAAATCCTGAAATTTAGGATGTCACAATTAAAACCTCGATTGTATTTAAGAATTTAGTTTAATAATCTAAATATTGAAACATCAATTTCATTTGGAGTGATTTGTCGGTTTATTTTAGTCTAATAATCTCAATATAATATATTAAAAAATTCAAATTTAAATATGCTTTGTGAGATGCACAGTCATCAATTGAGTTTGCTGCATCAACATTTTCCGTTAATATGATTAACGGCGTTAGAAATATAGGATCAAAAATATAGTTTATAAAGTTAAGGGATCAAAAGTATATCACATATAAAACTTAAATGACTAAATTTATATTTTAGCCTACTATAAATAAAGGTTTATTTACTTGTTTTTATAGAAGAAAGAAATTAGTGAAGAGTGTTTAATAAAGCGTAAAAACTTAAATTTTCTAAAATTATGCTTCAAAAAGTTGAAATGAGATAGGTGATAGAGTGGAAAGGAAAATGTATTTTTGGAAATGAGTCATTCAAATCTCACAATTTTTTGTTAAAATTCTTGTTTTTAAAAATAGGAAAAAAGGCAAGAAAATACCAATAAAATTTAAAAATCCCAAATCTCATAACTTTTCTATTTCAAGCCAAATAATACAACTTTGTTTTTCTTGGGGGGAAAAGTTGAAAGTAGAAACACTAAAACAACACTAATTGTATGTATCAAATTAAATACCACTTAATAAAGACATAGAAATAATATAATAATAACGCTAGAGCGGGTTGCATTCATCACGTAGAAAGATATGGTCGCCATTACACTTATGATTCTCTGAGAGAAAGAAATTAAAAGATATAATAAAGACAACAATTAAAACGACGCCAAAGATAGTAACCCAACTCCCTATTCCTCACACCCATAAGTAGTTCAGTACACTAACACATTCATTCAAACTAGCTCTCTCTCTCTCTATATATATTGAGAGAGAGAGATCAAGGGGTTAATTAATGTAGGAGGGTGGAGATTTGAGGAAGAGAGCAATCCTATTATTGGAAAGCCTGTGTTTGAAAGAGGTATCCTTGAACTCGAACCATGTGACTTCCTTGTACAAGCTCTGTTCTTGGTTGGTCATAAGACAAGGCAAAGGCCTCATCTTTTCATTGAAAGCTATTCCTGCAAAATATATCATCGACAATCTCGACTTGCTCGTGTCTTGGACCACCCTGTGCTTCACGCTCTTAAACCTCCCATTCGTCATCATCTTTATATATAAACACACACACAAACATGAGTTACATTGTCCATCACTAGAAGAGAATGAAAAAGTAAGGAGAGTTAGCTAACAATAGGTAGATACCTGGAGGGTGTCCCCAACATTGACAAAGAAGGAAGTGTTGTCGGGTGGGATTGAAACCCATGTGCCATCTTTGAGGCAGATTTGAAGACCATAAGTGTTGTTTGATCTCATAATAGAGATCATCTGTGGGTCTGTGTGTTCTCCAAAACCTATCAGTTGTTCTTCAACGTCCTCGCATGGCGGATAATAGTTCAACCTGAAGACACAGTCACTTCTTTCATCTCTAAGAAGCTTGCTGAACATGTTCTTCTCTTCTATCCCTAGCCCTTCCGCCATTAATTCCAGCACTTGACAACTCAGTTTCTTCATTGCAGATATGTATTCCTCCACAGCACACCTGAAAAGTTCACAATTTGTAAGGTTTTATTCAAAAAATGATTAAGGTGCAAATTTGCCTCCAAAATTTTCGTTGAAGAATATTGTTGCCCTAGAAGTTTTCTTAGATTCAATATTGCCCCAGAAATATTAAAATTGAGAAATGTTCCCCCTTATCGTTATAAAATTTATACTCAGTATCAACTTTTTAAAGATCAACATTTTGAAGCTTTTAAAGTAACATTCAACCTAAAAAAAAACTTTTAGGACAACATTCCTCCTCATTGAAAACTTCCAAGGAAAATTTTCACCTTAGAAAAAAAGAGAGATAATCTGGAAGTGATGAAGAAAGAAAGAAAGAAAGAAACAGGGGAATCTGTGTCTACCGGAAAGTTTCTGGGGTTTCTTGGAAAATGGAGAGAGATTTGGGAGACACGACTTTAGGGTTGAGGTTGAGAAGAAGATACTCGATCCAATCGGCATCGCCATTAGGGCCGATATTCTTGCTGCCATAGCCATAGGGGTTGGGAGGGCCTGCTTTGTCTTTGTGATCCTGAGGAAGTGCGAAGAAATTGAGAGCCTCAGCTTCGATGTCGGTGATAAGGTCCACTGAGATCCCATGGTTGGCGAGCTTGAAGAAGCCAAACTCTTGGCTGGCTTTGACGATGAGGGCCTGCTCAATTTCTGGAATTTCATTGAGCAAACTTGTTGTGTTGCTGGGCATGCATGAGTTTGGGACAATGAATTGGCTCATTGAGGAGCCAGATAGAACCACCATGGTGTTGAAGAAGTAACAACACAGAAGAAGCAGAAGAAGGTTGTCGAGAAAGAGAGAGTTGGGTGAGGATTAAGAAGAAGAAGAAGGTCGTCGAGAGAGAGAGTTGGGTGAGGATTGAGAGTGCATGAAAAGGGTATAAATAGGGAGCCATATTTCTTTGTAACGGCTGCAATGTATGAAATAAAAAGGAAAAAGAATAAGAGAGATAATTAAAATTTTAAGAGTGGAAAGGAAATAATGTGTATAGTCATGTGTCATAAATATCGTGGTTAGATGTGTCAAAGAGTTCATCCAATTTTATTGAAATAGTCTTACAACAAAAATATGTATTTTGGAAAGTTATGTCCAATGAAATTTATATTGGTCCATGAACGTATAAAGTTTATGAATATAACGTATTTTTATGACTTTATTTTAAGAGGTATTTAATATTTTAAGAGGCAGCTATTCAATGTATCAATTCATTGTTTATAAATTGCATTTATTGTGAACTTAAATCATAAACTTATAAGAATTTATTTTATTAATAAATATATATTAAAACTGTATAATTAAATAATTAATCTATAAAATGGCAACGGTTTAACTTAAATATATTTGAAGTACAAACAATTGAAATTAATTCCATCAACAATTGAACATTCATAATTCATTAATTATCATTGAGTATGATCAAAGCCAAATGTTAGTACAAGTTTAATAGTTCACACAACTTTTTTATAAACTAGAAACGTAAAAATAATAAATTTGGTAGGTGAACTTTCAATTAAATCGAATTTACAACTAGCATGAACTTAAGAGTGAATCAATATGATTTTATAAGTTAAAAATGTAAAAATTAAATGATATGAACTCGCTGAATTAGACAACAATAATTTTACCACCATCATATAGCCTAAAATGGAAGTATGTATGTAAGTAATAAAAAACACTTCTCATTTTTTTTGTGTTATGTGTGTGTGAGAGAGATGAGAATTCTGACATACCGGAAATCCAATTGACTAACTGAAGTACCCACACAAAACTAAAACACCAATGCAAACTCTGATTCTGTTATACAACAAATTTTGACATACCTGAAATCCAATTGACTAACTGTAATGATCTCAAAGAAATGAAGAATACATAGATAGAAATAATGGAGAGAAATGCAATATGGTGTGTGTGTACACACACACACTGACAAAATTAGAGTCAGTAACATCTCAGTATTACAATATGCATTTCATGAAGAAGGAACATAACATAATAAAAACAGGATTGCAGAAGAAAGAGGAAATACGGAAAGCCCAAAGGAGGAGACAGAGAAAAAGATCTGAAACTTTTTCCACCCCTTTCTGTAACATAACAACATAATAAACTTATGCATCAGGCGATCCTTCCAGATCTCTTAGCTTCCACTGTACTTTTTCGTTTTATCCTCATACTTTTCCTTGTTCGGTCCTCTTGATCCATCAAACCTTTCTCATTTGGGCCTTCTATTTCCGATCCCTTCATATTTGGATCAGTTGCATTTGGATTCATCACAATACCTTCCCCATTAGAACAAACCATGTCCTGAAAGATTCGAAGTAGGATAGACTCGAATTAAGTCATCAGCAAATTTTCATGTAGCTTTGTCAGAACTGTCCCGGCAGACCAAATATTGCTGCACCCATGTGTTATCACAGTCATGGTAATTAAACATATATAACATACACAAACCATAAAAAGATTAAAGTTACCACCTATCCGTGTATTAGCAAATTTGCCCAAACGCTTCGTAATGCGTGTGCTCCCCGGGAATCCCTATAATTTGGAATAACGATTATTAATTAATCCATATATCAAAAAATGATAAAAGTGTCCCTAATTATCATGTTTATTTCCCTTTTTAACCTTTATTATATTAGGGTTTAAATTTAACAACCCAAACTTGTCAATTTCAGCCTTTAACTTCAACTGTACTGAAAATTCAGTCAATTCAATCATTTTTAATCAATTACACAAAAATCATTAGTGTGCTTCCAACTCTCAGTGCTCTCTGATTAGTCCCCTTTCATATAAAAAATATTACCATTGGTCGGAGCACCCCAGATAAGCACCAGTTTCTAATTTTACCCTTACTGTCCAGATAAGCTTCCAGAAAACATAGCTTATCTTTAAAAATTTATATATGGAGTTCTAGGAGTCCAATTGAGATGATTCAAAAACCTATCAACTCCTTATTAAGTCTAGGTTTGGGAAAATTGGTTCTAGCATTTAATCATTCTCCATTCATTCCCAGTTCCCAAAAACGTAAAGATTGTCCAATGAGTATTCTAAAAACATGTCTCAACTTTGAAATTTTGTATCTCATTGTTCAAAGCTTTAAAATTCCCAACTTTATATTTCCTAACGCTCGGTGAGTCCTCTTTATGACTGAAAAATTTCACCATTTTCTAAGTACATTATCTTAAACAAAGACCACTCACAAGCTCTCTGCCCAGTTTTGGTTTTTAGAAATCATGGTCATTTTGTAACATTTATTGCTCTCTGACAAAAGCGTAGAAAAATGCAAAATACCCATTGTTTTAAAGATATGCATGTGCTCTATCTTCTGGAAGTTTTTTTAATAATTTTTAGATAACTTAAACCCAGTGAAACCATGCTCACACACTCACTAGTCTCAATGATCCAAAACTGGCAGATATACCCTCTTTGTGGTCTTTGTCATTTTATGCTCATAAACGCCTTTAAAAATATATTAAGATATTATTCCCACAATATTTTCCATAAGGAACACAATGGTGGTCTCATATTTTCAAATTCCAATTATTTCTTGGTGTTTACCATGAATTTCCAGATCTAGGTTTTAAAGCAAATCTCAAAAACTTGAAGAGAAGATTAGTGTTCTTACCACTTGACTTGTTCTTGAGCTTGTGGTCTCTTTTACCACACCAAACCTTGTTCAATATTCAGCCTAAACTTGAGAAAATCACATGCATGTGAGTTTTGACCATCAAGGTTGATATGCATGTAAGAAAATCCAAGATTCCAAGCTTGAGTTCAAATTCTTACCTTCTTCTTCTTGCTTCAAGCCAAAACTCCAAGATGGTTGGTGGAGAATTGTTGCTAACCGTGCAGGAGGAGGAGAGGAGGAGGGAGAAGTTGAGAGGAAGGTGTATGGAATTGTGAAGTGTGCGAGGGAGTGAGGGATTGCCGTGGAATAAGGAGAGAAGGGAGTGAAAAATGAGGTGTTGTGTGTGTGCCGTGCAAATGAAATGAGAGGCGAGGAAGTGTTTATGCGTGATTGAATGAGACAAAGGAGAGGAAATTCGAATCAGCAATTTTGTGTGTATTGCCGTGGCCATTAAGAGGGAAGAGAGAGATTGCTTTATATGCATGTGTAATTGTGTGTGTCATGTGTTGGTCTTGCAAGTTGCCATGTCTTTGAAATTTGCATGGTGTGTGTGTTGGATTCACATTACGGTGCCATGTGTCCTTAAAGTTACATGCATGATACAAAGTGTCCCTTGGTTTGTATGTATGTGTTGTCTCAGTTTACATGTTTGGGTTCCGCTGTTGTTGTCTCGATTTGTTTGTTTTGGGTTCCAGTGTCATTGTCTCGGTTTGTGTATTTGAGTTTTGTCGTGGCTTTCTCAATTTGCATGTTTGAGTTGTGTTGTGAGTTTTTGTGCCTCGATTCCCACGTTATTATTTCCCGGATTTAACCAATGTGATAAATATTCGTTAAATAATAATATCTCAATAGATATTAAATATTGGCATTTTATTGAATATTCCAAATTATACAAGGTTTCTGGGGAAGCAAATCCTCTCCCCATCCCTTCTATGCGGTAGTTCGAAAAATATGATCTGGACCGTTGGATCAAAATTTCAACGGCTAGATCTGAAGATGAGGAGGGATGGGCAAAGACACAAGACGTGGGTTTCTGGTAAAACACAAACCAGGATATTACACCTAAGCTTCCACCTAGAAAACCTCCAAACTACCTACTTTCTTTAACCAACCAGTAGCAAAACCAAAATTCTTCTTCAATCTTCAACTTCCAAATATCACAGCAACAAACGAAACCAACAGAAAAATATATATATATATATATATATATATATATATATATATATATGTTAGAAAACTTAAGGATCTAAACATGTTAAACACAGATTAACACTTTAGATCAATGCGGAAAAACTGTAATAGAGATCACAAATACCTCCCGCCATTGATTAATCTCCAGAAGCAAGCAGGGACGAACACTCACGAACAATCCAAACTTGATCCTTCCGATCCTTCTCTACGAATCGAAGATGGTGTGCTTGTCTCAAGGTCGAAGCGAGTTCGGGGGACCAAACAATTACACCGTACGTTTCCCCTCCGCCATCACGAGCTAAAAAAGGAAACGCATTCAATACGCATTTATTGCGTATTAATTGGGCCGTTACAGTATTAATGGACGGTTACAAAACCGGAATAAATGTGGGCCATAAATAGAATTAATTGGAATATTGATTACCAAATTAAATTCCAACAATATATGCTTCTCATCTGAATCTTCTTAAATATTATAGGTAGATGAAGCTTACCTACACTATCATGCCATATTGCACCAAAAACCCATAAAAAGTTGAAGATTCCTTTAATCTTTAATGAGGATTCGAACCCAAAAAGAGACCTTTGACCATATCAAATTCCATTAAGCTACAAATTTAAACTTGATACCAGCTGCAATAAATAATAAATATAGCATTAGCTTATAATAATATAATTTAATTAACTATTTTATTTTTATTTTTATTTTATTTTCTTGGGCCATTACGGGTGTGCATGGCAACCATTCCATTCTCTAGGATGAAACAGTTTTTTCTGATTCTATGCCTTAGAAGAATTTTGAGAATCAAAATTACGTTTGTTAACCTCTTTTATTTTTATTCTAAGAATTAGAATTATTATGTTTGTTAACACTTTTTTTTTAACTCCAAGAATAAGAAATATGTCGTCTGATTTTGATGCCCCCTCCCCAATTCATCATCTTCGAGGGTTCACGATCTGGCCCCTAGTATTCAAATGGTTAGGGTTTAGAATCGTTCTTCATCGCCCTTGCGGTTGACTCTTTGATTTAGCCCGCTTAGTTCAATTTCGATTCTTGTAGAAAGTTTAGAGATGTGATGAAGAAAAACACCATTGATTGTTTGGTCTTTACATATGGTTCGTACTTCACTGAGCATCGATCTGATTATTCCATTTTTTATAAACGAAGGACCTATAGAGGAAGCGCTATGATTCAGTGTGCTTTTATCCAAGTTTGCCTTCGGAAATAGCATGGAAGTCTGATCGCTCACCATTTGCTTGATTCTTTTAGTGAGGTTAATGTTCTTATTTGATTTTCACACATTTCTACACAAAGTTTCATTGTTCTTGATAGAAAAACGAGAAGATCCCAGCAGGGGCGAAATACTCTTGCAGTGAGGCCCCTCTAACTATTGATTTCAAAACCCTTCGCAGATCTATTAGCCGAATCGAAAGATGCCCAGAATGTTTTGTTGACGGCGAGAATAGGGAGAGCGGTGAGGGGTTGGTGTCCGTGAGTGAAGAAGAAGACGAAGATCGAATGGAACTGGAAAAATGATTCTAAAAAAAAGCAGAAATTTTCTGCTTCTTTTTTTTATTCCCAGCACAAAAAATAAACCGGTTCATCCCGGAAACCAAAAAAAGAAAACCGGATTTACCAAACACAATTCTCATCCATTTTTGTTCCTGGGAACAGAAATGTTAAAAAAACTCATTCCGAGAGCGTTACCATGCACACCTACAGAACTTGAGCCAAGCTATGAGGACAATCAAAAATAGATTGAAATCGTTGTAACACAGCTAGCATATCCAACAGAATATTGTCTTGTTCATCATCAATGGACGATGGAAGAGCAGTAGCATCCAACAAATAAAGTTCAGCAATAGCATCAGTATGGTTGTGTCGAAGTAAATGATGGAGGTATGCTTGAGTCGGTGTAGAACCTCGATAACCATTAAGAGTGACAAACTGACCATTCTGCAGAAATTTAATAGTAAAGGAGCTATAATCAGCCGCATGTGGATCCAATGTTTCTAACCAATCAGCACCTATAACTAAATCAATTGCTGCCACTGGAAGACGTACATGTTCAGTAGCACAGTATGGTCCCCAGTCTAAACCGGTACATTTACGACTTTGTTCATTACTCCTTAAAATATGACCAGTAACCCCCGAAATCTTCAAAGTAGGTGCAAATATAATGGAAAGACCCAAGTGTTGAACAATACGTGGGTGAAGAAAATTGTCCGAACTACCCCCGTCTAAGAGTATCTGAACCATGGTGCCCAAGATGTGGGGCCCTTGTGTTTCTCGAAGAGCATGAAGAAACAAATTATGCAAAGTGGCATCAACAGCTGCCAAATCTTCTTCAATTTCATCATTGTCGTTTAACAACATCATCAATTGCTTATTAGGACTCTTGTGTGTGGGGAAAAATTTGGCATCACAAGTGTAGCAAAGCTCTTTTTCACGGTGTACTTGCATTTCAGCGGCCGTCATGCGGTTTATAGGTGGCATATTCGGCGTTGGTAACAATGAAGGAAGATTGGACTTGCCACCACTAGAGGGGCTTTTTTTCCAATTTGCCCCTTATAAAATAACTATTTAACAAAATGCCCATGTTTGCAAACTATTTAACGATTTGCCCCTGTTTGCCCCTTTTAGTCGACTAAACACCTCATTTAGTCGACTAAAACGCGGGGCCAATTTTTTTTTTTGAACATCCTCGTGATTTAGTCGACTAAACCATGTAGTTTAGTCGACTAAAACGCAGGGACAAATTTTTTTTGAATATCCCTGGGATTTAGTCGACTAAACCTTGTAGTTTAGTCGACTAAATCGCCACAGGGGCAAATTTTTTTAAAATTTTCCCGTGATTTAGTCGACTACATCGCGATAGAGGGGTTTTTTGAAAACCTCAATCGCGACATTTGGAACCTTAATCGACTAAGCACCCTCCCCAAAACTCTCCCCTTCTATTTTTTTCACCAAATCTACCCAAATGACACTAGAAGGAAACTTCATTCTACCACAACCAATTTACTAACCATTAATAACTCTTCTAAAATTCTACATAAAATTATAATTTATAATTTCGTAAAATTAAAAGTATACAATTTTTAATAATAAACTTGGAATGCTTGAAGTCAATTAAATTATGACGGACTGAAAAATTAGGGAGACTATTAATTCTCTTTTCGTTTATTGTTTATTAATAATACCCCTTTTTATTTTTTTATTAATTACTAACTCCCTTTTTAATTTATTCCCTCTTTTTTTAATAATAATAATTATCTATTTTATTATTATTTATTTATTCTATTTTATTATTATATTTTTTTCCTAATAACAATAACAATTATTATTATCATTATTGTTATTATTTATTATTATTTTTCTACAAGTATTTAAATTCTCGAGCTTATTTCAATACTTTAAATTAGGAGTTTAAATAAATATTAACAACATAAAAATATATTTTATATTATATATCTATATTTTTAAATAATAATAAAAATGAAATAATATAAGAATGAGCTAGATTAGATCCTATTATATAGGAGGAAGTTGGGTCAGATTTTATCTTTTTGATTTCATGATATTAGATCAATAAAATAACCCCCTATTTCACGTGCAAGTATATATATATATATATATATATATATATATATATATATATATATATATATATATATATATATATATATATATATATATATATATATATATATATATATATATATATATATATATGTATATTTTCAACCATGAAGTTTTTTCCATTCACTTTTTTATGCGTACAGTGCAACTATTTCAACAAGCTTCCTATATGTGCGTTTCATTTTGTGTATATATGTAAATATGTATCTACTTTTATATATATATATATATATATATATATATATATATATATATATATATATATATATATATATTATAATAGCAACATTTAAGTATATAGATGTCATAATAGCAACATTTAAACTTCATTCCACCAACGGATTCAGAAGGATTTGGTGAAAAAAATAGAGGGGGGAGGTTTGGGGAGGGTGCTTAGTCGATTAGAGGTTCCAAATGCCGCGATTGGGGTTTTTAAAAAACCTATATGTCGCGATTTAGTCGACTAAGCACGGTAGCTTAGTTGACTAAATCAAGGGGAATTTTAAAAAGAAAAAAATTGCCCCTGTGGCAATTTAGTCGACTAAACTACCGGGTTTAGTCGACTAAATCGTGGGGATATTCAAAAAAAATTGGCCCCGCGTTTTAGTCGACTAAATGAGGTGTTTAGTCGACTAAAAGGGGCAAACAGGGGCAAATCATTAAATAGTTTGCAAACAGGGACATTTTGTTAAATAGTTATTTTATAAAGGGCAAATTGGAAAAAAAGCCGGGTGCTTAGTCGATTAGAAGTTCCAAATGCCGCGATTGGGGTTTTTAAAAAACCTATCTGTCGCGATTTAGTCGACTAAGCACGGTAGCTTAGTTGACTAAATCAAGGGGAATTTAAAAAAAAAAATTGCCCCTGTGGCAATTTAGTCGACTAAACTACCGGGTTTAGTCGACTAAATCGTGGGGATATTCAAAAAAAATTGGCCCCGCGTTTTAGTAGACTAAATGAGGTGTTAGTCGACTAAAAGGGGCAAATCGTTAAATAGTTTGCAAACAGGGACATTTTGTTAAATAGTTATTTTATAAAGGGCAAATTGGAAAAAAAAAAGCCAGTTGAAGAAACAGGGGAAGAGATACCGGTTGTTGGCACCAGAACCTTAGAAGCAACAAAGAAAGACTATCGTGGTTTAGAATTCGAATCAGGTTTGACACTAGGTATGTTCGAAGTAGAAGTACCAGTAAATAACCGTGCTAATGTCATCAATCTCAAAACGGTCGAAGGTTTCTTTACCAAAACATCACGTTTGTGTTCAGGAAGTAAGCCACCTATGTAACAATCTAGCAAGGCAGCTTCAGGAACATCCTCAGTACGATTTGCTGGAGCAAGAAATTTAGTGTTATACTCATCTAAATACCCCTTCCCTTCGCTCTGGGTAACAGGGTAAGCTTGAATAGCTGGGATCGGGCACAATCGAAGGGAGATAGACCAAACTAGACTTCAACAGCCTTAACCAGAGCATACCAATGGGGAATTTGACTAGCATGTTCCATCATTTGGAACTAGGGTAACACATCCCTATAAAAAAGGGCTGAAGCGAGCACCAACTTCTAAGCATCCATAGCATCAAAAAACTTGAAATGTTGCTCAGCTTTAAATATCCAGTCAAGTGCATTATTTCCGTCAAAGCGTGGAAAGTCGATTTTCACAGTCTTAGAAGGAAACGTATTCAATGGCAGTGGATGAATGAGAGGAATGGTGGCGGATGGTGGCGTTTCTGTAGAACTGGCTGACCCCTGATCGAGGCAGTGGTTGATCTTGTCAACCGACTGAACTAATGACTGCAGAATCGAGCCGAGCTCTGAAAATCGGCCGTCAATTTGGTCAAAACAAGCATTCGGTACTGGCATAAACTCATTAGCCTTTTTTACCGCTACTCGTAACTATTTCATGCGAGTATTGTCCGCCATTGCTGCAGAGAATAATAAAATGATACTTTTCTAGGGAAAAACACCATAGTACAGCTTATTTAAGAAAAATATACCGGATTAATGCACCTTTTGAACTTATTACCGAAGTAATGTAGTCAAACCCCAGGTTTGACTGACGCCACTGAGCAGTCGCGTTCCCCCCGACGCGACTGCTACCCCATGTCAGAGAATCCTGACTTTGCGTCAGGATTCCCTAACCCCCCAAAGTCAGGATTCCCTAACCCCCGGCCCCACCCAATCAGCCCCCCTCCCCCAAAATAACCCGTGACCCCCAACCCCAATCACCCCCCCCCCAAAATTTTGTATGCGTGGACCCCTCCCCGAACTACAAGGTTATTACCGGCTGAACTAGTTGAGGTACTCAAGGTAGTCGGGTCAAAGGTTAGTAGATTAGATCGGAGTCAAAACAAAACTAACTCGGAGCTAGACAGATGAGGACGTAAAGATTTTAGGGTTATTTATATGAAACTCGAATAAAAGTTTAAAAACATGAATTATTTTTATTTTTTTCAATTTTAAAAAGGTTGAACCGTTCAAACCAGTCCAACCTATCGGACCGGACTGGTTGGACTGGTTGGACCACTAGTTGGCCGATTTTAGACCCCAAACCGGCCCGTCCATTCCAATTCTAATAACACTACAAAACTATATGAAAATCACTTTTTTAAAAAAATAAATAAACAAACCATGAATTAATAAAAACCATTTCATATAAAAAATTAGAATAGATAAATAATGAGCTAACTTAAAAAGGCAAACAATATTTTCCTCTATAGAAAATGCTTTACTAAATTTTAAATACAAAAAGACTTCAAAGGCCAAAAAAAATACAAAAAGGGACTTTCAAATTTTAAGTCTAGTGACATGTTTGAAAATATAATTGTTTGTTTGGTATGAAGGGAAGGGATGGAAAATTTTTATAAGTTAAATTTTTAAAAAATAAAAAAGTAGGGTTAAAGGTTTTTAATTAATTTTTCATATTATCTTTTCTCTTTATTAAAACTTTATAACCCTACTTCTTCAATTTCTTCAAAATCAACTCATGAAATTTTTATTCCCCCCCCCCTCCCCTCCTCTCATATTAAATAGCCTAGAGGTTCAAGTGACTTGAAAGTTTAACTATTTAGTTATTACCTCACGATCTTGTAAAAGAATTTTAAATACATTCAACATAAATGAAAACTACATCCTCAAGGACCACAAGGAATCCTTTCACGTCAAAATAAGCAATTGATATTCAATTATTTTCTTGAACAAATTTAATTTAAAAAAGTCAACTTTTTGCCTTATATTTAGGATTAGATGGGATATTATTTTTGAATCACTTTTTAAATCATGGAGTAAATTTCGTTGGTTTTTAATTAATACACTAACAATCATAACTAAAAACAAGAAAGCAAAGAAAGAATTGAATTAGCAAACAGCGGTGATTTGTGAAAAAAGAGATGACTTTTAGGGGCAACGTGGTCATTTAACAACATTCAAAAATCCTTAATTAGGCCTCTCGACTTAATCAAGAATTTGTTAAAAGTAGAGGCCCAAAGTTAGATTTTGGTATTTCAGCTAGATAGGATTCTCCTTTTTATTAAAAAATAATAATAATAAATATTTAGTTACGTTTTCGTTAGAGAAAGTCTGAATGTTAATCATAATATAAATAAAACAAAATTTAGAGAGGAAGGAGTGAAAGAACATAGAAAAGATGCATTACAGACGGATTAAATATTACTGAAAATAATTTATTACTGTAATAACTAATGAGTAACGCAGGAATAATAGAAGTGAGAAAAGTTGTCTCATGAGTTAGAGCAAACTCATGATAAAGGCATAAATCAGATTAAACATGAATTGTAAACTTGTAAAAAATTACTTTTATCAATAAATAACTATTGAATGTACGTAGTTAAATAATTAAAATAAAATAAAAATAAAACTATTTAATATAAATATATTTCAAATCCAAATAATTATAATTAAATCCTTCAACATCCATAGTTTATCATACTCAAAGAAATTTTTATAAAATTCATATATTAAGTTACTAGACATGTGATTAAATTCATAAAGCTAACACGAGTTAACACGAGTTTAAAATATAAAAATATGTAAACCATAAATTTGGTGTGAACTCGCGAGTTCATCCGAATTTGAAGCTAGTATGAGGGTGTTTTGAAGCTTTTAGATCATAGTTTTGGGAGAAAAAGTGGTAAAAAAGATTTTAGATAATAAGATTTTAGGGGAAAAAAGTGATTTTGACTTGAGAGTATTTGGATAATTATTATCAGAATCACTTTTTATGGGCAATTTACCAAAAAATTAGCTAATGTGATAAATTCAAATAAAGGATAGAATTCTGTTTCAAAGATTTTTAACATCAAATTTCATCATAAATAAAAAATTTAAACAAATTTATCTCCAAAATTAAAATTATAATATTAGTCAATTTTATAATATGAAAAAATAGCTCAAAATATGTGTATTAATAAACAGCGGAGACTTAATCATTTTTAAATAGGAATTATGTTAAAAAAGATAACTCATTTTATAAACATATGTATAAAAGCTTTTTGAATTTGGAGGCATGATCGAACCTTAATAAGTTCCAGTATCCAGCTCACTTATATTTTCAAATAATAAAAATATAATTTGTTGAAATTGTATGTATATTTTTTATTTGTGAATTATAGTAAATTTTAAAACGTCAATCAATTAACTACGAAAATAAAGATAGTAGGGAATTTGACACTGAGTACCAAATTTAAACTCTCCATATGCAAGTCTCAAGTTTCTAATTGTTATATAATTTTTCAATATTAAACATAATTTAATATTTGGGCCAAAATCATAATTAATTGTACTAATTATTAGTTATTTATAAAATTACAATATGTTGAAGTGGGGAAGGAAAGAGAGACGGAAGGATAAGAGGAGGGTATTTTTGGTTGTGTATTTATGACACCCATAGGCCATAACAATGAATTAGAGGCTAGAAAAAGTCGGAAAAATTTGGCTTTTTTGAAACCACGGTTTCAATTTTTAATGCCGAAAACCATGGTTTGGCATCAAAAAGTGCTTCTGCAAATTTATTAGCCGTTTGGCCACTCTTTTATAAAACCAAAATTTTCAAGTACAAAAGTTCTTTTTTAAAAAATACCCAAACATGCACAAAAAGAGCAAGGTGGTTGAAGCTAAGAGCGCAAAAACAACAAATTTGGTAAGTCAAAAACAATAAATTTAATAATTCAAACTTGTGAGTTTGACAAAAATTAAAGTTTTGAACTCCAAGTAAATTCAACCCCCCACCGCGTCACATCTTATTCGTTACATCTTATTCGTTAATTTATTAGTAATACTTTGGTAATGATCGATTATTTACAAATTAAAATAAAAACATATTAGCTTTGTAAAATCAAAGTTATCAGTTACATACAAGTAAAAATTGATACATCCAATGCATAAAATAATTGATATATTCATTAGTTTGATTAAAATATATTAAAAGAATTATATTATTACAATATAATTGAAAATAAATAATAACCACAGTTAAATAATTTACAAATATAAAAGTAATTAGTCAAGTTATTAATGTAATAAATATAGACTAGTTTCCATATATAAAAACCATTTAATATCTGCAATCAATACGAGCACTTAAGAAAAAAATTATAAATTGGGGACAAACTACATAGAATGGGCTATATATTTACTATTTAGAATCAAATTCAACCACAACTAGCTCTAATATTGGTATAGGAGGAAGTAGTGTATAAAAATATGTGAATAAACTGTAACAACTTGCAAGCCAAAATGCCAACTCAAAAGTCATCTTTGAAAAACATAATAATGCCTGACGCCCCAAAGCAAAACCAAGCAGTTGCACAAACACGACACAAAAAAGGGATATTACAAGTCAACATAGCAATACAAACCCCTATGCCTAACCAAAAGAATGAAAGCAAAGATGAAATGCTGTACCAAAGGAAAAAAGATTAAATGAAAGGGTGACAGTAAAAGCTGAAAAATAATGCAGCAAAGTACTGTCCAAGAACGAATGCAATAAAATACATTTTATACACCCATTTGAGATCCATGTAAATCAAGCCTTTCCTTCCTTAGTGTCCCTACAATGCTACACCAAAAATAAAAGATTAAAGGAGAACATGTAATTTTAAACAATAAAAGAAAGGAGAAAAAGGCTGCCTTCATAGACCCCACCAGGTAGGAGAGAGTCTTGTGCACTGGGCCATCCTTTTTCTAGAGAAAGGAGAAAGAGTAAGCTGCCTGTTGCACCACAGGAATGTAATTCAAAAGAAAAATTACAGAACCAAGGCTGAGTTCAGTGCAATCTAGTTAGTTCTTCTACTCTCTTGCACAGCTCTTCTACTGAAGCACTCATTGCCTTGGAAATCTCATCCATCTTACTTCGGTTCAGATCAAGAAAAGACTCAATTAGATCTCCATCAAGGAAGTTTCTGGCATCAACTTGTCTTTTCTCACTATTGAATGATCTCCATTGCTCATGACTCAGTCCTCCAACACCTTTAATCACCTTCCGCAAGTTCGACTGAAGCTTCTCCAGGAAGACGTACTGCTCATGCGGGAGTGAAGCAATAACGCCAATCACGCCATTGATGGTGCCAAAAATAACAGTTGGGATCTGTCCCACCTCAGAATCTGGTAACCGCATGACAAGGGAACCATGCCGGAACCGATTGACAAATTCCCCAAGGTGATACTCACCGACAACTTCAAGTCGACCTCGTTCTTCATCAGTAGCCCCTTCACTGTTTTTCCGAACAGTGAAAAGATTGTAATAGTTTTCCGCTCCAAGGTATATGTCATCATCTAGGATTTCAACAGCAGACATCCAATTTGCATTGTAATCACGAGCTCTCTCCTCGATAGCGCCTTCTTCATGCTGACAATGGAAGCATACCAGTCAGAAAAATAAAGTACCCATATAAATTAATAGACGCTACAGGGAAATAAAATAGCCATCCCATAAAACTTGGCAAGGGAGAGTAACACAACCAAACCAGTTATAAATATTAGAAGGTTTTGGCTTTATAAGCTTTGATCCCATATTAGACAGATGAGATAAGTTGGATGGAATGTAGCCAGTGCGTCCATACTTGTAGGACTAGATACTCATAATAACCCCCAAAAAAACCTACGAGTTACATTAACTTAACTGACAAATATTGATTTAGACACATGCTCAAACACACTCTCTCGCTTGTAATTTTTACATTCCAATTGTGACAATTACATGACAATTTTTTAGGTTATGCAAAGAAGCTTACCTTGTAAATTAGTAACGAGATTGACTTCATCAAATCACCAACGATAATGAAATCCCCCCTAGTTTGCACATAAAGTGCAAGGATGTGTCCATGATGTCCACATTCAGACTGCAACTCACGGGTACCATCATCCCGGAGCATCCACTTGTACAGCTGAATTTTTTGATTAATGGCAGCAAGCAATTTGCCATTAAATGCATTCAGAGAGTAAACAGCTCCTTTCGTTTCCTTCTCAGCAATAAGTTGTAGCTTTCCATCTTCAACAATAAAAACTAGAATTCGTCCCTAGATTATTTGTGACGATATGCAAAGAAAGAATGATATTACTGTCTTTACGGAACAAAAGAAGTAACAGCTATGTTACAAATGTGTCAAAAAACAACTATTTTACAACTTAGTAACTTACTTTTGTTGGTTCACTTTCCTCTGGCAATACATATGCAGTTCCAACACAGTAATAGACATTATTATCATCTGAGAAGGAGCAGCTGATTATAGAGCAAGCATGTTCAAAGGCGTCAAGTTGGCAACTTGATACACATTCAAAAGTCTGATCATCCAGCAAGCGCACAAAGTGCATTTCAGATTCTTCAGTACTTGTTTGGTTGAATTTCAAACAAATAATACCAAAAGTCCTGGACTGCTCTTGATGGCAAATACGCCGTGCCTGCTCTCCCAATGGGATAGAGCGAATATGAAGTTTCTGAATGTCATCAATGGTGCCAATGGTGAGTTCACCCTCTTTTGCAATTGCAAGACTGTTGATCAAAATATGAACACAAGCACAGCACACGCAACTTGTAAGAACTTTGCAATAAAATAGAAAATGACAGAAGAAGAACAGTATTTGCAATCTGATTTTGGACATGTTTCATGCATGTAGGATCCATATACCTGTCCGGAAATGCAGCAGAGTTGAAAGGGCACATGTGACTAACTTCTTTCAGATTTACATTACTATAAAGTAACTTTTTGTTACTGCTATAAATCACAGTCGGCCGATCAGATGCAGCAAAAACATGAGTAGCACACTTGGATGAAAAAGTGCGCAAGGTGATGGGCTGCGTCCCAAGAGACACCTTTTTCCTATCTGCCAACTCACCAGTACTTGTATTCAACAGAAAGTTTATAAGATGGCCATCACCAAGGGCACATAGCAAATAAGATATCTGAACAATGAAATGAAGAGAGAAGATTAAAAACACAGAACTAGGAAACTACAATTAAACTGGTCAAAACCAACACTAAAGATGGAGAGAAATAGAGAGTCCAATCACATGCAAAGGAATGGATGCAAACTCAACTGGAACAGCTGAAGAGAACAGAAAGAAGATATAAAAGCAGCTAACAAAGGGAAACTATTGAGAGGCTGGAAAACTTCGCTCGAAACAAGCCAATTCACTCGACAGAAAGGAGTAGGTAACATAACCAATTGAAGGTTGGCAGAAGGCACATCAATTGTCAGGGCCCCTAAAAGTAGGTTCTCCTCAGTTAATGACTGATTCATTATCATAATCATCCCATTCATTATCTCATTTTTATAATTGAAAGAAACCAAAACAGCACGTTCCTTCTCCCAAACAATGATTGGTCAGATGCAAAATGCCAACTCACTCCATGCTCGGGGACAAAACAAAGTTCAGTAATTGAAGAGAACTATCTCACCCCATGAAAAGTATATACACATTTACAATTTAAACATTAATGCTGCAAGTTTAGTATACCTCCCACAGTAACTCACTTGCATAAAGATTAAAAATTTCAAAAATCTGTTAATTATGAAAGTCAAACACTGAACATAAGCATTCTGAATTATAACATCTCAGAATGTGAAAAAATAAAGCAGAGCAACAAAAAACCCAGTGGGAAATTAGCTCAATGCAAGCCTACCCTTCAAATAGGCAAAGAAGCATAGAGCTGAACATCTCAATGTACAAACCTAAAGAAGAAGAAGGATTAACAAGCATAGAAGTTAGCTTGAGCCAACCCCATCAAACGTGTGAAGTAGAGTCAAATAAACAATCTCAAAATGTCAATTAACTAAATCAGAAGCAGGATATAAACAGCATAGAATTGAGCTCAAGGAAAAGCAGCCCTTCAAAGGTGCAAAAACGTAGCTAGGTATCTCAAGATGTGAATTTATATATATATATATATATATATATATATATATATAAAAACCAGAATCAGGAACTTAACAGCATAGAAAATAGCTCAAAATAAGCCTACCCCTCAGAATTTGCAAAGAACAGGACCATAAAATTCAAATTGTGCATAATAAAACAGCAGTAGGAACAAATCAGTGTAGAAGCAAGCTCAAGGAAAGCCTACCCCTTCAAAAGTGCAAAGAAGTACAGATCGAGGTATTATCTCCCCTCCTAAATGTTCCTGAGTGATGAGGTTTAGGTCTGGGAGAGAAAAGATTTTGACACTTATGTCGGTCCACATTCCAACTACTGCTAGGTGACTGTAATTGGGGTTCTCTCCAATGGGATTTATGTCAAGGCATGATATCTCATTATCCAGCTGGGCATGCTTTACTTCTGTCAATATGCCATCTCCAATTTCCAGATATACTAAATGTCCACCTCCTGTGGCCAACAAAACCTGCATGCAGGTAAAACCTTTAATAACTATCAGCAGTACAACAAACTTACCATGTGGGACATCACCGCAGTCAAATAAGACAATGAAAAGATAGATGCAGGGAAATGAGACATACAAACAATGATACGCAGACACATCCAGTTCATCATAATAGGACGAAATAAAGCAAAATTGATTGCCAATTCATCATCAAATAAGGTGTTATTGAGATTGTCTGCATATCAACTCATCATCAAATCACTCATCCTGACCAAGTCTTTCCCCAAAAACCCAGTTTGATATTCATCCATCCATACTGGAAAGTGGAAAAGATTCATATCCATTCCTCAAACTAAGCGGTGAAATCTCAAAATGAACTATAATGTTTAATGTTTAATTTTTCCCTTTTTGGAAAAATCACTAATTATTGAAAATATTATTTCCTTAGAGGCTGTCAACTAGAAATTAGTTAGATTTATGAGATCTTGTCCCATAACAGATAACTTTGGGTCCTTTATTGGTTTAAAAATTAGCTTTAATCTTATTCCCTTTATATACCAGATTCTGGGGGACATTGTCAGAACTATGACCTACTATTTTTGAGATGATCAAGAGTACCATTAGCCTTCGTTTTAACAGTCAGCACCCACTTACACCCCAATCGACTTTTCCCCCATAGGTAAGTATATCCACCAAGGTCTAAATACCAACCAAGTCAAGGGCTGTCTTCTCCTCTTCCATTGCATCACACCAACTTGAGTGAGCTAGGGCTTCGGGGAGAGTTCTAAGAACAAAGATAGTATCTAAGGAAGCAATGGAGGAGCTAGAAGCAAGAGACAAGTGCTTATAAGAACAAAAGACAAAAATAGGATAGGTGCAAGTGCGTGTACCTTTTCAGAAGACAATGGGCAAATCAAGAGAACTAGGCTAACTATTAAGTTGGGTCTAAAGTGGCAGCAGCCCCACCACTCCCAGCACAAACAAAATCCTTGACCTTAAAAACCCAAAGGATTTAAAAATCTGCCTTCTAAAAACTGAGCATTTCACTTAAGTAAAATACACCAATAAATAGCATAAATAACAATACAATAAAGCTTTCACTTACCTTCCAAACACATTTTAACAAATCAATAAATTTGACAAGAAAACACAGCCACCATTCCACAAACACACCGAAAGCCCTATTCCAAGCAAATGTGCATCCATTTCCAAACTAAAATTACACTAATAGGATACACAGTTAATATATCTGCAAACCAGCAAATACAATTATCAATCATCTTGACTACCATAGTTTTTTGTTCTTCTCATCAGACTGCATAAAATGAATAACAAGAGACTGTTCTAATGTTTTAATTTCAATTGATTTAGTAAAGCATTTTAGGCATTTTACCTCATCACGGATGCAATCACCATCTATTAAAGCATGTAAAAAAAATTGAATTTATGAGACAAGAAATCATACATCCTACTATCATGAACCCACAACTCCAGGCTTTACAAAATCCACTACTATTGCTCCGCATAGCACAAGTTATGAATAAAAAAGTAGAACAAGGCACTATCATGTCACGATGAAACAACATAAGGAACATGGTGCTCATGGATGGCAAACTTTAACATCCTGACTGTTCAACCATATCCAAACCTATGAAAGACGGGTCAAAGGAAGCTAGAAGCAGGGACATTCTGCCCCATTTTTACAATGCAACATTAATTAGGCACTAGAAAAAAGAACACCAAGCAAAATGTTACTTATAATCAAAAACCCTTAGGGGTCCATAAAGCAGCAAAATCATACCTGGGTGGCATTTGCAGTGGCCACATTAACCGAATAGCCTGTTGGAGCATGCCATTCATGCCGAAGCTCTCTAGTCGTGGAACTGACAAGCCTTACAGTGCTTGAGGTGACCTGTTCAGCCAAAACAAGAGATCTCCATTATTAGGGAAGTAGGAGAACACAGCAAGAAAAAGTTGAGATGTGTCAATCAAGTTTCACCATTTCTCCATATTATCAAAATCATTTATCTAAATATCTGATAAATTTTAATTCTTATTCATGATTGCTGGAGAATGGGCCTACCAACACACTTAAGGCCCAATCCTATAAGTTAACCTATTTACCTAGTTGTCATTATCAGTGTTATTAATGCTCAGGTTTATCATAACCTTAGGATTATTATATTATGATTCTAGGAGGAATATAGGATATATGATTAGATGGTTGGCAAAAGGGAAAAAAAAAAAAAAAAAAATCAATTTGATTACATTTATTCTCCCGTTTCCTTTATATACACGCACACGAGTTCAGCGAATAAAAGATTAGAGCTTTTGCACTTCTCAAAATTACAATGATTAATGCACTCGCCCTCCGTATTCATTTAACAAATATTAAAACTCAATTAGGCACAAGAGACTAAAAAAAAACTATTAATCCTGAACAAGTTGGTTGTGAATAGCATCATGGCAAAATAACGTTTGTACTTGAGAATTGAAGCCTTCTATTTCAGTTTCTTCCAACTCATCTTCAAGATTCATAGCTAGAATTCTTGTCTCACTGATAAAACTTACAACCAGGAAGGTGTCAAAAGGGTCATCAGTTGAAGATCTTAATGACCACATTCCCTTGATGCCTTGAAGTTCTACAGATGCCTACATCACATAAATGAATGAGAAATTAGTATTTTGAAATCAATTATTTTTATTTTTAAACGACCTTTTTCCTTTT
Organism: Acacia melanoxylon; assembly: GCA_019022615.1. Lineage (NCBI taxonomy): Eukaryota > Viridiplantae > Streptophyta > Magnoliopsida > Fabales > Fabaceae > Acacia > Acacia melanoxylon. The sequence continues at coordinate 1,757,560 of JAFJYJ010000072.1, forward strand.
ATTGATTAAAAATATCCCTTTCTATTGGCACTTTTAGAAAAAGGGAAAAGAAAGTCAAGCTAGAACTCACCTGTTCATTTATCCCTATTCCATTCCGAACAATACGAAGAGAACCATCCTTGAAAGCTCCAGAGCAGGTTACAACCTGCCCTTGCCCTTGCCTTTCTAGGTCTACCACACAGAGGTCAACAATTGGCCCCAAATTCACATACCTTTCCAGAACTTCCACATAAGAACCTCTTGCATCTGGCTGTAGATTTAGCTTTATCAGCTGTATTTAACAAGTCACAATGTTAGTGAACCATGTTTCCAAATGTTAAAGAGAGAAGACATGGACTTGCTGTAACACTCAATCATTAAAGCATAGTGAACCAATCAAAGAGAGAGATTGAATAAAGTAATCCATATATAACAAAATCTACTTGACACAACCCAGTTTTCTTCATCTAAACGAGTGTTCCACAAAAAAATGAAGCATACTAAAGTGAATTGTCACTTTGCACGGGAGAAAGTTACATAGAATTAGATTAACAAATCAAATGTTTTTACAAGAGAACAAGTAGCAAATTTATGTAATAAGGAACTTCAATTGAATTTTGTTGAAACATGCTGAGCATGATCAATAGATCTATGCTCCGTTTTATAACTGAAAATGAACATATAAGGAACTAAAGATACAAGTCAATTTCTTGGCGAACTCAGATTTCAGTGTATATCAATATACGAAGTCACAACATTCAAAGTTCATCTTTAGGATTCCATACCTGTGAATCTCCAACACTTGATCCAATATATACAAATGCATTATCAAGATATGATATAGTAGAGGGAATGGAAGTTTCACCAAGTGTCTCAATTTTGAGGCCGGTCACCCTACATAAGTGAACATGAGAAAACATAAGATCAAGATGTTAAGATATTAACAAATCATTACTCTAATTAGCATTCATATGTAAAGTCAAAAAGATAAATTTGATAACCCAAAACAGAAAGAGGAGAATGAACCATCACATACTTCTCTCTTTCATGTGTAATTACAAGCAGACTAAGCAAACCAGTAATATCACCAAGTAAATATCGGGAACCATCAGGATCAATTCTCCCATAGGCTCTGGTATTTGACTGTAATGTTACATCATGTAGAGTGATCAACAAAAGTCTAAAAACATGCAACATTCAGATATAAATTCCAAGACATGTGAAATCCACTGTCAAAGATAATAAGGGAAATAACAAAGTCAATAACATACTTGTTTGATTGGAATAGCTTTGAAAGCATTTGCACTACAGTATACTATGGTTTCTTCTCCAATAATAAGGACACCACAAAGAGGTGGAGGAACTGGTATCAATATTTCAGCCCCATTATCAAGGTTGTTTTGGGACCACGGGCCCTCAACAAAATCTTTATCCTTCAGCGCAACCTCATATGTTTTCACATGACGTGCATCTTTGTTATCCTGTAATTTTGAAGACGTTACATCAAAGCCATAAAAGATTACATGTTACTGTAAAACACAAGTTATTGTAGCAGATTGACACAAATTATGTAAAATTAAGTGTAGGATTTATGAAAAAAATTAGGAAAAAAGAATACACACACACACACACATCCAACCAAACAAATATACAACATCAAATCCCAGCAAATATGTGTGTGGATACAGCAACACAAATATAAGAAGTGTCACAGATCACCTTCACTCTTTCAACTTGTTCTAAAACAACCACACAAGTATCAACAATGATTAAAATAATAAAAAATCCATGTAATGAAGACCTCGTCTAAAACTAATGGAGGGCGCAGTACATGTGAAACTTTTTCCTCTCACAAATATATTTCAACTTTCTAATAAAACTATACTGTGAAAAGGGCAAATGCATAATAAGTAATAACATTCATATAACGACCACAACCATATTATAAGAACATAATCTGCAGGAACAGAAGTAGTAAAGTCTCCATTGTAGCAAAATTGCGAATCACTTAGAACACAATAGCTAGACTTTTGATTTCCCCAACAAAAACCAAAATAAAGTAAAAGTAAAGAACAACAAAAACAGTTGAACAAAGATCACAAAGGAATTATATGCCCAAAATAGTTTAGTCCAAACCTGATAAAGAACCACAATCGTAGGTTTTGGACAGCCGTACAGAAATTTGATATCCAAAACCTGGAGCTCCTCAAGGCTGAAAATAACGTAAACTTGAGACATTAAAGAGGAAAAAATAAAATACTGCATGATTAAGCTCTTTTTCAAAAAAAAATCATCTAACTCTATGCAATGTCCAGCTTCAGTTGACTGCTTTGAATTCAACTCTAACATTTTGAAGAATCATAAAAAATCCATACCTACATTTTCATAACTATCTCAAATCACGTGACATCTTAATATGGGGTTCGAGAAGAATCTCGAGCAAAGGCTATGGAACAGTCCCCAAAATTGGAGCCATATACAAAGCATGTCTACTATTATTCTAAATAATGTACAAACAGAGAACATTTATAGACATAGAAGAACCAAGTAGAATAAAGTCTCCTTGATACATGGTCACCCAAGAGAGGGAAGAATTTGAAATGCAATCATTTTACACTTTTTTAAAAATGACTCCCAATAAAGATACCCCATTTGAACCAAAAAAAAACACATGCCGGATGAGTATATCTCTAGTTGACTAGTTAGACAGAGGAATGAATGCTTCAATACATGGGGAATAAAATCCCTGATCCCACATTAAAATGTGATTCCCCATCACCATAAGAACATAATTCATACATGCCCACCTATCAAATGAGATCAAATACTTGAAACTATGAATGGGCAATTAAGCTTTTGCAAACTGCAGTTTCAGTGTCGATGATCAAGCCTCTAAGTCCAGGGCTATATATGCCAGTGACAGGTGTTCCAGAAAGGAAGTGATCCAAGTTAAGGAACTAGGGAGGAAATGAAAGGCTATAAAGAAATTTAGAGGCCATTTGATCCGCATAATAGAATGGAACAGAATGAAATGAAAGAAGTGATTTGAGGCCAAGAAATTTTTGACCCATGATTAGGTCTAGACTCTAATAAATAATAAAGGTCAGTCATAAATTTTGACATCCAAAATATTTTACCGAATATTGAATGCTTCCTTGAGCTGTCCTCTACTGTCAAAAGGGATAACCTGGTAAGACAATCAACAACGAATCATTCCAATACTTCAGTAAAAATGACGACGAATGCAAACATTAATGGGACACAATATTACACTAGTACTTTTATGTAATGGTCAATGTAAATGTGACATACTTTAAACAATCCATCATACAAATGAAGTCCAATCAGTCTGCAATCAGGATCTATAATGCCAATCTGCAGGAGGAGAATCAGAACAAAAGTTAATTGCAATTCGCAAAACTTTCACCATTCAGACCTACTGATATAACAGAAAGAGAGAAACGTACTAATTCATTCACACTTTTAGCAATTGATCAATACAGCAGCTATATTCTATTCTGTCTAGCCACGTCAGTGCTCTCTTTCTCTCTCTTCTAACTAATTCTGATTCCATTCCCTACTATTATTTACTATAAGGCCCTTAAGTAGAGAATACATATATCACCTACGTAGCACGGAAATGTTGATTTTCCAGATGTGAGCGTTTCTGATTCGCGAATTGGCCGGAGACGCTGGGATACGTTAAATTAACGAATCGGATGGATCAAAAAGTCATAATGGCAATTCTGTAATTTTTCAAAAACTGGAGGGCATTTTGTAGCTGAGTTTTTTGGCAACAAAAATGCCCTAATTGACGTTAATCCCCAAATCGACTTTGAAATCGTCTTCCTCAAATCGAGTCACCTCCGTCTCTCCGTCACTGTTCTGCAGTTCTTCGTGCATCTAAGTTGACTGTGAGTGTTTCATCTGTAGTTCTTCTTTTGCTACTCGTCAACTGTGAGTGTTATTTTGATGTGAATGTTTTGCTATTCTCCATCACTGTTTTGCTTCTCCAAATGTGAATGTTTAGTTTCTTTCTTAGTTTTGGGTATGAAAGTTGTGTTCCTTTTCTTTTGTTGATATTTAGTGAGGTTATAGATATTTTTTGGAAGAAAACAGTAGTTTTCGATCTGGTTATTTGCTACTTTCAGTATTATGAGGAAGGAAGGAAGCAATCAATTCAATGAATAACAATTAACAAGGACTATTGGTTTCAAAATTGGTTATTTGCTAATGGTTATTTGCTACCCCCTTCGGTATACTTGCAAAATTGTTTATTTGCTATCCCCTTCCGTATAACAACTAACAATTAACCTAATGGTTATTTGCTACCCCCTTTGGTATACTTGCAAAATTGGTTTCAGTAGGAAAATTCCCATTTAATTCGTATACTGAAAGGACTTTATAACTTTGGAGTTCTATTTCTTGATTTTGTTTTTAATGTGATTGATAGAATGGAGTCAAACACAAATCAAAGCAATAGTTCAATAAACATACAATCCAACCCACGATAAGCCAGAGTTGGAGGCAAATGTTATTAGCGGAGATGCAGTTTAATTATGTTAATGATTTTTCTTCTATTATATTTTGTTAATGTGAAATACACTGTTTATATTAAAAATATTATTTAATACTAAAGACGTATCGGAACATATCGAAATATTAGTATTTTTGAAGTAATGTATCGATGCCACGTATCGGCAACGTATCGAAAACGCCGTATCAGTATCGGTGCATCATAGATTCAGACTTCAATAAAACTGTTCAAGCATCTTTTAGACATAGATGATAGAACTGCACATAAACAATAAATAACCATATACACACCTGACCATTATCAGAAGGACGTCCTATACGATCTGAAACATCGCCCATTGCCCTGATGACATTAACAAATTAAGTTCGCAGATAAGGAACAAGATATGTCTTCACAGTTCTAAAATTACTATATATTAAAAGTTTAAACTGAATATGATTCCACATTGAAGGTGAGAAAGATGTAAGAAAATGAACAGAATTGCTGAATCATGTTCTTTTTCTGATTGCTGCATGAGATTTACAAAGGAATAAATAAGGATTTAAGACACAAAACCAGCACATAATTATGGTTAAAATAGGGTAGAATCATTTCAACACAAAAGCTAAAATTATAGGGAACAATATCTCTATCAATTATCCCGCCGACCCGCCCATTCTTCGGACAAGACGAAAGGTTCCACTAGCTGAACCAGTTGAAATTTCAAAAGCTCTTCCAATGCATAGGAAATTATCATTATTTCGGCCTCTCTCTGACGTTCAATGCATCATTTACTTTAAGAAAGACACCATAATGGATATTCAAAGAAATTAGAATTTCTAATCATACTTATGCCTGAATCTGAACCTTCTTTGAAATTGATCTAAGGAGTATAGCTTATTATCCTCTTTTTCCAAAATTGTTACGCTTCTACATGGTAATCTTTATTCCAAAATGAGTAAATAATCAGTGGAATCCCAAATTTAAAACTTAACTCTGCCCCATGACAAATTTTTCCAAAATTGTTACGCTTCTACATGGTAATCTTTATTCCAGAATTAGTAAATAATCAATGAATTCCAAATTTAATACTTAACTCTGCCCCATGACAGTAACAATCGGTGAAACTTTGGCATATATGAAAAATTAATAAACATTCTTCTTAACGAACCTTCTACATCAATCACCACTAAGATTGAAGAAGTTACTTTTACAACCTTAAATAACTCACTCTGAAAGAAAGAATTGTCATTTTCTAATGCATTACCTAGTGATGAGCTCAGATGTCTCAGGATCCCATTGGAGAACACAGAATTTGTATCTCTCAGTTGCAATAAAAAGAAAATCTTGTGCTTCACCCTGCCAAAGACCAGGTACAGAGAAGTTAAAAAAAAATTGACAATAAAAAAATATAAAATTGAAGATAGAAGATCGAGGAATAAGTTGATTTGTCTCTCACATGAGGGCGGAAAAGTTCAACTGTTGCAATTCTTCCATAGATTGGAACGTCCAACATAGGCTACAAATATAAAACATACATTTATATCATGCCATAACATATTCATCCAAGAAAAGGAAAAATATCCAAGAACAGGGATTACAAGGTTTCTAAATAGTATTCAAAATAAAACCAATAAAAAGGATTAAATAAAATGTACATGTATTTACCTTTTTAAAGACAAGACCCAAGGGGAATGTGGTCATATTTATTTTTTCTTCAAATAACAATTAAGAATGACTTAATAAAATGGACAACAAAAACATAAGACAAGCAAAATCAATTCTCTTCTACGAAAAAAGCAAGATTATGAGTGCATGCACACCCCCACATGTGTGCATGTCATTGCATATCACGACATTTACCAAGTCATTTAGAAGGATCAGTGTCATTTGTTCTTTTCAAATTCATTATGTGCGCTTTAAATCCACTGTTCTGATAGCATGATAACATGAATGATCAAGTATGCCTTGAAGCCACCTGAGACTAGCTCAGGGGGTGAAGTTGAGGTGCAGTGCGGATAGAGGTCAAAGGTTCAAATCCTCCCAATGTATTAAAAACAGAAATGAAATCCTTTAATCTCTTGTTCAAGCACACTGGTTCATTTCATTCTATTTATTGATGAAAGAAGAAATGACAATTAGAAAGGAGAAGTATCACTATGGTCCTATTTATAAGCCTCTTTTGACCAAAAAATTTGGTCATATTTATAAATCCTCTTTCAAGTAATAAATGAGACTGTGGCAATTTTGCCCATATTAATTGTACCAATGAAAATAGAGAGAGAAGAAAGAGTTGAAAGATACTCATTCATAAATGAGAGCAAAGTTGAAAATTTACCGCATAATCATTAAACTAACTACCTTTCCTTAGTATGTGTGATTTAGTTAAAAAAGACTTATAAATAGGACCAGGGTGGTATCTTACACCCTATCGTTAGATTAACATCATACCTCTGCGGAACAGAAAATTTAAAAAAAAAATATATATATATATATATGACACAAGTGCTAATGCAATTATTTTTAGTGATAAATTAACACCTCCATACATATCAAATTTTACTAGAAATATGAATGCAAATTAACACCTCCATACATTAAACCAGAATCATATGCACCACCAAATTTTACTAGAAATATGAATGCAAATATTCGATTATTGAAGAAAATTTTGATTCCTATAGTCCATGACTATTGAAAAGTCAAAACCACTAATGTTATGTGACTTCAGTAAATTTAAAACATCATTTTTCTTGATAAACTATATAAAAACTTCCCTGAATTGGGAATACCATCCAACTCGAAGAGAATAAAACTGGGAAAAAGAATATTCAAAATATACCTGCAAGCCCTGAGGAGTAAGCAAATGAATCTCAATCCGTGTGCATTTCCTGGTAGAATATTAAACAGAAAATTAGATGAGAACAACCAGTTACAATTTCATGACAGAATATTCAGTTAAAGTTTGCCAACATTCTAAATCATTTAACTTGGATATGTATCTATGTATCACCAGATGTATATCAAAGCCATATCAATCTTATTTTATTTTAATAAGTTTACAAATCATGAGTTCTAAAGAAGTAAAGGAGCTGTGCGTTAACTGTCAATAAAAAGGAAGCGAGAAAATCCAGTCTGTTCTTTCATGTTCACGCTATTCAGGGAGAGGGTTGGAGTCTAAGGGACAATGCTTATCACAAACTCAAACAGGATCAAAGGGGCAACATTATATTAAAATATTAACACCTCTACATGAATTATATCCATTTATTCCAGAGAAATTTGCAAAACTAAACATCGAATCCATAGAAAACACACACTAACAAGTCTTACAAACAAAAATGGCATACTAGGCATCAGCTGCTCGCAAGATTCCAAACGGAAATAATAAACATACAGAAAACCAACGTTTCACTCTAACAGTAGTTCAAAACGATGCATAAGATTGAAAATTCACGAAACTGTGCAGACAACAGAATCCAAAAAGGAAAAATAATACGAAAATGAAAATGAAATTGAGAGCCCTAGCAGACATAATGAACAATGGGTAGAAATGGGCTTTACGCAATAATGAGGTTGAGGTCTTGGGGACTGGTAAAATTTCCGACGCATGAGTGAAAGACGGCTGTTGGCTTGTGAGCCGTAACCACGTAGTTCCATATACTCATCTTTCTTAAACCTTCTTCTCACTATCCTTGCTTCTCACTCTCTTGAAAACGAGTTCTCTTTAATGACAAAGCTATTTCGCAGTGAAGCCAAGTTGGTTCCCTCTGTATTCGTCTCTTTCGAACCCACTGTCACAAAGTAACTCTCTCTTCCTCTGGGCTTGTCCAGAAAGTGCTGAAGGTCTGAGAAGGCCAATGTTCGGCACAGAACTGGCCGCTTGGCTTGCCTGCGCCTTTGCCCTCAGCGGTCAGGTATTTTAATTTTTAATTTGTTTCCTTCGCATTTTATATTTTTGGGGAACGCCACGTAGTAAGAATAGGGAAGAAAATGACATCACCGGTAAAATTGGGAAGATTGAGAAACGGTCTCATTGAAAAAGTTTATTAATAATAAAAAATTAAATTATAGTACAATAGGTCATTTTTGTCAATAAAATTTTTAAAGGGAAATTTTTTCCTACTTTTTTCAAATTAGAAAAAAATAATCTTCACGTTATGATCAATAAAAAATGGAAAAAGTATTTCTTCAGTCACTGGAGATAAGTTATCTCCAGTGACCCCTAAAATTACGTCGTTTTGAATCAATAAAAGGTGTATTTGTAATTTTAGGTGAATTAATGAAGGGTGCAAAATTACGGAACACCCTTCTTTAATCCAAAACGACGTAGTTTTGGGGGTGTGACTGGAAAAATCCTTTACCCATAAAAAATTTGGGTAAAAGTTTTCACTAAAAATTTTATTGATGAAAAAGGCCTAAATTAAACTATACTCTATATGTCTATTTTATTTTACCAATAGGACTTTTCCCCAATTCTCTCGATTGTAGTTTATTTTGTTTAAAGTCAACCCTTATAATTTGATCTGCTATGTTATAGGCATCCGTCTTTAAGTATAAAAATCATTAATTTTTATTTAAAAAAATTCATTAAAAAAATTTTCCTTTCATGTTTTGATACACTTCTTCGTTTCATTTACACCTTCCTTTACATTGTTTTAACATTTGTGTATTTCAATAAACTATTATTTGTTATTGAAAAAAAAACTACTATAATATAAATAAAATTTCTTTAAAATAAACTGAATATAATATCACACATGTTAATGTATTGATGTAAATATTGTGTAAGAATGCATCAAAGAAAGAGTTCCTTTAATATTAGATGTATTAAAATGAATGTGTGTGTTTTGAAAAGTCATATCCTCATAAATTAAAGAATTTATGTTGATTCATAATCAACATGGTTCATGAATTTAATAAATGGTTATGACTTTTTAATTGAAGAGGTATAATGCTTTAAAAGGCACCACTTCAAATAATCAATTTAATGTCTATAAATTACCCTCATCAATCCCAATATGCACATACACTTTCTATGTTATTTTAGGAGTAACTAACATGCATTCAAGCCATTATTGCATGATTTATATATAATTTGAGAAAAAAATGATTGCATGAAATTAAGTTTAAAAGATGCATATTTAATATGTTATTGTGATTACTTTTGAGTAAACCTATTTCTTGGGACATTTTATCTTGTTTGGATTTGTTTTGAATTGTAGGGACCTTGAATTAAGAGGATACGAAGAACAAATGCTTGAAAAAAGAGCCCAAAAAAAAAAATTTGAAGTCATACATTGTGTCACTCGCCTCAGAGATTTATAAAGTCACTAAAGTGAACATGCCCACTGAGGGGAACAGCATGCTCGCTGGAGCAAAAAAATTTGCTGGAGACTCTACTATTTGTGTCATTCTCCAAAGGGGTTAATTAGTAAATTAGCCCTGAAAGGTTTCGCCGAAGAGCAATGTTGCCCTGGAAGTTTTTCTTGTCTCAATATTGCCCCAAATGTTTCAAAACGTAGCAATGTTATTTATTTTTGTTAAAAAGTTAATGATTAATGTCAATTTTTTTACAGTCAATGTTAGTTTTTTTTAACAGAATAGGGCAACTATTTTGTATAAGAACACAAATGTCTAGCCCGATGGACTAGTGAATTGATATAGGATCTGAGAATCTCCCCTCATTCTTAGCGGATTCTGATGTGGATTGCCCCTTGTTGGGCCATATCGCAAATGGGCCTTATATAGGTCCCTAACAACAACATTGCTACGTTTTGAAACTTCAGAAGCAACATTGAGACCAAAAAAAAAAAACTTCAAGGGCAACATTGCTCCCAGACCTATACTTCCAGAGCAGATTTGCTACTTAACCCATTCTCCAAAGTGGAAAGGCACATTTGTTGATATATGTTATGGGCTGTTGAATTGGTTTTTTAGGGATCCAAATGACATAATCTGACCCAAAATCGCATATACTCGACTCCCATATGATTAAACACCCTAAAATCAATTTATTCCTCCATTCCTTCACTCCCATTCAACTTCCATATCTTTTCTCTCCATTTCCACTCATCCTACATCCATTTTCTACACTTTTATCGCTTCTTCATCTCTCTTTTTTTCCTTCTCTCCATGGCTACCACTTAGGTGTGGTGCTTTGGTGCTGCTCCAATGGTTGGACACGGTTAGGGTTCTCAACTCTTGAAGATGGAAGCTAAGACATGAGTTCAAGTGCTTCAAAGTGGAGTTCTAGTTCTAATTCATTAGCTTGAGTATGTACTTATGATTTCCTTAGTTTAATGAGTTGTAATTTGTAGTTAAGACTAAGATTTTTGGTTTAATCTTTGTATGAACCAATTTGTGATTTGGATTAGTTGATATTGAACATTGTGCTCATCAATATATGTGATTACATATATGTTTCTTTGTAATTATTTTGATTCTCTATTATCTCGTATGGTATTGTTTGGATATTGAGTTGATTTTAGATGACATTGGAACCAATTGCATCAATTAATTCACAATCACACTCAAGAGTAGGGTCCCTCTCTTTTGATGTTAGACTCATTGGTTGATGAGGTTTGGTATTCAAGAAAACTTAGTGATTTCATAATTGCATTCCAAGTGTTTCTTAATAGTGTATTAAAAAATGATTATTTTTTAGGGTCTAGAAATAATAATTTATTAATGCACTAGCCTCAACGGTGTTCGAAGTTTGGTATTTTGAGGGACTTGATAACAACTACTAGTGTTTTGTATTAAGTTTCGGTTGGAGGGGTTAAACGGGTGTGGAACAGGGCATGTTTGGGATAGCTTATGAGCTTATTTACTGATTGAAACTAGCTTATGAGTGTTTTTTTTTCGTTTGGATGGAAAATTTGTCCAATCGAGCTTATGGAGGTTAATCAGCTTATTTCAAAAGCTTGCTTTCTTGACTTACCAAAAGCAGCTTATTTATCTTTGAGAAGCTCCTCATCTCGTCAGTCTGTTCTCCACAAATGCCCACTCTCTGCAAAAATTATATTCGTTGCTACCAACTCGCCTAAGTTTCAACATTAATTTGTCAACTACCTAGTTTGAAGGTGCTCATTTGATTTCGCCAACTACCCAATTACCTAACTGCTTGAGCTTGAACTTGAAGCAGAGCAATTAAGTCAAATTTCACAATCCTTTGTGGAACTATTAGTGCATCTCCACTCGAAGTCGGATCTGTGGATATTTCTCTTGTGCTCTCTCTCTCTCTCTCTCTCTCTCTCTCTCTCTCTCTCTCTCTCTCTCTCTCTCTCTCTCTCGCGCTAGCGGTCTGGTGTGGCGAATCTTTGCATTTAATCGAGCTTCGAGAGCTGTAGAGTATGGATCTGGTATGCTCATCAATCCATAGGTTGAAGGTATATTTCCTTAATTCGCCTTTCCTTTCCTCATCTCAGGTTTTCTTCATCCCAAATTTAAGATCTTCTGCTGACGATACAGAACCGTGGTTCCTAGGCGGTCGAAGGAAGTGGACGTAGTCGGTGGGTTCCAGGGCAATTGGATCTATAAATTTCACTTTGCTGCTCTTCATTTCTGGACTTTTGACACAAAAGGAAAAAAAAAGCCTAGTTTGAAGTGTGAGCTTGCTATTCTCTTAATTCTTGTTCCCATTGTTGTTGATTAGCTTAAATTCAAAATATGCTTTGCTCCTGAATCAATTTTTTTCCAAAACTCCTGGTGGTGTATGCTCCGTGTTCCCATTGTTTGGTTATTGGGTTCGTTTAGAAAAGAGACTTTGGATAGTGTTTATAATAATGATACTTTTTTGTGGTGGATTCATTAAATCTTTTAGATGATTAGGTCTAGTTCTGTTTACTGGGTGTATGAGGAACTTTGATGACAAATGTGAATTTTTTTCTCATGTTCCTCTCACATCTTTGACATGTTAATTTTCACAGTTCTCTACTGCAATGATAGGATAAATTTCAGTTTTCCTACTTTGTACAAGCAAATAGATATGCAAATATTATTGTGCTCAGTACTTGGTGGGTGTCCTCTCAAACCTATTGGAACTGATATAAGTTTTCGGTAACTATTGCCTGGTGTTGATGGTAGTTTCTCTGTTTGTAGATATGTAATTATTGTGCTCAGCATTCCTTTTCTGATGTGGTCTGTCTTCTTTGTTTGTTCTTTTATGTTATGCTTGTACACACATAATAGTAGTTTTTTTTATGCACTTGTTAGCTATATAATTATGGACAAAGCCGTATGAGATGATTTCTCAACCGAGGTCCTTGTCAACGCTTTCGTTGACCAAATTTACAAAAAAACAACGCAATGGTCTAGTATTTACAAAGGTGGGTTGGACGAACATTATGACAACTTTTATTCAGAAAATTGGAAAAGGATATGGATATAAACAATTGCAGAATAGGTTAGAAATCTTAAAGAAAGAGTTGAGGATGTGGGATACATTACTCAAAGAGACTAGTGTGGGTCGGGACCCAATAACAAATGTTGTTTCTGCTTCTAATGAGTGGTGGTAGGAGAAAATAAAGGTATAAAAACCTATGACTTTGTTGTTTCTGATTATGTTATTTGTTAACATTTTCATCTTACTTGTGAATATTCTCTGACTTTGCTTACTTGTTTGTATGTAGGCGAATAAGGGTTATAGAAAATTTAGGTACAATGCCTTATTGTTTGAAAATGAGACAAGAATGATATTCAAGGATGTGGTTGCAACTTGAGAGGATATGTATTCACTATCTGCCAAACAACCTCAAGCACAGGAGGAAGATTGTTACCGACCAACCATGGATGATGCAGAGGGCTCAGAGGACAACGAGGACGAACGGGTTGGTGTTGTCCCAGTACCAAGTACAGGAGTGACAACTGATCTAGGAAGCATGAACTTATCGGGACACAGTCCACCAACAATTCCTACTACTTCAGGAAGCCATTGCAAGAGGAAGAGATGAGAAGGGTCAATTCATAAGAAAAAATAGAAAATTCTAGTTTCTAAACAAATTGTTGATGCCATGAGCATCATAGAAACTACATCCCAGGACATGGGAGAAAGATGTAATGATATCCATGCTCACAGCGTCAAAAATGTGATGCCTGAATTGCTTGCCCTTGAGGAAGTCCAACGTGATGAAAATTTTCGGAACCAATGTGCCTCCCTTCTGCACGATGAGGTTAATCGAGAAATGTGTGTTTCATTCTCAGAGAGCAAGGAGTACTTGCTAAGCTGGTTGAACTTTATGGTTCACCTTCCCTAGATATTCTTGATCTATAACTGTAGAATGGTTGAACAATTATATATATTGTAAGGGTTTTATTGTAAGAGTTGTAGAATGCAAGGACGGACAGAGGGGGGACTAGGGGTGGCCCCCGCCCCCCTAATTTAAAAAAAAAAAAAACAAGATTGCTTATTACTTTCATATTCACTGAGGGGTTCGTTTGGTTTCATATATACTCACGAACACACACATGTTTGCTTTCATATATATTTTAAGAATAAGTAAAGAGTGGGACCCACAACTTTAATATATATTCCCACCCTTACTTGTTTTGCACTTTTATTGCCATTGTCTCTTCCTCTAGTAGGCGGCTAGTCCAACATTTTTTTCAATAGCTTACGAAAAATTTGAGTATTAATAAAGTAGTTAAAATTACTTCTTTTCATTAATTTTCCTTCTTGAAATTTATTATACATGATTTTATCTTTCTAATGATACTACTTTTATATTGATTTTAGAATAATTTAGGGTTAATATTTTGGACAAGTTTTGAGTTTTGTTAATAAATGGCTATGTGAATATTGATGATGACTAATATTTAATTTTAATCGGTTTACTTTTGCTATTAATAATATTTTTAAAATCATATTAGTCATGAAATAATTTATACTCTTTGTAAGTCATTATTATATGGAAGAGTGCTACCATTGATACTTTTTTTAAGAGAAAGAATACTGAGTCTCTGTCCTCGTTTACCTCTAATGTTGAATTGTCAAATAGTGAGTTTTAGCACGAATTCAATTATAGATAAGTTTAACAATATGAAAACACGTAAAGTAAGAGTCAAGTAAAATAAACTTAATTTCTGTAATATATTTCTTTGAATATTTTGTATATTATTTCTTTATCGTATTTTAAGTACTTTTATTCATGATGTAGCATTTTTTATTTTCGCCCCCTGTAAGTAAGTTCCTGAGTCCGTCCCTGGTAGAATGGTTTTATTGTTATTGATATGGTTGTATTTTTAATATGTTTATCGCTATGGTTACCGAATGGTTGTAATATGATATGTTTTATGTAAAGGCTTTATTGTTATTACCCTACAACTGTGATATGATATGTAAGGGTTTTAGGGTTGTAATATGATATGTTTTATTGAACTACAACTGTAGAATAGTTTTATTGTTATTGATATGGTTTTATTTTTATATGCACAGTTGTAGAATGCTTAGTGCAATAGGTTTTTTACACATATGATGCTTACATATGAATTTAATTACACTCACAGGATACATAAGCAATGTCAAACTGGAGGAAACAAATTATGTCAGAGGAAGATGAAGAGTCTCAAGAATTATCTGATATGGATGTAGAGCAAACAGAGGCTGAACAATTATGTGCGTATCTATGTCAATATGTTTCTCCTTATGTGTGCAAAGAACCGCGTAATACTAGTGCACACACAGGGCATTCATGAGTTCAAGAAATATTGGCAAGTCACTGTCCACGATGTCATGAAATGTTTAGAGTGGAGCCACATGTGTTCTACAACTTATGCAACAATTTAGTCAGACTTGGGTTACGGAATTCTAGGGACGTCGGAGTTGAAGAAATGGTAGCCATGTTTTTGTTCATTGTTGGACATGGAGTAGGCAATAGGGTTGTTCAAGTATTTTTTTCAACATTTAGGGGAAACTATAAGTAGGCTACTGCACACGGTATTACAAGCTTGCCTTAGTCTAGGTAGGGAAAATGTCAAACCATCCGATCCCGAATTCCATGGCTACCACCCACATATAAAGAATGATCATAGATATTACCCTTATTTCAAGGATGCCATTGGAGAAATAGACGGAACGCATATAAAGTGTGTGGTCAGCGTCGGACGAGAGACAAATATATCGGGAGAAAGGGATTTCCAACACAGAATGTCATGCTGTATGTAATTGGGATATGTGCTTTACGTTCGTGTTGGCGGGATAGGAAGGTACTGCCCATGATGCTCGTGTGTTTCAATTTGCTACCTCAACTCAAATTCATCTATGAATTTCCCTCATCCACCTCAAGGTATCTTTTCGTATACTTCAACTAAATAACTATGTCTGAATTTCACATTTGAATTTATCTCACACCTTCAAAATGTTTTCACCATTTATTAGGCAAATATTATTTGGTCGATTCTGGATATGGAACACATGTTGGGTATCTTGGTCCCTACAAAGGTCAGCGTTATCACCTGGCAGAATTCAGGCGTCAATATAGATTTGGAAATGAAAAAGAGGCCTTCAATTTTTATCACTCAAGTTTGCAGTCCACTATAGAAAGGACTTTTAGAGTGTGGAAGAATAGGTTTGAAATCTTACAAAAAAAAGTGCAAATATAGGTACCAAACACAAATCCACATAGTTTGTGCAACAATGGTCATACATTATTTTATTAGGAGCAATTCTCGATCAGATGCTACTTTCATGGATGCTGATAATGAGAATATTAGTGTAGATGAAGAGTCTTCCTCAACTGATTCTGCTAAGGAATCTTCAACCCAAATGAATTAGCCATCTTCAATTGAAATGAATCAGATTCATGACACAATTAGTGAAAGTGGAGCTAAATCACCAAGAGGGAGGTGAATTGGGGATTTCAAAAAAAAAAACTTTTTCAACTTGCTCTGTTTTTTAACACTAAAAACATAGATGAGTTAAGATGAGAGTAGAAGAGCGAGACACAAGGATTTATACTGGTTTGGTCCAATCTCTTGACCTACGTCCAGTCCCCAGACTCTTTGGGATTTTCACTATCTCAATTGATTACACACACTCTGTACTCAAGAGTAATTCTCTCACTAGAACTTACTCCCCCTTACAAGTTGCAATCAATGAACCCAATCACCAAGTCCCCTGACTTATGATTCCTTACAATAAATGATTTACAATTAAGAAAACTCTCTCTAAGAGTAGATAATGATAAACACTGAAGCTTAATGTATCAACAGATACTTTACACAAGAAAACTCAACAGTAGTTGGAAACTTGAATGATTTTTGTTTTCTGTTGTCGTAGTTGTTGAGAAGAATTGAATGCTACTCTATTTATACTAAGAGAGCATTAAATGACCCTTGCTAACCCCATATATCCGTTGAAGTATTAATCTAGTTGTTGGAGGCACTTTGGTGTCTTCTCTCTCTACTCTTCAGTTAATTCCTTTTGCCCAGAGGATTAGTATTGACCTTCCTTGTAATAGATCCGTTGGAAGAGCAAGTACTGCTTAGGGAAAGCAGACATAAATCCTTTTGCAAACGTGTAGAGAATGATGGCTCAAAAGGAAGCAAGTTTCTGTGCTTGCATTTAATATTCTGACATTGCTTTTTGCTTTTGTTCAAACCTTCATTTAATGTCCTCTAAACAATCTAAAACTCACTAACAAACTCATCAAACGTAGTTAAGAATAGTAGTGAATGTAGAGGAGAGGTATTGAGATCAAATAAGAAGATTTCACAAATTCGTCAGACTTGATTTTCAAACTCTGCGACCAAAACTCGAGTTTGTCACTGTACACTAATATGAATACTTGAGTATACATGTCCATACTCGAGTATTCTTCTTCCAGAGAAGAACTTCATGTTTTGAGCTTTGGACCATTTCTTTGAATAAGACCAATACTCGAGTATTTAAATCAAATACTCGAGTTTTTCTTTCTTGGTATCCAACCTTGCTTGGATCCAATCATTGTTAGCGTGTAGGAACAAGATCATATGCTCTTAAGAACACAATTAATTCAGAACAACTGAGCACAAAGAATTAAGCATGACTTTATAAAAGAAATAATTTCTTTTCAAATTATCATGTCTGCATAAAGAATTAAATTTTTTGAACATTGCAATCCCTTTATGAATAAATTTGTCAAATGGATTTTCAAGGGATAAGAAAGAAATCAATTTCAAAATACTTTTCAATGCTCATTCATAATATCCAGAGTATAAAACCTCTATCATTATTACTGTTAATAGTGTAGGAGGTTTTACCATTGTATACATTTTACCTTAGGCACTTAGAGGATTGACTTTGCTCACCCACTGCCTTTTCTTCATATGTCTTTCCATGGGTGTCTACAAAGTTCTCTTCAAAGGGTATAGACTTCAAGAGTCTTCTGCTTGACACTTGAGAGGATCTCCTTTTCGGTTCATAAGAAACTCTTCGACTCTTAATCTCCTCTATACCTTTATGTCCATTCTTTTTGGAATCAACCGCACACACAAGGCAATAGATGGACGTTTTGGTACCCACTTATACTTGGGTCCTTCATTTTGTTAGTTCGAGCCTTAGGGAAAACATAAGTTCCCTTTGGAACCCATTGATAATTACCAACAGTGCGTCTCTTCTTTCTTTCTTATGAAAATATGATGAAGTATTATGTCCCTTTCGGTTACAATAACTACAGTGAGCAAAGGGGTTCGAAGAGTGAACAAGTTTTTGAAAATAGTTTAAGTAGGATTTTCCACCACTTTTCTTTTTCCCTTTCTTTTTGTCAAAAATAGGATTGTAACCTATGCCTGATCGATCGTTTGTAAATCTTTGAGCTTTCAAAATAACGCCGAGCATTTCACTACCTTTAGTGAACTTCTCAAGTGTTTTCGTAAGATAAATATTTTTCTTCTCAAGATCAGGGCACTTTTCACAAATAGAGTTTTCACAAACCAAAGGAGTATCTTTAGCTTGTTGTTCAAGCAATTTGATTTTCCTCTTTGAAGAAATAAGTTCTTTCGTAATTTTTCTAAATTCAGAATGTAATTCATTATACTCAGAAAGCAATTCATCATAGGTAGGTTCAAAATCATATACCTCATCGTCGTTTTCACGTTGCTCTTCTTCTTTAGCAACCAAACACATGTTCGCAACTTCTTCTTCCTTTATGCCGGATGTTCCTTCATAGGCAATTTCCAATGCTTTCCACATCTCCTTGGCAGTAGATAGATTGCAGATGCGAAAATACTCCTTTTGACTAAGAGCACTCTGGAGCATCAGGATGGCTCTGCTATTAAGAGTTATTTTCCATTTGTCCTCCTCGATGAACTCATCTTCGGCTTTTGGAACATTAATTTCGCCTTCTACTCTTGTGGGAACATAATCTCCTCTTTCGAATACTCTCCCAGACCATGCTCGAAGCCGTACAAAGACTTTGAATTTGCTTTTCGAATGAGTAGTGCTCTCCGGTGAATCCGGTGGTCGGTTGATCGAAGCTCGTCGGGTAGAATACCTTCCATAGTGATCCTTCTCGAGATGTTAATCTCTTGAGAGAAAACCGGCTCTGATACCAAATGAAAGTGGAGCTAAATCACCAAGAGGGGGTGAATTTGGGATTTTAAAAACTTTTTATGCTTACTCTGTTTTTGTACACTAAAAACAGAGATGAACTAAGTAGAGGGTAGAAGAGCAAGACACAAGGATTTATCTTTGGTTCGGTCCAATCCCTTGACCTACGTCCGGTCCCGGACTCTCCGGGATTTTCACTATCTCAATTGATTACACACTCGTACTCAAGAGTAATTCTCTCACTAGAACTTACTCCCCCTTACAAGTTGCAATCAATGAATCCAATCACCAAGTCCCCGACTTGTGATTCCTTTACAATAAATGATTTACAATCAATAAACTCTCTCTAAGAGTAGATAATGATAAACTTTGAAGCTTAATGTATCAACGAGATACTTTATACAAGAAAACTCAAGAGTAGTTGGAAACTTGAATGATTTTCGTTTTCTATAGTCTTAGTTGTTGAGAGAAATTGAATGCAGCTCTATTTATACTGAGAGTGCATTAAATGACCGTTATAATCCCTCATATAACCGTTGGAGACTTTAACCAAGGATTAGGAAATGTTTTGGTCTTCTTCTCTCACTAATCTTCACTTAATCCAGTTGGGTAGAAGTTCAGAGTTGACTTCTAGTAAATAAATCCGTTGGAATAGCAGCTACTGGATGTGGTAGGTAGACATTAATCCTTTGTAGGCGTGTGCAGAAGGATTACCCAAAAGTATGCAACTTTCTCGGGTGTAGCATTTAATGTTCTGACATGCTTTTTGCTTTCAGTCCTCATTTAATCTAGTTTAAGCAAGCTGAAACTCACTAACAAAGTGGTTAAACATAGCTGGGAATATGCAAGAATGATAATAGGAAGTATTAAGATCAAACATGAATGTTTCACAAATTCGTCAGATTTGAGTTTCAAATTCTACGACTCATACTTGAGTATGTTCTTCTATACTCGAGTGTGTCACTGTGTGTAACATCCCAATTTTTAAAGCGGAATTATTATTTTTTCAATCAAAGTAGAGCATTGGAGCGAAAAAGTAACTGATTCATAACAAACATCAACCACAGTGTAACATTGTAATGATTACATTAATCCTAGAGTTTGAAAGTGAATAAGCGAAAGCGGTAAAGATAGATAAGTCTCGGCTGCACGACTACGTTGCTTGCCTCGATCTTCGATCCGTATTCCTCCGGATCCCGAAGCTATAGCCGAGATTCAATTTACCGCATTGAATCTCGGGTAACGGTTAATCTCAAACCCAAACAATACAATATACGGATAACGAGATATTCTAGACAATACAACAAGTATATCACTACATAAGCATACAGCGAGATGCATGATCATTATGCCGAAAAAACATAAGCATTACGCAGTATGTAAAGCCCCACAATGTAAAACAACAATAACGGCTTGCACTATTTACCGGTGCCACGATACCACTCGTGTTCTCGGCGCTAGAAAAACATACGGCGTTATCATGACTATAACCCGTGTAAAAGCTGTCTCGTATATCGGTCTATGAACGTATCTATCACACATATATGCATTTAAGCAGTACAAGATTAGTGTTACAGTACGCGTCCGTACCTTCGTTGACGACGTTAGGTACTTCTGGCGGAAAAACGTACTTTTTACGGAAAAACGTGAAATGTTCGACAGCGGCACGTCGGGCAGCGTAACGGCAGCAAATCAGAGTTTCTGATGCCCTATAGGAGTAATATCACTTTCATTAGTGATTTGACATCATAACTGGCATTTTAGGTAAAAATTACCATTTTGCCCTTCTACCCCTAATTTGGCGGAATTTCGCCAGAACTTCGTTACTTTGACCTTATTCCATTTCAAAATTATCCCCACTATGTTTTTACCTCGTCAGGCATCTTTTAATGCAAAGAGGCCTAAAAACAAGCATAGGAATATATTCTGAAACTTCCTAGATCAAAACAACAGTTCTACTATAACTACCGAAAGAACTACGGAAACTAAAAGCTAAGGACAGAAGAACTTACTCGGAGCTAAGGCACAACTTTGGCAGAGCTTCTCTCTCTAAGTTTCGGCCAAGGTAGAGAGAAGATGAAGTGTGAATAATGAAGGAGGTGCTCATGCCTTTATATAGGCAAAATTTGTGCCACTTTGGTAATTTCTACATTCCAAATCTTGTAATTTTTCCTTTCCTTATAACCATGTAAAATCAAGGTTAAATGGTGGTTAATCCTTGTATATGGGCTGCCCTAGTCGACATAAGGGGGTGATGTGGCAGCCAACCATTGGTCCAAAAATGGTGACTCATGCTCACTTTATGCCTGGTTCGATAGAATTTCCCCGATCGGTGTTCGTTTCGCGCGATTTCGCAGAAACTCAAAAATCCGGGCGTGTAACTTTGAAGGTCTTTTCATCCTTTTTCACATTATCTATTTGGATCCTCTTTTTGATCATATCCAGGTATTCTCCGGTGCGTCGGAAGATATTCGGACAAACGCGTCCCGATTGAAATCGCTTCCGATAGAACCAACTTACGGACAATAATTATTTGAATAGTAAAATGTCCAGTGGTTGCCTAACTTAATCCGTGTTTGAAAACACGCAATTGTTTCTATAGGTTCTCACTTTGCCTATCCGGCTCTACTCTATCCGATCGCTTTTCGTCTTATTAGGAATTAGGGTTTTCGGTTGCGAAATCGACGCCTGGTAAATTCTTTCTTTGTGTAAAAATTCACTTGTTCTTAATTTGATCGTCGAAAAGACTTTTACCTCTGGTTTACCTGTAGAATTTATTTCGACTTTTCCCTCGGCCCTTTATGTTTTCGACTCACCGCATTATATTATTATTTTATTCTAATTATCATTTTAATTATTTAAACAATTCTTTTTAATTAAAAATATTAAGAATTTCGACTCCTTAATTTTAAAATTCAGTTTTAATTATTTTTCCATAATTTTTTCCATTTTTAAAAAATATAATATTTTTTACCAAAAATTCTCGTTTTACCCCGCGCCGTTAAGGCTTAATCGACCTAATTTCTTTGTTTAATGATCTTTTTAGGATCAGGTTTCTTCATATATTTATCTTTACCAATTTTACAGTATATTGTTATCTTACAAACTTTTATACCGACATTGTCATTTTATATCCTATGTAAAATATTAACAATGTTTACCCCATCAAAAGTTACTTTATGGTTACGAAATGCTTTTTAAACTTTTCTTCATGTTATTTCCTCTGAAATAATTTATTAAATTCTCATAATTAAAGATAATACTCCCATAATTTTATCATAATTTTTCATGATCTTTCAAAGTATTTATCATAATGTTTTTAGACCGCTTTTATCACCATTATTGCATTTTTAGTCATTACGTTCATCCGATTTTTACGTAACTTTTTTGACAATTTACTCAACAATTATAACAATTTTATATAATAGTTTTAACTTATGAATTTGCTTCATCAAAATATTCATTAATTTATCTTATCTAAAGAATTCCAGATTTGCTAAAAATCCGGGTATTACACTGTGCACTAATGTCTATACTTGAGTATGAAGAGTGATACTTGAGTATGATTCTTACAGAGAGCATCATCGTGACTTAAGCTTTGGTCTATATCTTTGAAGTGAAAGTCATACTCGAGTTTGTCATTCCATACTTGAGTGTGAAACTTTTAATATGAAAATAAGTTTAAGTCCAAAACAGCAATACTTGAGTATGTAGATCCATACCTGAGTATGCAAGTCTTTTAAAAAGAAAAGAGCTTTCTGTATGTCCTATACTCGAGTGTGTACAGCCATACTCGAGTATGAAATTATTTTGAAAAACTTTTTGAAATCTGTTTCACGACCATACTTGAGTATGTAAAGTCATACTTGAGTTTACGAAGCTTTGGGGAAAGAAGAATATCTTTCTGTATGACTCATACTTGAGTGTGTGACTGCATACTCGAGTATGCTTATGCATGAAACTTTTGTAACTTTCTGTAAGGTGAATACTTGAGTATGGATAGGCATGTGAGAGATTTGAAAGCTTTTTGTTCAGACTATACTCGAGTGTGCATTCATATACTCGAGTATGATTAATCTTAAAAGAAACGTTAGATAGCCTCTGTAGGTTCCATACTTGAGTGTACATTTGGATACTTGAGTTTAGAAGACTTAAGCAAGTATTCAAGTAGTCTTTGTATGATCCATACTCGAGTATGCAAACTCATACTTGAGTATTGAACTTTTGTGAAAAACTTGGAATGCTCTCTGTGACATGGAAACTCGAGTATTGAACTTACATACTCGAGTATTGACCTTTGTTGAACTAACCATCAACTTTGGAGGGTCATATCTCCCTGGTCTGAACTTTGTTTTGGTTCGTTCAACTCTTCATGGAAATCTCTGTGAGTCTAATTTCATATGCCACCAATTTCAGCTCAATCGGATTTGTATTTTGTGAGTTACACTCAAAACATTGAAGCTTGGTTTGCTGTGTGGCATGAATTTATCTGTCAACTTCCAAAATCCATAGCTCTCTCATATGAACTCCTTTGGGCTTGAATTTTATATCAAAATGACGCATTGAGAGTCTAGTTTCATATGCCATTGATTTCACTTCAATCTGATCTCTGGTTTAGAAGATATCATCGAATTACCAGACGTCGCCCGTGCTGAACGTGAAACAGAGCTGATCACCACTGCATACTCGAGTATTGAACTTACATACTCGAGTATTGACATTCCAGAGACCCCAGAGATGCTGAAAACACTGCATACTCGAGTATTAACTTAGGTACTCGAGTATTCCTAGTCCAGAGACGCCAGAGAAGCTGAAGACACTCCAATACTCGAGTATTGATGAACATACTCGAGTTTTGACTCCTAAACTCGAGTATTCATTTCTTTACTCGAGTTTTCTCATCCTGAAGCTGATTTTTTCTGTCTTTAACTCCTAATTGAGTCATTCCAACTTCCATATGATCTTGGAGGCTTCATCAATACAAGAACTTGAATAATGATATCTTCATTCCATTCAACAAGTTCTTTCTTTTTCCATCTCCCAACTTGATCATTCTTCATCATTCAACTCTTTCTCTCTTCTCTTCTCTTCTTCTCTTGATCATTTTCCATAATTCAATTCTTTGTATCTTCTCTTCTCTTGATCATTCTCTGTCATTCAACTTGTACTCATCATTCTTTGCTAGTTCCTCAATATCTTCTCTTCTATATCCATAGAGCCGAGCCTATGCTGAACTTGTTTCTGAATTTAATGTGTAGACTTCCCGTATCAGCACTATTCATGTATACTCCACTGTAGCTCAAATATGATGAAGTTTCATTCCAACTTCTGTTTGATCATAGAGATTTCCAGTGTTACATATAGTGCAAGTTCTTCTTTCTTGATCAAACTCCATTTTTAAACTTTGCATCTACATTCAATATAAGAATTAGTCAAAGTATAATGTAAATGTAGTATGCAACCTTTTTGCTCTTAAGAATGACATCTATATAAGACATCATCAAAACTAATCATATCTAACATGTGTGTGTGTGTTTCCATCGCACAAACTGAAGCACCCAGGGAAAAAAGACGTAAGGTATTATATAGATTAATGAAAGGATATATATATATATATATATATATATATATATATATATATATATATATATATATATATATATATATATATTTCAATCAAGAAAATCAAGGCACCCAAAGAAAAAGATGTACAGGTATATTCACGGCCATGAAAACGGTGAATGGCTTTGCAATAGGCAATCACGCAAATCGAGAAGAAGAAATATATATATATATATATATATATATATATATATATATATATATATATATATGAACACAAGAAGGTGCAGCGTTTTGTTTTCTTAAGGTTTAGGGATTAGGATTACCTTGTTCATGGGAAATTCCCACAATCTACTCATTAAAATACATTAGTGGTATTAGGATTACCTGGTCTCTGTTTCGCTAACCTCCTAGAAGAATAATTGACACAGAGAAAGAATAGAAGAAATAGTAGAGGAGAAGAGGAGTATTGATCGTTCGCTAGGGTTAGGCGGCTAGACCTCTGTTTATAATTTAAAATTATGGTTTAGCTATGGGCTAGGCTTTTTAACTATTTCCAGTTAATAAATTATAAAACAATACAAACATTATTAAATTCTAAATTTTTATTACTACTATATTATTGTTGTTGTTGTTGTTGTTATCATCATCATTATTAATAATAATAATAATAATCTGGGGTATTACAATTTCATGGCATTTAAGTTTCTTAAAACCTTAAAAAAAAAAGTTCCTCAAAAGAGAGAGCGACCCAATTGTTGCACCCTATAGTACAATCCTTAGTTTATTATGCATTTAACCCCAAGGCAATCGAGACAACGGTTAAATCAATGAGTTATTTTACTTTTTGTTGTTATGTCACCCTGCATTTTTGCAAGAAGGGTCCATTTAATCTTAGGAAGTGTCACTTCCTATTCAACTAAGTAGGTTGCGGAATATCTCTTAAAGACAATGTCCTCATATGCAACTTGAACCAAATATATTGTTGTTTCTTGTAGATTTTGCCAACATTTATAATAGGGTTGAGCAAGCTGCCAAAAACCTGGTAGCCCCGCCCAAACCCGTCTAATACATTTCCTCATTTATGCCACCCCATTTAAAAATTAAATGGGCGGGCTATGGGCACACCTTCGAGTTGCCCATGCCCGCCCATTTAATTTTTATTTCGTATTACATATTTTTATTTAATAATGTATTATTTGAACTTGTAGTTGTACAGGTTCCACGTAACCCATTTAACCTACATGTTTATGTTCTAACCTGTTCAACATAGGTTTAAACGGTTTGGGTATAGGTATGGGATAACTTGTATCCATGTAACATTAAATGAGTGGGCTACGAGTTTGGGTAAGTGCTGCCCAAGCCACCTGTTGCTCAACCCTAATTTATATATAAAAAAATAAGTTCTTTTTAAATTTTGAGTTAAGGTGTAATTTTATCCGAATATAATAACTATCTAAAAGTTTTTCAAGGAGTAATTTTGCCTTGAAATTGTAAAAAAAAAAAAAAAAAAAAAAGAGCAAATTCACTTTAACAGTTAAAAAAATTAATGTTAACTGTCAAAAACTTAACGTTGATCTTTAACATTTTTAACAAGGTTCTAAAACTCGACCGCCCCTTTGAACCAATGGGAGTCTTGGGTTAAAAAATGGGTCGACCGAAATCGGGACCGGGTATTAATTAAAAATTAATTTAATTAAAATAGGTAAAAATTCATGTTTTAATAATAAAAAATATTTTGTAGTCAAAACATGAGAGGATGTGATGTGATGATAGACAACATTTAAAGACATTCAATATTATATTGATTTGTTTTTTTACCAAAGAGAATGCTTCAGGTGGGAACGAAAATATCAATATGGATTCTAATATTTTCTCTTTAATGAGGACATGGAAAATGTGGCACCCGTCTTGCAGCCTTGTAGGTAGGTGTAGAGTCATAGGTGCTTATTGTTGGAAATTATGCCCTAGGGGCAAGTCATTGTACTTTGAACGTTTATGTTATTTAAAGTATTTCTCCTTTAGTTATCATTTCATTTGCATGTTTATAGTGATAACTGCATCCTTGGATATATCTTATAGATTATCCTAGATGTCCCTAGTCGGTCATCTACGCGGGAGCGAGGATGAAATAAGACAAGTATGACTTTGATGAGGTATGGAGATACAAATCAAAGTCATAGGCACTTGTAAGGGTACAAGGTGCTGGACCGACCCACTATGAGAAAGCTACATGGATTTAGTCATAAGCTTATCTCATGTATAACCGCGTCACAACGCCCTTTGACCTGAGATCATCATGGATTCCTACATGATGAGTCGCTGATCTTTGACCTAGTCAAAAGTCACCTTTGACCGGGTGATGATAAAGGCTTGGATCGGGATCAGTGGTTTTCATGCCAAAGAATGTGAATGGTCAAGATGGAATTTGTCCCTCGCATTTGTAGAGAGATGATACTGGGCCCCTCGATGAGTAAGTCTGAGAAACGTATGGCCATACTACAATGGAAAGGAGTTTCCATTTCAATTAGACTACTCGAGAATCGAGAAAGTAGTGGTCAAGAACAGGAAGTTGACATTATCCATGCCTCATCATTGACCAAATTATCGCGTGACAAAAGGGACGTGACATGGTTGTACGATAGGTTGCATCGTATCATCGATCCCCATATGAATTGGGTAGTCGCAATGTCTTGCTAGAGGCCGCTTGCGACTTGTGGGCTGGTACAGTATTGGCCCACTGCCAATCTCATGTGGGCTTGCAGGGTCACACACAAGAATAGCCCAACACGAGTATTAGTGTCCAGATTCATTGAATCTTAGATATGTCTAAGATTTAATGAATGCAACGTTTAATCTAGGAAGGATATATATATATATATATATATATATATATATATATATATATATATATATAATTTGAAATTAAATGTTATTTGTTTTGTATTTAATTTATTTAAAAAAATTAAAGACCTAAAATGAATAGAGATATAGTATCTCACATTTAATTTTCGAAGAGAGATATTATATCTTAGATTTAATTTAATTGAGATACAATATCTCGATTTAATTAAATAGATATATATCATATCTTATATTTAATTTATAATTATAAATTAAATCACAAGGCTTTTAATTCGGATTAAATGAATAGATTAGATTAGATCTGTTGGAAAGATTTAATTGATATATTACTTAATCCAAATTCGAATTCAACAATTAATTAAGATTAATTTTGAATATTTTAATACGGCTCATTAGGGTTTTAGAAACTCTATAAAAGGATGATGATCTAGTCGTATTAGAAAGCTGAAAACGAATTGAGACAAGCCGCAAAAGGAAATCCTAGAGAGAAAAACGTGAGACACAAAGAGAATGCACTAGCACGCTGCCGTACGTGTTGGAGAGCTGTTCGGTGTGGATACCGGTAGAGGGAGGAGACTCGAGAAGGCTGCTTCTATTTGATCAAACGAGATGGCACCACGTTCAAGACGTACGACGGTTGAGGCGCACGAACAAGGAGATGCGCACCAGACCGGATGGAACGAAACTCTCAATCCCTCGCATAGGTACGATTTACTAACGAACCTTGATTTAAACGCAGTTGATAGATCCTCTTCTTGGGATTCGTAAAGTTTTTTTTTTTAATTCCGCTGCGTGTACGGATCCCAACACTTATTTCACTTATTACCTCTCAACTATCCCCTCAAATACTATATAATATTATTAAAATATTTATCTTTCCTTTTTAAAATTTTAAAATGTGACTCCATTCTCTCTCCTAACTCCTCCCTAGCTCCCTCCTCAGATGTTCCTATTCCCGATCAATCTCTAACTCTCTCACCTTCTCCATTGCAAGTCTCACCTTCTGCTTAATTGAGAAATGAGTGAGAGAGGGCTTCAGCGGCGAGAAGTCAAGAACTACGCAACCATGACCTTCTTGGCGACAAATCCAACAGCGAGAACTTAGTGACTCTTCATATCTCATCAAATCTCGGTGACTCCTCAGATCTCTCTCCTCCTTCTCCTTCTATGTCTCGCGAGTTTCAAGTGACTTCAAAAAAAACCCAGACAATGTGACTCAATCAACTCAGCCTGGTCAGGCTAAGTTGGCCGAGTTGACCCTAGTCAAATTGGAACATGGGGTTCCCCTTACCTCGAACCGGTTTTCGGTCCGAACCGGCCAGTCCAGTCCAGGTTTCAAAACATTGATTTTTAACAATAAGGGGCAAAATTGTTATATTTAAGTTACTTTCAAGGTAAAATTGCTTCTCGAAAAACTTTTGGATACTTGGCACTCCTAAGTGTTTACTTATAGGGAAAAATTGTTGGAGGGAATGGTCTATGAGGAGTAAAAGAAGAAAGTAATACACTATGTCTTTAAGGCATGGGTAGCACTTTCCTTTAGGTTTAATTCGCCCCCAACTATACCTATCTTATAAGGTGCAATTTGGATTAACGAGCAAATTTCTTGCAGGATACAATGAAGACTCTTGAGTATGGATTGCTCTCCCAACACACAAGTCAAGACAACAATGGTTTTTACAAAGTGATAATTAGACTTTCTCTATGTGTGCGCACTCAAAAACAAAGGCAATGAGTTTGATCTTGTTGTTGTGTGATTTCTGATGTTTGATGTTTTGTATGTCGCAAATGAAGTAATGGTACATGGTATTTATAGGTCATGAAGTGATGCCTTGAAGTGGTGTCTCTTGAAGCAACTCATTTTCAATTAAAAGTCATAACCATATATTAGATTCATAAATCCTCATGAACCAACATAATTTAAATAACCAATGGTTATTTAAAATAACTTTTCCATGAAAAGTCATACCTTTATAGTATGTAGGATCTTTTTGAAAACCAACACAATCTTTCACCAAATAGTAGTTACCACACATTTCCATAGGCAGATATCTAAAGAGACATGACCTTGGTGACCTTTGGTGTTATAACTTCCTGCATAACCCTTCATATAAACTCCTTAATTAATAAAGACATAACTTTTCAACAACAGACACATCTCTTTATTTTAAAATAGGGTAAAGGTACAATTTTACACATGAGGTTTCCCCCAAGGAACGCCCAGCACCACAACGTTTTTTCAGGAACAAAAGTACACACGACGTTACTTTTGGGTACAAAAATACCACGACCTGTTAGTTGACCGTCAATTTGGATGGGAACGACGCGACGTGGGCGATTTGACCGACACGGCGACGTGGATTAAAAAATTCAAAAAAAAAATCAAAAAATTGGGAAAAAATTCAAATAATTATTAAAAAAAATAGGAAAAAATAAAAATAATTAGGAAAAAATAAAAATAATTAGGGAAAAATAAAAATAATTATCAAAAAATAAAAATAATTAGCAAAAAATTAAAATACACCCATCAGTTCTTAGTCAGACTTCACACATCATATTAGATTTATCTCTATAGGGAGAATTGACAAGAAGATTATCTTAATTAATTAATTAATATTTTTTTTCAATGAACAGCTTACCCTAGTGCTTCTTCAACAACTGCACTGGCCCGTGTATATACAACTCCTCCTCCACCAGTTGGTTATCCGGCGGGCGACCAATTGCTGCCGCCAGGTGGCGGCGGGCGACGGGCAGCCGACGGTTGCCGGTTGTGGGGCCCACTGACGGAGGTATTTTAATTTTTTCCCTAATTATTTGAATTTTTTCCTAATTATTTTAATTTTTTCCTAATTTTTTTTCTAATTTTTTAATTATTTCCTAATTTTTAAATTTTTTCTTCTAATTATTTGAATTTTTTCCTAATTTTTTTTTAAAAAAATTTCCAAATTTTTTGAAATTTTATTTACTTTTTTAATCCACGTCAGCGTGTCAGTCCAAGTCAGCGCCACGTCAGCGTTCCATCCAAGCTGACGGTCAACTAACGGCCCGTGGTATTTTTGTACCCAAAACGTAACGTCGTGTGTACTTTTGTTCCTGAAAAAACGTTGTGGTGCTGGGTGTTCCTTGGGGCAAACCTCATATGTAAAATTGTACCTTTACCCATTAAAATATTCCAACAAAAATTGCACCTTAACCCTTAAAAAGATTAATGACACTCTTTTAACCATGATAAGTGATATTAAATCAAGTTTTATTCTTTTCTATCATGGTTATCTTATATTTTGTAACCAAAACTCTTTAATACTCATGATAGGGTTTTCAATTTTTTAGTTACACCATTTCCACCATAGTTGGTGTTTTACATATTAGAAGAATAGTTATTACAAACAACACTTGCTCATCCTTTCCTTGTCCCCGCGAGCAAACAATTATAACGAGCACTAGGCAAGGATGCCAGCTTTTGATGCAAATGAAAAGGGAAGAATGACGAAACTAGCATATGTGTATTTTGTGGTTGATATATTCAAAACCTATTTTTAAAAAATTTTGAGAACAAATGCAGTTCTTTGTTCTTGCTGCTACTCAACGAGAGAAGTCAAAGCATAAACTTGAAACATTGCCTATAATTGATAAACAACATTGCGGCGGAGGAAACATGCCAGGACGGAGGAGCCGCAGTGTGTGGCGATGACACAAAACAGAAAATGAGAAGAGAGGCTTTGCATGGAGGTGGAGGATGAGAGGAGAGTAATGAAAGGGAAAAAAGGGAAATGAGTTAATTAAAAACATTTTAAAATCCCAAAGTAGTGCAAGGTGATTATTATGGTATTAGTGTTTTTCATATCAGAGTCATTGATTTGGGATTTGATATTTAAATGAAATTTTCCCTTCATAAATCTCACATTGATCATGTAGGACTAATTTGAGATTAGTTGAATTGGGAAGACCAATTTGAGATTTAAGCAATTTGAATGGATAAATTAAATGGGATTTTTCCAAAACTTTTATCGCAATTGTTAGTTATCAGTTTATAAGTTTTAATGATAACAAACTTGGAGGAAAACAAATTGACTTGATGATTCAAGTAACTCGAGTGTATGTTTTAAGACACTCGAGTGTGCAACCGTTATTTGAACTAAAACTTGAATTAGAAAGTAATTATGAAGTGTTCTGGTATGAACACACTCTCGAGTGTTACTATAAACACTCGAGTGTTGGCTTGACACTCGCAACAAAATTGTCTAACACTCACTTCATTTTAGGAAATGTTGTGTTGACACTCGAGTGCATTAATGAATACTCGAGTGTTATCTCAACACTTGCATTATCTTTGCCTGACACTTGCACTCATCCTGAAAGCATCAAGGTAAACACTCAAGTGTGATCTCTGACCCTAGAGTGTTAAGGTAAACACTTAAAAATTTTAGTGCATGACACTCACTGATGAAACAAGAGTGCTGCCTCTTTATGAGGCACACTCAAATTATCACTTTGTGACACTCAAGTGTCTAGTAGAAATTAACATATTTTCTCTGTAACTCTATTTTTTGAACAGTCTTCTACCAAACACATATCTCATCAGCATCGAGTGTGACAAAATATACACTCGAGTGTGACACTCAAGTATCTGAAAGAAACATCATCTTTACAACTCAACTCTATTTGAACAGTCTTCTTCCAGATACACGATACAACAGCACTCGAGTATGGATATTGAGTACTTGAGTGTGAATAGAATGCTTGAGTGTCACCTGCTTCTGCACCAAACCTTCTCTCTGAGAATTCAGATGTACTATTTAATATTTGATTACTTATGATTATTGTTCATTATACTTCTCAATGAATCTAAACATATATATTAATGAGTTTCAAATGTTTAATTGAAGGATTTCGTCCAAAATCTCAAAAAGCAAGTTTTGTGTCAAAAACATCAATTATTGCTGCAGAAAATAGAGCATACGCAGAAGCTAATTCAGAGCAGGTCAAATGATCATGTTCTAAGACACTCATTCCGGTGAAAGCGACAGGGACCCAACCTAAGCAATCCCAAAGCAGACTAAAAGGATTTCTTGTTGTACCAAAGCGAAAACAACTGAATCTCGATTTCTGCCAAACGATTTAAATCAGTCTCTAACGAGAGCTTCATCTGTCTAACACAAAAGTTTGAACTCACAATGAGAAGCTTGAAGCTTCACAAAAGTCATTTATGAATTTCAATTATAAATACGAAAGCATTCAATACGAAGCCAACAACAAAGCACGATCAACTTATTGCTCACTTATTGCTCATTACTCCTCTATGAAATATCTATTGATATTATTGTTCATCAGTGATTATATATCTACTCTATAAGAGAGTCATTCAATCAAATTTGATTTATGTAAAATCTCAAGGTGGTAGAACCTTGAGTAGTTGTTAGATTACAACTAGTAAGGGGGAGTGAGTCCTGGTAAGAATTACTTTGTAGTATGACGCCAAGAACCTGCTTAATCTTAGAATGCTAGTGAAAATCTCAAAGATGTTATGGGAACTGGACGTATGTCAAGAATTTAAAGTCGAACCAGTATAAACATCTGTGCCACTTCGGTAATATCTCTCTAACTCTTTCTGTTCGATTTAATAGTTCAACGTTTCTGCTTTATATTTTTAAATTATCCAATTCACCCCCTCTTGGGTGAAATGTTGGCACTAACAACAATACCCTCCTAAAAATAATAACATGGGATAATCACAACTCACAAGCCTACCATTCATTCCGATTGGAGAACAGCGTTGTACATCGAATCCAAATGGAGACACAGAAATAATTAGATACATCATTAAATACATCTCATCTACTTGGAAACGAAACCTAGAAGCACTTGGTAACAACGAAGTAACATGACTTAGCATGTTGGATAACCAAGCAAGAATATCCCACAGGAGAGCCTATAAATAGGAATTGAAGCTAACCATGGTCAGAAAAATGCTCGGTGTGATGGAGGTTGGGGAGAACTTTTAACAGATTGCCCTGAAGCATAGGCAAGGCCTTGCAACATTCTCAATATCCCACTTGTGTCTTCCAAGTAATACTTGGCCTTGCTTGGTTTCTGCCCCACTGTGCAGGCGAACACCTCAGCGACTGGCGACAAGGACTCACGCGCACTCATGATGACTTCAAACATGTCCTCATCTGATCTGTCATCCCCAATGCAGAGAACAAAATCTGGAATTACTCCCTTCTCACGCATCGTTGCGAGAAGATGTTCTGCTACAATTCCCTTGTTGACACCCTGCCGTTAAAGATTGGAAATTAGTCATGTTTTGTTATATAATTTGAAGCTTGAAAATGAAAAATAAAATTGGGGAATTAGATGTTGGGTGGGGGAGGACACCCAGGATATACAGAGTTGATCAGGCTAGCTTTAACCACAATAGTTAAATGAAATTTAGCAGACCAATTTGGACAACTTGTGATTGTATCAAACAAAAGTGTCTAACAGGATAATCTATCTATATGATAAAGTAGCCTAGTGCGGTGGTGCCCTAAAACACGACCACAGTCTGATCAAATTCGTAGTTCGTTTTCAAAGATTCTTTTCCTATATTCATACTTTAAGAAGCTTATACATGAAACTATTTCTTCAAAAGTAATTAATTCTAGTAGGGTATTCTCAAATTTAGGGTTCGTTCATTTAATAAGCAAAGATAATGGTACAGCTTCTGTGGGTGATTAGGTTGTGCAGTTTAATTCCCTACGGACAACCCTAGATGAAGTAAAATTGGAAAGATAAATTTTGACTACCAACCTGGGGTTTAACCTCCACAATGTGTGGGCCACTTTTAACAGAAACAGGTTCATTGGCAAGAACACTTTCGAGGTGGTCTAGAAGCTCCTTAGCCTGGCATGAACCAAAATCACGGTCTGCATACTGGTAATTCCAAACTAAAGCACTCTCTTTGGCCTCAATGTTAGAACCATCTGTTGTTTCTGTGTATAATTGCATTACTGGCTCAGCGATCTGTTTCCAGTCAAAATCCGGTACAGAAAGACAAGTTTCCCATTCTGCAGCATTAGTTGTCCTGGGGAACAAAGGGATAATTCCCGAAGTTAAGCATTGAAGAAAACTCAACCAAAAATAAATAAATAAATAAAGAATGATGCCATTCCTACCATATTTGGGACTCAAGAAAAACTGAGAGTTAAATTCAGCATGCTTCGAATTTAAAAATGAGAAAACACTAAAAAGTAGACAATATGCATGCACAATAACCATATACACATTTAAGCAGTAATTTAGTATTCAGCTTCTCCGTTTGGGATCATAGAAAAACTAGTAAAAAAATAACATACCTCAAAAAATAACCATGTTCTGCAGCAATCCCTAGCCTTTCACATGAAAAAAACCAGTCAGTCAGAGTCTTTCTCTCCTTCCCACTAACAACGAAAACAACATTATCAGGGTCGCTGCACAGGCTCTTCAAGATTCCAACAGCATCGGCACTTGGGGTTGTACTAATTGTTCCTGGCTGCATCATGGTACCATCATAATCCAAAAGAATTGCCCGGTGCTTGGTCCTCTTGTAAGCCGAAACAATATGCTCAACTGATAGCTTTCTGAAATTTGG
Organism: Acacia melanoxylon; assembly: GCA_019022615.1. Taxonomy (NCBI): domain Eukaryota; kingdom Viridiplantae; phylum Streptophyta; class Magnoliopsida; order Fabales; family Fabaceae; genus Acacia; species Acacia melanoxylon. The sequence continues at coordinate 1,792,618 of JAFJYJ010000072.1, forward strand.
ATCTAAAGCAATTACCCGAAACCCTAGGCCAAAACCAATGCCCCAGCACCTCCTTCTAAGATGGTCCCTACATGCTCTTTCCAAATCCTGCAAGAAGCTCCGTGCCCAATATGCTACATCATGTGTACTAACATACCTATAATGTTTCTCATGTCGCATCTGTTTTTCAGAGTCCGGGATTACAAGAGCAGAATCCATAGCTTCGGCAACAGCATCAATGTTCCATGGATTCACTCGAATTGCTCCACTTAATGAAGGGGAGCACCCAATGAATTCAGATACCACCAGCATGCTCCTCTTTTGAGAAAATGGATTTATCCCCAAAATCTGGTCCAGTTTCTCATTTCCTTGTCGACATATGACATATTCATAGGGTATAAGGTTCATACCATCTCTCACAGCTGTAACAAGACAACAATCTGCAATTACATAATAAGCTATTCGCTCATAGAATTTCAGTGGTGTGTCAATCAAGATAACAGGAGTGTACCCAGGCCTTCCAAATGTATCATTAATCCTCTTTACAGCGGCATAAGTTTCACTTTGTACCTCCTGTACATCCTTCCCCCGTCCTCTTGCAGGATTTGCAATTTGAACCATAACAACTTGGCCCCTCTTATCTGGATGTTGGTAGAGCAATTGCTCCATGGCCAAAAGTTTTAGGCTAATTCCTTTGAAGATATCCATGTCATCAACCCCAAGCATCACAGTTTGACCTCTGAACTGCTCTCGTAATTCTGAGACCTTACTCTCTGTATCAGGAAAATTCATGACAGATTGAAGTTGGCCAATATGGATTCCAACGGGAAGAATCTTGATACTAACAGTTCTACCATAGTACTCAAGGCCTATGTAGCCCCGCTTGGATTGATAAGAAAGCCCAAGCATTCTACTACAACATGAGAGAAAGTGCCTTGCATAATCAAAAGTATGAAACCCAATGAGGTCAGAGTTCAGAAGAGCTCTCAGAAGTTCATCCCTTACAGGAAGTGTTCGGTAAATCTCAGAGGAAGGGAATGGGCTGTGGAGGAAGAATCCTAGCCTCACCCTGTTAAATCTCTTCCTCAAAAATGTTGGCAAAACCATCAAATGGTAGTCATGAACCCACACAAAGTCATCATCAGGGCTAATGACTTCCATTACTTTATCTGCAAATATCTTATTCACAGAAACATAAGCTTGCCAAAGAGAGCGATCAAATCGACCACCAAGATCCGGTGACAGTGGAAGCATGTAGTGAAATAAAGGCCATAGATGCTGCTTGCAGAACCCATGATAGAATTTGCTGAAAAGCTCAGGAGGTAAGAACGTGGGTACACATTTGAAAGTGTCAAGCAAATACTGAGCAACATCATCTTGCTCACTTACATCAATTTCTTCTTTAAGACACCCAATATAAATCACTTCTACATCATCTCCTAGGCCATCTTTCAGCTGTAAAAGAAGAGAGTCCTCGTCCAAAGAGAAGTCCCACTTACCATCATCTTTTCTGTGAGCTTGCAAAGGAAGCTGGTTACCAACAACAATCATCCTATCCTGAGTGATGGATGAGGGAGCATCGGAGCCAGCACTGTTGTTCTCATCATCTAGTTCTGAAAGTACTCCAGCAACAGTTGCCACTCGAGGAAGCCTCTTCTTCTCCAGACCAAAAGTTGGGGAACCACAGGAAGTAAGCTCTAACAAGTTAGAATACGACCTAGAAACCATTATGATTTTTTATGACAATAAAGGACCTTCAGTAGACAAGATGTAAAGAGAGACCTATGCAGACTCCTCACAATCAAGTTCTTCAAACTTCCATAAGAAGAACGATATTCCTGAAATATAAAAACAAATTAGACATCGTTTCCTGCAATAATTTGTAAGTCTAGCCATATCAAAATAAAAACTACGCCACAAGAAAAGCTTGTTTAGAAGTTTCAATTGTCTTTCTCATCACATTTCAGGATTACAAAATTCATCTTGGCATACAGTTCTAGATAAACACAGCAAGTTGATTGGTATGAAGCAAAGAGATGGTACAAAGGAAGGAAAGAAATATGAAATTAAACTAAGCAAACCTGTAGAAACACATATATCAATTTTAGAAAATCTAAGAGAGGATGTCTGAACACATTAATTGATTTATAATTACCCATGAACCAAAATTTAACAAACTACTAAAACTTACCCACCAGTAAACCATCTAGCGTCATTGAGGATTCCAACGGTACTAAGAAAGTAAGAATCTAAGATGGGTGTATAAAAGCATCAATTCAAGAACAAAGATAAATCCAAAAGTATGATTTATCGCATCTTCCATTGACAATGATAGAAGCTAGGAAAAGCGAGAATGAGATTTAACGCAAATTTCATTTAGCTTTTGGCGCTCACAAGCTAAGACTCTATCCTTAGTATGATATATTTCGATCACAAAATGTAAATACAAGAACAAATTATATGAGATCGACAAACTAATCAAAATTTGGGGCAAACTCCTCATACAGAGATCCTAATATTTCATTTGGGCATGACTAAAATAAATTTACAAAATTATTATGCCTCAATAGTTGAACCAGAGCATGCTAAAAAAACTGAAAGTCAAGCAACTCAGTTTGAATAGCTTCAACCAACCAGTAAAGCAATGTTGAAATTTTCCACTCACTTAATAAAAAAGAAACTGTGTAAGCCCAAAAATATAATATATTGACATAAAAAAAAATCACGGAATCATAGCCGAAGAAAGTGAGAAGGGAACATATCAGCAGAAACCAAAGTCCAGTGAAAGTGGGGAGGAAGCAGGTCATACTTACACGATCGAAGATCTAATGGAGACTTCTGCCTATGAATCACAAGAGACTGAGATTAAGAAGATTAAGCCGTGAGTGACAGAGACAGAACAAAAGGCAGAGCTGGAACTAGAAAGCAAGAGCCGAGAGAGATTGATGGAGTTTGTGGGTGAGGGACAGAGGAAGTAACGTCGTTAGTAGTGAGGATGGCTAGGGTTTGAGTTTATGGAGCTTTATTGATGAAGATGGAAAGTGTAAATTCAGACTTCGAAGCACAAAATTTCAAGAAATCCCCTGATTCGAGAGCCCATACGCAGCTTCACTGGAGCTAAAAGAAGCTGTATTGTTTATATCAACGATGCATGAAGAAGATGAAAAGCAACCTTCACATATACACGCCAAATCAATCTAAAATGAATGAGAAAAGGGTGAATGAACGGTACGGATACATTGCTTCACGGCGGCGCTAGTTGCCGGAGGAGGAGGAGGAGGATGGAAAAGACGAAGACTAAGGAAGAAAAAGATCAACGTACTAAGAACCAAGAGTGAGAGAGAGAAAGACAGCGAAAACGGCGCTTAGCGTAAGATGGGAGCACGGAGAGATGCCATGGAACCAGTAACTAACTGGCGGAGGAATTGCAGTGTACTTAGCAAAAATTAATAGGAAAATTATATTTAAGTCCCGACTAAGATAAAATACGATAAAATAATCCCTAAACATCTCAAAATTACATTTAAGTTTAGTGGGAATTGTTTGCAATAAACTCTAGTTTCGCTGACAAGTATATGGATGTCCATTGACAAGTCCAAGGGCAACTATTGAAAGTCCATGGACGCTTAACAAGTTCATGGGTGTCCATTGACAAATTCATGGGTATTTGATGATTGAAATTTAATGCAAAAAAGTCTTACCAGACTTAAATGTAATTTTAAAATTTCAATCCATAAATTTATCATATTTTCTCTTCCCTAGCACTAAATGTAACTTGCCCAAATTAATATTTCGAGCAGCTTAAACTTATAATTTGCCCCGCATAACTCTATATCTATTTACTTAAGTCCTTTAAGTTTTGTAAATGAATCCTTATGGTTGGGGTAAAAGTGTAAATTAATCCCTGTGATTATTTGACTTCTTTCCAAATAATTTATTGGGTTAATATGATCTTTTTACTCTTAAATTTACCCGTATTTTGATGTTGATCATTCAAATTTTAAACTATGGGTTTCAATCCCTTTACCATAAAAGAGTCTAAGTTGTTATTAAATTACAAGGATTAATTATTTTTTTCTACACTTGTGGCACTGGGGTTTGATTGTTGGGAGAGATTTAGACGCACCGTCATCCTCCCTTGCTGGCAATTTGTGCCAATCGGTCCACGACTCGTTAGGAGTAAGGGTCGGCAAAAAACCAGTGTTCCAGTCCAGTTTGGTCCAACCCAAGCTGGTTCGATCCAATCCAAATAAAGTAACATAATGAAATTGGACCTGATTAACTGATCGAGCTTGATTGGGTTTCAAACCAAGGGGCTAGACCACTTGGTCTAGTCTAGGTCAATTTCTTAAAAAATATTTTTGTAATTTAGATGTTTTTTTTATTTTTTGTTTTTTATTTAATGTTATTGGAGTTTTTTAAAGGATTTATAATTAAGTTTATAATGATTTCTATATGATTATAGATATTTTTATTATCTTAATTATATTTATCATGTTTAAATCCCTTTTTCAACTTATTTTTTATTATTATTAAATATTGTTGGATATTCTTATAGATTTATGATATTTTAATGTTATGTGACGCGTTTTATATTATTATAGGTATATTTATGATCCTAATTATGTTTAATAGGTTCAAATTTTGCCTTCAAAGGAGGGAAAAAAAATAGATCATAGACTGCCTAGACCATCCAAGAGTCTACCAAACCTGACCTGGTTTAGCTCAGTCTTAGGTTAGTGTTGGACCAAACTAGACCATGTGTTCGTGCTTGATGCGGAGCCAAGATTCTATATTTGTGGGTGCACAATTAATGAGGGGATTCGGGGGCAGCGCCCCAGAAATTTTTTTAAAAGAAGTTTTAAATACATTAAAAAAACAAAAGAATATAGACAAAAAAAATAACTTCAATTTAACATAAAATAATAATAATCAAGAGTCAACTAAGCAATATTAAATACAAGAATAAACTATACTAGAAGAGATACGGGTATATCTCATGAAGGAAAATTAAGAAACATTTATGTGTATGTGTGTGAAATTTCGCTAGTTTGCCAAACCCAATTATCATTCTCAAAAACCAATTTCCTGTAAGAACACTCTTACCATTTGCAAAACCCAATTTTAGGTTAATATTCCATTTTTTAAAAGTCACTTTTGAGTTACTCAAATAAAGATTATCAAAACCGAGTTTTGTAAAAGTCGCTAGACCTTCAAAACTAGTAGCCACACATATACTATGATGTTTTACTAATTTATTTTTATTAGGTTTTCTTTACTTGTTTCCTATTTTATTAAAAATCCTAAAGCGTATATTTATAATTTGTGTGAATGTATGTCCGCATTCAAAAGACGCGATTTTTTCCCCATTAAGGGCATCTTTTATGGGTGCACTTGCACCCATTGGAAATGATGTGGCTCCGCCACTGGTCTGCCTTACACAACCCAAGGTCCTCTCCATACCAGAGCTCGGATTAACCCGACCCAATCTAGTACATGCTCATTTGTAGTTAAGGACTAATATTTTTAACGAAATGAAATTCGAAAGATTTATAAGTCAAAATTTGATGGACTAAAATTAAAATAAAGGGAGGCTAAAAATAATATTACCCCTAATTTATCACATTCACTTTCATTATTTTATTTTAGGTTTTCTTTTTCTATATGTATGGTATCGCAAGAAGATTCTATCTATCGGCCCACTAAAGCGCGTGGGCGGCTTAAAAACACCTCCTTTAACCGAGGTGACTCAATCAACTGGAGAGTATTTAGCACGCGCTAACGCACTAAGACTTATCTCCCACCTTAGCTTTGCTAAAAAGTTATTCTAGTAAAAGCAGAGAGAAAGAAGGTTTATTTCAACAAGTCATATCATCCCTTTTTAATGCAAGTTTTGTATTATTATTTTTTTGCTCGGAAGTAAGTTTTGTATATTGACTTTGTACTTGTAGGATGGAGATGGAGTATAATTAATAATCATATCACTGTAAAATTATTAAATTTTTAGATAGAGTTAATAGGATTTAAAATTTCCATATTTCTAATGAAATATATACAAGTATCACTCTAGTCCTATTTATAAGTCTATTTTGACCAAATCTCACATATCAAGGAAAGTTAGTTAACAGATTATTATAAGGTAAATTTTTAACTTTACCCTCATTTATGATTGGGTATTTTTCAACTGTTTCTTCTCTCTTTATCTTTATGTGTGCAATTAATGTAGGTAAAATTGTTACAATCTCATTTATTATATGAAACTGAACTTATAAATAGGACCAAATTTTTTGATTAAAATGGACTTATAAATAAGACCAAAATGGTATCTTATAAATAAAATCAAAGAAGTACTTTTCACATATTTAAGAGGAATTAAGAAAAATATTAAATATTCTTCTAACAACTTTTCTACTTTATCCTAAATAATTAATATACATTCTTACTTTTTCTGGTGTACAATACCCTCCACTCCAAAAATATCATGTCGATCTACACAAGTAAAATATTTTATTTATGTGAAATTTTATTGATATGACGTATAAATATAACCAGAATACTCCTACTCCTTATCTTATAATGAAACGAAAGAGTGTTAAATAATGGGCTATTGAAAAGAGTGGTTCAAATTAATTGTCCATAAGTAAGAAAATTGAAAGAAAGAATATGAAATATTAGTACAACTTTGATCCTATTTATAAGTCCAGTTTGACCAAAAAATTTGGTCATATTTATAAGTTTATTTTCATATAATAAATTATATTATGACAATTTTACCCATATTAATTGTACTCATGAAGATAAAGAGAGAAGAAATAGTTGAAAAACACACAATCATAAATGAGGGTAAATTTGAAATTTTACCACGTAATCATTGAGGTAACTATTTTTTCTTAGTATGTGAGATTTAGTCAAAGTGGACTTATAAATAGGATCAGGGTGGTAGTAATTTATAAAAAAGGTCAAAGCGGATTTTTACACTTAAACTATTCTACGGAGTATTAAAGATTACCAGTGGACTCAAACTATTGGTGTGTGTTTGAATTAGCTTTTGAAAAATAACTCTTACAATTTACAAGGTAAGCATACAAGAAGAGTTTTGTCTCAACTAACGAAAAATGAGTTTCTAAAACCACGGTTTGGGTGAATTTTTCTAATGCAATTCTATAGATTGTAGATTCTTAACTGTTTTAGATTCAACGAGCCATTTGAATTTTTACTAATGCAATGAATCAACGAGCCTTTTGAATTTTTCTAACTTTTAATTCTATAGATCGTAGGTTCTTAATTGCTTTAGATTCATGCCCTATTAATATTTAGGGAAATGATAAATAAATATCATATGAATTTACAAAATCCCCAGAAGTCCTCCGAATTTGTAAAAAGACTAAGAGGAACCAATGACCTATGAGAGATATAAAAATTCGGATGAAATTACCCTTTTGCCCTTAGTTTTAAATAATAATAAAAATACCCTCGCCGAAGGGCCGTCGGCAAATTCAGCAGCCCTCCGGTGAGGGTTATTTATTTATTTATTTAAAATTAAGGGCAAAAGATAATTTCACCGAATTTGCATATCCCTCATAGGTTTTTAGACTCTCTCGGTCTTTTTTATAAATTTGGGAGACTTCGAAGGTTTTACAAATTCATGTGGTATTTATTTGTCATTTTCCCTCATATTTATCATTGTAATCTTGAACTTTATGTTCTTACTTTAATGCAAAATGTTTTTTTTTTTTTGCCAACAAAATAGGTGAAAAATGTTGGTGCTTAGTTAACCATCCGTTACTCTTACTTTGAATGTTAGTGGTAAGTAATTAAAAGATATTACTTTTATTTTAATTAATATCTTTTAAAAATATTACTAATTTAATATTTGGTAACATAAATATAAATTATACTTACAGATATTCACATACAATTTACAAGTCAAGTTTTAATATTTTTAAATCTTATATAAATTGACAACTTAATTAGTGTGTCTATTATTTATAAGTTAATGTGGGATATTTTTTTAAAAAAAATAAGACAGAATAATATTAAGAAAATAAGAGTTTCACATAGTACAATACGTTAATGTGCAAATAGAATTATTAAAAAAACCAAGGGAAAGAAGATAATCTTCCGGTCTTAAATATATGTAATAGTTTGTAATGTAAATTATACTATAAAATATGCTTTATATTTATGAATGGAGGTAGTAATAACACACGTGTGAGAAAAATCTGGAATAATGATAAAATTAATGTGTAATAATAATAATGATGTGTGTGACACACACACATAATTCAATATTAAAGTAATATTTAGTTAAAAAACAAAAATACCTTTTAAGCCTTTAAATCTTTAAAAAAAATAGCAATTTTCTTCCTGATTTCTTTAGGGCCAATATTCCTCCCTATATTATAAATAGGGTTAAGGTATAAATTTCGCAACCAACTATTTTTCTATAGGCACCCTATACAACTAACTATTTTTGGATGTAAAAGTAGACATAAGCAAAATTTTTAAAGCATATATAGGAATGTTGTTAGCCCTACTTAACTTCCATTAATTGTTGCATTGTGGGTCTCATCATTCTTCTCACTCTCTATTATTTTAATATATATTTTTGAAATATGTGCCTTTTTTAAAATGGGAAAAAATCACTTAAATCTCATGAAAACAATTTTATTTCAGTCAATTTCCAAAAGATTGTGAAGTTTCACTACACCTCTTAGGTCAAAATGAAATTAAGTTTTGTCAGTAAAAAAATAATAATGCCCTTAATTTATTTTTTTCGTAAGAGTATTTATAAAACAAATAAGGGTGTTCACAAGATAAATAAAGGGTTTTAAAAGAATTCAGGGAGTTAAATAATTTTTTTATAAGACAAATATGTGAATGACCAAAATTTTTGTCGGTGAAAAAATAATAATGCCCTTACTTTACTTTTTCATAAAAGCATTTACAAGATAAATAAGAGTATTCACAAGACAAATAAAAACATTTAAAAGACAAATAAAGAGATTTGAAAGAATTCAAAGAGTTGAAAAAATAAAATAAGGGCATTATTGTGTTTTCACTAACAAAACTTAATTTCATTTTGATTCAAATGGTGTAGTAAAATATCATAATCTTTTGGGATTTAACTGAAATAAAATTGCTTCCACGGGATTTAAGTGATATATTCTCATTAAAAAGGTACATATTTCTAAAAACATATTAAAATAATATAGACGAGAAGACTAGTGAGACTCACGGTCAATGGTGGAGTTAGGATTTTGTGTTTGTATTTGCACAATTAGGGGGGTTCGGGGCAGCGCCCCCGATTTTTTTTTTTAAAAGGGAAGTTTTAAATGCATTAAAAAAACAAAAAAAATATAGACAAAAAAAGAAAAGAAAACTTCAACTTAACATAGAAAAATAATAATCAAGAGTCAAATAAACTATTACAATAGAACGATTACAAAAGCATTCTTCGATTCTTCATTCCTTGAAAATATTGCATTATATCTTCATCATTAATCTTATCAAATATATCACGTTCACATAAGTTAGCAAAAAGTATATAGAATAAAAAGAATATGTAATGGTGGAGAAATTGTCCAATCTTGATAGGTGACAAATTTTTCTAGTTAGTAATCATAAGAATTCGTGGAGGTAGAGATCATACAAGAATTTAAAAAGCAAAAGGTATATAGAATGAGAAGTTGAGGACCATGCAAAAAAAGTTAAAATTAACATTATGTTTTAAGAATAGGGTCTCTCTAGAATTCTGAAGGAGCGGGTAGAATCCAATCAGTCACAACCCCATGAAAGGAAGTAAGAGAGTTTTTAATAAACAGATTTCCAAAGCCGCAAGAAAACCAAAGAAAGAAAGAGATATGATTGCACTTTGAGAAGGTAACTTGTGCTTATGGTTTAACAAACAATGTCTGCATAATTTGACTGCACACAATTTTTTTTTTCATTTATTTATTATTTAAAAAAAAAAAGCAAAATTTATGTCTGCACTTGGCCCATTTGCAACAACGTGGCTTCGCCACTGCCCACGGTGAAAAAATAACGAAAGTTAACTAGGGTTAATGGCTTTGATATATATACTCTAAAAAAAAATTGATTATGTCTACTTTTGCATTCAAAAATAGTTAGTTGTGTTGGGTGCCTACAAAAGTAGTTCATTGATAAATTTACACAATAACCCTTATAAATATGAGGCCATGTTGTAACCAAAAAAAAATTTGTTTGAGGTTAGGGTGAGCATGGGCATGGATAGGCAGGGCAAGACCCCTACCTGATGCCTAGTCTGAAGAATGAACGGGCTGCATGTTGCAGTCCGATACCTGGCCCTGCTCGATAAAGACTCTAACCATTTTCAAGCTGGGCAAGGGCGGGCTTCCCCTGCCCAAGTAGTGACGCCCTGCCTTGCTCCATGAAGATTCTAGTTCATACTTCACAGAATTTCAAAGCTTTAGAGATACCTGAAGTATAATATAATATATTTAGACATAATAATATAATATTTTTTAAATAAAATAATATATATAGAATAATATTTATGTAAATATATTTAATTTTCCAAGCAAGGCCCAATGGGCAGAGCAGGACCCCTTGCCCTACCCAGCTGTTGACCTAGCCCAAAACTGCCCAAAAAAATTTCGGGCCACTTTTCTAAGGCAGGGGTGGGCAATTTTTTGCTGGTCTTGGGCATGCGTACCGAGTATCTGGACACCATGCTCACTCCTAGTACGTAGTTTAAGCTAAGATTTTTTCCTTTGTGTTTGTTTTTCGTAGCTTAAACTCAATATTTATATAAGATTGAAATTTGAGTTCAAGAACATTTGGGTGCCAAACATCTACAAAATGGGAAAACTTGCTTAACTTCCTCCTTCCCAACTTTTCCTTATACCAAACGGGCTCTTAGAGGTTAGCCTACAACACCCTAACTCTAAACTAAGATTTATTACTAAAAATTTATAAGTAGTATTAGTTTTTATGAATTTTAACGGATATACATTGATGTAAGGATATTGATTTCTTTTAGTTTAACTTTAAAATATATTTAAAATCATTCAATTAATTTCTTTAAAAATATTTTCAACAAAAAATTATCCAATTTTCTATAACAATTGATTTGAAAATATGTAACAAAATTTCAGTTTGATATTTTGCTTTTATTAAATATGTTTTCAAGCATCTAACTCTAACATTGTTTGTTTTAAATGATGATTTTTGTGTCAATCATTATTATTTTAAGAAATTAAATTTTATGTTTGAATTTATAAATATTCCATCAAAATAGAAAATTTCAATTTCTACATTTTATTGCTGATAAAACTGACTAAAAAGGCACTTTGGGAAGCTAAGAGATCAAAATAAAATATCGTGCAACCGATGGGTAAGGGTGAGCATTCGGTTTTCGGTTCAGTTTTTCGGTTAAAATCGAAAACCGAAATACATACATCTTCTCCACCAAACCGAAACCGAAGTACCGAAAAAACCGAACCGAATTAACCGAAATATTTTGGTTCGGTTTTGCGGTTAATTCGGTTTATGAGTAATACACACATCTTCAGCAAAAGGCAGACATTTCAAAGCAATTTGCTCAAATGCATTTGTAAGCAAAAGAATTAAAGAAACAACATAACAGAGCATTGTTGTTGGTTGTTCAAACGTCGCAATATTTTATTTATTTATGATTAAAACTAACCAAATACACACCGCCATTTGCCGCATTTCTGAGAAGGCGAAAGAGAGGCCGCGGTTGCGAACCGAAGGCAAAGTGAAGGCTGCGATTCTGCGAATTGAAGGCGAAGTGAGTGCCGGACTGAGAGCGACTGGCAAAACTGCGAGCTGCGACTGGGGAAGGAGAGAGACGGAAGCAATAGAGAGTGGCGAGATGCTAAGAGCGGGAGCTGAGGAAGACGGCGACGGAGTCGGAGAGTGGTGACTGGTAAGAGGTCGGCGAAGGGGAGATGATGCAACGACGACGAGGCGAGCGTTGGAGCTAGTGAAATCGAGTGAAGTCGACGAGTGAGGTTGAGCGGCAAGAGGATCGAAGGCGGAAACGGTGAAGTCGACGAACCGCCACGGTGCCCGGGTTAGGGTTTTCATTGGAATTGGGCAGGGTCTTGAACTGGGGTTAAGTTAAAGTTGGGCTGGGCTGAGGGTCATAACATGTGGGCTGATTAAAAATTGAAAGATTTAAAAAATATACATATACGGTTTGGTTATTCGGTTTGAACCTTTTACAAAACCGAACCGAACACATTAAGCCAATTTTATAAACCGAACCAAAAAAACCGAACACCGAACACCGAATTATTCGGTTCGGTTTCGGTTTCGGTTTTGATTTGCTCACCCCTACGATGGGAGGGACAAAAACTTTTGAGCTCTAAACACCAAAAAAGAAAATCATTGATTAAATAAATAAAATAAAATATTTTGCAAAGTTCAAAAATTAAATTTTGGCCACTCAATTGAAAGGTGCAGCTAAGTCCTCGGCATGACTTGGCCTACCGGAATAAGGTAATGCAAAAATGTATTTTTTTTGTAATTTCTTAATCTTAATTATTTAAATTAAACTAAACTGTAATAATTTTAATTTTCGATCCAATTGTTATTATTTTAAATTATAATATTTTAGCTGCGTACTAAACTATACATTATTAAAATATAATATGTATAATTTTTAAAATAAAACAAACTCCTATTTTTTATCAACAAAAAACAAACTGTTCTTAATTCTTATGAGTAGTACACTGACACCACACTGCCAAAAGTAAGTACCACAACATGTGAGCTCTTCTTGCCACGGAAAATTGTCGCTTGTCTCGATTTTCGAATGTCTTGACATGTGGACCGACCACGGAAATACATGAGGATTCGTTTCTTACCATTTTTTTTTAACTATCTGATTAAATTTTCTTCATAAAAATCAAGTTAAAATATACATTTAATGTTGGGAAAATTCTATTTAAATACTAGATGAATTTGCAAAACCCCAGAGGTCTCCGAATTTGTAAAAAGACTGAGAGAAGTGCAAAGGCGCATGAGGGATATGCAAATTCGCGTAAAATTACCTTTCTACCCTTACTTTTAAATAATTTTTTTAAAAAATAAAAAAACCTCACCCCCACCACCCCACCACCACTGTCGGCCAGCCGGCAACCACCACCACCACCACTGCCGGCCGACGGTGGTGGCGGCCGCGTGGTGGTGGTGGCGGCCGGCCGGCCGACGGTGGTGGTGGGGGTGGGGTTTTTTTTAAAAAAAAAAAAATTATTTAAAAGTAAAGATAGAAAGATAATTTCACGCGAATTTGCGATATCCCTCATGCGCCTTTATCACCTCTCAGCTTTTTTACAAATTCGAGAGTGACTTACGGGGGTTTTACAAATTCAACTAGTATTTAAATGAAATTTTCCTCTAATCTTTTATATTTATATAAAAAAATATTTTAATCTTATAAGTTTTTAAAAAATACACTTTTGATCTTTCAAACTTACCACCATTAATTTTATTTAATGAAAAATTCTGACTCAAATTATTTTAATCCTATTAACTGACACATCATCTCAATTTTTTTAACAAATTTACCACTCTTGTTTCATTTATAAGTCAGGTTTAACCAAAAAATGTGGTCCTATTTATAAGTTTAGTTTCAAGTAATAAATAAAATTGTGACAATTTTACTCATATTAATTGCACCTATAAAGATGGAGAGAGAAAAAGCAGGTTGAAAAATACTCAATCATAAATAAAGCAAAGTTAAAAATTTACCTCATAATCATTGTGTCAACTAACTTTTCCTTGGTATGTGAGATTTGGTCAAATTGGACTTATAAATAAGACCAGAGTGGTATATTTTAAGTAAAATAATAATATTATTATAAAACAACTCTCAATTTTATTTTATTTTTGGGTAATGGCCACACTTTTGCCTGCCTGAAACCCTCGTCCTGCCGCTAACACCTTCTTCATTCATCTATTGAGGAAGTCTGCTAGCAGTTTCTTCTGCTTCAGCCTCTTCAGGTCAAAGAAGCAAACAAACTATGATGAAGAAGGCTATGAAGATGGAATTAAGGCCTAGAAATTGGATACCAATTAAATTACATACAAATTGTCACAAAATACAAAATAAAAAGGGTTTTTTAAAAAAACAAGGAAATGGAATGTATTTATCATTAACATATATAAAATTAAAATGATTAACCATCATATTATATATATATATATATATATATATATATATATATATATATATATATATATATATATATATAGGAGTGTGTGTGTGTGTGTGATTTATATGATTTATTTTGATTTTATTTAAAACCATTTGATATCAACAAAAATAATCTATGAATCATGAGCTATTAAGGTTGTTTATCTCACAAATTAATAAATTATAAATATAAAAGCAAGTAATTAAAAGAGTAAAACATCATCCAACATTTTAAATGTTATTTCGCAGTTGCAATGTTCAACACCCTAATATTGTTTATGGAGCATCCAATGACCTGATCTTTTTTTTTTTTTTTTTTTTTTTTTTTTCACTTCTAGCATCCCAATTTTATTTATATTGCATCTAACACCTTAAACCATAAATAAAATTAGGGTGCTAAGATATTATTGCAAAATAACATTAAAGGGTGCTAGATACACTAGAAAAATAATATCAAGGTGCTGGTGGATGCATCTACTAAAAAATAATATTAGGATGTTGGATGTTACTTTACCCTAATTAAAATTGAGGAAACTATCAGAAACTATTAGAAAATAATAATAACTTAAATAAAAATAAGTTAAAAATATAGAGACTTGCGTATTATTTGAGTTTAGGTATGACTTGTGAGTTGTGAGTGAACTTTGTAACGTGAATTCGGAAAGCCTAGTGAGATTTTATTTAGTGGAATTTTTTTGCCAACATCATTTGGTGGAAGTTACATGATAAAAGACAACTTTGATTGAGTATGAGATTATATTTTAAACATGTGACTCTTTAACACATTGTAGTATTACATCCATCCATACATATTGTATGAATATATTGAAGCCATAATGAAATAAAGCTCAAACAGTCCAATAATCAATTGAAAATCACTTTTAAAAAAAAACTTTAGATTACCCACGAAATTACCGACGGAAAAAATTTCGTCAGTAATCCGTGGGTAATCTGAGGCTTTTTTAAGTGAATATTTAAGTTGTATTCTAAATCTTTCTTTTATATTATACGTGGCACAATAGCATAGATACTAGCCTCTATATATTGTAGGGTGCACTATACAGTCATTGTCATTCATAAATAATATAAATATTTGATTAACATATCCATTTTATCTTATTTACTTGGCTCCTCTTTTCATCCCAAAAGAATAAAAGTGGAAGTTATTTAGTTCAATTAATGCCAAAAAATTTCCTTAAGTTTTAATTTAAGTAAAAATTTGCCAATTCAGCTCTCCATGAATGATGGGTGAGGTTTTTTTTTTTTTTTTTTTTGGTGATTGGTATTAAAAAATGTATATATTAATCAATGTTATGCAGCAGGAGGTAGATGAGCTTGAAGGGGAAGATTAGGATTCGATCTTATCAAGTTGTCCCCTTGTGATCCTGCAACATGAGATTATTTAATGGTAGGTGTTAGGATTAATCAAGCACTCTGTTGGTTGCTTTGCAGTCAAATAATTCATTTGTTTTTCCATATTTATAAATGGTTTGATTTTATTGCTAAAAGAATATTCCTCCGATTTTACATTTATTTTTTTATTAAAAAAACTCATATATATATAGGAAGTGAGAATGAAATCAAACTATAATCATACGTAATATTTAATTTAGGTAGAAAGACACAAAAACCTCTCTAAAATATGTAAATTTCATTTCAAACCCTGAAATGATAGGAAAAGTACCAATATAAGAACTTTTTGTAAAAATTGTACCCAATTAGAGCAAATGAAAAAAGATTTACTGAATTAAGGCAGTTAGTGGCGTCGTGTCAGGCGACGCCACCAACGGCGTTAGGGTCCATGACGCCACTGCTCAGTGGCATTAGATAATCTAACGCCACTAAGCAGTGGCGTCATACTTATTAATGCCACTAGTGGCGTCTATTAATTGACGCCACTAGCGTCAATTTTATATATATATATATATATATATATATATATATATAATTTTAAATAATATTTAAAATGATAATTCTACTTAATTGTAAATAATAATTTTAATTTATAATTAAGGGAATTAAAATATTTAGAATTTATTATAAACCTTAGGATACAAGACTAATTAGTAAATTAATTAATTAGTGAATTTATTATAAACCTTAAGATAGATGACTAATTATTTAATATTTTGTACATTAATAATTTGATATATAAATTGTAAAATATTATTAGCTAAATTTAATTAAATAAATTTGTGAGAATAATAATTAGTGAATTAATAAAAATATTTTGTGAAATATGTTGTATATTATTATTTATAGAGTACCCTAAGATAGATAGGATAAGCTTAAATAGAGAATAATAATTAGTCAAATAATTAATTCACTAATTAATTAGTTAGAGAATAATTAATTAGTGACTTAATAATGTATTGTGTTATTGTAAATTTTTATTAGTCAAGTGGATGATCCACGCGCCCGCAATCAAATGTGGTGTAGAGAGGGGATCTGTTGTTATAACCAAATTGGGGGATCTGTTGATATATATATATAGATCCCTCATTTTGGGATCTGTTGTTATAACCAAATCAGACGCGTAATCTTTTAAAGGGCGTTCTTAGTGAATTATTTCAGCTCCATACTTTTTTTCTTTTGACTCCAAATTAAATAAAGTAAAACTTTAAATTATTCCACTTTTTTGTCATTTATTATTATATTTAATATTAATTTTTTTTTTTATGGAATCGACGCCACTCAAATTGAGTGGCGTCTGATTTAGTGGAGAATCTTCACGCCACTAGTGGCGTGAAGTTGGTTGACGCCACAGCTAAGTGGCGTTACACTTCGTGACGTCATTAATGGCGCCATCATTAGTTTGGTAATTCTTTTTTAAAGTGCTTCAATCTGGTACATTTTTTTATAAAAGTTACTACTTTAGTGCTTTTCCCCTGAAATGACTTAATCACTATAAAGTCATTAGAATCTGGTCTGAAATTAAATTTGTAACACAATTAGCTAAATGCATTTTATTTCTTAGAAGACAAAATAACAATAACATTTTAACAAATAACAAGTTTAGCTTATCAAATCACAAGAATAATGAAGACTGACAAATAATTTTAGTGAGTTTTTTTTTTTTTTACTGAATGGCAATGACAACAACAATTTAATGAGTAATAACGTTAAATTATTAAATAATAACAATAATTAAGGTGGTAACACCTAATTTCAGGTCAAAATGATATTAGTAATTATAGGATGGAAGTACATAGGTTCTACGTAATATGGATATAAATGATGCGATACAAGGCAATGATCTAGCTAAAAGGAGAAGTCATAAAAATGCCAACAACATTTGTAGATCTTGGCGGGCATATGACATATTGGTGAATATGTAATGATGCAAGATCATCGGCGAAACTTGTTTTTTAAGGGTTTCCATTAAAGTTTAGAGAACAATGAATTCTCGTATCTTCCAATAAATACGTTTCTCGACATTCAAATTTATGTTCTCCTTCTCACGATGTGAGTCCCATTATTACTTCAACCAGCATTATACAAACGATTTGCAAAGATTCTTTAAAGTTTTTGGGGCAACCACTCCTGCAAAGAATCCATAGAGAGCTGCTTGATGACAATTTTTTATATATATATCTGTGTGTGTGTGTGTATAATACTAGGGGATGAAGATATGGCTGGAGCTTCCTTGAATCATCGGCTAATGTTGAAAAGGTTAGAGATCTAAGATTTTTTTTTTCCATTACCTATTATTGTTTAGACAAAATGATATTATTATGAATGACAATGTTCCTCTTGCGTGTTGAGAAGAATAAAATTCCATGCAAGACATTAAGTGGATCATCTAAGTGGAGTGCACTAATAGTTAACTTCAACCATTATTGTTTAAAGGAAGACAATGTTATAATTGGGTGCGATCATATCTTATTAGTAGTTTTGTTCAATTCCTATATGCACAATATAAAAATTTAGAGCTTTTGTCCGTAGGGTTAAGTGACAATTTTGCTTCTGGAAGTATAAAAAATGAAACAATTTTATCTTAGTTGATTTTGACCGTTAGTTTACTAAATATATTGAGCTGGTAGTTCACATGTCATCTACGTTATTCTATTATAGTGCAAATTTACTTTGAATGTCTTAAATCTAATTTTTTTTGACATGTAAATTGTGGATTCAGCATATTTGATAAACTAATATTCAAAATTAACTGGAATAACCATTAAGACAAAATTACTCCCAAAAAACTTTCGGGGCAAAATTGTTCTTAGTCTATATTCATATGACTTAAAGTTTAAGAGGGTTAGACACATTCAAAAATAAAATTTACGGAAGTATATAAATTATGCTGATTGGGGTTTATCCATTTATAAATAAAACTTTAGGCGGGTTTATTATTAAATTTTAAAGGTTGATGGGGGGTTATCTCTATATGATTCAAAGTTCAGTGAAATATTTTTTCCAAAAAATGTATTTCTGATTTTTATGTAATTTACTCCTTAAAGAAGTAATATAATAATTATATATCCTGATATATGCACAAAAACTTTAAGTAACAAAAAAATAAATAATAGAAAATCACTTGCAGGTCCCAAGGAAGACAAATAAACACAATTAAGTCTTACATTGAAGTCCTTAGAGACTTTTTTGATATTATTTCTATTAACAACAGGAAGTGCTATATTTACAATAAAATTTAAAAACCTGATCATTTACAACAGAAAAAAACTATATTCACAACAAAAAATATCATATTTACAACAAAATTTAAACACATGGATTTTGTTTCAAATTCAAGCCCCTAAACTTACATCACAGAGATCATTTATAATTAAAAAATCTATATTTACGGGAAGTCTTATATTTATAACAAAATTTTAAAGTTAGTCATTCACAAATGAAAAAGCCATATTAACAACAAGAAGTGTTATATTTACAATAAAATTTAAAAACCTGACTTTTGTTTCAATACAAATTATACCAATATGTGAATTTTTATTGAGACTTTTTTATAATTTTTTATGATCCTTGGGACCTGACTGTAATTTTTCCAAAAAATAATGGACGTACACCTTTCAAACCCAACCCTTTCGTTATTACTAAGCATAATTAACTAATGGAGGTACGGTAACCCAAACATCACGATACATCTCCATCAAGAAAGTTAAAAAACCTTAACTAGCCTATCTACACTTAGGTTGGGCCTTGTTTGGTAAGAAGAACGAATTTAGGGAGAATCACACTTTGGTGCCAATACAATAATTTAATTATTAATTCTGGATTAAAACATTTCAAAATTCTAATAAAGGGCTAAAGGTCCTCAAAAATTAAATTTACAAAAATAAAAATACTCCCTCTGCCCCTTATGTCACTCAGGTGGCAATTTTTTTTTTTTTTAAAGATTGAATTATACAAAACTCTTTAATTTTGAATTATGGACAAACAATTCCCTTAATCTTAAAACCTAATGATAAACATTTCCAAGCTTTCAAATTTGCGTGGATGACTTCCAAATATCAATTATATATTCCTCAAAATTTATTTTTTTGTTTGCATATACCCCTCAAACTTTGATTAATATGTAGATAAATTTCCTAAATTTTAAGCTGCAGATAGGTGATGTATATATAAAATTAATTGTAAAAAGTTTAGGGGGTTAATTGTGAAGTTTCAAAGATTATGAAAATTATTTATACTTGGTCCAAAAGTTATGGATTTGGTATAATTTATATTTTTTGAAACACATAAAAAAAAAATACTAAAACGTTAGTGATGTGTAAGAATTTGATTTTTTTTATTTTATTTTTACTGCCAAATTAAATGCCGTATGAGAAAGTATGCCTTCCATCTTCTTACCTTAACTTATGCAACAAAATAGGGTACACTTTTTTACCTAATGCAAAAAAATAATACACACTTCTATGTATGTCTAATGCAATTTTTTTTCCCATTATATCCCTCATAAATATAGGAATTGGAATGATTATATTCTTTGGAGTAATTATTGCCAAACTAATACTGTAATTGAAGGCAAAAATAGAATTTTTTTTTTCCACACGCAAAAGCAAACCTTAACACTTTCCATTGTCTAATTCATTACTTATATTAGGTAACAGAGGGGTATCTTTAAATATCTAAGAGTAGGGTGGCAAAAAAAAGCGCAAGAGTAGTATATCTTCAAGGGAAAATGATAAAAAAAAAAAAAAAAAAACTTTGATATTGCAAAATCCTAAATCAAGTTTCATTATTACCTTATCAATTTTTAGTAACAATCCTAATTTGAAATTTTACAATTTCAATTTTTTTTTGTCATTTTCCCTATCTTCTATGAGGGAAAATTTTATAAAAATGTTTTCATTATAACAAAAAAAATTATACTGAGACATTTATTTAGGGATGGAGGGAGTGCTTGATTTACCCACCCCTATAAAGTTAACTGCAAATTATTATACAGTTAATAGTAAATTGAGAAAGATAAATGTCAAATCTTTATAACAATATATATTATTTAGATAAGTATTTTTATTTTTCAAAATTTGATGCTGAAACAAGAACATTTTGCGACTAATTTTTCAAAATATAACATCTAAGAAAAATTACGTGATAACTAAATAGGAAAAAGTACCAAAAAATCTCTCATCTCAAAATTTCTTGCTCAAAGGTGCTTTAAATTTGTTTAATAATCCGGGTGCAATATATTTCTAGTGGGTACAACTCTTCTTTAGACATGTGTAAACTTATCTTCAATTATATGCAAAATGGAAGATATTAGCATATATTTAAAGATAAATTGCATATAGCAGAACAAAAGTTCTTCCAGATGAAAATGAATTGCCTCACTTAAGGGCTTGTGTCCTTAAGTATTTTTAGGCAATAAATTTTATAATAGACAATTTATCAGCAATTTTTCAATTAAACAAAAAGTTTGGTCTCAAAGTGTCATTCCATATTGTAGGATGAAAATTAATCCCAGTGGCATGTCAATTAAATATAAAGTGGCATAAAGGTGCAAGAGGAGCCCAATAGAGCTTTCAAGGTTTACTCCACAGGCGTCTTCGCTTACTTCCTATTAGAATATTCACCTGAAAAAGTTAATATAATGAGATGAGATTCCACGTTTCAGTAACCATTGAAAGTTTATACCACGTATACAAATTAAAGTCATAGACTAACATATAGTCCAATAAAAACTCATCTATTTAACTAGATTGTTCCAAGCTACCAATTCTTAAGATGCACATGACTAAAAGTGTAGAGCAAGTCTGAACTATGACTCATCTCCTTAAAAGAATACAACTAAGAAGGTATCACATATCCCATAACTCCCATGCAATTCCGGCCAAAGGAAAACATGGGAAAAGGGGCCATGTCAAGTGTCATCCAATGTGTACCAAGTGATAACATACCATGTAATAAAAAATCTCACGATACAAATTCTTCTTTACTCCAACTTATCACAAATACAATCATCATGACAATTATATTCAATCACCAATAAATATAATGTCATTAAAAGATAAGGTACAATAAATTATACTTCCATTCGTATCAAATATCATCACATATTCAAACATGCTTAAACGGAAACAATAATCCAACAATACATTAATCATGATTAAATTATTACCTATATGAATAAAATGAGTTGTAAATAAATTTACTTGTAACATTACTTGAGAATTTACAATAAATACACATATAAATATAATTCAGTCCATTTTAAAAAAATAAAAGATAGTCATTCATAATCATACACAATTCACAAGTATATGAAAGAATATTCAGAGTTACTTATTACTCATTAGCTTAAAAGTAATTACCAAAGAGTTATTCTAAAGCTCTCAATGTGAGTTTACAAATCACACACACATAAATATCTATGAAAATACTAACTAAAACTACTCTACTATTACCTTAAAGCTACTATAGGTCTTAAAAGTTACCCTATAAAAATTAATACTCCCGGTTCTAAATATAGGATAAGTTTATAGTACAAATTACACCACAAACTTTATTTTATATTTAAGACCAGAGGTAGTACTATGCATATCCACATTAATTAATTAATTGTGTAATATATATATATATATATAATGAAATATGGGAGCATTGTATATAAATATATATTCAAGGGTTTGAAAGGGTGAAAGTCAAGTGAGTCGTGTATCTACGAAAGTGAGAAGAGTTTGAAGGATTAAAAAAAAGGTTTTTTTTTTTTTAAAATAAATAAATTATGAACCTCAAGATTCGCTGGACTTGGAAGTAAAAAGAAAGAAAGAAAGAAAGCATTAATAATTAGATCTTAAAGGGAACATGTACCCACATATATGCGCACCAGAAGGGATGAATGGCTTTGAATAAGTATTAAAAAATACATAAGTTTCCACTCACAGTTTGCATTGCTTGGAAGAAGATCTTGGGCTCATCATTTATTGTTTGAAATGTTTGAGAAAGAAAGAAAAATACAGGGAGAATTCCATTAAGGTCTTAAGAGATAAAAAAATATTAAAAAAGTCTTAAAAAAATTCAGATGTCAGAAAAATCTTATTAACAACTCATTCTATAGAATTAACAACTCTCATCTGTAAGATTAATAACTATGTTTGTGGGATTAACAACTCTTTGAGACCTTTCTGATATCTGAATTTTTCTTAGAATCTTTTTGATATTTTCTTAGTCATTTGAAAGCTGAAATTTTTTTTCTCATAAATATATACGCTCACAAGATAAGATCAAAGGATAATAAAGGGTGATGAAGTATGAGTAGGATGCGGGTAGAGTAGGCGGTATCAATGGAAAAGAGGTCTGACATGAGGAAATAATTAATTAAGTACTTGTATGGAATTTGAATTCCAGAAATATAGTACTACTAGTACATATAATTTTTTTTTTGGTCAAACAACTAGCACATGTAGATGCGCCGCACATTCAATAGAGATATTGCTGAGAGAGATAAGTGACAAGACCAGACCAAAATAGTGGAGACTGAAGGAAGTAATCTAAGAAAATAAACTTTGATGGTAGATCATATGGGCAAAGGAACAGTACAATAGGGATAGGGAAGTACCAGAATATATTATGTTTGTTTGAATTAACGATAGAAACTACGTTTCTAACATGATTTACGGTACGTACGATAAGTATATGAAAGAGATTTTATCTCGACTTACGTAAATTTATTTTTTAAAGGAAAAATCCTTTTGAGGGCCCTTTTTGAAGAAAAATATCAAAAAAGACCCTCAAAATCTGACAATACCTGAAAAAGGCATTTTCAGGTATTTTCAGAATCTTGCGTGAGTTATTAACGGGGCTGATATAGTTGTTAACGGGTAGGTCATTAACAACTAAATCAGCCCCATTAACAATAATTTTCTAACAACTAAATCAGGCTTATTAACAACTATATCGTCTTTCGTTAACAACTATATCGTAAGTTAACAACTCACGCAGATTCGAAAATACCCGAAAAGCGCCTTCGGTATTGTCGGATTTTTGAGGTCTTTTTCGTATTTTTTCTTCAAAAAGGACCCTCAAAAGGATTTTCCCTTTTTTAAACACCAATCCCAAACAAGTTCTAGTGTGTGGAATGAGAAGGAAGTGATGTTTTTTAAAAAAATAATAGTGGGTCTAGGGTTAGGTTTTATTGCTTTTCTTAAAATAATGTTTTTTTAAAAAAACATAATAAATAAATAATAGTTATAATATTCAGACAGTATTTTTGCTTTATATTATTTATCCCAATAATAAGACATATTTACACACACATATTTATATATTTAAAATAAAAATTTTAAGGCGGTAATTTATTTCTAAATAAATATTTAAAGCTTGATACTTCTTCTAAATTATTAATTAATTATATACCCACGACTAAACAAGACGTAAGGCTAAACTACAACCAACTCTAAGTGCTAACAAAAATAAAGATATTATTTTTACTCTATTTGAGAAAGTTTATATATTCTGTGGCTTCAAGACAATTTTATGGTTCTTTTTTGCCTTCAGAAAATTTTAGGGAAAAAGATAAAAAAAGAACTTTGAATTTACAAATAAAAATTATTTTTATTATTCTAATTTCCATAACGGTACATAAGAAATTTACTATTTGTATTTTTTTTTTCATGTCATTTTTTCTTCCCATCCTATTCCACTATGTATATAAACCCAAATGAATTATAGTTGAAATCCATGTAAAATGAACGGCCTCTATATTTCTTCCAAGAGTGCCAATATTCCACCAACACTGATCTTTCGACTTTCGCATTTAATTTCGGAATTTGAAAGAGAAAAATATCTGCAAATTAAGAAACAAATACAACTAGCCACAAAATTGACATGTAAATGTGGACAAGGAGAGGACGTGTTACTTTCAAAAGGAATCACGTACAAGAGTTACGTTGTCTTGGTTGGCTGCTAAAAAAAGATCTGTTGGGTTTTTTGTCTTTTATTCCTCATCATCACAACAAGAAATTACTGAGAGAGCCACTAAAGCACGTAATTCAATTAGTTGGGGTTGTCTTACTTTTAATCGTAGCCTCAAGTTCGAGTTTCTCCGGAAAGTTAAAGAATGTTTGGTGGTAGAACTTTCTGCCTTTATGGTCAAATCTGGCTCGATTCGGATTAGTTTGGACTCTGATAAATCTCCGAGTTAAAAAGGGTATGTCCAGAATACCAGATGCATATGGAAAAAAAAATTTTACAGAGAGAGAGAGAGAATTGGTGGATTGATAAGTTTAGAAATAGACTCATCACTTTACAACGTTTTTATTATTTTCACTGTATTTTTCCCTATTTTAAAGAATAAAAAGCAAAAGAAAGAAGGTGGAGTTACGTCATGGAAAATGATTTGCTTCCCACCATACAATAAATAAATAATTAATAATCAAATTTTGCATTATTCAAAATGGCTGTGGAATTTTGCTCCCACTTAATGTGGAATTGTTGCTCACTCCATTTCCCTTCTAATCATCACATAAGCGACCCTCTCATTTAACTTTCCCATTTTTTTTGTCTTGCTCCCATATTTGATTTCACATTGGAAAGTAGGTTTTGAATCTAAAAACTAATAGAGAGATTTTATTTATTTATCTTAAATATAAGAATTTAACCTAATTAATATAAGACATAAGGGTAATATATATTTAGAGGGTTGATTTTGATCATTAATATAAGACATAATTTTTATATTTGTCAATTTTTTTTTCTAATTTATCCCTATTATACTCCATCGACAATAATTAAGGAGGAGAGGAAATGAGAGAATTAAGAAAAATAGTAGAGTATTTTTAAAATATATATTTATATACTTGTAAAATAGAAAATAGGAAAGAATTATTTAAATTCTATAAGGGTAAAATAAATAATTTCTTATAAGCTTCCCTTCGCATTTAATTGAAGGATATCTATACTTATATATATATATATATATATATATATATATATATATATATATATATATATATATATATATATATATAAAATCCCTTCATTGCCTTCCAATCAAGCCAGATACACTGTTACTCTCTCTTCATGAATAAGAGCCCGTTTGGTGTTAAAAAAGGGTTGGAAAGAAATAGAATATAAAAGAATAGAATGTAAAGGAACGGAAAAGAAAATGAATTGATAGAAATTTTTTTATTTGGTCTGAAGAAAATGAGATGAAAAATGAGCCAAATGACATTCTTGCCCTTGTCTTAAAAACTTATGTCACACGACAGTTACATCTTAGGGTTTTTGTGTCTTTAGCCCATTTTTTTGTAGGCGCCGAAATATTGATTTCCACCATTTTTAAAAGGAATTTATTTTCAATTATATAGCTGAAATTCAGTTCCAACGGAAAACTATTTTCAGCTGAAAAATGAGAACCAACTGCTGCCGATGGGAAAGAAAATTTGATTTTCCCTTTCTCATTATAAATTTTCCATGAACCAAACTTGCTCTAAGGATAATCTTTAAAAAATAAGCTGTCTTTTAAAAAAAAAAAACCAATTTATTACTTTTAAGCCATTTTCTTTTATTTAAATATTATAAAATGAGCCGGAGGCCCAGTAGGGTTAGGGTATATTTATGGGCAATAATTATGAGTGGGATTGAAACTCAATGATGAAGAAAACCAGAGGAATATTCCATTTCTGATATATGGTAAGTAAGTCAAATGCTAATTACCAAAAAATAATAATGAAAGATTACGACTAAAGAATTAAAATCTTCGATGGTGACGAGCCAACTGTCCCCAAATGATGCAATCATATATATAGTATTACAGATTTGTAGTCAAAATCACACTAGCGTAATACCCTCGCCGCCTTAAAAATCCATCATTACTCATTAATCTTTAGTTTTAGTGGAATGTGCTTTTAAGTTCATATTACCTAAACACAACATTTTCAATCTGTGGACGTAGACAATGCCTTTATGAGACTTTCCTTAGTGGAGCTTAATCATGTTTGAATTTCACCCAATAAAATATTTATATATAAAAAAAATTGGTCATCAAAGTTTAAAATATATTTACCTTTTTTTATTTAATAAATATCATCATGCACCATAATTAATAATGTTTTAAAAGTTGAATGGGATCACTAGAATAATATAATTATATTGCTTTGTATGTATAAAATTCATAGATCAACGCTTCATTTTGTGTATAAAAGTTTGCAGGTCATTTTCACTAATAAATTTTTTAATGGGAGACTTTTTGCCCAACGTTTTCTAAATAATAATATATAAGAAATAATATCATATAATAAGTCTAATTGTCAATATAATTAAAAATATGATCACAAATGGTTTTAAACTATATTGAGCTTTTTGAAAGAGTCACTTTTTTAAACATGTTTTTTTAGCAGGGTTTTGAGTTCGAATCTTGTGAATGCAAAAAAGTCCTGTTGGGAGATTTTCCCACCATAGCTAAATGTGCGATGCAGGTTGGATCCAGATTAGTCAGGATGAAGCTTAGAATACCGAATGGACAACTAAAAAAAAAAAAAATCAATCCAATCCAACTCAATCATAAAACGATTTTCTAGTCCAAACTAAGCCTTCACTAAAAAAATTATGTTCCATATGATATAAATTAATAAGAAATGGGGATAAATAAAATGAAAATGACTACAATAGCCCTTATTAGAATGACTCTAGTGGCTTTTTGTATCATTAATATTAGGGACAATTTTGACAATATGACAATATTCCCATTGCATTAACTATGGAATGATTTATAGGCTCACATCCCATCATACCAAACAAATCTAATAGTTCTCGGCATTTCTATTCCATTTTCATCCCAATCAGTAATCTTCATCCATATATGCCAAACATAACCTAACCAAAATTCAAAATAAGTTAAATGCGCAACTTCCAATCCAGAAAAGCAAAGAGCATGTGCATTAATTCCTCATAATAAACAAGAATTCCAATATTTTATGCACATGTATATATACCTACAAACAAGGTTGTCAAACTTACGATTTAAGCAAACTCGTGATAGTGACGTAAACTTGTATCGTAAATTCGTAAGAGTTTAGTTTTATCATGAAATATGTATTAATAGTGTATAATTAAATAATTAAAATATAAAAAATGACAATAATTTTGATTTAAATATATTTTAAATCTAAATAATTGAAATTAAATATATCAACATTTATAATTTAATATATTTAATAAAGAAATTTATATAAAATTCATATGTAAAGCCGTTGAGGATGACAAAATTGAAAAAATTAACACAATTTTGTAAGCTAAAAACATAAAAACGGTAAATTCGGTGTGTAAACTTGTGAGTTTAATTGAGTTCACGACACGAAGTTCTATTGAGACTGACTTGATTTAATAAGGTAGAAACATAAAAGCAGAACTCGTAGAAATCAACCCGTGAGTTTGACAATAATGCTTATAAACAAGAAATTCCTCATAACAATAATCTACACCGACCGACTATATATCTACACTACTAGTTGAGAAACCAGTGTAAAATGACCTTTTTAACCTGTATATATACTAAAGACGATTTATATATGCACTAGTAGATACTTGGTTAACACCCGTTTACGTATTCCCAGAAAATAAAAATCAATGACAAAATATGTGTTTCTAATTATTAATTAGAAAAAATGTATACAAATATAGATGGTAATTAAACTATTGTCCAGAAGAGAATAATAGCTAACGTACGTAATCTTGCGTGCCAAACGTAAAATATCCTCTCTCTTTTTTTTGTCACTTCTTTTGAATGAGAAAGATGGGTCAAGGTGCAAAAATACACATGACCTTTACCCCTGAGGGAAGGCGTCAAAGACCACGACCTTTATCTGGGAAAGAAAAATACACACGACGTTACGTTTTGGGAGCGTCCAGCACCACGGCCGTTAGTTGACCGTTTGGTCAACGTTACCTTAATTAGCTTTCCATTTTTAAATATTTAACCGTAGCTTTCCATTTGTTTGCTGTGGTTTCATGACTTCAGTTATGCTCATGTAAACATTAAATAAAAGGGGAAAAAAAACACTTAATGATTGTTTGGTGGTGTGTATGATTTATAACATAAGGGGATAGTTATGTTAATTAAATAAAGGTTAAAGTTTAGTTTTGCTCTTTTATGTTTACACAAGGTTCTATTTTAGTTTTTTAATTTTAAGAAGTGTATTTTTCATCCTTCTAAGTTAATATTATTAATTTTACTAACAAAAAATGATGAGTCATCAAGTTGACATATCCATTTTTTATTTTATTTTATTACTTTTATATTTTAATTTTAAAATCAATCTTCTGAAAAGATATGTCAGCATTTTAGATTTACTGGGTCAACAATTTAAAATTGCCGACTTAGCATTTTTTTGTTAGTGAATTTAATTGTGTTAACATTAAAATTTAAAACATATTTTTTAAAATTAAAGGATAAAATTAGAATTTCGTTTAAATTTAAAGGACTAAAAGTACAGTTTAACCTCAACTAAAAAAAATCTAAACATTTATTTCCAGTGGTGAGTTTAACCATTCCGTATCAAGAAAATAATGTTGACAGAAATAGAACTATCCTTCAAGGTATAGCAATATTTAAATGTGATTCAATACGATAAAATTTAAAAAAAAAAGACTAAATTATATTAAAATATCCTGAAATTTGAACCATATAAAAATAACACTTAAGTTTTAAAACTTAATAATGAGCCCTCTAAACTCTCAACCTGATATACATAAATCCAACAATCAATTATACCCACCTTAAATTATATTTTTATATGTATATAACTCTTTTAAAACTGTGAGTTATATGCATATAAGAAAGGTACAAAAAACCATGTATATAAGCTGCATATACTTTAATATATGTGTAGATAAGTAATAAAAAAAAATTACTAGTTTCTGGCAGGAAAAAAAACACAAAACTGCTGGTGGTGGATTTATCAGCATAAATGTACAAGTTTAGTGGGATTCATATCAAAATTTCAAAGTTTAAGGAGATTATATATATAATATGAAGTTCATCGGGAGGAATGTATAATTTTGCCCAAAACATCCTTATATTTTGATTAAAAAACTATAATAAATACCATTAATAAACAATAAATATCAGGAGAAATATAAATAAATAAATAAATAAATATAATATATATATATATATATATATATATATATATATATATATTCTGAAATCACTACTCCTTCCGGGAGAACAATCTTTTTTTATAGGAGTGGTCATTTTTTTTTTTGAAATTTAAAATTAGTTTTTTTTATTCCCATTAAATATATGTCACTCATTATTTCTTTATAATAATTTTTTACACATTATTTTCATCTCTTTATAAGAAGGGTATATTTAAAAATTAAAAAAATATATACTGCACCAACTTAACCAGAGGTCTTGGGTTCGAACTCTGGGAATGCAGTAGTATTAAATGCTTTGATGGTAGAACTTTTCCGCCCTTGTGGTCTTATCCAGTTCGATCTGGATTTGTCTGGACCTTTGATAAATTGACCAAAATAGAGTTGGTCTAGTAGTATAAAGACCCTATAGATTCCTCCAGGTTTCAAGTTCGAGTCCCAAATGAAACACTTATGTTAGGAGGGCAGCCACAAATCCTGAACCATGATATAAAAAAAGAAAGAAAGAAATTTTACACTAGTGTTTTGAACAGCATAGTTTTGATGGTTGTTTCCTGTAAAAAGAATCAAAGGGTAAAGAGGTAATGATGTGAGGGGGAGGAGTGGAGGAATCTGAGTTTCAGCAAAATCGGTCCAACATGATTGTTCTGGGCCCACTGAAATGATGGAGGTTGTGACCCAAACAGAGTAAAATGCAAAACAATGATGTAAAATGTGGGTCTTCTTTGGGTCTTATGGTGGAGTTTCGCAATTATGGGCTACACTTTATTTATTTTTTAATAATAATAATAATAAAAATAATTTTAAATTAAGTTGTTTGCTTCTTGTCGTTACGTGGATACCACAATTGAGTGGGTGCAACTGCTTCCATCTACGTCACTTTCTTTGATGGGGCATTAGTGGAATTTTTCAACAGAAGGAATAGTTTTTTCTTTTCTTGTCATCATTATTTATGATTAGAGATGCTTCTTTTTCCTTGTTAGGAAATTAGTGATGCTTATAATTAAAACCTGATTCTGTCATGTCATTATGTGTGTTGCGCTTAAAATTAATTTTCTTTTCTTTCAGGCTTTTCAAAAAATAAAATTGATTTTCTTAAATTATAATTTATAAAATTAACTTATAACAATTGCTTATAAGAAATCCTTTGAATAGCTTATGGCTATACCAATATTTTATCTCAAAAATATATTTTAGCATTAATAGGTATGTTTGGATCACTTTTAATAAAATCAAGGTTTTACCATGTATAACTGATTATAAATTCAATCCAACAAAATTGGGTTTCTTGAAAAACTATCCAAACACTTTTATACATGCCTAAAGTAATCGTAAACCCAAAACCAAACAACCATTAAAAATCATTGATATCTCGTAAGTTAATAGATACTGTGTGTATATATATTCCAAAATCAA
The DNA here is from genome assembly GCA_019022615.1 of Acacia melanoxylon. Classification (NCBI taxonomy): domain Eukaryota; kingdom Viridiplantae; phylum Streptophyta; class Magnoliopsida; order Fabales; family Fabaceae; genus Acacia; species Acacia melanoxylon. The sequence continues at coordinate 1,823,780 of JAFJYJ010000072.1, forward strand.
TTATGAAACCACAAAATTATGGTAGCCTCCTAAGTCACTATTACCAGCTTTTTTTTTATACTCCTTCTAGTTCTAAATATGTGACTTAGGGCCCATTTAGTTTCATCTCATTACACTTCTGCAGTGCAATACAATGCGATGTAATAACCAATGTGAGTTGGCATAGATGGTAAGGGATTCAGGATTAGGCCTTGGGGGTCGTGGGTTCGATCCTCTGCCGTCATTGGGACTCCTTTTTAGGGCGATCTCGTAAATCCCCGAGTAAGTCTTTCGAAATGCGCCGTCTTCGCTGGCAGTGTGAAGCGATGTCGAACCCCTCCTAAACTTTTTTGTATAAAAAAAAAAAAAACAATGCGATGTAATATTAATGATAGGGACCAACGGGGGTTAGCTCAAATGTTAAGCGGCGGCAAGTCGGCAACGGAATCTCGGGTTCGAGCTTGTGAATGGAAAAAACCCATCTTGGGAGACTCTCTCACCATAGCATGTGCAGTGCGAGATGCGGTCGGATCCGGACTAAGTCGGCGCTGCCGATGAACCTAGGTGGGCAACAAAAAAAAAACAAAAAAAATAATAATTATAGGGCTAGAGTTTAGTTTGATTTTTAAGCAACATGCAATGAGTCATTTTTTTAATAATGATTTTAAATTGATATATCATATAAATTTTATTTTACTCTTAGTATAATCTTTATATAAAAATAGTTAAAAGCCATTGCATTGCCTTATCATAACCGTCATGGTATCTTGCCATAAGCTAAACTACCGTATTGATTTTTGGCATGGAGAAAATAATTGTAAATTTAGATAAAACCTTGATCCTATAATAGAAATCCATTCAATCATATTTAGTATGAAAATTGAAACATAAATTTATCTCATTTTCTGAGAATGTTCACCCGCAGGAGGATAACCAAACCTTGATTTTATTTAAAGACTTATGGATTTGTTTTGCTTTGCTTTTTGTTTATTCCAAACAAAATAGGGGCATGAACGCCCAAGACCCTTTAGTCTAGTACCCTTGTCAAAAAAAAAAAAACAGTGAACTTTTCACTTAAGATACAATGACATTATATTTTGCGGATAAAAAATACTGGGAGAATGACAGAAAAAGAACTTTAAAATTGTAAAATCCCAAATCAACTTTATTACTAAGAATTAATAAAGTAATGAAAAGATTTAATAAACAATTTAAAATTCATTTATCAGAAATTTCTGATTTAGGATTTTTCAATTTCAAAGTTATTTTTCTGTTATTTTTCCTAAACTATGGTACATATGTTTTTGCAACCACTTTGAGTAAATAAATAAATAAATATAGAATGTTTTGATGATATAATTGTTTAAAAAATAATTATTTTATATCAGAAAACAGTTTCCCCCCCAAAAGAGGGCTATTTTTTTTGGGACAAACAAAAAAGTGCTATTCGCTCAACATAAAATTAAATTAAGGAGGGACTATATCTCATACACTTTTTGTCAAACAAGCATGAAGATGAGACGGACACATCCAAAATCTTGGAATAAGAGAAGCCCTCCTTTGCTAAAGCATCGACAAGGCTATATTCTAATCTTTAGGAATATGTCTTAATTGCAACTCCTACTTAAACTTCATTGATTCTGATAAATACCAAGCTATACAAGTAGAAGTGTTGCAATTGCTCCTCAACATGTCAGTTAAATTCTAATTCTTAGAATCATATTCCACAGTAACTTTCTCGAACCCCAAAAATCCCAAGTTAATGATAGCCCTTTCAAGTGAGTGTTTTATAATTTCTGAAACTGTGGTTTCATGAGTTCTTTTCCACAAGTCACAAAATTCCTCTTATATCGTAAATCGTAAAAGTTATTCTGCAAAAGCTAATTCAAACACATACTTTAACCCAACCAGCCAGAGATGGGGGTCGTTGCCAAATAGTCACATTGATGGTAGAAGATCAGACATGAACAGGTGATAATTCGTTGACCTGAACAAATGATTTCCAGTAATGTAGAACAATAGAAGCAGGAGCACGAGGCTTTCTGAAATTTCCTGTGCACCAAACATGGCCTAATTGTCTTCGCTAGACAGCCCATTACTTATTTTTAAAAAAACTCACATCCACCAAAGGCTTTTCAGATTAGAGCCTTAATGGCAATTACAATGGGCCAGTCTCAAGGCTTATGAAAGAGGGAAGTTCTTCATTAAGGGCCCAATGGGCTTCCATCTAAGAAAATCTCAAATTTAACATATCTATATATAGGGATGGAGCTTTATTAGGAGTAGTGGGGGCCATGGCCCCCCAAAAAAAAAATTTGTTTAGAATTTTTTTAGGAAAATTTAATATAATATAAATTTTAATTTTGGCCCCCATTTTTTTTTAAAGACATCTCTCTCTCTCTCTCTTTTCATTTGCATGCCAGCCTTTTATATCTTTAGGGCTTATAATTCAATCTTTGTTCCGTGTGATATGTTAATCTTGTCAATTTTTTTTTTCTTCTATATTTCATTCTAATTGCTGAAATTTTTAGCTTATCAATGAAATTTACTTTTGTGGTGTATTCTTTACTATACTTTTACTCATTTTACACTACACCTATGAATGAAGTTAATTTATTTTTCATTCTAAACCTCAACCTCAACCTCAAAAGTAGAAGTATATGCTGTAAATTTAACTGATATGAGAAAAAGACATTGTCAGCAAATGATGTTGTTGAATCAGAGTGAAGTACAAAAATACCATTATAGAGTTTTCCAGTTTTTTTACAGTGAAGCTGTTTTATCTTTGATGCATCTTCATAGTTATAACACAGAAGATAGAAAGTTTCTCTACATATGACTTTAAATTTATAAAGTTTCTTTTCTTTGTGTTTTCTCTGATCCATCCAAATACAGGGAGTAATACTGTAATATTATTTCTTTGATTTTATCTTCTCTCTATTTTTTCTCTTCCCATCTTTTATTGTAAATCTGAATATTTTAAAAATGTTATATAATCATAAATTTTTTTAATTAGTTAATGAGTACATATTTGGCCTCCCCAAATTTTTGTTCCAAGCTCCGCCACTGTCTATATATCACCTAATAAACCAACATCCATTGAGAGTAAGTGGTAAGGAACTTACTTTCCCTTAACTACATCCTCGGTTCGAGGCGTGAGAATGGAGAAAATGGTGTTGGGAGCTATTCCCCTACGATTGTAGGCCAGACTCGAGGTGAATCCATATTAGTCGAAACCGAATGTTTCGGTGAACCAGGTGGACAACCAAAAATATATCACCTAATACGTTATCAAGCAGAATGCTCAAAGTCGGCTACTGGCTTATCGATCTCAACCTTTTGGTCATTTTAATAAAAATGCTAATATTGTTGAAAAAGTGTTTTATAATGTTCTTACTACCTACTTAGTCACGCTTTTAAAAACTCATGTATGCACAAGTTGCTTTAAAACATTGCAGTTAGAGCTTCCTTAAACATGTAAAAAACTAATGCTATTGTCATATGGTCTAATTGAATGCATTGTTGCTGAAAAACACTGTGAACCGTGTAATGGAGAGCTTGATGATTTATTTATGGGAAAATTCCAATAAAATACCTTTTAAATTTGCAAAACCCTCAGAAGTCTTCTGAATTTGTAAAAAGACTGAGAGGTACAAAGGACCTATGAGGGATATACAAATTCGGGTGAAATTCCCCTTTTACCCTTACTTTTAAATAAATAAATAAAAAACAATAAAATACCCTCCACCCCCCACCGCCGACCGGCCACCTCTACCGCCGGCCGCCACCTCCGGCCACCGATCGGTGGTGGTGGCAGCCGGCGGTGGAGGTGACTGGCCGGTGGTTGTGGCGGCCGGCGGCGGTGGGGGGTGGAGGGTATTTTATTATTTATTTATTTATTTAAAAGTAAGGGTAAAAGGGAAATTTCACCCGAATTTGCATATCCCTCATAGGTCCTTTGTACTTCTCAGTCTTTTTACAAAGTCGGAAGACTTCTGGGGGGTTTTGTAAATTCAAAAGGTATTTTATTAGATTTTTCCCATTATTTATCCAATGGTTCTGCATTGTTTATTGTTTATTCCTTTACGTACGATGACATTTTTTCTGGAGAACACAGAATTCAAGTTACATGGAGCTAATTCCATGTATAAACATATGGATTGCAACTCTATTGTCAATATGTTATCTAGTCTATTAGTAGTTAACGGTTTTGAACATGCACCAGTGAACATGGGTTGAGATTACTATGAATTTGTTTGTAGATGGTCGATGATAATACTGGTCCTAATTATAAGACTTAGTTGACTTTTTTTTGAGAGATTAAGGAAGCTAAATAAGATACTAAATCATTTTATATGGGGTTAAGGAGCAAATTGGCCAACAAACTTTTACCTTAGGAGCGCCCAGCACAAATAACTTTTAAGTGGAGCAAAAATACCAACAAACTTTTAAAAATGTGCAGTCAGCACAAAAAACTTTTAAAAATGTGTAGTCAGCACAACGCCGTTAGAAAAAGATAACGTCTGTTATCTAAGGTGCATATTGGCCAACGAACTTTTATTCCAGGAGCGTTCAACACAAAAAAGTTTTACCCAGGATTGCTCAAAGACAAAATTCTAAATTTCACTAAATTATAAATTATTTTTTCAATTGTCATTATTCAAAACTACTTGTATAGATATTTATGGAAAAAAATTACTTATTCTTCAATTTTGTCAAAATTATAATTTGCTAAAATAAACAAAAGTTTTAACTAAAATATAATTACATGATTTAAATAAAACTCAAGGTGTTTTATAATTTATTATATATATTAAACAAAAAAAAATTATATGATTTATTTTTATTTTAGAAGAAATTTATGTAAGTTAAAAAATTCATTTAATGATAATAAAATTTAAAAATATATTATATCCTGAAAGAAATGTTGAGTTTAATTTTTACTTTTATAAAAAAAGCTTAATGGATATCAACGTTGATACTTAATAATATAAAGTCGGCAACTTGATAATATATTTGTTAATTAAATGATCTATTGATTATATAAATATGAGACTTGTTGGGAAAAAAAAAGATAACCTAAGAGGCTTGATTAAGGAAAATTTAATAATTTGTGATTTTTTTTGTTGCATTCACTATTTCTAACCCCAATGCACATGATTGTGGGTTCAGACAAGGATTTGCAATAGTTGGATTTTGGGTGGATTGCATATGGACTTTTTTGTGCTAGGTGCTCCTGGAGTAAAAGTTCGTTGGCCAATCTGCACCTTAGATAACGGATGGTATTTTTTTTTCTAAATGCGTTGTGCTGACTGCACATTTTTAAAAGTTTTTTGTGCTGACTGTATATTTTTAAAAGTTTGTTGGTATTTTTAGTCCACTTAAAAGTTATTTGTGTTGGACGCTCCTGAGGTAAAAGTTCGTTGGCCAAATTGCTCCTTAACCCTTTTATATGTTATGTATCCTTATACTAAGTATTATATATTAGTTTATTAGTCAAATTAATTAGTTTGAAAAAAATACTTTAAATTAATTTAATTAGCTTCTTTAATCTTTCCAAAAAAGTCAACCAGGCTATATAATTATGACTGAAGGGAGTAGATGATAGATAAGTTTCAACTTAATGGAACTAAGAAATGGATTAATTCCAAGGGTCTGTCATTGCTTCATGGGTTCTAGGCGTGCAAATGAGGGACAAGCAAATGTTTGTTTTGGGAGAATCCGGTTATCTTTTGCTTTAGCTTATAATGCTAGAAGACTAGCATATATTGCACGTCAGCACGTTCTGGGCTTTCTAAATTTCAGTGCAATTTGTGGGCATCAATTAAAAACACGTGTAAATTTATAATGACAAATTCTCTAGACTTAATTTTAATCAATTAATGTTTTCAAAATGTGACGTTTTCTAAAGGGTTAAAAATACACGAGATTTTTCAAAAAATACGCCCGATATCAAATGCTTTTATGAGGGTAAAAGTAACTATGATTTTTCAAAATGAGTGTAAAAAAAGGGAAAATCCTTTTGAGGGCCTTTTTTGGTGTAAAAATCCCAAAAAAGGCCCTCAAAATCTGACAATACCTGAAAAGGTCTTAGGGCCTTTTCAGGTATTTTAAAAATCTTACGCGAGTTGTTAATTTGACTGATATAGTTGTTAGTTAACAACTATATCAGCTCCATTAACAACAATTTTTTAACAACTAAATCGCCCCATTAACAACTATATCGTACCCGTTAACAACTATATCAGCCCCGTTAACAACTCACGCAAGATTATGAAAATACCTGAAAATGCCTTAGGTCTTCTCAGGTATTGTCAGATTTTGAGGGCATTTTTTGGGATTTTTACACCAAAAAGGGCCCTAAAAAGGATTTTCCCGTAAAAATATACGTTGATCGTTAGTTGACTACATTTTTGAATCTTTTAAAGGTTAAAGTGTAAAAATACACATGAAACTTTTTCTAAAAGTACGCCCCCACACAATTTTTTTAGAGGCGAAAAGTAATTATAAACTTTTAAAAATAAGCATAAAAATACACATTGGCCATTAGTTGACTGTTTGTTTGATTTTTTTTAAAAAAAAAAACTAAAAATGGTGACATGGAGGATGATGTGGATGATTAAGAAACACTTAGAGAGAAATACTAACATACTCTAGGAGTATCACATCATCTCGAATTCGTTCAATGAAAACATAACTCGATTATTTTAATCCTAGTTGGTTGATGACTTATATGAAAAAAATTTAAATTTTATCTTTTTTTAAGAAAAATATTGGTTGATCATTTTATTTTAGTGTTTTTATTTAAAATTAAGATTTTTTTTCCTTGAAAAAAAGATAAAACTTGAATTTTTCAGATGAGTAATCAGCCAAGTAGGAATAAAATGATGAGTTTGTTATGCTTTTATTGGACAAAATTCGGGTGACGTGGTACTCCTGGAGTACAAAAGTATTTCTCCAATTGGGAATTAAAAATTTGTTGATTGGGCAAGAAAAATAATTTCCACTAACCCTTTATCTCCACGTCATCACTTCTTTTGGAAGAGAGGGAGGGAAGAGGAAGGGTTAAGTGAAGATACATGATCAGATAAAAATTATTTTCCCTACCTAGTAAATTATTATTCTAGGTTATTTCTTAATAATCCACATCATTCTCCATGTCACCATTTTTAGTAAAAAAAATCAAACGAACGGTCAACGTATATTTTTGCACTTATTTTAGAAGCTCATAGTTACTTTTATCCCTTAAAAAGTATTTGTATCGGGTGCATCTCATGCATATTTTTACACCTTACTTCTTAAAAATTTAAACTAACGGTCAATTAATGGTCAATGTGTATTTTTTCACCTGTTTTGGAAGCTCATAGTTACTTTTGCCCCTAAAAAAACATTTAGTGCTAGACGCACTTTTAGAAAAATCTTATGTATAGTTTTATTTCTGAATTCCAGGTATTGAACGTTCTTGAACATTCATTTAAACATTTGAGATATGAAAGAAAAGGCCAAATAAGAACACTACCCCTTTTTGGTTGAAGAGACTACAAAAATAAATGGGTTTGTGCAATATAGAACATCATTTTAACAAATTGTTTGCAAGTGTTTGGTTTGAATGCAATGGTTGCTTACCAAGAAGACTTCTTTGATGCTGAGGTGGATTTGAATCTATTCATGTACTGATCTGAAAGAAAAGGCCAAATAAGTTAATAAGGACAAAATGATTAATCAAGAATCATAATTAATGTGGCTTTAGTTATGTTTATGTAATATACACATTTCAGTTCTGATGTTGTTTTGAATATTTATTAGTTGGTTAGTAAGGGACTTTGTGTAATGTTTATTATGTTATGTATTTGTAGGATTGTTTTTGTTGTATATAAAACTTTTTCCGTAACCTTTTTTTATTGGATATTTTTTTTTGCATATGCTTCTGGTATCCTGGACCTACCTCTTTTTAACTCGGAGGATTTATCGGGGTCCAGACTAATCCAGATCGAGCCGGGTTGGACCACAAAGGCGGAAAGCTCTACCACCAAGCACTTCTGCGTTCCCAGGTCTCGAACTTGAGACCTCTGGTTAAGCTAGAACAACCCCAACCGGTTGATCTAGGTGCTTGGTGGTTTTTTATTGGATATTTTGTTGCAAAGATAGTAAGGCGCTTTGTGTAACATCCCAGGCGTTCGCTTGTGGATATTGTTCGCTTTAGCACACAAGGCCTCACGGTTTTGTTTTCGACTGGACTTAGCCCATCAAAACGCATCTACAAGGGAAAGGTCTCCGCACCCTTATAAGGCATGCTTCGTTCGCCTTTCCAGTCGATATGGACTTCACACTCCACCCCCTTGGGGCCCAGCGATCCTTGCTGGCATAACAACTCGAGCCCTGGCTCTGATACCATCTGTAACATCCCAAACGCTCGCTTGTGGATATTGTCCGCTTCGGCACACAAGGTCTCACGGTTTTGTTTTCGACTCATGTGTAATATGAGTTGTTGCTCCAGAGTCAGGATGCCACGCAGAGTCGTTGACAGTAGCTGGAGTTACCAGAAATGCTTGAGCCGTAGGTGTAGCCACTGGCTCGAACTTAGGCACAGGTGTAGTAGAGGAAGATATATGTGTAGTAGTGTTAGCAACGACAGAACCAGAGCCAGATGGTTTGGAGGAGGCATCAGACACAGATGAATCAGCGAGAGAATAATACTCAAAAGGAGAGTAGAACTCAGGCATACCATAGTCAGCAACATAGCGAGCTTGAGCCTCAGAGGATTGACCATAGGAAGTTGGATATTCATAGCGATAGTAACACCGATCAGCTAGATGCCCATACTTATGACAAATCTGGCATTGTAACCTCTAGTTATTGAATTGACCACGACCACGGCTAAAAGTACTACCACCACCTCTAGCAAAATTTGTAGGTGGAAGAAAACCTCTATTACCTTGACTAGTACTAGGTCCTTGAGTGTTGCAAATGACAATGGAGGAATCATCATCAGTGTGATCAGTTGAATATTGATGAGGAACAGGAACGTGAGAACTAGCTTTCACAGCATTAACTGAATGAGTAGAGTTATTTGACAGAAACACTTTGTGCCGAGTCTCTGAGTAGATAAGCATATTAGACACAGCATCAAGACCAAACCTAGGCGTCGACGCATTTATCACAACAATCACTGGTTCATACTCAGCCGTAAGTCCATTAAGGATATGAGAAACGTGTGTTGCTTCATCGACTTTCTCTCCGAGCATAGCCAGGTGATTGCAAATAGATTTCAGATTTGAGAGATAATCTCTCATGGACAGCTCACCTTTCCCTTGATTTGCAAGCTGATTGCGGTATCATAGAATTTTTGTGTCAAACTTATTTGAATACAGTTGAGTCAGTTTTGCCTAAATTTGAGCAGCAGATGTGAGTCCAACGAGTTTTGGAAAAATATTTAGAGCTATTGAAGCAAGAAGCCAAGAAGCTAGAGCAGAGTCAAGCGAATCAATCTCATCAAACTCAGGATTTCGAACATTTCGGCCAGTATCATCACGAATTGTTTCAAGTGGAAAGATCGCCGTGCCATCGAGCAGAGAATGAGCCCTGTGTTGCTTAACCATAAAATAGACTTGTTGCTTTCATAACAAAAAATTAGTATCATCGAGCTCAACCGTGATTTTCTTGTTGGAGAAACCGTGAGTCGATTGAACTGCCAAGTTCGGAGAAGCGACGGTGGTGTTTAATCTAGACATGGTTGACTGTAAGAAGAACGGTAATCAATCCAGAGTTAGGTAATCACTGTTGTGATAATGTCTGAGTTTCAGGTCACCGGAATCTGATCCGACGGAGGTCGTCACAGCTCTGATACCATGCCAGAAACCAGGATGAAACTGAGAAGAAGAATATGAAAGAAAGAGGATTCTGGATTCATTGATAGTATTATTCAACTCGTACAGAGTATATAGACCTCCAACACATAAGCTACTCAGAGTAATTTACAGACGTACACATGTATGGAGATAAACAAGTCTCTGACTAACTCAGCTAACTAAAACAGAATTAGTTGACAGCTGTATTCGACTTCACATCTGCTGCAATATAGTAAACACTATATTTCATATAGTCTAATATCCTCTGCGTTCAACAAGTTCACTGAAACGAAGAGCCATAGCTTTCGAGGAAGTTCAAATTTCATGACTTTTTAATTAGTTTTTTTATTCTTAATCTTGTTTCCCTTTCATGTGTTGTAGGAGAACTAAGCCCAATGGCGGAACGCTATGATGGCCAGCTGGCCTCGGCTGATCTTATAAAATTTGTGAGAATATATATATATGTATTTATTATATGATATTTTATTTGGCCACGAATTTGGCTCCAGCTAATTTTTTTATCTTCTATGTAAAGATAATGTTTGTTTCGTTACTCATTGGGCCGTGAGAAGAAAGTAAAATTCTTGTTTGAAAAACCGAAAAAGTTAGTACTTCCTCCGGTTCTAATTATAGGAGAAACTTTTGGAGTTGGTTTTGGTCCTAATTATAAGAGCAAGTTTTAACTTTTGTCAATTTTTTCCTATAATACCCCTATTTATACTTTCTCAATAATAATTAAAGACAATAATAATTTAATAATACACCTATATATTTTGTAAAGTAAATAATGTTTGCAACTCATTAATGTCATATACACCTAAATTATACTTTTTTTTTATATAAAATACTGTTGAACAATTTTTGTCATATTTTTCCCATATCACCCCTACTAATAAGGAAAACTCAAATAAACAGTAAAATAGAAAGAGATTGAAACAATAATAAACATTAGGGATCAAATTTTGGTTTCATATTTTTTGATTATTTTCTCCTCATCAAGTGGGTGCAAGATTTCTCTCGAGTCCGACGCTTTGGATCAAATAATTGTTGTTGCTGCTGTTCCTTCTACCACGTAATTTTCTTTTTGGTAATAAATTTTAGGTAAGGGTATTTTAGAAAAATATATATAAATAACTAATTTAACTTCCTTCCTTAATCTCTCCAAATTCTGGTAAATAGCTCCTAAAATTAGGACCGGAGGGAGTATCATCTTACATATTGTTTTGAATTATAATTATCAGTTATTATTTATTTGTATATTCAAGGTTATTTGATACTATTTAGTAAATACTCCCTCTAGTCCTTATTTAAGGAACCAACTAACAATTCTCACACGTCAATAAAAACAGTTAAAGTCATTAAATTTGTCCTAAAATTTAAGTTATTTTCAATATTATCCTTATTAATTATACTACACTCTAATATCATATTAATTATTACTCTTTTTTTCTAGAAAAAAGAGTAATAATTAATTTTTATTAATTATTACTCTCACTCACTACCTTTTTAATTATGGGTATTGTTCCGGTGTGGAACACAGATGTTCAGCCCAGTAGGCTGGTGATTTGATCTTGGATCGGATAGCTATGCCAGAATATCTATGAGAGCGAGATATCCCAGGAAGCGATGAATCACTGGACACAAGGCCTTTCGCCCAAGGGGGAGGGGGGTATGTGTTTAGTGGGGTTGTGTTGTGAGATACAGAAAGTAAATAGCTTGAGTTAGAACGTGTACACCTTAGGTCTTGACCCCTGTATATATAGGGTGTTCCATGGTATCTTAACTGCACAATCTATCATATCCCTTGATTATGGATATGATAGATCGTTCCACGATTGTAGGGGGAACCCGGGATACTCGATAGGTTTCTACTGGGCCATCCCCTGGTTGGGCCGTGGATCCGGTCCGTAACAGTTGCCCCCCAGGTCGGGTAGTTCAAGGTTTTGAACTTCCGAGGTGTGGTTTGTTCCTCGGGCTAGGATGCCTCCTTGCCCCCGGGCTTAGGTGTTCTGCCGAGTTTCCCCTCCGATACTTGGATCCGAGGTTGTTTACCTGGCTCCCGGACCCGAGGTCGTATCTCGAAGGTCGGCACTCCTACCAGTGACTTCATGGGTCCGCGATTGGTGCCAGGTGGCTTGTTTGGTTTCGAGGCTGAAAACCCTTCCGACTTCACCATCATGACACCCTGCCACCTGGCCTCTGCGGAATGGGGAGGGTTTGCAACCGTCATTCCCTGCCGCCTTCGGATTTCATGTATATTTAATGCACGTGCTTCCTGGGGCACGTCATCCTGCTTTTACAGGTGAATTTCTGTTTTTGCCCTTAATTCCCCGGTGCCTCTTCGCGTTTCCCTCCATTTCAAAGGTTTTTAATCCCATTTTCCTTCTTTTTCGTCTACTTCCTTCGTCTACTCTCTGGTTTTCTCTCACTTTTCTCTATCTCCGACGAACTAGGATCTCTGCTTCCGGCGACTTACAAGCTTTCCGCTTCCGGCGACTATCCTTCACTCGTCCTTCCTTCTATCTGGCAAGTCTTTATTCTTCTTTCTCTACTGTATTTTGGCTTTTTACTGGATTTCTGCCCTCTCCGTTCTAGTCTCAGTATCGAACGTTGGTTTTAACGAAAACCAGTAGGCTTGAGCTTCGTCTGGGGTTTCTGGGTAGTTTCAAAGTGTTAGGTTTACTTACTTCTATCTATAGTCACAAGCCTTCACTCCTGGAGAAGTCTTCGCTATGTTCCTTATTGCCATTTTCTGTTTCTTTAGGTCTGCATCATTTGGTGACAATGAATAGAACTAATCAACCTTCTTCATCGGGTCGTGATTTAACCCTTGAAGAGGAGGAAGCACTTCGTGCTCGTTACCCTCGAATGAGCCATTGGTGCTTGGTCCTCCTCTCGTCCGAGGAGCAAAGGCTAGCCTCCTTTCTAGGTGGTAGCTCGGGTAGGAGGGCTGTTGGAGAGTCTCGTCCCCCGGTTAGACCTCTTCCCGAAGGTCGGGATGAGGTCGAGGTAGTACCTGTACAACCTATCAACCTTTACGAACCTCTTGTTCCTCTTGTTCGCCCTAGGTCTGCTCCTATGCCAGAGGGATATACCGGCCCTTGTTGGGATTGTCTAGAATCAAGCTCATATTATGTCGCCACAGGCGAAGATTCTAGGGCCGACGTCATTCTAGGCTCCTGCCATCATAGCTCGGCCTCTAACCCAGCCTTGAGTTCCGGGGGTTGTCTCCCTACCCGTTCACCTATTTCTTCTTCACGACCGGCTGTTACGTCTGTGTCAGGTACTCTCGCACCTACTGACCTTAGTATTTTTTGTTTTTTATAGGTAAATGGAGTCGTCGTCTTCGCCAAGTAGTGCCCCATCCGACGCTGGGAGGTCGGACTCCTCCAACCCTCCCTAAGATCTTGTGGAACAATATCCTTGGGTGACACAAGATGTGTTGAAGACCCACTCATTGATGACCGCCAATGCCATCCGCCAAATGAAATTAGGGGCCTTGGAAGGCTGTCATTTAAGCCCCCTAGTGAAGATGAGCCCATCTGCGTCTCGAGGACTGAAGGCCTCACCAACTTTTTCTTCTTCTACAAGGCTTATCTGACTCGGCTTGGTATTCGCTTCCCGTTTACCAAGTTTCAGATGTCATGCTTAAACCATCTCCACCTAGCCCCTTCTCAACTTCACCCTAACGGGTGGGCTTACATAGTTGCTTTTGAGAAACTATGTCGGTCCTTCTCGGTCCCTATTCCGTGTACCGCCACTTTAGTCTTCTTCTTTTTCTGCCCTTTCACTCCCCGCTCTGGTAAAGAGGAAGAGAAGTTAAAGGGACTTACCTCTCTCCGGGGTGACCCAGATAGAAAACTGTTGACGGCATTCTCTGATTCGTTTAAACACTTTAAGAATAGCTTCTTCAAAGTGGTAGCCAAACCCGCCAATGACCCGGTTCTTGAAACGGGCCGAGGCACTTAATGTAGAGTGGAGGTTCCCCCTTTACTGGACGTACGATCATCACAAGTTAACCTCCACCTCGTACCAAGTAGAGTCCGACGACCTTCCTGCCGACGAGGTCTTGTCCGTTGACCGCCTGGTGTCATATGTTAATACGTATGGTGCCAGCAGCGCGGCTTTCTTTATCTCTGGTCCCGGCTTGAAGCCGGAATACGTAATCTGTATGCGGCTCGTGATTCTATCGTTACTGTGCTTATACCTTGATTTTACTTTCTTACTAATCTCTATAAATTTATTTTTGCAGCTTAAATGATGGCGGAACTGCCCCAATATCTTTCGGTCGTGGCTCCTGCCCCTAATGCTCCTCAGAAGAAAACTTCTCGCAAACGCCCTTCTTCCGAGGTTCGGAAGTCCTTGGAGGAAAACCGAGCCGGAGCAGCTAAGAAAGGAAAGGCACCTACCCAGGTTCGGACTTCTCTGGGCCCTAGCATTGATCCTGCCCAGCCATCAGCCACTACTTTGGTAAAAGATAAACAAGTTTCTGCGGGGCCATCGTCTTCTCCTCGGCGTCCCGGCCTCCCTCCCCTGGTTTGAAGATCACCCGAGGCCTTGCTTGGGAAAAGGGTCCTAGGACCGAAGAGCTTGAACCCGCCTTCTTACCGCCTCGTCAGTTTATGAACGCCCGACCTCTAGCTGATATTGACGAGGGGATGGTTCATGATATCCAGATGCGCCTCTGTCAAGGTGTAGGGTTGGCCCAGGCATTCTTACATCTGAAAGGGAAATACGTGACAAAGTTTGATGAGGCTCGAAAGCTGAAAACCGAGAAGGACGAGGCCGCTCGGTCTAAACTAAAACTTGAGGAGGAACTTGAGGTTGCGCGGGCGAGTGCGGGGAAGGCCACCGAAGAGCTTCTCCTTACTAAAGAAGCCTTTGAGAAGAATGTCTCGGAATGTACTGCTCTTAAAGAGGCTAACTCCAAAACCCTAGACGCCCTAAAAGCTCTTCGAACCTAGCGGGCGGACCTATGCTCTGAGCTTGAACAAGCCCGTGCTGCCCTTGCTGAGGAAAAAAGGGCCCACCTGGAGTGTAAAGACATTGTAAAAGAGGCCGCCGTCGACTGCTTCAAGATGGCTCTTGCTCAGATTCGTCATCTTAACCTCGGGATTGAACTCAACCTCGTCGGATACGATTACCGGGCACATGTTAAAGATGGAGTCCTTCATCCGCTCATTTGTTGAGGAGGACGAGGGTGGGGATGAGGAAGAGCGGGAAGGAGAGTAAGCTTCGATCGTGGGATCTCTGGATGGCGGCGGAGAAGGAGCCTCCCATACAATTCCGACTGCCGAGGTGGTCCCTTCAGAAGAAACCGCTCCTCCAAGGTAATACAATAGATTTTTGTATAGTTTTACCGGTGTTTTGTACCGGATTTTGTGTTTCTTTGTACTTCTGCTTTATGTAAACATTGATTTCAACCGATCAATAGTTATTTTCCAACTTTGTTTAAGTTAACGTTCTTTATGACCTGGCCAGGGTCTTATGTGCGCGAAGATCTCGCTAATTATTTTCTTCCGATAGGTTGACTCCGGGAATAGGGGTAGGGGAGTAAACCCGAGCTACCGAGGTCTGGATATTGCTGTCCGGGATATTTGCCAAAATAAGGGCAAAAAGTTAGATGCATAAACGTGGTGAAAAAACGCACATTTACACATGTCGGCCTGATCGGGACCTGCTTGAGAATTCACCTCCTTATTTAGGAGTATTTTTCGATGCATATACTTTTAAATAGAAATAGTGTTTTTACCATTTCGCGACCAGGGCTTAATTGCCTGAGTGTAGTCCCTTATGTTGGGATTCTCGTTTAACCGTGGTTTATGTATCTCAGTGTGACTTTGTTCGACCAATCAATAATGCATAATTGGTGTCTCCACTGGGGAGCCTTTATTAAATAAAATGCCTGGAAGAAACCCTGCTTGCTGTATTTAAGCAAAACATAAAAACTGAAATTGAAAACATTAAATCGACCGAAATAAACGAATTTAAATGCGCTTGTCGGCCACATCTTGATAGTCAGACCGAGGTCTAACTATAATAAATTTTCAGCTTGTCGGCATTCCAGGTCCTTTTGACCGGTTTCCTTGCCAAAGTTTCCAAAACATACGCTCCTTTGTCCAGTTTTTCCTTAATGCAATAAGGACCTTCCCAGTTCGCTGCTAGCTTGCCATCCCTGGCGTTCTTGTTCCCGATGTCGGCCCGTCGGAGTACAAGGTTTCCCCTTTTGAAGGCGTGAGGTTTTACCTTTCGGTTGTACGTTGCCGCGATGAGTTGCTTGGCAGTTAGGTCTCGGCAATGCGCCAGGATTCTTGCCTCGTCGATCAGATCTAATTCCGTCCTCAAAGCGTCATTGTTCGAATCTTCTCCCTCCCTGCCAGCTTTCATCTTCCTCCATGAAGGTTGGCCTATCTCGACCGGGATCATCGCCTCACATCCAAATGTTAAACGAAAAGGAGTTTCCTGAGTGGAGGTTTGCACGCTGGTTTTGTAGCCCCACAAAACACTATAAAGTTGTTCGACCCAGGAAGATTCAGCGTCCTCCATCCGTTTCCTTAATCCATCCACAATGACTTTGTTGGATGCCTCAGCCTGTCCATTCGACTGAGGGTGTTCAACTGATGCAAAGTGGTGAACGATATCGAGGTCCGACATCATCTCCCGAAACCCTTTGTCGATCAATTGCGTTCCGTTATCAGTGATTACTTCAGCCGGGATCCCGAATCGGGAAACGATGCTGTGTTGAAAGAATCGCTGTATGTGGGCCGAGGTGATAGTTGTTAATGGCTCAGCCTCAATCCACTTTGTAAAGTAGTCCATTGCGACAATGAGATATCTTAACTGTCCGGGAGCCGTTTTGAATGGTCCGAGTAGATCCATCACCCATTTGTAAAAAGGCCAGGGGGTCGTGATGCCTTGCAATTCCGATGGCGAGCGCCAAAGAATCTTACCATGTTTCTGACAGCTTTCACACCTTCTTACTGTTTCTACTGAGTCGGCCACCATGGACGGCCAGAAGTATCCGGTTCTAAGAGCCTTTCATGCTAGGGATTTTCCCCCCATATGCTGACCGTTAATGCCTTCGTGTATTTCGGCGAGGACGTACCTTGCCTCAGTCGCATTTAAACATTGCATCATGGGAGAATGTAGCCCTTTCCTATATAATTGATCATCCACCATTGTATACATGGCGGCCTGCCGAATTAACCTTTTAGATTCCGTCGTGTTGACGGGTATGATCCCTCTTTCTAAGTAATCCTCGATTGGTTTCCTCCAATCCGTGGCCGAGGATATGCTCATGATGCAACTCGGCTCGTCTAGGTTTTGTTGGACTACGGTTCGGTAGTTTCCAGGACCTTTTGTGCTGGCCAGTTTTGATAATATATCTGCCCTGGTGTTCTCCTCCCGAGGGATGTGAGTGACTGTCACCTCCTCGAACTCGGTGATCATGTCCCTGGCTTTGTTTAAGTATTTTGCCAGAACGGCCCCTTTGCTTGGTAGGTGACATCTATCTGGGCCGCAACGAGTTGGGAGTCGGTTAGGACTTTGACTTTTTGAGCCCCGTGCTCCTTCGCTTGTTCGAGGCCGGCTAAAACTGCCTCGTACTCTGCTTGATTGTTGGATGTCGAGAAGTTAAGGTGAAGTGAGTATTCAACGGCGATTCCTTCTGGATTCTCGATTATTACTCCGGCCCCACTTCCCTTAGCATTTGACGACCCATCCACATACACTTTCCATTCTTGAAATCTGACATCTCTTTCGGTGTGGATTGGAGTAAGTTCCCTTACAAAGTTTGCCAATGCTTGTGATTTGATCGTGTGTCGGGCCTTGTATGTAATGTCAAATTCATATAGTTCTATAGCCCAACTCGTCATTCGTCCAGCCAAGTCCGGCTTGTGTAATACTTGTCGGATTGGCTGGTCCGTACCACGACCTTGTGCCCCTGAAAATATGGACGCAGGCGTCTTGCCACCATTAATAAAGAAAACGCTACTTTCTCCAGCTTTTGATACCTGATTTCTGAGCTCTGTAATGCCTTACTTACAAAATATATTGGTTTTTGACCGGCTAAGGTTTCACGGACCAACGCGGCGCTTATAGCTTCTTCTCCCACGGACAAATACAGGAAAACAGTCTCTCCTGGGTCGGGCTTGGATAGGACCGGGGGGGGGGGTTGCCAAGCACTACTTGATTTTTGCAAATGCGGACTCACATTCTCGGTTCCATCCCACTTGCACCTCCTTCTTTAGTAACTTAAAGAAGGGTAAGGCGTTCTCGGCCGACTTTGGTAAAAACCTTATCATAGCTGCCAATCTCCCGGTCAATTGTTGTACTTCCTTCTTATTTGTTGGTGCTTTCATCTCTAACACGGCCTTACATTTATCCGGGTTTGCTTCAATTCCTCGGTTTGTGAGCATGAACCCAAGGAACTTTCCCGCCGGGACTACAAATGCACATTTTGTAGGGTTCAAACGTATCCGGTGCTTTCGCAGCTTCTCAAACGTCTGTTCTAAGTCTCAGATATGGTCTTCTTGCGCTTTTGACTTGACTATCATATCATCAATGTATACCTCCACGTTTCGACCGAGTTGGTCCTCGAAAACTTTGTTCATCATCCGCTGGTAGGTGGCCCCGTCATTTTTTAATCCGAAAGGCATTACATTGTAGCAGTAATTGGCCTTATCAGTTATGAAAGCCGTCTTTTCCTGATCCTCTGGATGCATCGCTATTTGATTATAGCCGGAGTAGGCATCCATGAAGGATAAAAGTTGAAATCCGGAAGAGTTATCGACCAATTGGTCGATACTGGGCATCGGGTAGGAGTCTTTGGGACAGGCTCTGTTTAAATTGGTGTAATCCGTGCATACTCTCCAATTCCCGTTGGGTTTTATTACCATGACTACATTAGATAACCATGTTGTGTATTGTATTTCCCGAATGAATCCGGCCTCTAACAGTTCCGTCACATGTTTTTCTAAGGCTCTCTGCCTATCGGCTCCCTGCTTTCGCCTCTTTTGTGATACCGGGGCTGATCCCGGCTTGATAGCTAACCTGTGACAGCAGAAGTTAGGGTCTATCCCGGGTACTTCTGAAGCTCTCCATGCAAACAAATCTCGGTTTGCAACTAGGAACTTGCTTAACCTCTCCTTAACCTCCGGGGGCATTGCTCCTCCTATCTTTGTGATCTGTGACGGGTCTTCTCCCAGGATTAGTTCTTCTAAATCACCTTCTGGCTCAGGTCTTGGATTCTCAAGTTCCTCATCTCTTATATCCAACTCCACCACACTAACGGGCCGACCTTGCTGTTCTCCTTTTTGAATATGAGATGAAGATGCCCTCTCGTTCTCGTTTTCTCGTGTTGTCTCATAATAACATTGTCGAGATTATTTTTGGTCCCCGGTTATAGTGATTACCTAGTTTTTGGGACTGACCATCTTCAGATTTTGATGTTTGGTGGATACGATCATATCCCATCTGTGGATGGTCGGTTGGCCTAATATCATATTGTACGGGGAAGGGAAATCAGCAACGATGAACCTCACTCTCTCGGCCTTGAAGGCTTCTTTAGTTCCCAACGTCAGTTTCAGGTCAATGTAGCCCTTTGGCATAGACTGCTCTCCATTAAACCCTACGAGTGTTGTTTTGCATTGTCTCAGGTCTTCTTTATCCAAATTCATCCTTTTAAAGGCGTCCCACATAATTATATCTGCCGAGGTTCCCGAATCAACGAAAATCCTTTTCACCAGACAGTTCACTAGGATTCCAGTGATAACTAACCCGTCTTGGTGCCCCGGTACAACGTCCTTTAAGTCGTCTCTGGTGAATTGTAGTGAAGGGGGCGTCGGTCGGTCATGTTCATCTTTGAACTTGGGAGTGCCTCTTATTGAGAGGACTTCTCTCAAGTATTTCTTTCTTTGGCTTGTCGTATCTCCGCCGCCGCCCATGCCTCTACTGATTACATTGTACCTACGCTCCGTGTCTATTTCCGGGAATTGTTCATCATTGGTAGATGACTTTCACCAAATTCCGTCAACCTTCCGACTAATTGGGGTCAGGCTCAGACTTCGGTCATCGTGTTTCCGTTTATTGTTCTTCCACCCTTGCGTTTTTTTCAGGTACTGGCGTAATTTTCCCTCTCGGATGAATTTTTCAATTGCATCTCTGAGTTCGTAACACTGATCCGTAGTATGGCCCGGTCCGTCATGGAAATCACAGAATTTTGTCTGGTCCATGGTGGATCGAAATCTTATAGGCCGAGGTCTATCGACTTTTTTCATTTCAGTGGCGGCTACTTCTTTCCATAGCTGGGCTCGCGAAACATTGAGGGGAGCGTACCTCTCATATCTCGGCCTCTTCTCCAATTTGTTACCTTTTGGCCTAGCATCTCGGTTCTGCTTATGGGGATATGGAGCTGGATCTTCTTTACGACTACCTAGCTGATTTTTATGCCATGGAGGTGTATTTCTTCGTTTATCATCTCATTTGTGTTAGCAATCTCCATCTGTTCTACTTCCAAATATTGCTTCGCCCGAGTATTAAACTCGGTGAGGGTGTATACCCGGTTCTTGAAGATTGAATTTGCTAACCGGGACGAGGGATCTAAGCCGTCTATGAGGCAGTGTACGTGAACACTTTCTGGGAGGGATCGCACTTGGAGGGCGACCTCCTTAAATCTGTCCAAGAACTTTTGTAGCGTCTCGCCCCATCGTTGCTTTATCTTACTCAGGGTATACTGAGATTTAGGTTGTTTCTTGCTGGTCACGAAATTTAACTCGAACTTTCGTCCGAGATCTTGAAAATCATATATGGACCTTGCTGGCAACGTGTGGAGCCATCTTTGAGCAGGACCGATCAATGTGGCCGCGAAAAGCCGACAAATGACCGAGCCTTTGATTTGTTGTACGAACATGAGTAACTCAAAAGCATCAAGGTGGGACCTCGGGTCCTGTACGCCGTCATATTTTGGCAAGGAGCTCAACTCAAACTTTCTTGGGTACGGGGCATTCTCGATTTCTTCCAAGAAAGGGCTGCTATTTTGGCCCTCTATGTACTTCACCTGATATTCCTGAGGAGAGCCCCTCGGTCTGAGCGCCCTTTCTCTATCTCGGTCTTCTTCATCCGAGGTCCTTCCCAGAAAGCGCCTCTTCCGAGCAGAGATACGGTCACGGAGCTTATCAGGCTCAGGTTCCGTTTCTGGAGAGGCCGTCCCCTCCGGGTACCGGGAATACCTTGATGGTTTGACCGGCGGGGGGCTGCCATGCTTCTGGGCCGCCTTCCTTCTCCTCTTTCTCTTTTTGCCTTGGTCCTGCTCCTGTTCCGACGCCTTGGATTGCATGAAGTGGTCGTTCATAATCTGTTGCATTACTCTGAAGTCTTCTTTGCGCTGGAGGTTATTTCGCTTCTCCATATTCTCCATCCTCCTCATAATTGATTCCTGTGTTTTCTGGACGAGGAGGAGATCTAGGTTTGGTATGTCCTTGCATTTATCTCCCTGCGGAAGAGACGAGGCTGTGTCTGACACACTGTTCCCATCCTTCCTAACATCGTTCTCGGGGATATCCTCAGACTGTGTAGGTCCTTGAGCCTGTTGCTGCCGACTTGTCTCAGCCTGCGCATGCGATGGACTTTCACGGTGAGGGTTTCGACTACTGCTTCTGGTGTTAGCCATTGTTGGTCACGGGGATCGAAATTTACCGTCCCCACGGTCGGCGCCAATGTTTTGGTGTGGAACACAGATGTTCAGCCCAGTAGGCTGGTGATTTGATCTTGGATCGGATAGCTATGCCGGAATATCTATGAGAGCGAGATATCCCGGGAAGCGATGAATCACTGGACACAAGGCCTTTCACCCAAGGGGGAGGGGGTATGTGTTCAGTGGGGTTGTGTTGTGAGATGCAGAAAGTAAATAGCTTGAGTTAGAACGTGTACACCTTAGGTCTTGACCCCTGTATATATAGGGTGTTCCATGGTATCTTAACTGCACAATCTATCATATCCCTTGATTATGGATATGATAGTTCGTTCCACGATTGTAGGGGGAACTCGGGATACTCGATAGGTTTCTACTGGGCCGTCCCCTGGTTGGGCCGTGGATCCGGTCCGTAACAGGTATACATAAAAATATTTAATGCTATTTAGAAACAATCAAGTGCCTTATAAAAAGGACCAAATATACTTGTTAGTTGATGCCTTATAATAAGAACTAAAAGGAGTAGTTCAATATGTTTATTTTTTAGCCTGGACTCTTTTTTTTTTCTGGCTCCGCCACTGACTAAGCCAAACCAAAATTATTCAAGGAAGAGCAATAAGATGCTTTTTCCCATGGGTATGCATATTTGTCGGAGACTTTTGTATTCTTAGGTATCAAATATTACAGTTGCTAATCAACCAACGGTTTCGCCATTCGAATTTGGCGAATAGTTTCATCTTCTTAATGCGTTATCATAGTGATGAATTTGTTATGTGTTTATAATGAATATAATAAGATACTGGTCCCGCCAAAATGACTTCCGGCCGTTTGGTTTGTGTACTGTGCATTTAACCAAATGGTCAGAGGTTCGAGTTGGCAGGAAAGAAAAAGGTACTGATCCTAATTTTAGGAGTTAGACGACAGTCTATTGGTTTTCATAAAATATCCCCTTTAATTAACTATTTTTATGGGAAACTATCCTTGCTGGAAAAGGAAGCTTTGAAAAAACAAATGTTATAAATTTGGTGAATGAAGTGTGTTATGGACTCATATATTGGGCCTAGCAGTTATGCGGCCCAATAAGAAGGCTCACAACAAAACACCCATTTAGTCAGGTAAATGGTTCACTACTACTCGATCGTGTTTGTTACGCAGGACCGTACAAGTAGTGGAGTAGGTGTTTGCAGAACGTGGGAAGCGCATAATGGCTGATGAACGGATGTATTTACAGAGAAGTGAAACCCTAGGTAATCCCTATAAATAGGAGATTACCCACCAGGTGCACTCTGGACACTCTCTATTCCATTATTTATTATTCAGTCACACTGTGCACACACTCCACCCTCAGGCGAATCGCCATCTCTGTGTTGCGTAGTGATCTGAGTTCACTCGTTGATATCTCCCTCATATATCACCGAGTTACAACCTTTTTTTTGGTACTTAACTCTCGATCACCCTTGAGGGGCCTATTGATCCAATATTAACATTCCATAGCTCATTGAAGCTAAACATCTGTGTTCTATAGCAGAACAAAGTGGAATGAGAAGTAGGAATATTTATAAATATAACAATGTAGCTTTCACATTTCCTGCTGTAATCAATTAAAAAAACTGACGAAAAATATTAAGATTGAATGGGAAGGAGCAACTTATTGATAGAAGGTAAATAACGAATTATTTTAAAATCTTAATTTTATGTGTAGGATTTTGAAGAAAACGGAAATTGAACGGGCACTTCAAATCAAATTATAAATAAAAAAATGTAGCTTTCACATTCCCAGCCTTGTATAATTTATTTACATATATGAATATTGATGGTAAGCTACAATATTTGTAGATATGAAAGCGTGCCTCATTTTAGATAGTGTACAAAGCATGGGTTGTTGATATTGAACTATAAATAAAACACTGTAGTTTTCAAATTTCCTGCCGTATGTAATTTATATTATTATGTTGCACATCCATGGGATCCCCCTTATAAAAAAACGGCAATAGTGCCAGCAGGTTGTTGTCCTTTTTAGTTTGACATCGAAGGTTGATTCACTTCTAAAATTCTGGAAGACATTGCAATGGGTATGCCTATGTGGAAAAATGCGATGCCTTTTGAGTGGCAAATAAGATGTTAAAGGGAACAATATATTACTATTATATATTCTGTATTTTATGTCTTGTCTTTTCACTCCTCCTAACTAGCTCTAACAATGAGACATGTTTCTCCTTTTTGAGTACATGACCATTCGTTAAGATGAGTGAGAGACTTGAGTTTATGTGGGAAATTTCATATTGAATAAAGCTTAATAATACATATATAATTAAGTGGAAGTACCTAAGAACTTAAGCTTTCTCTCCATTCCCAACATTAAATTCATAAAAGATTAATTAACAGTCCTGAATTATCTTTGAGCCTCTCATCTCTTCAGTCCCTCCGGCATCAAATAAAGCGGTAACTGGTCAGGCACTTGTTGTTTGTTTGTTTGTTTAAACCAGCAGTGAAGCGTCTTTTACGTAAAGTGCATCTTAACTTTGAGACGTTCATTAATAATTGAAAGCATTGGATCCAAAAGACTTGTTTATATGTTTCGAAAAACTTACAAGACAACACCAAATAGTAGATAAGACATACCACTTTGTACCCATGTGCAAGTCATTACATTTGTAATAGAAAAGTTTTATTCTAAATATAAGTCACTTGTAGGTAATTAACTTTTTTCTAATTTTATCTCTATTTAATTTCCATTAGTAACAAAGAAAGAGGAGGGAAACATGAGAATGATTTGTAAATATAGATTGAAAAAATAATAATAAGGGGACCTGTGAAATTTTTTATCAATTTAATGCATTTTTTTAATTAAAATTTAATGCTGCCATTAATTTCAGAAGACTCATGACGGTGGTGACGATTGCAGCTCCGTCGCCGGCGATGATGGTGATGAAGGGGAGTCACCGGCAACGGAGAAGGTGACGTGATGGTGTTGCATTCATGGTGAAGGTGGTTTTGAAGGTCACGGCTCTTCCTCTGTTCTGAAGGAGGCGGCTCCTCCCCTTTCTTCTGTGATTTTAGTTTAAGATTGGACTTTGCCAACTATTAGTAACCCTCGATAAGGAGAGGAACATTGCTCATGCTTTGTGTGACATCCTAAATTTTGGATTTAGGAAATTAAAAGTATTAAGTGGAATTATTTATGGGAAGTATGGCCTTAATATTTTAAAGATAATATGTGGAATTAAATGCATATTTTCCCGTAAATTAAGGATTTATTTCGGGAATTTATTTGATAACTAAGTGTTAGGGGTAAAATAGAATTTTTGCCACCACAAATTTAGAAATAAAGTTAGACCAATGCAAAGCCCAAACACTACACACACTCAACCCCAATGACATGCTTTTCATTCTTTTAGTTGGCCCATACACTCATTTAAAACACATGTATACTCCCTTCCTTCCCATTAAACCCCATCCAGCCAAAACACACATATTCTCCTCCAATTGCATGACAGCCACGTGTTCTCCTCTCCTCTCTCATTTTACACGACATCAACTCCTCTCTCCTTCAGCATTCTCATTTCCTCTTAACCATCATGCACACCACCGTCCAACCCATCCTAGTACTACTCTCGCCCAAGCACGCTTAATTGCGAAGTTCTGATAGGATCCAGTGCATTAGTGCTTGTATGATCGAGCCCGATAAGAGACGCGCAATAATCGGCTATATTTGCGCTCTGCGAAATCTGACCCGGGGGGCGCCACCCTTATTTTTTTTTATAAAAAAGAATAGTGGAATATCTTACGTTTTATTAATCGATAGTGGAAATCATCTTTTCATTTGATTGATTTGATTTGAAGAGGTAGGGCCCTTTGTTTTCAGCTCCCTACTCCTACTCCCTGTGTAATAACCAAGACATGTGAGAATAATAATAATAATAATTAATTATATTATATTATTATAAGCTAATTATATATTTAGTATTTGTTGTAGCTAGGTTTCAAGATGAACCTTATAGTTTGATGGTATTGGGAATGGTCAAATGTCTTTTTGGCTTTTGGGTTCAAATCCTCATAAGGTAAGGTGTGATTTTTTATTTTGCCTTAGCGGAAATTACCAAGATAGCCTTATATGTGTAAAAAAAAGAAAAAGAAAATCATAACATCGGATTATTTTTTTATAAAAAACGCAGACTTCATTATTTGCAGATGGAAGCTTCGTGATTTTGAGAAATTGAAACCCAAGCCCCTTCACTCTTCCTCGTTCCTTCATCTTTCTTCACCGTCCTCGTGTTGTCTGTTCGCCCCCGTCTTTCCGTTGTCGTCCGACTGCCGCTGCTTGCGTTCTTCGCCCCTAAAACGTTTTGTCTCTTATTTGATTTTTTTTGTGTTCGTTTTGGTCTGATTTTAAAGTGGTTTGGACGTAGTTTGTTTAAATTAGGGTTTGGGAGCAAAAATACACATGTGCTTTATCCTTGGGAGCGCCTAGCACCATATGCTTTTTTTGGGAGCAAAAATACACATGTGGTTACATTTTAGGAACAAAAGTCACACCACCGTTAAAATCTAGCCTGTTGTAAACATGGCTTTTTCTATTGTAAATGATCAGATTTTAAATTTTGTTGTAAATACAACACTTCCTGTTGTAAATCTAGCCTTTGTCTGTTATAAATGACCTTTCTATGTTCAAAATCCAAGTGTTTAAATGTTGGTGTAAATATGGCATTTTTTGTTGTAAATATGTCCAGATTTTAAATTTTGTTGTAAATACAGCACTTCCTGTTGTAAATATATCTTTTTTTTTGTTTTGTTGTAAATGACCTTTCTATGTTCAAAGTCCAGGTGTTTAAATGTTGTTGTAAATATAACATTTTCTGTTGTAAATATAACAATTTCTGTTGCAAATGCACCATTAAGTTAGATTTTAACGGTAGTGTGACTTTTGCTCATAAAATGTAACCACATGTGTATTTTTGCTCCCAAAAAAAGCATATGGTGTTGGGCGCTCCCGAGGGTAAATCACATGTTTATTTTGAAAAACCAGGCTATCACCCAAGAGGGGGGTGAATTGGGTGTTTGTTAAAACTTTATGAACTTTGAAAAACTTTTCGCAACTTATTGAAAGCAGTTTGAATGACAATAATAATGATTGATAAAGCAATAGTCAGTCATTCAAACATGTATAGATATTCAGGTATATATGCTGGAAATATAAGAGATAAGGGAAGAGAATATGCAAACCGATTTATCTTGGTTCGGCCCAATCCTTGACCTACGTCCAGTCCCAAGCTTCACTTGAGATTTTCAATCCACTATCTTCTTGTAACTTGATTACACGTTCGTACTTGGAGTAATCCTCTCACTAGGATTCACTCCCCCTTACAACCGTAATCAATACACTTGCTTGATCACACACTCGTACTCGAAGTAATCCTCTCCCTAGGATTCACTCCCTTACAAGCCGTAATCAACACAATGTGTTTCCCACTCAAGATCACCCAATCTTGAGTATCTTACGCAGAATGATAGGATGTTTACAATGACTCTTCTCTCTCGAAGTAGATGAATAAACACGAAGCACAATTACAACTCACTTCACTCTCTATGATAAGCTATGTAAACATTGAAAGCAGAGAGTAAATGATGTGAAGATCGAAGTATTAGCATGTTGAAGATGTAAGTCTGTGTCTGCGTTTTTCTCGCTTTGTCTACTCTGTGTTCTCTGTTTGAAAGCTTCAAATCTTTAGGTATTTATGCTAGTTGAAGTAGATGAACGTTATAGATCCATTCGGACTTGAACCCATTCGAAAATGTAGCCGTTATAAGTGTTTCTCCATGGATCTAGCTATTGATGACTTTTTGTTTGAATATAGCTCTTGGGAACTTTTGCAGATTTGAATATTTGAATTTTGGCTTTTCAAGAATGTGTCCCATGTGGTCTTGTTTGAGAAATGATGATGTACGGCTTTAGTTGGTGGAGGCATTGTTATCGTGACCGAGAAATGGCCGTCCATCTTTCCAGTTGTCTTCCATTTGCTTTGTTTGAGAAGATATAATAAAATAATACAAGTGGCTCATGGAGTTGCTTTATTTGACTTTAAAGCAAATTCAAATCTTCTCAAATCTGAAGTTAAAGGACATTGAACATTTGAATCCATTGAAGAACATTACCGTTCAGCATTCAACGTTGTTTCTTCAAGTTTCTCTTTCAATTCTGCCTTCTCAGTTGTTTCTGAAAATATGCAGCAATCTTCATCTTCATGCTTATGACAGATTTTGATTTCTGTCAAATTGATGTTATCTCAAACTTTAATCACCTGAAACTTATACACAAATGATATAAATGATGTTAAGAAGTAGTATAAATCATTTGAGTAATCATCTGGATGTTCTTGATGAGATATGATGTTTCAGTCATGGTGATTTTTCTGAATCAGATGTGTAAATCTGTTTGCGAGTTCCAAGCTCGAGTTTGCATAGGTAAGCTCGAGTTTGGTCTTCTTTTGAACTTGGATTTTTGCCTCTGGAAGTGTAATACCCGCATATTTATTTATCTGAAATATTACATTTTGGTAAATAAATTAGGTTATTTCGATAAGTGAAATTATTGTTGCAAGACTTGTGTTATTATAGTCTATTTTTCTAGGATGAGTTCTGTAGGAAATTAGAGAATTTAAGGGCCAAAGTGCCAAATGACCAAAATACCCCTGGTATGCAAAATGACTTAGGAAAATTATGAAAAATCCTAAAAGGCAATGAAATAATTATTTGAGTTAGGAGAGTATATTATCTCTAATTGTGATAATTTGATAAATTATGAGCTTGGAGAAATTGAATAAGAATGCTCAAAAAGTATTGTAATGACCATAATACCCTCTCAAATTCTAGAATAATGCGAAAACATGGAAACACCAATGTCGGTGCTAGAATTATCGGGTAATGAGGCATTCTAATTAAGAAAATTATCGACTAGTGATAATAGAGTAGTTAAGTAATTTACGGCTAATTACTTAAGCATAAGTAAAGGAAATTCATAAGTAATTTTGTAAAACCCTAAAATTAGTGGTTTTTGGCTTAAAACTAGTAAGAACATATTTAGTAATTAATTGGAGAATTTTGTAAAAAATAAGTGAGTTTAGGTATTTTTAAGCCTTAATACAAGAATGGACCAATTAGGTAATTTTGAGAAATTTTTGGAAAAATGGAATAAATAAATAATTAAATAAATATAAAATAAATACAAAAAAAAGGGGGCAGCCGAAAATTGAGAAAGAAAATAGAGAAAGGAATAAATTTTAAAAAAATCATGATATTTTATTATTATATAATATAATTAAAGTTAGTGAATAGTAAATGAATAAATAGGAAACGGATCCTATCTAGAGAACCAGGAATAGGAATTCCAAAGTCAAGGTAAAATATTGATCGTGAGTTTTTACCTTAAAGTGACCTCTTCCGAAAGTTAATTCCGAGGTCGGTAAAGCGCATTTACCTAATAAGACGAAATAGAGAAAAATGCGAGATAGTCACATTTTGGATCTGAAGAAAACAAATTATAACTCAACATCCGGAGATGAGTTTATGATTATATGGACATATTTGGAATCGTGAATTTTTGTCCAGAGGTTGATGATTCCGAAAACGATT
Organism: Acacia melanoxylon; assembly: GCA_019022615.1. NCBI lineage: Eukaryota > Viridiplantae > Streptophyta > Magnoliopsida > Fabales > Fabaceae > Acacia > Acacia melanoxylon. Next base: position 1,852,925 of record JAFJYJ010000072.1, read on the forward strand.
TTCGAATCGGACGCGCCGGACACGTTTTTCGAGAAAACTTCAACTGGATCTGTCGGGACCTGTAAGGGACTGGAATCTAAGTTAAATTAGATATTATTGATGAGGAAGAGAAGATCTTCAAAGTTATGAATTCGGAATTTAGAGACTACGCGAAACGGACACCGATCGGGGAAATTCTATCGGACGGCATAAAGTAAGCTTAAGTCACCATTCTTGGACCAATGGTTTGATGCCACATCACCCCCTTGTGTCGACTATGAGCTGCCCATGGTCAAGAATTAACCACCATTTTGTCTTGAATTTACATGGTTATAAGGAAAGGAAAAATTACAAAATTTGGAATGTAGAAATTACCAAAGTGGCACAAATTTTGCCTATATAAAGGCATGAGCACCTCCTTCATTTCTTCACACCTCCTCTTCTCTCTACCTTGGCCGAAACTTAGAGTGAGAAGCTCGCAAAAGTTTTTCCTTTAGCTCCGAGTAAGTTCTTTCGTCCTTAGCTTTTAGTTTCCGTAGTTCTTTCGGTAGTTATAGTAGAACCGTTGTTTTGATCTAGGAAGTTTCGAATTTGTTCCTATGTTTGTTTTTATGCCTCATTGCATTGAAAGATGCCCGACGAGGTAAAAACATAGTGGGGATAATTTTGAAATGGAATACGGTCAAAGTAACGAAGTTCGCGAAATTCCGCCAAATTAGGGGTAGAAGGGCAAAATGGTAATTTTTACCTAAAATGCCGATTATGATGTCAAATCACTAATGAAAGTGATATTACTCGATAGGGCATCGAAACTTTGATTTTTCGCCGTTACGCCGCCCGACCCGACGTGGTGAACATTTCACGTTTTTCCGTAAAAGTACGTAAAAGTACGTTTTTCCGCCGAAGTACCTAACGTCGTCAACGAAGGTACGGACGCGTCTTTTGTAACACTAATCTTGTACTTCTTAAATGCATATATATGTGATAGATACGTTCGTAGACCGATATACGACGGTTTTACACGGGTTATAGTCATGATAACGCCGTATGTTTTTCTAGCGGCGAGAACACGAGTGGTATCGTGGCACCGGTGAATAGTGCAAGCTATTATTGTTGTTTTACATTGTGGGGCTTTACATACTGCGTAATGCTTATGTTTTGTCGGCATAATGATCATGCATCATCCGCGTATGCTTATGTAGTGATATACCGTTGTATTGTCTAGAATATACGTTATCGTATATCTTTGTATTTTTGGGTTTGAGATTAACGTTACCCGAGATTCAATGTGGTGAATTGAATCTCAGCTATAGCATCAGGATCCGGGGGAATACGGATCGAAGATCGAGGCAAGCAGCAGTAGACGTGCAGCCAGAGACTTATCTATCTTTACCGCTTTCATTTATTCACTTTCAAACTCTAGGATTACTGTAATCATTACAATGTTACACTATGGTTGATGTTTGTTATGAATCAGTTACTCACTCGCTCCAATGCTCTACTCTGACTACTCTGCTTGAAATATTTGGAAACGTTTTTTTAAAAAAATTCCGCCGTTTTCAAATGGGATGTTACAGGAAGTCTCAAGCTCGAGCTTATAACTTATAGACTCGAGTTTGGGTGTTTATCAGGACCTGCTTGCTCTCTGTCTGAGCTAAACTCGAGTTTGGTCACTTATAGGCTCGAGTTTGGCTTTTTCCAAAAGTTCATTTCTTCTCCGGAACTCTCGAGCTCGAGCTTGTAACTTCAAGCTCGAGTTTGGACTTCTTCAAAATCAGCATTTCCTCTCTCGTAACCCGTAAGCTCGAGTTTGCTACTTGTAAGCTCGAGCTTGCTACTTGTAAACTTGGCCTGGCTGATTTTGGACTTTGTTCAGCGAGCTTGCAACTTCGTCCACTTTCGAGGGCCATATCTCCCTGGTCTGAACTTCGTTTTGGTTGGTTCAACTCTTGATGGAAAGCTCTTTGAGTCTACTTTCAAATGCCACTGATTTCCGCTCAATTGAATTTGTAGATAGTGAGTTACACTCAAAACATTGAGGCTTGGTTTTCTGTGTGGCATGGATTTCTCTGTCAACTTCCACAATTTATATCTCCGTGATCTGTACTCATTTGGGCTTGGATTTTATATCAAAATGACGCATTGGGAGTCTAGGTTCATATGCCACTTGTTTCACCTCAATCGGATCTCTGGTTTGGAAGATATCATCAAATTACCAGACGTTGCCTGTGCTTTGAACGTGAAACGAGTTGATCACCGCCGTAAGCTCTAGTTTGTCTTGATGAGCTCGAGTTTGCCTAGTCCGAAATACCAAAGCTGCTGAAGACACTTATAGACTCGAGTTTGTAGTGCTAAGCTCGAGTTTGCTCATATCGATAGCAAATTACTTCAAACAAGATAGTAAACTTGAGTTTAATACTTGGAGGCTCGAGTTTGCTCATCCAACCTCATATTTGCTTGACTTTAACTCGAATTGAGCCAATCCAACTTCCATATGATCTTGGAGGCTTCTAGCATCAATATAAGAACTTGAATAATGATATATTCATTCTATTCAACAAGTTCTTACTTTTTCCATCTCCCAACTTGATCATTCTTCATCATTTAACTTAGCATCTACATTAAATACAAGAATTAGTCAAAGTAGAAGATAAATGTAGTATGCAACCTTTTTGCTCTCAAGAATGACATCGATATAAGACATCATCAAAACTAATCATAACCAACATATTTTTGCTCCAAACCCTTTAAATTATTCCCTCTCTCTTTGCTATATGTATGGAGTTGTGGTTGAAGCTTGATTTGCTTGGTTCAACGCCCAAGTCGTCTTCTCTCCGATGGTGGCTATTTCTTTTTTGGCTATTAAGTGGATAACTGTGTGCGAATGTCTTCCTCCTATTCTGACCCTTGTGTGTCATTTTGTGGGGTATGTTTGAATACTTTCTTCCTTCATTTTCCTGAATTGCTGTTTTTTTTTCATTGAATGTGTATGTAAATAATGTTGCATTTTCTATATTTGTTCTGTCTTGTTTGTACGGTTTGGGAAATTATGGTTTTTGTTAATTGTTGCTTGGGTATCAATGTTCAATTACTAAATAGGACATGGTTTATAGTTGGATTTTTTTGGTGGTTGGGAGCTGTGATTTTAAAGAAGAATACTCCAAGAGCTTGTTAAATTTGAGTGCACATTGAGTGTTCGATGAAATGCCTGAAAGGAAGAGGTTTATAAAGAGTGAGTTTGATAACATAATTTGAGTTTGATTGCACTCTAGGTGTTTGATAAAATGTCTAAGAGAATAAATTAATTGGAATGTTGCTAAAATTGCTAGATAGCTAAAGCTTATATTATAAGAAGAATGCAAGAGGCTAGAATGGTACAAGTTTATACGTTGATTTTGTGGAATGCATATAAGTATTTGATTAAATGCTTGAGAGGGACAATTTATGAAATTGAGAATGAAATTAGTTGGTTCTAACATTGAATAGATTATTAGACAAGAATAAATTATTTTTCCAACTAGAATGTTGTTGAAAATTGAATTTGGAAAGTTTGGAATTTTCTACAATGATGTTGAAAAAAAATGCCATTGGGAAACTCCAATGGTTAAGTTTGCTTATTCTTATGTCAACCTTTGGGATGCCTATTTGGTGATTGATTGTGCTCGCTAAGGTGTTGAAGGATCTTGATAAATGAGTTAAATAACATACGGTTTGACATATAAAATTATAACTAGAATAATAATGATTTTGTTTTAATGTTGATTGGAAAATTTGGTCCCCTCAATTGTTTTTTGTGCCAGACGCTCCTCGGGTAATAGTTGGTTGGCAAATCTGCACCTTAACCCTTATTCATTTCACATGCCTTATTTGTGATGTATTTTTGTGTTTGTAGGAAACCTATAAGAAGCTGACGCACAAGAGAGACTCGCAGAGTGAGGGCGACTCTGCATCCTCTCAGTCTGATAACGAGAGTCTATTCATTCAGGCTGGAGGAGGATTTAACAAGAAAGGCAGACTCTTCGGGGTGGGTGCCTCTGCCGGCCTACGAAGCACTCCTCATCCGATAGTGAAGGTGTTGCTGCAGGTAAACGTAATACATTTGCTATAGATAATTACATTTTCATTCCCTCGTCCATTTAAATGAAGTACAAAAAATAAACTCACTTCCTAATGTTGTTTTTGCAGATGAGCTGAAGAAGATGAAGACGTTGGTGCAGGAGCAAGCATCTCATATTAGCGAGCAAGCATCTCAGCTGAGCGAGACACAACAGGAGATGAGGCAGCAAGCAAATCAGCTGCATCAGACATAGGAGATGTTGAGGCAGATGAAGCTTGTACTCTAGTCCCTAACTAAGGACAAGGGTACGTGGCCAGCTCCTGGTGATGATGATCATCCTTGTGACGATGATGATGATTATACTACTGCAATTTAGACTATTTTTTAGTACCTATTGTTCGTAATATTATTATTTATATTTTGTTTTCTCTATGTAAAACTCTTTATGATTCTTACTATATTTTTATGATATATAAGTTTTTTTTTTTAATTTCATAATTTTTTATGCAATTTTTTTTTTTTAATTTTTTATATATTGTTTTATGTAATTTTGTATTTTTTGTTTATTAAATCAGATGAAATTTGCGAGGGAATGGAGTTCCTCGCAAATTCCAAATTTGCAAGGGAAAATGAACCCCTTGCAAATTCCAATTTGCGAGGGAAAATGAATCCCTTGCAAATTCCAATTTGTGAGGGAAATTGAATCCTCGCAAATTTCAAATTTGCGAGGAAGTGTATTCCGTCGCAAATTTTGAAATTTGTGACGGAAAATAAATTCCATCGCAAATTTCAAAATTTGCAACGGAAATAGTGTGTTCCGTCGCAATCATGAGTCCATTTTTTGTGACAGACAAATTCCGTCACAAACTCGTTTTATGACGGAAAATGCCTTTTTTTCGACGGAAAAATTCGTCGCAAAAATTGAGTTTTTGTGTGTGTGTGTGTGTGTGTAGTGATAACTTCTTTTCATTAAATTTTCTTCATGAAATTTATTATATATGATTTTAACTTTCTAATGATACTACTTTTATACTGATTAGAGAATATTTTAGAGTTAGGATTTTGAGCAAGTTTTGAGTTTTAGCACAAATTCAATTATAGATGAGTTTAACAATATGAAAACACGTAGAGCAAGAGTCAGGTGAAGTAATCTTAATTTTTGTAATAGATTTTTTTTTTTTTTTGTATATTAGGTCTATGTTGTATTTCAAGTACTTTTATTTATGATGTAGCTTTTTTTATTTTCGCCCCCTCAGTAGAAATTCCTGGGTCCATCCCTACCACCGTCTCTTCACTCATTCCTCTCATCCGATAAACACAGCACACACACACTTTTTCCAGTCCACCAGCAACCTCACGTCACACACACCTACACTCCTTCCTTCACCTTCTATTCCCTCCTTCCACAAAAACACACCGTGAGAAAGCTAAGAATCTGAGTTGTGACTGAGAGAGAGAAGCATTGGAGGAAGAAGAAGAAGGTCAGAAACTCACATGCAAGACTCATTTTGGGAACTTAGGTGAGTCTCTTGAATGATTTCCATTTGATTTTTGAAGTTACAGAAAGTTTTTCTGGTTTGTTGGTGGATGAAAATCATGATATATATATATATAGAGAGAGAGAGAGCAGATAATCTGGAAAATTCTGATTTCAGAAACAAGCAATGTCTAATTTTTAAATTATCTCGGTGATTATTAATATATGAAAATAGACTTATCAAGCTTTAAGTAGGAACTGGAACCACTCCATTTGGAGTTGTATAGTTCAAGATACGCTTTTTTCAAGTTTCCAGAGAAATTAAAGGTCTTATTTCTGATAAGTCCGAGAATAATCACATAAGTAGATAATTATGGTTAATCTTTAAGTGATAAGAAGTTAAGGGGTAAAAGTTGTAAGGTTAAGACAACTTTGTTGGACATTCATTTTTCCTGGTTCTAAAGATATGGTTATGTCCTTAAGGCCATAAGGAGAAGGAAGGAACTTCAAGCAACTCCGAAGGTTGGTGAAAGAGGAACTTGAGGAAGGAAAGTAGTCCTTAAAAGGTAGTGGGCTTACCTTACTTGCATGTATTTGATATTATTGCTTATATGTGTATGTATGATTGCTATGCTTGCTTGACTATGTTTAACATACTTGAATGATTGAAGCTCTGTTTATGATTATGTTATGGCCATGAGTATGATGCATGAAGCATTGAAGCATGCAGTAATGTCTTTATGTTAACATGAGCTTGTGCAAAGAAAGTATTTCATACATTAGCATTTATCTTGCATGCACTGTATTGGTATTGTTTGCTACTGGGATTCCTCAGAATCTCGCCCTCCCCTACCAACCAATAGGTAGGTGAATAGAGGAGAGAAGTGCTGCACAAGGCTCAAGGAGTGAGCGTTGGTTGGAGACGGCCCAACAGAAGAATAGTTGAAGAATCGAGGGACGATAGTGATTAATGTGTTTTAATTTGCACTGATTGTAATGAATGTAATTATAAATGCATATAAGGGGTATAAACCCTGAGGATACCTGTTATGTAATCAAAGATTTAAGTTTGTATCGGTATGATGAACTATTTCTAATTTTCCCCACAACTGCATATGAGTTGCGTATGATTATGGTCAAGAATGCCAGCATCCTGGTAGGGTTTGACACTCGGAAAGCCATTGAGGAGGCTACAGAGAAGTGTGCCCAGCTTGGTTGTCTTTCCTATGAGCTCTTAGCATTTCTCACTCGATCAGTTCTTTACTCAGCATACTTTTCATTTTATTAGTTGTCCTATTGAAATGTATGCCTGTTGAACTTGATAAAATGTGCATTCTCTGAAATTTGATTATTCTATAAGAACTATATGAAATACGCATTCCAATAAGTGTAGTTATAACTTGTCAGGAAATATGGAATAGTCCCTATTTAAGTGATAGCTTCCCCCTCTAAGCTGAGGATATTGATGCTAGTGGTGATGCATCTCCTTCAACTGCCATGCTCTCTGAAGTATCTCGTCTCTTGAAGATCACGATAGTTGGAGGCTCCATACCAGAACGTTATGAAAGCTGAATATACAACACTTGTTGCACCTTTGGCACCGATGGAAAGCTAAAAGCAAAACATCACAAGGTCTAATTTTTGGCTTTATTTGGATGCCTAATCAATCGAGGGATTACATGTTTAATCATCAAGATATTCGTTATTTATAAATTACATCTTTTGAGATCTAACTAGACCTGATCATATAAAGTTGTAGATTTACTACTTAATTTTTCATAGGAAGCTAGTTTTAATTTTTTATTGAGATGAATTTTATAACTGTCGTATTGGCGACCACATGGCATTGTAGTATTGAATTTTAGGAAGGCTAATGATAGTTCAAATTGCACAAATCTTTCTAGGGATTAGATTGAAATTTTATGGTGTGTGTGACATCACTCAAATGAAGAATTTGCTTTCTTGTGTAATTTCTAATTTGCTTGTGACACGTCAGATACACCTTTTTGACATTGACGACATACCGGGGAAGATTACCTTTGTGGAATCAACATCTCTCACGGCTGGGGAGGCCCCAACCATTGTGGATACAGGTCTAACATGTTCTTTCACTTCTCATTTAATCACAATAATACTTTTCTTGTTATGCTAATATTTTTGCCATCATTTAGATGAGAAAGGAACATTCATAGTACAAAACTGATGCTAATGTTGCTGGACAGTTAGAGATGGATGGGAAAAGGGAAATCAAAGTTACACTAATTCTTTTAGTTTAAGTATGAGGTCACTCACGAGAAAGCTTTATTCCTTACACTTTCCATAGACCAAATAGCTTGGGGCCACCCCACTCCTGTTTGGCCAGTAAGTACTAATTGTATTTAACTTCGCTTTATATTATTATTATATATAACATTCAAACAGACAGTTTTCTTAGCTATTTGATAGAAAACACAAAGATATCAATGTGTGTAGAATTTGATAGAAAACACCTAAAATTTGCAGCTAAATTTTTTTCTAATGATAATTATGGGTAGAGGTAATTGACCTGATTTCTGCATAAGCACTTACTTAAAGATATCAATATGTGTCAGTTTGGAGAAGTTTTGGCAACCACAGAACATGAAGATGGCAATCATCATAGCAGAAATCGACTATTCAATAATAGAGCCGAGGAGGTAGTTTATCTACCCTTAACTGTATGTGTGTGTGTGTGTGTGTGTGTGTGTGTGTGTGTGTATTAATTACTATTTTTTTATCCACATCGAGATCTCTGATTAATTTTAAAGCCGATTGTCATTATTCGTCTAATTTTATGATTTGATTAATCAGGACAAGCCTCTCACTGACAAAAAAACGACGTGGCGACCTTTACTAGCTGGTTGATTTTCAGAGGTTGAATTCCCAATGATAGGAGCTTGGCATGAGGGATTACAACTGTGCTGGCTTAAATATTTTTAGACAATAGTCTCTGCTTGGTCGTTGTGGCATGAATTTGTCATCGGTTGACTGTAACATATACTATTTGAATAAAAGGAAGAACAAGGAAATCAAGAATGGGAATTCTCTATGGAGATTGTGTTCATAAGAGCAGCTGATATAATTTATAATAAGATATACAAGGTTTCACAATTATTTTTGGTTGCTTGATCCCAATCGAAGTTCTTAGAAGGCAAATACCTTAACCATTTTTCATGGTCTAATATTGTGGAAAAAATATTAGTCTACTGCATTGATGAAATAGACAAGACAAATGGTTAAGGTATTTGCCTTCTAAGAACGCTCTCCCTCGGCTTCACCTTCAGCTGGTTCTCTGTCTCGCCGGCGGCGCCTGTGCCGTCGGCGAGCCACCTCTTCTCAAGCTACAACCGCGGTAGAAGTGCAGATCGGATCTCGAGCCGGGAGATGACGAGTTTTAGTTCGGAAGAGAGACATAAAGCGGCGGGGTCCTTCTTCTCCGGCGCAGCTCTTCTCTCGTGTCCGTCCTCATCGGCTCTCCGGTTGTGGTGTCCGTCGTCGATTTCGAGTTCGGTTGTGGCCCCCTCTCACTCCCCGGTGGGAGCTATTGTCACGATGTTTCCCGATCCGGTGGTTTCCGGCGAAAGGGACGTCGGTGGTAATGGGAGCTATGTTCTTTTTCCTTTGTTTTTACTATTATTGTTTTATGTCTGTGGTTTGCTTGTGTTGATGAGGTCTCCGGTGAAGGGGACGACCATGGCGGTGTTTCCTAATTTACGGAGTTCGTCTCTCGTTTATGTGGTTTTGGATTTGCAATTTTGGGGGAAGGGTTTTATGGATGGTTGATTGTGTTATGGGCTTTACTTATGAGAAGACCATTCTTAGGGTTGTTCGATGGTGGCAGATCCAAATCACTAGTATTAGCTTTTGTTTGTTTGGTTGGTGTTCGCCAGATTTATTTAATTGGAGGAGTAGAAGTATTCTTATGGACTTCATTGGTTTTCTTTCTAATGTTGGGTTTTCTCTAGTTCTTGCCCCTTATCGGGGTGTTTGTGTAGCTGATTTAATTGCAGCTTATCCTTATAAGAAGGTGTGCCCTATTGGGTTGGTTTTACAACCAACACCTTCTTTCCTGTTACTTCTAACCTTGGATGTTCAGAAAGCCGATGCAGTCTCTGAGGTTTTTATTCCTACCTCTTCAGTGATTTTGGCTTTTAGTTTTTCTCTTATTTGGTTTGTACTGTTTTATGTACTTGTGTTCCTGTTGTTGTTCTTGTTCTAGCTTATTTATTTCAGTTGTAATTGTTCTGGTTCTTTTTATTTCAGTTGTAATTGTTATGTTTTGATGTATCTTTTATTTGAGTAGTAATATAAGTACCTTTGAGCAAAAAAAAATAGACAAGACAAAGGATGTGGAGTTGGCAAGCCGTCTTGGCGATAGCCTTTGGCATTTATGTAAATCCAGGAAGAGAATATTCTTATGGCATGTAAATGTTAATCTCTATGATCATGTGGCCGGTGAAGATGCAACACATTTTGTCCTCTTTGAAATGCTTTCTTGTCCATAGTTTATTTCCCTCTCCTCTCCTTCTGAACCAAATAATGTAACATTAAAATCCATCTTATGACATAAGGTAAAGTTGTCAATAGAAAAATAATTTCCCTCCCCTCTTCTCTTGAGCCAAACAAGGTAAAATTAAAATCTCTCCCCTTCCCTTCCTTTTGATAAATCCAAATAAGGTAACGTTAAAATCCCTCCTATCTCCTCCTTTCCCCTCCCCTCCATTAAAATTCCTCACATCCCCTTCCCTCCGTTGAACCAAACAGACCCTAAGTCGAACTCCCCCTGTGGCTGAAATTTTTGACCTAAATGTTAATGTCAAAACGCTGTAGTTTTGTAGGGACCATTTTGGTATTTTTCAACTGTGTTGTACCAAACTGTCATTTCTAAACTTTGAGGCCCAAACTTCCATTTTCATATTTAATCCAATTTTTTAAGCACCTATAATTAAAAACAATTAAACCAACATCAAATATTCTCAAAAATCAATGATTAAGAGTAATTACAATTATTTTGAGAATTTTGCTTTTTTAGTTTTAATTTAATATATTTACTCTTAATCTCAATTTATCACAAAAAAGACATTTTAAGTTTAATAATTATAACAAAATCCACAAAAAAATATATGAAAAAGTAGAATAAAAATAGGGATTTATCACTTACATATAGGTGGTACAGAGCTGCCATCAAGGTGTGGCGGGACCTAAGGCCATTTGAAGCCAACAAAGCTTTAGAAAAAGAGTGAAATACATAATTAGTTATATATATAACTTGTATATTATTTTTCTTTGATTATTCTTGAGGCCCTCCATCATGACGATTCTATAAGTTCTCTTGTCTTTCTATGGCCGGCGGGTCGAAAGTTTCAAAGAAAGTAGTGAGGCGTCTTTTACGTACCAAACATTCTCATTTTGATCCGTTCAAAGAAGTCAACGTGGCATATTGTACAGTATTTTCAAATGTAAAATTTAATTATTTGCTTTTGATCAAATATCGCCCAGGTTGTGCTCAGCTTACGATTAAACCCCATCATATCCATGGCCATTCAAGTAGCAGCAACGTCTTCCTTTGGCTTTAGTAGCAAAAGAAAGTACAGATACGATGTATTCCTGAGTTTCAGAGGCGAAGACACTCGCAAATCCTTCACAGTGTATCTGTATGATGCTTTGCGCAAGAAGGGAATCAACGCCTTCATTGATGACAAGCAGCTCGGTAAAGGGGAACGAATCGCACCTGCGCTTCTTAAGGCCATCGAGAGATCGAGGATTTCAATTATTGTGTTCTCTGAGAACTACGCTACTTCAACTTGGTGCCTTGATGAACTGGTTCACATCATTAAATGCAAGGAGGAGATGAAGCAGCTGGTTATGCCCATCTTTTATAAGGTGGATCCATTGGATGTTCAATATCAGAGAAATTCCTTTCAGGAAGCCATGGCTGTTCATGAAGATAGGTTCAGAGATGATTTACAGAAAGTGCGCAAATGGAGTTCTGCTTTGTTTGAAGCTGCTAGCTTATCATCAGCATGGCTTTTCCTAGACGGGTAGGTTTTCTTATAGACCATTTTCTGAAAGCCTTCTAGTGATGAAATTTTCAAATAATTACCAGTTTTTTTAAAACGTATTTTTATTTAAAAAACATCACTAAAATCACTACATCAATTCGATTATCCTGCTGTGAGCACTGAAGTTGGTTGTGGCCTTGATAATTTGGATATATTTTTTATAGTTTTTAAAACGTACGTCTTTGAGAAGATTTTATATTTAATATTTTTTTTTTCATTTTCAACTTAAATGTTTATAGGCCAAAGTATACTTTTAGTCCTTTAAGTTTACATGAGGTATACTTTAGGTCCCTTAACTTTATAAAGTATATTTTTAGTCTTATAATTCTAACACCACTAATTTTGCTAACGGAAAATGCAAACTCAAGTGATAACGGTGTAAATTTAAGTGATGTCTATGTAATTAAATACTATTAATTTTAAATTTAAAATATGGGTAAATTGAAGAATATATATAATTTGTGTAATTAAATGCTATTAGTCATCACTTGAGTTTCTGCGTCAGCGTTTAACGGTGTTAGAATTTTAGGACCAAAGTATACTTTATAAAGTTAAGGGATTAAAAGTATGCCATATGTAAAACTTAATAAACTAAAAGTATACCTTAGCCATGTTTATATTGTTTGCTAGTTTGACTTTTTGTTTTTGTTTTTGCATGCTTACTTTTGGATTTGCTTAAATGATAAAACTTAGGGAAATCCTATATAAAGAAGATTGAATTACCTAAATTCTAATTTGGGTCACCGAACTTAACAAATTATATATCAAGTTATGCGTTATAATTAAAGATTTAAAATTTAGGTCAAATTACCTCTATATCCCTTGGTTATTAAAACAACAAAATTGAAAATATAACCCTATTTTTCGCCCTATCAATTATTTCCTTAGGAAGTACACAAAGCACAGTTTGTTCTATGACTTCTTTCCAAACATTAATTATGCACAATATTCTTTGTTTTTATAATAGGTCAATATTTGGTTTTATAAAATAAGTATTAGAATAAATTGGAATCTATTGTGATGGTATCCATGTAGAGATCTATTACGTACCTTCTTTCGATATTTATATTTTTATTCAAGATTTTATGACCCGAGTTTAAATTTTGAATAATGTATAATAGATGATGATTTTTATAAAGTTTATTTTTTGTTTGATATTTTATTATTTTGCATGTACGTTTTTTTTTCTCCAGATTATTTTATGGTTTACTTAAACCGGATCATTTATAGGTTTGAAAGTTGAAATAAAAAAAAATTAGCATAGAGAAAGAATGAAAGGTCGAGAGAGCCTATCTTTGATGAATCAAAACAAGATTTTATTGAAAAGTATGTGATAAACGACAAAAACAAACGTACAAAAGAAGACATTTAGCATGAATCATCACATGGAACTAAAACCAGAATTTGTGCTCCTGCAGAGATGAAGTCAAGTTTATTGAAAAGATTGTGAAAGATGCAAATGCTAAGCTGCCTCCTAAACGCTTCCATATCACTGATCATATGGTTGGACTTGAGCCTCGCGTAGAGGAGGTAATATCACTTTTGAATAAATCTGATGATCGTGTTTGTATGTTGGGGATCCATGGAAGTGGTGGAATTGGCAAAACAACCCTTGCAAAAGCTATTTATAATTCAATCTTTTACCAATTTGAAGGTGCATGTTTTTTGTTTGATGTCAAAGAAAAATCAAAGAAATACAAGGGCATTGTTCGTCTTCAACAGACACTTCTATCAGAGATTCTTGGAGAGAAGAGAGTGAAGTTTGGTAGTGCTGCTGAAGGAATAACAAAAATAAAACATAGACTCTCACACAAAAGGGTTTTGTTGGTTCTTGATGATGTTGATGTGGTTGAACAATTAGAACAGCTTGCAGGGCCTTATCAAAATGAAAAGTTTTCAGAGGAATGTGATTATTGGTTTGGTGAGGGAAGCAAGGTCATTATAACAACAAGAAATAAGCAATTGCTAATTTCATGTAATGTTAGAAAAACATATGAAATGAAGAAGCTAAACCAGCTTTACTCTCTTGAACTCTTTTGTTGGCATGCTTTTCGTAAGAGCCAACCTCCAAAAGGCTATAAAAATATGTCGATTCATGTTATAAGGCATGTGCAAGGCCTTCCTTTGGCTTTAAAATTAATCGGCTCCAATTTGGCTGCACATAAAAGTATTGAGGAATGGAGATCTATATTGAAGCAATATGATGAGATCCCAGAAAGAACACTTTATCATGTCCTAAAGATAAGCTATGATTTCTTACAAGACGGTGCTAAGAGTATTTTCTTAGATATTGCTTGTTTCTTTAAAGAGGAGAAATTTGAATTGATTGAAGCAATATTAAAAGCTTGTGATTGTGGGGCAAGGTTCTACATTGAAGTTCTTGTTGAAAAATCTCTGATAACTATTGAGGATAATGGTTTTTTGTACATGCATGATCTGATACAACAAATGGGTAGAGAGATAGTTAGGCAAGAAGCACCATCGGATCCTAGCAAATGCAGTAGATTATGGTATTATAATGATGTTCTCAAAGTACTACATGAAAATTTAGTAAGATTCTAAATCTTATTTTCTGTTTCTTATTCATGTACTATTCACAATAAATTAATTGTCTGATTTGGCCATATCTAACATTGATACATCTTTGGGCTTGAATTACAGGGAGGCAATAATATTGAAGGAATAATACTTGATCCACCTCAACAAGAAGTGGTGAAGTGTTGTGGTTTAGTCTTTGAGAAAATGAATAATCTTAGATTTATCATTGTTCGCAATACCCAATTTTTAACATGCCCTGAATATCTTCCCAATAGTTTAATATTACTTGATTGGCAAGGGTATCCTTCTATGAATTTACCACCCAAATTTTCTCCTCCAAAACTAGTTTGCCTCAAGATATACGGAAGTCCTTTCAGTTTGGATAAACCATTTGAGGTACATCGTTTTCACTCTTTATTCTTTACTCAAATTTCTTTAGCTGTAATTTGGTTCTATCTTAAAAACACGATTATTCGTCAAAGCCTTGTTCCCTACGATTATTGAATCAGCTTACTCATTTACAACCTAATCAATAAGATTCTCACCTCTAAAAATTACTCAATTTATAATCCTACTCTCATCCAAGTTATATTAATTTTTCTTTTGCGAAAGATATTTACCTCTTTTCACTTTCATTTACGTATTTTATAAAGGGTTAAGTAGTAAATCTGTCTTAAAAATATAGGCCCAAGAGCAATGTTGTCATGTAGTTTTTTTTTTTTGTCTCAATGTTGCCCCGGAAGTTTTAAAATGTAGTAATGTTGCCCTATTCCGTTAAGAAACTAACGTTGACTATCACAAAATTGACGTTGACCATTAATTTTTTAACGGAAATTAAATGGGCAACATTGCTACATTTTGAAACTTTTGGGTAACATTGAGACAAGAAAAACTTTTAGGGCAACATTGCTCATCAACAAAAACTTCCGGGGTAAATTTGCCACTTAACCCTTCTATAAAATATAAAGGAATAACTTTCGTTCAAACATTTTTTGTGTTATTACCAAAAAAACATTTGTAATGTTATGCCATGGTAATCAAATTTAATTCCATGTTATTTTATATCATTAAATTCTATTTCATTCCAACTCTTTTATTTGATCCAAAAAGACAGAATATCTCTTACTAGCTAGTTACCGTTAATTAAGCAATCTTATTTTTGTTTTGCAGAAGTTTGAATATTTGACATATTTGGATTTCTCAGACTGTGGATTCATAACTGAAGTACCTGACATGTCTCAATTTGAAAATCTAAAAACATTGACCTTTCGTGGATGTCACAATCTGATCAAAGTTCATGATTCAGTGGGATCTCTTTGTAAGCTTGTTGAATTAGACGTTAGTAAATGCATCAAACTTATAAGCTTTCCACATGAAATCAATATGCCATCTCTTCTAGAGCTTAATCTGAATAATTGCGAGAGTCTTGGCTACTTCCCACATATCGTGGGAAACATGGATCCACTTAAGTATGTTTATGCAGAAGGCAGTGCTATTAATGAGCTCCCATCTTCTATTGGAAATCTTCCAAGGCTTGACAATTTAAGTTTAAGATACTGCAAAAATCTTAAGGAACTTCCAAACAGCTTATTGAAGTTGCATAATCTTGGAGTGCTTCTATTAGGAGGTCTAAAATCTCATGGAAGAAAATCATTGAAGAAATTAATTAAAGAGAGCCAACCACCAATTGTTAGCTGTATGAACATAGATCGCTTGGATCTCCATAATTGTGGTCTATTGGATGAAGATGTTGAACTAATTCTGAAATGTTTTCAGAATGTGAGAGATTTAAATCTATCAGGGAATGATTTTGTGTCCCTTCCAAAGTGCATCAAGGAGTGTGTCCATTTGTGGAAACTAGAAGTGAGTAAATGCAAGAGACTTAGAGATATACCAGAGCTGCCATCAAGTTTAGGGGATATAACGGCAGAGAATTGCACGTCATTAACTACTGAGTCTTCAGGCCATTTATGGGCTCAGGTTTTTCACATGCTTTTTTTTTTTGTTTTTTCTATTTTTTTATTCTAAAGTTTATTTTTAAAAAGTAAGAGCAGTAATTAGGTATTAGAAGGACCTGATATATTTTTATAAATGGAAATTACTTGTATTCTGCAAGATTTCATATATGGAAAGCGCCGATACACGAATTATGTCATTTTGGCTAATAAAATTTTATAACATGGATTTTTCACAATTTTCTCACAGTAACTAAGATGGTTATTGGTAAATTTCATATGCCATGTTCATTTCTTAAGTTTCTCATAAACAATCATATATTTATTTCTTGTCCAATGACCAATTTGTTATCCAGTCTTATTAGTAATTTCTGCTCTTAAAAGGAATTTTAATATCGTCATTCTCTTCTGTCTCCCTATTCATAAATTAATGAACAAGTAAATAGATTTTTTAGCTGAACTTTTCTGCTCACATGTCACTGATTAATTAGTCATTGTCACTGTTTTCCCTTACAAGATAATACATTCACTGTAAAATTAGGGTTTGGCATGTGAAATCTGAAATCTGATACCGCCTACTGTTTTTATAACTTAGGCCATAAATAGCAATCGCTTGGCAATGTGGATGCCGGCAACAACATACCCTGATTGGTTCGACCAATGCTGCGAAGGAGGCACATTGTGTTTTCATGTTCGTGGCAAAAATTTCCCTCGTGTTGTCGTCGCATTTGAGACAGGGAAGGCCAACAGAAGTAAGAGAGAAAGCTTTCATGTTTTTATGAGCATCAATGGTAGCACCAAAATGCCATGGATGCAAAGTGATTTTTCTATTGAAGCTGAAGGAGGCCGTGTTTTGGTTTCTCCTGGCAAACAAGGGCATGTGTTTGTTGGTGATGTACTAGGTGAATTCACAGAAGAAGAGTTGGAGGGACTTAATAATAAGTGTCTTGAATTGGATTGGAATGATGTGGAAATACAAGTTACATGTCGCACACAAGATATAGACATAGTTAACTGTGGGATTTATGTTGATAAGAAACAAACAAACATGGAGAATGTGCAGTTCACGTCTCCTTTGATTTCAAGAACTTCATCGAAACGAAGAGCGATAGCTTCTCCTCCTGATGAACCACCCAAGAAGTTGCTGAGAAAGCTCAAGACTATTGATAAAGAAATTAGGATCAATAATACAAAGAGAAGAACAAGGTGGGCCTCTTCTTCTTACTAATTATCGTTTCATGACTTATAATTTTATTATTCTTAATTTTGTTTCCCATGCATGTGTTGTAGGAGAACTAAGCCACGCCGAAATTTTTATTCACGGAACAAGAAGATACTTTTTCCCATGGGCAAGCATCTTTGGAGATTTTTGTGTTGTTAGGTATCAAATATTACAATTGCTTATATACGAACTGTTTATCAATTCCAATGTGACGATTAGTTTGATCATTTTTATGGGCTAATGAGGTAATTATAGTGAGTTGGTTATATATGATTCATTAATAGAATTTATCATAGAATCTTGGTAGAATATTTGAAAAAGTTCATTTTATTATCATGCCATGGGAATCCACTTGCCCATAACCTCCTGGAAACGTTCTTTAATTTCATTTTTAGTGATACTGTATTTCATATATAGGTACCAAACATATTATATCCACTATTTCTTCTATGGTAATGTCTTTAAACCTCCAATTTTTTCACATTGATTTAACTTTTTTCCTATTGGACACTACTACAAAAAAGTTAAAAAACGACCTAAATAAGACCCAATTAACGTCTCTTTACTGAGGGACGTCTCAGAGGGGTAGTTGAATTTATGGATTTTGGCGTCCTGAATACAATTTAGGACGTCTCATCAAAGGTGTCCTGAAGACAATTCAGGACGCCAAATATTCTACAAAGGCGTCCTGATTATATAATCAGGACGCCTTTTATGAGTTTGTTTTTAAAATATATGCTACATATTTAATTTTGCCAGAAAAAGAAGAATTTTACAAACTCTACATATTTATTAGAGTTTATATACACGCTATCAGAATGCTACATGAATCAGTAATAATATACAAAGGCAACCAATACTTGCAAAGAAACATATACAAACTAACACCACCCAGTTGTAAGATTCTGGTCTTTAAAATTGCAAAGAAACATCGCCAAACTAACACAATAAAGCTTCGAAGAAATAAATGGAAGGCCAATTTCCTTTTATCAAAACAGATACATCATATCATACGATATATTATGCTGACTCATGATGAGGCCAACCAAACACTTGCTAATGCGAACGTATCCATGCACATTGTTTGCAATGACAATGCCAACAGCTGATTCAAATTCAATAGCTGTTAATGAAATAACAAAGGCGAAAGACTAGCATCATAATTGTCAACCATTAGGTAATACCAGTCAATAAGATAAAATACAAAAATTACCAAAAAGAATCACTATCATCCCCCAGGAAAACATTCAATTCATTCTTTGCTTTCTCTTTGTACCTGCCATTCTTCAATAACACAATAACATAATCCTGCCACAACAAAAACCAAGATACGTCATATGAAGACTAGTATAAGAACAAGATATGTAGTTTAAAAACAATGACAATTGAAAAGGCAGATATGTCATTGATCATATGTCCTTTTCCACTTGAAGATAAACTAACTTACAGATATTTAAGCCATCTTATAACCATACTAATCATGCTCACATTCAATATTAGTACCATACTACTTGAGGCCTCAATAAATGAAAAACATTCTGACACTAAAATTTGGAACCTAAATTCCCATATACTCGCAACTTCTAACCACCAAGACACCAAATCATTGTCTTCAACAAAATCATACATAACCTTAATGTGAAATTAGATGCAGCAACAATGAAAATCCAAAGATATGTACTCCAATCCTTATCATGGTCCAAAACAAGTTGAATCCAGCTTGGTCACTCCAAGTATAACCATTACAGCTACTAACTAGGCTACAATTATGCATCTTTTTTTTTTCTTAATAGACATGCAATATAAATGTCACCACCATAGTTCCAGAAGAATCTTAAGAAGCATTCGTCTATCAAAAGATTTACATAAAACAGATTGATCACATGATCCAGCCAAAAAATGCGAAGTAAACTTGATATATACCTATATGTGTTCAAGAAGATGTCTAGCCAACATGTCTCGAATCGTATCAATGTCATCCTGCGAGTACAGATCCATACTACCAAAAAACTGTAAATTGGAAAACAAGGTATAAGATAAACCAATGAAGTGAATGAAATAATTAACAACTCAGGTACAACAACAAAAATATCATCATTTGAGGATCACGGAGCGATTACGTACATTTTGAAAACATGTAATACGTCCGCTGGTAACGATGGATTGCATCCAATTGATAACGTAGTATCCGCACTCGGTGTTCCTTGGTTGTCGATGGCACTATAAATCAAAAGCAAATTGTTAAAACGATTAAAGGCATATCGAAAACTACCGTGTCAATGAAATAACTTGAATTGCAACTACTTACCTTTAGATAAAACCACTTCGGTCCACCTTGCTCTCGTGCTCCAGCAAGCTGTCTATACGTCTTGAGACCCTTATCATTAAAATGGAAATTAACAGACATGAAAACAATTCATTTAAAAGAAGAATCGATGATTTAGACAAAAAATTACTTACTCGGCAAACATGGTTTTGATATCCTCGTTTGGATTGCCACCTACGGAATCGAACCAATAACATGCGTTCTTGGCGGAACAAACAACACACAGAGTCCAATGACCACTACAACATATACATATTAATATTAAATTAAGATAAGAAAGCAATTTATTCTTAATGATCTTATATAGACAAAACAAAAGTACGCACCTTTCATGTATTGTCGCTAGATAACAAGGCAGTTCTCCGTCGCCCATTGTTAAACCAACATAAAACACACTTCTGGGTAACTTATTGCGAGCCGAAGCCGTGCATGCAGGACATAAGAATCCATATGAACCTGCTCGTTTTGTGTTGGCGCATATGTCGCGGCAGACACTATGATCAAAATAAAATGATAAATGTTGTTGAATATATTAAACAAAAAATGAGTACTGACATAATTAAAGGGTTAAAAAAACTTACAGGATTGCAAGTTGAAGAAACTGTATATCTAAACATTCCATATGCATAAACTCTGTGAAATCTTTCTTGTCAATTGATATCGGATATGTCTTTTCTGCACCGACAATGCCCGGAGGCATCTGCAAGCCTATAAAGTTGATGTCCTTGTACAACTCTCGCAGCTGTGCTAAGTAGGGAAATAAGCTCGCAACTTGTTCATGCTAAGAAAACATAAAAAAAAAGATTATGAGTGGGTTAGCAATGAAAATCAATCGGGAACCTACTCATCATCAATCAGTAATGTATTTCCTACCATTGGAGGTGTCGTCCCCATCTGAATAAGATGATGCGGCCAAAGGATGAACCATGTGATGGCAGCGCCTAGTGTGGTAACCTCCTCATCATCAATCGGGATGGCTGTCTCTTCTTCCCCCTCTCGCACACTTTTCACAGTCACCCGACGTTGGTCTTGTGGAATTTGCTTGTTATGGTGTGTGGTTTGTTCTGAGTAAACAAGACCATCGGCAACAATACGCCGGTGTGGGACATCCAAATATAGAGTGCAAGGTTGCCCTCCCTGTGGGGTGTGAGAAGGTTCGCCAACAAGTACAGATGAAGGGTGAGAAGGTTTGTCAAGATTTACATCTAGAGGCTGAAAACTGTCTTTGCTGCTGGGGAAGGCCAGGGATTCGTGGGCTGTACGTTCTGTATTTGCTTTCTCTTGTACCAAAGCTCTCATTTCACTCCGTACTTGTTCCATGATCTCACTTAAGAGGGACACTCGAATTTTGGATACAAGCTGAGGACTAGGGTTGTCTTCGTCATGCGAACGTGAACGCTGTCCGAAATATTTTGCGACACTAACTCCCCTTGTCTCCCCTCGAACATCATCAAGGTAATCCGGCTTCCCAATCGTAGTTGACAAAATGTCCATCTGTGTACCTGGCGTGAATGAACCTTGGCTGCTCTGCTGCTCAAGTGCATCCTGTATCATAAGATTTTTCATAAAATACTTCTAATTTAACTACTTATAATCATTGAGGCAACCTCAACAACATCTTCATTTATGTATTTGTCACCCTTCATTCTCGCAGCTTTCCATTTTTTGTGACGAGGAGGACGCTCAGGGGCCTCGATAACAATGGAAGGATTGGATTGGGAAGCTTCCTTCATTCGCTGTAACTCTTCTTCCATCATCTTCTGTTCAAGCTTTTTATAGCCACCTCTAGACATGCAATGCGGATACTTATTTTTCGCTTGCCTCTCTCTATTGGCTTGACTTTTTTCTTGTGACATGAAAACAAATAAAACTGAGCCTATGATGTCAAGTAGATTCAAATAAAAGATAAGATATGATAGAAATTTTATAAGAAATTCAGGATTCTGCCGTGACGCCACAAACTCTCTCCAGTCCTATGGAGAAATGAAATCATAGGTCATACATGGATCCTCGTTCCTCTTTGACCCTCGAATATACTTTTTAGTTAGCTTGTTCTTAAAATCTTTCCAACGGAGACGAACTTCGCCCATCCAATGCTTGTTCATCGCCGTATTGTTAGGGACATCAAATGTTTGCTGCAAGGTAAAAGAGAAGATATGAAAGAAATCAAGTAATAAGACTAAAGATACAAATGCAGATATATCAAAAGTGAGATACCAAAATTTGTGCCCAAATCAACTCCTTCGTTTTATCAGGAACCATCTTCCAACTAGAGTATACAATACGAACTTTGCTTTGAGCCAGATAGCCTAAATAGCTAATGAAATTGTCTTTCTCTCTACCAATCGGATTCATATTGGCATCGAACTCCACATGCAGCCTCTTTTTTGACTGTCACGACGAGCAATTAGCGCACCCATTTTTGTGCTACCTCTACTCTTTCTCACAATGGGTTCATCAACCCTATCACCCGATGACTCTTCAGAGCTGGATATATTCCTGTTCATCAAAGACAAATCAATGTTAGATAGGTTATTAAATAATAAACAAATTACTAAAATGAACAAACATGTTAAACCACCACAAAAATAATATAGTACTATTTCATAACTGAAAATCTCACTTTATATGGTTTCCCATATTCCTTCCAATGATCCTTTCTTGCAGCATATTCTTCATCATCTACCAATTCTACTTCACGTGTTTTAGGTGGATTTGTTGTGAAAGGGAGTGTTTCGTCAAGGTTCAAGGATTCTTCACCATACTTCTGTTTTTTACTTTGAAGTACAATGAACTTTTTTTTTATTTGCAGGGTCTGTAACATAAAACACTTGTTTCACCTGACTTGCTAAAATGAATGGCTCATTTCTATGACCAAGTCTTTGAAGATCAACTGAGACAAATCCAAATTTAGGATCTATTACAACAACATTATTGCTAACCCACTTACATTTCAATAAAGCAACTTTGAACTTGTTGTAGCTCATCTCCCATATTTCTTCAATAACTCCATAATAGGCCATTGATGCTAACACCGGGTTTTTGTCTTTCGAACTCGAAAAGTGCATGGATTCAGCTTCAACCATCACCCCACTATTTTGCCTGAGAACTTGTCATCTTGGTCTTTTGTGTAGAAAGAATATTCGTTTATATCATAACCGCTCCAAGTGATGACACGAAAAGAAGGCCCCCGGGCTAACCACTCGATTGTATTTGACACACCGGTCTCGTGCAATACCGTCTCCCCGGAACCACTTTATGAATGTCTTCTTTTGCTCATTAGCTACCCGCATGTCATTCTTCCTTGGATTCATATCCTTCAAACTCTTTCTGTGTTTATTAATGTATGGTTGAACTTCTTCCATATTATTCAAGATGTACAAGTGTGTTTGCAACATGGCTTCACGAGGCATATTCTTCAGTTTGATGCCTCGAGTTCCCTCGCTTATCCCCTCGTCATGCTGAGATTGTATCATCGCCCCGATAGATAATCTTTGCGAACTCCATAGCCTCTTCAACTACATATCTCTCAACTATTGAGGCTTCCGGTCGATAAGGATTTTTAGAATACCCTTTTAAGATCTTCATGTATCGCTCGAAAGGGTACATCCACCTTAGGTAAACTGGACCGCAGAGCCTTACCTCCCTTACCAAGTGCACTATTAAGTGCACCATGATATAAAAAAAACAGGAGGAAAATGCATCTCTAATTGGGACAAAATAATATAACCCTCATTTTCCAATTCATCCAACTTTTCAATGTTAATGACTTTGTTACAGATAGCATTAAAGAAAATACTCAATCTTGTTATAGTGGATCGCACTTCATCTTTCATAATGCCTCTAATAGCTATTGGTAATAGTTGTTGCATCAACACATGATAATTGTAACATCCCAAATTTTGGGATTTGGAATTTGAATATTTTATGAGAAATTAAATTGTGAAATTTGCCCTAAAATAATTACGAAATTAATTATTAGAATTTAAGGAATATTTTCCCATAAATTAAGGACAAATAACATCCTTCTAAGGAATTAAGGATTTATTTCTAACAATAATCTAATTTTTGTAATTAGTTGGGTAAAGGACCTAATTACCAATAAAAGTTTTAAAAAGGATTAAGTGGGATAATTTTGAATAGGTCTCACAACCCAAACATCATCTTCCCCTCTCAAGTTCATTAAGGATTAAGCCACTTGCTCCTATGCAACACATAACCATAACTATGGGCCATGCCATATAATATCTTAGATGCAGAATAAGCAAATTCTCCATTAATTATTCATGGCCCAAACACGTAGACACTTAAAAAGAGAGAGAGAGAAGAAACATCACACAACCCATACATCATCTCTCGGCCCATGATTAAAAGTTCATACCATTATTCATTCATGTAGCCTCTGCCTCACTCAAAACATAAAAAAAAAAAAGAGAAGAGGGAAACACATCAGCACATCAGCACATCAGTTCTCTTCCCTCACTGCACAGAGTCGAACACGTAAGATCAAAAGAAGATTCAGCAGCGTCGATCACGCCGCATCTCAAATTTTACTTTCGGCCTCACTGTTCACACGCAATCCAGTCCCATGCTTCTCGAGCACAACACCCATATCCGCTGTGTATTTTCTTCTTGGTCCGATCCGTGCTCGCAATATATATACATACATAACCATTTATCCTTATTTACTCCACTGTCTCTCTGGGAATGCAGCCTGTCAGTGCCATACTCCACTACTCTCTCGTGTTTTCAGCTTGCAAGCCATTATACTCCTCATTTCAGCATCATACTTCGCTTGCTTTCGGTCAGAAACAGAAAAAAAAAAAACAGAGAGTGAGATACTAAGCATGAGCTGAGTATTTGAGAGAGCAAGAGAGTGGGAGGAAGGCATCCCTTCGGCCTTCACGGAAGACACAGAACGGAAGTGAGAACTTGGAGGAGAGCGAGACACAGCCGAGAACTTGCAGAAAGTGGGAGGGACTGTTGGGGGAAGAAGGAAGCAATGGAAACTCAAAAACTATGGTGAGTTCTTTGAATCTCTTTCCCTTCAAGATGCTGCAAGTTATACACGTTAGTTTCCGCTGAGTTAGGAAAAGAAAATGGGAACTATTGTGGTACGTGTGTGTTTAAAGACTGATGTATTCTTACTGTTCATGAAATGATAAAAGAAAGGAAAGTTGCTGATATGAGACTGAACCGTGGCTTACTGTTGATAAAGAAAGGCATTGGGTTCTCTAGAAATAAGGAGTACCAAATGGTTAAGGAACTAGGAGGTTATATGCATGTGTGAATATAAGCCATATGCATGAAATCATAAGCTGTTACGTTTCTGAAAAAATGAACTTGCTGCTGAAACAGTTACTTTCGAGCAAGGGAAAACTAGGGTAAACAAACTCTTTTGAACCTGAAATATTTTGGGCATATAGTACACATAAAAATATTTACAACGAACTTTGGATCCCTTAAACAGAGGTCTATAGCTCGAGATATGATTTTTTGAAGTTAAGCTAAAAATCTGTAACATTTTCGGTATAGTTCTGGAGCAGCAAAATGACGTTGGATTTCGGACCCATTAAACCCTTGAGTTTTTACATGAAAGTTTTCAGATAAATAGTAGACACATAGAGGTTTGATTTGATAGGTAATTCGTGGAATTCCGATAAGTATCGAGGGAAATATGATTTTCCAAAGTTCAGCCAAAAACCTGGAATGTTTTCTGCATTTCCGGTGAACAGTAATTTTCGGGCTTGATTTTGAAATGGCAAACATCTGAGTTTTTCCATGAAATTTCGTGTGTTAATAGTACACATAATAATATTTAAAACGAGCTTTAGATCACCATAAACGGAGGTCTATAGCTCGAGATATAATTTTTGGAAGTTAAATCATAATTTTGGAAAGTTTTAGACATTGTTTAGGTTTTTCGAAAGTTGGAAATTTTCTCAGTCATAAACCAACTTGGTGACTTCAATTTATGAAAATAGACTTATCAAGGTTTGAGTATAAAATTGAATCACTCCATTTGGAGTTGTAT
Organism: Acacia melanoxylon; assembly: GCA_019022615.1. Taxonomy (NCBI): domain Eukaryota; kingdom Viridiplantae; phylum Streptophyta; class Magnoliopsida; order Fabales; family Fabaceae; genus Acacia; species Acacia melanoxylon. The sequence continues at coordinate 1,878,593 of JAFJYJ010000072.1, forward strand.
CGGTCTAGTTATGAATTTTCTAAATTCTCAGAAAGGTTAAAAGCTGAATTTTTTATAAGTCTTAAAATAGTCACACAAGTTTTAAATTTGTGCATAACTTTCAAAGTAAAGGTTTTCTTTTGGGTAACTTGTCTATTAAGGGTTATAAAGACTCTAAAGTGACAAGGACAATGCTTCTTAACATTTTTTAAAGGACGTGACTCTTAATAAGATAGATAAATAAATAATAATAAATAATATTATTATTTATTAAGAAGAGTATTGTTAGTAATGGAATTTTAAGGGGTTAATCCATTTTTAATCCTCTAAAAATTAATTCGCGTAGTTAGTTACTTTGCGATGCAAGAAGTGACTAGCGACTAATGACAATGATAAACGTTATAGGCATGCCTGGACACCTCTACTGATCCCAACACCTTCGGACGAATTAAGGATTTAAGCTTGAGGTGGGTAACTGTTATCTTATTAGCTTGTATGTATGTATTTCACGTATGAATGATCATGGTTGCTAGATAATTTTGCATGTGTGTATCCTAGCTATGGATTGAGGCTGTGTGTCTCATAGGGCTACGTGTCCTAAAGGGCTGCAGTCCTTGGCCGATAACTGCGGTTACGATGCGACTTGTTTACTGTGAATTATTCTAAGCTTATACATGTGTTATACTGTAATTTACATTTCATACCTGCATATGAGATTAACTGTTACCCCTGGAGTTCATTCATTGGAACTCCAGACCGCATGAAAGAGACAGGTAGTGGATCAGGATCAAGAGGAAAGATGCAGCTGTAGAGGTTACAACAAAAGGAACTTCGTGGAAAAATATGGGTAGATGGACTGTAGTTTATCATTTATCATTTGCCGGTTTTAGATTAATGTAATAATATCCCATTATGGGATATATATCGATTGTGAAAAATTTATCCTCATGTTTTCAAACCAAGTTAACTTAAGAGACGTTTTATTCCGCAATTAAGTCGTCCAAATCATTTCGATACCTGTGTGCTTCAACTTTGATAAATATGGGCGTATTAAGGACGGGCGTTACAGTTGATAATCATGGGACTTCATTCCCACTAACTTCAAATTGTCCATTGAAACACACCTTCTCAAATTAGAAGAATATCCTTGTGGCACCTTAATGTCATATAGACACCCACACAAACTTTTCTTCTCCGCTTTTGATAGTGTATGAGTTGCTGGCTCCATGTATGCCCTCTTACCATCTTCTATTACTCGTGGATGTAACTGTTCCCTTATTCCCATATCAACCAAGTCTAGTCTCGCACTAATTCCATCCTTAGTCTTTCCTGGTATGTGCAAAAGAGTACTGACAAGGCTATCGCAAACATTTTTCTCCACATGCATCACATCAAGACTGTGTCTCACATCAAGACTATGCCAATATGGAAGATCAAAGAAAATTGATCTCTTCTTCCATATATTCTTCTCACTCACAATCCTTTGCTGCTTACCCAATATGACATTGATATGTTTCACCCGACTATAAACTTTCTCTCCTGTTAATGCCTTTGGAGCCGTTCTATGCTCCGGTAAGCCGTTAAAACGCTTTCTTAACTTACGATATGGGTGGAACCGTTGAAGAAACCTCTTGTGACCGAGGTAGACCATTTTTTTCCGTGCTTTAGTTTATGGAAGTTTGTGTCTGCTTCACATATTGGGCATGCTTTATGCCCCTTGACACTGTACCCTGACAAATTTCCGTATGCAGGAAAGTCGTTTATCGTGGTAAAAATCATTGCACGTAACTTGAAGGACTCCTTCTTATATGCGTCAAACACATCTACGCCTTCCTCCCACAACTTCTTCAAATCCTCAACCAAAGGCTCCAAGTACACGTCGATATTGTTCCCGGGCTGTTTTGGTCCAGAAATCATCATAGAAAGCATCACATACTTGCGTTTCATACGTACATAGCCAGGGAGGTAAGTTGTATATTACAAGGAGAACCGGCCATGCACTATGGGTGTTGCTAAGAGTTCGATACGGATTGAAGCCATCTATACAAAGCCCCAACCGGAGGTTTCTTATCTCACTACCAAATTGAGGGAACATTTCGTCTATTTTCTTCCATTGCGGAGAGTCAACCGGGTGCCGAAGATATTTTCCATAGGATATTCTCTCATCAGAATGCCATCTCAACTTTTTCGCCGTTGCTTCACTAGTAAACAGACGCTTAAACCGCAGAATTATTGGACGATACAACAATGCCTTCAAAGGTTGCCTTTTTGTTGTCTGCTCTCCAGAAACACTACCTTTCTTCACTTTGTATCATGAAGTTTTACACTTTGGACAATTACTGAGGCCTTCATACTCGTTTCTGTACAATATACAGTCATTAGGGCAACTGTGTATCTTTTTATACTCCATACCCATCGTAGACAAGATTTTCTTGGCCTTATACATACGATTTGGAAGTACATTATCATTTGGCAACATATCACACAACAATTCAAGCAGCGACGTGAAACTGCTATCGGTCCACCCACAAGTTGCCTTTAAGTTGACCAAATGTAAGGTCCCAGTCAACCGTGTATACTTAGTACACCCAGGGAACAAAGGTGTCTCTGCATCATTCCGCACGCTATCATATTCACCTGATTATGCAAAAGATTCTACCTCAATATCATGAATCATTTTCTCCATTCCATCATCATCTACCTCAACTTCATTTTCATGGGACGCACCAGTACTTACTTCCTCACCATGCCATATCCACGTTGTGTATCGAAGGTGTATTCCATCACAAAGTAGATGATCCCTTATATCAGCAATATCCCTTCGACTCCCATTTAAACAATTAACACATGGACAATAATACATCCCATTTTTTGTAGCCACATTCCTTCTGGCAAATTCAATAAACTCTTCCACCCCATTCTCATATTCTTCACTAGTTCTCAACGCATTCATCCAACTATGACCCATTTTATTGCCACCTAAGACATTTTCAACAACACTTAGGTTTATAAGAACTTCAAAAAGATCGACATGTTTTTTCTCAATCTTTCAAAAAAATTCGGTAGCATTTCCCCTTAAAAGTAGGACATCCTAAAATTTCACCAACCAACAATTTCAGCTTAATTGAACAAAACTTACTAACTAAGGCAATTCAGAACAATATTAGCTATTAAATCCAACAATTTCATCAATAAAGAGAACATCGAATTATTCTTACTAGCTAACATATCCGTTTTTTAATCAAGTTCATGTACTTCGAGATGGGTAATAATAAAGGAAAGACAAAAGAAAAGTTCAAGGACTGGATTAAAAACGTTTAAATCAATAATGGTAAACCATCAAGCCATAAGACAAAAATGTTGTTCTCACTCGCAAGAAGCTATCATATAAGGAAAATATAAATGTTTGTGAATAAAATGAAAGCAACTGACCTAATTTGAGAGCACAACCGTTTGCTTCAAACCTTTGACCAAGATTCCTCAGCAAGTAGTCAAAAAAGATAAGGATGATTCTCCTTTAATCTCTTATCGCCTATATCTGCATTATCAACATATGGTTGTTCTATTGAGAACCGAGTACAAAACTTAATTGCAAGCGGTAATAGGAAATATAGTTAACAATGTAAGTTCTCTAAGCAAACATTTGCAGTCACATTAGTGTGAAACAAAGAAACAAATGAAGCAGTCACATCAGTAAAAGCCCATTTGTAAATGCCTGATGAGAATTTCCAATGAAATTTAGTAGAGCAAACAAGCTAGACACAGATGACAGAGGGAGCACAAACTGATCTAATGCGCTTGATGCTTATTATAATTAAGTTAAAACTAAAAAGGTAATCTTAAAGTTACAAACAATAGATTTTAAAGGAAATATTTAGCTTCATTCATAATGTCCCTTCTAGACTATTAAAAATCATAATAGGCCACTGGATTTCTTTGCTACATTGCAATAATCCTCCAATCTTCAAAATTTTTAGCTATATGAAAATTACTAAATGCTCTTCCCATTTAAATATTTTACCTTAATATTGTAACTAGTAGCTAACTTACTGACGCAGTACTAAAGTTCTACATCTATAGCAATTAGAACATTTAAATTCCTTTGCACTGCTGTTGCTATAGTCATAACTCATGTGCAGTTGCAGAAATTGAAAAGATTAGATAAGAGATGGCAATTGGAGCCAAAGACTAGAGTGAGTAAGCACAATTTCCTCTAAATTTTAAAAACACCACAAACTGGTCTAAAATGTAGATTCTCATCCTTATGAAATGAGAAACATGTCAAGCCGAAAGTTTAACCAATGAATCCAAATTAGTATAGTCATAACTCATGATGCAGTTGAAACCACATAGCAATTGTGGTTTGTACATCAGCAAAGTGCGTAAGTTGATAAGTATGTAAAGAGTCAAACTAAGCCAGATGCCTTTTTACCATCTTTCAACTTAGGCTTTTATTGTGGGGAGGAGGAAGATATTAAAAGGCACAGCCAAATTAGTATGACGAAGCCGCCTAACAATATACACAGATGGAAGGGAAAGTAGAAAAACCAAGCGCTAGCATTACTTCTAACTTATAATCCTAAAGAGCAGGAACGAAATGGGAAGCAAATCGAATATCAATGGGAAGCAAAACAATGCAAAGATGGGCCCCAAAACTAGAGAACAATAGCAAAGGGACGAGACGCGACAGCTTACTTGGGTTTGGGTTTCAGGAAGGAGGCGGAGTGAGAGAGAGCCGGGGAGTATGAGAGACGACGGAGCAGCCGGAGGCGCGGCGCGGCGGAGAGAATTGGGGAGTTTGAGAGATGACGGAGCAGCCGGGGAGTATGAGAGACGACAGAGCAGCCGGAGGCGCGGCGCGGCGGAGACGGAGGAGACGTCGGCGAAAAGGGATAGAGGACTTGGGGAAGAAGGCGAAGAGTGAAGTGTGTGCGATTTCGAGAGAGGGAAATGACGAAAGGTATCGTGTTGATTCTCTTAAAAGGTAATGAATTTTGGCGACCTGAATTATTAATCAAGGCGCCAAAATTTCAAAATTGGTGACCTGAATACAATTCAGGTCGCCAATATTAAAAAAAATTAAAAAATAAAACCACCCACGTCGCCAAACAAAAAAAATTTATTCTAAAAAAAATCCCATGGCGCCAAACAAAAAATTCTCATATGGCTATTAGGCGCCCTGAAAAAAATTTAGGACACCAAAAATGATTTTTATTCCAAAGAACATTAAATATCATGGCGCCAAACAAAAAATTCTCGCGCGAAACTACTTAAAGCATCCTGAAATAATGTTAGAACGCCAAAAATCAATTTTACAAGTCCTAAACTATTATTCAGGACGCTGAAGGCTAATTTTCCTTCCATATATTTACAAGAATGCCACTACCTTCATTTTTTACTACCTATTTTTAAATAAGGACATTTTTGAGGGTAGTAATATCCAATTTTTGTAGTAGTGAGAGTTTATATATCAGTAGTATTTATTTAATATACATTTAATTAATATATTATAAATACAAAATAAATATATAAAAATTTAATAAAAATAAAGCCAATTGACAGATTAGATCATATGTATTTTTTTTAGTTCGAAATTATTTTTTATCCTCCAGTTTAATTTCAGTGATATACATACATGTATGATATTGATGGTAAGATACACTATTTGTAGATATGAAAAGCGTGCCTCATTTTAGATAGTGTTGAAGGCATAGGTTGTTGATGTGGCATTATAAATAAAACAGTGTAGTTTTAAAATTTCTTGCCGTATGTAATTTATATAATAAAAGATTACATATTTTTATATTGTACATCCATGGGATCCCCTTATAAAAAATAAAAAATGGCACAGAGCCTGTTAGTTGTTTTTTTTAGTTTGTCATTAAATTTTGATTCGCTTCTAAAATTCTGGAAGACATCGTAATGGGCTTGGCTTTTACTTGGAATTGACGTAACTATGAGATATGTGGACGAATGCGATGCCTTTTGAGTGGTAAATGAAATGCAAAAGGGAATAATATATTACTCCGGTCTTAATTAGAAGACTTAGTTGACTTTTTAGAGAGATTAAGGAAGCTAATTAAATTACTTTCGAGTATTTTTATTTTTATTTTTTTCTTCAAACTAATTAGTTTGACTAATAAACTAATATATAATCTAAGGATACATAACAAATGAAATGATTAAGTAACTTATTTAGCTTCCTTAATCTCTTCAAAAAAAGTCAACTAGATCTTATAATTAGGACGGGAGGTAGCATTAAATATTCTGTATTTTATGTTCAGTCTTTGACTCTTTTCACTCTTTGCTAGCGGTAGAGATCTGTTTCTCCTTTTCCATTGCCGTGTCTTCTCACTTCTAGCTATAAGTACTCTGCATCTTTCGTCAATATGTCCAAGTGTGAATCAATTCAAGTTGACATGAAATGTATAGCTAATGAAATATAGTCAATTATTCCTATACAAAAATTAGGAATGAACTGGAAGAGTGACCTTGTTACTTGGTAAATTAAAATTGCTAAAATGAAATGAAATGTAGTGAAATACCTATTCAAAAATCCGGAATGAGCTAAAAGAGTGACCTTGTTACTTGGTAAACTAAAATTGGTAATAACTAATGAAAAGTAGTTAACTTATAGGGTTAAGGTGTAAAAATGTACATGTGGTTTACCTTGAGGAGCGTCCAACACTAAGTGTTTTTTATAGGTGCAAAAGTGCACATGTGGTTACAAATTAGGTGTAAAAATATCGTTTGATCGTTAAGTTTGCTTTTTTTTTTTTTGCTGACTGAATGATGACGTGGCTTTCAAAGGTGCAAAAATACACATGTGGTTTGAGAAAAAGAGCGCCCAACGCTAAGTTTTTTTTTTTTTTTTTTTTTTTTTTTTTTTTAATTTAATAATTTTATTCCCATTAAATGAAAATTATTATTTCTCTAGGTATAATTCCTGGAAGGTCAAATTTTTTATTTCCATAATTTATTTTCTTTTTTTACATCCTTATTAAATTTTCTAATTAATAATTAATAAATGAGTATTTATGCATTTGAAATTTGATATTATAAATACTATATTTAATTAAAAATAATTTTAATTGTTTGATCTTACTAAACTCTGTAGACTTTTTCAAAGTAAATGAATTATTATTAATTTGATAGAATGAATGAATTATTTCTTTAACTATTTATTTTTCAAAAAATTAAAATAAGTAAATATATTATTTATAATATCAAATTTCAAATGTATAAAAACTCATTTATCAATTATTAAATAGAGAATTTAATAAGGATTTTAAAAAAGGAAATAAAATAAATTATGGAAATAAATTTTTTACCGTTTTTACCCAATGAATAAATCCTCCTTTCCAAAATGATAAATCAAAAGAAAAAATTTGGCCTTTCATGAATTATACCTAGAGAAAGAATAATTTTCCTTTAATTGAAATAAAATTATTAAATTTTAAAAAAAAACCACTTGGTGTTGGACGCTCTTTTGGCCAAACCATATGTGTATTTTGCACCTTTGAAAGCCACGTCATCATCCAGTCAGCAAAAAAAGTCAAACTTAACGGTCAAATGATATTTTTGCACATAATTTGTAACCACATGTGCATTTTTGCACATAAAAAAACACTTGGTGTTGGACGCTCATAAGGATAAAGCACATGTGCATTTTTGTATCTTAACCCTAACAAATACAAAAGTTGGAAATGAGTTAAAAGAGTGACATTGTTTCTTGGTAAATGAAAGTTAAAATCTAATGAAATTGATTGAATACCTACTTAAAAATTGGGAATGAGGTGGAGTCAGAGTTAAGGAGGCAACTCACAAACGTTCTGTATTATAATGTTAACAACGTTTTGTAGCTCAATGGTCGCTTATAATTTTGGGATGCAATAGTTGTGGGTTCACATTCCACATTCACCACTTGCCCTACAATATTCTAGTTGCTGGCAACTAGCTCACCAAGTCCAGCATCGACCAGCCACCGACCACCAGTAAAGCCTTCGGCGGGAGGGGGGATATTTTTGTTTTCAAAATAAGGGCATTATGCCTTTTCCTTTAAATTTTGTCCTTTTTTCTTGATTTTTAAAATGCCACTTTGGGATATTATTTATTGATTGACGCGAAGGCTCCTTCCTTTCTTCCACCTTTCCTCTCATTGCATATGCCTACTCACTAACTTTCTGCACTCTCTCGAGTTTCACACAATGGAAATCGTTGTCTTCCTCTTAATCCTTCAACTTAATTCCAACTGTACTTGACGACGCATGCCTTCCCCTCCGTTATGGGAGACTCTGTCACCGCCAAAAGTGGCCGATCTACGCCAGCCGATTATCTCCAGCGATTTCTATTGGTGACAGAGTGTAATAAAGAAAATGGGTAGATAATTAATATTTCATTTTGTTAATTGTATTTAACTTAGTTAGGCTTTGATTGTTATATTGCTATTTCGTTGTAATCGATTAGTGGTCCCATGTGTATTCAAGGACTTGTATAAAACACAATGTACACTATACAGAATAATCAATTCAGATTTCTTTCTCAGTTTCACTTCCTCCCAACTTTCCCTTTCCCTCTCTCCCGATGCTTCACTGTCTCAGGTCAGATTCGTATCTGATCTAAAATTGTCTCATGGTATCAGAGCCAATCCATTGCCATGGATAATTCTTCGTTAGTTGCCGGTGGTACGGGGCCTGATCGTCCTCCGACTCGACTCCAAATGTTTCCAGCCCTTATTATCTTCATCCCAACGAGAATATGGTGTTGGTGTTGGTTAGTCCGGTCCTAACTGGTCCAAACTACCATTCTTGGTCCAGAGCCATGAGAATGGCGTTTCAATCGAAGAATAAACTTGTCTTCGTGGATGGTACAATTCCAGCACTGGCAGCGTCTCATTCGACCTACTCTGCTTGGTTACATTGCAACACGATGGTGTGTTCGTGGCTTACCAGATCAATCTCGCCGACGATTGCACAGAGCATCCTGTGGTTGGACAAGGCGTACGATGTCTGGATGGATCTCAAGGATAGATTCACTCAGAGTGATGTGTTTCGCGTAGCTGAATTACAGGACGGAATTTTTTCTTTCCGGCAAGGTGATCTGTCAGTAAGCGAGTATTATACTAAGTTGAATTTTTTTTGGGATGAATATATGATTCTGAGGCCGATTACTCGCTGTTCCTGTAATTTCACCTGTTCTTGTGTTAAATATCGCGAAAATGATTATACCTTGAGGTTTCTAAAAGGATTGAACGATCGGTTTGTGCTTGTGAAATCTCAGATTATGCTGATTGATCCGTTGCCTACTGTTAATAAGGTTTTTTCTCTGCTCTCACAACAAGAACGTGAGATGCCTAATTCTTCTGATACAGAATCGATTGTCCTGTTTAATAAATGACCCTCTCATTCGTCCAATTCTTATGATCCTAGTTCTGGTTATAAACCTCCTCATAACTCAGGCTCTGGTTCTGCCAATCAGAAATTCTGCACATATTGCAATCTTCCTCGCCATACGGTTGACACTTGCTATTGTAAGCATGGCTTTCCCCCTGGCTTCAAGTTCCGCAATCAGACTCCATCATCGATCAATCAACTTCATACGCAGGATCCAGTTCCCAATTCTGTATAAGAGCTGAAACATGTATCTCCTGGTCTTTTACCAACGCCATCTCAGCAATTTATGCCAGACCAGTACCAAAAATTACTTGATCTCGTCAAGTCTGGTTCCACCAATCCATCTACTTCTTCTCCTGCTCCAGCTATTCACGCTATTTCTTCATCTCATCAGGATCCAGGTAAACCACTTCCTATTAGTTCTTTTTCTCATAAGAATTCCTAGATCATTGACACTAGTGCTACTGACCATGTATGTCATTCTCTTAAGCATTTTTCTGATTATCATTCCATTGATCCTATTCCTATCAAACTTCCTAATCATAGTTCAATTACTGCTGTGATTTCTGGCACTGTATGTCTTTCACCTTTTTTAATTCTTCATAACGTTTTCTATATACCTGATTTTGCTTTTAACATCCTGTCTGTTTCCAAACTAACCAGTGCTGTTTCTTGTTGTTTTATATTTTTATCCTCCATTTGTCATATTCAGGAGCTTTCTCGCTGGAAGACGATTGGTTCAGCTGAAGTTTTTGAAGGTCTTTACTTCCTCAATCCTGCAAAATCTTCCCCTACTATTGCTGTGACTACTTCACCAGCAGTGACTACTTCACCACCTCCACCTTTACAACGTTCAACCGACACTAGTTTTGATTTGTGGCATCATAGATTAGGTCATATTTCATTTTCCACATTATGTACTTTGCATCAACAATTTCCTTTTATTTCTTGTCATTCTAGATCATTTCCTTGTGATGTATGTCATATGGCTAAACAAAAGAGGTTGCAATTTCCTGTAAGCACATCTTTGAGCAATAAAACTTTTTCTTTGATACACACAGATATTTGGGGCCCGTTTGCTGTCACTTCTCTTCTTGGTTTTAAATATTTTTTGACAATTGTTGATGATTTCAGTCGCTATACTTGGGTTTTTCCTATGAAATCTAAATCTGAGGTTAGAGTCCATATTCAAAATTTTATTCTTATGATTGAAACTCAACACAATACAAGGGTCCAGATTCTCCGATCTGATAATGGCCTGGAATTTTTCATGGATTCATTTTATAAATCTAAGGGTATTATTCACCAAACTTCTTGCATTGAAACTCCTCAAAAAAATGGCATTGTGGAACGCAAACATCAACATATTTTAAATGTTGCTCGTGCTCTTTTATTTCAAGCCAAACTTCCCAAGTTATATTGGTGTTTTGCAATTACTCATGCTGTTTTTCTTATTAACCGTTTACCTTCTCCTATTATTCATAACTCCACTCCCTTTACCTTGTTGTTTACTAAGTCTCCTTCATATTCTGATTTGAAAGTGTTTGGTTGTTTATGTTATGCTTCCACTATTACTGCCCATAGGTTCAAATTCGATCCAAGGGCTTCCAAATGTCTGTTTCTTGGTTTTCCTAATCATACTAAGGGTTATTTGCTCTTAAATCTTAACACTAATGCCATTTTTATTTCTAGAGATGTCATTTTTTATGAGTCCTCTTTTCCTTATCATATGCATACATCACTTGTCGATAATGATGTTTCTTTACCTCTTCCAACCACTATTTCTCCTCTCTTTTCCTTGTTCTGTTTCCTTTAATTCCCCACTAGATTTTGTTCCTCCTTCTTCACCCATTGTTTCTCCTATACCTTCGGTTTCTTCCACACCTGCTCCTGCCCAACCTGATTCTGTTTCTCCTTCTGTTTCCCACACACCTGAATCTGCACCTCCTCGTATTTCTACTAGACCACATAAACCTCCCACTTATTTGTAGGATTATTATTGCTCGGCTTTCACTACTTCAGCTGCCTCTTTTTCTTCCGGAGATAATTATCCATTCTCTTCCTCTCTTTCTTCTTCTTTCTCTCCCTCCTACAAATTTTTTTGTCTTACTCTTTCTTATGATGATATTCCTACCACTTACCGTCAAGCTTCCAAATTTAAACTTTGGCGTGATGTTATGGACGCTGAGATTTCTGCTCTTGAACAGAAAAAGACTTGGATTCTCACTCATTTGCCTCCAGGGAAACAACCAATTGGTTGCAAATGGGTTTTTACTAAAAAAATATAAGTCCGATGGTACTCTTGATCGGTACAAGGCAAGGTTAGTTGCCAAAGGTTTTACTCAAACTGAAGGCATTGATTTCTTTGATACATTCTCCCCTGTTGTTAAAATGACCACGGTTCGGTTATTACTTGCTCTTGCTTCCGCTAATAAATGGCATATTCAGCAACTTGATGTGAATAATGCTTTTCTTCATGGGGATCTACTTGAGGAAGTTTATATGGTTTTGCCTCCGGGGTTTTATTCTTCTGATTCTTCTTTGGTTTGTCGGCTACAAAAATCCCTTTATGGCCTTAAACAGGCTAGTATGTAATGGTTTCAGAAATTGTCTTCTGCTCTTATTTCCTATGGTTATGTTGCATCAAAGGCTAATCATTCATTATTTGTTAAATTTTCTGGATCTGGTTTTACTGCCCTCTTGGTATATGTTGATGATATCCTTTTAATTGGGAATGATATGTCTGAAATTAATACTGTGAAGCGAAATCTAGATCATCTTTTCAAAATCAAAGATCTTGGTTCAGTCCGTTATTTCCTTGGTCTTGAGATTGCTCGTAATAGTACTGAAATTTCTGTTTGCCAAAGGAAGTTTTTGCTGGATTTGCTTACTGAAACAGGTTACCTTGATTGCAAGCCTGCTTCTACTCCTATGGACAATAAAGCCAAGTTAAGTCTTAATTCTGGTACTCCCTTGTCTGATTTTTATTCATACAGCAAGCTTGTTGGCCGACTCCTCCACCTGACTACCACACGACCCGATATTGCTTTTGTTACACAACAATTAAGTCAGTTTTTGGCAGCTCCTACTGATCTTCATCTCAAAGCAGCTCACAAAGTCCTTCGTTATCTAAAATCTACTCCTTCCAAGGGTTTGTTCTTCCCTTCTACTTCTGATTTTTCCTTGAAGGGGTTTAGTGATAGTGACTGGGCTGCTTGTCTTGACTCTAGACGATGTATTACTGGCTATTGTATCTTTTTAGATCATGCTCTTATTTCCTAGAAATCCAAGAAGCAAAGTACTGTTTCTATGTCTTTTTGTGAAGCTGAGTACCATGCACTTGCTATGACTTCATGTGATATTCAATGGCTCTTATATTTGTTAGATGATCTTCATATTTCTCGGCTGCAACCTGCTCTTTTATATTGTGACAACCAATCAGCCTTTCAACTTGCCTCTAATCCTACCTTCCATGCTCGCACAAAGCATATTGAGCTGGACTGTCGTCTTATTCGTGATAAAGTTCAGCAGGGTGTCATTCGATTATTACCTATTCGGTCTCACAATCAGCTAGCTGATCCTTTCACTAAACCACTTGGTCCAGGTCCATTTCATTCTCTTATTTCCAAGCTGGGCATGATTGATATCCATGCTCCAGCTTGTGGGGGGCTGATAGAGTGTAATAAAGAAAATGGGTAGATAATTAATATTTCATTTTGTTAATTGTATTTAACTTAGTTAGGCTTTGATTGTTATATTGCTATTTCTGTTGTAACTGATTAGTGGTCCCATGTGTATTCAAGGACTTGTATAAAACACAATGTACACTATACAGAATAATCAATTCAGATTTCTTTCTCAGTTTCACTTCCTCCCAACTTTCCCTTTCCCTCTCTCCCGATGCTTCACTGTCTCAGGTCAGATTCGCATGTGATCTAAAATTGTCTCAATTGGTGTGCATTCTATATCTGTTCATTATGTATCTCGCCATCTGTGCATGCAAGCACTCCGAGTTTGCTTGGCTTTAAATCTCAATCTCATTTTCGATTTGCTACTCTGTTTTGCTCGGCCGATCTGTTCTTTGGTGGTCGCTTTTTTGCTTGAACCCTAATCGCTACTACTGTTGTTGCTATGTCTCTCTTGATTTGCACGGAGCCACTCTTTCCACTTTTTATCACATATGACAATCAGATTTCACAAATCCCACTCCTCCTATGTCTCCCACTGGCTCACCACTATCTCCCCAGCCAGCTCTGCGCCTCCCGAGAGTGGTGCTATTTTGAACCAAGGTGCACTGTTTGGATCTGCAGCCGTTGTTGCTTTGGCTGCTGGTTTTCTTCTTCAGATCCGATCGATAGTTAGCTCTGCCCATGGGTATGCAAAAGGAGCACTGTAGTCGGCGTCTACTTTCATTGCCACAAGGACAACGACGTCCACTTTCAGATCTAATATGATTTTTTTTTTTAAAAAACAAAAACAAAAACTTACAACATCTCTTTTAAAAAAGACTTACGACATCCCTTTTTTAACGGACGTTGTTCTCAGACTTTACTACTTGCTCACATAGGTGTCCCCCAAGAAATAGACGTATAAAGGATCTAAAAACGGACGTTAAAAGTGTTTTTTTACTACTTTACTACTTGGTATTAAGTTTTTGTTTCTTCTATCCTTTCTCTTATTTCTTTTGTCTTTTATGTTGTCTTTGGTTAGCTATTATTTTGTTTATGACAATATTCAATTTATGTAGCTAAACCTTTATTTTGGATTATTTAGTTTGATTATGGATTACTGGATGATGATTTCTTCTTCATAATTGCTATAATGTTATGTTTGTTGATTCAATTGTGATCTTGATTGTTCTGAAAGATGAGAAATTTGGTTGGAACATTATTTGGTGTCCTAAAGGAGCCTAGACATAGGGAATTTAGACTAGACCTTCAATTCAATTGAATCGTGTAGGATTAAGTTTTTAGACTTAATTTGCTTGTAGGATTAAACATTTGCACTTAAATTGATCCAATTGAATACTAATCGCTTAAGGAATTATGAATTAACATAATTTAGATGCCTTTTAGTGGATTGAAAGACACTCTTAGGTAAATAAGAGTCCTAAATAGAAAATACAAACTTAAATGCAATTAAGGGGAGAAATTAGACATTAAGAAATAATCAAGGTTATAATAATCCAAGTCACCACTTAAGATATAAAAATTACCCTTATCCTTAGCCTCATTTAGATTTGATTCTTTTATTTAGCTTTATTCCTATCTTTAATGCACTATATATAATAGCATGTTGCATTGTATGATGTTACGTAATAAATAAATAAATTTATAAATATTGTAACACCCCTAATTCAATACTACTGATAATGTACATTACTAAGCAGTATATAAGAATATCATCAGAGTGGAGCGGTAGAGTGTATATAGGTTGGGTTGAGCGAATGAGTAACTTGATATATATACGTGGCTATAAACTAATGTGGATATTTCGGTCGAGTATAATAACGGTACAATTATTCGAGTATTGAAATATTGAAATATCTAGTAGTATAATTACAATCCAAAATATTAAAAACTCCTTCCTAGTCTTCATGCATGCTGCTTATCCTTTATACCGGTTCCCAATCCTCTAGATCCTGAAGCAAGGGTTAAGTTTGAGATTCAATCGAATTGAATCTCATGTAACAGTTAACTCATGTTCAAGTGATAACAATATATATAACATATATTCATTACATTTTAGCATCAATAATACATAGCACACATCATATGTAATGTTACCAGCACAACAATACATAGCACACAGCAAATGTAATGTCTACAACGTTTGCACTCACCAGTGCCATGAATCCACATGTCCTTAGCGCTAGGAAAACTTAATCAGTGGTATTATCATGACTATAATCCATGACTAGCTGAATGTAAACAAATAGGTGACCTAAGACCGAGTCTTAGTCACTGTGCATGACCCAATACCTAGTCTTGTCCATGACTCCATGAATCAAACAATCATATATAAGCATACAAGACACATCAGAGTTAAAGTTACAGTATGCGTCTGTACCTTGGTTTGCGTAGCTAGCGGTACGATTCCCTTCGATACCGATTCTCGACTTTCCCCGGATATCCTATAACATTATTTCCATGTTATTTCCTTTATATGGTAACAAATTTACTTGGGATGATATCCCAAGAGATATTTTTGCCACTTTTGACCTTTTTTACCCCTGGTGGATTTGTTATTCCAATTTTACCCTCACATTTCTTTAAAAACGAGATTTCAGCATTTCAGGAGGGATCATGTGATTTGAGCTTTATATGTTATTTCCTTTATATGTTATTTCCTCTAAGATTTTTGCCTCTCCTCTCTAACTCAATCAATTTGATTTGAGCTGATTTTGTTGTGAAGAATTGAGGAGGGATCATGTGCTATTTATAGGAAAATCTCAAGCCCATGGTGGTCCCCACCCATGTGCAAACTCATTTCCTCTTCTTTCTCCTCCACCCTTGGATCAAACTTCACTTTTTCAACTACAATCCCCTCCCTTGATCCAGCCGGCCGACCTCCTCCCTCTCTCCCTAGCCATGGAATTGATTTTCCATCTGGCATCATCTTGTTTCTCCAAGTCTCCTATTAGTCCATTTAATTACTTAAGGATTAAGCTTAATTCTTGAGAATAAACACTTGGCTTACAATGCTCCAACAAGGCTCATATGATTTTGTGGACATTTGGGGCTAATTATGATGTTATCTTGATGACATAATCAAGGGCTTAGGTGTTCCTTGATGCCACATGTCTATGCCCTATTGGTTTGTTAGTTAATCATGGTCATTAGTGTTTTATTATTCAAGCTTTATGCACTTTAATCTTTACTTATTTCCATTGTATTCTATCAAATTGATGGCATTTGCAAATAATCTTAATTAGCACAAGTTAATTTATCAATTAGAATTTGCTAATTCGCTTTAATTTACTTAAGTGTTTTTATAACATTTTCTTGCCTCTTTTAATTATAGAATAACTATTATTTCATGTGTTAATTATATCACATCAAGTATAGTCTCTTATTTAGCCTTTTGTTAATTTAATGCAATGTGAGATTATATTTTTATAAAATTATAATTAATAAATTATAATCCCTTTGAGACACATAATCACCTTCATATTATGCTAATCATTTATAAAAAATACAAGGTTTTTAGGGAATAAGGAGAATTGGGAAATTTTACGTATTACAGATATGGTTGTTACAATGGGAAAATTCAATAAAAATTTTGATGGATCGGGTATATAAAAGTAATAATGTGTTTTGTGTATGTGTAAATGTGTTGAATAGCTATAAGATAATATGCGCGATATGGATATTAGACTAGAGCAGCAGGTAAGTGTTGAGAAAGTGTAAATGCATGATGGTGTGGTTGTGTTTGTAGTAATACAAGTGTTATAAAAATAAATAAATAATAATATAAATTAATGTGGTTATCATTTGTGTTATGCAGCGTGTTGTGTGTAGATGTGTCATGATAGATGCTTAATGTGAGTAAGGATCATAGAAAATGGGTGTAGGTTTGCATGAGTAAACATATTAAAGGCTTGTGTGGCATGATTGAAGTGCATTAATAACTTTAGAAGTAATATGTAAATAAGTATATCTGCGCGCGCGTGTGTGGGGCACGTATTCATTTGTGATATGTCAAACAACATTAATCTATTAATTTAAATATATTCTACGTTAGAGTTGACTTTTTAAAATAAGTTTGGCTAAAGAAACCTCTTTTTTTTTTTTTTTTTGGAAACCGTGTTTAACGAGTAGTGGCATTGAGATGAGTAAATATCAAAGTGCGTAGAAAAATAATAGTGTTGATATTATAATAAAATAGCGATTTGAGGCTATTGTGTGCAGATTGTATGTGATCATGTACATAAATTTAGTTCATTTATCATGAGACAAACTAGATAGATTAATTATAGTACTTGCCTACTTGGTAAAAAGGGTCAGCTTATTAGGGGTAGCAAATAAATTCGTTATTTGATGTGTGAGTAAGAAAAGGAGAACCTTGGTAGGAAGCAGATTGATATTGGGAAGCAAAATTAGATGTTAAGCACGAAATATAAGACAAAAACATCTACTCTTGAAATGATTTTCTTAGAATAATATAAAGAGATTAATAAAAAACATTGCAGATAATTATTTAGTTATCTTCATAAATTTCCTTTTTAATGATTTATATACTCTATAAACAAATTTTCTTTGCATATTGTTAGGAAATAATATATTAGTATTAATGTATTTATCTGAAATCATTGAATTGTAATCAGATCCCATATAATTAGAGATTACACATATAATCATCATTATGAGCCATTATGTATAGGCTCCTCCCTCTTGTATAAATATCCATATGTTTATCATGAATAATATAACTTTCTGATTCATTTCATTACACGGTAGCAGAGCTTAGGGATTGTTCTTGGCCAATTTGAGTTTTTTTTTTGGTGGTCGTTGTTACTGTAGCGTGAACAGTGACAGTGGCCTGTCTTCGGTGTGTGTGAGCTCGTGTCATTTCGGTTTTTGTCAATTTTCTAGTTGATTGTTGTACTGTTCCTTGAACAGTGACTGTGACTCGTCATTGTTCACAGGGGGAGAGAGAAAGTGAATGCCTTGTCCTTGGTGGTTCTATTGTCTCTGGTTCTAAGACAACAACCACAGTGGATGTCGGAGCTTGTTCGCTGGTTGTCCAGCGAGATTTTGTTTGGGTTTTAAGGTCTGGGTTCATCATTCTAGTTCATGAGTTTGGTTCTTCTTAATTCAAGTTGGTTACTTTCGTGTGTTGGCATCTGCTAAGCTTTGCGACTTTCGCTGTTTTGGGCAATTATTTGCTGCTAATTGCCCCGTTTGCACTTCAAGATTTTTAATAGCAGTTTCATGGAGAGAAAAAGTAGCCTTAGTTTCAACCCTTGAAGATTCTATTTGAGATAAGATTCGGGCTAGCATCTTGTCCGTTTTAGATTCCTATTCCTTAATAGGAACCTTCCTTTGATTGCATTTGAAAACTGCGTGGAGGAATAGGCTTAGTACCAGATGTAGACCCATGTTCTTGATTCAAACTGTTACCTTGACTCCCAGAAAAATTGGAATGAGTTCTCCAAGCACTATTGTAGGTTTGTGAATAGGGGTTGCCTTGAGGATGTTGAAACTTGCCCATGTTGTTGACAGATTCAGTAGCCATGTAAAGAGGACAATGGTTAGGCTATGGACATCATGGCATTGATCACATACAATTGGTGTGGCATGAACAGAATGCACACCTTGAGAAGTGGTCTTTTGCATTTGAGACTCTAACAGATCAAAACGCTTATTCAAAGCGGATAAGAGAGTTGCAATTTGCGAGGAAAATTCTTCTTTTGTATTAGGCATGGCTTGGTTAGTCCTCCTATCATTGCCTTGAGTATTGTTTACAGACAACTAATCCAACAACCGAATCACGTCATTCACAGGAACATTCCGGTATCCTCCATTGGTCATAGAATCAACAATTGCTTTTGATTGAGGATTAAGTCGAGTACAAAAAATTTGGACTACAACCCATTTGTCCAGCCTATAATTAGGGCATTGCTTCATTAACATCATATGCAATTAATGCAGTCCCAGAAAACCAAGAACGATTTTGGCAAGCGTTCTCTGATCATTCTGAAGACATGTATATTCCCTTTCTCCTATTAAATGCCACATCATTCAACGGGAAAAAACAGAAAGAATGTCAAACGGTGAATGAGGGCGATCATTTGCAGAATCGAAGACTGTGAGTAAAGGATGAACTTCAACGTCTAACGGCTATATTAATTACTCACAACAGTTCATTGAAAGCTTCTCAATAGTCATGAATTGCCTTCACCAAATATAAGCAGAAGCATTCAATACGTCTCAACCACCTGAAACACAAACGCTCAAACGAACTATACGCATTTACTATTTTATTCATTACTGTGTAATATCTTCAAATATTTGATCTTCAGTGTTTATCAATCTACTCTGTAAGAGAGTAAAATTATATTCATCATTTCTGTAATGAAACTCAAGGTAGTGGGACCTTGAGAGTAGGTGTATCGATTACAACTTGTAAGGGGGAGTGAATCCTAGAGAGATCATTACTTCGAGTACAGAGTGTGTAATCAATTGAAAGAGATAGTGAAATACCTAGAGAGTCTGGGGACTGGACATAGGTCAAGAGTTTAGACCGAACTAGTGTTCAAAATGCTTTACCAAACTTAACTCGATGACCTTTGTGAAAAATCTATTGACTCGAGTGGTTTTCTTTAACTCGAGTCATCAACTTGAAGTAAATATTTTAGACTCGAGTTAAGTTCATACAAAGACATCTTGACATTCATTTTCAAATACATTTTCAATGAAGATGTAACTGTGACTCGAGTGTAGAATGATTAACTCGAGTTAACTTGAAATCAACTCGAGCCTATCTATCTCTGTTTTGCAAATCACCGTGTCCATAAATCTTAAATCTTTGCTTGTGATTTGATTGCTTCTTATCATCACTCATTATTGTTCTTAACTATGTTTAATCAGTTTATTAATGAGTTTCACATGATTAGATAAAGGATTAACTGTAGATTAATCAAAAAGCATTTGATTACATCATATGCATTTAATGCAGTCCCAGAAAACCAAGAACCATTTTGGCAAGCGTTCTCTGATCATTATGAAGGCATGTATGTTCCCTTTCTCCTATTAAATGCCACATCATTCAACGGGAAAAAACAGAAAGAATGTCAAACGGTGAATGGGAGCGATCATTTGCAGAATCGAAAACTGTGAGTAACGGATGAAGTTCAACGTCTAACGGGTATATTAATTACTCACAACAATTCATTGAAAGCTTCTCAATAGTCATGAATTGCCTTCACCAAATATAAGCAGAAGCATTCAATACGTCTCAACCACCGGAAACACAAACGCTCAAACGAACTATACACATTTACTATTTCATTCATTATTGTGTAATATCTTCAGATATTTGATCTTCAATGTTTATCAATCTACTCTGTAAGAAAGTAAAATTATATTCATCATTTCTGTAATGAAACTCAAGATAGTGGGACCTTGAGAGTAGGTGTATTGATTACAACTTGTAAGGGGGAGCAAATCCTAGAGGGATGATTACTTCGAGTACAGAGTGTGTAATCAATTGAAAAAGATAGTGAAATACCTAGAGAGTCTGGGAACTGGACGTAGGTCAAGAGTTTAGACCGAACTAGTATAAATCTCTTTTGTTAATCTTTCTCCATCTCAGTTCTGTTTTAGTGTGAGTTTTTAGGGGTAATCGAAAAAGTTTTTAAATCACCCAATTCACCCCCTCTTAGGTAATATTCTGTCTTTCATTGTACAACTGGCCTCAACAAGTTAACCAACTGGTCGTTGCAAGTAAACAATCTTAAGAAGTTTGCTCTCTGTGTAACTGGCTGTAGCAAGTTAACAAACTTGTCGTCGCAAGTCGAGATTGAAGAAAAATAGCTCTTTGCTCTGTAAATGGTCGCGGTAAGTCGACAAACTGACCGTAGCCAGTAATGAAAAGTACGGTTGTGCGTTTTAATTTTATAAGCAAAAAAAAACCTATTTAACCTAGAGGGAAGGGTGAAAAACACATTCTCTGTACTGGGGAACATCAGGCACGCAAAGGAAAAGCTTGGGAGAGAGATCTTGACAACTTTGGAGGCTTGGGTGCTCTTCTCAAGAGAGATTTTGGGGTTTTTACCTTCCTCTTTTCTCCTCTTTTCCACTTAGCTTCTTCATGTATTCAGTAGCTTTGTGTAGAATCTCTTTGTGTTTGGACATGAGTAGCTAAATCTTTCATTCTAGGATTCTTTTGATCCTTTGTATGGATTAATACTTGAATATTCCTCTCTTTTGGTAGATAGATATATATATATATATATATATTTGTGTTGATTTCAACCTTGGCTTAATGCTTCTAAGTGATTGGCCTCCATTTAGATGATTTATTCACTTGGGTTTGACTTGAGAGAGCTAATCAAAGTGTAGAACTTGGTAGAAATCATGATTGTCTTAAAGTTTAGTTGATAAATGGATGGTTTGTTGGTAAAATAGAAATATATTTACTAATCTTGCATTGTCATATTAAGGTTGTTGCTTAAAGATTGATTATCATTAATTGTAGCAAGATATTGTGCATTTTAATGAGAAGAGAAACTTGATTTTGACTTGAGAGAGCTTGTCAAGTGTTTTTGAACCTTAGACTAACACATATATGTATTGAAATGCTAGTAGAGAGGAAATTAATCAAGTCTTATGAAATAAAAAAGGGGAAGAAGAATCCTAAGCTTCATTTAATACTTGAAGTCAAAGAATCATTTGCCTTTATCAACTCTTAGTTCTAGAAATAGTTTTGACAATTCTCATTCCACATCAAAACTTTGTTTTAGCTCAACTTGATTAAATTCACTAAGCCTCTTGCTTGACCAATTTGTTATACAAATCCTCGTGAAAATGACACTTTACTTATCACTTTATTACTTATGCAACTCGTGCACTTGCAAGACGAACAAGTTTTTGGCACCTTGGTGATGCCTTTGGCGAGAGGAAGATGAAGATGGATGTGGAGGAGGATCGACTCAGGTCTCGTTCGTGGCTCTCTGTTCTTCTGTGATTTCCCTTTCCAGCAACACTCTAAGCTCGTCTCTCAACTCTCTGTTTCCTTACTCAAGTTGTGTGTGGTGCCCTCTGTTTATTAGACTTTTTTTGTTAGGGTCTGATCGTTGCTCTTTTATGAGGTAAAGCTTATGCCTTTCTCTATTTTTTGGTTTGGACTTGGTTAGATGAGAGTCGAGTTTGATGAAAGAAGTCGTATGAAGCCTCCGTGGTTTTGATTAAGTGTTAAAGCATGCTAAACTGAGGCTTGAACTGATGAGTTTTGATTTGAGGATTAGCATATTATATTGCTTGCCATAATAGTCTATGAATGAAAGGAATACGAGTTGGCTAACTGCATTTAAACATTGCTTGCTAAGCCAAATGTGTCTCCCACATTTCGATGGTGGCTTGTGTTGCTTTGGACCGGTCTTGTTGTCTAGAACTACTGTTACTTGAGTAATTTTGTTGTTAGCCAAATGTGTGCTTGCTCTTGAACTAAATTAAACATTCCTTTTGGTGTGGCTGCTAGGATTTGCTCATTTTGGTTGTTTTGAAGTAGTATACACACTAAGTTTGTGCTAGCTGAAAGTAAAGTAACACTAAATTGTTCAAATTTGTGTGAAATAGGATTTCTTGTAAGTTTTTACCAGTTCTGAGAAAAAGCAACAGTTTTGGCTACATACTAGGTTGACTGAAAGCATATTTTTGAATGTTGTCAACATTCTTAACTGAGATTAACAACTTTTGCCTTGATTTTGGCCTCTGCATTAAGCTAATTTGACTGGAACTCATTTCTGGTTTATAATGGTTGTTTACTACTGAAAATTAAATTTGAATTGTGCTTTACTTGCTGTCATATTGGTGGTTAAGCTGTTGTTACTTACCATCCTTATGCTACCTTTTGTAATTCCCATAGTTGTGACTGAATTCTGATTGACATTGAATTGAGGGTAAAAGTTGTACTTAGTGAGAATGAATTTCAAACCCTATGGCTGCTATTATGGGATGGTATTTATTGAAAAGAAATTGAGGTCTAAACACCCAAATTTGGTTTACACAAATCTATTGCATGACTTGAAGTTTGAACTAAAAGGATTGAATTGGATTTGGTTAAATTGTCTTGAGCACTTGCTATTGGATTGATAAGATCTTGGAACCAATGCTTCTCTTGTTGAAATCTTTAGATAAGTTTAGAAGGTTTGAAAATTCTTGAGTTCCACTCTAGATTGTTTACCTGTACTTTTTGGGGAAAAAATATTTTTGGCACTTTTGTGATTTCAAAACACTCAATTGCTGCTTTGTTGAGTCTTTTTGCAAAGTCCTACACTCTGAATTTTGTGCATTTGTGAGCTGAACTTCTTGCAAAGTCACTTTGTTTTGCACCTTTAGCTTGTACTAAAAACATTTCATTATGGAAGACCAAATTCTGATTCAACAAGATAACAATGGGCTCTAAAAATTGCTACGATTATTTGGTTTTATGTAATTACTGATGATTGCATATGTTGAAACCAAATTATGTTTTGGATAAAAGTGCAAAAATGCACATGTGCTTTACCCTCAAGAGCGTCTAACACCAAGTGCTTTTTTTAGGTGCAAAAGTACACATGAACTTTGAAAATTAGACAAAAGTCACAGCACCGTTAAATCCTTCTTGACGGTGTTAGTTTTTATGGTGGGGCCCACATTATTATTCTGAAAATACAATAATTCCTCTAACTTTGAAGAACCATCCCATCTTCCACTTTCGAATCTCTCTCTGCAATTCCCTTCTTTTTTCTTTGATAGTGGACATATAGGACCCTTCCTCATAAGCTTCAATCCACCGTGGGCTCCGATTCAAGGTCTTCTTCTTTCTCAATCTTCACCTTCATCTTGATTCTGCCATTTTCTTTTACCCTCTTCTCGACAAGGAGGGACTCACTTTTGTTTGGGCTTGAAGGACACGACCCTTCGCCGAAGATTTCAGATTTTATGACAACTACAAACATTGTACATTAACCCATAGGATTCAAACAAGGAATTTCGCAACGAAACTTCAACTTATTAATTTCAATCATTCCTAAAGACTAAAATCACAGATGCCCAATAGGGCACAATTTTCATAAAGTAGCTCACAACCACATTTGAAAACCAAAAATGCAAGCCTCAAAACTTCATCAACTTTACAAGTCAGGGGAAAAAAGTGTAAGATAATCCATTTGCTCAATTGGACTTAGTTTCATCGCCCAAGGATTCCCCCAACAAGTGTAAATAATGAATGAAACGATCATTACAAAGGTTACTTTTACTGAGAAATTTCAAATCAATACCTGAAGTACATGACCCTATTCCTTCGCAATCTTCCTGAAGCAGCGCATCTTTTAGATCTCCAAATCCCCAGAAGTCTTGTAAGAGGTGAAACCATAAGCAAATACTAAGAGCAAAAGCCTTCAACATCATTACAGGTTCCCATCAACAAAGATAATGATGAATAAGAGGATAAAAAGTCACCAGATTTTCAATGGGTCATCTCCATAAATTGGTCTATGTTTCATTCTCGATTTGGGCTTTCTTCCTCCATCGCTTGGGTTGGGAGAATCATAAATGATGCCCAACCTCTTCAGAATCTTTTGGTGAGGCTGGAACATTTCGCTGGCGGCGACAAGGGCAGCGGCGACGAGGGTGGGCTTCATCTCCATGGTTGTGTTAGTTTCCCTATATTTTGATGTTTTGATGATAACAATTATAATGAAAAGATTCAAGGAAAAATGTTTTAAATCTATAAATGTTTGTGAAGTTTTTCAATAAATGTTTGCCTCAAGTCAAAACTCTTTCACCTCGAGTTGGATATATCAGCAAATTAACCTGTTTCTAATATGCCTCGAGGCAGAAGGTTTTTTTTTTAATTGAAAGTTAAATAGCTTGCAGAATAGCTGCCTCGAGTTAAACTATTTTTGCCTTGTGTTATCTCCTTGCAAAGTTTTTGAACTAATATTTTTTTAACTCCAGACATCTCTCATGTTACCTCAAGGCGTCTAATTTCACAACGGAATATTTGCCTCGAGTTAACATATCGCTTGCCTCAAGTTACCTTCGCTTTTGCTCATCTGTTTAAACCAGCATCGCGTGCCTCGAGTCAAACTAAGATTGCCTCTAGCCATTTTGACTCGAGGCATTTATGCTTTGAATCCAGTTAAGCCATTCGTTTTTTTTTTCAACTTGCGTATTTGGCTCTCTGTGAAGGAACTTACCTTGAGTCAGTTTGACTTCAGGCAATAAATGCCTCCAATCACTTTGACTCTAGGCAACTTTTCTCAAACTAAGTTTTTAACTTACGATGAATGCATATTGCCTCGAGTCACAAATATTTTTACCTCGAGTCAGTTTAACTCAAGGCAATTTATTTTAACTGGAAGTTAAACTTCTCTGTCTTCTAAATCACCATCTCCGGAAATCAAAATTCATTGATTGTGATTTCATTACTTCATATCATCACTCGTTACTATTCCTAATTTCTTTTAATCAGTTTGCTAATGAGTTTCAGATGATTATTCAAAGGATTAACAACAAATTATCATAAAGCAAATTTGTTGTCAGAGAACATTTAATGCAGTTGCCTAATCGAGACACAACACAACAACCATTCCTCTGAGCTTTTTAAAGCAGTCTCTGCTATTCCATTCATATAATAAATGTTGTTTCACAACGGGCAAAACAGAAGGAATGAAAGAATGTCGTGATGGCACAATTCCACCTGGAACATTAACGACGAAAGTGACTTTCAAGCTTCATCTGTCTAACGGATATTTTTGAAGAGTCACAACGGATAATTTTCAAGCTTCTCCAACGGTCATTAATGGCAACAACTATAAATACCAGAAGCATTGAATTCGCCAACTACCAAAACTCTGTGCATTCAATTCGAAGTGATTACAAATTTACTGTTTCATTATTTTTGCTTAATATCTTCGGATATTTCATTGTACTTCAGTGTTTATTATTTATCTACTCAGTGAGGAGTTTAAACACTATTTGATTATTTGTTTAGTTGTTAAATCTTAAGGTTGTGTAACCTTAATTGTGGGTGTATGATTACAACTTGTAAGGGGGAGTGAGTCCTAGAGTGAAAGGATCATTTTGAGTTACAGAGTGTGTAATTGTATTATGTGATTAAGAGTTAGTGAAAATCCCAAGGTGCTTGGAGACTAGACCTAGGTCGAAGAGTTAGACCGAACCAGTATAATCTCTCTGTGTTCATTTCCTCTCTCTGTCTCTGTTTTAGTATTCTTGGGCGTATAGCGAAAACATTTTTACAATCACCTATTCACCCCCCCTCTAGGTGATATTCCACCTTCAGGTTGTGACAATTGAAGAAGGTAGGGAATGGATATTTTTTTTCCTACGGATGGAAGGAGGGAGAGAGAAAAGGGGAAGGGAGGATAAGGTGTAATGATGAGATGGAGAAATTAAAATACAAGGTGTAAGCAATTATGTCAAAATTAAATGGTAATATTAACTGTGGTAAAAAAGAGTTAGGGGTATTATTGTATTTGCAGAATAATAATGTGGGCCCCACCACACAAAATAACAGTGACAAGTAGGATTTAACAGTGCTGTGACTTTGGCTCCAATTTTCAAAGTTCATGTGTACTTTTGCACTTAAAAAAAAGCACTTGGTGTTGAACACTCCTGAGGGTAAAGCACATATGCATTTTTGCACCTTTACCCTTATATTTTGGATCATATGCTTTTGCTATGAGAAAAGCTTTTGGGTCACTTAGATAATTATTTTGGTAATGTACAATAGTTTTGATTTAGGGTTCTATTACTTGTTTGTCAAAAATAAATTTGTGACCCTTTACTTTTCTCCTAATTTTGAATTGATCCACTCTTACATTAAAATGGTTTCTTTGGTCTACCACAATGAAATGGATTGATCAGCTGCCTCTGCAATCTTTGAAATGTCATTTTCAAAATGGTTTTCTAAGGAAGTAAGGAGTAGGTGTAGGCTTGGAATGTTGCTTGGCTACTTTGTATTAGCTCGATTCTAAGTGTGGGGGATCTTTTCTTTTCTTTTTAGGATAGGTTAAATAAGTCCCTTTTTGTTTTCTGTGTTTGTTGTTGAGTGCGATTTATTGTTTTTATGTTTTTGTTTGTTTGTTTTATTTAGAATTCTGCTTAGGTTTGTGAAGGTTAACTGTAGGCCTCATACTTAGATTGTGCTACAATTTTTGCTAATGGATGTGTGCTTTATTGTGCCCATCTTGTTGTTGTTGATGTGCATGCATCCTGTGTTCAATGATTCACAATCGGTGCTTTCCTCTGTTTTGGATTAGGCTGCTTATAGCTTTTTGATGTGGTTATCTGATCATGATTCTTGATGATTACTGATGGCCACTACTATTTGACACTCTTGTTAGCATGTGAATATGACTTTCCTAGCTATTGATGGCTAGTTTTAGTGGTTTAGATAATTTTCTCTTTCTAATGAATTGTCAGTTGTGTTTGTTAATATCCTAGCTACTGATAGCTAGCAATGGAAGCAATTTTGAAAATGTTGTGGCTAGTCTACTGAGGGCCTAGTTATTAGTTTGTAAATATTGTAGATATGAGCTGAATCAGGTACATGTGCTAGTTCTTTATTTCCCATCCTTTTAGTTGACAATGAGGACATTGTCAGTTTCAAGTTTGGAGGTGAGAGTTTGTTGCAATCTTGAAAAATTTGAAACTTTGATGAGTGCACAATGAAAATTTTGAACACTTTTTGAAAGAAATTGTTGGAATGTTTGAAATTTCTCATGCTTGAATTTTTGTTTGTGAAGAATGTTAAAAATGAACGTAACTGAAATTCTATGTTGTTTGTCAAAGTTGCTTGAATGATCCGATGATATGAATTACTGCTCAATCTTTTATATTTGATAGGAAATTTTGTTTAATGTGCATTGATGGATATATTGTAGTGATAAATCATATTATTCAGGAATTTTTAAGCTAAGAAAGCAATATTGGAGTTAACTATATTTTGGATGTTCTTGTTGAAGGGCTTTGTGGCAAATTAGGTTATATGCCTTTGTTTCAAACTATTAATTTCAAAATGATCTTTGGAATTCTTCAAAGCTTTTGATTTATTTCATAAGATATAAAGAAAATATTAGGGCACTTTATAAAATGCGATTGAGCCTTTCAAGCTTACCTAATTGATTTTATTCCCTTTTGAATTATTTTGAGTCTGATTGAAAAACCAATTAAATATTTTTTTTTTGAAAGACCTAACATCTACCTACCTTAGCCAATGTGAAAAACTATGATTCCTTTACTTTGAGATAGATGATAAATGATTGGGTTGTGGAATATGGTGATGTAAGCATTTCAAATGATTAGAAAAAAAAAAAGTGTAGAAAGTAAAGGGTTCACAATGTATACTTCCCAACTTAATTATTACTCCCTCCGGTCCTAATTATAGGACATATTTAACCGATTTTGGGGAGATTAAGGAAATGAGTTAAATTAGTTAATTTTACTCATTTTCCTAAAATGCCCTCATATAAAGTTAAAATTATATAAGTAAAAATAAATCAACAACCCCTACCACATACTTCTTCACCCTAAAATTTTTCTTTCTACACGCTTTCTAATTGAAATAATGGTTTTGCTATATATACATATATGTGCGTGTATATATATATATATATATTATACACACACATATATGTGTTGTATATATATTTACACATAGATATATATAGACACACACACACATATTTATATATATCTGTACACACACACATATTGACAAACACACAAAGATATACATATATGTACACACATATAGATACACAAATATACATATATGTATAAACACACAACACACACACACACACACACACACATATTGACAAACACACACAAAGATATACATATATATACACACACAGATACACAAATATACATATATGTATAAACACACACACATATTTATATATATCTGTATACACACACATATTTATATATATATCTATACACACACACATACACAAAGATACACATATATGTACACACACATAGATACACAAATATACATATATGTATAACACACACACACATATATATCTGTGTGTGTGTCTATATATATTTGTGTGTAGACACACACACACACATATATCTATGTGTGTGTAAATGTGTGTCTATATATATATATATATATATATATGTATTGAAAAATTAATATCAGCTAATTGACAAATAAATTAAAATCCAACAATTTAAAAGTTTTACTTATTGTAAGAATCTATGCATCAATATACATACACTCACCAAAAACTAAATACACTTGAGAGAATAAAATAGAGGTATTTTAGGAAGAAATTGACAAAATTAAAATGTTGTCTTATAATTAGGACCAAAACCAACTCTCAAATGTTGTCTTATAATTAGGACCGGAGGAAGTATTATTATTTTAAATTACGTTGTTTGCTTCTTATCATTACGTGGATACCACAATTGAGTGGGTGCAGGTGCAACTGCTTCCATCAGCGTCACTTTTTTTTTTTTTGAATGAAAACTGAAATCCATTAATAGCTCAAAGAGCAAATGAAACAAGGATAAAAAATACAAACCACTATCCCTCACCAACTACCTCCCATTCATGCGAAGGAGGCGGTTGATGAAGCAAGCAAAAATTCCCTACGATGTTATGAGACAATTTAGCCAAATGATCAGCTAAAACATTGTTTTCCCTAGGAATATGGTTAATCAAAACTTGCCAGTTTTTAACTAACCACAATCTGGCATCAGTTATAACGTCTCTAAAGGGATGAGAATGATCATATCCCCTGGTCAAAGCATTAATAGCTTCAACACAATCTGATGAAATAGCAACTTTTTTGTAGCCTTGGTTCCAGCAAATATGAAGACCTTGGATGATCGCAATAATTTCAGCTATTACTGGTGGAACTGTCGTAAGTTTGCACATGAATCCGCATATCCATCGACTGTTGTCATCCCTAATAACTCCTCCACATCCGCTTCTTCCTGACTCCAAAACTGACGCATCTACTTCAAGATTGATAAAACCTTGTTGACGTTCCTGATTAACGCTTCGTGCAACATTTTTATTGGAGTAAAAAGGACAATTTGTTGCAATTTCCCTATCCCAGCTTGCCTTGAAGAGACTATCATAGGCATTAACACCATCATTGATTGGTTCATCTCCAAATAATTTCTTGCATCGATTCACCCAAATGTCCCAGCAGATATAACCAAACAAAATAGCCCAAGAATTGTTTTTGGTGAATTCTCTTCCTGCCTCGTGATTAAGGTTCCATTGTAGCCATTCCTTGCCTTGAAGTGATGTAAATTGTTCCCAAAAAATCGGGGCAACTACTGAAATCCATCTTTCTTTGGCGTTGCTGTAATCCCTTATTAAGTGCATGAAATCCTCCTCCTGGTTGCATCCAAACATGCATCTTGCGGACTCCTGAAGACCTCTCTGAACTCTCATTCGTGCTGTGTGTATTCTCCCATGTGCAAAGGTCCACATAAAGGACTTAATCTTCTCTGGAACAGCCCATCTCCACAGCATCTTCCAAACAGAGTCTTCATTTCTTTGATTACCTGCAGAAAGAAAAAGGTATGCAGACTTCACAGAAAAACAACCATTAGAAGAAGGTTTCCAATAATAATTATCTTCCCTCCGCTCCACCCGAGGAGGAGCGTCACTTTCTTTGATGGTGCATTACCGGAAGTTTTCAACAGAAAGAATATTTTTTCCTTTTCTTGTCATCATTATTTATGATTAGAGATGCTTTTTTTTTTTTCCTTGTTAGGAAATTAGTGATGCTTATAATCAAAACCTGATTCTCTTGTGTCATTATGTGTGTTGCGCTTAAAATTGATTTTTCTTTCAGGCTTTAAAAAAATAAAATTGATTTTCTTAAATTATAATTTATAAAATTGATTATAAAATTGATTTATAACAATTGCTTATAAGAAATCCTTTGAATAGCTTATGGCTATACCAATATTTTATCTCAAAAATGTATTTTAGCAAGTATGTTTGGATCACTTTTAATAAAATCAAGGTTTTACCATGTATAACTGATTATAAATTCAATCCAACAAAATTGGTTTTCTTGAAAAACTATCCAAACACTTTTATACATGCCTAAAGTAATCGTAAACCCAAAACCAAACAACCATATATATGTCAAAATCAATTATAAACTAAAAATCATTGATATCTCGTAAGTTACTAGATACTGGGTGTGAGTGTATATATATTCCAAAATCCATTATGAAACCAAAATTATGGTAGCCTCGTAAGTCACCATTACCAATTTTTTCATATTCTCCTGGTTCTAAATATAAGACTTAGGGTGTAATACCCGGATAATTATTTATCGGGAATATTATATTTCGATAGATAATACCTATTGAAAATAGGTGAACATGTGGTTTCAAATAATAAGTAATAAATATCTTATTTTCTAAGGTAATTACTATGGAAATTAGGAGAGATAAAGAGCAAAAATGTATTTTTAGAGCATTAAATGGCCTAAAAATATTATGATAAATCCCAAGAGGTAGTAAAATATTTATAAAAAATTAGAAAGTATGTTGTCTCTAATTTTAGGAATTTTTGGGATAATTTCCCTTGAAAAATAATGAGGCAAAATTAAGTATTATTTTGGGATCATAAGTGACCCCATGATTTTTAATATTTTACATAAGACATAAAATACCAATGTCAGTGCAATAGTTGTGAAATAATGATTTATCCTAATTAAGAAAATTATCAGCAATTAGTAAGTGATTAATTAAATAATTACTGGCTAATTGTTTAAGCATGGATCAAGGGAAATGATCAAAGATAATGGGGAACAACCCCCGTAATTTGGGATTAATGACCAAGAGAGGATTATGATTAGCATAAGAGTAGTTGCTAATTAATTAAGTTTGATTAAGAAAGATATAAGATGCATTATAAAAGTCTAATTAATCATGAGTTAATCCTTATAAAATGCATGAACCAATGGGAGGCTTTGAGTGTGGGATATTTTGAGACAAAGAAACACAAAATAAGAGGAGGAGAAGGGAGCCACGGTTTTACCTATCTTGGAGAAGAAGCAAAATTAATTAATGTTATAAGATAGCACATAGGATAATTAAAGAGCTGAAAAGTCAAATGTGTGGGCTAACCAATTAGAAAGCTTGAAACAAAAGGTGTCTTATTAATTATAATACACACTAAATGGCTAAATGTGGGGGCGCATGATTTATGAGTCAGATGGGATTTTACATTGATTAAACAATGTTGTTTTGGCAATTAAAAAGCACAATAAATGGTTAAATAAAAGGGACATGTCGGCAAGCATATGGAAAGCTTTGGTTTCAATTGAATAATTAAATCAAATAGCTATTAAAAACACATTAGATGATTGTGAGAGGAAGGAGCATGTCGGCCAAATATGAATGGTTGAAATTGGATTTCAAAAAGTGAGTTTTAATCCATGGTTTAAGAAGAAAGAAGAGAATTTGGATGACCTTGTAAATGACCCTTTTAGCCTTGGGATTTTCTCTATAAATAGCAAGGTTCCTCTTCTCATTTCTTCACACCAAAAATCACAAAGAAATCCTAGAGAGAGGTTAGAGAGAAGTGAGAGCAAGGAGGAGCTCTGAAGAAGGAGTAGCAAAGTGCTGGGTAATTTCTTCGGTACCTAGTCTTAAGTTTTAGTTTTCGATTCAGTAGTTATAGTAGAAATGTTAGTTTGATCTTTAATCTTCCAAGTATTATTTTAATATCATGTTTTAGGGTTAAATATGATATATATTTCGAAAATTATGTTGGAGAAAGAGTTATGGCAAAATTTTTGAAGATTAGGGTCAAAGTAGCGAAGCTCTGGCGAAATTCCGCCGATTAGGGGTTCAGGGGCAAAATGGTAATTTGTACCTAAAATGCCTGTTATAGTGCTAGAAGTTTATAAATGTTATCCTTATAGGATATCTAAGATAATCGGACCGCTGTTGTACCGCTGTTTCACCCGCTGTCAAAAAGTATCGTTTTCCGTAAAAGTATCGTTTTCCGTCAACGAAGGTACGTTCGCGTACTGTAACACTAACTCTGATATTTATTGTATTCGTATATGTGATATGTGTGTTGTATATGTGTTGGTGGTATGTTATTTGAATGCATGGTGATGGATAACTGAACATTTGCATGCGCTGGGAGCGATATGTCTGTATGCGCTGGGAGCGATATGTCTGTATGCGCTGGGAGCGATATATCTGTATTCGCTGGGAGTGGTGTGTCTTCACTGGGAGCGGTATGTCTGCATTCGCTGGGAGCGATACATGTAGGAATGGTTCATTTGTTATGCTGATATACTGTATATGTAAATATGAGGTTAACCGTTACCTGGGGTCCGTATGCATTGGACCTCAGCTCTTAACATAGCGTCAGGTTCAGGAGGACCAAGTACCGAGGAGAAGGGCAAGCAGGCCGCATAGAGATCCGGCTGAAGATCTCTTCTATTGACACAACATGGCTGTTGCCGGGGAGACACTTTTGTTGTTATTCACTTTAAAAGTTCTCGGTCATTGTACCGTTTTTGTAAATCAGCCAGACTTACGGCATTTATAAATATAAGTATCAGTTACTCAATCGCTCTGATGCTCTACTCTGATGAAAAAAAAATATACTGCTTTTGAAAATGAGATGCTACATAGGGTCTGTTTGATTTGATCTCATTACACCCTGCAATGCAATGTAGTGTAATGAGATGCAATATTAATGACATGGCTAGTATATGGTTTGATGTTTAAGTAAGGTACCATTAGTCATTTTTTTAATAATGATTTTAAATTGATATATCACAGAAAATCTATTTTACTCTTAATATAATATTGGTATAAAAAATAGTTCAAAGCCATCGCACTACCTTATCATAATCGTCATGGTATATCTTATCGAGGATCATCTGGTGGTGATGGTTGTGGTGACAGTAACAGTAATGTGGCCGGGGCGGTGGTGATGACAAGTGGTGATAGCAATAATGGTGGAAAAAGAGGTAGTGGCGCAGCGGCGGTGACAATGGAGGAGGAGGAGGTAGTGGTGGTTGCGGAAGCAACGGTGGGGTGGCGGTAGTGACGAAGTAGGCGGAGGTAGAGGCACGACAGCGACAATGGTGGAGGCGGCAGTGGCGACAGTGGAGGAGCAGGAGGTAGAGGCGCAACGACGGCAACGGTTGAGGTGGTAGTGGTGGCGATGGTGGAGGAGGTGGAGGAGGGGAGGTTGTGGTGTGGTGTAATAGGTGAAATGAAACAAGTGAAACAAAAACAAATAAAACTAAAGGATAAGTTGGACTTTTTTAATCATGCAATGGGGTGGTATAGAGTATTCATTGGGGGAGATATGAATAAAGATTACCAATTTCTTGGTAATCATCATTGTCATGGTAAACCCTATCATGCTAAAGAGCAACCAAATACTCTTCTCTTGGTAATGTAATTATGATTACCATTGCAGGCATACAATAAGGTTGAACCAAATGGACTCTTAGTTAATTTTTTTTGAGATTAAAGAGGGTAAATAAATTATTTAATCATAATATATATTGTGTACTATTAGATTATATATTAGTTTATAAGTTAGACAAATTAATTTAGAGAAAAAAAAAAACGATAAAAAAAAAACCTTAAAATAATTTATTTAGCTTCCTAAATCTATTAAAAAAAGTCCACTGAGTTTTATATTTAAGACTAGAGATAGTAATTAATGTTGGCGTGTGTGTGTGTGTGTTTTTTTTTTTTTCGTTCGAAGCATGTGTGTGTGTTTGTTTGGTAACTTTTGAAATAACCATGATTTTGGATTTGTAATTAATTTTGGTGTGTGTGTGTATATATATATATAAGTGTTTGGATTTTTTTTTTTTTTTTTAAAAAGAAAGTCATGCTTTTAGCTGGTATAAATTAGATCAACTAGCTGATAAATCAAAAAAAAAAAAAACCTTCCGTTTTGATTTTTGTCATGGAGAAAATAATTGTAAATTTAGATAAAACCTTCTTCCTATAATAGAAATCCATTCAATCATATTTAGTATGAAAATTGAAACATAAATTAATGACAAAATGACAACAACAAAAAATATCATTTAAACTTCAAAATCCTGTTGATACAACAGTAATGGGATTAACAAGAATAATAAAACAATTGACAATTTATTTTGTTGGGAAATCACC
The DNA here is from genome assembly GCA_019022615.1 of Acacia melanoxylon. Classification (NCBI taxonomy): domain Eukaryota; kingdom Viridiplantae; phylum Streptophyta; class Magnoliopsida; order Fabales; family Fabaceae; genus Acacia; species Acacia melanoxylon. The sequence goes on from JAFJYJ010000072.1 coordinate 1,913,856, forward strand.
TATTTAGGATGTTAATCTCATTATCTGAGAATGAGAATGTGCAACCGCAAAAGGATAACCAAACCTTGATATAATTGTTAAAAATAATTATTTTATATCAGAAAACATTCCCACTCCAAAAAAAAAAGGGGGCTATTCGCTCAACATAAAATTAAATTAAGGAGGGATTAAATCTCCAACACTCTTTGTCAAAGAAGCATGAAGATGAGACGGACACACATCCAAAATCTTGGTATAAGAGAAGCCCTCCTTCGCTAAAGCATTGACAAGGCTATTCTAATCTTTAGGAATATGTCTTAATTGCAACTCCTTGTTAAACTCCATTGATTCGGATAAATACCAAGCTACAATTAGAAGTGTTGCAATTGCTCCTCAACGTGTCAGTTAAATTCTTAGAGAATCAGATTCCAGAATAAGTTTCTCGAACCCAAAAATCCCAAGCTAATGATAGCCTTTTTAAGTGAGTGTTTGATAACTTCTGAAACCATAGTTTCATAAGTTTTTTTTTCACAAGCCGAACCAAAACTCCTCTCATATAATTATGTTGTAAATCGTAAAAGCTACTTTCCAACAGCTAACCCAGCCAGCCAATGGAGGTGGTTGGCAAATAGTCACATTGATGGTAGAAGATTAGACATGAACAGGTGATAATTCGTTGACCCGAACAAATGATTTCCAATAATGTAGAATAATAGAAGCAGGAGCATGAGGCTTTCTGAAATTTCCTGTGCACCAAACATGGCCTAATTGTCTTCGCTCGACAGCCCATTACTTAAAAAAAAAAAAAAAAAAAAAAAAAATCACATCCACCAAAGGCTTTTTGATTAGAGCCTTAATGACAATTACAATGGGCCAATCTTAAGGCTTAAGAAAGCGAGAAGTTCTTCATTAAGGGCCAAATGGGCTTCAATCTAAAAAATCACAAATTTAACATATCTATATATCACCTAAAACGTTTAGTCTCATGGCTTCCGGCTGTGGGGATACCTTTGCAGTAGCAAAAAAAAAATAAAACGAACCACGTTGGGTGGGCGTGATGGTTCTGCATCTCATCCCTTAAGCAAGTGGTTGGGGGTTCGATCCCCAACTCTTGTGAATGGAAAGCATCTCGTGGCCAGCCTTCTACCGCTTTGTGCGCTGACAGTAGGGCGAAGGATTAGTCTCATGGCTGACGGCTGTGGGGATACCTTGCGTAAGCAAAAAAAAAAAATATATATCACCTAAAACGTTTTCACGAGTTTGAGCCTTGTGAATGCATAAAAGCCCTGTTGGAACTCTCCCACCATGGTCAGATGCGTGACACAGGTTGGATCCGGATTAGTTATGACGAAGCTATGGATACCGGATGGGCGAAAAAAAAAACGTTTCCACCAAGCTGAATGAGCAACGTCAGCTCCCCATCGGCTTCATACACAAATCACCGTAGACAATAGTGATCCGGCTAATACGTCTCCTCCAATTTATAATGACATTCTCTAGACTTAATTTTAATCAATAAATGTTTTCAAAATTTCACGTTTTCTAAAGGGTTAAGGACTTAAGGTGCAAAAATCCATACGAGATTTTTTCAAAAGTGCACCCAATATCAAATGTTTTTTTGAGGGGCAAAAGTAACTATGAACTTTTAAAAATGAGTGCAAAAATATACATTGACCGTTAGTTGACTACTTTTTTGAATTTTTTTAAGGGTTAAGGTGTAAAAATATACATGATATTTTCCTAAAAATGCGCCCTACACAATTGTTTTAAGAGGCGAAAAGTAATTATGAACTTCAAAAATAGGCATAAAAATACACATTGGCCGTTAGTTGACTATTTGCTTGAATTTTCTTACTAAAAATGGTAACATGGAGTAGAGCTGGGAAATTGGGCCAAACCCATCGAGCTGGCCCGTTTAGGCCCTGACCCTGCAGGGGTCGGGCTTGAAAAATAGGTCAGAAATTTGAAATTGGCCCTGTAGGGCCTCGGGCTTAATCAGGCCGGCCTGTTAGGCCCGTTTAACTGTAGCTTTTTTTTAAAAAAAAAATTAATTGCTTAGACTTCTACTTAATGAATGTGTCTACATCTTAACCCTATTATATTTTGTGGATAAAAAATACAGGTAGAATGACAGAAAAAGAATTTTAAAATTGTAAGATCTTAAATCAAATTTGTTACCAAGAATTGATAAAGTAATGAAGAGATTTGATAAACAATTTACAACTCATTTTATAAGAAATTCCTGATTTAAAATTTTACAATTTCAAAGTTTTTTTATTGTCATTTTCCCTAAAATAACTCAACATATATATTTTTAGAATAACTTTGAGTATATTAATAAATAAATAATTGTTAAAAAATAATTATTTTATAACAGAAAGCATCCCCCAAAAAAAAACAACAAAAACAACAAAAAAGGAGGGCGATTCGCTCAACATAAAATTAAATTAAGGAGGGACTAAATCTCATATACTCTTTATCAAACAAGCGTGAAGATGAGACGGACACACATCCAAAATCTTGGTATAAGAGAAGCCCTCCTTCGCTAAAGCATTGACAAGGCTATTCTAATCTTTAGGAATATGTCTTAATTGCAACTCCTTGTTAAACTCCATTGATTCGGATAAATACCAAGCTACAAGTAGAAGTGTTGCAATTGCTCCTCAACATGTCAGTTAAATTCTTAGAATCAGATTTCAGTAACTTTCCCGAACCCCAAAAATCCCAAGCTAATGATAGCCCTTTTAAGTGAGTGTTTGATAATTTTTGAAACCGTGATTTTTTAAGTTTTTTTCCTATAAGCTGAGACAAAACTCCTCTTACATGGTTATATTGTGAATCATAAAAGCTGTTCCGGTGTGGAACCAGAACGCTAGCCCTGATGGACTAGCCTGTTTGATTGTTTGCTTATATGGAGCGGACTTGACCTAGGCGTGACGCCTAGGGCCTACGTACCCTAAGAAGGATCAAAGTCCACGTAGTTCGAGGACACACGTTGGCGTTTAGCCAAAGGGGTGGTGTGTATGCTCCAGCAAGAGTGTGTGTGTGTGTGCACCTTAGGGTTAACCTCTGTATTTAAAGGGTGTGCCTCAGGTGGGATAGTGTGGGCGTAATCCACGCCCTAGTATCATAACGGTCGAATCTATCTTTAAATAAGATAGATCTCCCTTGATTATAGCTGAGATATGATTTCCCTTTATTATAGGTAGATCCCAATATGTGATATATTGCCTGTTGGGCCATCCCGATATTGGGCCCTATTCCGGTCCGTAACAGATGCCCCCCAGCCCGGTAGTTTGAGATTTCGGCCGCTAGGGATGTATATTGTTCCCAAGCTGGTTATCTGGGGTAGGTTTTTGTGAACCTTACCATCTCGTATGTCTACAGCGCATTGTCGGGTTGGGCTATTCTGGTCCTGGCGACCGAAGTCATTTACTCACGGATCCGAGGTAATGTCTCAAAGATCTGAGGTAGTAGTCTGATGCTCAAAGATCCGAGGTAGTATCTCAAAGATCCGAGGTCTTGCCTCAAAGACCCGAGGTAGCGTCTCGAAGATTTGAGGTACTCTCGGGGAACTTGATTGGTTTCAAGGCTGGGGTTTCCACTGTGATTGCCATCATCTTGATGAATTTGGATTCATTCGTATTCTGATCGAATTGCCCCCCGGTTCGATAGCTCAAGTGTTTGAACTGCCGAGATGTATCATGCCCTGGTACTTCCTGCCCGAGGTGCGATACTGAGGTTGATTGGATCTGTTGGCCTAGCATGCCGGATTTTTAATCTGACTGGGCTTGACCTAGGAATGTCGCCTAGGGCCTACGTACCCTAGTAAGGGATCAAAGCCTCCGTAGTTCGAGGTATTACCAATCCTTTACCGGGTGTCGTTCTATGAAGGTTTGAACCAATTCACTATTTACCTCGGCCATGGATGTTATGTTCTCCAGAATCTGAGGTCGGATCTCTAGATCCGAGGTACTTTACGGAGGTGTGCTGAATCCTGATTTTGTCAAGCCAGGAGGCTCATAAAGGGCCGTCCTCGGAGGAAAACCAAGCCAGGATGGCTAAGAAAGCCAAGGCGCGGTCCCCCATTCGGACGCCTTCGTCACCTGGGGGTGAGCCTGTACGACCATCGAAGGGTAAGGAGATTTCCGAGGGCCCGTCGTCTCCTCAGGGTACTCCCGTCCCTCCCCCCGCCAGGAAAATCAACCGAGGTTTAGCTTGGGAGAAAGGGCCTAAGACTGAAGAGCTTGAGGTTGCCTTCCTGCCACCTCGTCAATTTATGAATGCCCTACCGCTGGCTGATATTGATGAGGCCGTGATTTACGATATCCAGGCACGCCTCTGCCAGGGTGTCGGTTTGGCCTAGGCGTATTTGCACTTGAAGGCCAAATATGCGAACAAGTTTGTTGAGGCTCGCCAGCTGCGGAAGGAAAAGGAAGAGACGGTGAGGTTCAAGGAGAAGGCTGAGGAGGACCTCGAGGTTGCGAGGGCGAGTGCCTGGAAAGCGACCGAGGAGCTTCTTCTTACCAAAGAAGCTTTAGAGAAGACTTCCTCGGACTATACAGCTCTTCAGAAGGCTTACTCCACGGGCATAGATTCCCTCAAGTCCCTTCAGCTTCAGCGGGCGGATCTGTGCTCCGACGTCGAGCAGACTAAGGCTGCCCTTGCCGAGGAGAAGGAAGCCCGCCTTGTCGCCGAGGATATTGTGAGGGAGGCCGCCGTCGACTGCTTCAAAATGGCCCTAGCCCAAATCCGCTGCCTTAATCCCGAGTTGGAGCTGAAGACGGATGGGTATGATCGTCGGGCGTATGTGAAGGACGACGTCTTCCACCCTGCCCCTGCCTGGCCCGAGGATGACTCTGACTCCTTTACTGAGGAGGAGCTGGATGGGGAAGGGGAAGGTGCGGGTGCCGACGGGGCGATGGTGGAGAGGGAGCTCCGGATCTGTTCGGGTGCCGAGGCGGCTATTCGAAGGCCGTGGTGGTGGCTTCGAGGATGACCCCCACTGCTTAATTTATCATAGCTTTGTATGTTGAACCGGTGGTTTGTACCGGGTTCCTTTTTGTAACTTTGTAGGCTGAACCGGTGGCTTGTACCGGGTTCCTTTTTTGTAACCTTGTAATAGTTACTTATATATAAAACTTGATTTCAACTAATTAGTTTGTCTTGTCAACTTTTAGTTAACATTCTTTATTTTTTATGGCCGGGCCAGGGCCTTTATATGCGCAGTATCTGCTAAGTGTTTCTTCCGATAGGTTGACTTCGGGAAAAGGGGTAGGGGAGTAACCCGAGCTACCGAGATCCGGATATGGCTGTCCGGGGTTGTTTTATCCAGAATAGGGGCAAAATGTCAGATGCACAATCGCGGTGTCTGAACGCGCGGTTTGTACATGTCGGCCTGATCGGGGCCTGCGTGACAATTCACCTCCCTATTTAGGAGCATTTTTCGATGCATCTTTTTTAAAAGAGATGGTGTTTTTACCGTCTCGCGAACCGGGCGTGGTAGCCGGGTGTAGTACCGCAAATTGGGCATCGGTAATGCCACAAGTTGGGCTATGCGCGACCTGGGCGTGGTAGCCCCGGTGTAATCCCTTAAATTGGGTTCTATTTCGACCGGGTGTAATGAGCTCGGTGTAATCGACCGGGTGTAATGACCTCGGTGTACTCTGACCGGGTGTAATAACCTCGGTGTAGTATTTTTGACTATTGATAGTTTAGGAATTTGAATTTTCACTGAGGGATTCTTTATTAAATAATCCGCTCCCAAGAGGAGTGCCGAGCCGGGCTCTAGCTATAGTAGAATCTCAGCTTGTCGGCGTTCCAAGTCCTTTTGATTGGCTTCCTTCCAAGGTTTCGAGTGTGTAGGCTCCTTTGCCGAACTTCTCTTCAACCTTGTAAGGGCCTTCCCGATTTGCAGCTAGTTTGCCATCTCTGGCATTCTTGTTTCCGACGTCTGCTCGTCGGTATACGAGGTCAGCATTGCGAAGGCCGGCCGTAGCGGCTTTGCTTGACAAAAAAACCCAGGCTTATGAGCCGTGGTTATAATCTTCAGTTGATCCAGGGTCCAATTAAGGAGCACGGATTTAACTGGAAAATCTTCAGCTTATCCGGGGTCCAATTAAGGAGCGCGGATGTAACTGGATAATCTTTAGTTTATCCGGGGTCCATTTAAGGAGCGCGGAGTCAACGGGGTAATTTTCAGTTTGTCCGGGGTCCAATTAAGGAGCGCGGATGTAACTGGATAATCTTTAGTTTATCCGGGGTCCAATTAAGGAGCGCGGAGTCAATCGTACTTTATACGGAGCCCGGATTCTAAGCGTGTTCGGTGTAACCGGCGCCCGCCGTCTTTTCGCTTTCCACAAAACTTTACACGGAGCCCGGATTCTAACTGTGTCCAGTGTAACCGGGTCCGCCTTCAAAACTGTACTCGGATCCCGAACGTTAACTAGATTCAGTTAACCGGGTCCGACTTCAAAACTTTTTGCGGATCTCGGATTTTAACCAGATTCAGTTAAAAATCGGGTCTGCCTCCTTTTCCTTTACAGGAGTTTAAGATAGACTCGGCGGCCTTGCCGTAGAGGATAATTGATAATAAGCAAAGATTGAGCATTCATGAGATAGAGGGTCATATTCATCTGGTTCTCGACATTCTCTGAATCTCGGCATCTAACAATCTCGGCGTGTCTCGGCGTCTCGGCACCTCCTCATCTTGGTGTATCATCAACCTCGACTACCGCGATGGAGTCGGGACGCCATAGGCATTGAATCTGCCTCGGCTTAAAAACAAACTCGGCTATCTAGATTTGCTTGTTTGTCTATTATTGACCTCCTTGCATCACCAAGTCGTAAAAATAGCACCTTTAGCATTGAATCAACCTCGGCTTATCAACGACCTCGGCTATCTCAATTTGCTTGTTTGGGATTCTCAAACGGGTATTGAATCCACAGCTGTATCAATTCCTAGATCTCATCCTCTATCCAGTGGCTATTGTTGTGCGGTGGGCCCAGAGGCTGCTATGCGAGGCTCCTGGTACAATGATAGGAGGATCTGAAGTTATCAAACAAGATCCTCTAGGCCTATTAGTTTTTTATTAAGGCCATCAAAGACTTCTCTGAGTTCTTCCTGCTGCAGATGACGAAGTTCTTCTATCATTGCCGTTACAGCATTAACCATGGTTGTTGGGGCCGCCATTTACGAACAATAGAAGAACTAAATAGGAAAAAATAGAATCTTTTAACCATGGGAGAAGACCCAAAGAGAGAACCTGGTGATCCTTCCAACTACTTTCTCATCATCTTCTCTTAAAGGAATTCCCAATGAGAGAATTCCCAAAGAGAGAACCTGGCGATCTTTGGAAATACCCAAATTGAGAGTCTCGCATGGGTGATGATAATTTCTCTTAAAAGAATTCCCAATGAGAGAATTCTCAAAGAGAGAACCTGGTGATCCCTCATAATGCTTGAAGTTTATTCCATAGCAAACTATCTGTTGCAACAATAGAGGTGAATGACTTTGTTGTAGGGTTACATATAATGAATTCATCATTATCTAATGCAGAGGAGAAGTCCATTGCTAGATAAGAGGATTCTTCCAGATCTTCTATTAGGAAATCGAAGAAAGCTTCTAAGAATAATAGCTGAAGAAGAAGATTTTGATGCCATGGATTTTCAGGAACTGCCCGTGCAAAGGAATTTCCAAAGAGAGAACATGGCGATCTTCGGAAATACCCAAGTTGAGATACCAGATGTAGAAGAGTCTCTTATGGGTGAGAGTAACTTTGAGGAGTTTTCCATATTAGGGTTTCTCTTAAATGAGTTCTCAATGAGAGAATTCTCAAAGAGAGAACCCGGCGATCCTTCCAAGCTATCTTCTCCTCATCTTCTCTTAAAGGAATTCCCAATGAGGGAATTCCCAAAGAGAAGACCTGACGATCCTTCCAACTATCATTTTGCTCTTGCATAGATGAAGGCCTCCCAACATCACCAAGTCGTAAAAATAACTCCTTTGGTGTTTAATCGGCCTCGGCCTAACAACAACCTCGGCTATCTCTATTTGCTGGTTTGGGATTCTCAAACGAGTATTGCGCGGTGGACCCGGAGGCTGCTGAAAGACAGCACGCATCCCTCGGCCCTATTCAGGAATTGCCCATGCAAAGGCATCTGACTGCTGCTTCTAGTATTGACCATCGGTGTGTTAGTATGTAGGTGTCCTAGAGACAATCTGTTGAACACCTTGTACTGTTTGATATTTCATGATTAATATATTTGAGCATAATTTATCTTTATCATATTTATGTCTCGCCTATATTTTATGGTTAATATGAGTTTAAAGATAAAAGCCCAAGGAATAGAATAGGTGTTTACTCGATGATCTATGATAGGGATCATGATCATGAGAAATCGAGGACACTACATGTCTATTGCCTGAAACTTGTTCCTAGTCTTGAATCACCAAGAAAGGGCATTGGTGATCTCAATAAGACTAGTACGACATCATCTACTTGTATAGTGATACAAGGTAGGGACCTCATGGAATGCGGGCATGTTGATGCCTTAGGCGATGTCGTGGGTGTATCATTGTTAGAGAACGAGATAGCCTTTGAACCGACCCGAGAGACTCCACAAGGATTCATTGTAGAGAGTATCATTGGATTTGTAATGTCTCTCATCGTTTGGTAGTGTTGATCATCTTAGACTTGAGGATGTCATCGAACACTATGTCCTAGAGTTATACTTTGATTTGTACAACTCTATCCGCCTGAAAAATGGGGAGAACAGTGTACTCTTGGGTGTAACTTGAATACATGGGTATAGATGGACATGCCGAAAGGACTTACAGTCCCCTACAAGGGATTAGTTGTTCACAAGACCGGTAGGGCTTTGATGACTTCTAGTTGACTCGGGAATCTATGCATAGTAAGTGATCATGAAGAGTCATGATCCGTCTTAGAGTCAATAGAAGAATATTCCTAGTTCTGTGTAAAAGCTACATTTAGTCAATCTAGAGAGGTGATACTCTATCCTTGCTCTCGACTAAATATGAACAACGTGCTAAGGGATGATACATGCATGGTATCCAAATTAGAAAGGTAGATCACTTGATCAACTTGATTAGTTCTGGGACTGCAGAGCATTGCTAGTGTCTTATGTAGTCATTAGATAAATTGACCTATTAAAGTTCAAGTTTATCTATGTCAGTAACTAATTGGGCCTAATGGGTCACACACTAAGATTATTCTTGATTGCTTAGTTTAGCAAGTTTTGACCAATAATTGTTATTGGATTTTGTCAAGACTATTGATGTAATTGGGTTAGAACTTCAAGCCCAATTATAAAGAGGTTAGGAGTTTAAGGATAATTTATGAAATTATCTGAGGCTGTATCCAATCAGGATTGGATAAGTGAAAAATTTGGAATGAGTGCATTTTAGTATGTATGAATAGTATTTACTATTCATGATAGTATTTACTATTGAAATAATATAATATATTATTATAATATTAAAATAAAAAATGCAAACTTGCTTCTCTCGTGGAAAACCATCTGAAGCATTTTTGAATATTTTAATATTATAATATAATATTAATATATTATATTATTATAATATTCAAATAGTAAATTACTATTTACATTCAGAAAATCTATAAATAGCACTCATTTCCTTCATTTCAAAACACTCAATTCCTAAACTTCTCTCTTCCTCTTAAGGAAGTTCTCTTCTAAGGCTCTAGTAGTCTTTATAGTCTTGAGGTAAAAGATCCAAACACTTGAGCCCTCCACCTTGCTACTGCCTAGCAAGCATCCAAGGAGACGAGGATTCAAGGAGAAGGAGTTCTCATTTGCAATCAGGAGATAATCGTGTGGATCAACGTTAGAGGACATCATACTCTTTGACGTCTTCAAGTGATCACAGGTATTCCTGAAACCATGTATGTGTTTTAACGAGCAGATCCTAAATATGTATTATAAAGAGTTATGGTACATGGTTCTTGGTTCATGAGAATAGTATTTCCACATGGCGCAGTAAATATTATTTACCATATCAGAGTCAAGATTTTCTGAGTATGCTTTGTGGCTGCAGCTTAGTCTGATCTGTCACATCAGAAAAGAATTAATCTCTGGCGGTAAATATTATTTACCTTTACGGTAAATATTATTTACTGGCACGGTAAAAGATTTTTTACCCGTTACTATTCACATGAATAGTAATTTACTATTCATACAGTAAAAATTATTTACCTTTACGGTAAATATTATTTACTGGTACGTTAAAAATATTTTTACCGTTACTATTCACATGAATAGTGAATTTGCAATGTGGGTTCTGCAAATACTGAAAAATTTTGTTTTACAACCTCGTGAACTTATTGCTTGAATGTCAAGCAAGAACCGATTTTAACCTTCACGGTGGTCACGGGGATCGAAATTTAACGTCCCCACGGTCGGCGCCAATGTTCCGGTGTAGAACCAGAACGCTAGCCCTGATGGACTAGCCTGTTTGATTGTTTGCTTATATGGAGCGGACTTGACCTAGGCGTGACGCCGGGGCCTACGTACCCTAAGAAGGATCAAAGTCCACGTAGTTCGAGGACACACGTTGGCGTTTAGCCAAAGGGTGGTGTGTATGCTCCAAAGAAGAGTGTGTGTGTGTGCACCTTAGGGTTAACCCTCGTATTTAAAGGGTGTGCCTCAGGTGGGATAGTGTGGGCGTAATCCACTGCCCTAGTATCATAACGGTCGAATCTATCTTTAAATAAGATAGATCTCCCTTGATTATAGCTTAGATATGATTTCCCTTTATTATAGGTAGATCCCAATATGTGATATATTGCCTGTTGGGCCATCCCGGTATTGGGCCCTATTTCGGTCCGTAACAAAAGCTATTCTCTAAAAGCTAATTCAAACACACACATTATGGTAGAAGATTAGACATGAACAGGTGATAATTCGTTAACCTGAACAAATGATTTCCAATAATGTATGTAGAATAATAGAAGCAGGAGCACGAGGCTTTCTGAAATTTTCTGTGCACCAAACATGGCCTAATTGTCTTCGCTCGACAGCCCATTACTTCAAAAAACAAAAAACATTCACATCCACCAAAGGCTTTTAGATTAGAGCCTTAACGACAATTACAATGGGCCAATCTTAAGGCTTAAGAAAGCGAGAAGTTCTTCATTAAGGGCCAAATGGGCTTCAATCTAAAAATTCACAAATTTAACATATCTATATATCACCTAAAACGTTTCCACGAGTTTTAGCCTTGTGAATACAGAAAAGTCATGCTGGAAGACTCTCTCACTATAGCCAGATGCGCGACATAGGTTGGATCCAGATTAGTCAGGACGAAGCTTTGGATGCCGGATGAGCGAAAAAAAACGTTTCCACCAAGCCGAATGATCAATGTCGGCTCCCTATCGGCTTCATACACAAATCACTGCAGACAATAGTGATCCAGCTAATACATCTCCTCCAATTTATAAGGGATAAGGGTCTTAAATGTCATGAAAGTTTTCGCTCAGGAGCACTGGTAAGACGAAAGTTTTTTTTGGACCAACAATGCCACGAAAGTTCATAAAACGTAGCAATTTTGCCCCTCCGTTAAGTTTGATCGTTAAGTTTAATTGAGTGCACACGTGGCATGCCACCTCATCACACGTGGCAAGCCACCTCATCAATCAAAAGTATCATTTTTGCTCCGGAATTTTTCACTGAGGAGCAATTTTGCCCCGGAAGTTTTCACTAAAGAGCAATTTTGCCCCGGAAGTTTACAAAATGTAGCAATTTTGCCCTTATGTCTTCCAATATTAAATTTGACTATTAAATCAATCAAAGATCACACATGTCATGCCTTGAAAAATTCGAACTTGGAGTCAGAAAGGAGATCCTTGAGATGTTGAGCTCAAGGTGGCCAGAATTTGTGAAGCCGAACTAGTCAAAGGGACTGAAAGGTCTGTCGCAAAACCCAAAGGAAGCATTACTTATGATCTAAGCAAATGATCAGTCTATACAAACGTAAATATTATCACTATTGATTTGTTTTACTGAACCAATTTTTGGAACAATTCATTTCTCGTTTTGCGTTTCATTTGCTTAGATCATAAGTGATGCTTCCTCTAGGTTTTGCAACAGACCTTTCAGTCCCTTTGACCAGTTCGGCTTCACAAATTTCGGCCGCCTTGAGCTCAACATCTCAAGGATCTCCTTCTTTGACTCCAAGTTCGACCTTTTTCAAGGCATGACATGTGTGGTCTTTGACTGATTTAAAATTTAATAAATGGGGACAGAAGGGCAAAATTGCTACGTTTTGTAAACTTTCGGGGCAAAATTGCTCCTTAGTGAAAACTTCCGGGAAAAAATGATACTTTTGATTGATGAGGTGGCATGCCACGTGTGATGAGGTGGCATGCCAAGTGTGCACTCAATTAAACTTAACGGTCAAAATTAATGGAGGGGCAAAATTGCTACGTTTTGTAAACTTCCGTGACATTTTTGGTCCAAAAAAAACTTCCATCTTACCAGTGCTCCTGAGCGAAAACTTCCATGACATTTATGACCTTTATCCCAATTTATAATGACAAATTCTCTAGACTTAATTTTAATCAATAAATGTTTTCAAAATTTCACGTTTTCTAAAGGGTTAAGGATTTAAGGTGCAAAAATACATATGAGATTTTTTTCAAAAGTGTGCCCAACATCAAATGTTTTTTTAAGGGGCAAAAGTAACTATGAATTTTTAAAAATGAGTGTAAAAATATACATTGACCGTTAGTTAACTACTTTTTTGAATTTTTTAAGGGTTAAGGTGTAAAAATATACATGATATTTTCCTAAAAATGCGCCCTACACAATTTTTTTAAGAGACGAAAAGTAATTATGAACTTCCAAAAATAGGCATAAAAATACACATTGGCCGTTAGTTGACTGTTTGCTTGAATTTTCTTACTAAAAATGGTAACATGGAGTATGACGTGGATGATTAATAAACACTAGAAGAGAAATACTAACATACTCTAGGAGTACCACATCATCTGAACTCTGTTCAATGAAAACATAACAACTTAAATCATTTTAATCTTAGTTGGCTGATAACTCATAATTTTTTTTTAAAGAAAAATATTGGTTGATCATTTTTTTAAATTTTATTTTTAAATTTAAAATTACGATTGTTTTTCTTCTTAAAAACAAGTTAACATTTGAATTATTTTAGATGAGTTATCAGCCAAGTAAAATTAAAATGATGAGTTGTTGTGCTTTCATTGGACAAAGTTTGAGTGATGTGGTACTCCTAGAGCATGTAAATATTTCTTCAACATAATTTGCTGACTATAAAAGAAAATTAATTTCTACTAACCCTTTATCTCCACATCATCACTTCTTTCGGAAGAGAGATGGTGAGGAGAGGAAGGGTTAAGTGAAGATAAATGATTAGATAAAAATTAATTTTCCTTTACCTAGACAATAAATTATTATTCTATGTTATTTCTTGGGTTAAATACCAATTTTGTCATGGAAGTATTGATAAGGGGTTTTCAAAGATCCGAAGTTTTTTTGGTATCATTTTTGCCCGGAAGTTTACAAACATAATGATTTTGCCTATTGGTTGATCTTGACCGTTGGATCGTTGCTCTCTTTGTAAACTTCCTAGGCAAGTTTGCTCTTAAAAAATACTTCCGGGGCAAATTTGCTTCTAAAAAAAACTTCCGGGGCATATTTGCTATCTTTTGTAAACTTCCAGGACAAAAATGATACCAAAAAAACTTTCGGGTGCTAAGTGCACCCTTGCCAATACTTCCGTGGTAAAAATGGTATTTAACCCTTATTTCTTAATCATCCACGTCATCCTCCATGTCACCATTTCTAATTAACAAAATCAAACGAACGGTCAATATGTATTTTTACACCTACTTTAGATGCTCATAGTTACTTTTATCCCTTAAAAGGTATTTGTATCAGGCGCATCTCATTTTTATTTTTGTACCTTAACCTTTAAAAATTTAAATTAACGGTTAATGTGTATTTTTGCACTTGTTCTAGAAGTTCATAATTATTTTTGCCCTTTAAAAAAACATTTGGTGTTAAGCGCATTTTTAGGAAAATCTTATGTGTATTTTTGTTTCTAAATTCCAGGTATTAAACGTTCTTGAATACTCATTTAAATATTTGAGATATGAAGGAAAATGCCAAATAAGAACACTACCCCTTTTGGTTCAAGAGACTACAAAAATAAGTGCGTTTTTGCAATATAAAACATCATTTCAACAAATTGTTTGCAAGTGTCTGGTTGGAATGCAATGGTTGCTTACCAACAAGATTTCTTTGATGCTGAGGTGGATTTGAATCTATTCATGTACTCTAATATAAAAGAAAAGGCCAAATAAGTTTGTAAGGACAAAAGGATTAATCAAGAATCATAATTAATGTGGCTTTAGTTATGTTTATGTAATGCACACATTTCAGTTATGAAATTGTTTTGAATATTTATGTGGTTGTAGTTGATTAGTAAGGCACTTTGTGTAATGTTTATTATGTTATTATTTGTAGGATTGTTTTTGTTGTATACAAAACTCTTTTTGTAGCTTTTTTTTAGTGGATATTTTGTTGCAAAGATAGTATTTTTCCGTGAAAGGGGAGTTCATGCTAGTTAATTCGAAAAAAGTTATTCTAATTCCTTTTATATCTACCTTTTTCTAAGATGATAAAAAATATTACAGAAAAAAAGTTACATAGTCATTATCATAAGGTACCCTCTATAAAAAGTATATATATATATATACACACACACACACATATAAAATATATAGGGAGTACAACTTTTCTTTAACTCTGAGACATTTGCATATAACTAAATGTTTATTGCACACAACTGAAGAAAATTTATACATGCAAACTTGAGTCCTTAGACATCTATGGGTAATAAATTTTGCAGTGAGAAATTTCTCAACAATTTTCCCTAGATTGTGTGTGTGTGTTTTAAATATATTTTAGAAAAGTTGATTTTCCATAACATCCATGATCCATGCAACTAAAAGATGATTTTCTAGTTACACATTAAATAAATAAAAAAGCAAAAAAGTTGTAAGAACATGACCAATTGAAAGGAAGTTTGTTTGCTGTCAAGACTAAAACAATGTGAAATAACACACATAAGAGTTCCGTGCAAAATCAATTGCATGAATTTTTACGTGCATGTAATTTTATTGTACAAGACTGTTACAGTTACATCCAAATCAACATACACTACTAACTCCAACCTGTTGGTATGAAAATAATTTTTTTATAAATAAATTTTCAATTATTTCAACTTTAAAGCAACATCTTCAAAAACAAAACCTTTTTGTTATATTTTTCCTGAATTAAAGGGAGGAACATTAACAGAATGAGATTACAAAAGAGATTAAACTCCAACCTTCCAATTACAAGAGATTCTATACCAATAGGATATAAGGCCTTTAGCTCTTTCCTTCCTTTCTTTACAAAAAGGAAAGGTTGCATTCCATTGTTACAAAACGCTCACACAAATAAGTTGGCCCCACAATAAAATAAATTAATAAAAAAACAAAACTAAAACATAAAACCAAATTATTTACGTACCACGTACCAAAATCCTGAACAATTAATTGGCCAAAAACTAACTCAGAACAAAAAGAATGGCTCACAGCCCCGTAGCCACATTGTAGAAAATAGGAAACTTATGCAAAAACATAAGAACTTCATATATATGAAAACATTTACAGAATGGACCTAAGAAATATGAAGCTGCATTTTGGAGCAACTGGACAGCGTTAAGCACTATACTGAATTTTTTACTCACTGGCTATGATTTATAAACCTGAATTGTTTAACAAAATTCTCAAGCAAACCTATAGATTTAGTCACAAAAGGTTCTCTTGGAGGTGGAATCATAAAATAGATACCTTTTTAGTCCTTTTTGCGTTTGTCTTCGCTTGTGCATCACAAGAGTCTCTCTTCCTCTTGGAGCCATTTTTCTTATCTTCAGTGATATCATTATTGTTAAAAGCTGTGTCTGCAGTGGTCTTTTCGTTAACTTCCAGTGCATCTTTAACAAAAACTTTTAGCCTCCATAGTGTATAGTCACTCTGAATATAAACAGTAGACAATAAGGAACATATTGGTGGCCCATTAAAAAAAACTTGCTAAATAAAACAACAGCATTTACAGGAGGGGAAAGTTTTAGACAAATACTCCCTTTGGTCTTTTTACAAGTAACAACTATTGAATCACACAAAACGGACTGCAGGTTAAAATTAGTTAAAAGCAATAAATGTGTCACAGATGTATTTTTTTCCTCAAATATACTCTTTTCTACGAAGATGATGAGTGTACGAGAGAACAAGTGAGAAAAAAGATGAGAGAGAATGCGGGGAAAAGGTATGAGAGACATCAAATTAATTGGGGGTAAAAAATGAATAAAAAAAGCATTAAATTTTCAGACAGAGCTGTATTGTTGCTTATATTTAGGACCAACCCATGTGAGAGAATGTTGCCTATAAATATGATTGGAGGGAGTACTTCAAAGTGAAGACTAGTAACTAGATAAGATGACAAAAACCTGAGCATCGATGTCAAGGTCCACCTCTCTAGCAGTTGCTTGGAAATTGGGATTATTCTCAGCAACTATCTGCAATGCTTTGCTAATGTTTTCAGGAGACAATTTCGCAAGGGCCGTCCCAAGTATTCTTTTCTCCTCCGAAGTCAGTTTCCTACAGCATTATCAGGAAATTCAATTTAGAAAAAAATTCCAAAGTCATGCACCAGAAAAAACAGAATGTAAAAGAACATATTTCTGGAGCAAATACTGCCAGTGATATTTTCGCCATAACTATACCTTTGAACCAGGGTCACATTTATTCAATGAGTTGCAGGACCAGGGTCACATTTATTCAATGAGTTGCAGGGGCAATTGTCCCCACTAACATTTTTGTTCATTTATCTCCTACATATGCATGTGTAAGATGTGTATTACAATGTATATTAATTACCAGTTAAATATATTAATTACCCTCATTAGTTGTTAACATTAGTTCTAATATGCCACCGAATTTTTATATCAAATATTTCTACATATTTAGTTGCTGCACAAATCACACACACACACATATGGGGTGAAGTGTATAATTATTTTATACATAATTTTTATTTTGCTTGATTTGACAACTAATTTTTCTTTTTCAATTTCTTCAAACTTCATCTATCTGTGGACTCTTACAAGTTTCTTTTTTAATTCTCTCTTATACTCGATTTATCTTCTACACATTACGACTTAACTTCAATACTACTAGTAGCAATTGCAATGGTTGAAAGGGCTCTCTTTCCTATGAATATAATCAAGAATAGATGCCAAGCGAGACAAAAGCGTAGAGTGTTTTACGCTTGTGTGATGTAAAATCACATAGAAAATAACTGATATAATGATTGTATGGCTACTTACACAGATAAATTTTCAATTGTACTAAAAATAAGAAAATCATTCAATTTTTCAAAACAATGAAAACTCGAAGAAAGTGGTTCTGATATGTGTTTGTGTGTATTCAGAGTCAGAACAGTAGTACCCCTCTTGAGTTTTAATAATAGCACCTCTACTTTTTAGGCACTTATTGGTCTGTTGCTTTGCTGAGAGTAAAGTCCTATCATCTAAGTATCAGAGTGTTGTAATTTGGGCAAGGTGAATACAAGAACGCCGCAGGAAAGGATGGACAATCAAGACCATGAGCTTGCTAGGTTGAAAGAAAAAAGTAATGTGTTCATATATTATTATTTTTCCAAGAAAAAGGGTTGAGTAATGAGGTTAGAGCAGAACTCACAATGCAAGAAAACTAAGGGCCTGTTTGGTATTGAGAATGTATTTTGATGGAAAGGAAAGGCAAGGGCAGGAAGAGAAGGGAAAATTTCCAGCCATGTGCATGCTTGGTATGCCAAGAGAAGGAAAGGAAAATGATGAATTAAAGAAAAGAAAAAATAAAATACATAACATAATGTGGATAATTTGGGAGAGAAAAATTAATTTGAATTTATTAATCTTATCTCTGAATCATAGAGAGTACATACGGGCCTTTAAGTAAACCCAAAGCTAACCCTAGAATCTAATAAAATCTAATCTAATCAAAATAAATCAAACTGATTGAGATATAATAGGAAATATTCTAAGATATAATATACCTATATCTAATCATAAGATATGATATAATATATCTACATCTAATATAATAATTAGATAATGACTACTCTAAATAATCCATAATCAATGCATAATATTCCCACACATAAAATCCCCAAATTATCCCTCACATATTAGGAAGGACGGGGAGGCACGGACATTACATGGGTCATTATCAACAGAGGAAAACAACTTCCTTCCATATATTGAGGGAAGAGGCCTTCCCTGATACATAGAAAGAGATATTCTTTGGGAAGCTAATTTCTGCCTACCAAACATGCCACACCAAGGAAAAATGGCTATTTTCCTTTTCCATCCATAAATTTTCCTCGTAACAAACAGAACATTGGGTAGATGACCCATAGGGTAGAAGAAAGAAATCTAGTTTTGTAAATGGCCCATGAAAGTAGAGTACCAAAGACAGCCATCACAGAATTTTAAACAAGTAGGAACACAACCCAATCCAACCTTACTTGAGTTACAGGGGTCACAAAAAACGAACAAGACCACTGATAACTACCAAGAAGCAAATTGCGAGGATGACATGTAATACATAAATGAATGAGAATTAGGAGCGTTAGTTGGTGTAGTTATAGGGCTAGAGTTTTCATCAGCATATGGCAGGCTACAAAAGGATGAGAGAAGTCACTTGTGGGTGGGCTTGGAAGTTAATGGATTGTATTTCTTTGTCTTTGCTGCCTCTCTTCCCCCGCAACTCCCCTTTCTCCCTCTCTTCCTCTCTTCCTCTCTATCCCTCTTGTTCTCAACATATAATTTCCTCTCTCTCTCTCTCTTTTTTTTCTCCCTCCCTCACTCCCATATCTCTATTCTATAAGAAACAAGCCCAATGAAAGCTCACATGCTAAATGCCCCTCAGATAAAGGCAAAACAACTTTTGGAAGCTATTAGATGCTCAGTCAGCTAGAAAGAAGTCGAGCCTTTTCTTCAATTGCGATGAGAAGGCCAACTATAAATGCAAAAAACAAGACATTTTAAGCAGCAACGAACCTTTTCTCACTAAGGACAGCCACATAAATTGCATGACGGCTTTAGACTCTTATGAATAACAATTTCTTCAGATATGTCAAACCTTGAAACTGAGAGGAACACTAGGTGTGAAGGAGATAACTATCCTAATAGACAGTGAAGCCTCCCATAAGTTAATTTCTTCCAATTAGACAGAAAAGATGAAGCTGCCAGCACAGAATGAAAAATAATAGTATCAATGAGGAGATCAAGTACGTAGAAATTCATAATCGGAAATACAGCCCCAAAGAGGCAAAAGGAATTATATTCATCTGAGCTTGGAGAAGCAGACTTAGTCTTAGAAGAGGTAAGAGTAAATTGGGGCCAAAGCATAATGAACAGTATGAATTAGAAGAAGCTGATTTGCATGAAGGAAGATTCTTCCCTTTCAGCAACACTAGTATCCTTCAAGGCAAGTCATTATCTTAAAAAAAGGGTGACTCCGTGTACAAGACTTTGACCAGGTGGGGTCCTGAGAGGGATAGATGTACACAGCCTTACCCCTACAAGTAGAGAGATTGTTTTCAGGATTTGAACCCATTACCTCTAGGTACATTGCAGCAACCTTATAGTTGCCCCGAGGCTCACCCTCAAAGACAAGTCCTTGTCTAAGGAGTAGAAATGTTTCATGATTGAATTTGGAGAGCTCTCCAAAAAATCATGAAGCACAAGGGAGAAAATTAAAGCCATCCAAATGCAATCTTCCAAATTCCACCTTGAGGACAAGGTAAAACTTCTTGGGGAGGGTAATGATGGGCCCCAACCTGCAGCCAAGATCTACAGGAGGCAAGAAAGGATGAGTAGAATGCAGAAAAGAGGGGACACAAGATAGAAACGAAGGAACTGAGTCCAACAGACGCCGTAAGGGAAAGGATGATTAAAAATGGAATCCATGGAGGAGAGACAGTAGGAGAAGGATTTAAAAGGTAAAAACTGAAAAAAAGAGGATCACAGAATTTGAATCTCGATTTGGATGGAGAAGCAACCTCCAGAAACCTGGCAAGTCTATTCTGTTTTTGGAGTTCTGACGTTGTATTTTACCAAGCTTTTAAGTATGTGTTTGTGATTTTACCCGAGTTATTTGAGTTCTAATGCAAATACCTCAACCTTTTAGCCACTTTTCTGCCATGTTACCTTGATAGGAAAATCCTATCAGAATCATTATGTCCAAGGAGATTTAAAAAAATTAACCAAACAGATTCAAAGTATATTTCTATATCAAATTGATCTCTTTTAACTACGGTAACATTAATGGATGACTCTTTCACAAACCTGCACTTCTGAATCACCATTTCTTTGAGATTCTTCAAATCCTTATCAGCCCCAAGAAGCTGCAGACATTGGGAAAGCACATATGGTAACATCAAGCAACAGACTTCAGTGGAACTGGGAATAACAACCAAAACTAAAATTTAGCCAACCTCAGAGCTTAGCTCCCTAGCCATATTGGCATAAGTGGCTTCCCGTGCACGCTGCATATCCAAATTTGCTTCTGCCTCTTCTTCTCGTAACCTTTTCTCCTGCAATAATCAAACATAGAACAGCAATAGATAAAAAATGTGTCATGGGTCACCTAAAATCATTGCTGCTACACAAAAAAGCAACTTTAATGAGAATAGTTATTCACCCAAAGTTAGTCCTTTATTTACCTCTTCATCAACTTTTGGCAACAGTAGTAGCCATTTCTCCTCAAATTTTTCCAGCAAGGATTTGGCCATAACATGATATTCATTTTTCTCATCGTTGTACTTCATTGCATTCTTAAAAACCAACCTTATATCAGCATAGATCTCTCGAACATTCTTATAACCGGTACCATCCTTGGCTTCCATTTTACTTTTTATAGTACCGAAATCCATGGGTTTCTCAATAACCTAAGGGTGCAAGAATAAATATTACTTTCAGAAATACAATTGGGGGAAAAGGGCTAAACAAAGCAGTCCAAGATAAAAATTAGATGGTAATTGGGGGAAAACCCGAAACACTGACCCAGCCAAAACTATTTTCTTTTCTTCTTTTTTTCCCCAAATTGAAGAATAACAAGTGTATAGATGAATACATAATATTTGGGTATAAGATTCCACGTAAACATAGTTTTGTGCTAACAGTGGTGTTGACCATGAGAAGCTCTCAAAAGCATAGCAACATTACCTCATAATAATCATGCAATTCAAGACCTTTAACATCTACAGGCTCCAAAAAAGGCCAAGCCCACTTGTGCTGAGTAATCTGAGAAGAAGAAAAATCACATGTTGTAAGAAGAGAAAATGAAGAGAGAAGAGAAGGAAGAATAGGACAGAGGAAGAACTAGAAGACAAAGAGAGGGGGGCAAAGAGAGAGAGCTAGATAGGTCGAATCTGAATGATACTTTTGTAATGAATCACAACCATAATGAGATAGACAGGTAGGGATCCCAGCAGGCTGATGCGATATGAGTCACAACTCACAACCCTAACAAGTCGCAGTTTGAATGAGTCATAAGCCTAACAAGACTAGAAGGAACCATAATAACTAATTTAAATAATAAACTAAATGTTAATGAACTACTATATATTAAAAACATAAGATAATATAAATAAGAACTAAAATAAATATATTGACATGAGGGCAGAACCAAATGGAAATAGCAACATAATTGTACTGGCCTGACGAAATATTGTGGAAAACTGGCGCATGAGCTCTTGCATTCTCTTTGCAGCAGCTGCTTCCCTACGGAATGCATTTTGCTTTTGCCTCTCAGCACTAATAAAATGCTTATCTCGTCCCTTGTCTTTAATAAGTGAACAACCTTTGGAATTGCTGCTGGTCTGAATATTAGAAGTGGATTGGTAGAACTGTTCAACCTCATTTACTTGCTTCTCAATCTGCAAGAAACATAACACAAATAATTATATTTTGATTCAGATATATCAAAACCCATTGGACTATATATGCAAAGCAGAATGTTTACACTTCAGCAGATGAACAAATTGAGTGATGACAACTGTGGAACTGAATCTAATGATTTTCATCATTTAGTTCATGAACTTTATAGCTCTTGTTTGTTTCTTTTAGGAAAATATGTAGTTTATCTATTTATTATGGAATCCATGGCTGTCAGCCAGCCACATCTCTTTGGATTGTAAACTTGCAAGTATTCTGCCCTTGTTTTTTTATCCTCTTTGACCCAAAAACTTTAGGAATCACCAGAAAAACCAATCTAACTTTCCAGTTGATCAGGCCCCCCTCGACCACCACACATGCCTCCACATTGTTTATGCATCAAGTCTCAGGTTGGCACATCATGCATGGCAACTCATCTCCAACAAAAGTCAACATGAAACATGAAACCTTTAAAATAATCACTTCCTTTGTTTTTGTTAGCTTTGTGTGTTGTACTTGCTGATTGCTTGGGATTTTTTTATCTTCTCTACCATGCTTAAGTCCATAGCTACTAGCAGTACAATAACCTTGGCAATCAGTTGACTGCAACAGGTGATTTGTCACATGTTAAAGCGCACAACAAATTTAACAGGAACAATTATTAGACATCAACTTATAGTTTGCACATTTACCAAACAACGACGCAATTTGAGTCATTGGCTAGGTAACATTCCCAAACAAGGTCATATTTGCTGCTTGGGAAGAGGAGGATTCTCCAGCAATGTCCTTGTCACGGAACTCTACCATTAGAGATTGCTAACACGTGCACGTTCCCTCATTCAACAAAGGAGATTTTGAACATTATTCAACAAATTTTTTCCAATGTTTGATATGCCATACAAAATTATGAGCTTAGGACTAAAATCTCCAACACCAAACAAGGGAACCAATCAATTACTGATTTTCTGAAAACTCTAATAATCTAATTAGCTTAGAAGCTTTTGGCAGAAGATGCATCAATGCACTCAGGTGAAGGGTATAGAGAATGGTACTGTTCTCAAGTGATTTGCAGAAAAAGACAGAACCTAGGAATATTTGTGTGTGTGTGTGTGTGTGTGTGTGTGTGTGCATGATCAAACATTGACTGTGATAGTTGAGCATCTAGATACTTGGCAAGGAGGATTTAATATTTTTTAAATGAACCAATTGTCATCTCTTGGCTGAGAAAAAAACAAAAAAGTATGATTATTGAAGTTCAACTAGTAGAGAATTCAGCTTGTATCCAAATAGATTACGCAGCATCCTGATAAGGTTTAGGGGCAAATGTATCAAAACCATCCTGAAGGGATATTAGGAAAGATTTATGACAGGATATTATGAAGGATTTATTTAGTGTTTCAGTAATTTACTTTTATAACATTATTTTATTTCCAATGACTGTATGAGGCTTTCATAAGCTGTTTCCTATTTTATGCTTTCTTTTACTTGAAGCTTAAGCTATCTTTTATCTTATTTAGGTTTAATATATAATTATCATTATTATTTTAATCTAATAATTGTACTTAGGACTCTATAAATAAGCCTAAGGTTGTTTCTCAATCCTTTCTTTATATTTCTCTTTCTATTCTTCTTCTCCAAACCCTTCTTTCCCTTTGTCCTGCATCATTTTGATATCAAACCAAGGTTCTTCACACTCTCATCACCAAGAAAATCTCAAAAACCACATCAGAACCCCAGATTTCATGACTGTCATATTATTCTATAGAATTAGTATTCACTAAAAACGATAGCATATATATACATTCATATGAATCATTCTATTTTAAATGTTACTGGATTAGTTATGTTACTTTTTTCAATAAGTATAAAGCCAAAAATATCACATAATTCTTAGTAGAATAGCTGTTGGAACTTTTAATAGTTCAGCCAGCATGAAATTAAACTCCTGATGCTACCATTTACTGCTTGGACAGGTGTTTCAATGTTATCTTTCAATAGTTCTTCATATGCCTTATTAACCAATGAATTTGAAATTCCTTTCTTGCCTATTTCTTAGTCTGTATCAAATTTATAAACTACAGGGGTTGATATGAACAACTTTTTGTCCATGATTCTATATTTATAAGATGGTGGCTTGTTATATACTCTTGGACCAAGAGAACTTGTTTTTCTATCATCATATTATTTCAAGTTGTTAGTCCAAAAGCCCTCATTGGCTCTGAGGTGAAACTTCACCTGTTTGCCTTGCCTTTTGTTTTGAAATTGCATTAATTAATGATCTCTACACTGAGTTTAGATTTAACCTAGATTTGTAGACACCATGAGGTAGCAAAGAGCTTTGCTGTCTTATATATGCACCCTTTGAGCAATCAAATAAAACCTGAAGCTGAGATATCAATTACTTACCGATCTTTAGTTAAACACTATGCCAAGGACCACTTAAATCCAAATTTGTATGCTTTTGAGATGAAGTAATCGATGACACAACAATATCATGTCCCTTATATGGAAGGATCTTATGGGTTGGAGGGCGGTATATAAGTACCATGAAGTTGTTTTACCAAGATAATTAAGTCAGGCAGTTTGATATACTTCAGTTAATCTGAATGAAAACTAATAGAACATCAAAAGTGACAAAAAAATGTCTTAGTCCCATTACTTGCCTTAAAATCAATATGGGGACAAACACAGAAGGTGAATAATCATCCATGACGTAAAGAGATGCGAATGTAAAACTACCATGTTGGAGAATTGATGCCAATGGCATATAATAGAACAACAAAATGCCGAGCAGTAAACCCCATATCATGATAAATATGCAAAAATTAAGGGGGGGAAATTTCATCTTTGGCTCATAGGGGCAATTATGAATGCAGCAGTATTAGAAATTAGATAAACTATAAGCGCAACAAATATAATTTTTTAGACGGAAATAATAAAAACCGAAAGACAAGTAGACAAGTCATGGAGTCCAGTTTCAGTTTCAGATATTTAAATTCACATTCTCGACATCCGAGAGAAAAAATTGCAATATTATGGGCATATTATGTAAACCCAACAAAGAATAGCCCCAACTTCAGAATCATCCATCACACAAATCGGAAAGCGCAAACTGACCTTATCTACAGCAGCAAGAATTTCATCAAGTGAATGCGTAAAATCTTCCACGTTTGACGCCACATCTCCGACGTTTGTGAGACAGGGATCCGTAGCAACCCGTGGTTCCATCTAAGTGTGCGAATCAATCACCCTCTGATTATCGCATTCGCTCCTGTAGAAAGAATCATTACAGAATTCAGAAATTCGAATAAAAGTTATACGCACAAATTTTAATAGTGATAATCAAACATTCGCAACTCACCAATCGATTCTCGACCCAACTCAGGAGTTCTTTCGCTCTTGCCAATGTCAAGAATACACAGAGAAGGTAAAGACTCACAGTTATTTCCAACCTTTTCTTCCCCTCCTGATTCTTTCTTGCTGGTCGCTTCTTCAATACAAGACTTCGGACCGTATATTCTGTTTTAAAAATACACAAATACGTAAATGTAAAAACCAAACTGTTTTATTAATTTAGCACTGAACAACTACACAAATGAAACTAATAAAATATTGAATTCATTTAAATATGAAATTCAAACCACAAAAATAACGAATAACGAAGTAAGACAAAGTTTCCCCTTACATTATGAATTGGATACAATGTTTTGGAAAACTTTTCTATATATAACATTAACTGTGTTGTCAATACACTTATTAAACTCATTCAAAATGAGTATCTTTAAACCTTTGAAACTCTTGACCCTAGATAAAGCAACATAAAGTTGTCCATGTGAAAAAACTGGACTTGGTAGGTAAAGACCTACATTTGATATCGATTGTCCTTGGCTCTTGTTAATTGTCATTGCAAATGAAATAATGATTGGAAATTGCCTCTCTCGTCATCTTGGACGGAAGTTTAGATTCACATGGGTTCATGTTCATCCTGTGTATCAAAATGTCTTCGTCTGCGCTAGTGCCATTCAACGCCTTCACCTTAATGACGTTCTTGCCAAGTTGAGTAATTAGAAGCCTCATACCATTACACAATCCTGATGCTTGGTCAATGTTCCTTATTAATATAACTAGTACTCCCTCCTTCAAAACCAATTTATGATGAGGAATCCCAGAACATTTAATTTAATTTAGAAACTCTGTGTCATATAGATCATCGAAACTTTCATTTGCATAATCTATACGATTTATAGAGTTAGCACTAAAATATTCTACTTCATCTCCTGGCAACAAAGAACAAATGTACTCATTCAATGAATCGACATGTTCCATAGTTTGGGTTAAAATTGACTTGTTGTTGAGGTAATCTTCCTCGAATAGACGCTCTACTAAATTTGGGTAAGTAGATTCAACGATGCACCTTATTGGATTATCTTCATCATAAAGTAACAAATCAAATGGTAATGTTATGTTTGTAATACCATCGTGCGGTAATCCAATGACACCCTCTCCTACAAGCAGTAGCCATTCAGAGAATGCTTTGATTTTTCCTTGCTCAAATGGATTTGTGGAAGACTTCAATCTCATATTTTTGGTTAATTACAATAATTGTCATTCATTCCAAAGAGGAGAAACATTAATAGATGCATCTACAATCTCAGCTCGTCCACTTTTAGGAATGACTGGAAGAATCTGTCTGAAATCACCGCCCATGACAACACATTTTCCTCCAAATATACTATTGGTCTTCATTAAGTCCCTTAAAGTTCTGTCAAAAGCCTCAGCGCAATGTCTCTTCACCATTGGAGCTTCATCCCAAATAATTAGATTAGCATCCTTGATCAAGTTTGCAGTTGGTGAATTTTGAGAAATTGAACAAATAAAATCTTCAATGATGTCGATTGGAATTAAAAACCTTGAATGCGCAATTATGCCTGATGGTAGTAGAGTAGCTACAATTCCACTGGATGCTATGTTCAGTATTATACCCCCTTAGATCTTATGGAAGTTGTCAATGCATTCCACATGAAAATTTTCCCAATACCACCAAATCCATGCAAAAAAAAAGAGAAAAGAAACCACATTTCTGTGAAGAAACAGAGCAAAGAATTTTATGGAATATTTCCTTTCGCTCATCGGTCATCAAATTTTGCCACCACCTAATGTTGCTTTTCCTATGCTTTATATTATGGCTCTTTATCCTTAGTTTGACAATGACTATCTTCCCAGCAATTTCATCCAACTCTTTAGGAATTGTAGAATTCCTACCCTCCTTTAAGAATACCAAACACACATAGATAGACATAACAATACATTAATTGAAAGATGTAGGATGGAGATTATTATATACTAGCATTAATAGCTTGTGCATATATTGTTTTATCTTTGATGCAGATTTACCCAACAACTCAGTTGCAGTATGATCAAAGAAGATGATTGAACATTTTCCAGAATGGTCAAATACTTTGTAGTGAACTTTAAACCTACCAATATAAATGTAGTTATAACTTTTTGTTCACTTATATAAATTAATGATTTAATATAAAATGGTTAGGTTCAAAAAAGTACTTGGGAACAGTTATAAGTACGTCCTTATTACACTTGGTGCATCTAAGATTCCCATTAAACATGTACTCAGGATTCTCGTCACAAGGACATGCATCATAAACCCACCCATACAGTGTTTCACACTTCTGAATAGTCACTTCAAGACAACATCACACTCCTAAACATTGAACAAAATAGTATAAGAACACTGCTTGCATGTTAAATAATGTTTGGCATTTTTTCCACTTATGATGTGAACGAATAAAAGAAGTAGTAAAAGTAAAAGACTATGAAATGAAATTTACTTGCTCTAACTTAATAATTTCAGACAATGGAATTCTGGTCCGGAAACTAAGAAGGGATTCAGCTTAATAGGGAGGATATTTGGCATTTGATATTTGATTAAATAGCTGGTTGGATACAGAATCTTGGCTAAGTCTGTACATTATATATGGAAACAATTGATAAAAGTTAACAAAAAGAAAAGTAGTATAAATGTTTTTAACAGTTTCGTGCCAAATATACTTCCTTAAAAGCAATTGTACGTAGCGACTTGCTGGTAGTACGTTGTTTTTTATAAAAGTAACGTAAATTAATGTTTCAGTGTTAATCCAACACAATTTTAATTTATTTATTAACGTAAATTAATGTTTCAGTTAATAAGTTTAAGTATCTTGCCATAAATTGAATTTCAGGAAATAATTTTTTGAAGCGCTAAGTTATTAGGTGTCATCTCGACATTAGTACCAATCGGTTATAAAATTGTGTTGTAAGTTTTCCAAAAGTTTTCAAGAGTAATAAAAGGATTTGTTATTCATAGCTGTTCATAAAAGAAGAATACAAATATCTTATCTTATTCTTTCATAATGAATCCTTAACTGTCCAACAGCTTTTGAAGAAGTTGGCAAGATTTCCAAAAGGATCTGTTATTCATTGCTGATTATAAAAGTAGAATAGAAATTTTTGAAAATGAACGTCACACTGCAAAGATCAAAGTTCGGGCGTCAGCCACTGAGATTTTAAGCATTTAAACATGTGATAGTTTTTTTTACTAGCCATCCACCTACAAGCGCCACAGAACACAGGCCAAGTAGTTGTAGCAGTGATTTTTGACATAAATAGTTCGAAGACGGTTTAAATGCTGACCAACAACTAATGAACTTATGGTAAAGGATGACTATTAAATCTGGCACAGACTACCAGTACTAATAAATGAGTGAAGATATGAATTTATTGTCACACTGGTTTACGACTAGTTTTAAAAGACCAAAAAAAAATTGTTTCCTTTTTTTTTTTTATAGAATGGTTGCAGTATGAGAATAGTGATATTTGAAGATTCGAAACCAGGTTTACAACCTTGCAAATTACATGCATTCCAAATATTTGTAAAAGGTATTGTAATTTTCTTTGGAAAACAAGATAACATGTTTTTAAATCTTATGGGTCATCTAAATAGTAGTGACAATTGGTTATGAGATTATGTTAACAGGTATGGAAAAGTTGGAAGAGGAATAAATATGTGTTATTTATTGCTGCATTGAGAATAAGAATACAATACGTCGAAAAATAAAAATCACACTACAGAGATATAAGTTCGGTTGTCGGCCACTGAAATTTTAGTATTAATTAGTACTAACTCTAGCCCCCTACACGAGTAGTATTAAACTTTTTTGGAGAATTTTGGTGTGCACATATTTATACTTATCACAAGGTAGAACAAACATTTAATATACATAACATATTGGGAACTGGTTCAAGAAGGAATATGATTTATATATATATATATATATATATAACACTGACGTTTCTGTTGAACAGGTAATTAAAAATCCACAAGAAATAGTATGTACTATGAATGTTAAATAGAAACAAACCAAAACACATGAAGAGAATAAGTTTGAAACACACTGGCAATGTAGTTCATTTTAAACTTTCAGAATTACAAAAACTTTAATAGTTAGAATGGAAGAGAAGTTGGTGTAGATAAACACACATTCATATACCAAGAACATGTGTCTTCGCCAAAGCCAGTTCAGGAAAATTTGGATCTATGAAAACGCGAGTTGCACAGAGAACAGAAGAAATCTCCACACCTACATTCATAACAGAAGCATAACCAATGAGCAATGACAATCATTAGATAAACTACAAAAGATAATATGAGGAAAACGAACTTTGAACAGCTTAATAATTTCTTACCTCTTTCAATCTTGTGCATAATCTGTGCATACTGAACTACCACAAAAACACAAGATCGTTCATGCAGATTTTCCAACTGAGGTAGTGTATTCAAGAGTGGAAATGATTAAGACGAAACAAATAAATAGAACGGAAGATACGTAGTGAACATCGGAAATGATGAAACATAAAGAACAACATTCAATTAAGGTGGCCGAACAGTTAAGCCAATTAGACAACAGTTGTGGAGAATAATAACGCGTCAAAGCATTAGATTCCATGGGGAAAACGCAGTACTCATAAAAAATATGGAATGATTAAATATGACAGATGAAGAGTCTTGGAAATAGCCAATGGACTACAACGTAAGTTTGAATTACTCCAGTTGTTACTAAATGCTTTTAAAAATGCATGTATGTGGAAAAAAAGTCTTAACCACTCTTTTTCCAAAGGTCTCCCTCCGCCGTCCCACGTGATGGCTCATATTTTAACATAATTGTGATAGTTGTTTTTTTAATAGTTATTTGGTACTTTTTTTTTCACTTTTTAATTGTTGATTGGTACTTTTGGTACCCTTAATTTTTTTTGTGTGCCAGATGCTCCTCAGGTAATAGTTCGTTGGCAAATCTGCACCTTCACCCTATATTGTATTTTCCGTATGAATCTGGCCTCGAGCAATTCTTTGACATGCTCTTCCAAAATCCGTCTCTTTTTTGGGCCTAGTTTCCTTTTCTTTTGCGCCACCGGAGTTGATCCCAGAGAAATTACCAACTTGTGATAGCAAAATTTAGGATCAATTTCGGGTATCTCCGATGGATTCCAGGCAAAAACATCTTGGTTCTTTTCCAAGAAGTCTTCCAACTCGTCTCTAACATCTGGGTTCATTACTTTGCCCACTCTCGTGACTTGCCTAGGCGCATCGCCCAACACAAAATCCTCCAACTCACCTTCTGGCTCTAATCTCAAAATCTTGGTTTCTTCTCGCATATCTAACTCCACCATATTCACTATCTTACTTCGCTGACTCTCTTTACCCTTGCTCACACTCTTATCTTCTTCGCGAATCCGGGGTGGAGAGGAAGGTTTGCCTTCACCTTCTTTGACTGTTTCAAAATAACATTGCCGAGATTCCTTCTGATCTCCTTTGACAGTAACAACTTTATTGTTGTTACTCACCATCTTCAACTTCTGATGCTTGGTGCAAACCAACATATCCCAGTTGTGAATAGTTGGCCTCCCCAAGATTATATTATATGGAGACTGAAAGTCGGCAACGATGAACCTTACTCGTTCTGACTTGAATGCTTCCTTTGTTCCCAGCGTTAACCTGAGATCGATGTACCCTTTAGGATGAGTGTGTTCCCCATTAAAACCGATGAGTGTTGTCTTACATGGCTTCAAATCTTCTTGATCGAGGTTCATTCTTTTGAAAGCATCCTAAAAGATAATATATGCAGAGCTTCCAGTATCAACGAAAATCTTTTTAACCTGGAAGTTTACCAGGGTTCCTCTAACCACCAAACCATCTTCGTGCCCTAGGACTATGTCATCGTATCTTCCCCTCCTCCAAGAGCTCCTCTGATAACATTGCACTCGAACTTGGCTTCTTGAAATTCATCTTCATTACCATCTAGCTTCCTCTTGTCATCTCTCCTTTTCTTTTCAAGGACTGGGCTCTTACTGCGATCTCCTTGCTTGCGCTTATTATTCTTCCAGCCCTGGGTTTTTATTACGTATTGTCATAATTTGCCTTCTCTGACAAATTTCTCCACAGCATCTCTGAGATCCCAGCATTGATCAGTTGTATGTCCCGGTCCATTATAAAATGCACAGAACTGGGATTAATCTACACCGGCTTTATTGTAGAGTGGTCGAGGTCGGTCTACTTTTTTCATCTCGGTCAACGCCACCTCCCTCCAAATTTGAGATCGTGGAACATTTAGGGGAGTGTATTTTTCATATTTTCCTTCATACTTGCCACCTCGAAATTTATTATCCGGGTTTCTTCCGCAGAAATCTTGCTTTTGACTTCCTGGTTGTTCATTTCCTTTCGAAGGTGGACTCTTCTTCCTCTCCTTTCCCACAGTGTTGGCTATCTCCATCTGCTCCAACTCCGAATATTTCTTTGATCGAGTTCTAAACTCCACCAGGGTCTTGACGGGATCCTTGTAAATTGATCTCGCCAGCCGAGATGCACCATCCAAGCTGGCTACGATTAAGTGCACATGCACATTTTCTTCCAATCCATACACTTGTAGAGCGACATCTTTAAAATGATCCAGATACTTCTGAAGCGTTTCCCCCAGTTGCTACTTAATCTTGCCGAGATCGAACTCGAACTTCGGCTGTTTTTTGCTTGTTGCAAAGTTCAGCAAGAACTTTTCTCCCAAATCTTTAAAATTCTGGATTGACTTTGTAGGCAAAGTGTGAAACCATGTTTGCACTGCTCCTGTCAATGTTGCAGAAAATAACTGGGAAATGATGGGCTCATAAAATCCCCTCACAAACATGTCCATATCGAACGTATTAACATGGGCTTGTGGATGCTGACTTCCATATACTTTGGCAGAATAGTTGAATCAAAATCATCCGGGTAAGGAGCATTCTCGATCTCGTCAGTAAACGGGTTGTTGTTATGCTGCCCCCTACTGTATTTCCTCCTGTATGTACCAGGAGCCTTTTGCATCTGAGGTGCCATATCCCAGTTTTGAACCCCTGAATCCCGAATGTCCTCAGCACGCTGGACCTTCGTGAGTATAAGATCCATGCTTTGAACTTCATGGATTCGAACCCGGTCTTGATTGACCAAGTTATTTTCAGCATTAGTGACTCAAGGGCCTCCAACAGCAGGTTGGGTAGAACTCGGATTACTCTCATTTCGGCTCTCATTATGCACCGAGTTCTTAATTCGTCTGAAGCGCTCCTCCAACAACTGCATTCTTCTTATATCCTCTTGCCTCTGGAGATTTTTGCGCTGCTCCATCTCTTCCATTCGCCTCAATAAAGCACCTAACGTAGCGAACGTCTGGATCTGCAATTGGGACTTATGGTAGAAGGCCTTGCTGCTGGACTTGTTGAACAATCGCATTTTGAGGGGTTGCTGCGAATGCTGGGGAGGAAGCCGTGTCTGATGCGTCTTCAACATCCACTGCGTTATAACCTGGAACCATCGTATCCTCAGGTTGCTGCTAATGCTGAGGCTGTTGTTCCTGATTCTGGTGCGTTGGATCCTCAGGCAATTGTCCGTGCAAAGTCATCTGACTATTGCTTCTTATATTAACCATCTTTGGTCGCAGGAATCAAAATTTATTGATTCCCTACGGTCAGTGCTAATGTTCTGTCTAGATTGACAAAGATGTCTAGCCTGTTGGAGTAGTATGTTGATATTGGATCAGATGACTCTCTCTTAGGTATTTATGGATCAGATACCTATGAGTATAGTAGATTATTGTGCACGAATAGGCGTTAGCCAAAGGGGGTGGTGTGTGTACACAATGACGGCAGAATAGTAAATTGAGAGAGAATGTCCATACCTTAGGGTTTACCTCTTATTTATAGAGTTTAACTGTAGGGCTAGGGTTGGACATATTGGCCTCTGTGCCTCCAAGCCCATGTGTTGTGCCGTCATATCTAGGTCAAGATCTTGGATTGATATCCTCTTTGATTATGTTAGGATTCTGACCTAGATTGCCCCTTGTTGGGCCATATATTAAATGGGCCTCATATATGAGTCCATAATAAGTTCCACACATGGTGATAAATGAAGAAATGAAGGTGGATTGCTTCTCTCTAAAACCATTAAGAGTTTGACGTTGAATATAAATTTGTCGAAATTTTGTGAGAGATCGTAGGAGCCGAAAGAGTGTGTGCAAAACAGCTTCCTCACTCCCCAAAAACTGTAGTAACTACATGGGCTTTCAAGAAGATGAAGATGCTATAAGACTGAATATTACAAAATTCCTAGGAATTGTATGGTGAGAAAATGATAAAAAAATATCACTTCAACTTTAAAATTCTATTGCCAATAACAGTAATGAAATTAATAAGAATAGTAAAATAATTAACAATTTGTTTTGTTGAGAAATCACCTATTTTCTTGAGATTTTTCCTTGTATTTCCATAAGTTAGAATAATCATCAAAATTAATTTTAACACCATAAATTAAGGCATAAAATTCACCACTTGAGGGTGGAGCATAAAATATAAAGGAATTGGGGACAGGTGTGATACAACTAGAGTTCCTGACATAGACACATATCTCTCCACCGTTTTTGACCGAAAATGGATCTGAACAATGAACTTACCTATAGATCGATTCTGAGTATTGACGATGTTGATCAGGGAGAGGGTTGTGAAAGATGGGGGAGAAATAGGAATTTATGATTAAGAAAGGAGGAAAATTGCTATCCAACATTAAGAGGCATTGAGGTAAATTTATAGGATTCAGAAAACCCCTAACTAGGCCTCCTGGCCTTATTGATAATTTGTTAAAAGCGTAAGTCCGAACTTGAATTTCAATATTTCAGTGAGATTTAATTGAAAAAGTGATTAAAAAAAAAAGAACTTTAAAATTGCAAAATCTCAAATCAAGTTTGTTACAAGGTAATGAAGAGAGTTAATGAGTAGAAATTCACAACTCATTTTATGAAAAATATCTTATTTAGGGTTTTGCAATTTCAATTTTTTTCCTATCATCATTCTTCCTTTTTATGATTTACCTATTTAAAATTAAAGATTAATAATATATAAGCCTTTAATTGTTGAGTCATCATTTTCAATTGGTTTGAAAACAAATAAATAATCATATCATTTTCAATTGGTTTAGTCAACGTTCTCCGATATTTAGGTTAACAGTGTTAAATTAAAAGGACTAACAATGCACTTTTTAAAACAAAAGGAACTAAACTAAAACTTAATGTAAACTTTAAAGAAAGAAATGTACACTTTTAATTCTTTGCTTTTCAAGATAATTGCAAATATCTAATTCAAATGGATCAAGAGTAGAATACTTTTTTTGATACTTTCAATGATATTCGACTTCAGGATTTATAACTTTCCTTCATAACATAAGTGTCTACTTTATAATTCAAACTCAAGACCTAAAGGGTTTGGCGATGCCTTAATCCACTAGACTAATTTTATGTTGATATTAAGAGTAGAATACTAAAACTTAGTATTTGAATATTTTCCTCTTCAATATAAACTCTAGTAAAAGAGTTAAGAGAGCTACTACTTTAGAATTCAAACTCAAGACCTAAAGGGTTTAGCGATGCCTTACTCCACTAGACTAATTTTATGTTGATATTAAGAGTAGAATACTAAAACTTAGTATTTGAATCTTTTCCTCTTCAATATAAACTCTAGTAAAAGAGTTAAGAGAGCTAGGCTTTTATAAAAAAATTCGTGCAAATGTTTTTCCAAAGCTTGAAGATTAATTACTGTGTCTTCAAAATCAAAAAGTGTCAAAACTTTATTTTGGAGAGTTTATAGTCATTAACCTGTTAAGTCTCTGTTTAACGTGTTAATTGTACTTTGAACATATATTTTCATAACCTTTAACATGTTGGGTCTTTCATTTAACAGTGTTAGAACTCATCAGTGGTTTCTTTACCCATATACATTAAACTGTAAAAAAATGGAGAGAGAGAGAGAGAGAGAGAACCAAATGCTACAAGGTGGGAATTATTTCCCAAGATGTTACACACAAATCTAAGCTTGAACGATTTATAAAATTCATTTAACCAAAATTAACTTCTCCAATATTTGGTTTCCACCTCACTATAAAGTATAATGGAAATTCATCTTGGAGTGAACAATTTTTAAACTTTATCACCCCTTGAACAACTTTCAATGTCTCCCACCTCTTCCTTCTCCCCCTAATAAATGAAGATGAAATTGATTAGATAATAATTTTGTAATCATTTGAATTATTAGAGGAGTTGTATTACACAATGATAGTATGAGTTGTATTAATTAGAAAATAATTATTAAAAAATAAATCATGATTAAATTTAGGGTTTACTGTTTCTGCAGTTGCTACGGAATTTTTTTTTCTACAACACTCACATAAAAGTGGGTAGGTCCCACTAATATTTTCTCTCTCATCTCTCTACAACGGGACCCACTCACTTTTATGTAAGTGCTGCAGAAAAAAGGTTTCTGCAGAAACATTAAACCCTTAAATTTATATAAAAATTAATAATAAATAATGATTAAATTTATATGAATATAAAATGAAAATTGATTTACTTGACAAATAGTGACTTCCGCTACCACATCTTGTTCTCCTCCTCATCCGTTGTGGTCGTTGTTGTTACAAACTTGTTCATGAGATTCAAGTGGCTCATTTATTTGTACGGTTGTGTATTCAAATCAAACCAATGTGAATCAACTAAAGAAATGGAATATTGCAGGGGAAAGGTTGTCAAACTCATGAGTTTAAATAAACTCGTGACAGTTATATAAACTCGTATCGTGAACTCGAATCGTAAACTCGTGAGAGTTTACTTTCATGAGATAGGATATTGTCACTACCATTTTTTGTCACTACCACTTTTTCATCGTTAGATCAGAATCTCAATAGGAGAGAAAAAAGATAAAAGTATATGAGATTCTGATCTAACGGTAAAAAAGTGGTAGTAAGATTGGTAGTGACAATATCATATCCCTACTTTCATTATTAAATAGGTATTAACAAGTGTATATATAATAAATAATTAAAATAAAAAATGACAACAATTTGATTTAAAAATACTTTAAATCCAAATAATTGAAATTAAACCCATCAACATTCAAAATTTATCATATTTAATAAAGAAATTTCTATAAAACTTATATATAAAACCATTGAGCATGATTAAATAAAAAAAGTTAACACGAGTTTAAATGTGAGTTAACACGGTTTTGTAAGTTAGAAACGTAAAAAAGGGTAAACTAGGTGTATAAACTCATGAGCTTAACCGTGTTTACAAGTCAAGAGTTTATTAGTGACTCGACTCGATTTGGTAAGCTAAAAACGTAAAAAAAATGTAGCATAACATTGACTACAACTAATAAACGCTATTACAGTTGGTCGACACTGTTACAACCATTTGGATTTGATCGGACATGGTACAAGACGTCGGGTGGGAGGGGGAGGCTTTCTACTGGATAAATATTTCTATCAGAAGTTCATTGAAACCAAAAAATGTAGCATCGCAATGTACCACAGTTAATGATGGGGGCTTGGAGTTGAAGTAGAATGGGTTGTCGAAGGAGGACATCTCTGGAAGTAGCACAAAGCTGGCGGATCTCAGCCTCCATGAGCGCGACCTATTTGCCAGGGTTGGCGTTTCGAAACTCCTATAGCTGATTGATAATGCCATCCAAAATGGTTGGGTACATGGTGCCCTGCCCTTGTTGTGTCATTGAGATTCGAAATATTCCAAAAATCTTCTATGGAATCCAAAGACACGAAAATAAGAGAAGGCACGACCTTTTGAATTGGCTTTGTGATTGGCAAGGGTGGTTTAGATTGAGTACAATATTTGTTTAATCCCTAATTGGGTCATCAAATTGAGAGAACTGAACATGGGAGGAAGAAATGTTGAAGACGTGACGAGAATACGAGGACCTGCGACTTTGCAATTCTGCAACCCCAACGCCACAAATACCTTTTGATTCAGTAGAGACGCTAACTTAGAGCTGATCATTTGGCCAAGGAAGCATAGGGTCTCGCGGAGGGTCTTCAATTGTTCTCTATTGTTTATGCAATCGAAATTAAAGAACTAGGTTATTTGAATTGGTATTGTTATAGATCCAAATAATGGGCCTGGAAAGGTTAGGCCCAAACAAGGACACAATGGCGGTTGTCGCAAGATACCAGGGAAGAGCCCATTATCCCATAACTGGATAGTGCTGGTAGTGGGAGACGGGGCATGTTAATGAGGGGAACGTGCAACTAGGGGAATCAGATTCTCTTGACCTTACTATAAATAAGGAGATATCCTCCGGGTGAAAGGTACACACACACAGATAAACATTCTCCCTGACTATTTACATTCTGTCACACTAAGCACACACCCCACCCCCTTGACGGAATTCCGTCTTCGTGTAGCTTGGTGATCTTCTTATTCGAAGTTATCTCTTCTATAGATAGCACCGGATAAGCCTCTCTTGGATGTTTGATCATTGGTACATCCCTGAGAGCCATTAGATCCTACATCAATATTCCACTAACCCTCAGAGGTTAGACATCTGTGTTCCATATCGGAACATTGGCGCCGACCGTGGGGATCCTGTAAAATTTGATTCCTAGATCATTAAAAGCTACAGGCTCACTGTTGAGAATGGCAAACACACAAAGTCGTAATCCGATAGCACGACAAGACCACATGTCAGGAGAACAACCACAACAACCTCAAGATCACTCCGCTCCACCAACAAATCTCATGGGTCCCGAGATGGAGCATGTTGCTATACAAACGGAACCAGAGACCTCCGAAACAGATAGCTCTCCTCTTCCTGAGAATGTGATAATCCAACAGGTGGGACCGGCGACTGCCTCACAAGACCCACCGTTAGAATTCCAGACAATAAACCCCGACATCCTTATGTTACAAACCACCCTGGGTTCTATAATGAATCGGATGGAGGAAATGGAGACTCGTAACCGTCTCCAAAGACAAGAGGATATTCGACGTATTAGGGAAGAGATGCAACATCGCAATGCAGAATGGAAACAACTGTTCAACAAACATACTAGACGGGTTGACCAACCAAGTTGGAATGTAGGGAAAGACGTCGCTGGCCCCAACAGAATCAACATTTCAATGTCAACAAGCGCCAGGACATCGGCATTAGAACCTCAGGAGAATGAAGAAGAGCTAGAAGACCAAATCCGAGATACAAGGCATGATACATCAAAGATATAGTCAATGGGTAACTCGGCAGGCGATACCGCTAATGCACTTAGAAACTCAACTGGACCTAGTCACAATGTGATTGCAATCACCCAAGGCGGGCGAAACCGGACTCTGAGGGAGAAAGGGAAAGGACCAAATCGGAACTCGGAACTTGTCAAAAGACAATGATACACCATCATCACCCGGTTCGGTTTTCGATGATGAAGATAATATTCCCAGTCCATTCTCTGCCAAAATCATGGCCGCCGCTTACCCCAAAGGGCTAGACACCAAGGATTTCCTGAAGTATGATGGGAGTCAAGATCCGCAGGTGCATGTTGAGAATTTCAGGTTGGAAATTATGGTGAAAGGGTACACAGGACCCGTGATACCCCGGTTGTTCGCGGGAACGCTGAGGGGAGCTGCTCAAATCTGGTTTAATTCTTTACCAATGGACTCAATCCCAAACATGAAGGATATGGAGAAGAAATTTCTGCGGAATTTCGCCACCAGCAGGAAGCAACCAAAAACAAAGTTTCAGCTTGATCAAGTAAAGCAACTACTTGGGGAAACGTCGCAAAAATATTTGGAGCGTTTCAACATCACGGCGTTGCACGTGTCGGGGTTGAAAGAGGAGATACATCTACATTGTATCATTGCAGGATTGGACAAATCTTCTCGATTAAAAAAATCAGTTATGAAGAATCGCCCCAAAACCTTGGCGGACTTCCGAGACCGATCCAAACAATACATAGAGCTTCAACAGATGGAAATCATGAGTCAAGCACCAAAGGAGAAAGGTAGGAACTCGCCTTCTCGAGATAAGGAGCAGTACGGACAAAGAAGACAAGACCCCCGAATTCGTGGAAGGGATAACAGGCCAAGAGGGGGCAAATCGGAAGGAAGATATGACCGATATGCCCCATTGAAGGTGTCTCCAGCGCAAATTTGGAAGGAGGTCTCAATGACCGAGATGAAGAAAGTGGAGCGACCACGACCATTACAGAATGAAGCAACTTTGGACAAATCTTGGTATTGCCAATTTCATGATCAGCATGGTCACACAACATATGTCTGTTGGGACTTGAGGAATGCAATCGAGAAATTCATTCGAGAAGGAAAATTACGTCGATATGTTATTCAAACACAAGGGCGAAAAAACAAACGCCCAGGGGACCGAAGTAGGAGCCCACCTCCCGACAAAAGAAGACGGGAACAGAAGAAAGTGGTGCAAGGTAGCGATGATGAATTCCCAAATTCAAAGTATGATTGTAACGTAATCGTTGGAGGTTTCGGGGGAGGAGGAGATTCCATCAGTCGACGAAAGAAGTACCTTAAAGAAATTCTCTTTGTCCAAGATAGACCAGACTTTAAAAAAGAATCCTCAAAGTCGGAATCACCGATCCTCGGGTTCACGCAAGAAAAGTTGGAGGATGTGGTCCCAGGACATCATGACGGACTGGTCATCACGGGGATAATTGTGGATTGCCGCGTTAAGAAAATCTTCATAGACAATGGCAGTGCGGTTAATATAATCCTCTGGGATGCATTCAAATGTATGAGATTTGATTCCGAAGATTTGAAGCCTTGCCAGACTACTTTAAGGGGATTTAACGGGCAGGATACTCGTCCTAAAGGGTTCGTCGATCTGAAATTGACTTTAGGAACAAAGGAGGCGTTCAAATTAGAAATGGTTCGATTTGTTGTGGCCGAATTTCCTTCTCCCTATAACGTTATCATGGGACGACCCACTATTCATGATTGGGACATGTTGGTATCCTCGAAGCATCAAAGGCTGAAGTTCATCAACAAGAAAAACCAAATAGTCACTGTTAAAGGTGACCAAAAAGATTCCCGGTAATGCTATTTTGAGGCGGTCAAAGAAAATAAGAATTCAAAGTTCAGAGATGCCGATAAGACGAAAGGAAAGCCGGATATTAAATCCGTTCATACAGTCGAATTGGACTTGAGGGAAGAAGATAAAATGCAGAGGGCGGAACCAAATGAAGAACTAGAAGATTATATCTTGGGAGATGAGCGCGAACAGATTACAAAAATTGGGAAGACGCTGAATCCCATGATCCGTGTGGACTTAGAAAAATTCTTATTGGACAACAAAGACATGTTTGCAGGAAGTCTTCCGAAATCCTGGGTATAGATCCAGAGTTTTGTTGTCACAAGTTGGCAATTTATCATGGTTCAACGCCAATTGCACAAAAGAAAAGGAAGCAAGGCTCAGACCGAGGTCAAGCATTGACATTGCACGTCAAAGAATTGATGGAGGCCGGATTCATCAGAGAAGTGCAATATACAACATGGCTTTCCAATGTAGTAATGGTCAAAAAACCAAATGGAAAATGGCATGTTTGTATGGATTACACAAATTTGAACAAGGTATGTCCGAAGGATGCGTTCTCGTTGCCCAACATAGACCAGCTGGTTGATAAATCGTCTGGCTTTCAAATTTTATCTTCTATGGATGCCTACTTGGGATATAATCAGATCCCTATGCATCCCAATGATCAAGAGAAGACAGCTTTCATCACGGATAATGCAAACTACTGCTATAACGTGATGCCATTTGGTCTAAAAAATGCCGGGGCAACTTATCAGAGAATGATGACCAAGGTGTTT
Organism: Acacia melanoxylon; assembly: GCA_019022615.1. Lineage (NCBI taxonomy): Eukaryota > Viridiplantae > Streptophyta > Magnoliopsida > Fabales > Fabaceae > Acacia > Acacia melanoxylon. The sequence continues at coordinate 1,955,136 of JAFJYJ010000072.1, forward strand.
GCAAACCAGTTGGGAAAGAATGTAGAGGTATATATTGACGACATGATAGTGAAGTCCAAAGAGCAGAGTGATCACATTCGTGATTTACAACAGACATTCGAGAAGCTGCGAAGGCATCAGATGCGGTTGAACCCAGCGAAATGCGCCTTTGGTGTACCATTGGGTAAGTTCTTGGGTTTTTTATGGACAAATCGAGGTATTGAGGCCAACCCAGAAAAATGTAGAGCCGTGATGGAAATGAAAGCTCCGGTCAACAAGAAAGAGGTTCAGCAATTGACTGGGTGGTTGGCGGCTTTGACGAGATTCTTACCAAAGTCAGCTGAGAAATCACTTCCTTTCTTCAAACTTTTGAAAAAGCAGGCCCAAGGAGGATGGAACTCAGAATGTGAAGATGCGTTTACCAAAATAAAGCAATGTTTGGCATCCCTACCGGTTTTATCCAGACCTGAACCCGGAGAAAAATTGATCTTATACCTGTCGTTCGGTGAAGAAGCCGTAAGCGCCGTGCTGGTTCGAGAGACTGGAGGACAAAAACTAGTATATTTTGTAAGTCGGGCTTTACAAGGTGCTGAATTGAGGTACCAAAAGCTGGAGAAGATGGCTTTTGCGTTGTTAACTACAGCGAGGCGACTTCACCATTATTTTCATGGTCATTTGATCATCGTCAGGACGGATCAGCCCATACGGCAAGTGTTGCATAAGCCGGATTTAGCCGGCCGAATGATAAGTTGGGCAATTGAATTGTCTGAATTTGATATTACATATGAAGCCCGACAAGCTATTAAATCGCAAGCTTTGGCCGATTTCTTTGATGGAGTTGACTCCCTCGACAAGCGAGAGAAAGTAGGAGTGGAGCTGTGGAAATTGTTCGTAGATGGATCATCAAACTTAAAAGGAAGTGGTGCAAGGGTCATTGTAGAAAGCCCTGAAGGAGTAGCACTGGAGCTCTCCCTTCGACTGGATTTCCCAACGTCGAATAACCAGGCCAAATATGAGGCCCTGATTGTCTGCTTGCTACAGGCAAAGGAAAATGGAGCCCAGCAAATACACGTATCCACTGATTCTCAACTAGTAGCTTCCCAGATCCAGGGAACTTATCAAGCAAAGGGACCGTTGTTGGCCAAATATTTGATAAAGGTAAGAGATATTATTGCAAACTTTGATGAGGTGACAATTGCGCATATACCTCGGACGGAGAATGTAAGAGCCGACATACTTTCCAAGCTGGCAAGCACGAAAAGTCCGGGAAACCTCAGTACAATAATCCAGCAGAACCTCATGGAGCTGAGCTGTGTGATGCTCATATCAGATTCAAGTGATTGGAGAAAACCAATTACCGATTATCTGGAAAGAGGAGTCATCCTAGAAGATGTTGTTGAGTTAAGAAAGCTGGTGAGAACAGCGACCGCCTACGTAATGGTGGAGGATCAATTAAATCGCAAAGGTATACATTCCCCTATGGCTAAATGCCTTAACGATGATGAGGCCCGATATGTTTTGACAGAAATCCATGAAGGCATAAATGGACAGCACATGGGCGCGAAAGCGTTAGCTCGGAAAGCAATACGAGCCGGGTATTATTGGCCTACCATGGCACAAGATGCCAAAGACCACGTCCGGAGATGCAACAGTTGCTAGAAACACGATAAGATAATATGGCTTTCGTTGACAGACCTAGCGCAGATCTCGGCTCCATGATCATTTTTACAAATGGGGAATGGACTTGTTGGGACCATTTAAAGCGACTCCAGGACAGCTGAAATGGTTGATCGTTGCGGTGGACTACTTTACAAAATGGATTGAAGCCGAACCTCTGGCAACAATTAACTCGGCAAGGGTGCAGAAATTTATGCAAAAGAACATAATATCGCGATTTGGAATCCCGGCAGAAATAATCACAGACAACGGATCTCAATTCATTGATAAAGGCTTCCAGAGCAAGGTGTCCGATTTTCATATAAAGCATCATTTTGCTTCTGTTGAACACCTACAATCCAATGGGCAAGCTGAAGCAGCCAATAAAGTTATTGTTACCGGATTGAAAAAGAGAATGGAGGAAGCCAAGGATAGTTGGGTGGAGCATCTATATTCAGTATTATGGGGACATCGGACCACCGTGCAGACATCCACTGGAGAGACTCCCTTCAGATTAACTATGGATGTGAAGCAATGATCCCAGTCGAAGTCAGCGAACCCTCATGGAGAAAATTGAGAGCCTCACATGAAGAACAAAAGAACAACGAAGTTATTGCAATAGAGTTGGATTTGATTGATGAAGTAAGAACCACGGCTCACTTTCGAGACTTAGCCTCAAAACAACTCATCGCTGCTCGATATAATGGAAAGGTAAAACCACGATCGTTTAAAAAAGACGACTTGGTACTTCGAAGGGCCAACATAGACAACAAAAATGCACGGGAAGGAAAGCTTGCTGCAAACTGGGAAGGTCCTTATCGTATCAGAGACGAACTCGAACGGGGTGCATACACGTTGGAGTCATTGAAGGGAAAGATAGTTAAGAGGACCTAGAATGCGGACAAGCTCAAAGTCTACTATAGTTGAAGTTATAAGGGATAAGTCTATAATGCTTTTTACCTATTTTCATTTATTTTCCGCAATTCCTTTTGTTAACTTTATTTTCAGACAACTCAGTCGCAAGTAAAGGTAAATTCCCATGGGAATCCTATCCGATGTAATATTGCTGACCGAATGAATAGAGAATGCCGGGTCATGGAACCCGTACTTCGCAATTGAAAGAAAGGAAAACTAAACAAAAACATGTATGAATTGAAGTTTGAAACTCTTTTCATAGATCATGTAGCGGCAAAGCCGCCGATAAAGCGAGCAAAAACTCGGGTTATTCAATTCGTGGTTATAGTATCGCAATAATGGCCACAAAAAATAGACATGCACAAACTCGAGCAAACGCCCGCTTTTGTGAATCATGTAATAGCAGCAAAGCCACCAAATTCGATATCATGTGTACATAACATGGTAAAGAAAAAGAAGCGTTTCTCTAACCTTGATCACGTTGGATTTGAAACCTTCATTTTGCAATAAGATTGTCAACTCGGACAAACGAAGAAGCAATTATGGAAATAAAGATTAATCCGCCGTTGACTCGATAAAGATAAATATGATATTACTTCAAGAGTTGATTACAAAAAGCCTCACAAGGGCATGGCAAAGTTAACAAAAAAGTATATCGCTTAAAAGCGACGAGTACAAAAGTTAATAAAATCAGCGGTCATAATGCTTCGGGAGCGACAAGGTGCAAATTATGATTGGCTGGGAGGAGGAGATTGGCCTTCACCGTCATCTTCCGGGGCCACTTCCGAAACGGGAACGGATGGAGCCGTGATAAATTTCCCATCTTCAACATACGCATTCACATGAATCCCCTCGAGGTCCAAGACCACTGTCGGATTCCGGAATTGAACCTGCTCCAAGGCGTTGTGAAAGGCGTCCTCGACACCAGATTTCATCTTAGAAATATCAGCCTGGGCGGAAGTAAGGGCCTCCTTATAGGAATCAAGCTCCAATTCCAATTCAGTAATTATGGCCTTGTGCTTGGCAATGGACTCCTCGTTGTTCTCGTGAATCTGTATCCTCTGGGTAATTTCGGATTCGGCTTTATACAGGTTATCACGAGTTACGCGAAGTTCCTCCAGTAGACTTTCCTTCTCGGCCCGGGCCACCTCCAAATCTTCAAGGGCCTGCGTGTACGACTCGTCGGCCTTTTTCTTCTCAGCCTCAATAAAGTCCAGATCTTCTTCGTTAAGGCCGACCTTTTCCTTCAGATGGGCAACTAATTGACAGAGGTCGGCATTTTTCAAATTGAGATGTTCCATCTCTTTGAGTTCTTTAACTTCAAAGTCCGCCAATCTTTTTCTATCACAATAATGTGAGGGTGGATGGATAACTTTGTGAAGATTCGTGGGAACTTTATTTTCCCAAACAAAAGAGACTGGAAGCCAGATTGCAACTTCAGGAGCAGACGCCTGGGGCTCGGATTGCTGAAGGCCGAAATCGAGAATTGGAGAAGAGAGAATGGTAATAGTTTCATTCGTCGAAGGGACGGCGGACTTCTTCTTTGAAGTCTTGGCCTTCTTGGCGGCAGCTTGTTTGGGGGGCTCTTCGCCTGGGGCCGTTCGTTTTTCACCCGCAGTCGGGCAAGGTGCAGGCACTGCCACCTCCTTGGAATGGCAGGTTACATCAAGATAGGCAGGTCTCTTGCCCATTTGTCTACCTGAGAGGAAAAAAAACAAGGCATGAGTCAAATGTCGGGATAAAACGAACATTAAAACAGCATAAAAACAAAATTACCATACCCGACACGGGCCGTTTTTTAATAGAAGAGGAAATATAGTCAGCCGAGTCCACCAGGTTGCCCGTCTTATTGGTGAGCTTGGTAAGAGCAACTATGGCTTCATCCTCGGAATCGGAACATCAGGAGGCTGAAGGTACAAAGTCTTTAGCATGAAGCCTGTGTTATCCATCGCACCAATACAAAGGGAAGCGCTCTTCGATATCTCCAGAGGGAAGGGTTTGAAGGAACCAAGGGGTTTCCCCGGGTTTGCGACGACTTTAAAGAATGAGTTTTTAAAACCCTTCCATGAATCGGTGAAGGGCCTAAGAAATTTATGGCCATGAGAAGCTCGGAGTGATGTCCAGCCGTACCACATCTTTTCCTCCTCTGTGGTGGTGTTAGTCTCTAAAGGAGAGAAAAAACTACAAAAAATGGGGACGGAGCACTTGATCTCATGTTTCAAGCAGTAATTTTCAAAGGCTATGGCGAAAGCCCATCCGTTGGGGTGCAATTGTGAAGGGGCAAGATGTAGGTGGCGAAGAAGGCACATTTGGAAGTCAGAGAAGGGAAATTGTAGGCCAAGATAGGTAATCACATCCCGATAAAAAAAGAAGAAATGACAATCCTTGCCACTTGACTGACCAGAGGCCACTGACTCGGCCACTTGGGGCAGACATATGTCATACCCCTCCCCACCTCGGATGGTACGTGAAAGCTCTTTCGCAGACATTTTATTCTTGATCCGAGTCACGGCGCTGCTCACAGCAAATTCCTTGATAAGAGACATTCTTGAAGACCCAGAAGGGGCGGACTCTCCGGTCTCGGATTGATTTGTTTGGTGTGAAGATGAAGACATCTAATACCTATAATAAAAAATACAAAGGCTAGAGTTAGAATAATGAAGTATACCTGACATAACAGGGATGTCACGGCGAGTATCAGAAAACAATGGAATAGGGGAAGTCCATAAATCAACAGATGAGGCAGCCTGGAGTCCGACGTTGCAACGACACTTATCCAAGAGTAACTCGGCATCTCTCTCACGGCCAAGACAGACGAGCTCCATCGCTTTATGGCAGCATTCCTCACAGAGAGTAGAATCCTGAACCCTTGGAGTCGGGAAGGGCTCCTCGGAAACTGTAGGAGAAACTGGCAAAGGAGATAAAGGAGGGGCGGTTGGCTGAGAGATCGATGAAGGGGAAACTCAGATATTTGGCCTACTTCCACTTCCCCAGGAAGAGCCTAGCAAAATTTCCATCTTTTCTTTCTCACTAGGGAGGATAGACCAAAGCCAGAGTTTAGTTCGGCCAGAGGCTCATTCTAGAATTTCCCTATTTTCCTCCGGGATGGGCCTACCGTACATGTCTACTAGCACGTCGGGTTGGGGATCCATTTTGATGAACAATCGACAAGGCACATTAAAAGCACAAATAAATGTATGCATACAAAACCCAAAACCCCCAGAATGCAAAGAACCCAATACAGACTGCAAAACCCAGAATGCCCAGAATGCAAAACAAGCAAAATAAGCGCAACAAGCCCCAGGCCCCAGGGTGTTGCAGAGACTCAGACTGACAGGGATAGAATGCTTCACAATGGTTTTACATCATTTTCTCGTTCTAAGAGGAATTCAAATGTGGTCATCACAGTCCGTCAACACCCAGAAAACTCAAAAACAAGTATAAGGAAACAATCCCCAAAAGGAAGAATGCATTATAATTATGAATGACACGCACAATAGTTGGTTCGAAACCAAAAAGGATAATGTAGCAGAGGCAAAGAACAAATGAGGAACTTGAAGTATACCTGGTAGCAAGAGGATGCAGGGGACTTGAGCTTACAAGAGAGGGCTTTGTCAAACTTTTGCAGGAGAAAGCAAACTTGCGTAAAATGTTGATAAGAGGCAATGCGGGGTATTTATAAACGTGCTAGAGTCTTGACGTTTGAGAGACCAATCGTCTTGTCAGTTACAAGAGGATCAAGGGAAAAACCCTAAAAAGGAGCAATCATGACGAAACGACGTGAGACATTAATGAGCACGATAACTAATGGCGGCTCTTAAGGGTACGTGGCTTTAAATGTCAGGAACAACGGTTATACGATGCGACGCGGGCAAGCGAAAAGACACCCTGTTAAGTGAACAGTCATACCCGCGAGAATCTCGGTACTTTTACATAACACCCCCGACAGGGAAGGGGAGTACATAAAGATAAACGAAAAGAACTCAGATAATAATCTCGGCGGTATGAAGTCGAGACATCAAGAGATCAAAAGGAAAAAGAAGTTATGATGTTTCATCGAATAGTCCGACACCAAAACCAGAGCAAGTCGGTTACCACCAGCCAAGAAGGCCGAAGAGGACTCTCACCCAATAAGTCGGGATCTTGTGCTTGAGTAAACTCGGCAATTCAGAAACCCGAGCAACCGAGCTTGGGGGCAACTGTTATAGATCCAAATAATGGGCCTGGAAAGGTCAGGCCCAAACAAGGACACAATGGCGGTTGTCGCAAGATACCAGGGAAGTGCCCATTATCCCATAACTGGATAGTGCTGGTAGTGGGAGACATGGCATGTTAATGAGGGGAACGTGCAACTAGGGGAATCGGATCCTCTTGACCTTACTATAAATAAGGAGATATCCTCCGGGTGAAAGGTACACACAGACACAGATAAAAAACATTCTCCCTGACTATTTACATTCAATCACACTAAGCACACACCCCACCCCCTCGACGGAATTCCGTCTTCGTGTAGCTTGGTGATCTTCTTATTCGAAGTTATCTCTTCTATAGATAGCACCGGATAAGCCTCTCTTGGATGTTTGATCATTGGTACATCCCTGAGAGCCATTAGATTCTACATCAATATTCCACTAACCCTTAGAGGTTAGACATCTGTGTTCCATATCAGAACATGTATCTATTTGTTATTATCCATCAATCACTCCAGGTTATTTGAATTGGTTTCTATTTGTCATTATCCATCAATCACTCCAGATTCTCATGTAAGAAAAAAATCATTACAGGTTCAGTTAGAGACAAGATAAGAAATCTGGCTAAGGGCAATTTTGTCTTTCTATTTTAATGTTTTAATTTCTGGCCCTTCAAAATAATTACCATTTTTATGGTCCTTCTTAATAAATATTATTTTTTTAGGTCTTTTATTATAATTTTCCCTAAATTAATAAGAAAATGACAAATTAGATTGTAATTAAAATTTGAAAAATGATCATCATTAATCAACTATGATTGTCTTGCAATTGACGTTTGTAATAAATGACGACAAATTTCAAAATAATTAATCTCATTGAAGTTGATTGATATTCGGATTACAAAATATAGTGTGGAGTCATTGTAGAGGGGAAACAATAAATAGAAATTATAAAAATATAAAAATATCTCTCATTTTTATGTTGATAGTGTTAAATTAGGAAATTACTTTTGGGAAAAATATTCAAAAAAGAAAAAAAAATCTCTCTTTTTATGTTAATAGGTTTAAATTAGGAAATTGTTTGTGGGGGAAAAAATCTCTCTCAATGATGGTGAATTGGTGATTACTAATTAGGTTTAAAATCGGGAAGTTTCATTAAATAAAAAATTTAAAATGATAATATATATATAAAAAATCTTTTTGATGGTGATTGGGTCAAGTTAGGAAATTTTATTAATAGAAAAAAAGAAAAGAAAAAAAAGAGCATTTATGAGGAAACCCTACTTTGAGAATAGAAGTAGGAGAGCAAGGGCTCAAGCAGGACACACAAAAATTGGGAGAGCACGAGACACAAAAATTCGGAGAGAAAATATACAAGAAAATGGGGTGAGAAAAGAGGCAAAAGGAGTGGTTAGAGACACAAAAATTTGTTGCTCTCTCTCATTGCAAGTAAGATGTTACATTGGTCTCTAGCAACCCTTTCTCAATAAAAAAATGCAGTTAAAGCATGTTGAGCGAGAATTAATTGTTAGCTTGTATAACTCTTCTGCTATGTCACTGTGTCAGCATGTAATAAATAAGATATTGGTTATAAAAAAAATTATATAGAATAAAAAAATATTATTGACGGAAGCTGAAATTCTTACCACATAGCTAGTATCACCACTAATACATTGGATCCATCGTCTCGAATATCTCCAATACAATTGCATGTACTCAGATGTTCGATCATATTCATCATGTATCAGAGGAGTATGAACAAGAGCATGTGGCCATCTTTCCCATACTTGGATGAAGCCTGAGTGCTATTGAGTCCAATTTGTAGTTGTCCCGCCACATACTTGTATTGTATGATAACAGCCCAAAGAAACAGGCGTGGTAGGAATTGGTTGTTGATGACCAAATTGTCTCAGTACATGGTCAGGGTGATGCCATTCTATAATATGAAGACATATAAGAAGAGCTGCTGAAGCAAGCAAAATTTCAGGTGTTGCCAAGCAATACTCTGGAATCAATTGAAGCAGTTGGAGAAATTGATCTGTCAAATTATCACATCATCAATCATTCTATAAAAAAAAAACTCCTATATTGGAGTAGAGCCGACAAAACGGGCCAGGCCCATCGCCCTGGCCCTTTAAGGGCCGGGCTTGAAAAATGGACGAGATATTTGAAATTAGCCCTGGAGGGGCCTTGACGGCCCTCGAGCTTAAACGGGCCGACCCTGGAGGGCCTCAGGCCAGCCCTGCAGGCCCTTTTCACTGTAGCTTTTTTTTTTTCCTTTTTAAATTTATTAATTTATATATATTGTATTTGTTATAGAGTTATTTATCCATTTAACTACAAATACATAATAACTAAACTCTAATTTTATGATTTGATTTATTATTTGTTGCAAATAAAGATTATGGATGTGTTCATGATACGGGAAAAGAATTTCATGATATTCTTACTCATGAGCCAGATGCAACTACTCAAAGTGAAGAACAATCAAATGTCGTTAAAATCGATGATAGTAACGAAGATGACGACAATAATAGTCATCGTACTAATGTCGCTTAGTGATATGCTTTTTATGTTTTATGTGAGTTATTTGTGAACATAGTTTGCTTTTGATTATGAATTAGTAACTGTACTTATTTATTGGATGATTCGTGTTGTAATTTATTAATTATTTATTAAAAAAAAAAAGTGGAGGAAAAATAGTTAAAATTTGGAATAGTAATTTCCGGGCCCTGCGGGCCGGCCCTGGCCCTGGTGCTCTCGGGCCGGGCTTTGAAAAACATGTGTTTTTCTTACTCCGGGCCCTGGAGGGCCAGCCCTATTAGGCCCTGGTTGCCAGCTCTATATTCACTACTACAAAAATTAGATATTACTACCCTCAAATACGTCCTAAATAAGAAATAGGTAGTAAAAAATGAAGCCAATGGCATTCTTATAATTATATATAAGGAAAATGAGTGTTCAACGTCCTGAATTTTTGTTTAGGACTTCTAAAATTGATTTTTTGCGTTCTAAGATTTTTTCAGGACGCTTTAATTGCTTCCCGCCATGAGAAATATAAGAATTTTTTGTTTGGCGCCATGGTATTTAATTATTTTTGGAATAAAATTCATTTTTGGCGTCCTGATATTGTTTCAAGACGTCTAAAATCTGCCAAATAATTTGGCGCCTGAGGGAAATATGGGAGAATTTTTTGTTTGCACGCCATGATATTTTAATTAATTGCCAATATGGAAAAAGTGGCAACCTGATAGATATTTTAGGTCGCCAATTTCCAAATATAGACGACCTGAAATTTAATCAGGTCGCCAATTTTCAAAAATAAGCGACCTGACCATTAATCAGGTCGCCTATTTTTGAAAATAGGCGACCAGAAATTTAATCAGGTCGCCTATTTTCATAATTGGCGACCTGATTGAAAGTGGAGCTTAATCACCAAGATGGGGGGTGAATTGGGGATTATAAAAATTCTTTCAGAAACAGCTCTATTTTTTCGCACACTAAAACATAGTAGACTATGGAGTAGAGAAGAATAGCAAGACACAAGGAATTATACTTGGTTCGGTCCAATCTCTTGACCTACGTCCAGTCCCGGACTCTACGGGATTTTCACTATCACAATTGATTACACACTCTGCACTTAAGAGTAATTCTCTCACTAGAACTTACTCCCCCTTACAAGTTGTAATCAATGAACCCAATCACCAAGTCCTCTGACTTGTGATTCTTTACAATAAATGATTTGTAGGTAAGAAACTCTCTCTAAGAGTAGATAGAAATAAACACTGAAGCTCTAATGTATCAACAGGTACTTTACACAGAAAAACTCAAGAGTAGTTGGAAACTTTGAATGATTTTCGTTTTTTGCTGTCTTAGTTGTTGAGAGAAATTGAATGCTACTCTATTTATACTAAGAGTGCATTAAAGATCCGTTGCAAGCTCCATTATGACCGTTGGTGCATTAATCTAGTGTTGGAGGCATTTTGGAGTTTTTCTCTCTACTCTTCACTTAATCCGGTTGTACGGAAGATCGAGTTGACTTCTTGAATATTAATCCGTTGGAATAGCAGCTCTTTTGGATGTGGTAGGTAGACATTAATCCTTTGTAAGCGTGTGCGGAGGGATTACCCAAAAGTATGCAACTTTACGGGTTCAAAGCATTTAATGTTCTGACATGCTTTTTGCTTTTGCTTTAAATCTTCATTTAATCTTCTCTAAACAAGCTGAAACTCACTAACAAAGTGGTTAAACATAGCTGGGAATATCAGAGAATAATAATGACAAGTATTGAGATCAAGCAAAGAGGTTTTCACAAATTCGTTCAACTTGATTTTCAAAACTCGCGACCAATACTTGAGTATGTTCTTCAATACTTGAGTATGTCTTTGTGCACTAATGTGAATACTTGAGTATTCATCGAATACTTGAGTATTCGTCTTCCGAAAGAAGGCACTACATGATTTGAGCGTTGGACAATTTCTTTGAGTAAGACCAATACTCGAGTATTGAAACCAATACTTGAGTTTTGAACTTTTTATGTGAAAATAAGTTTAAGTCCAAAACCTCAATACTTGAGTATTCAAATCAATACTTGAGTTTTCAAAATATTTGAAAAAGAGCCAAGCTCTCTGTATGCCCAATACTCGAGCATTCATCTCAATACTTGAGTATTCAATTTGTTTGAAAAACTTTGTGAAATCTTTTCCAAGTCAATACTTGAGTATTCACTTTAATACTTGAGTATTCAAATCACTTGGAAATAGCAAACCTTTCTGTATGGCCAATACTCGAGTATTCAACTCAATACTTGAGTATTGAACTGTTTTCAATATTTGTGAAGTCTCTGTCATTTCAATACTTGAGTTTTCATTTCAATACTTGAGTATTCATAAACATGTGAAAAACTTTGAAAACTTTCTGTTTGCCCAATACTCGAGTATTCAAACCAATACTCGAGTATTCACATGTTGGAATACTTTGGTGACTCTCTGTATAACCAATACTTGAGTATTCAAGTAGATACTTGAGTATTGATAATTTTGCCTTTTTGTGAAAGAGTCTCTGTATGATCAATACTCGAGTATTCAAACCAATACTTGAGTATTGACTCATTGTGAGAAACTTGGAATGCTCTCTGTGACTTCAATACTTGAGTATTGCTCATCTTTGTGAAAATGAGTCATTCTCTGTCAACTCAATACTTGAGTATTGAAACCAATACTCGAGTATTCACTTGACAGAATGGTTTTCAACTTCACCAAGATCAGTTTTAACTTGTGTTTACAAATGTCAGTTATCATCAAAACACATAGAGAACTAACACTGATTGTTTGTTCAGGTCGCCAATTATCGAAAATTGGCGTCTTGAATCATAATCAGGACGACAAAATTCCGCCTAAACCTACTTTATTTTGTTGCCTCGACATTTCACCCTCACACTCACACTCGCACTAAACCTACTTTGTTGCTGCGACGATTGCACACTCAGACTCACACTCGCCTGGTTCTCTCACAATCGCCCTTTCAAGTTGATTTCCCCCACTTTGTTGCCGCCACATCAGGTCTGTCTCCTCCGTCTTCCCTCTTTGCATCGTCCTTCGGCTTGCGTGCTCTGTTTCTGGCGCCTCCCCCTCCTTCTCCGATCTTTTGCGAAGCACATACGCCGAGCCAGTGGCAGAGCCACGTTGGGGCAGGTGACTGCAGGTGCGTACATAAACTTTCAGCTTTTTTTTAATAAATGAAAAGAAACAATTGTGTGCATACCTAAATGTCATCAATCTCGCCCCCATCTCCATATACCTAAATCTCCATCTCGTCCCCTATGACTGCTGATGGGGTATTCATGTGGAGTTCAATCAAACTCTTTACCCACTCTTTGTGGCTAAGATCTTAAGCGCGCTTGTGGTCGTGGAGGTTGAAAAACCTGGACTTCTACTTCTTGGTAAATAGGTACTACATCTGTGTTTTGATATGATGAAATTCTTGAAATTTTTTGGGTAGTTTAGAAACGGTAGTTATATATGCATTGACAAATAGTGGATTTGATACTGTTTAGGATTATGAATTGAAGATGAAAGTGTGCTTCTATTCTACTATGTTTTATTTGATTATATATCATGTCACAATTTTGCGGCCAAACATTGGGATAAAGTACTCCCTGTGCATCTTGTATACTGGTGTTTTTCATTCCCAGCAATCCTAGAATATGTTTTTTTTTTCTATGGAGTGGGGTCTAAATAATACAGTAGTGCTTTCATTGTGAAAGAAGAATACAAGGTCTTATAATATCCAAATACAACGAAGCAACAGCAGAAAATCGAACAACAGCAACAAACACTCTACATAAGACTAATAGAACACACACAAAGTAAAGATGAAGACTAAAAACAAAATGCTACCAAATCAAAACGACAATTAATCAATTCCTTTAGGATCCTCCTCACGGGAAACTGATGAAGTATGGTCAAAAGGGGAGATTGTTGGGATGTCAAGTATGAGTGGAATTGACTTGTTATGAGGAGATGAAGTTGGGTTGGAGATAAGATATATAATTGAAAAAACCTTAAAGCATATGTGGTGTCAAGTTCACTTATACTCATCATCTTGTTGTTTAAAGATTCGGTGCCACCAACTTTAGAAAGATGATACCAACTATTTTATGCTGTCAAGTATAATTCTAATTGTCAAGTATACTTGAAAAATTATACCTTAGTTTCCATTAAATGTATACCTTCTTCTATAAAAGATGATACCTTAGTTTCCACTAAATGTGTACTATGAAAAATTTATATATGGTTGGTGTTTGATACTTGATTCTATTGAGAACATTTGGATGATTATTTGATATCTTTTTTTCTTTTTCTTGTGCTGCTTATAGGCCATTGGAGATGACTGCAATCAAACAGGGCAGATGATAGCAGGGCTTCTCAACTGGCCTCAAGGGACTTTTGCTTCGAAGGTTAGTCCATCTTCCTGATTTTTAATTAAGTTGTTACTTGTTCTCTCTCTCTCTCTAAGGCCAAAGTTCCATGTTCATTACTGACACTTTCATATGCTCTGATTTGCTTGAGTGACATAATTGTATTGGAAAATTCATATTTGTGTTCCATGTTCATTACTTCCTTTGTTTAACCCATGCAAGTATTTTATTTGAACACTGGTTGTGGTAATGGATTTCTCTGAACCACCAAGTATTTTAACCCATGCAAGTATTTTATTTAGACATTGAACTGAGGCTAGAATTTGTCCTTAATGAAAATGAATTTGGAACCTGGCCTATGGCTGCTGTTATGAGATCAAATTTATTGAAAAAATTGAGGTCTAAACACCCAAATTTGATTTAAACAATTCTATTGCATGGCTTGAAGTTTTACTCAAAGGATTTAATTGGATTTGGTTAAACTGTTGTGGGGACTTGCCATTGGATTGATAAGCTCTTGGAACCAATGCTTCTTTTGTTGAAATTTTGAGATAAGTTTTAGAATTTTTGAAAATTCTTGATTTCCAATCCGTGGATTGTTTAACTAGAATTTTATGAAAAAAAATATTTTTGGCACTTCTTCTGTGATTTCAGAACACTCAATTGTTGCATTGTTGAGTGTCTTTGCAAAGTCCTACATTCTGAATTTTGTGAACTTGAGCTGAACTTTGCTACTAGTGTCACACTTTCTACTGAGTTCAGGACGCCTTAATAAGGCGACCTATCCTATATTTAGGTCGCCTAAATAAGGCGACCTGATTTCCAATTCAGGTCGCCTTATTAAGGCGTCCTGAGTTGAAATCAAGACGCCTTAATAAGGCGACCTGAATTAGAAATCAGGTCGCCTTATTTAGGCGACCTGAATACAATTCAGGTCGCCTTTTATGAGGCGTCCTGAATTGTATTCAGGTCACCAAAATCCTCAAAAACAACTACCCCGACCAAGACGTCCCTCAGTAAAGGGACGTTAATTGGGTCTTATTTAGGTCGTTTTTTTAGCTTTTTTGTAGTAGTGATTGGAGTAAAGACATGGCAATTGAATGAGGGTTTTGTCCAACGTTTTTTCATCTATTACAAAAACTAAAGTTAACATCTGTATAATATTAATAAGAAGTGAATGTCAAATATTTGTCAGTAAACTTAGCATATATGAAACCCAAGAGAGGTAAAAGAGGGTAGATATTAGAATTTGGATATGGATATACAGGTCGTTGTGGTGCTAGCATAATGAAGCGATCCCATGCCCACAAATGCAACAATGATAAGCATCCTCCAACCCCATCATCGATTGGGTTAATAGCATTACATAATTCTCTATATACGTGAGCTAAGACTGTTGATCCCCAACTAAATTTTACAACTTCTTCAAGGTTATATACAGAAGTGAAATGTACATTAAATACACCCTAGTATACAATCTACCTGGCAAGATATACCCGCCTATAAGAATTAATGTATTATTAAAAAAATAAGTAAAAAATAAAAACAATAAAAATCCTTTGATTAGATATATCCAATAACAAAAAATATAAATATATGTAAATATAAATTTAAACATAATATTAAAAATTTAAAAATTATAAAAAGTATATTAAAATTACTTTCACTCAAGGGGACGTTAAAAATAAATTACTTTTTTCAAGTGAAAATTAACAAATTATTTCATGAAAAATACATAAAATAATAAATAACATAAGAAGATAAAACAATGTAGCTATAAATTAAATAAATAAAAAATAAAATTATTAAAATATGGAAAAAGCGACTTGAGGACAAAAGTCATTAAAAAGTTAAGGTATGAAAAAATATACACATTGAGCGCAAACATCAAGGAAGAAATGCAAGGGCAAAAAAGTAGGGGTAAAGAATCGAGGCAAAGTGAAGTAAAAGCAAGAAAACTTGGCTATAATATGATTGTTCTTGTCATCCCAAACAAAAATTGTTAGGGACTCACACAATAATAATAATAAGAAGGAAGCATACAATTAAGCACTATTGATTCATTCTCCGCCCGGGGGGACGTGGGCACAGTGTATCAAATCTACTTGCCAATCTCTTCCGATCATTTTGACGTGCTGCATTACTCAAGATGTGTATCATTTTTTATTTTATTTTTGGATAATACAGGCAAGCCAAAGCTTGAAAAGGGGAAGGAACTAGATTATATAACTCTAGCCCTTAATACAACAAAAATAGGAAATTAGAACGACAGGATCGCAGATCCTTCAAAATCATATCCAAGCAACCTTTGGGGATAGTAGGAGTCATAACCACATCGGCATCAATAGCATCGTTGTGACCCTGTTTGGTCATGAAGTCAGCACATGAAATATTGTCTCTCGAAGTATGATGAAGTTCCACTTCTCAGTCTCGGAAAAGGAGGTCTCTAGTCTCCCCGATGATGTCTTTAAGGGGATGATTAGAAGGAGAATCTCTCATAAGGATATTGACTGCATCCAGAGAATCAGAGTAGATGACAATTCTCTGAAAATTCATCTGGAGACCAATCTCGACAAAGTAGACCTTTACCCGAAGCGTAAAGCTGATTCTATGACGCTTCCAAGCCCGTAACCCTAGCATGATGGCATAAATTTCAGCTTCAATGACAGACCGAAGACCAAGGGATTTGTGAAAGCCCATCAACCAGTGTCCATGGGAATTCCTTAGAACTCCTTCGCAAGCCGCTTGATGTTGTTGACGCACTGATCCATCCACATCAATACGCACTGTATTAGTAGGAAGGGGGGTCCACGATTCATCTTCAAGCTTGTCCAGTTGGAAGATCTGATGCTTTAGCCTCTGGTTCACTCCATCTTCCATAAGAAGATAATTGCAACGGTGAAGCATCTCCCTGGTAGCTATGTTCTCTCCCTGAAAACTAAATTTACATCTGGATGTCCAAAGGATCCAACATCCTAGACTGAAGATTCTTGTCCACAAGAAATTTTGAAATCTTCCTTTACCGGGTTGATGATTGGTATTCCAATTAAGCCAAACCTGCAAGCTGCCAGAGAAAAACTGAGAGAAATAGTTAGGTTTTAAAATTTGTTTCCACAAGTTTTTAGCACACTCATAATCACGAAGAATGTGGATCACACTTTCCTCGCTATTGCATTGAAAGGGGCAGCCACTATCATTAGAGAGACCCCTCCTAGCTCGAAGAGAGTTGGTTACAAGCCTCTCGTGACCGACTTGCCACATGAAGTATTTGACTTTCTCAGGGACATGCCATTTCCACACTTGGGACCAGAAGTTATTAGAGGTTGCGCCCTCTTAAAGCTTACTGAAGAAGCACAAGGACTTCACTGTCAGGTTCGGATCCCATGCAAGTTTGAGAGCCAACCATATATTAATACTAGTACATATAAAAAAACATATATATATTGCCAGGGGACCTAGAAAATTACTCAAGGGGGTACCATTGGTGGGGTATTCGGCCCGATTTTTTTAAAAAAAAGAAGTTTTAAATGTATTAAAAAACAAAAGAATATAAACAAGAAATATATATATATATATATCAAAAAAATATTCATGAAATCAAGTGAATACTGATGATGTAATAAGAGAGGCAATTATTTTACAAACCTGTCATTTAGAAAAGCAAGCCTAAGTGCTTTTAGAAATGCAGCTACATAAATTACAATGAAGGGTGGACACTTAATAAGTTCAAATACAAATATTTTAATAAAAAAGTATATTACAATAAAAATAATTTCAATGTCATCCTTCTAGGCCTTATTTTTTGAAATTCCATCCTAGTTGTCTTATTATCAATGCTATCAAATATATCTTTTTTAATATAAGGCACTAAACAATCATTTAACCATTTATCTCCCATCCGATTACGAAATGTAGTCTTGATGTAATAAGGGTGGGCACTTAATTTAAGGATGGGCAATTATTCAAACGTGTATTAATTTTTTTTTTTTTTTTTTTAAAGAAATCCTCCAATTCCCCAATTTTAAGGGAGGGGGCAATATACTTGGGTCCGCCAATGTATATTGCTACATATGAATGAGATTATATTTGATGAATATGCATACAATCTTATTTAATCTTCTAATCAAAAGATTACATGTTGGCCGTAACACCACCCTGTTCTGAGCCCATAACAAAGTGACACCTTACTTTAACAACAAGCAGATGTATTATTTAACAATGAATTTAACCCACTAAGTCAGGTTTGGTCCTGGGAAGTAAAAACCTTTTATAAAGAGTTCAAAAACTTAACCCAAACATAGGATTTAATCTGTGATTCGAAGGGTTTTTCTGAAAATTTTAAAACTTTTGAAATCATTTTATCAATGGTTCAAACTCTTCATTAAAAATCCATCATACCTTAAACCTTGTTTGGTATTATCAAAGTACTTCATTATTACTCCATCCGGTCCTAATTCTAGGACATATTAAACCGATTTTGGGGAGATTAAGGAGAGAAGTTAAATTAGTTAATTTTACTTATTTTCCTAAAATGCCCTTATATAAATTTAAAATGACATAAGTAAAAGTGAATCGCAACAACCCTCACCACATAACCTAAAAATTTTCTTTTTACATACTTTCTAATTGAACTAATGGTTTTGCTATATATACATATATGTGTATATATATATGTATATTATACACACACAAATTTATATATATCTTTATACACACACACACACACACACACACACATATTGACAAACACACACAAAGATATACATATATGTACACATAGATACACAAATATACATATATGTATAAACACACACGCACATATTTTTATATATCTGTATATGTACACACACACACACACACACATATATATATATATATATTCACAAACACACACAAAGATATACTTATATGTATAAACACATACACACATATTTATATATTTGCATACACACATATATATTGACAAACACACACAAAGATATACATATATGTACACACACATAGATACACAAATATACATATATGTATAAACACACACACGCACACATATTTATATATATTTGTATACACACACACACACACACATATATATTAACAAACACACACAAAGATATACATATATGTACACACACATATATACACAAATACACATATATGTATAAACATACACACACATATGTGTATGTGTGTATTTGTGTGTAGACACACACACACATGTACACACATCTACACACACATATATTTGTGTGTGTCTATATATATATAGACAAATTAATGTCAGCTTATTGATAAATAAATTAAAATCCAACAATTTAAAAGTTTTATTTATTGTAAGAGTCTACACATCAACATACATACACTCATCAAAAATCAAGTACACTTGAGAGAATAAAATAGGGGTATTTTAGGAAGAAATTGATAAAAAATTAAGATGTTGTCTTATAATTAGGACCGGAGGGAGTATTAAATTTAACCTAGTGCTCTGCTCTTCGCTTAATCATTCATCATGATATGGGCTCATGTCATACATGCCCATCCCTGCAGCGATAACACACACACGCATATGAGTTTCTACTACTATGAGGTCATGTGTATCTATTTATATATATACACATCACATTAGCCACACTTGGCTAATTCAAAAGAATAACTAATCATAAGGGACATATCATACAGAAGGTGACAAAAAGAAACTAAGTTACACGATCCAGCTCCTTCACATTCTTAGTTACCGGTGATGACCACACCTTTGTCTTTTGAGCTCTTTCCCTTTTTTGTATGTGATTTTAAGAAAAGGGGTGAGATTCTTGAAAATCCCAGTAGTAACCACAAACACTCATAACATATGCAATTTCACAAAACATGCAAAACAAGTTATTAAATAAGCCAATCAACATATTCGGCAAAACAATACATTCAGCAAATCAGCATATTCACAAAGCAGCAATCATCATACATCATGGTAACACAGCCCAATGCTTACCTTATTGCATAACAGGTCTTACTACCTTTGGGACACACAGTTTGTTGATCAAATCTTACGGCCTCATTGGGTCTTATGGCCTTGATCATCAGGTCTTAAGACCTCAGGACACACAGTCCAATACATATATTGCATAACAGGTCTTACCATCTTTGGGACACAGTCTGATGATTAGGTCTTATAGCCTCACCGGGTCTTATGGCCATTAGGACACATTGTCCGATCATCAAGTCTTATGGCCTCATGACACACAGTCTAATAATCATGTTGGATGCTCATTAGGTCTTACTACCCCATTGGGTCTTATTGCCTCATATATTCATGAAACGAGTATAAGTGACGGCACAAACAAACATGTAGAACAATACATAATATACAAGAGTAGGAGTTACTACCTGTTAACCTTTCCAACACTGTACCTTCACCAAGGTCTTTACCGATTCTCTTACCTCTCAAGCTCAGACAATTATCAAATCCTATAATTTGAAATTTATATAGAGTTGGGTCATTATTAAATCTAATCTTAATAACAAAATTGAGATTATGTTCTTCTAGATCCACCCATAAAGCTTATCCTTTTTATTTACATTAGTCGATCATCTTTGATAATATTGTACCGATAATATATACCTACTAACACTTATTTAATTAACTATTATTCCATGTAATCAACCCACAATTAAGCTATCTAGCCCTTCAAATCTTACTCAAACTATTAATTTAAGGCTAGTTGCAATTATTCAAGAAAGTGTGATTATTTTTAGACTTAACAGAAATTCAACTTCTAATTTCTCAAGGCACTTGAAAAGAATCACAACTTTGTATAGAAAACTACAAATGAAGTGATTCTAGTTCCTAATTCTGCAAGTGTATTTTAAAGGAAAAATAATCACCAAACAAATTTATGGCTGAAACCTATCCAGAATTTTGCAAAATAGTCACTACTTGAATTTGGAAAATGTTCTCCACTAATTTCATGTACAAACTTGGAAAATTCATAACTTTTGTTATACTCATCCAATTAATGTGTTCTTGAATTCATTGTAAAGCTTAACATGTGTAATATCTGCTGTCTAGAATACGTTAGAATTAGAATTTCACTAGGGTCAGAATCTGTGTAACCAAGATGAGACAATATATGAACACACAACAATTCTACATGAACGATTAAACAGTAACTCATAGTATATGCTGATCAGATGCATAAGAAAATGATGAAATTCGAGCCCAACTAATATTATCTCCTTAAGACAATTTGTTCCCTCTATATTGATGCCGAAGGATTGCGAACAATTGTCTCCCATGATAGAACGGATTACTTCTCTATAAAGAAGGCATTATCAATCAAGAACCCTCACGAACATAACCGAATGCCAAATAAATTGCACAATATATGAAGATATGGAAAAATATAGAATACTGTATGTATGAGAGCGAAGTGTTGAAAATCAAGTGGATTTTCTATCACACACATGTCTATTTATAGACGACAAAAAAACACGATCAATCAAATGGACTCCTGTCGACAAACAGACACGACGAATGAAACGATATGATAGAATAGATCGGCATTGGCGAACCGGTTCGGTCACATCGTTTCTATTTCGGAAATGACGGTCCCTTGGTCGCAAATTTTTTGTTTCGAAAACGACAATCCAGCACTGGCGTTGGTTGGGAAAAATATAAAGGGGCTTAAGAAAGAATTAGTAAAAATTCAGGGATTGTTTAGACAAAAACTAAAAGAATTATTTTTAAATCTCACACGCGCATGTTCGACCGATTGAACTGCACCAGGCTGGCTAGATGGACATTGGCAGTACTCACGCTCGTGTGGTGGACCAAGGCTCACCTGCATCCTCTCTCTTCCACAAAAGTGGGTTGCCCCAAGGGGTCAATTTAAAGGAGTGAAGTGGAGGCTTATATACCTTTCCACTTCTCATTATTTGTCCAATGTGGGACTTCTACCCATGTATCACTTTCACATTCCCTTTCCCTCTTCTTCACCAACCCACTTCTTATTCATAACTTATGAGATTTAGCCATAAAATCCAATAATCCCCCACATGGATAAGAAGTTAGTCGATTGTGACCAAATGCAAATGAATATGCATGCAAAGTGCGATTCCTCTACGAGAAGCAACTGCATCAAGATAGGTAGGGGTCACCTTTGAACATTCTCAAGTAAAAAACCTATCAGGTGTACCCAGTCAATCAGTAGACATAATGCCTTGAACCGTCGACCTTTAGTATACACCAAGACAATAGGAGTCACACAATTTCTCCCATTGTTGGTCCTCATTGTTGTGTCTATTTTGGCCCTGGACACCTACCTGGTTCTGTGAGTGTTCCAGAGAATTGGCCTTTATAATTCTCATAGAAGCGGCCCCTATGTCACACTCAAATAGGTGATTCATTGTGATGTAACTCAACATACATAATCTGAACACATCAGATTAAGAAACTACTACCTCCGGTCCTAATTATAAGAGCTAGTTGACTTTTTTTGGAGAGATTAAGGAAGCTAAATAAGCTATTTAATCATTTCATATATTGTGTTTTCTTAGATTATATATTAGTTTATTGGTCAAACTATTTAGTTTGAAGAAAAAAATAAGAATAAAAATACTATAAGCTAATTTAATTAGCTTCCTTAATCTCTCCAAAAAAGTCAACTAGTTCTTATAATTAGGACCGGAGGGAGTATTAAAAGCCCAAATGCTTACCCTCATATATGTACTGTCTTGTTATAGGAATGAGTATGAGTTTAAAACTCCACAGAGCTCACAGTCGATCATTACTTAGTTGTATCTTTGAACCTAGTTTGTGGGATCTCCACTCATCTAGGTAGAGTTACCACAATCATCAACAATTGATTGGTTTTAAACCCATTCCTTTCGAAAAAAATCTCTATCAACTCTCTAGGAATCCTTTTTGTTAATGGATCCACTATATTCTCTTTTAACTTTACAAAGT
Organism: Acacia melanoxylon; assembly: GCA_019022615.1. Taxonomy (NCBI): domain Eukaryota; kingdom Viridiplantae; phylum Streptophyta; class Magnoliopsida; order Fabales; family Fabaceae; genus Acacia; species Acacia melanoxylon. The sequence goes on from JAFJYJ010000072.1 coordinate 1,977,750, forward strand.
CAACTGAAATGATTTCATTAGAGAGTAGTTGTCTAACGGTATCGTGTCTACGATGTATATGTCTAGACTTACCGTTATATATGAATTCTTGGCCCTACCAATAGCTGCTTGACTATCACAGTGTATACACACTGCCGGTACTGGTTTTGGATGATTAGTAATGTCCTCAAGAAAATTATGAAGTCACTTGGCTTCCTTACCAACTTTATTTAAAGCAATAAATTCTGCTTCCATAGTTTATCTTGCAATGCAAGTATGCTTGTGACTTCCAAGGCACAACAACTCCACCAAGGGTGAACATGTATCCACTTATGGATCTTGTGTTGTTAGAGTCGGTGATCCAATTTGCATCACAATAGCCTTCTAGCACTGCATGGTACTTCTCGTAATGCAAAGCAAAGTTTTGAGTGTGCTTCAAGTAACTTAAAACTCTTACAATAGCTTTTCAATGATGCTCGTTTAGATTATTTGTTAAGCGACTCAACATGCTTACTACGTAGGCAATATCAGGTCTAGTGCAATTCATAACATAGTCGCCTAGCACTTGAACATACTCTTTCTGTGCTTCAGCTTTGCCAGTATTTTTCAACAGTCGAGGATTAAAATCCAAAGGGTTCTTCGCATAAGCTATATTCAAACTCTTGATTTTTTTCAAGAATTTTGGTAATATAATGTGCTTGTGATAAAGCCAACCCATCAGATGTTCTATGGATTGTTATTACCAAAATAACATCTCTTGGAACCATATCTTTCATGGCAAACTTACTAGTAAGCAATCGCTTAGTAGCTTTAATCATTTGATTATTACTACACATTATCAACATGTCGTCTACATAAAGACAGACTATGACAAACTCATTTTCAGTATTCTAAATATAGACACACTTGTCACATTTATTAATACTAAAACCATTTGATAACATAACTTCATCAAATTTTGCATGACATTGTTTCGGGGCTTGCTTGAGTACATAAAGGGACTTTATCAAGTGACAAACTTTCCGTTCCTATCCTGAGACAACAAATCCCTTAGGTTGTTCTGGATAAATCTCTTCCTCTAAGTCACTATCCAAGAAAGCTGTCTTTACATCCATTTGATGTAACTCAAACCCATTCAACGTTGCTATCGCTATTAACATCCTAATGCATATAATCCTTATAACAGGTGAATAGGCATCAAAGTTGTTTAGACCTTCACGTTGTCTGTAGCCTTTTACTACCAGCCTAGCTTTGTATTTATCAATAGTGCCATTTGCCTTCATCTTCTTTTTGAAGACCCACTTAGTTCCTAGAGGCTTATTGCCAGGAAGAATCTCAACCAATTCCCAGTCGTGGTTTAACAGAATGAATTCAACTTCACTATTGATAGCTTTTTCCCAGAATGGTGCTTTAGGGGAGCTCATAGCCTCTCTATACGTTCGAGGCTCATTTTCCAACAAGAATGTTAAAAAATCAGGCCCAAAGGATGTTGAGGTCCTTTGCCTTGTACTATGTCTAGGTTCCTCATCTATAGGATCATCACTAGTCGTAGTATCCTGAGGTATCACAATATTGTTATCATCATTTTCCTTGTTATACGAAAATATATTCTCAAAGAACGTAGCGTCCCTTGACTCAATAACCGTATTAACATGTATATATGATACATCAAAATTATAAACCAAAAACCAATATGCACTACTATTAAGTCCATAGCCAATGAACACGCAGTCCACTATCTTAAGGTCCGATTCTCAACCTTTTGGGTTTAGGAACTGCAACCTTAGCCAAGTACCCCCACACTTACAAATATTTCAAAGAATGTTTCTTTCATGTTTTGTATCTTTTTGTGGGGCACTCTATTAATTATAAAATTACCCATTAAAAAGGCATCATCCCCCACAAATTTTGTGGTAAACCGTACGAAACCAATATTGTATTCATCATTTCTTTCAATGTTTGATTTTTCCTCTCTGCAATACCATTTGATTTTGGAGTGTAAGAAGCTATCGTCTGGTGTATAAAACTGGATTCTATATAGAATTCCTCGAAGGGACTATCATATTCTCCCCCACAATCACTCCTCACTACTTTAATTTTCTTATTAAGTTGATTTTGAACTTCATTTTTATATTGTCTAAAAGCAACAATAGCTTCATCTTTACTATTAAGTAAAACAAAACATATAACAATATCTACCACAATCATCATTAAACGTAATAAAATATTTCTTATTACCTCTAGATGGTACATATTTCATATCACATATATCAGTACGTACTAAATCTAATAATTCAATTGATCTTTCAATAGAAGGAAACGGTAATTTAGAAAATTTTGATTCAATACATACTTGCTTTTATCATTATTTGAATAATCAATTTTAGACAATAAATCTAAATGAATTAAACTTTTAATTGATATAAAATAAACATGTCCTAATCCTTGATGCCATAAATCAAAAGACTTAAGCAAATAAATATAAGCAACATTATTATTATTATTAATAACACTATCGTTCGTTACAGTCATTACATTGAGTTTGAAAAGGCCCTCACTAAGGTAACCCTTTCCTATGCACACATCATTCTTAGAAAGTAAAAACTTATCAAAAACAAACACAAGCTGGAAACCATTCTTGCGAATGTCAGGCACATGAAGCACATCATTAAGTGCCACAACTTTTCCAGAAGTCATCTTTAAGGCTACCTTCCCAACACCTTCAACCTTTGAAGTAGAAGGATTGCCCATATAGAGTTTTTCATCTGGCTTCACAAGGGTGTAGGAAGAGAACATCTACCTATTGGCACACACATGCCTAGTGGCACCAGTGTCCACCCACCACTCCTTGGTATTTCCAACCAAGTTATACTCCACTTCCGAAAGGTTCATGTTATCAAACAAGTTAGTAGCAGTTTCAACCATGTTGGCTTGAGTGGTGTTCTTCTTTTTAAAGTTCTTTGCCTTCTTACAATCATTAGCACGATGACCAGGCTTCCCACAATTATAACAATTGCCTTTGAACTTCTGGTTTTTGCCTTGGCCTTTCTTAGATGATCCCTCATCAAAGTGTTTCCTTTTCTTGAACTTTGAACCTTCTTCAACAACATTGGCCCTCAAAACCACAAGATTGCTGCCAAATTTCTTTTTAGAAATCTTATTATCTTCTTCTATTCTCAATCTCACAATCAGATCGTTAAGTGACATCTCCTTGCGCTTATGCTTGAGATAATTCTTGAAATCCTTCCAAGATGGTGGCAATTTTTCTATAAATGCAGCAACTTGGAAAGACTCACTAAGGGTCATTCCTTCTGCATGAATTTTATGCACAATCACTTGAAGTTCTTCAACTTGACTTATCACAGATTTAGAGTCATGCATTTTGAAGTCCAAAAATCTGCCAACTATAAATTTCTTGAAGTCAGCATCCTCAGTTTTGTAATTCTTGTCTAGACTTTCCCATAATTCCTTGGTTGTATTCAAAGTACTATACACATTATACAATGTGTTGTCTAGACCATTGAGAATATAATTCCTACATAGGAAATCTGAATGCTTCCAAGCATTAATTGCAGCAACCTTTTCCTTGTCTAATGGTTGTCCTTCTTCCAATTTCGGAGCATCTTCAGTAAGAAACCGTGTCAAGTTCAAGGTAGTCAAATAAAAAAGCATTTCCTATTGCCATCTCTTGAAATCATTCCCATTGAACTTTTTTGGTTTCTTACCATGCATTGGAGCATAACCACTTGGGTTCATCAAATTTGGACTTGCACTTGCCATTTCTGTTACACAAACAAAAATTTTGATTAATCACACAGATTAATCTACAATAGTTGAACAGTATAATAATCAACAATTTAAAAACTGAACACAAATTCACACCAAATTGTCTTAAGATTGTTGTCAAGAATACGTTAGAATTAGAATTTCACAAGGGTCCTAATCTGTGTAACCAAGATGAGACAATCTATGAACACACAACGATTTTGTATAAACATTTAAAAAATAACTCACAGTATATGATGATCAGATGCAGAAGAAAATGATGAAATATGAGCCTAACTGATGTAGTTGATGTTGTCTCCTTAAGAAAATTTGTTCCCTCTATAATGATGCTGAAGAATTGCGAACAATTGTCTTCCAGGATAGAGGATTACGTCTTCAGAAAGAAGGCACTATCAATCAGGAGCCCCCATGAACACAATTGAACGCCAAAGAAATCACATAGTATATGAAGTTATGACAAAATCCAGAATACTGTATGTATGAGAGCGAAGTGTCAAAAATCAAATGGATTTTCTATCACACACATGTCAATTTATAGACAATGGAACAACACAGTCAGTCAGATAGACTCCCGCCGGCGAACAGACATGATGGACGAAACAATGTGACATAATAGACTGGTGTTGGTGAGCTAGTTTGGTCACAACGTTTATGTTTCAAAAATGACGATCCATTGGTCATAGCATTTATGTTTCAAAAACGAAGATTCGACACCGGCGCTGGTTGGGAGAAATACGAAAGGGCTTAAAAAAGAATTAGTAAAAATTCAGGGACTGTTTGGACAAAACCTAAAAAAAGTATTTAATAAAAAATTATGTTTTAATGTCACACATGCGAGAGCATTCGATAGGGCCGGCCAGGCAAGCGGCAGCGTGCACGAGTGTGTGTGGTAGACTTAGGCTCACCTGCGTCCTCTCTCCTCCACAAAAGTGGGTTACCCCAAGGGGCCAATTTAGAGGAGGGAAGTGGAGGCTTATACCACGTCTTATGTTTTGTCCCATGTGGGATTTCTACCCACACACCTCTTTCACCTTCCCTTTCCCTCTTCTTCACCAACCCACTTCTTATTCATAACTTATGAGATTTAGATATAAAATCCAACAATATCTACACACCAATTTCCACAAACAGGAACGGTCATTTGGTTGGTCAAAACCTCACATGAATATGAACCTTGATCCTAGAAAAACATAATCTTCATGTTTCCCTGCCAATTTTGGAAAATTGATAACTTGAGTTATAGACCTCCAATTAACATAATCTATGACTCTTTTTAAATATTAATATATTGACTAAATATCCACAAAATTTCATGGTCAGAAGAGGTTGATTGCCCTGGTTTTTCCTCTCTTAAAAATTAAAGCTCCAACTGCAAAAATCTTATTTTTAGAAAAATGGACAACATTTCTTTTCATGTTCAGAAAATTCCTTAGTTTGGGATAACACTCAAGTCGCCAACACAGCATGGTTACAGATTAATTATACATCCCTAAACATACTTTCATACTCTAAGTCACTTGCTTAACAATTTACAATCCCAAATAAATTTCCAGCGCAATAATCATCTTGAACCATTAGGTGACATCTCACAACCTAATAACTTAATTCCATATACTAATATATATAGTCATACACCTTTGTCTTTTAATCCTCACGGAACTTAACATTGTCATTAACAAAAATGGGGCTTTGGTCCGGTTATAGCTAAAGGAAGAACCATAAACTACATGCAATTATCCAATACATGTATTTAAGGTGTGCAAATGCTTTTCTGCAAGGTTGTTCTCCAAGAACCGAAGCTCATGCATACAATCCTCTTAATCCCTTGTTTCGGTACCCCTTTATTAGCAGAAGAAATCAACATGCAGAACCATTATAAACCTCCATTCGACCTTACAACACCATTACCGCCCTTAATCATTGTTTCCTATTTCAGAACCATTTTTTCCCGCCATTTCCCTTAACCCAAACAGCAGCAATGAGAACAGATTAAGCTAGAAAAGGACTTGGGAGGCTCACCTTAATTAGAATCTAAGGTTGCGTGTGGCAATCGGCCACTCTTCTTCCTTTTCCGACAGATTCTCGGGCTCTCTCTCTCTCTATTTCTCTAATGCTGAATGAAATAAGGGACGATGGAGTGTGTGTGGGGTTGATATGTTCTGGCTGAATGTGGGACAATGAATAATTAATGGGAGGCTACAAGTGTAAGTCTGTGGGTGCCTATTTCTCTCTTATGCGCTGGCTGAATCAAATGAAAAGGGGTGCGTGGAGACGTGTCTTGCATGCAAGAGAGAAGAGTGCGAGGGGTCCACTCACTAAAATACACATTTGACTTCTATAAGGCTTTTGTTTGTAATTTCATTCGCTTATTTAATTGCAAACATTGAGTATATGTTAGGAATTAATCCTTAATCTCATATAAGAATTTTTCTTCCTCACTTGATTTCTCTAGGTCATAGAATATTAACTCTAAAAGTTTTAGGTCAAAAATTATCCCATAATTATTTTTCCTTGAATTTTTAGGAAAGTAAGTATTAAATTCCAAATATTAATTTTAGAATTTGAAAGTGACAGAAGAAGGATGCTGGAAGAGGATTATAGACATGAAGAATGAAGAAATCCTGTATACTGACATGCAAAAGCTTGATTTGACGAGGCATTAAGAGAATCTTTGATTTTTTTTTTCACTATTCATTGCTGCTGGGAATCTTTTGGAAAGGAAAATTGTTTTTTGATTGAGCAGGCTGCGGGAATACTTAGGCAGGGAAAAAGGCTGGTCGATATGAAAATTGCAGGCATGTGAAAGTGTGTTGAAAAAGGACAAAATGGAACTCGTTCACAGTGTGAACGAGTTCACATTTTCAATTTTTCGAAACTCATTCATACTGTAACGAGTTCACTTTTTCGATTTTAACTATCTAGAACTCATTCCAGCCATAAATGAGTTCTGTGTAAATTTAAACTCGATCTTTATTTGAACGAGTTCCAGTGTAAATCAAGATAAAAATAAAAATAAAAAAAAAATAAAAATAAAAAAAACCCATTTCAGTTCAAGGACATTCTCTTACTTTTATTTAACTTGTTAATCATATGCTCAAAACTCATATCACTAACACTTGATTTTCATTTAACACACTAAGCTTTAAAGCTAACATGTTAAATGTTAATCACCTTCATAGAATAAGCCCTTGTGTCTAAAGTCTATCTAATGTGCTAGTTCTTATAATTATAATGTGTTAATTGCACGGGCCCTTTCATTAGAAGGGGATGTAAATGATTTTTAAATTTGAAAAATAATTTCAATTAGTGATTATTTACAAAAATTTGGAAATATGGAAGCAAAGGATGTGACACATGTAAATAAAATTCATGGACGTTATTTATGAGCCCCTAGAATTCATATCAGAGATGTTTGCTCCAGAAAAATTCATATTGGAGATGAAAATAAATGAACTTTAAGTTTAAAAGTGTTAGGCATTTATAAATGGATTGTATGTTGTTCATGTTCAAAGCCATGTGGCTGTATAAAGAAAGACGTTTGAACATTTTTTTAAAAAAATATACATGAAATGTATTTTTGAAATTTTAACATTATGTATGGGTTGATTGAGCCTTACTGTCTTGGGTTCAAAATTTACCCATAATTGATATAAATATACACCATAATTTTTTGTCAGACTACAATATGTTATGTTTTATCCCATTATTAGTATTTTTTATTTATTCACCTTTTGACATATAATTTAGTGATTTTTCTTGGAATGATGATAATCTAAGATATATGCACTAAATGCAGCCAATCATAACCATGCATGTTAATAAAGAACAGATTTCAGACATGAACGGATTATTATAAAAATAACCGGAGCAACTTAATGGTTATTAAAAATCATGTTAAAATATTTATTCCTGAATTGTAGTTAATTATGTAAAAGGAAAAATCCTAAAAAAGAATTAAGTGAAATATGTGAAATAGTGGAATGAATAGAAGCCACATATGCTCCTAAATGAATATTAAATTTATGTAGTCCTTGATAAAATCATTTCTCAATATCCATACATCATCAATGTTGCCTCCCCACACCTCGCTCTTGCAGCCACGGAGGCAAGATCGAAGAATGGGTAAGATACGAGACTGAAGCTGTAGTTCGAAGTGGCTTAAGGGGCAGATCCAACTGTTTATTATAAATCTTCCTTGTTGTGTTTCGTTGTTTATAAAGAAATTTAACAATTACCTTTTTTTATAAGTAAAGATAATCAAATTACAGAGAATATTTGTTGAATTATATTTAATAGTAGTTATATTTGTTATTAAGTTCGGTGTGAGTTAAAAGCTAATTAAATGTATTTGGGTTTTTTTTTTTTTATACCTCGAGACCAAATTATACATGCATGGCAACAGTTCCACGTTTAATTTTGAATATACCTCAATTATTGGGAAGACTTAAAATTCATATCCTATTAAGAAGGTGGAGAGAAATAGGACTGTAGTTCATGAGAAATATACCTCAGTTATTGGGAAGATTTAAATTTGACAGTTGATACAACTTACTACTTCCGGTTCTAAATATAGCTACTATAAACTTTGTTCTATATTTAGTACTAAGGCAAAATATGCACTAATGCTTCCATGATGGGGTCTATGAATTCTTGATCATCATCAAGTACGGCAAAATATGCAGCCTTGAATGTTTGGTATGCCACGTTGTTGACTATTCTTAGCTATTCATAAATGGTTGCCCCTTTTATTTTTGTGAGGATAAGTCATAAGTAATACAATTCTCCATGTGCTGGCGAACAATCTGCTAATCTTTTAACTATGAATGCCCTCTTCATTTTTTTCAAAAATATCTGTCTTTTTTTTGTTAAAAGTTTTTTCCCTCTGATTTCCGGCAGTTGTGGACTTTTCTCGTCCTTGTGACGAGTTTTTTCCTCTCCTTCTTCAGATCTGATCTGCGGCGGTGAGAGCTATCTGTCTTTTGTTTCTTTTTTTGTGGTGCTGGGTTTTGTGGTGGTGTTCTTGTTTTCTTAGGAAATAAACATATCTATGAGATCTGAATATAAATCTTCTTGGTTGGATGGTTGTTTGAACATTATTAGATTCAACTATCACCTAGGTGGTTTTGATATGCGTTCTTGGGGGAAGATTTCAAGAGGTGTTATTTGGTGTGTGGTTGAGGTCATCATATTTGCTTGAACGGAGGAGCAGGAGTGTTCTTCAGGATATCATAGGTTCTCTTGCTTCTAAGGAATTGGGTTTTCTTTGATATTTACCCCAAGACAGGGAATCTATGCAGCTGCTCTAATTGCAGCTAATTCTTATAAGGATGTGTGCCCGTTAGGGTAGGTTTTACAGCCAACACTTTCTTTCACGTCACTTCTAACCTTGGATATCGAGGAGGTCGGTTTTGTCCATGCTTCTACTTCTACTCTTTAATGTACGGTGATTGGCTGTTATTGTATTTAACTTATTTTGTTGTATTTGATTTGGTTTTGTTTGTATTCCATCTTCAGTTTGTTTCCATGTATTGCACCGGTTTGCAGTAATAATATAAATAGCTTTTGAAAAAAAAAAATACCGGGGAAATTGCGAATAAGTTAATGTTCTTCCAAACCCTTCCATTTTACTGCATTTGGTCAACATTTATTAAAGAATGATTTATTATTTTTAAAAAAAATCTTAATCTTCAGCTTGATTGTAATTATTAAATTTTATTTCTTATTATTTATTTAATCAACTTTGAATATAGAGATGAAATAAGCAATTTTATTATCTTTTATTCTTACTTTATAATTTTCTATTACCAACTCCTAAATCAATTAATTATTTAATGAATTTTTTTATTCTCATATTTTTAGAATTCCTGAATTATTACAATATAAATTTCAAAAAAGGAAAAACTATCCCCAAATCAAAAAAAAAAAAAAAAAGAAAAAAAGATCAACCCCTAATTCATTTGTTGCTATGTTTTTGTAAAATATAATTTTCTCATACAATGAATACAAAAATAAAGTATATAAACTTTTTTATATATATATACACACACACTCCCTCCAAGGACGGACCCAGGGGGGCTAGGGGAGGCCCCCGCCCCCCCTAATATTTTTTATTTTTTTAAAAAAAAAAGAATAGGTTTTGTGTGTATAACTTTCGACATACATTATGCATCCATGACAGGTTTTGTGTGTTTGCATTTTCACAAAGATGGTTTTTAGATGCATAATGTAATTTGATTTGAAGAGGTGGGGCCCTTTATTTTCAGCTCCCTGCTTCCTGACCTTTTGTTTGTTTGCATATATATTTAAAAAAATAAAGAATATAATAATAAAGAGTTGGAGCTCATAAGCTTTAATTATCTCCAACCCTACTTGTTTGCACTCTTCCACTACTACAAAAATTCGATATTACTACCCTAAAAAACGTCCTAAATAAGAAATAGGTAGTAAAAAATGACAAATATAAGAAAAATGAGTGTTCAACGTCCTGAATTATTGTTTAGGACTTCTAAAATTGATTTTTGGCGTTCTAATGTTTTTTCGGGACGTCTAAAATCTGCCAAATAATTTGGCGCCGGAGGAAATATTGGAGAATTTTTTGTTGGCGCCATGATATAAATTTGGCGTAAAAATTGGTGAAAATTGGCGACTCGATTTTTTCACCAATTGGCGACTGATTATATATCAGTCGCCAATTGTCAAAAATTGACGACCTGATTGAATATCAGGTCGCCAATTATCCTAACGTGGCAACGATTGGCGACCGATTATATATCAGTCGCCAATTGTCAAAAATTGACGACTCGATTGAATATCGTCGCCAATTATCAAACGTGGCGACTCGATTTTAAATCGTCGCCAATAGTTGAAAATTGGCGACCGATTTCTAATCAGTCGCATTTATACAAAATTGGCGACCTAATTTTTTAATCGGGTCGCCAATTTTCATTTAAAAACCCAAAAGCCGCGATAAACCCTATGTTTGTTTGTGTTAAAAAACCTATCATTCGTATTTCCCCGGCGGCCACCACTGTGTCTCCTCCGTCTTCCCTCTGTTTCCGGCGTGTCCCCCACCTTCTCCGACGATCTCTAAAGGTACGAGCACTTGCTTTCATGGTTCGTTAGTGTTCGATCGTTATTGTTAAAAAAAACAACCCTTCACGCGTTCGTCATTTCCCTCTGACGGCACCCTGTCATTTTTCCCCTTTTCACAGTCGTCTCCTCCGTCACCACCACCGCGTCTCCTCCGTCTTCCCTCTTCGCGGTGCCGACACCCCTGTGAGTGTTTCTTCTCCCTCCTTCTTTTATGCGGTTTAAACTGACGGCTGTATGGTTTGAAACTTTGAATCGACTTCTTCTTCCTCCTTGACGGTTTATGGTTTTATGCTTTGTCTTGGCCTCCCCTCCCCCGAAATATATTCGCAAAAACAGTTCATGAAGCACCACGACTCCCTCCCCTATTTCCCCGTTTTTAATTGAAATATGATTGTGTTTTACCGTTTTTAATATGATTTTGTCTCGTTGCCTTGCCTTGGCGTGATTTTGTCTCGTTGCCTTGTCTTGGACTCTTGGCTATTCATGAATCAACGAGAATATAATGGACTCTTGGCTATTCATGAATCAACGAGAATATAATGGACTCTTGTCTGTTTCCCCGTTTTTAATGGAAATATGATTGTGTTTTTAATATGATTTTGTGTTTAATATGATTGATAGAATATAATGGAGTCCAACCCAAATCAAAGCAAGTAGTTCAATAAACTTAGAGACCAACTCACGAAACTGGACACTCAAACCGACAAACCATTGTGGAGATATGTGACTAGAGTTGATGATGGAAATGCGTAGTTTAATTATGCAAATGATTTTTCTTTTATTATATTTTGTTAATGTGAAATACACTCTTTATATTAAAAATATTATTTAATACTAAGACGTGTCGGAACGTGTCGAAATATTAGTATTTTTGAAGTAACGTGTCGGCGTCACGTATCGGTAACGTGTCGAAAACGTCGTGTCAGTGTCGGTGCTACATAGGTTTCTGTTACTAGGTGTTGGGAATGGGCATTTTGGATTTTTCTTGTTTTGATTTTGGTTTTTAATAATGTGTCTACATTGTTGCATGCATTATTTTGATTTAAAAAAAATGAACAATTTTGAGAGAAATAAAAGAACTTTTTCTTGTGCAAGTTGCTAGTTTGAGGTGATGCTATGTTATTGATATGCCTAGGCTTGAAAAGACTTGATCTTACTTTGATGATGCTACTTAAGTGGTAATTAGCTTAGATTGGATGCAATTTGATGATGATAATATGCTTGGTACCTACATTTGTGCCTTCATGCCGTGACGTTCATTTCTAGTGTGGAGCTCCTACTTTAATTCTTGCTCTATGGTAGGGTAGCTGAGCAAGTGAATTGAGTGAAAAAAAACCCCTATGTAGGTGAGCTGAGTGATACACTTTATATCCTATGTATGTCTTTCTTGCTTGGACCCCCTGTCCGGGCCCCGTCCCCGAACCCCGACTCCCCCGACCCCCCGTCCTTTTTATAGTTAGTAAGTTTTGTTGAATTAAGCTGAAATTGGTTGTTATTGAAATTTTGGGATGTCTTACTTTTAAGGGGAAATGCTTGCCGAAATTTCCTTAAAAGAAAGCATGTCATTCTTGAAATTGACATGAACTTGACTGTTGTTGGAAATGTCGTAGGTGGTAATAAAATGGGTCATAGTTGGATGAATGCGTTGAGAACTAGTGAAGAATATGAGAATGGGGTGGAAGAGTTTATTGAATTTGCTAGAAGGAATGTGGCCACAAAAAATGGGATGTATTATTGTCCATGTGTTAATTGTTTAAATGGGAGTCGAAGGGTTATTGCGATATAAGGGACCACCTACTTTGTGATGGAATACACCTTTGATACACAACGTGGATATGGCATGGTGAGGAAGTAAGTACCGGTGCGTCCCACGCAAATGAAGTTGAGGTAGATGATGATGATGGAATGGAGAAAATGATTAATGATGTTGAGGCAGAATCTTTTGCACAATCGGGTGAATATGAAAGCGTGCGGAGTGATGCGAGAGATACCTTTGTTCCCCGGGTGTACTAAGTATACACGGTTGATCGCGACCTTACATTTGGTCAACTTAAAGGCAACTTGTGGGTGGACCGATAGCGTTTCACGTCGCTGCTTGAATTGTTGTGTGATATGTTGCCAGATGATAATGTACTTCCAAATCGTATGTATGAGGCCAAGAAAATCTTGTCTACGATGGGTATGGAGTATAAAAAGATACACAGTTGCCCTAATGACTACATATTGTACAGAAACGAGTACGAAGGCCTCAGTAATTGTCCGAAGTGTAAAACTTCACGATACAAAGTGAAGAAAGTTAGTGTTTACGGAGAGCGAGACAACAAAAAGGCAACCTTTGAAGGCATTGTGGTATCTTCCAATAATTCCACGGTTTAAGCGTCTCGTTTACTAGTGAAGCAACGGCGAAGAAGTTGAGATGGCATTCGATGAGAGAATATCGATGGAAAATATCTTCAAGACCCTACCGACTCTCCGCAATGGAAGAAAATAGACAAAATGTTCCCTCAATTTGGCAAGTGAGCCAAGAAACCTTCGGCTAGGGCTTTGTACAGATAGCTTCAATCCGTATCGAACTCTTAGAAGCACCCATAGTGCATGGCCGGTTCTCCTTGTAATATACAACTTACCTCCCTGGCTATGTATGAAACGCAAGTATGTGATGCTTTCTATGATGATTTCTGGACCAAAACAACCCGGGAAAAATATTGATGTGTACTTGGCGCCTTTGGTTGAGGATTTGAAGAAGTTGTGGGAGGAAGGCGTAGATGTGTTTGATGCATATAAGAAGGAGCACTTCAAGTTGCGCGCAATGATTTTTACCACGATAAACGACTTTCCTGCATACGGAAATTTGTCAGGGTACAGTATGAAGGGGCATAAAGCATGTCCAATATGTGAAGCAGACACAAACTTCCATCAACTAAAGCACGGAAAAAAGACGGTCTACCTCGGTCACAGGAGGTTTCTTCATCGGTTCCACCCATATCGTAAGTTAAGAAAGCGTTTTAACGGCTTACCGGAGCAGAGCACGGCTCCAAAGGCATTAACCGGAGAGGACGTTTATAGTCGGGTGAAACATATCAATGTCATATTGGGTAAGCAAAGCAAAGGAAGACGAGTGAGAAGAATATATGGAAGAAGAGATCAATTTTTTTTTGATCTTCCATATTGGCGTAGTCTTGATGTGAGACATGTCTTGATGTGATGCATGTGGAGAAAAACGTTTGTGATAGCCTTGTCGTACTCTTTTGCACATACCGGGGAAGACTAAGGATGGAATTAGTGCGAGACTAGATCTAGTTGATATGGGAATAAGAGAACGGTTACATCCACGAGTAATGGAAGATGGTAAGAGGGCATACATGGAGCAGCAAAGAACTCATACACTATCAAAAGCGGAGAAGAAAAGTTTGTGTGGATGTCTATATGACATTAAGGTGCCACAAGGATATTCTTCTAATTTGAGAAAGTGTGTCTCAATGAACGATTTGAAGTTAGTGGGAATGAAGTCCCATGATTATCATGTGTTGATGCAACAACTACTACCAATAGCTATAAGAGGCATTATGAAAGATGAAGTTTGATCCACTATAACAAGATTGAGTATTTTCTTCAATGCTATCTCGCAACAAAGTCATTGACATTGAAAAGTTGGATGAATTGGAGAATGAGGGTTATATTATTTTGTCCCAACTAGAGATGCATTTCCCTCCCGCTTTTTGATATCATGGTGCACTTGATAGTGCACTTGGTAAGGAGGTAAGACATGGTGCGGTCCAGTTTACCTAAGGTGGATGTACCCTTTCGAGCGATACATGAAGATCTTAAAAGGGTATTCTAAAAACCCTTATCGGCCCGAAGCCTCAATAGTTGAGAGGTATGTAGTTGAAGAGGCTATGGAGTTCGCAAAGATTATCTATCGTGGCCGACGATACAATCTCGCATGACGAGGGGATAAGCGAGGAACTCGAGGAATCAAACTGAAGAATAAGCCTCGTGAAGAGGTGTTGCAAGCACACCTATACATCTTGAATAATACGGAAGAAGTTCAACCATACATTGATGAACACAGAAAGAGTTTGAAGAATATGAATCCAAGGAAGAGTGACATGCAGATAGCGAATGAGCAAAAGAAGACGTTCATAAAGTGGTTCAGTGAGAAGGTATTGCACGAGACCGGAGTGTCAGATACAATCGAGTGGTTAGCCTGGGGGCCTTCTTTTCAAGTCATCACTTGGAGCAGTTACGATGTAAACGGATATTCTTTCTACACAAAAGACCAAGATGATAGAAGTGTTGTGCAAAATAGTGGGGTGATGGTTGAAGCTGAATCCATGCACTTTTCGAGTTCGAAAGACAAAAACCCGGTGTTAGCATCAATGGCCTATTATGGAGTGATCGAAGAAATATGGGAGATCAGCTACAGCAAGTTCAAAGTTGCTTTATTGAAATGTAAGTGGGTTAGCAATAATGTTGTTGTAATAGATCCTAAATTTGGATTTGTCTCGTTGATCTTCAAAGACTTGGTCATAGAGATGAGCCATTCATTTTAGCAAGTCGGGCGAAACAAGTGTTTTATGTTACAGACCCTGAAAATAAAGAAATGTCAATTGTACTTCAAAGTAAAAAATAGAAGTATGGTGAAGAATCCTTGAACCTTGACGATACACTCCCTTTTAGCACAAATCCACCTACAACACGTGAAGTTGAATTGGTAGATGATGAAGAATATGCTGCAAGAAAGGATCATTGTGAAGGAATATGGGAAACCATGTAAAGTAAGATCTTGATTACGAAATGATTTGTTTAACTACTATGTTCTTTTTGTGGTCGTTTAACATGTTGGTTCATTTTATTAATTTGTTTATTATTTAAAAACCTATCTAACATAAACTTTTGTGGTCTTTGATGAACAGGAATATGTCTAGCTCAGACGAGTCATCGGGAGATAGGGTTGATATGCCCGTTGTGAGAACGGGGAGAGGTAGCACACACATGGGTGCGCTAATTGCTCGCCGTGGTGATCGGAAAAAGAGGCCGCATGTGGAGTTCGATGAAAATATGAATCCGGTTAGAGAGGAAGACAACTTCATTAGCTATTTAGGCTATATGGCTCGAAGCAAAGTGCGTATTGTTTACTCGGCTTGGAAGTTCGTTCCGAGAAGACGAAGGAGTTGATTTGGACACAGATTTTGGTATCTCACTTTCGATATATCGCATTTGTATCTTTAGTCTTATTACTTGATTTCTTTCATATATTCTCTTTCACCTTGCAAAGAAACATTTGATGTCCCTAACACTAAGGCCATGAACAAGCATTGGATGGGCGAAGTTCGTCTCCGTTAGAAGGATTTTAAGAACAAGCTGACAAAAAAGTATATTCACGGGCCAAAGATGGACGAGGATCCATGTATGACCTATGACTTCATTTCTCCGCAGGACTGGAGGGAGTTTGTGGCATCCCGCAGAATCCCGAATTTCGGTAAAATTTCGTCATATCTTATCTTTAATTTGAATCTACTTGAATTCGTACGATCATTTTTGTTTGAATTCGTGTCACAGAAACAAGCCAAGCCAATAGAGAGAGGCAAGCGAAAAATAAGTATCCGCATTGCTTGTCTAGAGGTGGCTACGTAAAGCCGGGAACGAAAGATGATGGACGAAGAGCTACGGCGAATGAAGGAAGCTTCCCAATCCGATCCTTCCACCGCTATCCGTGCCCCCGAACGTCCTCCTCGTCACAAGAAATGGAAAGCTGCGAGAATGAAGGGTGACAAATACATCAATGAAGATGTTCTTTGAGGTTGCCTCAAAGATTGTAAGTAGTTAAATTAGAAGTATTAAATAGCCTCAGTTGTTTCATACTATAAGAGTTTAGTTATTATTTATGAAAAATCTTATGGTACGGGATGAACTTGACAAAACAGAGCAGCCAAGGCTCATTCACGCTGTGTACACGGCAAGACATTTTGTCGACGGCTATTGGGAAGCCGGATTACCTTGATGCTGTTCGAGGGGAGACGAGGGGAGTTAGTGTCGCAAAATATTTCGGATAGCGTTCACGTTTGTATGCCGAAGAGAGCCATTAGGAGCTTGAAGCCAGAATTCGAGCAAACCTCGTAAATGAGGTTATGGCACAACTACGGGGTGAAATGCAAGCTATGGTACAACAGCAACATACAACCGACGAATCCCCGAGGATCCCCAGCAGCAAGGATATTTTTCAGCCTCCAGAGGTACATATTGGCGAGCCGTCTCACACTCCAGAGGTACATATTGGCGAGCCGTCTCACACTCCACAGGGAGGTATACCTTGCACTCTATATTTGGATGACCCACACGGCGGATTGTTGCCGATGGTCTTGTTTACCGAACAAGACAAACACACGGCAAGCAAATTCCGTAATCCCAACGTCGGGTGACCGTGACGAGTGTGCAAGAGGGGAAGAAGAGACGGCCGTCCCGATTGATGACGAGGAGGTTACCACACTAGGCGCTGCCATCACATGGTTCATCCTTTGGCCGGCTCATCTTATTGAGATGGGGACGACACCTCCGATGGTAGGAAATACATAGATGATTGAGTATGAGTTGTTTCCCGATTGATTTTCATTATATTGCTCATTCACTCATAATATGTTTTTTATGTTTTCATAGGATGAACAAGTGCGGGCTTATTTCCCTACTTAGCACACTGCGAGAGTTGTACAAGGACATCGGCCTTATAAGCTGCGAGATGCCTCCGGGCATTGTCGGTGCGAGAAAAGACATATCCGATAACATTTGACAAGAAAGATTTGACGGAGTTTTTGACGATGGATTGTTTAGATATACAGTTTCTTCAACTTGCAATCCCGTAAGTTTTTTTAACCCTTTAATTATGTTAGTACTCTTGTTTTTGTTTAATATTTTCAATAACATTTATCATTTCATTTCATAGTGTCTGCCGTGAATTATGCGCCGGCACAAAGCGAGCGGGTTCGTATGGATACTTATGTCCTGGATGCACGGCTTCGGCTCGCAATACGTTACCCAGGAGGTCAATTTATATTGGTTTAACAATGGGCGACGGAGAATCGTCTTGTTATCTAGTGCCAATACATGAAAGGTGCGTACTTTTGTTTTGTCTATATAAGATTTTTGTGAATAAATTGCTTTCTTATCTTAATTTAATATTAATACGTATATGTTGTAGGGGTCATTGACGCCTGTGTGTTGTTTGTCCTGGAAAGAACTCCCGTTATTGGTTCGATTCAAAAGTAGGTGGCACTCCAAACGAGGATATCAAAACCATGTTTGCCGAGTAAGTACATTTTTGTCTGAATCATCGATTCTTTTTTTAAATGAATGGTTTAACATGTCTATTAATTTCCATTTTAATGATAGGGGCCTCAAGACGTATAGACAGCTTACCAATGCAAAAGAGCGGGTGGGTGGACCGAGGTGGTATAAACCGACGGTGAGTAGTTTCAATTCAAGTTATTTCATTGACACAAAGAGCTTTCGATATGCCTTTATTCGTTTTTAACAATTTTCCTTTGATTTATAGTGCCATCAACAACCAGGGAGCACCGAGTGCGGATATTACGTTATGAATTGGATGCAATCCATCGTTACCAGCGGACGTGTTCAAAATTTTCAAAAAGTACGTAATCGCCGTGATTCTCAAGTTTATTGAATTTTTGTTGTTGTACTTGAGTTGTTAATTATTTCCTTCACTTAATTGGTTTATCTTATTCCACATTTTCCAATTTACAGTTTATGGGTACTAGGGATCCGTACTCGCAGGATGAGATCGATTCGGTTCGAGACATGATAGCTAGACATCTTCTTCAACACATAGCCTAGTTAGTAGTGAGCATGATTAGTATGTTATTTTGTTAGTGATTCAAATTTGCTACTGTTGTTCATTTGTATCTATTTGATGTTTTGTCTGTTCAAAATATGCAAGTTTGGTGTTATATATTGTGTTTATGTATTGTGTTAGTGTGATTCTTGTGTTGCTTGGTGGTTTCTGGCTGATGCAAAAAACTTGGTAGATATCTCATAGTTGTAATCCTATTGATAGTTTGTGTCTTTCCAAGTTTGGTGTTATTGTCTAGTTTGTGTCTTTCCAAGTTTTCGTATTATTTTACTTCAGATTTTACTACACCGATATGATCCAAAACTTGGTAGCTAGATATCTCCTATCTCATTATTTTATGTATTGTGTTAGTGTGATTCTTGTGTTGCTTGGTGGTTTCGGCCGATGCAAAAAAACTTGGTAGATATCTCATAGTTGTAATCCTATTGATAGTTTAATTTGTGTCTTTCCAAGTTTACTGTATTATTTTACTTCAGATTTTACTACACTGATATGATCCAAAACTTGGTAGCTAATCTCCTATCTCATTGTTACCAGTAATGTATGAGGGAAAAATTAAAATGTAGCTAATATTTAAAAAAAAAAAACTCAACAAAGGCGACCTGATTTTGAAATCGTCGCTTTGTTCTCATAAGGCGACTGAATTAAAGATCGTCGCCTTATGAACCCATTAAGGCGATTCGAAATTACAATCGTCGCCTTTAAGGCGAACTCAATTAATCAGTCGCCTTATTAACCTTAATAAGGCGACTGATTACAAATCGTCGCCTTTAAGGCGAACTCAATATTAATCGTCGCCTTATTAACCTTAATAAGGCAACCTGATTACAAATCAGGTCGCCTTTATAAGGCGACCTGATCTAGAATCAGGTCGCCTTAATAAGGTGACCTTATTTAAGATCAGGTCGCCAAATTCAAAATTTTCCTCTACCCCCTCCAAGACGTCCCTCAGTAAAGGGATGTTAATTGGGTCTTATTTAGGTCGTCTTTTAGCATTTTTGTAGTAGTGTTCCGAAATCTTTTGTCTCTTCTTCCTCTCGCTCGCGGCTCTTCCCGTTGTCCACCATTTTTTTAAACAACTTATGACAAATTTGGAGAATCAATAAGGTACTCAAAATCACTTATTTTCATTAAATTTTCTTCATAAAATTCATTATACATGATTTTATCTTTCTAATAATACTACTTTTTATACTGATTAGAGAATATTTTAGGGTTAGGATTTTGGGCAAGTTTTGAGTTTTAACACAGATTTAATTATAGATGAGTTTAACAATTGAAAACACGTAAAGTAAGAATCAAAGATGAAGTAATCTTAATTTATATAATAGGTTTCTTTCAAAAAAAAAAATTGTATATTAGGTCTGTGTCGTATTTCAAATACTTTTATTTATGATGTAACTTTTGTTATTTTCGCCCCCCCCCTCGGTAAAATTCCGGGTCCGCCCCGACTCCCTTCGGTTCTAATTATAGGATAACATTTGAGAGTTGGTTTTGGTCTTAATTATAGGATAACCTTTTAATTTTTATCAATTTCTTCCTAAAATACCCCTATTTTATTCTCTCAAGTGTGTTTTGTTTTTTATGAGTATATATATGTGGGTGCATAGACTCTTTCAGTCAGTGAAACTTTTAAATTGTTGGATTTTAATTTATTTATCAATCAGCTGACGTTAATTTGTGAATATATATATATATATATATAAACACATACACACATATATGTATGTATATGTGTGTGTGTTTATATATGTCCACACACACAACTGTGTGTGTACGCACTACACACATATATATTGACAGAAACACACACACATATACACAAACAGATATAAATATATGTACACACACACATACATATATATGTGTGTGTGTGTGTGTGTGTGTGTCTATATATGTATAGATCTATATATATACATATATACACACACATATATGTATATATACATATATAAACAATAGTATTTACTGAACTAATTTTTGGGACAATTCATTATTGATTTGTCTAGATCAAACCAATTTTTGGGACAAATCAATAATGAATTGTCCCAAAAATTTGTTCAGTAAGCATCACTTAAAATCGCTGGAGATTTATCTTGTGGGGCAGGGTGGGTGGCCTAGATCAATCTATACAAAGGTAAATACTATCACTATTGATTTGTCTTATTGAACCAATTTTTGGGACAATTCATTTCTCGTTTTGCGTTTTATTTGCTTAGATCATAAGTGATGCTTCCTTTGAGTTTTGCGACATACTTTTAAATCCCTTTAACCAATTCAGCTTCACAAATTCCGGCCGCCTTGAGCTCAACGTCTCAACGATCTCCCTCTCTGACTTCAAGTTTGACCTTTTCAAGGCATGACATGTGTGTTCTTTGACTGATTTGATAGTCAAATTTAATATTAGGGGATAGAAGGGAAAACTTTCTCTTCAGAGAAAACTTCTGGGGCAAAAATGATACTTAACTCTTATTTGATTGATGGGGTGGCATGCCACGTGTGCACTCAGTTAAACTTAACGGTCAAAATTAACCGGGGGGCAAAATTGCTACGTTCTGTTAACTTTCGTGGCAATTTTTCTCCAAAAAAGACTTTTGTCCACCCAGTGCTCCTCAGCCAAAACTTCCGGGGCAAATAAGACCCTTATCCCTTTCTTCTTTCCCTCCCTCTTCTTCATTAGTCTCCTTCATCTTCGCCAATGAATCACTCTTCTCCTATCTTCACAGTTCTTCCACTATTTACTCCCTTCCTGCTGTGGTGAAGATGAAGGAGAAACTTGAATAGCTAAATCAATTGTTGATAACATGCTAGGGAGGACAAAATGGATTAGAACAGTTCAAAAACGCATCAAAAAAGCATGAAGACTTTGGGGAGCAAATCACCGGAACATGTTCTTTAATCTACAGTACCAAAATGAAAACAAAAGGAAAAGGAGGAAGGGGAGAGAACATAAATGAAGGGAAGGACAAAGATTGTAATCAAACCTTTTTAGCATTCTAGAGAAGATAAGAGCGCTGTGGGGAAAAAGGACCAGGAAACGGAACCGACGGCAGACAACTGAGACTCTGAGAGAATGAGGGGGTGACATTTTTCCTGCCAACAAAAATGTACCTAAGAATGAAGACCTAATAATGAAAAGTAGAAAACTGTTAAATGAAAAAAGATCGAAGAACACATAAGCCAAAGTAGAAAGAAAAGGAAAAACGTGGAATGAGAGATCACTTCACCTCGTCAACCTCTGTTGCTTCTCCATCAGCCAGAGGTATGCATGTTTCCACAATGTTTGCACACAAGTACTAATTTAAATCACCTTCTAATGCTTTGAGAGAAGCTTGAATAGCCAAAATGAATTTGAGGTGAGAACAATGAAGATAGAGAGAGATTGTGACCATTGAGAGAGGAATGTGACTAAGAGAAGGAAAAATAAAAAGGCGATAAAGAGAGAGGATGACTGAAGCATTTTAAAGCTTTTTAAAAAAAAATTATAAGGAGGGAATAGCCTCGAGGAAGGGAAAATCGAAAAGATAGTGAGATATGAAAGTGGAGCTAAATCACCAAGAGGGGGTGAATTGGGAGTAGAAGAGCAAGACACAAGGATTTATACTGGTTCGGTCCAATCTCTTGACCTACGTCCAGTCCCCAGACTCTCTGGGATTTTCACTATCTCAATTGATTACACACTCGTACTCAAGAGTAATTCTCTCACTAGAACTTACTCCCCTTACAAGTTGTAATCAATGAACCCAATCACCAAGTCCCCGACTTGTGATCCTTTACAATAAATGATATACGAAAAGAAACTCTCTCTAAGAGTGGATATTGATAAACACTGAAGCTTTAAGTGTCAAAAGACACAATACAAGTGAAAACAGAAAGGTAGTTGAAGAACTTTGAATGCTATGCGTTTTCAGCAGGTGTGTTCTCTGTAGAAGACTTGAATGCTGTTCCATTTATACTCAGAGATCATTAAATGACCTTTGTAATTCTTCATATAACCGTTGAAGTAATAATCTAGCTGTTGTAGGCTGTTATAGTGTCTTCTCTCACTAATCTTCATTTAATCCAGCTGTGCAGAAGTTCATAGTTGACTTCTCTGCGAATTAATCCGTTGGAATAGCAGCTACTGGATGTGGTAGGTATACATTAATCCTTTGTAGGCGTGTGCAGAAGGATTACCCAAAAGTATGCAACTTTCTGGGTTTTGCATTTAATGTTCTGACATCACTTTTGCTTTATCTTTAAACCTTCAATAAACATTCTCTAATTCATCTAAAACTCACTAAAAAAGTGGTTAAACATATCTAGGAACATTAGAGATTAATCATTGGAAGTATTAAGATCAAACAAGAAGGTTTAAGGAATTTGCATAATTCGAAATTCTGAGTACGCGCCGAAACCTCGAGGTTTGTTCATCAAACCACGAGTTTTGGACTATGGAATGTGAAATTGACTTTAAGCCCAAAACATGAAACCTGGAGGTTTCTTCCTAATACTGGAGGTTTTTCAAAGTCACAAAAAGCGACACCCTTTCTGTTTAGCAAAAACTCGAGGTTCTATCAGAAACCTCGAGGTTTCACTTTGAATGTGAAACTTTGCAAAATCGCGCCAAGTGCAAACCCGGAGGTTTTCTGGAAACCTGGAGGTTTTCAAAAGCAATGAAAAGTCGTTTGCTCTCTGGATGCCAAAACCTGGAGGTTTTGTATCAAAACTCGAGGTTTCTCTTAAATGTGAAAATTTGAGCTTTTGCGTCAGAAAAGAAACCTTGAGGTTTGGAGGTAAAACTGGAGGTTTTATAAGTTGGAAAAACATAGATACTTTTCTGCCGGACAAACCTCGAGGTTTGTCCCCAAAACTCGAGTTTTCTCTTAATTTTGGAAAACTTTGAGAAAACTTCATTTAGCTCAAACCTGGAGGTTTGTTCACAAACCTCGAGGTTTCACAAAACTTGTGAAACCTGGGATTTTCATGTTAAAACGAAACCTTGAGGTTTTAGATAAAAACTGGAGGTTTTCAAGAGTTCAAAACTTTAGGAGACTCTCTGTAAGTCAAAACCTCGAGGTTTGAACAGTAACCTCGAGTTTTTCATTTTCCAGAAAATTGATGAGAAGTCTCTGAATGAAGAAACCTTGAGGTTTCTCTGAAAACCTTGAGTTTTGCTCAGTCCGTTTTTCTCTGTAAGATCAAACCTTGAGGTTTTTGTGAAAACCTTGAGGTTTCTGTGCAAACCTCGAGTTTTGCTCTTACAGTGAGTTTTACACATTAGAGAGCAAAACTTCATGCTTTGTTTACAATTATTGGAGATCATCAAAACCCTTAGAGAACTAACAAGATAGTGAGATGAAGAGAGAGATGTGGAAGATTTAATTACCACTCTAGTTTTATTTATAAGTCCATTTTGACCAAAAAATTTGGTCATATTTATAAGTCCAGTTTCATGTAATAAATGAGATCGTGACAATTTTACTCATATTAATTGTACTTGTTACAGACCTATACAAGGCCCATTTGCGATATGGCCCAACAAGGGGCAATCCACATTAGAATCCACCCATTATGAGGGGAGATTCTAACTGCCTTATAATAAGGGCTACAATCAAGAAATATGCAGGTGTGGCAGCGCAATATCAGGATTATGAGACGTACAGGGCCCGAGAGTCCAAGCCCTAAGGTAATCTTTATAAATAGGAGGTAAACCTAAAAGGTACATAGATTCTAACCTTTTCTCATTTACTATTCAGCCGTCACTATGCATACACATCACCCCATTTTGGCTAACGCCTATACATGCACAGTGATCCCTTATTCTCTTTGATATCTACCTCATAGATATCTTGGAGAGTCACCTAATTCTATATCAATACACTAGTCCTTTGAGTTAAACATCTGTTGTTCTTATACAGAACATTGGCGCTGACTATGGGGACCATAAACTTTAATCCCCGCGACCAACGATGGTGAATACAAGAAACAACAGTCAATTGCCCATCGGGCAGTTACCTGAAAACCTACCGCAGCACGATCAAGATCCACAATCACCTGAGGATGTTCCAGACTTTAACGTTGTGCATCTTGATGAAGACGTATCAGATACGGCTTCGTCTCTAGAACCTGCGGCAAATCCTCAAAATGTGGTGATCAACCAAGTCCAGCAACCAGAACCTATCCAACAGGTTTCAGTCAAGAACCCAGACATTCACCTTCTACAAACCACGTTGGGTTCGATGATAAGGCGGATGGAGGAGATGGAGCAACGCAACCACTTCCAGCTACAAGAGGATACCAGAATAATGCAGTTGTTGGAGGAACGTTTGAGACAAATTGAAACCCCGGCTCTAGAATCAAACTGGGATGGGCAACACGAGAGGAGAGAAAGGGCGAATCAGGATGCTAGTAATCCTCTTGGCGTGGAACAACCAGGGTATGTGAGAGATAATGCTGGAGGCCCCACTCAAGGTAATGACATTGGGAAAAACCCGGCTAACCGGGTACGAGCTCGGATCCCAGTTCTTTCCTCTGAGCCATAGTGCTGAGAAGATCCCGACTAGCGGAGATCAAAACCATGATGTGGTACTCCGAGTGTTAAATCTCCCTGGAAAATATAGGCAGAAATATAGTAGGGGCAGCACAACAACAGTCCTTTCTCTGAAGAGATCGTGAACGCGCCCTACCTGAAAGATTTCGATTTGGCAGACCTGCCAAAGTACGATGGAAGTCAAGATCCGCTGTCCCATCTCGATGCTTTCGACACAATCATGTTCGTGAGAGGGCTGGAAGCAATGTTGTCAAAATTGAGTTTCTACGTAGATACGGAAAAGGGTAGTAGAAACATAAATCGTAGAAGCGACACAAAACGTAAAATGTTTACTTCTTAAGGTCAAGATAAAAAATTATATATATATGTATGTAAAAAAAAATCACTACTCAACATTTCGAAAGCATAAAGTATATTTAAAAGATACAAGTCATATAACTATATAAAACATAAGTCAAAAAATACAAAAAGAGTTTAACAACTCCTAAAAACAAGTTTCAAAACTTCAAAAGAACAAAGTTTAACAATTCCTAAATTATAACAATTCGTTCAAATCAAACACAGCATTTTACAAAAACTCAATATCCTCTTCTCTTGCTCTTATAACAAGTTTTTTTTTTAGAGTAAAAACGGTGGAATATCTAAAAACGTACGTTTCTACACGTTTTTACGTTTCTACACGCGTTTCTACCCGTTTCTTCCTGAGACAGTTTTTACTTGAGTTTTATCATGTAACACCCTAATAAAAACGTAAAAACTTACGATTTTACATTTTTACACTAGTTTTTGACAACACTGCCTGGAAGAGCCCATCATTTCCCGGATATTTGCTGCAATGTTGATAGGAGCAGCACAAAAATGGCTCCATACTCTGCCAGCAAATTCCATCCAGAGCTTTGAAGATTTGGGAGAAAAGTTTGAATTGAACTTTGCAACTAGCAAGAAACAACCGAAGTCTGAGTTCACTCTCGGTAAGATTAAGCAGCAACCAGAAGAAAGTCTCCAAAAGTATTTGGACCTCTTTAAAGAGGCTGCTTTGCAAGGGCATGGGTTGGAAGAGAAGGTACACGTGCACTTGGCCGTGGTTGGCTTGGATGTTTCATCTCCGTTAGCAAAATCTATCTACAAGGGTCTCGTCACGACCTTGGTAAAGTTCATAAGCCGGTCAAAGAAATACCTGGAGTTGGAGCAAATGGAGATAGCTAATGCTTCAGGAAGAAAAAGGAGGAAGAGTCCACCTCCGAAGGGAAGGGAACAATCAGGAAGCCAAAAACAAGATTATCGTGGAAGAGACCCGGACAATAGATTCCAGGGTGGCAAGTACGAAGCCAAGTATGAGAAATACACTCCTATAAACGTTCCCCGATCCCAAGTTTGGAGGGAGGTAGCGTTGATCGAGATGAAAAAATTGGACCGACCTTGACCGCTCTACAACAAAGTCGTTTTAGATAAATCCTGATTCTATGAATTTCATGACGGACCGGGACACACCACGGATCAGTGCTGGGATCTAAGACATGTGACAGAAAAGTTCACCAGGGAAGGCAAACTGCGGCAGTATGTGATAAGAACCCAGGGGCAAAAGAATAATAAGCGGCAGCAAGGAAGTCGCAGTAAGAGCCCGGCTACCGGAAAGAGAAGGAAAGATGAGAAACAAAAGAAGCCGGATGATCACGATGATGAATTTCGTGAGCCTGAGTTCAACTGTAATGTCATCAACAGAGCATTTGGAGGAGGGGGAGACTCAACGAGCTAGAGAAAGAAGTACTTAAGGGAGGTCCTTTCAATAAGGGACCAACTGAAGTTCAAAGAAGATCCTAGCAAACTGGAACCTCCTCTACTATGCTTCACTAAGGAGGATTTCAAGGACGTAGTCCCAGGTCATCAAGATGGTTTGGTGGTTACGGGCACCCTGGTGAATTGCCGAGTTAAGAAGATTTTTGTAGATGCTGGAAGCTTCACATATATTATCCTGTGGGACGCCTTCAAAAGGATGAACCTCGATCAGGAGGATTTAAAGCCATGCAGAACAGCCCTTATTGGTTTTAACGGAGAAGACACTCGCCCAAAGGGGTATATCAATCTCATATTAATATTAGGAACAAAGGAAGCGTTCAAGTCAGGACGGGTAAGGTTCATCGTTGCCGACTTCCCATCCTTATACAACTTAAATATGGGGAAGCCAACAATTCACAACTGGGATATGTTGGTGTCAACTAAGCATCAGAAGTTGAAGATAGTGAGTAACAAGAACAAAGTCGTTACTGTCAGAAGAGATCAAAAAGAATCCCGGCAATGTTAATTTGCCACGGTCAAAGAAGGTGAAGGTGGCCTTTCCTCTCCACCCCGGATCCGAAGAGAAAAGAGTGCAAACAAGGGCAAAGCAAGGTAACTTAGCAAACTAGTAAATATGGTTGAGCTAGATATGTGAGAAGATGTCGAGATCCTGAGATTGGAACCATATGGAGAATTGGAGGATCTTGTGTTGGGTAATGAGCTGGGGCAAGTCACAAAAATTTGGGAAAGGGTTGGACCCTAAAGTTCGTGCAGAGTTGGAAGATTTTCTGAAGAATAACCAGGATGTATTTTCCTGGAAGTCGTCCGAGATACCCGGTATCGATCCTGATTTTTGTTGTCATAAACTCGCAATTAATCCGGGATCGGTCTCGGTGGGACAGAAGAAGAGGAAACTCGGTCCAGAGAGGAGACAGGCTCTCGAAAAGCACGTGAAAGAATTGTTGGATGCCAGGTTCATTCGAGAAGTCCAGTATACTACTTGGTTATCCAATGTGGTTATGGTAAAGAAGCCGAGCGGAAAGTGGAGAGTCTGTACGGACTACACCAATTTGAATAAAGTGTGTCCTAAGGACTCATATCCAATGCCAAATATTGGTCAGCTAGTGGACAACTCGTTCGGTTTTCGATTGCTCTCCTTCATGAATGCATATTCCAAGTACAACCAAATAGCCATGTACCCCGAGGACCAAGAGAAAACGGCTTTCATAACTGATAAAGCTAGCTATAGCTATAATGTGATGCCCTTCGAGTTGAAGAATGTGGGGGCCACATATCAAAGGATGATGAATAGAGTTTTCAAGGACCAACTCGACAAGAACATAGAAGTGTATATTGATGATATGATCGTCAAATCGACTGATCCCACAAGCCATGTTTGAGATCTACAGCAGACGTTTAACAGGTTGAGAGCCTATTGAATCCGTTTGAATCTGGCCAAGTGCGCTTTTGGAGTCCTGACTGGGAAGTTCTTAGGATTCCTGCTAACAAACAGAGGGATTGAAGCTAACCCGAACAAATGTAAGGCCGTGCTGGATATGAAGGCTCCAAAGAACAAGAAAGAGGTGCAGCAATTAACAGGAAAATTGGCTGCATTGACCAGATTCTTGCTGAAGTCGGCAGAGAAGGCTCTCCCCTTTTTTCAAATTGTTAAAAATGGAGGCTTATGGGGGTTCGAGAATATAAAGAAGTGTTTGGCGGCTCCGTTGGTTTTGTCCAAGCTAGAACCAGGGAAAATCCTAATCCTATACTTGTCCGTGGGGGAAGAAGCGGTAAATGTGGTTTTAGTCAGAGAAACAGAAAATGGTCAAGTGCCAGTTTATTTCGTAAGCTGAGTTTTACAAGGTTCGGAGTTAAAGTACCAGAAACTCGAGAAAATGGCGTTTTCCCTACTTACCACCGCAATAAGACTCTGCCCCCATTTTCAAGGACACCAGGTTGTAGTTAGGACGAGTCAACCAATCCGACAAGTGCTCCACAAACCGGATTTGGCTGGAAGAATGATCAGCTGGGCCATAGAGCTGTCCGAGTTTGATATCACCTACGAAGCCCGACATGCCATCAAGTCGTAAGCCTTAGCAGATTTCGTGATGGAGTTAACCCCATCAGTTAAAAGGGAGATCGGAGATGCCGAGTCGTGGAAAGTGTTTGTTGATGGCTCGTCAAACATCAAAGGAAGCGGAGCCGGAGTAATCGTTGAAAGCCTAGAAAAAGTCTCGATGGAGAATTCCCTTCGGCTAAACTTCCCGACATCAAATAATCAAGCAGAATATGAAGCAGTTCTAGTCGAGTTAAGTCAAGCAAAAGATAATGAAGCTAATAAAGTTCATGTTTCAACTGATTCTCAGCTCGTTGCGGCACAAATCGAAGGGACGTACCAAGCTAAAGGCCCTCTGCTGTTGAAGTACTTGAACAAAGTAAAAGAAGTTATGGGCCGACTTTGAAGAGGTGGTCATTAGTCACATTCCTAGAGGAGAGAACACCAGGGCGGATATCCTATCTAATCTGGCAAGTACACAAATCCCGGGTAATCACAGAACCGTGAACCAATAAAGTTTGTTGGAGCCAAGTTGCGTCATGGTGATCTCGGCAGCAGACGATTGGAGAAAACCAATCGTGGATTACGTAGAAAAAGGAGTCCTCCCTGATGAATCACTTGAAGCAAAGAAGTTGGTATGAGAAGCAGTCGTGCACACGATTGTAGAGGATCAGCTATATCGCAAAGGTTTAAACTCTCCTATGTTGAAGTGTCTAAACTCCGAAGAGGCCAAGTATGTTTTGGCCGAGATCCACGAATGAATCAACGGCCAACACATAGGTGCCAAGGCACTGACCCGGAAAGCTATACAAGCCGGATACTACTGGCCAACGATAGAGGCCGATTCGAGGGACCATGTCCAAAAATGTGGTAGCTGTCAGAAGCACACCAGAATAATATGGTGTCCCCCAGTGGAATTAAAGTCTATCTCGGCTCCATGGCCATTTTTCAAATAGGGCATGGATTTGCTGGGACCATTCAAAGCGGCGCTGGGACAGTTACGATGACTTATAGTAGAAGTCGATTATTTCACCAAATGGATAGAAGTTGAACCCGTGGCAATAATCACCTCGACTCGAGTGCAAAGGTTCTTTGAAAGAAACATTATCTCCCGATTTAGGATCCCGGCTGAAGTGGTGACGAATAATAGGACCCAGTTTATCGACAAGGGTTTCCAAGAAATGATGTTTGGATTCAAGATCAAGCATCACTTTGCTTCGGTGGAGCATCCTCAATCAAATGCGCAGGCTGAAGCAGCGAATAAAGTCATTGTTAATAGACTAAGGAAGCGAATGGAGGAGGCAAAGTCCAGCTAGGTTGAAAACTGTACCCTGTCTTGTGAGGATACCGAACCAGTATTCAAACGTCAACCAGGGAGACTCCATTTAGATTAACGTATGGATGTGAGGCTATGATCCCGGTGGAAATAGGTTAGCCTTCATGGAGAAGAATGAAGGCTCTTCAAGAGAACGAGGAAAAGAATAGCGAAGCTTTGGCGGTGGAGTTGAACCTGATAGATGAAGTCCGAGTCACGGCAAACTGCTGGGATATGGCCACCAAACAACTCATCACCACCAAGTACAATAAAAAAGTGAGACCCTAGTCATTTGAAAAAGGTGACTTGGTGCTTCGAAGAGCGGACGTGGGAAACAAAAATGCCAAAGATGGAAAGCTCGCTGCAAACTAGGAAGTCCCTTATCGGGTTAGAGAAAAGCTTGACAAAGGAGCTTACATGCTAGAGGCTGGACGCTTTTTGCCCCTCTCCGAACCCGCGGCCGATTTTTCACGGAGCACCAAGTTTAGATAACTAGGCTACCTCCCCATGCTTGGAGCTGCAGGTCAAGAAAACAAAAGGTTAGAAACTATGAATGGACTTTCATACAACAGGAAGTTAAAACTCAAGGCATATACAAATAGGAGTTTCCATACTCTTTGTCGAACCCAACCCGACCTAAGGCGGAGAAATGAATGTGGCCGCGCTAATGGGGTCGTGTTCGTCGATGTGAGCACATATAAAAGACGCCGCTTTGGCTTCAGCGTCAGAAAAGCCCTTCTCAGGAAAGCGATATGAAGAAGGAGTAAAGTTATTATGGTCCTAAGTCCAGTATAAGGGGAACTTCCCCTCCACATCCTTGGACTCGAGGGTCTTAAGGAACCAAGGCCGCTGTCCGGGCTCGGCAGCAACCTTGAAAAAGCTAGATTTGAAATTTTTAAGAGAATAGTGAAACCTTTGAAGAGTTTCCAGCCGGCGGCACCCCGGAGCGAGGTCCAACCTTTCTTATTGGAGAGCTCATTCTCGGTACGGGTTAGATGGATGGCAAAAAATTGAAAGAAAAGCGGAATTGTACAAGCTAAATTTTCATATCTACAAAAACGCTCGAAAGCGATAACAAAAGCCCAACCATTGGGATGAAGTTAGGAAGGAGCAAGATATAGATGATTTAAATATCAGTTTGAAACTCGATAAATAGAAAGCGAATACCGAGCTGAGTAATCAAGTCTCGTTAGACGAAGAATTGCGGATTATTCCCTTCCCGGTAGGAGCATATGGACTCATCGTCAAGGGGTAGGCGAAGGGTGTAGCCCTCTCCATCGCCTACGGGGAGCCTGGCAACCTCCTCGGTAACCCACAGGTCCACATTCGTCGAAGCTCTCGAGGGACCTTTGAAACTGGACTCCCCAGACATAGATCTCTCAGTTTGGCATGAAGAAAGTGAACCCATCTATACCTATAACAAAAAATTAAAAATCAGAAACGAAGGGTATACCTGAATTAAAGGAGCTACGGCGTGAAGCAGAAAAAAGTGAAAAATGGCATTCGCCACCAGAAGCCGGGATGGTGTTGGAAGTCAACTTATGTTGGCAGGAGGCCAAAGTCGACTCAACTTCCGAGTCACGGCCGCTCTTAACAAGTTCAATGCTTAAATAGGCACAATCATCGCATGGATCGATGACGTTCTCAGGATAAGATCCCGATCTAGGTTGGTAAATACCTTCTGGCTAGAAATTATGTGATGCCGAGATGGACTTGTTCTTACCCCGGCTCTCAATTCTCGATGGTCGAGTACTGGATCCCAGGTTAGTAACGCCCTTACCCTGACTCATAATTTCTAGAGGCTGGGATCTCCTCCTACCCATCCCACTACCATTTCTATGAAGCAACGAGGCTTGCTTCTCTTCTTCGGAAGGGGGAATACCCCAAAACCAGTACCAAGTGTTAGTTCTCTAAGGGTTTTGATGATCTCCAATAATTGTAAACAAAGCATAAAGTCTTGCTCTCAAATGTGTAAAACCCACTGTAAGAGCAAAACTCGAGGTTACTATTCAAACCTCGAGGTTTGGCCTTACAGAGAAGGACTCCAGGTTTCTGGACTGAGCAAAACTCCAGGTTTCCAGAAAAACCTCCATGTTTCCAGAGAAACCTCCAGGTTTCGTCATACAGAGACTCCTCATCAATTTTCTGGAAAATGAAAAACTCGAGGTTTGTAAATAAACCTCCAGGTTTCAACCTACCTAAGAAAATTCATGTTTTGGCCAGTTTTTCAAAACCTCTAGGTTCATGAGAAACCTCCAGGTTTGAGCTAAATGAAGTTTTCTCAAAGTTTTCCAAAATTAAGAGAAAACTCGAGTTTTGAGGACAAACCTCGAGGTTTGTCCAGACAGAAAGTATCTATGATTTTCAAAGTTACAAAACCTCTAGTTTTACTCTCAAACCTCCAGGTTTCTATTTTGGCGCAAAAACTCAGGATTTCCACGTTTAAGCGAAACCTCGAGTTTTGATACAAAACCTCCAGGTTTTGGCATCCAGAGAGCAAACGACTTTTCACTGATTTTGAAAACCTCCAGGTTTCTGGAAAACCTCCGGGTTTGCTCTTGGCGCGATTTTGCAAGGTTTCATATTCAAAGTGAAACCTCGAGTTTTGATACAAAACCTCCGGTTTTGGCATCCGAGAGCAAACGACTCTTCACTAATTTTGAAAACCTCTAGGTTTCTAGAAAACCTCCAGGTTTGCGCTTGGCGCGATTTTTTCAAAGGTTTCATATTCAAGTGAAACCTTAAGGTTTATGATAAAACCTCCAGGTTTTTTATAAAACCTCAAGGTTTCTGATAAAACCTCAAGGTTTCATAGCGACTTCAGAATTTCAAATCTGACGAATTTGCAATACCTTCTTGTTTGATCTTAATACTTCCAATGACTAATCTCTAATGTTCCTAGATATGTTTAACCACTTTTTTAGTGAGTTTCAGATGAATTAGAGAATGTTTATTGAAGGTTTAAAGCTAAAGCAAAAGTGATGTCAGAACATTAAATGCAAAACCCGAGAAAGTTGCATACTTTTGGGTAACTGTCTCCGCACACACTTGCAAAGCATTAAAGAATGTTTTCCACATCCAGCAACTGCTTCTCCAACGGATTAATTTGTAGAAAGTCAACTCTGAACCTCTGCACAGCTGGATTAAGTGAAGATTAGTGAGAAAAGACACCAAAACTGATCTCTAACGGTTACTATTCATAACGGTCATATTCTCAACGTTCAGATGATCTTCACCTATAAGTAGAGGCACATTCAAAACAAAGAAAGAGAGAGACAAGAGATTGCACTGTCAAAATGCCCAAATTCTGAATCTATAGCTCATCTCATACACACTCTGTTCTCAATGCTTACATAGTTCTTCATAAAGAGTGAAATTATTTGTCATGTACTTCAGTGTTTATCTTATTCACTTCTGAGAGAGAAGATTTGTTATAAACATTATATCTGTTTATTTGAGAGTTACTCAAGATTGGGTGATCTTGAGCGGGAAACAGATTGTAACCTTACATTGTGTAAGGGGGAGTATCTCGGTGAGAGATTTGGCTTCACAAGTGCCTGGGTGAACTTGTGGGTTTGTAAAGGCTTCTCTTGTGCCCGGATTAAACAAGAGGATAGTGGATTGAAAATCTCAAGTGGAGCTTGGGACTGGACGTAGGTCAAGGATTGGGCCGAACCAAGTATAAATCTCGGTTGCATATTCTCTTCCTTAATCTCCTTTATTTCCAGCATATATGTTTGAATGACCGTCTATAGCTTTATAACTCTTTACTATCATACAAACTAATTTTACTGAGTTACAAAAAGATTTTCAAAGTTGCTAAGTTTTTATCATCATAGTTCATCTCTGTTTTTAGTGTTCAAAAACAGAGCATTTCTGAAAAGATTTTTAAAATCCTCAATTCACCCCCCTCTTGGGTTCAGCCGGTTCTTACACCAAGCTCCAGGAGGGACTGTTCTACGTAACTCTTCTTCCTATTTTGGAGGAATCTTACCCCTCTCCATTGTTAACAGAAGTTGCACCCTAAGGTAAATGTGTTCGGTTAAAAGATGGGCGGAAGGAGATTGGGATGGCTCAGTTCGATTGTCTCATGGTAAAACCTCATGGGTTCAGAGAGGAATATCCTAATAGGTCATCACAGCCTTCCCACGTTAATATGTTTGGAGGAAGAAGGAGAGATAGAGAACAAGAGAGGCAGAAGTGATTTATACCCAGAAAACCCAGAAACTAGTGACTCATAAAACACAAGTGAAGAAGCAAGAACAATGTAGTAGCGAATGAAAGAACAAAAGAAAAAGCAAAAGGAATAGGAAGAAACTATGAGAATACCTGATGTAATGAAGATATGAGAAACCTAAAACGTATGAACAGGAAGATCGCAAGAAAGATGCTCTTTGAAAATGAAGGGTTTCTTGGAGAAAGGGGAAGCGGCAAATGCAAAGTGGCGAAAATGGGGGAAAACTGAGTATATAAGTTTAATCGTTCACTACTACAAAAAAAAATGTTTTTAACGTCCTAAATTTGGCCCAATTAACGTCCTTTTTTCTAAGGACGTCTATTTGGGGGACGTCATACTTACGGCGTCCTCACAAAAAAGAGGGATGTCGTAAGTGGTACTTACGGCGTCCTAAATTTTAATTACGAAAATGCCACCGCCTATACTTTTTACTTCCTTTTCTAAAATAAAGACGTCTTTTAGGGAAGTAATATCCACTTTTTGTAGTAGTGGTTGAGGGTATGAATCTGAAGAGTCAAGGACAAAGGAACTATTCATCCCTAAAAAGCAATGATGGCAAACGCGAAATGACGCGGGCATTAAATGCGCTCAGATACCATAGACGGCTAAGCGTGGCGGTTTTACTTGTTGATAGACGAAAGTCGCCAGCTGTCAAGTTATCATAATAAGATAAGACGAAGCTGATCAGTACACGAAATACACATGAATTGAGCCAGTAACTCTTCATGATAATCTGGATTGGGGGAATCCTGGGAAATAAATGTATGAACCCGGAATCCCGAATGTTGATGCATAAGAAATCCAAACAATCATGAGCCGGAACAGAGTTCAAAGTGAATTAACCCAGATTATACATTTGGGGGCAAATCGCTAGAATGTGAATAAATTCGAGGTTCGTTGAACCCGGGCAAAGCTGAACGAAAATGAAGTTGAAGCAACTTGGACACGTCATTCGGGCTAAAAGTTAGATTCACCCCGACAGTCCAGAGACCTAAACTACCGGGCTGGGGGCAACTGTTACAGACCTATACAAGTCCCATTTGCGATATGGCCCAACAAAGAGCAATTCACATCAGAATCCACCCATTATGAGGGGAGATTCTAACTGCCCTATAATGAGGGCTACAATCAAGGAATATGCAGGTGTGGCGGCGCAATATCAGGACTATGAGGCATATAGGGCCCGAGAGTCCAAGCCCTAAGGTCATCTCTATAAATAGGAGGTAAACCTAAAATGTATATGGATTCTAACCTATTCTCATTTACTATTCAGCCGTCACTGTGTACACACATCACCCCTTTTGGCTAACACCTATACATGCACAATGATCCCTTATTCTCTTTGATATCTGCCTCATAGATATCTTAGAGAGTCACCTGATCCTATATCAATATACTAGTCCTTTGAGCTAGACATCTGTTGTTCTTATACAGAACAGTACTCATGAAGATAGAGAAAGAAAAAACAGTTGAAAAATACTCAATTATAAATTAAGGCAAAATTGAAAATTCACCTCATAATCATTGTGTCAACTACCTCTCCTAGGTATGTGAGATTTAATCAAAATGGACTTATAAATAAGACCAAAGTGGTATAAAATAATAACTGATAAGTGGCGGGAGTTCAAAGATTGGAGAATATTTGAATTCAGTTGTTCAGTAATATTCCAGTGGTTAACATGATATAATAATATCATGTCATAAAGTAATTGTAATTGTAACTATTACGAAGGGATATAATGTAGAAAATAAAAAGTTTTTAGAAGAAGAAATATGTGAATTACTTGTCAATCAAGGAAAATTTCCATGGTAGGGAAATTGGGCCAATGAAAAATAACATAACATTGAATGGGCTGAGGGTGACTATTGTGCCGTTTCAGCTGTACTCTTTGCTGCGCCTTAAATTTAGAGCCACTCCCAAATTTTTGTCTAATTCTTTTAGTCATTAGATTTTAGCTGAAATGAATAACATTTTAATATTTTATATGTAAAAATGAAGTTAATTTCAATTTTTTATGCTTTTCAAATATTTATGCTGTCAAAATTGAGTAGCTTATTTTTAGTTTAGAGTCTTAAATCATAAAATATGGAAAACGACTTCGTTTTTCGTCTATAAGATATCAAAATGTCACTCATTTCATGTAGAATCTAATGATCAAAAGAATCATGAAGAAAATATTTGGAAAGTACCTAAAATTAAGGCGCAACTAAGAAGGCACAACTGACCCTTAGTCCCATTGAATGCACAAGAGGAAAGAGAAAGAGACTAAAATAACATTCAAATTCAAATTTGAAGAAGTAAAGGGAATGAGGAAATGAATGCAACTCTTTTTTAAAGGGAAATTAAAAATAAACAAAACAGACCAATAACGAATGAGGAAACTGATGACGTGAACAATGCAGTTGGATCAATCACAAAAGAGCTAGCATTAATGATAGTATATATTGATAAATCATACCTATGATCTTTGAAAAATGGAGACAAAAATGTTAGCTCTCCTAATAAAAGAAAACGTCTATTAATTTTTGGTTTTGTGGCCCCTTTAATAATTTTTAAATAATCATTTTAAAAACGAAGGTGCAAAATTACTCATCTACATGTCTCACATATGTGTTTGGTGTCATATAAATCCTTGAGGTGCAAAAATACCTATGATCATTAAAAAGGAGGACAAAAATGTCACTTACATTAATGAAGGCAAACGTCCGTTAATTTCTTATTTTGTGTGCCCCACTTTAATAATTTTTGAATAATTATTTAAAGATCTCTCATCCTCTCTCTTCCCGCACCCCTCTCTCCCCCTCCAAACCAGAGCCCCATGCCACCTTCACTCCGGCAATGACTCTCTCCAGCCACCCACATGGTCACCGCCTTTGTGCTATCTGCTCCTTACAAATGCCCTTCCATAGTCCATCATCGAAATTTTTCCCTTCATTAACAGAGTCAAAAATTAATGAACGTTTGCCTTCATTAATGAAACTGACATTTTTGTCCCCTTTTGTAATGATCATAAGTATTTTTACACCCAAGATTGTATATGGTGTCAGATGTATATGTGACATATGTATATGAATATTTTTGCACCTTCACCCTTAAAATAGTTATTTAAAAATTATTAAAGTAGGATCCATAAAATTAGAAATTAATGGACGTTTACCTATATTAGCGGGGGTGGAGTTTTTTTCCCATTTTTTAATTATCATAGGTATTTTTACACTCAGTGATTGTATATTGTATCAAACACACATGCAGGATATGTAGATGTGTATTTTTACACCTTTGATATTTTAAATTGACTATTAATCGCACGGACGGGATCATCATCCAAATTTAAGGCAGTAGGCAGACTTCCTTTACAATCATCAGGGTGTTTAAGGCTTTTGAGTAACCGAACTAACTAAAATTTATTCAATTAAAAACCAAACCAGACCTTATTATTATTGAATAATTTCTTACCGTTTAATCTTCACTTATTAAAAAGGGAAAATCAGAACTAAGAACCTAGAGCAAATGATATTTATAGGGAAGACCATGAAAGTTATAATTATTCAGAATGGCCAATTACCAAAATATAAATTTAAAAATACTAAATTGTCCTTGATTAAACTTCCTACAATCTTTCCTTTAATCTCTCCCACATTCTAGTTTTAGTAATTTAAATTTTATTTTCCATAAGAATTACAAGGGCCAAAATCACTATTTTCTTAACTTTAACTAAAACCTACATAATCAAATCATCAATATATCATTTAATTATTAACCAAGATATTGATCCATTTAAATAATTAATTTATTTTGCTGACTTATATAATCTTATATAAAATGAACTTGGAGTAAAATAGAGG
The DNA here is from genome assembly GCA_019022615.1 of Acacia melanoxylon. Taxonomy (NCBI): domain Eukaryota; kingdom Viridiplantae; phylum Streptophyta; class Magnoliopsida; order Fabales; family Fabaceae; genus Acacia; species Acacia melanoxylon. The sequence continues at coordinate 2,016,233 of JAFJYJ010000072.1, forward strand.
AATTTATAAGATTTAAAATTTTCTATCTAATACCTTAATCTTTAAAAAAATTTTACCCCCCAAAAAAAACAAAAAAAAAAGGAAACGCTATTTTTATTATTTTATATTATAGAATTTATTGATTATACTAAATTTTCTTATACAAATTATTGTTTGTTTTACACACAAGTATTCTATGGAGAGACAATCTTGAATATCATTCTCGAATAAAAATTATAATAGATTATCTAGACGTTTTTAGGTATATAACATTACATAGTTTTCGGTCAAAACAACCCTTACATGGATTTTTATTTTTAAGACTCACATAAATCTATTCTGACATAAAAATAAATTATGCAAACCTCCTTTGAATTGTTTAAAATTACATATAATTTTAAATTTTTTATATTATAATCTTTCTTTAACATTCATAATAAATTATATAACACTTTGAGTTTTCCTAAAATTATATAATTTTTATTTTTAAAAATAGAATACGAGAAAAAATGTAAGAGTTTTAATTAAGGGGAATTTAGCATTTTAAATTTTTATTTTGATATTTGGTCTTTTCAAATAATCACAATTTTTACGGACTTCACAATAAATATCATTTGTTCTAGATCCTTCATTCTAATTAGATAGAATCTTTTATAATATGCTTATGTAAAAACTTGCCAACAGATTTTCCAAAACAAGCTCCCCTAAATTTGAAGAAAAGGAATCGTTGTTTAAAGAGAGAATTGAAGAAATTCATTTTTATTCAAAACATGGAGAGAAATTTTATGAACTTTTATTCAGTTATGAACGCTATTAATGCAGAGCAAGAGTAAGTTTACAAGCAATCTGATGTTTTCCACAAGAGAAAGCTTCTATAATTCAAAGCATGTTTGTTTTAACTTGTAAAAATGTTTTTACAATAAATTTGTAAAAGGAGTTTTATTTCAGCTTGTGAAAAAGTATTTAAAAAAACCCTGTTTAGATGTTCTTTTTTTTTTTGCTCATACTGTTTAGATGTTCTCAAACAAGATACTTCGAAAGAAACGATATAGGCATGAAACAGGAGACCATAATCATCTAGGTTTGGAACCATATGAGACGAAACTTATTGGCATTTAGAGACCAACAAGGAAAAACCAAAATTGAGGGAACAGGGGAACCTAAAAAACACAGGAACTTGAAGATGCTCTTCAGTTAAAAGCTCTCGATTTAATCCCAGTTCAATATTCAATTAAAAGCTCTCGATTTGATCCCAATTCACTAAATTTCTGCGCACCAACTGAAACCTTTTCATTTTCTATACATTTCTCAGAAGTCATGAACGGTGATCCCTCATAAACAAACAGGCCTAAACTTAAGCAGTAAAATACATTAGAAAACTCTACTATTGACCAACAAGATGGAATTGGCACTTCCCTACGACGCCTCTGTTCAGCAGAAATGAACGAAAAATGCCAAAATTAGCAGCTAAGAATAACAACAGAAAGACCAACAGGCTCTACTTAGTCACTCATCATGGCCAAAATATTCTCATATTGCTACGTTCCTACTTCCTTCTACACTTGGAATATCTGAAGAGGAAAAGGCTTTAGAGAATGTTTAGGCCATGGTGGTATCTCGTTGAACATAGATCATATCTCACTTCTTTATCATAAGCTACCAACACAGCTTTTGATCATCTTACATTGTAAACTCGTCAAAGGTCTAAAACACGAATAAACAGCTTCTTAGAAATCATTAAGCGCATATCAAAACCCCCACCTGGGATTCCGATTCAGCAAAGACTATCCTAACTCCCCTATTTAATATGACAGGATCAATTTAAGAAGGCATCAAGAATGATATAAGAAACCATGCCACAGGGGACAGGTCACTTTTAATTCTATAGAAAAGCACAGAACACAACACAACATCATCATAATGGAAACGATATACTATATAATAACAAAGTACTGACTGGAACATTCACAAAGTTAAGAAGAAAACATTAACAAGTTATTTAAAGGGCCACCATAGGCCCACAAACAAGTTCTAACCCACAAACAAGTTCTAAAGGTCACAGACCCCAACAACAATTATTGAAACTGACCAAACGAAGCTGCGCCAAACATTTCAGAATCCTCCACGAAGACGCAGAACAAGATGAAGGGTGGACTCCTTCTGAATGTTGTAGTCAGCAAGGGTTCTTCCATCCTCCAACTGCTTCCCTGCAAAGATCAATCTTTGCTGGTCCGGAGGGATTCCTTCCTTGTCCTGGATTTTTGCCTTCACATTGTCAATCGTATCTGAACTCTCAACCTCAAGGGTGATGGTTTTGCCTGTCAAGGTCTTCACAAAGATCTGCATACCTCCCCTTAGACGAAGCACAAGGTGAAGGGTGGACTCCTTTTGAATGTTATAATCAGCCAATGTGCGTCCATCTTCCAGCTGCTTTCCAGCGAAGATCAACCTCTGCTGGTCCGGAGGGATTCCTTCCTTGTCCTGGATTTTTGCCTTCACATTGTCAATCGTATCTGAACTCTCAACCTCAAGGGTGATGGTTTTTCCTGTCAAGGTCTTCACAAAGATCTGCATACCTCCCCTCAGACGAAGCACAAGGTGAAGGGTAGACTCCTTTTGAATGTTATAATCAGCCAATGTGCGTCCATCTTCCAGCTGCTTTCCAGCGAAAATCAACCTCTGCTGGTCAGGAGGGATTCCTTCCTTATCTTGGATTTTAGCCTTAACATTGTCAATTGTGTCAGAGCTCTCAACCTCCAACGTAATAGTCTTGCCAGTAAGGGTCTTCACAAAAATCTGCATACCACCACGGAGACGCAGAACAAGGTGAAGGGTGGACTCCTTCTGGATGTTATAGTCAGCCAAGGTACGGCCATCCTCAAGCTGTTTACCAGCGAAGATAAGCCTTTGCTGGTCTGGTGGGATTCCCTCTTTGTCCTGGATCTTTGCCTTGACGTTATCAATAGTGTCGGAGCTCTCTACCTCCAGGGTGATGGTCTTACCGGTGAGAGTTTTGACAAAAATCTGCATACCACCACGGAGTCGCAGAACAAGGTGAAGGGTGGACTCCTTCTGGATGTTATAGTCAGCCAAGGTACGGCCATCCTCAAGCTGTTTACCAGCGAAGATAAGCCTTTGCTGGTCTGGTGGGATTCCCTCTTTGTCCTGGATCTTTGCCTTGACGTTATCAATAGTGTCGGAGCTCTCTACCTCCAGGGTGATGGTCTTACCGGTGAGAGTTTTGACAAAAATCTGCATACCACCACGGAGTCGCAGAACAAGGTGAAGGGTGGACTCCTTCTGGATGTTATAGTCAGCCAAGGTACGGCCATCCTCAAGCTGTTTACCAGCGAAGATAAGCCTTTGCTGGTCTGGTGGGATTCCCTCTTTGTCCTGGATCTTTGCCTTGACGTTATCAATGGTGTCGGAGCTCTCTACCTCCAGGGTGATGGTCTTACCGGTGAGAGTTTTGACAAAAATCTGCATACCACCACGGAGACGCAGAACAAGGTGAAGGGTGGACTCCTTCTGGATGTTATAGTCAGCCAAGGTACGGCCATCCTCAAGCTGTTTACCAGCGAAGATAAGCCTTTGCTGGTCTGGTGGGATTCCCTCTTTGTCCTGGATCTTTGCCTTGACGTTATCAATGGTGTCGGAGCTCTCTACCTCCAGGGTGATGGTCTTACCGGTGAGAGTTTTGACAAAAATCTGCATACCACCACGTAAACGGAGCACGAGGTGGAGCGTCGATTCCTTTTGGATGTTATAGTCGGCAAGAGTGCGACCGTCTTCAAGCTGCTTACCCGCAAAAATCAGTCGCTGCTGGTCCGGTGGGATCCCTTCCTTGTCCTGAATCTTTGTCTTGACATTGTCAATGGTATCTGAGCTCTCGACTTCGAGAGTGATGGTCTTGCCTGTAAGGGTCTTGACGAAGATTTGCATCTATAGCACACACCAAATAGATAAGATCAGATCAGATCAAAAAATTAAAACGATCTACTAATACTAACAAATCCTTGCTACAAAACAAGGATTGAAACGATTTTCCAAACAACAAAAGAAAGACCAGTTCAAAATTGAAAGCTTTCATTAACAGATCCAAAGATCTTCGGAAAAGAATTTTCCCTTACAGCGTCCAAGATAGAATCAGATCACACAAATAGTTAAGAGATATTAATAAAGCGAAATTGGTAAAGCTTCGATTGTAAAGTTTAAAGCCTGTTTAGAAAAGATCGGAAAATCATCGAGAAACAGAAGATTCTCGACAGAATTTCAACCTTGCCTATTAGATCCGCCAATTCCGTAAGCAAACTCAACTACGAATAAGAAACAAACTAACGATTCCTACAGTTCCCGCAAAAATATATAAACACATTTAAACGAACAAAAAGGTTGGAAGAACAATTACGTTTCCGTTCGAAATAATCCAACGCTCTACAATTCTTTCAACTCCCAACGTTCAAATACAAACCTAAAGAAGCATAACAGAAAAAGATCGGAAGAGAAAAACACACCTTGGGGTTAGGTTTGCAGAATTTTCTCCGGTAGCGAAATAATTGTGATGTGAACAAATTTCGAGGCTTTGGGTTTCATTTATAACGAAATAAGGTGACCGCTCACGGGTGCGGCAATGCAGTGTTTATCCAATAATATTATCACACGTGTACGAATGAAATGGCTTTATACGACATTGACCCGGCAACGTTTGGAACCACACAAGACGTCCAACTTAGGAATCCACCCATTAATATATATTTTTTCTTTTCTTTCTTTTGTTTTCTTTGCTATAATCTATTAATACGTTTATTATTAATTACTCCCTCGGGTACTTTTAACCTAAAATTTGAATTATTTAAGTCGAGTTTAATAAAAATTGTTTCAAAATGATTTTTTATTTGTCTTGTTATAAACTGAAGAAAATGTATAGAAAAGTAGAGAGAAGTCGAGAGAAATTTGCAGAGATGGAGGAATTCTCATTTCAAGAACTTCGAATGTTTACACAAGCACTCTATTTATACCTTCAAGGGTTCTTATGAAATGGACATCCACATAATACATATATTTATAACACTCCCCCTTGGATGTCCATTATGAATATCTCATTAAAAACTTTAACTAGGAAACCCAGGTGGGATAAAACCTAAACTAAAGAAAAGAAAAGACATTATCCATCGATATACTTTCTTACGTGTCTCATTAAAAACTTTAACTAGGAAAACCCAGGTGGGATAAAACCTAGCTAAAGAAAAGAAAGTACATCATCCATCGATACACTTTCTTATGTTGCCTCATTAAAAACCTTTCAAAAAACCCATTGAATGACAAAAACCTAGATAAGGAAAAAAAGACAATGTGTATCGACGCTCCCCTCTTAATTACATCGATATTCTAATGCCGCCTCATTAAAAACCTTTCTAGGAAAACCCGGTGGACAAAACCTAGATAAGGGAAAAAGAGTCATAGCGACATCAATCGCTTCTACTAAAATACATTAGATTTACTCCCCCGATGACTACATTACTTCTAATGTCTTTGTGTTGGTGAAGAATTATCTCATGCTAAGCATGATACATAAGTGTCATTCTTCAATTTCTTTCTTGAGGTTGAAATTGTTCTTTATCCACCGCAAATACTTTAAAATATATAATGGATATTACTTATCCATATAAAATCAATCTAGGATCTCCTTTTGTATAAACAAAAGATCTCATTCTTTAGGTATTAAATCTGTAATCTAATACGTAATTTCTTTCTTCTCAAGTCTTTTATTTCAAATTCAATCTTTAAACAATTAATTGCCTTATGAAGCTTTTCAAATAAGTTTCAATAATGTTGATATCATCAACATAAATTGCAATTAAAACATTCACTTCTAGATCTTTTCATAAAGATCATGGGCATATTGATTTACATTCTTTATACCCTTCTTTCAACATATATTTTTGAGAAGATTATACCACTTTGTCCCTAATTGATTTAAGTCATACAAAGACTTCTTCCCCTTTATTGTTTTCAATAACTTGAATTAAATGCTTTTGACAAGATTCTAAATCCTTCGGGACTCGTGCTTCAAGACAATAAATCATTTGATGCATTTTAGCACCATAAGTCTTTTCACGGGGCATGTGCTCCCAAAGACCTTAAGTCCTTTTCTACCACCTTAAGTCCTTTAAGGACATGTGCTACTAGCACTTTTGATTCTTTGAAGATTCTTCGTAATCTTCATAATTTATTAAGCCTTATGAATAGGCTATATAACAATATCAACATAGACGCATAATCTTTCTTTCATAAATTGCCAGATTAATAAAATATTGTATCCACGCAAAATCACATCATAATCATATTTAACCTTGTGATAATGTTTATTTTCATATAAACATTCAGATATCCCAATTTGGACTTCGTCCATAACTTATCATAATATGATTATATTTGTGTCTTTTCAATTTCACTTAACCTCTTGGCCAATCATCTATATGTCAATTTCTTGTGACATATCTTTATATAATATCCTCATTTGATCACGTGATATTATCTTTCAAAATTGTTGTCGACAACTTTATCTTTTCGGTTCCATTTTTCCAATTCGACATAACTTATCAAGATCAATATAATTTCGCATTGAACCTCTCTTGAGGTTTTTACAATTAGTTATGTCTCGATACTCTTCTGGAGTATCTACCTCCTTAATATGATCATCTTAATTATTGCTCCAATTTATCCATAACATTTATAATTGGAACCGAATAATTTCTCATGCTTCGAGCATGCCACATTCATATTCATACAGATTGGAGCATTTTCAGCTGGAGTATGAGATTTAATAAATCTCATTTGAGTCAGTAATATTATCCGGCAAATAATTCATGAATGCATAATCGATGAACTTCGGTTCATACAACATTATTCGAGGATATATACTTTACTATAATGCATTCCATATATTGTCTTTTCCAAAGCCTATCCAATTTCTCCCTCATGGTAAAAACAATGTCAAACGACAATTGACTAATCATGCAAAGATAAGTCTCCTAAATCCATTTGTTTCCTTTAGAAACATCTTTCTCGTTTCATATAGAGACAAACAAGAAATAGAAGGTACTTATACAACATTTATCTCAAATATCTTTCTATATCCATCTATGTGCATTGTGGTGAGTTAATAATCATTGCACATTCAACCATTTTAAGATGGAAATTTGTCCGCTTCCGACCAAAAGCCATTTTTACCGGAGAATTTTGTTGGCTTATATAAGCACCTGCTATATAACATCAAATATACTAACATAAAATTTTGTTCTCATAAGCATTCATCCACTTATTTATGGAGGCTTTAATTATGATTCTTAAATCATATCATCCGAAAAAATTGCGCGCTTAATTTATTCAAACATCAAACATTATTTCAAACTTCATATTGCAATCTCTTTTGCAAACTTCATGTTGCAATTATTTCGCAAACATCATGTTGCAAGCAAATAATCTCACACGTAACCATCTTATAGATGCATCTATGGTTTACATGTTATTTCAATGTGCCCATATAAACTGTTTGATATATTTCCGAGATTCATTATTACCAATTATGACCTATGACATTTTCATAGTCACTTATATTTGAGAACGCTATTTATGAAGAATTTTCTGATTCTTCAATGGATGTCAATACAAATTCTTATTTGTATTATATATGACTTGGATGATCAAACAAGTCATGCCAACAATAAATATGTTTTGATCAGTAAATTTTTCGTTTCATCGTAACATATATCTCATCTTAGTAAACTACGGTTTTTCGTAACATTATGATCCACAATCATAATTTATCATTCATTTTCGGGAGATCATATTTGTTATTATGTGGGAAGTATGGGTATGACATTCTACAAATTAACTCACACTTGCATACTAACAATTTCCCCCTCAAGTGTGAGACAGAACTTTCACCTTAAAACTAGATTTTGTTCTTCATAAAAGAGACTTAATGTATGAAGTATATAACACTACAAAATTTCACTCACACTTGTATTCTAGAAATCTCCCCCTCAAATGTGAGTCCTTTTAAAAATACTTCATAAACATTAATGGACTTCAATCAAAATGTGGGTTTTCACTTTCAAATCCTTTAATTCATTATTAAATGAAATTAACACCAAAGATATATTCTCATCCTCCATTGAGGACCATATTAGTGCATTATAATAGTGCTACAGGCACTTCAACATACCCAATGGAAAATATCTCAAATATCTTCTCCTCAGATCAAATTTCTAGAAAAATGAATAATCACTTTCAATTTATAATATTTGTTTACACATCAAGATATGAATTCTCAATAATTTTTCATATCTTTATTAATCACTTATGACCTCATGGTCATATTGTAGAAACTCGGTTTACAATGAGCATGTGGTTCAATACCTTTCTATATGATATCCATTTCGTAGATATCTTTGAAACTCAACAAGTTTCTTTCATATTTGGTAGAATAAAATGCATATTTAATGCATAATTTTGTTCCTTCAAGAACAATACATTAATTTCTTCAGAGCCTTAAAACAAATTTATACTTTCATAGCTCTTAGGAGCCTTAAAACAAATTTATACTACCAAATATAGTCGAACATTGGTCTTTCAAATGAAGTGGGTAAACTATGCTAATTAGTCTCCAAGACTATTAGCCTTTAAAATTATTACTCATGTAAGATAATTTCTATGCAAAATATTTGTCTTTAAGACAATAACTTAAAACTTTTTGTATCATTCAATATTTGATACATATACTTTCGTGGTCTTTATATAATAATTTATAAAATTTTTTGCCATGTCATTTCTTTAAACCAATATTTTTCTTTTATAAAAGAACAATTAAGAAATTTGATAAACTTCTTAATATCAAATAATAATTTTTATGGCAATAAAAATGATAAATTTTTTAGTCATAAAATCATAATATTATAGTACTTCTTACCATAAAAACATAATATTATAGCTACATGTCATTCAAAAATATCAATCTTTTTTTCTTTCTTTCTTTTTTTTTTTTTGGGTTTTTTTTTTTTTCGTGAATAGTATTTTACTATTCATAATAATAAAATATTAAAAACACGTGGTCCCCCTACATGCCAAATTTTTCTTCACCCTCAGCTGCCTTCACGTGGGAGGTTTGAAAAAAATTAAATTTTGGGGAAAATTACATAACATGACCCCAAAATTCATAAATATCATTTTAGTACCATATAAAATTACAAAATAATACCCAAATTATTTAAAATACCAAATTGGTCCCATTTTCCGAAAATCAACGCCTCAAACTTTTGAAATTGATTTTGAGGTGATTTACATATAATACTTATCTTATCAGATAGTTTTATATCAAATATTTGACCTTTAACAAATATATTATGGCATACAATAAATACAAAACTAATGACCCTTGCTACTACAACAATAACATGAATTTCTATCATGTTTATTATACCCAGTATTTCATTCTGTGGTTCTTATCAATAATCTTTTCTCACTTCTGGTGAGAATTTGAACCATCATAATTACAACCATGTCCATATGTAAACAAATTTACACACATATCCACAACCACAATTAAATTTATTCATTACTACATTCACTTTAACGAATGTCATTCATTGTTGGAGGAAATTATGATCCTTAAAACAAAAACTCACTTTTGTTTTGTTTTATCACAAGCAAGAAATTATTAATTCAAAATATTTCTTGAGTCTTTCACAATATTGCTACTTGGGAAAGCAAATCAATATTCTCATTTATAATAAACTTTTAGAAGAACAACCATCTTCCGGTGGTCATACATTCCCATTAATTTGTTCTAAAGAACAAAAGAATCTATTAATGCCAAATATATAATTTTGAGACTATCATACAAATGATACCATACAAAAATTATGGATCGCGCCATGTCTCATAACTCTAGGCAAATTTATCTCTTTGCTTCGTGCCAATATGTCTCACAAAGATCGCGCCTAAATTATCATTTGGCTTCGTGCCAAATTACGCTCTTCTTGGCTTCTTGACAATTTACGCTTCTCTTGGCATTGTCTAAATTATGCCTCTTACGAGAAGCTTTCTGCCAACTTTTTTTCATATCACAATATGGCTTTAAACCTGTTTATCTTCGGATAAACTTATATATATGGTTTTAGCCATTATATATGATCTGATCATATAATAAGAAATATACTAATAATAATAATAATGAAAATAATAATAATAAAATGACAAATAATAAATTAAACATAAACAATAAATGTTATGTTAGAAACAATAACATAAATGTAAATGTTATGTTAGCAAACATAAAAGTAAATGTTATATTAGATAACATAAAAGTAAATGTTATGTTAGCAAACATAAAAGTAAATATTATGTTAGATAACATAAAAGTAAATGTTATGTTAGTTAACATAAAGGTAAATGCTTAAATTAAATAGCATAAAGATAAATGCTAAATATTAAATCAAGACTTAGGTTAGGGAGGTTTAACCCCAAAGAGGTGTCGAAATTAAAATATAAATATATAAATAAATAACATAAAGGTAAATGCTTGAATATTAAATCAAGACTCCTAGGTTAGGAGGTTTAACCCCAAGTAGGTGTCGAAATTAATAATAATTATAAAATATAAACAAATAAACATAAATAAATGTTAACATAAAAATAAATAATTAAATATAAATATGTTAGCAATAATAAAAATAAAATGCTGAATATAAATATGTTAAAGATTAAATAAAATATTATATTATATTAAAACAATAAATGATTAAACATAAATATATTAACAACAATAAAAGTAAAATATTAAAACTTAAATTTAAATAATAATAATAAAAAAATCAAATTTTTATTTTCGTGAAAAGTATTTTACTATTCATAATAAAATTAAAATAATATAAAATGAGCAAATAGTAATTTCGCCGACAGTTTTTTTTTTTTTTTTTTTGAAATTTACTATTTAAATACTATTTATAAAATAATAAAATATTAAAAACACGTGGGGCCCACTGACAATTTTTTCAAACCTGCCGTCTGTGATGATTTTTTTTTTTTTTTTTTTGCAAATAGTAATATTAATAATAAATAAAACATGGGACCCACAGAAATTTTCCTTCTTCCTCCTCACCTCTGCGTCTCTGGTTCGATTTTTTCTTCCTTTTCCTCACGACACACAGGCATATATTTCTAAAATCAACCAACAAAATTTCATAGAAAACATACCTGAGTGGAGAGATCACATTACAACCGATCAGAAATCAATTTTCAGCCTGAAACGCCTCCTTTTGAGCGATTTGAAAAACTTCTTCCTCTTCCGGGGAAGATGAACGACGGTGATGATGAACGGTGTTAGGGACGCTTCATTGATTAGAGCCTCGTGCGATAACGTGTTATAAAACCGAAGAAAATGTATAGAAAAGTAGAGAGAAGTCGAGAGAAATTCTAGAGAGATGGAGGAATTCATTTCAAGAACTTCCGAATGTTTACACAAGACCTCTATTTATAGACCGAGGGTTCTTATGCAAAGACATCCACATAATACATATATTTATAACATGCCTTTCATTAATTATATATATATATATATATATATATTATACATTGATTAAAGGTGTTCTAGTATATAACACAGATGTCTAGCCTAAAGGGCTAGTACTTTAATCTTGGATCAGTTGATTCCGCCTGATCTTGGATCAGTTGATTCCGTCTGAATACCTATAAAGCAGATATCCAGGAGAATGTGGGATCACTGTACACAAGTGGGGCTTTCGCCACAATGCATGGGTCTTGTGTATGCGATTAATGACGGTATGTAAATAGTTCAGAGTTAGAACGTGTGCACCTTAAGGGTCGACCCCTATATTTATAGAGAACACCTTCAATCCAGTATATGGGGCCTATCGTGAGCTTCGGCCGTTATATCATATCTCATATATGGATTTAGATATATCCGGCATTATCAGTAATGCCGGATTTCTCATTATTATAGGAGGATCCCGTGATAGGGTTTATCCCTTAGTGGGCCACATCGAAAGGGTTGGTAAATTTATGTTTACTCTATTTATTTCTTTACTTGTGGCCTCATAAATAAAAATATACATAAAAAAGTTTATTTCAATATATATTTATTATTTTTAACTAATTTTAATCTCTTTTTTAGATTGTCATAATTTGGTTATTATACCCTGATTCTATTTATAAGTTTTTTTTAAAACTAAAATCCTATTTATAAGTCTTTTTTCAGATAATAAATGAGATTGAGATTATTTTACCTATATTAATTGTACCAATAAAAAGATAGGAAGAAAGAGTGGAAATATATCTATTCATACATGAGGGTAAAATTATAAATTTATATCATAATCATTGATATAACTATCTTTTATTAATATATGTGATTTAGTTAAAAGAAACTTATAAATAAGATAATAGAATCTTATAAACAAAAGAATGGAGTAATTAATTAATTGGACAAGATGGGTTAGGTGATCGTGATGACGGAGTGACCACACCTTAAGTAGTTGATTCAAAAACGTTATCACAGCGTGAGAAGTACTAAAGATATTTTAGAGTCACTGGGCCCATACCTTAAATAACTATCTTTTTATTTTTATCTTCAAAGTTATTAGTTTGACTAATAAAGTAATATATAATTTAAAAATACATAACATATGAAATGATTAAGTAACTTATTTAGTTTCCTTAATCTCTCCCAAGAAAGTCAACTAGCTCTTATAATTATGACCAGAGGTAGTACCATTTTTTTCACCGTTAGATCAAAATCTCAATAAGATAGAGAAAAGATAAAGGTAGATGAGATTCTAATCTAATGGTGAAAAAGTAGTAGTGACCAAAATTGGTAATGACAATATCTTATCCCATAAAAAAAAAGCTCTTTTTATTGTAAGAGCTTTTGTGTAACCTTATTTAGCCTAGCTTCTACTTATAAAGAGAAGATAAGCTAAAAGTAAGAGGATCGAAACAAACAGACACTTATTTATTTAACATTAGTCTGCCAGTTGGCAAAAAAAAAACATTATATATCAGTTTCTTCATTAATTTCTAAAAAAACAGAAACACAACCACCGATTCCTTTTATTTAGGAATTATTCTTCAAATTCAGGGATTTGTGTTGGCAAATCTTCGGAAGCTATGCAAATCTTTTGACAAATTTTTATTTAATAATAATGTTTGGTAGGAAGAATTTAAAAAATATTCTTGTTATTCCATGAAAAGTTTATTCTATACTAGTATGGTAACCTCTGGTTTGGTTTCTTATTTAAGGGATAGAATATTGTTATTATCAATTTTGGTCACTACTAAGAGAATATAATGAGGAGATGCTAACTAGTAAGAGAGGAGTATTTTGAATATCAATCAAAGTAATTTTATTTCTCATTGATGGTCTTGGTTTTTATCAGATTCTCAGTAAGCTAAGTTTACTTGTCTTGTATATTTGAATTATTTATATATAGATTTAAATTATTTTTAATTTTAAAAGGAGATAGAATTATAAACTCAAAGAATGATAACTTTTTTGTTGTTGCAAATTTAGAGAAATTTTTTTGTTTCACTCCGACCGGTTGTGTCAATAAGTGGATGCTATGTCTAATTGAGTGTGCTGTGGTTGTTCAACAATTCACACACAGATGAAAGTTATATTCAATCTCCCATTTAGGCTTCAAGATATAATTGTAGGCGGACATGGTTTGAATTGTCCACCAGGGCCAAATCAGCATTGAAGGCGAGTATATTATTAGTTATTAGGGTTTGATTATTTATTTATTTGGATATCAATGGCCTCATCAAAACAATATAATGGCATTGACCTTGTAGGAGCTTATTTTTAAGCTCTTTTTTCTTCATTATAAAGAGCTTATGTAAAATCTTGTTTGGCCTAACTTATGCTTATAAATAGATTATAAGCTAAAAATAAGCTAGGCCAAACAGATGCTCAGTCTAATTGAATAATAAACTTTTCACCGCGCGCGGTAATCTCATTCCATAATAAACTGAATACCCCAACAGCAACGCTGTTGGGGCATCAGATTTTGATTGGTGACAAATTCTCTATACAAAGCTACCAATAGCCAAGTAAAAAAACTTGTATCTGAACTCAGACATAAATCATCAGCGATCTGCTACTTCTTCGACCAAAGACTCTAATTCATCCGCTATGGTAAATTGAATAATTTGAATGCTTCCTTACACTCACTTACACATCATATCATGGCCTGGCTAGTAGTTGCAACGAGGTAAAATGCCATCAATCGACAACATAGTTTGGAGCCACAGCCAGGATTCGGTCATTTCTGGATATTGATGTCACGTGCTCGGCACCTGCGGCCTCGGATGCTGCTTGCATACCATCGTCCAACACTATCAAATGGCCCTCCCTTCTAATCAAACTCTACATTGTACAAATGTTTTGATCTTTGTTAAATATGCCACATCTGTCAGCATATTAATAAATTCATTCTGGGAATGATATATGAAATGAATGTGTACCTCTATAATAGCTTTAATTTTGGTAATTTCCGCAGATGCTTCTTCCATTGAACTGTAATTATTTTTCTCATTTTGCTGGTTCACATACCATTGGATCAAATCACGTTGCCTCATTCCAGCCAAACCATCTCCTGAAATTAACAAGCCCATGGAAAGTTTCACTTTTGAATATAATAATAACAATGTGGCCACAAGGGAATAAAGCTCAAATAATTGAAACAGATTAGATTAATATTGTAAAAAAAGAAAAACTGAACTTGCATAATAATAGAGGTCATTTAAGCCAGCATCATGTTGATCGGTTCTTTCATATTGAGTATTTACATGTCAAATAATTGAAGGAAAGACAATTTAACTGCTCACCTTCTTGTGCGACAGTTTCTTCATGCTGTCTAAGGCGCATAACAAGGGCCTGGGTAACTCTCTGGAAATATTCATCGCTTATAATAAGTTTCTTCCCTTGTTGAGGGGTAGAACCATCTGCTGCACCCTCTGGAAATAAACATAAACTTCAGTGGAAACCTTCATCACAAGTATGATCATTACAAGGTAAAGTGGGTACAGAAACCTCACCTTTAGTTCCATCAGCTTTTGGTTCTGTCGCGCTTCCTCCTTGATCATCGTCACCATTTCTACTATCAGGTCCATCACCACCACCCATGCTGTCATCTCGGTTTTCTTCTTGAAATTCAGACAGATCAATTTCACTGGACTCCACACTGCAGACAAGAAAAAGGAATCGTTATCATCTTGAAAAAGCAATTAGCATAACAGGATGGGAAACAGGAAATTATTTTTGTACAAACACATGGTAAGTAATGGAAAGAGATAAAGGAGATTGGAAATGGGGAATATATAAAGAAAATGATAAAGAGTGAACGATAGCAAGTCAAAAGATGCATATATTGTTGATTGTTATCTTGCCTTATTATTGATGTATTCAGCAATCTTACTGCTAGACGAACATGACGAGGTTGCACCTGAAAAAGGCCAACTTTAGCCAGGAGGAAAATATGTAAAGCTAAATGAAGGTAGGTAAGTTCAAAAATCTTATAGCACCTGAGTTTCTAAATGACATCGTGCAATGGCCTCGGACAGCCTGATTAATGCCTCTAACTGCCTAACAGTCATGCGATATGCAACCCTACTACCAGGGTTCATATCTCCTCTCCGAAGGGCAACATAAGAGTCTACTAAAAGTTTTCTGGCATCTGGATTGAGCTGCATCAATCATGCCATATAAGAAAGAAGCTCAAAAAATTCATATCCACTCAGGCAAGCAAATGGTCTCAAAGGCAAATAATTCATCAAACCTTTGGTTTGAGAGTTTTTGCATAAGCTATATATCGCTTAAGTTCCGCTGTACTGAATGATGGAGTCAGAGCATCTTCACGCTTTTGATGAACTCTCACAATGTGATGGGCTATGTGGTAATCTGTCTGATCATCTGGGTCATCAATCATAACATATACTAGATCGAACCTTGATAAGATAGCTGGTGGAAGGGCGACATTATACTGAAAAGCAACTAAGGTAATTAGACATTTCCATTCAGAAGAGAGGAGCAATAACCCATGATTTTCTAATAACGGCAAGGCTATCTATCAGAAAGCAGAGCACTTACCTTGAGCGGTTTAGACTTGTCATAGCGACCACCAGTAGGGTTGGCAGCCGCAAGAATGGAGGTACGTGCATTAAGTGTGGCTTGTATTCCTGCCTTTGTGATGCTAATTGTCTGCTGCTCCATGGCCTCATGAATTGCAACCTTCAATTCATCCAAATATATAAGATACTTCCCTATCCATGGCCACAGGATACCAAATCAAAAAATTATGCTTATTACCTGATCCCTAACATCCATCTTGTCAAATTCATCAATGCAGCAAATGCCATTGTCAGCAAGCATTAAAGCACCAGCCTGGACACGAGTTATATACAGTATCAGAAAACATAGTTTAAGACAGTATCTAATGTTATCAAGCAACCCAATAAAAATATAAGAACATAAAAAGGAAAAATCATACTCATTTGCTGCACCTTCATGCTTTATTACGGCAGCAGCATACCTCAGTCCATATTATTTCATAAAAATAATTCATGTGCCACTTTTGTATGGTTTGCCAGCATGAAATTCTAATTGCTCATAATATCATGCAAATGATAAGGGTGAATAGCACAAAAAATAAAGAATGGATAGCCAGATATCTGATATACAAGCACCAAAGCATGAGAATTGAGAGAATCTCAAATCCTCTTTCAATAATTGATTCCACTGTCTGTAGTATAATATTTTATTATTTTTTGTTCGTTTTCAAGCAACTAAACTTCTGAAGCTTATAATCAATTAATTAGATTTCATAATTTCCTTGTTTAATCTAACTTTAAACTAGGCATGTAGAATGCTCATTTAATATTCAGTTTAACTTCTTTACAGCATAAAAAGCAATGACATGCCACTAAAAATTACAGATTACACGATAGTGAATGTAGAAAACTGGTTAGGAATTTACAAGATTATCCCCGCATACTCTTATCTCGCTGACTAACTTCTAAATTTCCAAACATAATAAGTAGCAACAGACTACATTTACCTCAATGCAAAATTCCCCAGTTTCAGGCTCCTTGGCAACTGTTGCAGTCAAGCCAGCAGCCGAGGATGATTTTCCAGATGTATACACAGATCTTGGAACTATGCCAGCAGTATATCTAATAATGATAAATTAGCACGTATTAGACACTCATTTGCATAAATGATAATAGAACCAACATACATAATAGGGTAAGTACTTGAGAAACTGCGACTTGGCACAACTGGGATCCCCAACAACACAAACGTTAATGTCTCCTCTGAGATTGATGCCTTCATGAGTAACTTTGTGTACTCCACCCATGAGCATAAGAAGGATTGCTCGCTTTATATCTTGGTGACCAAAGATAGTTGGAGCTATGCTGTCAACAAGTTTGTTAAAGAAATCTGGAGTGTTCCTCATTCTTTTAACTTCATCAAGCTCCTGTGTCTGTAATACAAGACAGCCAAAAATAGGATCCTTAATTAGCCTTTCCAAGACATTGAGGAAATATTCACGAGTCTTTTTTTATATATACGTAGTAGGAAAAATAATTATAATCAGAAATGCTGCTGCAGAAGATTCCTGAATAAGGAAATATAGAATTAAATTTTTCACTGGAATCAATACTAACTAATCTGAAATAAGCAGGGTCATTTACTAGCATTAAAAACATTGTGATGCAGACACAATAAAATATTGGGAACAGAAACTGAAAAAAAAAACGATGAGGATAAAATCTTTTAAAGCATACTACTTATAAAGGGAAAAAGAAAATGAAGCCAATTACTAAATGAAAGTAAACCATGTCTTGATCAACATAGACATTCACAAGCATCATGCAGAAGGTGCATGCAGATACTGACAAGTCAAACCAGATGAAGACACAAAAATTCAAGCAAGAAAATAGCATCATGTACTGACTGTAAATTGCTGTTCTTCGTCATCTGCATCCTTCTTTCTGTTCCTGATGTCTGTATCTTTTCTCCCATCACATATCTGAAGACCAAGAAATTAAGAAACGTGCCTTGTTAAACCAAGTCATGTGCAGATGTAAGAACACCAATTATCGCCACTAACAACCCAACCTGAACATAGTTGCCTATAAAAGCTAGACGATACGAGAGGTCTCTGACTCCCAATGCCCTAAGACCCCGCACACCTTCAGTTCCAACTGAAGAATTCTTGCGTTGAGAAGCTTCTCGGCGGCATTCAGCTCTCTCTCCTGGGGATGCCAATGCCAATATATCAGGTATGGCAACAACAGTTCCAGTAAAAATCACCCTGCAGGGAGACAGAATAAGAATTAATATGACTTCTAAATCAAGTTTACAATGCAGTTTTACTAACTTAGAAGATTTAAATCATCAGAAAGTCTTACGTGTCACCAGCCCTGGCCTGTTCAACAATCTCATGACGTAGAATAACATCTAATGACCTAGGAAGAGAGCCAGCAGGTATCTCTTTAGATGTCTCCTGCATTCTGACTCTTTGCCAGTCAGTAAATTTGCTCTCTTGCCGCAGCAATGCCCACCTTGGGGCCTTTAAGCAGGTTGCATTCAGACATACCACGGGCTGCAAGAGCATGAAAATTTGACAGTGATAGTCAAAGTGATAACAAAGTAAACAGTTGATGACAAAGAACAAAAAATTATAATCTAAAGTAAAATGTATAAAAACTCATTTATTTTGAATTTTATTATGACAACTAAGTTTTGGTTAATTGTCTGCAAATTACCTCAGTATACTTGAATTGCTGTTCAACATTCTTTACAACCCCACCACATTCTAAGCACTTGAAAGTTCCCTGGAGAAGCTCAGGTCGAACCTCACTTGTTCTTGTCACCACTCCAGTCACAGACACTAGTTTTCCAATTTCAGCCGTAGTAAGTTCCCTTAACCTGCCAGTTTTCAAAATTTGGGGAATAAATGAGATCAGTTGAAATTAGAGTGAGCAGCAACAATCCTAGAAGAAACAAGTGCACTGTATACTTGTGCAGAAAGGCTACACTCCCAGAAAAGTAATATACATGCTTAAATTTGATTCCTACAGAAAATTTACTCATTCAGGTCGGACTTAGGTATAACAATTTGAAGCAACAAAAACCCCAAAACTACAAATTTCAATTTCATATACCTACTGATAAAAACAATAAAAAATCTACCATAAATGTGTTTTTCCTGTCACCAAATATCTTTTTCTTGGTTATGCGTTATGCGAGAGACAAGGAAGGTAACGAAAAACTAACAACTTCCAAATTTGGTTTACAACTGGAGTAACATGAAAAGGGGAATAGGAAAACAAATAGAAAACAGAAACTTTACCTCTTAACAATTGGAATGTTGAAGAAAGCAATATTTATGTCCTTGTAAGGGCTATCGTCAGATATGACGGTTGGCTTCAACTCCATAACAAACCTCTTGCAAGCGTTCTTCAGATAGGGTTCAAATCTATCACAATAATTTTTCGGCTCAGAATATGAAGGATAATTTCATAGATCGCGAAACTTTTAGGGTTTCATAAAAATTTAGAAAGAACAGAACCTCAAGTATTCATCAGAAATGGCTTTCTGAAGAAGATCGTTGTAAAGAATGACATGCGAGAAATCAATGAACATCGTGTTGGATTCGTTGTTTCTCATTGTTTCAATCTCAGCTTCGTAATAGAGCTCTCTCTGCTGGCCGGCCCGAAAACTGATTTTCCCCGAACAAATGAAACAATTAGAATTGACAAGGAACAACTAACTCCAGAGAACCTCAAATTTAATCAAAGAGACCGAGAGTAAGAAAACAGAACAAGAAAAGAGACCTCTTCAGAAATTCAAGGAAAGCATCCTCGACCCTAGAAGCTTTCTCATCCACCGAGTACCCACCGTAGGTTTCCATTTCCGTCTTCTCAGCACAAGATGCCTCTCCACAACTGATACTGCTTCTTCTTACTATTCCTGATGCTCAGTCAATTTGGACGCCTCACTCCAAATGGGATCTCGCAAGTGTTATTGGCGGGAAAAAGAAGAAAGGCGCCCAGCGGTTTCCCGCCCAAAGTAGTGCTTTCCGGGACAGACATGGGACAAATGTAAACAAGTTCGAACATAAATGATAAATGATAAGTTCGAACAAAAATCATAAGTTCGAACTTATGATTTTTGTTCGAACTTATCATTTTCGTTCCAACTTATCATTTACGTTGGAACTTGTTTACATCTGCTTAGATCTAGAAATCTGGAGCTTTATAATCATCCCAACAACATATAAAAATCAAATTGAGAAATTGTAAAAATTTCCTGACGCGTAAGAAATGAAAAAAATCCAGGTTTTTGAAGGTTGTTGTTAATATATGATTTTTCTGTTGTAAATATAGTATTTGTGGTAGTAAATAGCCTCTGGACATGAGAAATGAAAAAAATTATGGTTTTCGAAAGTTGTTGTTAATATATGATTTTTCTGTTGTAAATATAGCATTTGTTGTTGTAAATAGCCTCTGGACGTGAGAAATGAAAATAATTCTAGTTTTCCACGGTTGTTGTTAATATATGCTTTTTTGTTGTAAATATAAGATTTGTTGTTGTAAATATTTCTCCGGGCTTGAGAAATAAAAATAATTACAACATATAGGGTAAAAAAAGGAACCCCGTAGAAAAAATGGTAATTCGCGTTTATGGAATGGTAATTCTCGTTTCAGGATTTGTAAATACAATTAAAAAAATGTTAAGAAGAATATATATATTTGTTAATGTACGTATATATAATGGCGAAGTAGTTCAATTTGGTTGGTGCACCCCCACACTTTCAATATATTGTTTTGTTTTTTTTTTTTAAAAAAAAAAACACCCCACCCACCCCCAAAAAAAAACCCCCACCCCCCCCCACCGGGCCTGGCCGGCGCCACCCTCCGGCTTCCGGCCGCCGGTGGTTCTCCGGTGAGGGTTTTTTTATTTTTTATTTTATTTATTTAAAAGTAAGGTAAAAAATGTAATTTCACCCGATTTGCATATCCTCATGGGTCTTGCATACCTTTCGTCTTTTTACAAATTCGGAAACACGGGGGTTTTACAAATTCAAATGGTATTTATTTAAAATTTTCCCTAAAAACTATCCATCTACAAGAAATTTTTTAATATGTGCAAATGTGCAATCAATATATATAATTTGGGCCGATTGAACTCTTATGAAAACAATCAAAATGAATCCTACATGTACAGGACCGAAGGTAGCATTAATTATAAACGCATTTATGTCAATTTTCTTTTTTCCTTTTCAAACAACAAGCAAGCATCCGCTACAGTCTCAGAATATTATACCAGATGCCGCCTTAAATAATGATCCCTATGGAGTTAAGCAAAGTTCTTGCCCTTTCTTCAGTGTTTGTCACTAACTTACATTTGGGGATTGGTTTGGTGCTGGAAAGATCCTTAAACTTTAAAAAGGCCCGCATAATCAACACACTAGCAATTAAATAACGCTAGAAAACCAAATAACTGGATATCAGGGCGCGGCTTTGGTCTTTGTCAAGGACCGTCCGCTATGGCTTATACGTCGACGTATAAGCCGCCACACACACAAGCCACAGCGGACAGTAAGCCGATTGGATATCATAGGTAAGATAAATAAAGCTAGAAACATCTGATATGGAAATACATCTGCAATCATCACTGTAGAATCCTTTGCTGTCGATATTGCTAATTGAGACAATGCTTTGTACATGATTGAAAATACCATGAGAAGGATCAAATCTACGGAGCACCCTGTTAAATTCATTACTAGTGAGATTTATTAGAACAATATTAAAAAAGTCTCAACCCAATATAACATATTAGGACTTTTTTGATATTATTTGTACTGACAACAAGAAGTGTTATATTCACAACATGAAGTGCTATATTCACAACAAAATTTAAACACTTTCTTTACAGAGCACAAGAATTGTTGGCTGCTAAATAATCTGCAAACTGGAGAAGAATGGAGTATGGTATTTTCGGTGTGCAGCTGGATGATTTGGGGATGGAGGAATAAGTTGTTATTTGAAGAAGGTTTTAATATGCCTGATGGTCCTGAGTTTCTTATCCAGAGTTATGTTAGAGATTGTGTTACCTCACTAAACAGATATGATGACCTTAGGTTGTCAAAGAAACCAAGGGAAATTAAATGAAATTTCCCAGAAGAGGGGTGGGTGAAACTAAATTTTGATGGGGCAGCTAGAGGATGTCCAGGCTTGGCAGGGTGTGGAGGGGTATTGAGGAGGAGTGATGGTAGCTGGATTTGTGGGTTTGGTAGGAAGTTAGGATGATGTCAGGCTTTGGCTGCTGAGATTTGGGGGTTTTGTATAGGGTCTTAGATTGGCATAGAGTTTGAGGTTCAACAAGATTGTTGCAGAAGGAGACTCAACGATGACTTTACACATGATTCAGGATGCTTGGATCCAAGGAAGGGCCAGAGACAGAATTCTGAATGCATGGCTACGAGATAATAGCAATGAGCTACAAATTTATTTTTCTCACATTCTGCTAGAAGGCAATGCTGTGGCAGATTGGTTAGCCAAGTATAGTTTTATTTGTAATGATGATTTTACTATTTTAGACTCTCCTCCAACAGGGGTGATAGATTTTCTGTTCAGGGATACTGTGGGAGTTGTTTACCCACGCCTAAATCCTGGTTTTTTTTTTTTTTTAGTGAAGTAATGGGCAATTAAGCCCCAATTTTTACCAAAAAAATAATAAATTTAAACACTTGGATTTTGTTTCAAACTCAGGTCCCTAAGCATGCTAGATTCACAACATGAAGTGCTATATTCACAACAAAATTTAAAACCTCGTCATTCACAACAGAAAAAACTATATTCACAACAAGAAGTGCTATATTCACAACAAAATTTAAACACCTGGATTTTGTTTCAATACAAATAATATCAAAGAAGTTCTAGGGACTTTTTTGATATGTGATTTTGGGTTGGGACTTTTTTGATATTTTGTATGTTCTTTGGGACCTGGCTGTCATTTTCCCTAAAAAAAAGTACACTCTTCATTTAGAATTTGCTCACAAAAGCCGTTTTGAATGTCGAGCGTTTAGATTCGTTCTAAGTTAGTTTAGTAATTCTTGCATTGGTAACAGTTCAATGTAATGTTTTTCTAATTTTTCCTCCATCAATCTTACACAGAATAAGAATAACATAGTAAACTATTGATGTTAAACTCACAAGTTAATTCTTCGAGTTTATCGTTTTCACATTTTTATCTTACAAAATCATGTTGAGTGAGTGGTAAAGTCGTACTAATTATAAACTCAGTTAAACTCGCGAATTCACACAAGGAGTATACCATTTTTAGGTTTCTATTTTTAGAAATCGAATTAACTTGCTTTTAAGTTCGTGTTAACTTTTTAAATTTTTTTTTATATTCAACGGCTTTATATATGAATTTTATAGAAATTTCTTTGTTAGGTATGATAAATTATAAATGTTGAAGGATTAAATTTTAATTATTTGTAATTAAAATATATTTAAATCAAATTGGTGTCATTTTTTTATATTTTAATTATCTAATTATACACTATTAATACATATTTAATGAGATAAAAATAAACTCTTATAAATTTATGATTCAAGTTAACGATATATGAGTTTATTTAAATTTGTGAGTTTGACAACATTACAGTACACTCACTGCTCTCTTGTAACCGGCCACTGAACAAATAATTTTGGATTTTCTTAAACTATAGTCTTTAATTATATGCATAGAAACTATCCATCTACAAGCAACTTTTTAATATGTGCAATCAATATATATAATTTGGGCGGATTGAACTCTTAATGAAAACAATCAAAATGAATCCTACATGTATAGGACCGAAGGTAGCATTAATTATAAACGCATTTATGTCAATTTTCTTTTCCCCTTTTCAAACAACAAGCAAGCATCCGCTACAGTCTCAGAATATTCTACCAGATGCCGCCTTAAATAATGATCCCTATGGAGTTAAGCAACGTTCTTGCCCTTTCTTCAGTGTTTGTCACTAACTTACATTTGGGGATTGGTTTGGTGCTGGAAAGATCCTTAAACTTTAAAAAGGCCCACATAATCAACACACTAGCAATTAAATAAAGCTAGAAAACCAAATAACTGGATATCAAGGCGCGGCTTTGGTCCTTGTCAAGGACCGTCCGCTACACAAGCCACGGCGGACTATTGTATGTGAGGCGGCTTATACGTCGACGTATAAGCCACAGCGGACGGTAAGCCAGTTGGATATCATAGGTAAGATAAATAAAGCTAGAAACATATGATATGGAAATACATCTGCAATCATCACGGTAGAAAACATCCTTTGCTGTCGATATTGCTAATTGAGACAATGCTTTGTACATGATTGAAAATACCATGAGAAGGATCAAATCTACGGGTGCTCACCCTGTTAACTTCATTAGTAGTGAGATTTATTAGAACAATATTGCTCAGTCTTCTGGGTGTTTCATCAATAATTGTACAGACAATTTCATTCCTCCAAATAGCCCTGGGGAGTAATAAGCACGGATAGGGGTTGCTAGTATATTTTTTAGTCCAACTCCATCTCTCCCTCTTCCCAGCTGCACTTTTATCCTCCTCCATCACCCACAATTCAATCCGACAAGATTCAGGGCTCTCAATACCATGAAGCACACCAAGTTTATTCTCGTAAAGAGTAAAATTAGTAGTTTTATAATTAAAGTCTATAGGTGGCATTGGTATCAACGAAAACACTTCCATGGCTATGTCAAATGAAAGTATCAGACGAACACATTCCCCCTTTACCACACTCTTTGACCCAAACCAAAAGATAGCCCCATTACACGTGAAGCTCTGAACTTTGAAGAGAAATACATTCTCTAAGTTCTTATCTTCAAATATCTTCCATGAACCTGTGCTTCCCGAAAACACTTCCGCTCCATCAAACGTTTCATAAAAGTGATAACCTGAAACTCTCACTCTCACTATCTTGTAATCATTAAGAATGGGACAGAACCCAAATCCTAAGCAGTATTCCTCAGGATAAAGTTTATCAATAAGAGGCTTGCGCACTTGTCTAACCTCTTTAGTCGATACATTATACACTAAAAAGTTACTGCGACCACGATATCCACGACCGTGAAGTCCGACGCAGAGCAAGCCATAGCTGGAATTGACGATTCTAACCACCCCATCGAAAGAGATACAAGGCTCGTCATGAACTTTACTGATTCGCAACTCGCGATCCACGAAACATAAGTGCATGGGATTGCATTTGTCATAAGGATTCCATTCGCCATAACATTCCAAAAGCAGAAAACTGTTTTGATGGCTGTGGTGGTGGTGGTTTGCGATGAAAGATGAGGTCTGGAAAAGATTTTTCCAATGTTTGCTCACACTTTGAAATCGGATTAGCGATTTTGGGGGAAGTCGTTTGAGAATGTCTCCGATGATTTCTTGGGGAATATATGGCGTGTGGCCGTCGTTTGTTTTCAAACGTTTCATCGAGCTGGACTGGTATGAGGAAAGTCTTCGTAAGCAAGGGGGTAATTAAATAAGTGGGACGATTAGGGATTCTGAGGATGTGAACTCTGAAAGATCTAATATTAATCAATGAATTTATTTAAGTTGATTTAAATTCAAATATCATTATATATATTAAAAGATAAGGATTATTTCAAATTTATTCAGATTTATTTTAGATTTGATATTATTATATACAATTATTTTAAATTTAAATTATATATATCAAGTTTATTTGATCTCAGTTGTTTGAGTTTATATTACTTTTTGTGGTTTGAATTCGCATTTTTTGTTTGGATGCTATCAACTAAGAACTTATATTTTAATTTCACCATGAATCATTTACGCGTTTCTAAATCATAATTATTTTATTTTAAATCTTTTAAATTTTAGTAACTGTCATCTAAATTTACCATTTCTTAATTTTGGTGAATGCTATATGAAATTATGTGGCGGTTACAATATCTTTTCATTTTCTCCAATTATAATAACTCCCCCATTTAAAACTTTATGACATAATCATAATTTTGAGATATATTTATGATCAGCCGAACGATGATAATATAAAAAAGATATAATTATTATCATTTTTCCCAAAAAGATATGAACGTTATCAGATATTTTGATTTTAAAAAATATTATTAAATATTATTTTTATTAGAATTATTTTAAATTTAAATTATAGATTAAAATTATGTCATCTTACTTTTTTTTCATATTTAGTTTATTTGTTTAAATTTCTCCATTTAGTTGCCAATATAAGATTTTAGGCGTTTTTAAGTCATCGTGATTATTTTATTTTATATCTTTTAACCGACATAAATAGACGTATTTGAGCTCTTATTATGAGTATACACTTAAATTCTGAATCATGGATAAACCCATTTAAAAAATATTATTAAATATTTTTTTTTATTATAATTATTTTAAATTTAAATTATAGATTAGAATTATGTCATCTTAATTTTATTTTCCAAATTTAGATTATTTTTTAAAATTTCTCCATTTAGTTGCCAATATACGATTTTAGGGTTCCATCTCGAGATAGTGTTACGAACATCCTCCCATGCCACTAAGCGTGCTTTCTTAACCGTCGCTGAACAAGAAACCATGATACCTCCTATAAATTATGACATTTACTAGAAGTAAGGGTGAAAATATGCTAGGCTCCTAGGAGCCTATGTTTATCCTACTTTAAGCCTAATCTATTTAATAAATAGGTCAGATTTAGGCTTAGGCTTATTGTTAGGCCTATTTAAGTAAACAGGTCAGACTTATTTAGTTTTTTTTTTAAAAAAAAAAGTATTATTATGCATTATTATATATAATTTAATCTAAATTAATTTTGTAAATTATTTATAACATTAATAACATGGTATTAATCCGAAGTTTCTCATTTTATAATTTACCCATGAGTTTAACTTTTTCATTAATCAATTGATCACATCTATTGCTCTTCTTTTTGACAGCTTGAGATGGAAATGCCAGCTCACTACATCTCCCTCAATTTGTGTCATTTGATGCAATATAATAATTGCAGTAAGTTTTATTTTAGTGATGCCCAAATGAAAATGATTCCAATAGGAGGAGTTTGTCTCATTTTATGGTTAAAAACAAGTAGTAAAATCTAGTTATACATGTCACTTGTTGCACTTGGTTGATTTTAAAAAATGTAACTCCTTAGTCAATAGATGATTTATTTTTCTCATTTCTACTGACTCAGACAAATGTTGCTACTAGGTGTTATTTTCTCTCTCTTGCTAACTCTTTTATTTCATATGAGAACGAATCCCTCAACTTTTAAGACATAACATAGGCTTTTAAATAGGCTTGATGAATTATATATAAACTTAGATGCATAGGCTTTCAGCCTATTTAAAGCCCTATATTTTAAGTAGGTCTTTAAATAGGCTTCAGGCATTGTCAAGTTTTTTGAAAGCTCAGGTTCAAGCCTAAAAAAAAAAAAAAAAAACCTACATACAGACTTAGGCCTAGGCTTAGACTTTGGATCTCCATCACATGTCTAAACCTATTTGGTTAAAAGCTTAGTCTAGCATGACCTATTTTCATCCCTAACTGGAAGATTTCCACACTAATTGCATTGTGTAACACGGAATAGCAGCCACTAATGAAGTAACCAACATATGTCTAGCTGCCAGGTATAGCGAATTAGCTTGCCAACCCGTTAATAGTTATCCATCTTATCCGTTACATACTTATAAGCCTGTTTTGAAACTCTTTGATGGAGCATTGTGACCCCTAAATACTTGCCCAAATCAGCTGTTAACGTGAATCCAAGGAAAGAGCTTATTTTATGCCTCCTCGACGAGTGTACATTATCTGAAAAGAACACCCTTGACTTAACCTCATTCACCTTTTCACCTGTGGCTGCACAGAAATCATCCAAACATGCCTGATAGTTGTCTGATCCATACTAGCCTCCACAAATAAAATAAGATCATTGACAAAAAAAACAAAGGTGAAATCGCTTTACCATTTTTCTTTGGTGGGAAGGGGAGCCAATTCCCCAATTGGACTTTATTTTAAATAAGATGAGTAAATTTCTCCATAACCAATACGAATAGATAGGGTGAAATTGGATCACCTTGTCGGATACCGTGACTCAACTTGAAATTCGGTTCATAAAGCATTCATAAACTAAGTCATTAAATTTCGGTGGGACCCCCAACTCCTGTAGACACCCAATCACAAACTCCTATCTTACCCGGTCATAAACTTTCTCTTGATCAATTTTAAGGCCACTTGAATGCATAATCTCTTGCTCTAGAATAACATCATTGAATGAAGCTACATTGATTTGGAGAGATAATTCATGGTATAATATCATTTAGCCTTGTAGCTAATACTTTGGCCACCATCTTATATGCCACATTACACAAACTAGAGTTGTCAAAACAAGTTAACTTGATTATAAAGGGATAGCCCTTGATGGGCTAGGACATAAAAGAGTTGGGTTTGAGAAGCCCGCATGCCCTAAAACTATTGAAAGCTTGGCCTTTGGACATACAAGCTCAGGGTTGGCCTTCGGGCTTTCATGTAATTTTATTAAATTTTAGGTTTTAAACTATTTTGAAATATACAAAAATAAAATAATAAATCTCTTAAAATTTATAATTCAAATAATATATATTAATAAAATAAACTGTTAAACTATTGTCAAAACTTAAAAAATAAATACAAATAAAACTTTGAACACTAATAAAGCCAGCTCAAAAATAATTGAAACTAAATAATTTAACTCCTTGTAATTACATATAAAAATTTTTAAGAGTTAAAAAGACAAGAAAATCTCTTAGTATTATATATAAAAAATTTATGTATGACTGATAAATTTTCTTTGTTATAATACTATTTAATTTTAAATTTAATTTGAAAATTTTTTGGAAAGAAAGAAAGGTTAGACTAAAGTTATATTGTTTTAAGAAATATACTATGCCCTTTTGCTTTCGAAAGTTAGATTTTCCTATGTGTAGAGAATGCATGAATCAGAGTAATATATATATATATATATATATATATATATATATATATATATATATATATATATATATAATGTATGAGAAGTGGCTAGAGCTAAACAACTTAACCACAACTTGAACATTTAAAGTTTGATTAGGGCACAAGAATGTGTGAACTAGAATATTCACTACAAAAAAACACACGATTAGTAGTGGTCAAAATGACATATTTGTAGCGGTTTTAGCCGCCACTGATGACATTTGTAGCGGTTAGGAAAACCGCCACAAAATCAACCGTGGCAAAGCTATTTGTAGCGGTTAAAAAAAACCGCTACTACATCCACCAAGATCGCTACTATATCTGTAGCGATTATAAATGACCGCAACTATTTGACGCCAGACATCCACCTTGTTGGAACATTAGTGTCGGTCTCTAAACCGCTACAAATTGAGAACGATCACGTTTGTAGTGGTTATTAAACCGCAACTAAAAATATTCAAAAGTAGCGCCAATAATTTGAAAATATTTTGTAGCGGTTATATGACCGCGACAAATATTCCCGCGTAATTTTGGGAAAAATTTTGAGGCAAATATTTGTAGCGGTTGGAAACCGCTACAAAATACTCCCGCTTTTTTGGGGAAATTTTTGGCGGCAATTTCTTTTTGAAATTTGTAGCGGTTCAAAACCGCCACAAAATATTCCCTCATTTTTTTTGTCCGTATGCTTTATTTCCATTATTTAGTAATTAAAAACCTAAACCAATGAAATTTTTTAAAAATAAAATTTTTAGTAATTAAATTAGTTAAATATTGTTTAGGCAATATTAATTTATATTTTGGATAAAAATAAATTATATTAAAATATCATATTTCATTATATAAGGTTAATATATAATAGAAAATAATGAGAATGAGAATGAGAATGAGGTAGAAAGAATGTGTTAAATAAAATCTAATTACTTCTATAAAAAATGTGTGTGAATGTGAATCGAATAGAAAATCGAAAGAAAGTGTCAAAAAATACGAAATTCTTCGCAAAATAACAAAAGTTAGTATGAGTATATGGTAGAAAATAAGCATTAGATTTGATGCCAACAACACTTACCCCTTCAAACACTTAAGCTATTTTTAAAAACGTGAGTAAATACTGAGAGACAAGGTAAGTAGGAGTGAAGCAAATTAAATGGGGTTGGGTGGGGGTATTTATTACGATAGGTGCGAATCATTTTGTAGCGGTTTATTTTCCAAATTTTTGTAGCTGAAGTAATTTGTAGCGGTTTGTGACACGTATTTTGTAGCGGTTTTATTCTGTAGTAGTATTTTAGGTTTTGTCGCGGTTATAAAACCGCTACAAAAATTATTGTCTTTTTTTTTTAAAAAAAAGAACAAGATTACATATTAACTATATATGACATAATCTGTTCTCTCATTCTTCGTCACCATCCCTACAAAGAAAGTTTGGATAAAATGTTACCTGTGAGTTGAATATGCTACAACATGAAGTCTCTGTCTTATCTGTAGCGGTATCATATTAACCGCTACAAAAATACTTTTTTGACAAAAAAAATTCCAAACTAATTGGTTTACGAGTCCAACCAATTAGTTTGGTGAAAATAATTAAAAAAAGAACTTTCAATTAATTTAATTATTTTCTTCGATTTTCTCAAAACACTCGAGTTTAATAAATTAAGAATAATGAGTTTATCGAAAATAGTCTAACATGTCCGTGAATATTCGCATTCAAGTATAGCCACCAAAACTCTCGGAAACACTCACCGACTCATTTTGATCGAGATATTTTACGAGAGATTGGTGGCTATAATGAAAACCAATCTTCGGTGCACGTTAGACTATCTTCAGAAGAGTAGAAGTCTTCACGTCAGAGATAAATCCAAATGTGGATTGTCACTGAAGGAATAGTCTCGGCTACAAGGAAGAGAGAGGCAAATATCTGCAGCTCTCATCTCTCGACATAAGAGATCAGTGCTGCAGATATCTGCATGCCTTCGACTACTCAGCCGAGAATGTTCATTCAGCGACAATGCAGATTTGATAATTTCTGAAAATTTATAATCAGGTGTACGAACAGATTAACTATTTATAGCTTCACTATTTGTAGCGGTCTTACTAAAAAACGCTACAAAATCATATTATCTGATGCGGTTTCAGCTTTGCTTCAATACAACCGCGACAAAATGTCGTTCCGTTCCGCCTTTCGTTGCGGTTGCTTTCATATAACCGCTTCTGTAATTATCTGCGACTAAGTTCGCGCCATTACGCGCTAATCATTGGCGCCAAATTTGTAGCGGTTTTACTAAGAAACCGCAACAAAGGTTGCGCCACAGAGATTCGCGCCATGGCGCGCCAAGCTGGCGCCAAAATTTGTAGCGGTTTACACTATAGGAACCGCTACAAATGTCTCAGTAAACGTCCTCTTAATGATTCCGCTGCTAATTTGTTGCGGTTCATTAAAAAACCGCAACAAAAAGACGTTTCATAGTGATTTTGTGGCGGGTTTGTATGACCGCTACAGACGAACCGCTACTAATGGTCTATTTTTTTGTAGTGATTTAGGTGTTTTTTTGCAAGTAAAAAGTGTTGCATAAGAAGAGTGAGTACTCTTATTTTACTAAATAAAAAATAAGCGGACTTAAAAAGACCGGCCCTAATAGGCTGACCCTTTTGTTTTTTAGCCTTAACAAGCTAGCCCGTTTAACACTATAAAAAAACACAATATCACCAATGGAAATTACCGATAGAATTCTATCGGTAATATGATTTCTAACAGAAATTCCGTCGGTAATTAATTACCGACAGATTTTCTGACGGACTGTTGTCCGTGGAAGAAAACACCATGGCAAAGACTTGTTTGGAAGAAATTTCAATCCATCACTAAATTTGTGACAAAATTTATGACGGAATACTTTCGTGGACAATTTCTGCTAAATGCCGACGAAACCTGGCCCCAAAAATTAGCGACGGATTTCATGGGTAATTAATTACCGACGGATTTATGACGGAATACTTTCGTAGAAAATTGCCCACATATTGGAGAGGGAATGCCACGACAATTCACCCACAATTGCAAACAAAATTACATGGATAATTTTACCTACAGAATTACAGACAGAATTCCGTGGGTAAATTTTTCCACAGAATTTCAACGGAATTATTGTGGGTAATTTTTCTATAGAAAATTCTTTTTGAGTATTTTTTTAACGATTTCTATTGATTAATTCAACGGATTGCAGACAAAATTTCATGGATTAATTCAACGGATTTATGACGGAACCTTGATTTGTTATGTTGAACCAGATTGCCAGTTTTAATTTAATTAAGTCATTTTGTTTAAATGCGTGTGTAATGTTGGTCTTGTGAGTTTGGTGGCCAATAATAAGCAAGAGTTGTGATCTTAACTTACTGAAAAAGAGTTAAGGTTAGACCTCTATTAAACAGTGTGTGTTGGAAGAATTGTGCAGATTCTCTCTGAGCTCGTAAAGTATAGGAATGGGTTTACCTCACACAACCATACACCTAGTTTTACATGTTATTCCAAGCCTGAAAATCTACATAGGAATATGAGAGAAGTAGAGTAAGGAATAAAAGTACAAGATTTTTGAAAAACTTCTATATATCGTAGTAATGGGTTAACTAAAGAACTTTACTATAGCATTAATGTAGCATTGCGAAAGCTGTTACATCTTTGCTGTAGCATTATGGTAAAGCGATCTGGGGAGGAGTTGTAAATTAAGGAGAAGTTTGAGCTTTTCCTATTTTAATCTTGATATCTCTCAATCGTATTCACGCTCGCTCTTTTGCATTCATTTTGTAGAATTAGTATTTCTCATCATACACACTCATCTATAATCTTTACCAAAATCACCCTGCTTTTAATCATTTCTTTGTTGTATAAGTTAGTATTGAAATGTCTATGAGATGATACTTTATTTATCACGGTTCAATTGGTTTACTTGTCATAAGAGAATTCGACTAACATGGTCAACGGGAAGGAATTGATGATGGCAGTCAAAGAAACGTGTTTTACACCCATGCTTTAATCGAATGCTTTTGAGTTCTCCATACATATAGGACATGATAGTCTCCCCATTGTCATCCAACCAGACAATATACCATAAGCTGAAAAGTCGTTTATTGTCTACAATAGTACAACACACATAGGAAAGTTTTGTCTCAAAGAGGCATCATATGTTGACACCCTTACACCCTACAATAACTTTAATTCATCTATCAATGGTTGCGCGCGCGCACACACACACACATTTTTTCCTTTGGATTTTTAGGACTAGGGATAATTAATGTCAAGAACATATTCCTGTGTCATGCATATCATAGGTGGTAGATTATAAGGAATAACTATCACAGGCTAACAAAAATATTGCCTCCCAGATTGCCCAAATGACGCAAATCCATCTGCATACAATCCAAGCCTAACATTTTTTGGATCATATGCAAAGTTTGGATATGTTATATCGAAAACCTTCCATGCTTCACCATCAGACGAGTGAGAGAGAACATTGGAACCTTGACGATTCTCATAGTGCCATTGATGAGCACTATTTATTCCATATTTTCCCCGTATTATATGAATGCATTGTATGGTGAATATGAGCTTAACTACATTTAATTTGAGCAAAAAGGCATTTATTCATTATATAAGGAACTTAAGGATAAATTCCACATACATCCTAAAACATGTGCTAAGAAGAAAACGAGTTCTGAGGTTTTGTGAGAAAGTCACATAACATAGCTGATACTATGCTATAGCATCAGGACAATTTTATCGAAGTGCAATACAATGCATCCCTGAAGCTATAGCAGAGTAAGTGACACAGTGCCATGCGGCATATGTTCTGGTCTTTTGTCAAGGTTGTTTCAGGAAATACAGTACAGGTCGAGAATAACAGTTAGATTATTGACATATTGGAATAGAAGATGCGGAGGATCGAAACTAAGATTTGAAGAATCTCGCAGGATTAGCAGAATCAATCTATCGAGATTAGAAAGAAAGATACGATTGGACTTTGACAGATTAGGAAAGGCCTAGTTCGCTTGGACGTATGCCGCAAGTAGACCAGAATATATAAGGGAACAACAACCAACCCTAAAGGTGTCGAAGTCGTCGAGAGTAAAAGACTAATCATATACGGCTAGACTCGAAAGAAGAGGGAGAGAAGTACAAAACACGAGGACTCCAAGAGAATCCAACATCTTTCCTTGTATTGAGACGAAGACAAGAAGACGTGGAGTTGTGACGTGACAGGGCTTCTTCCACGCCGTCGTGTAGAACCGGCTGAACCCAAGAGGGGGTGAATTGGGTGAAGATTAAAAAAACTTGAAACTTTGAAAATCTTTTAACGTCTTCTAAATCAACAGTTAGATATTCAAATAAGTATATACTGGAAATATAAGAGATAAGGGAAGAGAATATGCAAACTGTGATTTATACTAGTTCGGCCCAATCCTTGACCTACGTCCAGTCCCCAAGCTCCACTTGAGATTTTCAATTCACTATCCTCTTGTTTAACCGGGCACAAGAGAAGCCTATACAAACACACAAGTTCACCTGTGCACTTGTGAAGCCGAATCTCTCATCGACATACTCCTTCCAATCGTTACACACTCGTACTCGAAGTTATCCTCTCACTAGGATACACTCCCCCTTACAAGTTGTAAACTGATAACCTAATCTCCAAGTCCCACGACTTGAGATTCTTACAATGATTTAATAATCAGAAATGTTCTCTCTAAAAGAGAAGATGAATAAACACTGAAGTACAAATCATTTCACTCTCTAATGTAAACTATATAAACATTAAGAAACAGAGTGTATGAGTTATTGAACTATCGACAATGAAGTAGTAAAATCATTTCGTTGGCTTCGTCGATTCATTCATCAATCGTCACTTATTTTGGTTTGAAGACTTTGCTATTTATAAGTAATGAAGATCATTTAATTGTTGTGAGCATTCGTCTTCTGAGTAATTCTTCCCGTTGGAATATGACCGCTGTGACTTGCTCAAAGTTACCATTGGAAGCTCTGACGTAATCATTCACCTTTTGATGATCTGATGTTAATCCTTCATATAATCATCTGAAACTTATTAACAAACTGATTAAACATAGTTAGGAATAGTAATGAGTGATGATAAGGATTAATGAAATCACAATCAATGATTTAAGCTTTTCGGACACGGTGTATTTCAAACTGAGAGAAATTGGCTCGAGTTTATATTTATCCTGGTTCGAGTTAAACCATAGTGATGGGCAAGCAGAGCATTTCAAAAGTCATCTTGACTCGAGGCAGCAAAAACCTTGGCTCGAGTTCATCGATTCGAGGCATCATTCTTGTAGGCTCGAGTTCGTTGCACTTGAACATTTGATCGAATGTGATTCTGATAAGCTGTGGCTCGAGTTTGGACTTGTGGCTCGAGTTAAAAACCCTTCTTGAAAGTCCTTTGCTCTCTGACTTGGCTAGGCTCGAGGTTGGACGAAGTCTGGTTTGAGTTAATCGTACTTCAAAAATGCAGATATGAAGTTCTGAAATATTGACTCGAGGCATAGAGGAACTTGGCTCGAGGCATTCGACTCGAGGTTGCATTTGGAGAGGCTCGAGTGAATTCATCGTGATAGAGTATTTCAGAAATCAACTTGACTCGAGGCACATGATACATTAGCTCGAGGCCGTAGACTCGAGGCAGCATTCTTACAGGCTCGAGTTAATTGACAATTGATCATTTAGGTTCAGAAGCATTTGACTCGAGGCACAATTAATCTTGGCTCGAGTCTGTGTTCAAAACACTGTGGGATGTCTCAGAAACGAACCTTCTGACTCGAGGTGCATTTATTGGCTCGAGGTAAAAAGCTCTCTCAAAACGTCTAACTTCTGTTTGCCTTTGACTCGAGGTTGATTTTCTGGCTCGAGGCAAAAACCCTTCTTAGAATGTCTATCTTTCTGTCTTTACTAAGACTCGAGGTGGAACCGTTTGCTCGAGGCAAAATCTTCAATTCTGTGCTCTTTGACTTGAACTTGATTTGAAGAGGCACTCATCAAAATTGGTTTCTTCCAAATTCTATGAAACCCTTGTTGTGTCTAGATTCATATGGAATTGGTTTCATTTCATTTGGTTGTGTAGAGACAGAAAACCGAAGATATGCTGAATTGAATCCAGAGTTTCAAGTGTCAACTTTCGAAGGCTATATCTCCTTGGTTTGAACTCAGGTTTGGTTGGTTCAACTCTTGATGGAACAAATTTGGAGTCTAATTTCAAATGGAACTGATTTCAGCTCAATTGGATTTATATTTTGTGAGATACACTCAAAACACTGAAGCTTGGTCTGCTGTGTGGCGTGAATTGATGTGCCAACTTGTACAATTCATAGCTCCTTGATATGAACTCCTTTTGGCTTGAATTATATATCCAAATAACACATTAGGAGTCTAGTTTTATATGCCACTGGTTTCACCTCAATCCAATCTCTGGTTTGGGAGATATCATCGAATTACCAGACCTCGCCCGAGCTGAACGTGAAACAGAGTACAACAGAGTTGCTGAAATATACCTTAACTCGAGGCAGTTAGTTTCTTGACTCGAGGCAACTCGTTCCAGAGGCAAAAATCATTGTAGCAAAGTGGTGACTCGAGGTAGTGTTGTTCTTGGCTCGAGGCAAGCTGTACTGGGTGCCCAAAACACTGTAGAAACCATGTTAACTCGAGGTAAGCTTCCTGGCTCGAGTTAATTCATCCCAAAACGTGATTTTGCTTATTTTAACTCCGATTTAAGCCGTTCCAACTTCCATATCATCGTGGAGACTTCTAGAATCAATCTAAGAGCTTGTATAATGATTTTCTCATTCCATTAAGCAAGTTCTTCTTTCTTTCTTCTTCTCTTGATCATTCTCCATAACTTAACTCTTTCTTTCTTCTCTTCTCTTGATCATTCTTCATAAACCAACTCTTTCTTTCTTCTCTTCTCTTGATCATTCCCAAAATCCTTTGATAGCTTATTGCTTCCTTGATATTCTCTACAAGTTCTTCTTTTTCTTTCTGTAATCTCTTATCTCCTTCTTGATTAATCTTTATAATTCAACTTGGACTATTCTACATTAAATATATAACAGTTAGTCAATATAGGAGATAAATATAGTATACAAGCTTTTTGCTCTTAATAATGGCATCTATATAAGACATCATCAAAACTAATCATATCCAACACGTCGGAACCTCCATCAAGCTTTCTTTGTTTTTCTTTATTTTAATTAATCATTTTGTCATGGGCTATTCTGCTGTGCTCTGTTTAGTGATTCCCTCGTCAGTCATGAGCTAAACTTTTTATGGCTGAGCGAGGATGATTTCCTAAGTGTGGAATGAAACCAGTTGCTAGTTCTTAATTTAATACATTCAGTTTGCTTATTATTGATTTGATTCCTTGTCGATTAGCGAGTGCTAAGGGTAGGTCAGTGGCCTCGGCTTACTGAGAGGGAGTCGTGGTTATACATCTGAGAAATTGTGATTGCTAGGCAGGCTAGTGTAAGGCTTGACCTATTATTGTAGGCTTCAGGAATGGGTCTACAGCTCATAACCATACACCTTGAATATTAATGATAATCTAACTAGAAAAGTTGCCATAGACATATGGGAGAAGTAAAGTTAGGATTATATGTATCGAACGTGAGAGCTTCAGTAGATTAGAGTAGTGGGTTAACTGAATAACATTGTAAGAGGTGTTTATGCTGTAGTATTACGAGAGCTGTGCAGCATGGATGCTATAACAATGCGCATAGGTAACTGGGGGATTAACATGCTTAGGAAAAATTTTGAGTTTAGCCTATCTCTTACTGATATCTTCTTACGACTACGATCATTTAGTTATTTTCCTGTTTATTAGTATAACTATCAAACTCCCAAACCAATAAGATTTTACTTCCTGTTAAACACAACTAACTTTGTGACTTGGTGATATCATTCAGTATCTCAGTCTCTGTGGGACGATACTCTACTTACTCTTTATTACTTGTTTGACTGGTTCACTTGCCATCAAGGAAATTGACCAACAGCCATCTCATTTCCTTTGCCCTTTTTTTTGGTAAGCAAATAATGTTTGCAATCTTGAAATGAGAGGTAAGAAAAACTATTGCTTCCTAGCAACTTTCTTTTTTCTTCCACAACACTTGTTAGAGGAATATCTTTCCTTACAACAAAACTTATATTGGGTGGCATGAGCGTCATCTTTATAATATAACATACATGCATTAACACAACAATCAATTTTCTTATAATCTAGACCTAGCTTCGACACTAACTTCTATGTTTGTTACAAGTCTGGAAACATAAGTGTCTTTAGTGTTGGGATCTGTACACGCAGCGGAAGGATTTCATCTATAAAACTTACGAATCCCAAAGAAGAGGATCTATCAACAGCGTTTAAATCGGGTAGTAAAGAACCGTACCTATGCGAACTCGTGAGTGTTTTGTTCAATTCGATCTCGTGTGCGTCCTACTCAATCAACAGGAGCCGACTCTGCGAATCTACTCCCTCTACCGGTATCCACACGAACAGCCTCCAACATCGACGGTAGCATGCTAGCGCCTTCAGTATTTTCGCGTCTCTCCTTTTCTCTCTAGGGTTTCTCGCAACTTTTCTAATACGTCTTGCAAAATGTCCCGTAGGTTTTTTAAAACCCGATAGGCGTATTATATATTCAAAATTAATCCTTATTAATCTTGAAATTTGAATTTGGATTAAAATAATATCTTAATTAAATCTATCAAATAGATCTAATCTAATTTATTTATTTAATCCGAATTAAAAGCCTACCGATTTAATTTATCTCTATAAATTAAATCGAGATATGATATCTATCTATTTAATTAAATCGAGATACTATATCTCAATTCAAATTAAATCGATATATGATATCTTTATTCGAAAATTAAATCGAGATACAATATCTCTATTTGTTTTTAGATATTTAATTTATCAAATAAATGAAATACAAAACAAATGTTATATAATAATATTATAATCTCTATTAAATAATATTATTATATTATTTTCGAATTTAATAATATATATATATATATATCCACCCTAGATTAAATACAGTATTCATTAAATCTTAGACATATCTAAGATTCAATGAATCTGGACACTATTGCTCATGTTGGGCTATTCTTGTGTGTGACCCTCCTGTAGGCCCACATGAGATTGGCAGCGGGCCAATACTGTACCAGCCCACAAGTCGAAAGCGGCCTCTAGCAAGACATTGCGATTACCCAATTCATATGGGGATCGATGATACAATACAACCTATCATACAACCATGTCACGTCCCTTTTGTCACGCGATAATTTGGTCAAGGATGAGACATGGATAATATCAACCTCTTGTTCTTGACCATTACTTTATCGATTATTGAGTAGTATAAAAATTGAAATGGAAACTCCTTTCCATCCTAGTATGGCCAAACATTTCTCAGACTCACTCATCGAGGGGCCTAATACTATCTCTCTACGAATGTGAGGGACAAATTCCATCTTGACTATTCACATTCCTCTGCATGAAAACCACTGATCCTGATCCAAGCCTTTATCATCACCCAGTCAAAGGTGACTTTTGACTAAGTCAAAGATAGCGACTCATCATGTAGGAATCCATGATGATCTCAGGTCAAAGGGCATTGTGACGTGATTATACATGATAAAAGCTTATGACTTAATCCATGCAGCTTTCTCATAGTGGGTCGGTCAAGCACCTTGTACTCTTACAAGTGCCTATGACTTTGATTCGTATCTCCATACCTCATCAAAGTCATACTGGTCTTATTTCATCTTCGCTCCCGCGTAGATGACCGACCAGGGACATTTAAGATAATCTATAAGATATAGATATATCCAAGGATACAGTTATCACTATAAACATGCAAATGAAAATGATAACAAAATGGAGAATACTTTAAATGACATTAACGTTTAAAGTACAATGACTTGCCGCTAGTTCACAATTTCCAACATTTAGGTTGTGTCCTCACCATGAATTGGGAAACTATATTAAAGATATGCTGAGACATGTTAGTTGTTGCTATAATACTTAATAACTGCACCATTGTTGAAAACTGAGATTCTTCACAACCTTCCCACATCGGTTGTTGTGCAGCACGTAACATGTCATAAAATTCTCTTGCATTAGTATTTGGCATCTCTTCAACACCTTCATTATAGTGATCCCTAAAACTCAGCCCGGTTGCATCCATCACCATCATCTCATATTGATTTAGGTGGTTTCCAAGTGCCCTATGTGAGGCTTTTAGGGCACCTGGTATTGGAGACATGGACCGATAATTTTCTACTCATGTTTCACCATGACTAGTCCATACATAATAGTCTTGCATGAATCCCCTACTATAAAGGTGCACCTTCACTTCATCAAAAGGTATATAATACCTACCTTACATTTCACACATAGACACCTAACCTCTCCTAATTTTTAAGAATAATGCGATTGATATGAATATGCAAGAAACCCATCAACACCTTACGCGAACTCTACCATCACCCATTTAGTACTTGGATTAATTATGTTATGCATCCATCTTTGATGTTTTGGGACTTCCATTTTAAGAAACATGAATTCTAAGTAAATACTAAATCAGATTTGGAGCTGTAACATCCCATTTCCAAAAGCAGTATATTGTTTTTTCATCAGAGTAGAGCATCGGAGCAATTGAGTAACTGATACATTATTCAAATTGCCGTAAGTCTGGCTGATTTACAGAAGCGGTACATTGACCGAGAGTTTTCAAAATGAATAACAACGAGAAGAAAGTCTTTAGTCGGGACTCGTACGCTCGCTCGCCATTCTCCTCGGTCCTCGGTTCTTCCGAACCCGACGCTATGATAAGAGCCGAGATCCAATTGCAATTTGGATCTCGTGTAACTGATTAACCTCATGCTTAAATACGACTACATATACACGACAACAGCAATCAATACAACAGTCCACAATAGATGTATGATTTAAAAACACATAACCATGTATACAAGATAATAACCACGTATGTAACATAACCTCGTATGATACAACAATAATAACCTCGTATGTGACATAACCTCGTATGTAACATACCGTGTATATAGCATAACCTCGTACACTACTACACAAAAAATCATATACAATCATATAATAAACATTAGAGCTAGTGTTACAGTACGCGAACGTACCTTCGTTGACTTAAAACGGTACTTTTACTAAAACGGTACTTTTTGACATGGGTGAAACAACGGTATGACGGCAGTACAACAGCGGTCCGATTATCTTAGATATCCTATAAGGATAACATTTATCAACTTCTAGCAGTATAACAAGCATTTTAGGTACAAATTACCATTTTGCCCCTGAACCCCTAATCGGCGGAATTTCGCCAGAGCTTCGCTGTTTTCGCTCTATCTCTCCAGAATTTTGACAGATCTTTTCCCTCATCATATTTTCGAAATATATATCATATTTACCCCTAAATATGATATCTAGACTATCTTGAAAAATTAAAGATAAATCTAGCATTCCTACTATATCTACCGAAAGAAACTACCGAAACTAAAGACCAGAGACCGAAGAACTTACCCGACTTTGCTCTCGACTTTCTCCGAGCTTCTCTCTCTAAAACCTCTCTCTAGGCTGCGTTTTTGGGGTGAAGAAATGAGAAGAGGAGGGCTTGCTATTTATAGAAGAAAGGAGGGACAAGGTGAGAATTACATAAAAGTTCTTCAGATCGGATTTCGACCGTCGGATCACACTTCGCCATGTGGCACCATCTTGACCTTCCACATGTCCCGCTTATGTCATCCTTCTAGAAGAGGATGATGTCATCTTTGCTGACTTACCGATAAAGTTCCCTGATCGGTGTCCGAATCGCGTAATCTTGACGAATCTCAAAAATCCGACAAC
The DNA here is from genome assembly GCA_019022615.1 of Acacia melanoxylon. NCBI lineage: Eukaryota > Viridiplantae > Streptophyta > Magnoliopsida > Fabales > Fabaceae > Acacia > Acacia melanoxylon. Next base: position 2,058,266 of record JAFJYJ010000072.1, read on the forward strand.
GTAGTTTTGAAGGTCTATTCTTCCTCTTTCACAATACCTGGGTTAACTAAAGTTTTGATCCCATCTAGGGTATTTCGTTACTGGCTGAACATTTCGAGACGTACGCCCTCCGATTTGCGTAATTAAATTCCGAAAGCACCGGTGTCAGACAAAAATCTTTTGGTTTGAAATACGTTCGACTCAAGACACTAGATTCCTAATTCGCGGCAACTACTTGTTTCGTATTGCCTCTTCTTCCCCTATCTGCATTTTCTCTCTCCTACCCCGTGTCTTAAATACCCCGTTGGTTTTTAACCGACCTCGGAGACAGTCACTCCGGGATAAAATTTCACTTGTTCTCATAACAAGTCCGGATGTTTCGACTTTGTTTCTATATTTTGAGGTTGTATTTTATTTCTATCCATCCCTACTTAGCCATCGGGTATTTCTACCGATTATAATAATATTATAATATTTTTATTTTTATTTTTTTATTAATTAATTTCGAAATTTCTCTTTTAATTTAATTATTTACTAATTAATTTATTTATACCATAATCTAATTAATTAGCCAATAATTATTTAATTAGTCATTTACTAATTGTTGATAATTTTATGATTTAGGATAAATTATTATCTCATGACTATTGAACCGACATTGGTATTTTATATCCTATATTAAATATTAAAAATAAAGGGGCATAAAGTGCTTTTTAATAATATTTTATTTATGCTCATTTATTTTCTAGGGAAATAATCCCAAAAATTCCTAAAATTAAAGATAACATATTTCCCAAGTTTTTATCAAGATCTCGTTATCATATGGTATTTATCATAATGTTTCTAGGCCATTTTCTGCCTTATTAAAATATATTTTTCATGAATTTTAGCTCTTTTTCTTTTCTAATTTTCATAGTAATTACCTTTGAAAATAAGATAATTAAAACTTATTATTTGAGACCCCATATTCACCTATTTCCGATAGGTATTATTTATTGAAATATGATACTTATCATAAATATGATTTTCAGGGTATTACAGGAGCAAACAAAAGCAAGTTCTAAATCACATTTTAAGGCAATAGGCATGTATATGATGCTGCCATGAAAACTATTTTTAGCTCTTAGAATGTGATAGCGAAAAGGGCCCAAAACTCATCAATTATGCACAATATAATCAAGCACAGTGCATCCTAACCAAGACTCTTCATAAACTAATTTAGTAACAGTCAAGTATGCAACAATTAATGTGAAACACACTAAGTTTTAGAATGCAAGTGGCTTGAACTTTAATATTTAAGGCTGTAAAAAATCCCTTAGACATTGTAAAATTCCAATCATGCAATAAAAGGCAAATTTTTTGTACAAAAAAAGTGTAGTTTTGAACTATTACAATAAATGGATTCTACTTCCCTAAACGACGACCATTTTTTAAAAGGGAAGTAAAAAATATATGCGGTGGCATTTTTATAATTTTTTGACATATTAGGCGTCCCTATTTATAGTTAGGACGCCTAAAGTGGACCTTAGGCATCCCAAATTCAAATTGGGATAACTAAAGTCAACTATAGGCAACCCAAATAGTAAAGAGATGTCAGAAGTAGAGCTTTTGGCTGGAAAAGCACTATTTTTGGCGTCCCTTTTAGAGTTGGGATGCCTATTTGAACACTTTAGATGTCCCAAATTTAAATTGGGATGCCTATGTCTAAACTTTATAGCCAAATTCTATTTGAGCCGCCTATTTGTACACTTTTGGTGTCTCAATTCAAAATTGGGACGCCAGAAAAATTAGGTTAGCTTCAAATGTGATTCAGAGATACAAAATGCCACAGTCAGAACATAAGAGATGAAGAGTCCTAGAACTCGACCTTCACCTCTTCTTTTTAATCACCTTCGACTTCTTCTTCTTGCTCACTGGTGGTAACATCGACGACCAAGGCCGTCGTGAGCTTCAATCACTCTGCCATCGCCATTATAGGAGACATAGTCGTCACAAGCTTCTTCAAAAAGACCGAGAGTTACATAGGTGCTGAAAGAGGAGGGAGTTTGGAAGCACCTCACCACCATCACCTCTCTACTTTTCTATCGTCATCTGTCACTTCTAGTGAGCAATGGACTTTGGGTTGCTGAGAAGAGAGATTGGAAACCAGAAAAATAAAACATTAGAGAATCTCAACACTGGCACCAAGTCCTTTCCTTTTTCCACTACCAGACCACCAGTGACCTTCCTTTCCCCTTAGCTTCACACCCATCTGAAACTGGAGCTCGTTTATTGCGGAATAGGCTACAATTTTGAACTAGATCTGAAGATACCTTGTGTGAATCTAAATGCCAAGAGAACTACTTTTTTTTTTCCTTTTCTCTTGTATGAATTTAGTAGGATCTGGCTTCGGTTGTCTTTGTCTTTGTTAGTTTTTGAGATTTTGGGTTTGGGCTAGTGTTTTGTTCGAGATCTCGGTCTGTTTGGCGCTTTCTTTTGCATATCAAAGAAAATGGAAGAAGAACATAGATGTCGTGCCTATGCGCTAACAATTGTGGCTTCTTCGGTTTCTGCTGTGGTTGATTCGATGGTTTAGGCGGAGGAGTCGAATAGGTGCATGACATGCAGGCGACACATGGAGCAGCAAGGCTGAGTCTATTTTTTTTTCAAAAGACAAAACTTTACGGAGTCCTAAAAAAGGGACATCGTAAGTGTTTTATGGCGTCCGTTTTTTTAAGGACGTTTTTCCAAACTTTACTACGTCGCTCACATAGGCGTCCTCCTGAAAATGAACAAAAATAGATTTGACGATGATGCACTACTACAAAAAGGGTCAATAACGTCCGTTTTTAAGCCTTTTTAACATCCTTTTTCATGGAAATGCTTATCTGGGGGGCGTAGAAAGTAGAGACCTACGACGTCCTAATTTGAATTAGGATGCCGTAAGTATTTTTTTAAACTAAAACACAAAAACGCATTCGGATCTGGTGCTGATACTGGAGATACACGGATCGAAATAATGCAAACTCGCAGAAAAAAAATGCAAGAAACAAAAGCGTAGATCAAGCTCGGACAATATAAAGAAACAAAAACGCAAAATCCATAAGATAAATCGTAGAAACAAAATAGATCGACAAACAAATCGCAAAATCTCAGAAGCAAAATCGCAGAAACAAAATAGATTAAGAACCCAAACAAATCGCAAAATCTCAAGTACCACAAAACAAATCGAGCCGTCAGAGTCAAAATCGAGGGAGCGGACGATGTAGTCCTCGTTGTCTCGTAGATATGAGGAGATGGGAGTAGAGGAACGGCCATGTGAAGGACATGACAGATCCGCCTCCTTCTTTTGCAGATCTGAGGAGATGGGAGCAGAGGATGCCATTAGAGATGGGAGCGGAGGAGCAGATCGGAGGCCACGCGTGAAGGAGATGTGAGCTGAGAAGCACTGCGATGAATGAATGGGAATGAGATGGATGAATGAGAAATGGGAATGGATTCAAGGCAGAGAGATGGATGAATGAGAAAATGAGAATGTATCGAAGGCAGAGAGATGAAATGAATTAATGGGAATTGTTTTTTTTAAAAGGTCACGGGATGGATTTAGAGAGAGACTTTTGGCGTCTATATTTTGAATTTAGACTCCAAAAACATCACTTTTGGTGTCTAATTTTAAACTTAGACGCCAAAAGTTATGCTTTTGGCGTTTAAATTCAAAAGTTAGACACCAAAAGTCAACTCTTCTCACATATAATTACAAAAATGCCACCGCCTTTATTTTTTACTTCTTTTTTTTTTTTTTTTTTTTTTTTTTTTTTTTTTTTTTTTTTTTTTTTAAAAAGGACGCTTTTAGGGAAGTAAAAACCCTTTTTTGTAGTAGTGATGTTTCCCGAAATGTAGTGAAATGACATAATTACCAAAATATATTGGCCATTTGCACATTAAATTCGAGTTCAAGAATGGGGCATGTAAACTTTCTATCTATTAGATTTTGAACTTTGTAGGCTCATAAATGATGCACCAAGACAATAGAGAATATGATTTATGAATCTAATGGTGTGACATTTTTCTGTCTAAAATTTAGACTAAGCAATGCACCATTATATCCTACTAGTTAACTACGGCACAAAATGGTGCCACAGAGATTGCAAAGACTGTACCACAAAATTTAACTACAAGAAAAATTACATAGCTAACTTCAATTGCAGTAAGTATGAATTTCATAATAACACTTATCCAATATATTGGTGCATTGCTTAGTCTATATTTTAGATGCAGGGGGATTTGGAGGATGGGTTAAAATGTTATAATTGAAGAGCATTTATAAAATATATTAAACTATTCTGAAACCAATTTTGTTATAATCAAGCTGAACCCAGTTTATACATGTGTAAGAAATTGCTAACGACTAGTTGATTATTCATTCATTTGGTAATATTTAGCTTCATTCACCTTCTAGTTTAAGCAGTTCAAACTGTCTGAATTTTTAATTTTATATGGCCGAATGCAATTCGTGCTAAATAAGACGAGGGGGACAGCCAAATGTAGACCAATAACCCTGAACTAAAGGCATAAAAAAAGGCAGCAGATAAATGGAACATAATAAACTCTCTCTAACAGCAAGAGCTAATAACTTTCATGATAACACTTAACTACCAAAAGCATGCAAGGATTACCTAAATGTAGATGAGAACATAATTAGATATGTAATCAACAAGATGGACTGGTGAACGAATGAGCAATAGAGACAAATGCATATGCAAATTTATTAAAAATATATAATCCCAACTATCTCAAATGTAACGAGAACATGATTAGTGATAAGTCATATCTCTATGTGTTATGATTGGTTTACATGATGATTATGAGTTTGAATGTGTTTTATATGATAAAATATGACAGAATTCATGCATATGTGGAAATAGGGATTAGATAAAGTGAACTGTTGCATTTTAGACATTATCTCGAATGTAGGCAAAAGAAAAGGCTACAATTTTACGTATTTTGAAATTGCATAACAATGCTGATGTGATGCTGCAGCATTGTAGGTGTTTGTTTTGAGCTAGCATCACAATGTTGTCCCAATATATAATTCCAAACAACTACTCACAATTTTTACCATCGCGCAACTTTCAATCATTAACTGGCTGCATAATCGGTATTTTAGTCTCTGTGGGACGATAGTCTACCAACTACTTTATTACTTGTTCGATTGGTTCACTTGCCATAAGAGGATTTTGACCAATAATTTGACTAACTGAAATAATCCCAACTATCTTACTCAAAATACCTAGATGTTCTGGTATAAGCAGGCCATACGACGAAAAACCGAAACTGGCATCAAAATTTCAAGTTCATGTCCAAGAATAAACAAACCTTTGCAGAAAATACTCAACAAAGAAAAATGAAAGAGAGGGCTAAGTTAATCAATCACCTAAAATTTTCTTCACCGTTGGAGTGGTGACCGAATGAGCAACAAAGACAAATGGAACTTCATTTAGTTGATCAAAGAAGAAGAATGGCCGATTGAAGAAGCAAAAGTAGATGGAAGTCAGCAAAGGTGGAGCTTGGCCTTTTGGCAGCAGCATATCAAACTTCAGAAAAGGTAGGGCTTAGGGTTTTCAGACGATACATTGCGACACCTTGGTCGGGGAGGATCAATCTTGCCGTTTACCGGAACACATTGACCTTTGAAGGTTCAAGAAGGCAGAGATTTTGGACTCTTGAGGGGATAGCAGTGCGATATTTTTTTTTGGAAGAGGAAGCTGAAATTTTTCTTCAATTCATTCTCGAGTTCTCAATCTAGTTCTAGTGAAAGAAAAAACTTTCATGTTTTATCATTAATATTTACCAATGGAATTCCATTAGTAATATTATCTAAACTTAAAAAAAAGTGAAAAAAATTCAGTGACAAAAATTTCTGACAGATCGAATTCTGTTAGCAATCTCTAACGAAATTCTATCAAGAAGTCCATCATGTTAGTTATCTATATGTGTTTTGATGATAATTAACCATTGTAAATAATCTAAGGCTTATGATTCAAGGCAAAACGTTTTTAACTTGGTTGAAAATGGATCATATCAGTTTGCTCTTTCTGCTGTCAAATTGACTCGAGCCTAGGTTAGCAGACTCGAGTCAATCTCTTTGCAACTTAAGCCAAATTGATGTATTGACTCAAGCCACAAAAAGCAGACTCGAGTTTGGTGCTAAACTTGAGCCAACATTTCTGTGACTCAAGCCAAGTGTCTGCAAACTTAAATGTTTTCAAAAATATAAATCATTTGACTTGAGCCTGAGTTGTGTGACTCGAGCCTAGAATTTGAGTGTTATATTCAAATATGATTTTAACTCAAGCCAGCACTGATCGACTCGAGCTAGAAAGAATTTTCTCAAATCCTGTCGAAAGCTTTTCTCGTGTCTGACTCTAGCCATTCTTTGGTGACTCGAGTTTGGACCTAAACTCGAGCCACGCCATATTGACTCGAGTTAAAGTCTTTCAAAATTATCTTCGATCAAACGATCAAATGAACATTGACTCGAGCCATAGTTTTCGTGACTCAAGTTTGACCCTAAACTCGAGCCAAGGTTTGTTGACTCGAGTTAGCCATGTTCATATCTTTCTTCTCTGCGTTTTCAAAGTGAACTTGACTCGAGCCGAGATAAGATAGACTCGAGCCAATTGCTCTCTATTTGAAAATCTTTATATCAAAATCTTTCAATTTACTAAGATTGTTTTAGATACTTTATATCTTCTATCATTAGTATTCCTAACTATGTTTAATTAGTTTGTTAATGAGTTTCAAATGATTATAGTGTGGATTAACGTTATTATTGGATAAAGCAAGTTTTGTGTTAGAACATTAAATACTCTTACCTATTCGAGACACAAACCTAGCAACCATATCTCTGAGCAATCGAAAGACGGTTCTGGCAAGATAAACTTCATTCCAATTGCTCTGTCACAACGGTCAAATACAAAAGGAATTAAAGAATGTTGAAGACGGCGATTACTCCAAGCATTAATGGCAAAACGCTTCATCTATCTAACAGCTATTTTTGAAGAGTCTCAACGGATAGTCTTCAAGCTTCTTCAACAGTTATTAATGCAACAACTATAAATACCAGAAGCTTTGAATTCGCCACCTACCGAAACTCTGTTCATTCAATTCGAGCGTATTGCATCCTACTGTTTCATTAAGTTTCATTTAATATCTTCGGATATCTTGTCCTTCGGTGATTATTATTCATACACTTTGTGAGAGAGTTTTCATAAACATTTATTTGATTATTTGTTAAGTTGTAAAATCTTAAGGTTGTGGAACCTTAAGTGAGGGTGTACAATTATAGCTTGTAAGGGGAGTGAGTCCTAGTGTGAGAGGATCATCCCGAGTATGAAGTGTGTAATTGTATCGGTGATTAAGAGTTGGTGAAAATCCCAAGGTGCTTGGGGACCTGGACGTAGGTCGAGGAGTTATACCAAACCAAGTATAAATTGTCGTGTTCATTTCCTTTTCTCGTCTCTATTTTAGTGTTCCCGAGCGCTTAGCGAAAAGATTTTTATAATCACCTATTCACCCCCTCTAGGTGATATTCCAACTTCACATTAGAGAGCACCTCGACGAGTTTTCGTTGGACATTTTGTTGTAATTTTGTTGGACATTTTCGATAGAATAATTCCGTCGAGAGAGTTTCGTCAAGCATATAGTCATTTTTGACGAAATTACTAGCGGAATCATCCGTCGGAACTTACCGACGAACTTCCGTCCGTAAATTTGTCGGAACTAATACTGACAAAATCACCAACGTAATTCCATCAGTAATTTCCGATGGACGTTTTTCCATTGGAAATTCCGTCGCTAACGTGATGTTTTTTTTAAATGGGCTAGCCTGATAGGTTCGGCCCATTTTGATGGCTTTAGTTCCTTTAGTTGTTGAAAAGAAATATGGATGAATTACAATTTCTCCAAATATATCCAAGCCATCAAGAAATCATGCTAAAAGAATGAAAAAAAGAAGAAGAGGACGGCACCTCCAAATCTTATTGATAACCCTCACTATATATGGTGGAGGAAATACCGTGGCCGTGGGTACTTTAAATATTACTAAAAAAATTACAAATATGATACAAAAATTACATTCCAAGTCCCAAGCTCCTAATGGCAAGACATCACAACTCAAGCAGAAAGAAAAGAAAAGCTCCTACGAGTAAAAGTCTTACAATTACTAAAAAACGGAGGAAACATTAAAATAGAACATAAAAAAGAGAAAAAAAAACAACTTAAATAAGACCTAATTCGACTTATTACATCATGAAAATAAAAATATCAAATCACCTCGTGACCTAATAGCATATGAAAACTCCCTTATAAATATGAGGTCATTCCTCTACCCTCATGCCGTTGAAAATTTGATTACCGCACTTACTTTGTCAGTGACTGTGAGTGTACCTAAAGCATATCCAGCAACATTATCAGCAAGGAAAATTTGTAACCGTCCCAATTCAATAATACAAAATCATGTATTAATCTTCAAGTACATGCCTATATTCATGTGAGATTCATGGATTGAGATTATGGGTCTGCCTCGTGTTCTTCGCCCTACCAAAAATGAGACAGCTATCAGTTTGTGAGAATCATTATAAATACAATCACATGATAATTTGCGCACTAATTTGGACAGAGAATTTTGAACAATGTATCTGGGAATAATGAATATAGTCCTTTTTTGTATCACCGAAAAAAGTACTCCTTTTTCAAAATGTACTTTCATAACCTGTAGTAACTTTCATTGACGAATTAAATATTGAGAAAATTTCCAGAAAAAGAAAGGCATGCTTCAAGAGGTTGAGAGTAGAGAAAAGTACTAAAAATAAGAAAGAGAGTCTTAGAATATGTTCATTTTACTCCAATGAATAAATCTACACATACTTCCTCCAGTTTATAATATAAGTCACTTTTAGAAGAGTGTATCCACATTATAAGTTATTTAAAGAGTAATTAATGCTTATTTATCAATTTTATCAATGTAATTAATGCTTAAATGTAACTTATTGTATGTTTTCTCTCATTTTAAACCTAATGTAACAACAGTAAAGCTGGAAATTTTTTTAATTTAAGGCATATTTAATATGTTAACTATCATTTCTTGATTCTGATAAATTAGTTGAAGCACTACTACAAAATATCCAAAAAACGTCCTAAATAAAGCCCAATTAACGTCCCTTTTTAAAGGGACGTTGGGCAGGGGGAAGTTAAAAAAAAAAAGCAATAAGGCGTCCTAAACGAATTTCAGGACGCCTTAGTTAAGGCGTCCTGAACCACATTCAGGAGGCCTTATTGCTTTTTTTAAAAATAAAAATAAAATAAAAATAAAACTTGAAGCCCCAATCTTTATTTAATCAAACATCGATGCAAACACGTTAGAACGCATAGAGAGTTTTCCGGAAAACTACAAAGAAACATCAACGAGAATCGAAAAAAAACAAATCGAATTCGAAGTACGTGGGATCCAAGCCAATAATAATTAATCAATATGGAATATCTGCTTCAAACGTAATAGCAGTTTTCAAACATGGAAATATCATTCTTAAGTGTGAAGCACATATATATATACAAACCGTCCTAGGTTTAACAAGTAGAAATATGTAGAAGCAGATCTAGAACAGCAGATTTAAAAATATAAAATTCCAGATCTAAGAAGAACAACAGATCTAGAACCTGAAGACTTGCGATGAGCGACGAGCAAAACAGAACCAAGGTCACCGGAAGAAACAGAGGAGGAGGAGCTCTAGCTCGTCGATCTGAGCTCGCATATGTGTTCTCTTTTTGCGGCGCTCGAGCTTGGTGGACAACGGAGGAGGAGCTTCGGCGTGGTTGCAGCGTGGTGCAGAGGAGGAGACACTGGTGTTGACGGCGAGCGGTCGCGAGCGGCGACGGAAGCGGTGAGTAACGGCGACTTATCCGAGACGTGGAGACTTTGGCATGCAAGGGAGAGCGATGGTGATGATGCGTGCGAGAGAGAGGGACGATTAAGCGATGAGAAAGGTGAGAGGATATTAATAAGAGAAAGCGGGGAAAAAATAAAAAAGATATGAATTTAAATTCGGGTCGCCCATTATAAAAAAATTCAATTCCCATACCCCATGGCACCAAAAAAAAATGGAGATTTTTAAATAACAGATATTAATTTGATTTTTCCGGTTACAAAAAGCAGATTCTTAGGATTTTGATTTGAGCTAGATTTATGGCGTTTCTTTTGTTATTAGTATTTTATAATTATATTTTAATTAAATTTAATAAGCCACTCAAGATATTTCTTTCTATAAATATTAAGTTTCGTAAATATTTTATGCGTATTTGTCGTTTACACGGTAATTACTTTTAAATGAATAAATATGAAAAAGTATGGAGATTTTTAAATAACAGATATTAATTTTATTTTTCCGGTTACAAAAAGCAAATTCTTAGGATTTTGATTTGAGCTAGATCTATGGCATTTCTTTTGTTATTAGTATGTTATAATTATATTTTAATTAAATTTAATAAGCCACTCAAGATATTTCTTTCGATAAATATTAAGTTTCATAAATATTTTATGTGTATTTTTCGTTTAAACAATAATTACTTTTAAATGAATGAATATGAAAATGTATGGAGATTTTTAAATAAAGATATTAATTTGATTTTTCCGCTTACAAAAAGCATATTCTTAGGATTTTGATTTGAGCTAGATCTATGACGTTTCTTTTGTTTTTAGTATTTTATAATTATATTTTAATTAAATTTAATAAGCCACTCAAGATATTTCTTTCTATAAATATTAAGTTTCGTAAATATTTTATGCGTATTTGTTTAAATGAATGAATATGAAAAAGTATGGATATTTTTAAATATAGCAAATTTATTGGTCCGTTATATTAATAATTTTTTAGAATTTTCACCAGGCGCCAAATTTTTCGAAATGTGCATTTTTGGTGTCCTGAATATATTTCAAGACGCCAAAAAACTCACTAGCGCCAAAAAAATCCACTGCCGCCAAAAAATTTCACAAAACGTGCCAAATATATAATTTTAGGTGTCCTGAACTTCTTTCAGGACGCCAAAAATTTTCACCAGCTCCAAAAAACTCCTTGGCGCCAAAAAAATTCACTAAATGTGCCAAAATATTTAATTTTAGGAGTCCTAAATTATATTTAGGAAAAAAAAAAACCTTTTAGGCGTCCTCAATTAATATTTAGGTCGTCTAAAGTTTCAAAGTGAATTAAAGAAATAATTACGACAATGCCATCGCCTTCACTTTTTACATCTTTTTTTTTTTTTTTTTTAAAAAAACGGACGTCTTTTTTAGGTAGTATTAACTATAATTTGTAGTAGTGAAGTGCTTTGTATTATAGACCCGAGGGAAGCAGAAGAGTAATAACTTTTTACATAGAAACACTACCTTCTCAGCATGCATGCAAAATGATGTATGGAACGTCGGATATCATGGGCCAAATTTCCTTATCCTTGTTGCGACATCGTTCTCTAAGAAGCGAGCAACCCCAAATGAGTAGCCTTTGTAGCGAAGGAGGCATCATTCCTCCTTTTATCCTCTCAAGATTGGGAGAATCCAAAATTTTTAGTTCTCGAAGAGACGTTAGTTGTTGAAACCCTCTGCAATTCAATGTCTCAGATCGAGTAGAGATGAGAAGCTTAGTGATACTTGGTAGGTGATGCCATTCTGTTTGACATAATAACTTGTCACAGTATCTTATCTCAAGCTGTTTTAAACTGGATGGTAACAACCCTGGTGAGAATGGCTCCATTTCTGGACATCTTTCTATGCTTAGCTCTTCTAAATTTGGGAGAAGACGTTCCATATCATCAAACAAGGACGTCAGAAATTTGCAATTATAAATGGAAATACTTCGGAGATGAACAAGAGGTGCCTTTGAAACCAAGACAAACTTGAGATTTTCACAATCTGTTATACGTAGCTTTCTCACTGATAGCGGCATATGAATCACTGGAAGTGGCATCGCATGAGAGCAATCCCGTACATATAAATATTCAATATGCAACTTTTCAGACAGAGGCTCCAGCATCCGCTCACCTGAAATTTGTAGATGGCGTAGGGAAGGTGGTAATTCTTGCTCTTGCAACACTACATTTTGACTTTTAAATAGAAGTAACTCATGAATTTTTGGACACTTTGGGATAGAAGAAGCAAGAAGTGGACATGCTATGATTTCCAGACATTCCAAAGAAACAAGTTGGCCAGGTAAATTTCCGATTAATCTGGGACAACCATAAAAGCGTAGATTACGAAGTTTAGGAAAAGTTTCCATATCAATTGAATGCCATTCTTCCCAGGAGAACATACCACCAAAGTGAAGAGTTTCAAGGGATGGAAATGGTATCACTGAAGCACAATCATGTTCCTTGAAAAACTCAGAACCAACAGTCACCACACTTAGAAATCTTTCAATAATTAAGGACCTCAGAGCAGGGAGTTGCCCAAGGGCAGGAATTCTCCAACAATTTTTGCAACAAGTCAGGCACAGATCGATCAGGTTGTGGTAGGAATGACTTCCTAACCAGGTGGGAAATGTTATACCCCTATAGCCTTTAATTTCCAATTTTTCTAAATCCCAATGAGGCTGAAGGTTGTCCAATATATCTCTCTCAGTAAATGAATCCTTCACGTTATCTTCATAAGCCCATGACCATGATAAATATAAATCTTTAAGCTTCTTTTCCATCATCCTTGCCTTATAGGCTTCACTACCATTCTCGATATTCTCCAATTTTCGAATTTCTAACATATGCTTCAGATTTGACACTTCACCCAATTTCTCAATTGTTGACTCTTTGTCAACAATGAATCTACTCAAACCAGTGCCTGCAACATCAAGATGCCTCAAGTTTACATGATCTTGCATATAATTTGGGAGCCTCTCTGTCATAGAAACAATTATACAACTTAGACAACTTACCCAATGAATCAGGAAAACTTACAAATCATTGTCTCAGACAAATCCAAATAACACAAGTGAACAAGTTCACCAACTGAAACAGATGCAACCTCTAAACTTGTAAGCAGACACAGTGACAATGTTGTCAAGTACTTAAGATTTGATAACAGGATAGGAAAGATATTTTAATTAAAGCCATTACAATAAAAAGTTTCAAACCCAATGAATGTTCAAAATGCTTTTGCTTTATTCAAGGATCCAAAGTGGTCTAAAATTGGACAAGTCAAAAACTTCCAAAGATAAATGGCGTGTCCTAGTGCCAATTTTGTTTCCTTGCTTATCCGACCTAAAACAGAAGTCTCCAGCAATATAAATTGCGAAATCTTGAAAGAGATAACGCACAACAAAGCACCTATAATTTTCAATAGAGTTGAAGCAATGATCTGGAAGTTAGATCATCAAACTACTCATTGCCAGCCTCTTCAAAAGTCATTACTATCCAGTCTATCCTTGACGGTTTTAAAAAACCTTCTGCCATCCACATCAAGACCAAATCTTCCTTGTGAAATTTACAATCTTATGGAAATAAAGAACAATAAAGGAAGCATCGTTTTATATAAATCCATTCTTGACATTCTGTAATTTTTTTTACCATTTGCTTTTACATGTTATTCAGATATATTCTTTATCTTTATGATTTTCCCTATCTTAAATCCTTGTTTATTTAATGTAGCAGTATTAACTAACTAATTAACATTTTCAGTAATCTAGCTACTTTTTAATGATCGAACTTTTATTTATTCCATTAATTGTTTCAAGTACTTGCTTATCTTTCAAATCTAACATTTAAAATTAAATATCAGAACATAATAATGAAAAGAATATCAGTAATGACACAACAACAAAAAAGGATAAAAAACTACCTTGATAACTCGTGATTTTTGATGACTCCGTAGATTTCACTAAATCTGAACCTTGATCCATATCGTCTTCAAGCTCTTCCCTATGTTGTGGTCGATCTAATTTTTGCAATGGGCACAGTAATCAGGGCCAATATGTTTTGATATGGGAAGGAATAAAGATTATCAAGTATAACATAAAAAAGACAAGGGAAGGAAAAATACCTTGATAATGCATGGGGTTCTCAATCGACTCTGCATCTTTTGTTGATTTTGAATCCAAATTCATAACTTCCTCGTGTTCATCCCAATCTTGTTGTTCTTGTTTTTTTTGTAACAAGTTGTGACCAACATGTCTTCTAGGGTCGAAGAATGGAATATTTCCTAAGTTACCTTGTAGATTATTTACATGAACTCCAAAATAAATTTCTTTTTCGTCTTTCATTTCCTGTGTTTTGTTCTCAATGGAAACCTTCACTTGGTTCCACTTATTTTGAAGGGGAGTTCCGTACTGTGAATTATGCTTCGCATATCACTTATATATATGTGATTAGTCTTTATTGTTGACAGTAGAAGCCACTTAGAAGAAATATCCAGCTTGGTGTTGTTGATGTGCACCGAGAATTTACAATTATAGACATAATCTTGTTCATCTTTAACAAGAATCCATAGAAAAGTCGTTGGGAACACATTTCGAACCCAAAAGGACACAAAACTTCCCCGACTATAATTGTGGAGCCTTTCTGGAAATTTTTTTCCGGGCAAAATAAAGTTTCTTTTCCCATGTTGAAAGTTTAATGCCTGCCAATTGTGTATTTCCAAAAAAAAAAAAAAGAAGTTAACTAACACATAAAGAACAAGAATATAATTTTATACAGCGGGCTGGGTAGGGGGATACCTGATTCAATACTTTGCTTCTGGATAACTTTGTCAATGATGTGCAGCATATGGCACTAAATTTTTCCAAGTTTGGTGGCATCCCTCCAATATGCTTAAGTTGGTTGCAATTATCCAACAAAAGATATCTCAAATTGTGGTATTCTTTGATACATTCTGGAAGCATTGTGAAATGATTAAAACTTAAATCTAAATATATCATATTAGTGAAGCGAGAAAGACAGAAAGCAAGGGAGTCATTTGATAAATTGCAATTTGAGAAACAAAGATGTTCCATTTTTAATGACATAACCGAGCAATCTAAGCTTGCTTCATCTCCACTTTCACACATCTTAAAATGACTCATTCCTTCACAAAAATTTGCTGTTAGTTTCCAAAGGTTCGGTAATGTACAAATGCTAGCTGGTAGCTGCTTAAGATTAGGACATTCTTCCATGCTTAAGATTTCAAGTCCAACAAGATTGCAAATTGAAGGTGGCAATTCAGTAATTGCTGTCTTGTCTAAATCAAGTGTTTGCATTTCTTCCATCATGACTGATATTTCTGGAAATCTCTGAAGACTTGAACAACTGAAGAAGTTGAGATGTTTAAGGGATGTCAACCTAAGGCAAGATGGCAAAATCTTCAAGTTTCTGCATCGCATGGCACTCAATTCTCTCAACTTTCTTAAACATCCAACTGAATCATGAATTTCAATTAAATTTGTGCAACCATCAAGGCACAATTCTTTTAAATTAGAAGCTCCAGATAAGTCTGGTATTCGTTGCAGAAATATACAATTTCTTAACTTCACACCACTTAAATTGTGAAACTTCTGCAAAACAAATATCAATTTACTATTAGAATTAGACAAAGAAACATAGAGAAAAGTACTAGGGTTCTTTTATACTCACCTTATCAAAGGGTTGAAGCAATTCACAATAACTATAAGACAAGTCAAGATAGAAAAGTTCGGTTGGGCACATATATGGTAAAAATTTGAAAGGATACCCTTTCCATTCCAACCACCTTAAACTATTTGGAAGATATTTGGGACATTCAGAAAAACATGCTTTTCTTATCACTAGCATCTTAAGATTTTTCATCTTCATGAATTCGTCTCCACTCCATTGTACTTCTCTACTTTCAGGCAAGTCTAGAATTATGGCTTCAACTTTATTAGTTCCCTTTGAAAATGAAAAGAACAAAGTAAATTTCAAAACTTAGATATTATAAATCATTAGGAAATTCTTGAAGAAAATGAACATGCATGTTGATGATCTTACAGTGTCTTGTTGTAAGACATGAAGAATGTCTTGATAGAACCATAATCTGCTACGTTCACCAGGCTCATATGATGATTCTTGTCGAACAATCTCTTTACCAACATCTTCTATCATGTCATGCATTGTTACACAATCTCGTTCAATCTTTATAAGGGACTTATCAATCAGCATTTCAATAGCATATTCTAGTTGGATTCCACGGAAACAATGCAACACATCATTGACATATGCTAATTTCTCACCATTGAAAAAGCAAGCCAAGTCAAGGAAAACATTTTTCTCAACTTCCCCCAAAGTATCATAGCTTAACTTCAAGGCATCCAAAACTCTTTCATGCGGCATTCTTTTGAATTGATCCAATGCAGAACTCCAGTGATTGACGCCTTTACCACGCAAATTAGAACCAATCACTTTTAAAGCTAATGGAAAGCCACACGAATAATGTATTGCACGATTGCAAACTTCCAAGTAGTTGGAATCTACGTTTTCTTTTTTGAAGGCATACCAACAAAGCAAGTTAAGAGATTCCTCGTCATTTAATTCCTTGACCTCATAAATGCTTTTAACATCATGACTTACTAATAATTGCTTATTTCTGGTGGTGATGATGATTCTACTTCCACAACCAAACCAATTACAACTTCCAGCAAGAGCTTCTAATTGGTCTAATTTGTCAACATCATCAAGAATCAAAAGAATCTTCTTCTGACTAAGCCTATGTTCTATTATTGGTATTCCTTCATGATAATCACCCAATTTGATATCTTTCTCCATGACTAATTTACACAATAATGTTTCTTGAAGATGTGACAAACCATTTGGCAGTTTAGATTGTTTTCTTACATTGGAAAGAAAACATAAGCCTTCAAAATTATCAGCAATATAATTATATACAGCTCTTGCAATAGTTGATTTACCTATTCCACCAGCTCCCCAAATTCCTATCATTATAATTTCTTTAGTGGACCATAGATCTAAGCAAGAAGTAACTTCCTTCACTCGATACACAAGTCCAACTGGATAATTAGTAACACATAAAGGCTCCTTGTTAATCCTAGTAGCAACTTCATTAGTGATCCTTGTAATACATTCTTGTTCTTTTGCAATCCTGACCAATTTGTAAGAAGTTTTAGTCAAATTAAACATTAAGACATGTCAATTTTAGGTATAAAAACTTGGTTGCATTCCCTAATAGTTTCATTCCTCACATAGTAAATGATGAAACATGAAATGTTGTAGCATTATTTGAAGAAATCTTATGATATTTTGAAGAGACCTTCCATGGAAGGAAATCCACCTGATTTTTACATATTTTATTAATTTCTATGTTAGGAGGATGCAAGTTGATGTTTTTATTAATATTTTATCACGCAAGTGGATTATATCACTTAATAGGAAAGAAAAGGTAGAAGCAAGTGGATGTTTCCTTCATGAGAAGGCAACCTCAACTATATATATGTGTATGTCCCTTAATTTTTATTCTGCATCTTTCCCTTTCATCAGTCACTCACCTCCCCCTCCATTCTAATCATATCTCCCTCAACTCCGTTCTGTTTTTCCTCTCCCTCCCTGTCTCTGCAACCTTTTTCTCTAAACCGCCACTGTCATTACTGTTTCTATTAGGTTAAGAGTGTGTGAGTGAGTGTTTTTCAACCTGTTTCACATCAATTATTTTAAATTCAATCCCAATTATTAGAAAAATATTGTTATATAAATGAAAAGTATAAGTATGGTCATACACCTGTAAGGTGGATTAATCGTGTTCTAGCTAGTTAATGAATTCAGCCGCCCTAACATGTTGGGATGAATAAGGCATGACTGGTTGCTGTTTCTCTTTTTAAATAGTATGGTATGTTGTTGTAAGATGGGGAGTGTAATTCACTGTACTTGAATAATAAAAGAAATGGTGAGGAGACATACTTGGGTTTGAGATGACAGCCTTTGAAATCAGCAGCTTGAGACAGAGCCAACCTCCATTTTTCCACCTTTTGCCGGTTGTCTTTGAATCTTTCCTCCAGTCGAGCCAGTGCTTTTGCATAGTTTCCTCTTGGACGTCGTAGTTCTGATGGATCCACATAGTAAAATACTGGATATATCAACCGACTTTCACCCTTGAAGCACTCAAGAATCTTTACAAGTTCTTCCAAACAAAATGTTGAGTTTGCATAGTTTTCTGAAAAAAGTACGATGGCTATTCTTGATTCTTCTATAGCTCTGAAAAGTGCAGGTGTGATCTTTTCTCCGGTTCTAATGAATTCATCATCAATAAACGCATGAATTCCACTTTGACGCAGAGATTTACAGAGATGACTGATGAAACCTAAGCGAGTATCATCACCATAAAAACTAAGGAACACATCATAAGTCCACTTGTAAGTGATAGATGAAGATGATGGTGCTCGATATGCCATGATACGACCACGCGCGGAGCTAATCTTAAGTGTAGAGTAAAGCAAGAAGAGAGAGATCTCGCAGGACTAGAAACAATTAAGGGTTGAAGTTGTAGCGAATGTGCCACCAAGTTGTATCAAAAGATAAAAAGAATACGCAGCCACAATAGAAATTATGCCTTTTACTTTTACCAATCAACGCGCTTGTCTGTGAGTCAACTAAGAAGACTATTTGCTGGACATGCAGTATTATTATTTATAACGTACCATTTTTCAGATGAGAAAAGAAATAATTTTCAAGCACTCGTCATCACCAATTTTAGAGACAGACGAACAATACCTCCTCTGATCTCAGGCTAAGTGGGGTTTCGCAGCAAAGTTGTAATATTTTAATTTTAATTTTTAGGATCTAATTGTATTGAAAAAGAAATAATAAAAAAGTTAAAATAAATAAAAAAAGGGGCAGCTGGCCCCTTTTGTCACAAGGGGTGGGTGACGCTGCCGCCCATATTGAATATTTTTTTTTGGGGGTTTAAATTTTTAATAATTCCCAACCATCCGCTTTTCTTTTCAATATAAATATCGAGCGGTGTGGAGACCATGAGCGAAGAAAGAAAGGAGGGAGAGGTTAATTGAGTTTTTTTTTTTTTTTTTTTTTTTTTTTTTTTTTTTTTTTTTTTTTTTTTTTTTTTTTTTTTTTCCTTTTTTTAAAGTTATTTACTTTAGGTATCTAAACTAATTTCTTTTCAACAAACTTTCTTCATGAAAGTTATTTTACATATATTTTTTTTTTCCTTTTCGATGAGATAATATTATGCTGATTAGTGAAAATTTTGGGATTTAAATTTTAGAAGATTTTTGAGTTTTGGTAATAGATGACTATATATATATATATATATATATATATATATATTAAATGATGAGTAATAACTAATTTTAATCAGTTTATATTTATGTTAATTAGTTGTTGTAGGAATTTAAAATTAATTTTCTTTTTAAAAAGTTTAAGATTTATGTCCTATAGGATTTTCTACCGATTAAATGTGGTTTAAATAATTTATTTGGGTGTTAATGGAAATATTATCAAAATTTTAATCGGTTTAGTTTTATAGATTTTGAGTTATATGAAATTATAAGTTATGATTTTGATTATGTGGAGGTTTGAAGAGTTATTAATGTGTAGTCAATGGATTGTGGTAGATTGATTTTGGCATGTGTTTAAGCTCTTGGATTAGGAGTAGTGTGGTAATAATTCGCTTTGATGAGAGGTAACCACTTTTCTCTTGTTGTGCATGCTTATATGATGTTTATAATTGATTTTTAATTATGTAAAACTATGAAACTATATTGATAATGCAATTGTCTTGTGGGATTTACTTTCATGGAAAAATGTCTAGTGATATTATATTGGTGTTGATTTATGAGATTGGAAAGGTTCTCTTGATAACTTGTAAATTGATAGTGGTATGTGATAATCTATTGTCATTTTATCTCGAGTATTTATATGAGAGGGGATGGTGGATAGATTTGATGAGAGGTTATTCAAATAAGAAATAAGGGGACGAATCCTTTAAAAAGAGGAAATAAGGTGGTGGGCTTCCATGTGTACATTGGATAGTCATTTGGCCTATTGGTGTTTCGTAGGGCCTTGACACTCCACTAGTACATTAGAGGGGGAACGCATGGTCTGGTTTTGTGCTCTATGGATTTTGACCGATTAATATCACTTGATCGGTGAGCTTGTTGAGTTAAACTACCAGTCATATGGGTGAGTACTAGCCCATGGGTTCAATTAGAGGAAATAAGGCATGGAGGAAATAAGGGAGGATAGAGAATAAATTCTTCTCTATTGATTCTTGCGCACTTATGTGATAAATATGAAAAATGAGATTATGATATTATGAATTGATATATACATATATGTCGCCATGTGACATTTTTAAAAATGTTATGATTTTATAATATCTTAGTTAACATCTCATGAGCAATTACTTGTATGCCCGATGAGATGAATTGTTGGTTAAGCTTTTGTCTCACCCTATTTATTTAACATTTTTCGAGGTGATAGTTTTCGTATGCGGGCCTATCGTGGAAAACTTTGGAAGATTAAGCTACTTTTGCTAACAAGTAATACTTTAATCTATTTGGTATATGTTGGATTATTGTATATTGTCACATTATGGCTCATTTTACATACTCGGTTTATGTTAGAGATTTGATGCATTAACTATATACTTTTGGTCACTCTTGATAATTTTGGGTGACCTAGAGACCTTATGACTTGTTTTAAACTTGCGGCCGGATCTACAACTTGGTTTAATATGGATGCTTTGATATAAGATGAAGCATTATTCAGTTAAAGAGTTTGGGTCTTGTGAAGTCCAAGGTTTAACCGTGTGCATGATAATGTCTTGACGAATGGTTTTATCAAACCCTTAATTAGTTATTACTTTAAGAAAATGGAGGCTTTTACAACAGCAATGTGCGAATAGGGATGCCCAACATTAGAGATAGACGACCATGGAGTTCTAAGAGGAAGATTTCAAACAAAACGACCCAATAATTTAATTATAACATATATTATATGATCTTTTTAAAATACTTTTATATAATAATAGATTATATATTAATTTATAAGTTAGATAAATTAGTTGGAGAAAAGTAATAAATATCTGGGAAAATTACTCACGTGTCCCAAGGAAGGAACAAAATGGTGCCACAGAGATTGCAAAGACTGTACCACAAAATTTAACTACAAGAAAAATTACATAGCTAACTTCAATTGCAGTAAGTATGAATTTCATAATAACACTTATCCAATATATTGGTGCATTGCTTAGTCTATATTTTAGATGCAGGGGGATTTGGAGGATGGGTTAAAATGTTATAATTGAAGAGCATTTATAAAATATATTAAACTATTCTGAAACCAATTTTGTTATAATCAAGCTGAACCCAGTTTATACTTGTGTAAGAAATTGCTAACGACTAGTTGATTATTCATTCATTTGGTAATATTTAGCTTCATTCACCTTCTAGTTTAAGCAGTTCAAACTGTCTGAATTTTTAATTTTATATGGCTGAATGCAATTCGTGCTAAATAAGACGAGGGGGACAGCCAAATGTAGACCAATAACCCTGAACTAAAGGCATAAAAAAAGGCAGCAGATAAATGGAACATAATAAACTCTCTCTAACAGCAAGAGCTAATAACTTTCATGATAACACTTAACTACCAAAAGCATGCAAGGATTACCTAAATGTAGATGAGAACATAATTAGATATGTAATCAACAAGATGGACTGGTGAACGAATGAGCAATAGAGACAAATGCATATGCAAATTTATTAAAAATATATAATCCCAACTATCTCAAATGTAACTGAGAACATGATTAGTGATAAGTCATATCTCTATGTGTTATGATTGTTTTACATGATGATTCTGAGCTTGAATATGTTTTATATAATAAAATATGACAGAATTCATGCATATGTAGAAATAGGGATTAGATGAAGTGAATTGTTGCATTTTAGATATTATCCCGCATGTAGGCAAAAGTAAAGGTTGCAATTTGATGTGTTCTGAAATCGCATGACAATGCTGATGTAATGCTACAGCATTGTAGGTGCTGTTTTGAGCTAGCATCACAATGTTGTCCCAATATATAATTCCAAACAACTACTCACAATTTTTACCATCGCGCAACTTTCAATCATTAACTGGCTGCATAATCGGTATTTTAGTCTCTGTGGGACGATAGTCTACCAACTACTTTATTACTTGTTCGACTGGTTCACTTGCCATAAGAGGATTTTGACCAATAATTTGACTAACTGAAATAATCCCAACTATCTTACTCAAAATACCTAGATGTTCGGTATAAGCGTGCCATACGACGAAAAACCGAAACCGGCATCAAAATTTCAAGTTCATGTCCAAGAATAAACAAACCTTTGCAGAAAATACTCAACAAAGAAAAATGAAAGAGAGGGCTAAGTTAATCAATCACCTAAAATTTTCTTCACCGTTGGAGTGGTGACCGAATGAGCAACAAAGACAAATGGAACTTCATTTAGTTGATCAAAGAAGAAGAATGGCCGATTGAAGAAGCAAAAGTAGATGGAAGTCGGCAAGAAAGGTGGAGCTTGGCCTTTTGGCGGCGCAAAGATATCAAACTTCGAAAAGGTAGGGCTTAGGGTTTTCGACGATACATTGCGACACCTTGGTCGGGGAGGATCAATCTTGCCGTTTACCGGAACACATTGACCTTTGAAGGTTCAAGAAGGCAGAGATTTTGGACTCTTGAGGGGATAGCAGTGCGATATTTTTTTTTTGGAAGAGGAAGCTGAAATTTTTCTTCAATGCATTCTCGAGTTCTCAATCTAGTTCTAGTGAAAGAAAAAACTTTCATGTTTTATCATTAATATTTACCAATGGAATTCCATTAGTAATATTATCTAAACTTAAAAAAAAGTGAAAAAAATTCAGTGACAAAAATTTCGACGATCGAATTACGTTAGCAATCTCTAACGAAATTCTATCAAGAAGTCCATCATGTTAGTTATCTATATGTGTTTTGATGATAATTAACCATTGTAAATAATCTAAGGCTTATGATTCAAGGCAAAACGTTTTTAACTTGGTTGAAAATGGATCATATCGATTTGCTCTTTTCTCATCGTCAAATTGACTCGAGCCTAGGTTAGCAGACTCGAGTCAATCTCTTTGCAACTTAAGCCAAATTGATGTATTGACTCAAGCCACAAAAAGAGACTCGAGTTTGGTGCTAAACTTGAGCCAACATTTCGTGACTCAAGCCAAGTGTCTCGCAAACTTAAATGTTTTCAAAAATATAAATCATTTGACTTGAGCCTGAGTTGTGTGACTCGAGCCTAGAATTTGAGTGTTATATTCAAATATGATTTTAACTCAAGCCAGCACTGATTGACTCGAGCTAGAAAGAATTTTCTCAAATCATGTCGAAAGCTTTTCTCGTGTCTGACTCTAGCCATTCTTTGGTGACTCGAGTTTGGACCTAAACTCGAGCCACGCCATATTGACTCGAGTTAAAGTCTTTCAAAATTATCTTCAGTCAAACGATCAAATGAACATTGACTCGAGCCATAGTTTCTGTGACTCAAGTTTGACCCTAAACTCGAGCCAAGGTTTGTTGACTCGAGTTAGCCATGTTCATATCTTTCTTCTCTGCGTTTTCAAAGTGAACTTGACTCGAGCCGAGATAAGATAGAATCGAGCCAATTGCTCTCTATTTGAAAATCTTTATATCAAAATCTTTCAATTTACTAAGATTGTTTTAGATACTTTATATCTTCTATCATTAGTATTCCTAACTATGTTTAATTAGTTTGTTAATGAGTTTCAAATGATTATAGTGTGGATTAACGTTATTATTGGATAAAGCAAGTTTTGTGTTAGAACATTAAATACTCTTACCTATTCGAGACACAAACCTAGCAACCATATCTCTGAGCAATCGAAAGACGGTTATGGCAAGATAAACTTCATTCCAATTGCTCTGTCACAACGGTCAAATACAAAAGGAATTAAAGAATGTTGAAGACGGCGATTACTCCAAGCATTAATGGCAAAACGCTTCATCTATCTAACAGCTATTTTTGAAGAGTCTCAACGGATAGTCTTCAAGCTTCTTCTTGATTATTAATGCAACAACTATAAATACCGAAGCTTTGAATTCGCCACCTACCGAAACTCGTTCATTCAATTCGAGCGTATTGCATCCTTTTGTTTCATTAAGTTTCATTTAATATCTTCGGATATCTTGTCCTTCAGTGATTATTATTCATACACTTTGTGAGAGAGTTTTCATAAACATTTATTTGATTATTTGTTAAGTTGTAAAATCTTAAGGTTGTGGAACCTTAAGTGAGGGTGTACAATTATAGCTTGTAAGGGGGAGTGAGTCCTAGTGTGAGAGGATCATCCTGAGTATGAAGTGTGTAATTGTATCAGTGATTAAGAGTTGGTGAAAATCCCAAGGTGCTTGGGGACTGGACGTAGGTCGAGGAGTTATACCAAACCAGTATAAATTGTCTGTGTTCATTTCCTTTCTCTGTCTCTATTTTAGTGTTCCTGAGCGCTTAGCGAAAAGATTTTTATAATCACCTATTCACCCCCCTCTAGGTGATATTCCAACTTCACATTAGAGAGCACCTCGACAGAGTTTTCGTTGGACATTTTGTTGTAATTTTGTTGGACATTTTCGATAGAATAATTCCGTCAGAGAGTTTCGTCAGCATATAGTCATTTTTGACGAAATTACTAGCGGAATCAGTCCGTCGGAACTTACCGACGAACTTCCGTCCGTAAATTTGTCGGAACTAATACTGACAAAATCACCAACGTAATTCCATCAGTAATTTCCGATGGACGTTTTTCCATTGGAAATTCCGTCGCTAACGTGATGTTTTTTTTAAATGGGCTAGCCTGATAGGTTCAGCCCATTTTGATGGCTTTAGTTCCTTTAGTTGTTGAAAAGAAATATGGATGAATTACAATTTCTCCAAATATATCCAAGCCATCAAGAAATCATGCTAAAAGAATGAAAAAAAAAAAGAAGAGGACGGCACCTCCAAATCTTATTGATAACCCTCACTATATATGGTGGAGGAAATACCGTGGCCGTGGGTACTTTAAATATTACTAAAAAAATTACAAATATGATACAAAAATTACATTCCATGTCCCAAGCTCCTAATGGCAAGACATCACAACTCAAGCAGAAAGAAAAGAAAAGCTCCTACGAGTAAAAGTCTTACAATTACTAAAAAACGGAGGAAACATTAAAATAGAACATAAAAAAGAGAGAAAAAAAAAACAACTTAAATAAGACCTAATTCGACTTATTACATCATGAAAATAAAAATATCAAATCACCTCGTGACCTAATAGCATATGAAAACTCCCTTATAAATATGAGGTCATTCCTCTACCCTCATGCCGTTGAAAATTTGATTACCGCACTTACTTTGTCAGTGACTGTGAGTGTACCTAAAGCATATCCAGCAACATTATCAGCAAGGAAAATTTGTAACCGTCCCAATTCAATAATACAAAATCATGTATTAATCTTCAAGTACATGCCTATATTCATGTGAGATTCATGGATTGAGATTATGGGTCTGCCTCGTGTTCTTCGCCCTACCAAAAATGAGACAGCTATCAGTTTGTGAGAATCATTATAAATACAATCACATGATAATTTGCGCACTAATTTGGACAGAGAATTTTGAACAATGTATCTGGGAATAATGAATATAGTCCTTTTTTGTATCACCGAAAAAAGTACTCCTTTTTTCAAAATGTACTTTCATAACCTGTAGTAACTTTCATTGACGAATTAAATATTGAGAAAATTTCCAGAAAAAGAAAGGCATGCTTCAAGAGGTTGAGAGTAGAGAAAAGTACTAAAAATAAGAAAGAGAGTCTTAGAATATGTTCATTTTACTCCAATGAATAAATCTACACATACTTCCTCCAGTTTATAATATAAGTCACTTTTAGAAGAGTGTATCCACATTATAAGTTATTTGAAGAGTAATTAATGCTTATTTATCAATTTTATCAATGTAATTAATGCTTAAATGTAACTTATTGTATGTTTTCTCTCATTTTAAACCTAATGTAACAACAGTAAAGCTGGAAATTTTTTTAATTTAAGGCATATTTAATATGTTAACTATCATTTCTTGATTCTGATAAATTAGTTGAAGCACTACTACAAAATATCCAAAAACGCCCTAAATAAAGTTTCAATTAACGTCCCTTTTTAAAGGGACGTTCAGGCGAGGAAGTTAAAAAAAAAAAAAGCAATAAGGCGTCCTAAACGAATTTCAGGACGCCTTAGTTAAGGCGTCCTGAACCACATTCAGGAGGCCTTATTGCTTTTTTTAAAAATAAAAAATAAAATAAAAATAAAACTTGAAGCCCCAATCTTTATTTAATCAAACATCAGATGCAAACACGTTAGAACGCATAGAGAGTTTTCCGGAAAACTACAAAGAAACATCAACGAGAATCGAAAAAAACAAATCAAATCGACCAAGTACGTGGGATCCAAGCCAATAATAATTAATCAATATGGAATATCTCGCTTCAAACGTAATAGCGGTTTTCAAACATGGAAATATCATTCTTAAGTGTGAAGCACATATATATATACAAACCGTCCTAGGTTTAACAAGTAGAAATATGTAGAAGCAGCGAGATCTAGAACAGATTTAAAAATATAAAATTCCGATCTAAGAAGAACAACAAGATCTAGAACCCGAAGACTTGCGATGAGCGACGAGCAAAACAGAACCAAGGTCACCGGAAGAAAAGAGGAGGAGGAGCTCTAGCTCGTCGATCTGAGCTCGCATATGTGTTCTCTTTTTGCGGCGCTCGAGCTTGGTGGACAACGGAGGAGGAGCTTCGGCGTGGTTGCAGCGTGGTGCAGAGGAGGAGACACTGGTGTTGACGGCGAGCGGTCAGCGATGGCGACGGGAAGCGGTGAGTAACGGCGACTTATCTGAGACGTGGAGACTTTGGCATGCAAGGGAGAGCGATGGTGATGATGCGTGCGAGAGAGAGAGGGACGATTAACTGATGAGAAAGGTGAGAGGATATTAATAAGAGAGCAGGGGAAAAAAATAAAAAAGATATGAATTTAAATTCAGGTCGCCCATTATAAAAAAAATTCAATTCCCATACCCCATGGCACCAAAAAAAAAATGGAGATTTTTAAATAACAGATATTAATTTGATTTTTCCGGTTACAAAAAGCAGATTCTTAGGATTTTGATTTGAGCTAGATTTATGGCGTTTCTTTTGTTATTAGTATTTTATAATTATATTTTAATTAAATTTAATAAGCCACTCAAGATATTTCTTTCTATAAATATTAAGTTTCGTAAATATTTTATGCGTATTTGTCGTTTACACGGTAATTACTTTTAAATGAATAAATATGAAAAAGTATGGAGATTTTTAAATAATGAGATATTAATTTTATTTTTCCGGTTACAAAAAGCAAATTCTTAGGATTTTGATTTGAGCTAGATCTATGGCATTTCTTTTGTTATTAGTATGTTATAATTATATTTTAATTAAATTTAATAAGCCACTCAAGATATTTCTTTCGATAAATATTAAGTTTCATAAATATTTTATGTGTATTTTTCGTTTAAACAATAATTACTTTTAAATGAATGAATATGAAAATGTATGGAGATTTTTAAATAACAGATATTAATTTGATTTTTCCGCTTACAAAAAGCATATTCTTAGGATTTTGATTTGAGCTAGATCTATGACGTTTCTTTTGTTTTTAGTATTTTATAATTATATTTTAATTAAATTTAATAAGCCACTCAAGATATTTCTTTCTATAAATATTAAGTTTCGTAAATATTTTATGCGTATTTGTTTAAATGAATGAATATGAAAAAGTATGGATATTTTTAAATATAGCAAATTTATTGGTCCAGTTATATTAATAATTTTTTAGAATTTTCACCAGGCGCCAAATTTTTCGAAATGTGCATTTTTGGTGTCCTGAATATATTTCAAGACGCCAAAAAACTCACTAGCGCCAAAAAATCCATCGCCAAAAAATTTCACAAAACGTGCCAAATATATAATTTTAGGTGTCCCGAACTTCTTTCAGACGCCAAAAATTTTCACCACCCAAAAAAACTCCTTGGCGCCAAAAAAATTCACTAAATGTGCCAAAATATTTAATTTTAGGAGTCCTAAATTATATTTAGGACGCTAAAAAAACCTTTTAGGCGTCCTCAATTAATATTTAGGTCGTCTAAAGTTTCAAAGTGAAGCAAATAATTACGACAATGCCATCGCCTTCACTTTTTACATCTTTTTTTTTTTTTTTTTAAAAAAAACGGACGTCTTTTTTAGGTAGTATTAACTATAATTTGTAGTAGTGAAGTGCTTTGTATTATAGACCCGAGGGAAGCAGAAGAGTAATAACTTTTTACATAGAAACACTACCTTCTCAGCATGCATGCAAAATGATGTATGGAACGTCGGATATCATGGGCCAAATTTCCTTATCCTTGTTGCGACATCGTTCTCTAAGAAGCGAGCAACCCCAAATGAGTAGCCTTTGTAGCGAAGGAGGCATCATTCCTCCTTTTATCCTCTCAAGATTGGGAGAATCCAAAATTTTTAGTTCTCGAAGAGACGTTAGTTGTTGAAACCCTCTGCAATTCAATGTCTCAGATCGAGTAGAGATGAGAAGCTTAGTGATACTTGGTAGGTGATGCCATTCTGTTTGACATAATAACTTGTCACAGTATCTTATCTCAAGCTGTTTTAAACTGGATGGTAACAACCCTGGTGAGAATGGCTCCATTTCTGGACATCTTTCTATGCTTAGCTCTTCTAAATTTGGGAGAAGACGTTCCATATCATCAAACAAGGACGTCAGAAATTTGCAATTATAAATGGAAATACTTCGGAGATGAACAAGAGGTGCCTTTGAAACCAAGACAAACTTGAGATTTTCACAATCTGTTATACGTAGCTTTCTCACTGATAGCGGCATATGAATCACTGGAAGTGGCATCGCATGAGAGCAATCCCGTACATATAAATATTCAATATGCAACTTTTCAGACAGAGGCTCCAGCATCCGCTCACCTGAAATTTGTAGATGGCGTAGGGAAGGTGGTAATTCTTGCTCTTGCAACACTACATTTTGACTTTTAAATAGAAGTAACTCATGAATTTTTGGACACTTTGGGATAGAAGAAGCAAGAAGTGGACATGCTATGATTTCCAGACATTCCAAAGAAACAAGTTGGCCAGGTAAATTTCCGATTAATCTGGGACAACCATAAAAGCGTAGATTACGAAGTTTAGGAAAAGTTTCCATATCAATTGAATGCCATTCTTCCCAGGAGAACATACCACCAAAGTGAAGAGTTTCAAGGGATGGAAATGGTATCACTGAAGCACAATCATGTTCCTTGAAAAACTCAGAACCAACAGTCACCACACTTAGAAATCTTTCAATAATTAAGGACCTCAGAGCAGGGAGTTGCCCAAGGGCAGGAATTCTCCAACAATTTTTGCAACAAGTCAGGCACAGATCGATCAGGTTGTGGTAGGAATGACTTCCTAACCAGGTGGGAAATGTTATACCCCTATAGCCTTTAATTTCCAATTTTTCTAAATCCCAATGAGGCTGAAGGTTGTCCAATATATCTCTCTCAGTAAATGAATCCTTCACGTTATCTTCATAAGCCCATGACCATGATAAATATAAATCTTTAAGCTTCTTTTCCATCATCCTTGCCTTATAGGCTTCACTACCATTCTCGATATTCTCCAATTTTCGAATTTCTAACATATGCTTCAGATTTGACACTTCACCCAATTTCTCAATTGTTGACTCTTTGTCAACAATGAATCTACTCAAACCAGTGCCTGCAACATCAAGATGCCTCAAGTTTACATGATCTTGCATATAATTTGGGAGCCTCTCTGTCATAGAAACAATTATACAACTTAGACAACTTACCCAATGAATCAGGAAAACTTACAAATCATTGTCTCAGACAAATCCAAATAACACAAGTGAACAAGTTCACCAACTGAAACAGATGCAACCTCTAAACTTGTAAGCAGACACAGTGACAATGTTGTCAAGTACTTAAGATTTGATAACAGGATAGGAAAGATATTTTAATTAAAGCCATTACAATAAAAAGTTTCAAACCCAATGAATGTTCAAAATGCTTTTGCTTTATTCAAGGATCCAAAGTGGTCTAAAATTGGACAAGTCAAAAACTTCCAAAGATAAATGGCGTGTCCTAGTGCCAATTTTGTTTCCTTGCTTATCCGACCTAAAACAGAAGTCTCCAGCAATATAAATTGCGAAATCTTGAAAGAGATAACGCACAACAAAGCACCTATAATTTTCAATAGAGTTGAAGCAATGATCTGGAAGTTAGATCATCAAACTACTCATTGCCAGCCTCTTCAAAAGTCATTACTATCCAGTCTATCCTTGACGGTTTTAAAAAACCTTCTGCCATCCACATCAAGACCAAATCTTCCTTGTGAAATTTACAATCTTATGGAAATAAAGAACAATAAAGGAAGCATCGTTTTATATAAATCCATTCTTGACATTCTGTAATTTTTTTTACCATTTGCTTTTACATGTTATTCAGATATATTCTTTATCTTTATGATTTTCCCTATCTTAAATCCTTGTTTATTTAATGTAGCAGTATTAACTAACTAATTAACATTTTCAGTAATCTAGCTACTTTTTAATGATCGAACTTTTATTTATTCCATTAATTGTTTCAAGTACTTGCTTATCTTTCAAATCTAACATTTAAAATTAAATATCAGAACATAATAATGAAAAGAATATCAGTAATGACACAACAACAAAAAAGGATAAAAAACTACCTTGATAACTCGTGATTTTTGATGACTCCGTAGATTTCACTAAATCTGAACCTTGATCCATATCGTCTTCAAGCTCTTCCCTATGTTGTGGTCGATCTAATTTTTGCAATGGGCACAGTAATCAGGGCCAATATGTTTTGATATGGGAAGGAATAAAGATTATCAAGTATAACATAAAAAAGACAAGGGAAGGAAAAAATACCTTGATAATGCATGGGGTTCTCA
This sequence comes from Acacia melanoxylon, assembly GCA_019022615.1. Taxonomy (NCBI): domain Eukaryota; kingdom Viridiplantae; phylum Streptophyta; class Magnoliopsida; order Fabales; family Fabaceae; genus Acacia; species Acacia melanoxylon. The sequence continues at coordinate 2,089,319 of JAFJYJ010000072.1, forward strand.
ATCGACTCTGCATCTTTTGTTGATTTTGAATCCAAATTCATAACTTCCTCGTGTTCATCCCAATCTTGTTGTTCTTGTTTTTTTTGTAACAAGTTGTGACCAACATGTCTTCTAGGGTCGAAGAATGGAATATTTCCTAAGTTACCTTGTAGATTATTTACATGAACTCCAAAATAAATTTCTTTTTCGTCTTTCATTTCCTGTGTTTTGTTCTCAATGGAAACCTTCACTTGGTTCCACTTATTTTGAAGGGGGAGTTCCGTACTGTGAATTATGCTTCGCATATCACTTATATATATGTGATTAGTCTTTATTGTTGACAGTAGAAGCCACTTAGAAGAAATATCCAGCTTGGTGTTGTTGATGTGCACCGAGAATTTACAATTATAGACATAATCTTGTTCATCTTTAACAAGAATCCATAGAAAAGTCGTTGGGAACACATTTCGAACCCAAAAGGACACAAAACTTCCCCGACTATAATTGTGGAGCCTTTCTGGAAATTTTTTTCCGGGCAAAATAAAGTTTCTTTTCCCATGTTGAAAGTTTAATGCCTGCCAATTGTGTATTTCCAAAAAAAAAAAAGAAGTTAACTAACACATAAAGAACAAGAATATAATTTTATACAGCGGGCTGGGTAGGGGGATACCTGATTCAATACTTTGCTTCTGGATAACTTTGTCAATGATGTGCAGCATATGGCACTAAATTTTTCCAAGTTTGGTGGCATCCCTCCAATATGCTTAAGTTGGTTGCAATTATCCAACAAAAGATATCTCAAATTGTGGTATTCTTTGATACATTCTGGAAGCATTGTGAAATGATTAAAACTTAAATCTAAATATATCATATTAGTGAAGCGAGAAAGACAGAAAGCAAGGGAGTCATTTGATAAATTGCAATTTGAGAAACAAAGATGTTCCATTTTTAATGACATAACCGAGCAATCTAAGCTTGCTTCATCTCCACTTTCACACATCTTAAAATGACTCATTCCTTCACAAAAATTTGCTGTTAGTTTCCAAAGGTTCGGTAATGTACAAATGCTAGCTGGTAGCTGCTTAAGATTAGGACATTCTTCCATGCTTAAGATTTCAAGTCCAACAAGATTGCAAATTGAAGGTGGCAATTCAGTAATTGCTGTCTTGTCTAAATCAAGTGTTTGCATTTCTTCCATCATGACTGATATTTCTGGAAATCTCTGAAGACTTGAACAACTGAAGAAGTTGAGATGTTTAAGGGATGTCAACCTAAGGCAAGATGGCAAAATCTTCAAGTTTCTGCATCGCATGGCACTCAATTCTCTCAACTTTCTTAAACATCCAACTGAATCATGAATTTCAATTAAATTTGTGCAACCATCAAGGCACAATTCTTTTAAATTAGAAGCTCCAGATAAGTCTGGTATTCGTTGCAGAAATATACAATTTCTTAACTTCACACCACTTAAATTGTGAAACTTCTGCAAAACAAATATCAATTTACTATTAGAATTAGACAAAGAAACATAGAGAAAAGTACTAGGGTTCTTTTATACTCACCTTATCAAAGGGTTGAAGCAATTCACAATAACTATAAGACAAGTCAAGATAGAAAAGTTCGGTTGGGCACATATATGGTAAAAATTTGAAAGGATACCCTTTCCATTCCAACCACCTTAAACTATTTGGAAGATATTTGGGACATTCAGAAAAACATGCTTTTCTTATCACTAGCATCTTAAGATTTTTCATCTTCATGAATTCGTCTCCACTCCATTGTACTTCTCTACTTTCAGGCAAGTCTAGAATTATGGCTTCAACTTTATTAGTTCCCTTTGAAAATGAAAAGAACAAAGTAAATTTCAAAACTTAGATATTATAAATCATTAGGAAATTCTTGAAGAAAATGAACATGCATGTTGATGATCTTACAGTGTCTTGTTGTAAGACATGAAGAATGTCTTGATAGAACCATAATCGCTACGTTCACCAGGCTCATATGATGATTCTTGTCGAACAATCTCTTTACCAACATCTTCTATCATGTCATGCATTGTTACACAATCTCGTTCAATCTTTATAAGGGACTTATCAATCAGCATTTCAATAGCATATTCTAGTTGGATTCCACGGAAACAATGCAACACATCATTGACATATGCTAATTTCTCACCATTGAAAAAGCAAGCCAAGTCAAGGAAAACATTTTTCTCAACTTCCCCCAAAGTATCATAGCTTAACTTCAAGGCATCCAAAACTCTTTCATGCGGCATTCTTTTGAATTGATCCAATGCAGAACTCCAGTGATTGACGCCTTTACCACGCAAATTAGAACCAATCACTTTTAAAGCTAATGGAAAGCCACACGAATAATGTATTGCACGATTGCAAACTTCCAAGTAGTTGGAATCTACGTTTTCTTTTTTGAAGGCATACCAACAAAGCAAGTTAAGAGATTCCTCGTCATTTAATTCCTTGACCTCATAAATGCTTTTAACATCATGACTTACTAATAATTGCTTATTTCTGGTGGTGATGATGATTCTACTTCCACAACCAAACCAATTACAACTTCCAGCAAGAGCTTCTAATTGGTCTAATTTGTCAACATCATCAAGAATCAAAAGAATCTTCTTCTGACTAAGCCTATGTTCTATTATTGGTATTCCTTCATGATAATCACCCAATTTGATATCTTTCTCCATGACTAATTTACACAATAATGTTTCTTGAAGATGTGACAAACCATTTGGCAGTTTAGATTGTTTTCTTACATTGGAAAGAAAACATAAGCCTTCAAAATTATCAGCAATATAATTATATACAGCTCTTGCAATAGTTGATTTACCTATTCCACCAGCTCCCCAAATTCCTATCATTATAATTTCTTTAGTGGACCATAGATCTAAGCAAGAAGTAACTTCCTTCACTCGATACACAAGTCCAACTGGATAATTAGTAACACATAAAGGCTCCTTGTTAATCCTAGTAGCAACTTCATTAGTGATCCTTGTAATACATTCTTGTTCTTTTGCAATCCTGACCAATTTGTAAGAAGTTTTAGTCAAATTAAACATTAAGACATGTCAATTTTAGGTATAAAAACTTGGTTGCATTCCCTAATAGTTTCATTCCTCACATAGTAAATGATGAAACATGAAATGTTGTAGCATTATTTGAAGAAATCTTATGATATTTTGAAGAGACCTTCCATGGAAGGAAATCCACCTGATTTTTACATATTTTATTAATTTCTATGTTAGGAGGATGCAAGTTGATGTTTTTATTAATATTTTATCACGCAAGTGGATTATATCACTTAATAGGAAAGAAAAGGTAGAAGCAAGTGGATGTTTCCTTCATGAGAAGGCAACCTCAACTATATATATGTGTATGTCCCTTAATTTTTATTCTGCATCTTTCCCTTTCATCAGTCACTCACCTCCCCCTCCATTCTAATCATATCTCCCTCAACTCCGTTCTGTTTTTCCTCTCCCTCCCTGTCTCTGCAACCTTTTTCTCTAAACCGCCACTGTCATTACTGTTTCTATTAGGTTAAGAGTGTGTGAGTGAGTGTTTTTCAACCTGTTTCACATCAATTATTTTAAATTCAATCCCAATTATTAGAAAAATATTGTTATATAAATGAAAAGTATAAGTATGGTCATACACCTGTAAGGTGGATTAATCGTGTTCTAGCTAGTTAATGAATTCAGCCGCCCTAACATGTTGGGATGAATAAGGCATGACTGGTTGCTGTTTCTCTTTTTAAATAGTATGGTATGTTGTTGTAAGATGGGGAGTGTAATTCACTGTACTTGAATAATAAAAGAAATGGTGAGGAGACATACTTGGGTTTGAGATGACAGCCTTTGAAATCAGCAGCTTGAGACAGAGCCAACCTCCATTTTTCCACCTTTTGCCGGTTGTCTTTGAATCTTTCCTCCAGTCGAGCCAGTGCTTTTGCATAGTTTCCTCTTGGACGTCGTAGTTCTGATGGATCCACATAGTAAAATACTGGATATATCAACCGACTTTCACCCTTGAAGCACTCAAGAATCTTTACAAGTTCTTCCAAACAAAATGTTGAGTTTGCATAGTTTTCTGAAAAAAGTACGATGGCTATTCTTGATTCTTCTATAGCTCTGAAAAGTGCAGGTGTGATCTTTTCTCCGGTTCTAATGAATTCATCATCAATAAACGCATGAATTCCACTTTGACGCAGAGATTTACAGAGATGACTGATGAAACCTAAGCGAGTATCATCACCATAAAAACTAAGGAACACATCATAAGTCCACTTGTAAGTGATAGATGAAGATGATGGTGCTCGATATGCCATGATACGACCACGCGCGGAGCTAATCTTAAGTGTAGAGTAAAGCAAGAAGAGAGAGATCTCGCAGGACTAGAAACAATTAAGGGTTGAAGTTGTAGCGAATGTGCCACCAAGTTGTATCAAAAGATAAAAAGAATACGCAGCCACAATAGAAATTATGCCTTTTACTTTTACCAATCAACGCGCTTGTCTGTGAGTCAACTAAGAAGACTATTTGCTGGACATGCAGTATTATTATTTATAACGTACCATTTTTCAGATGAGAAAAGAAATAATTTTCAAGCACTCGTCATCACCAATTTTAGAGACAGACGAACAATACCTCCTCTGATCTCAGGCTAAGTGGGGTTTCGCAGCAAAGTTGTAATATTTTAATTTTAATTTTTAGGATCTAATTGTATTGAAAAAGAAATAATAAAAAAGTTAAAATAAATAAAAAAAGGGGGCAGCTGGCCCCTTTTGTCACAAGGGGTGGGTGACGCTGCCGCCCATATTGAATATTTTTTTTGGGGGTTTAAATTTTTAATAATTCCCAACCATCCGCTTTTCTTTTCAATATAAATATCGAGCGGTGTGGAGACCATGAGCGAAGAAAGAAAGGAGGGAGAGGTTAATTGAGTTTTTTTTTTTTTTTTTTTTTTTTTTTTTTTTTTTTTTTTTTTAAAGTTATTTACTTTAGGTATCTAAACTAATTTCTTTTCAACAAACTTTCTTCATGAAAGTTATTTTACATATATTTTTTTTCCTTTTCGATGAGATAATATTATGCTGATTAGTGAAAATTTTGGGATTTAAATTTTAGAAGATTTTTGAGTTTTGGTAATAGATGACTATATATATATATATATATATATATATATATTAAATGATGAGTAATAACTAATTTTAATCAGTTTATATTTATGTTAATTAGTTGTTGTAGGAATTTAAAATTAATTTTCTTTTTAAAAAGTTTAAGATTTATGTCCTATAGGATTTTCTACCGATTAAATGTGGTTTAAATAATTTATTTGGGTGTTAATGGAAATATTATCAAAATTTTAATCGGTTTAGTTTTATAGATTTTGAGTTATATGAAATTATAAGTTATGATTTTGATTATGTGGAGGTTTGAAGAGTTATTAATGTGTAGTCAATGGATTGTGGTAGATTGATTTTGGCATGTGTTTAAGCTCTTGGATTAGGAGTAGTGTGGTAATAATTCGCTTTGATGAGAGGTAACCACTTTTCTCTTGTTGTGCATGCTTATATGATGTTTATAAGTGATTTTTAATTATGTAAAACTATGAAACTATATTGATAATGCAATTGTCTTGTGGGATTTACTTTCATGGAAAAATGTCTAGTGATATTATATTGGTGTTGATTTATGAGATTGGAAAGGTTCTCTTGATAACTTGTAAATTGATAGTGGTATGTGATAATCTATTGTCATTTTATCTCGAGTATTTATATGAGAGGGGATGGTGGATGTAGATTTGATGAGAGGTTATTCAAATAAGAAATAAGGGGACGAATCCTTTAAAAAGAGGAAATAAGGTGGTGGGCTTCCATGTGTACATTGGATAGTCATTTGGCCTATTGGTGTTTCGTAGGGCCTTGACACTCCACTAGTACATTAGAGGGGGAACGCATGGTCTGGTTTTGTGCTCTATGGATTTTGACCGATTAATATCACTTGATCGGTGAGCTTGTTGAGTTAAACTACCAGTCATATGGGTGAGTACTAGCCCATGGGTTCAATTAGAGGAAATAAGGTAGGGAGGAAATAAGGGAGGATAGAGAATAAATTCTTCTCTATTGATTCTTGCGCACTTATGTGATAAATATGAAAAATGAGATTATGATATTATGAATTGATATATACATATATGTCGCCATGTGACATTTTTAAAAATGTTATGATTTTATAATATCTTAGTTAACATCTCATGAGCAATTACTTGTATGCCCGATGAGATGAATTGTTGGTTACTGAAGCTTTTGTCTCACCCTATTTATTTAACATTTTTCGAGGTGATAGTTTTCGTGCGGGCCTATCAGGGAAAACTTTGGAAGATTAAGCTACTTTTGCTAACAGTAATACTTTAATCTATTTGGTATATGTTGGATTATTGTATATTGTCACATTATGGCTCATTTTACATACTCTGGTTTATGTTAGAGATTTGATGCATTAACTATATACTTTTGGTCACTCTTGATAATTTTGGGTGACCTAGAGACCTTATGACTTGTTTTAAACTTGCGGCCGGATCTACAACTTGGTTTAATATGGATGCTTTGATATAAGATGAAGCATTATTCAGTTAAAGAGTTTGGGTCTTGTGAAGTCCAAGGTTTAACTGTGTGCATGATAATGTCTTGACGAATGGTTTTATCAAACCCTTAATTAGTTATTACTTTAAGAAAATGGAGGCTTTTACAACAGCAATGTGCGAATAGGGATGCCCAACATTAGAGATAGACGACCATGGAGTTCTAAGAGGAAGATTTCAAACAAAACGACCCAATAATTTAATTATAACATATATTATATGATCTTTTTAAAATACTTTTATATAATAATAGATTATATATTAATTTATAAGTTAGATAAATTAGTTGGAGAAAAGTAATAAATATCTGGGAAAATTACTCACAGGTCCCAAGGAAGGAACATAATTACAGTTAGGTCCCTCAAAATGACAAAATTACACAGAAGTCCCTAGGGACTTCTGTGTGATTATTTCAAAACCTAAAAAGACTCTAATGCCCATTCATTATAAAAAAGGAAAGGCAACATACTGGAAAAAAAAAGTAACGCGGGAGAGCTTTCGTCAAATAGGATAAAACGCAGAAATCAAGTAACCATCAAAAGTCAATCGATTCTCCAAGTAGAGGGCAAGTAAGTGACATATTAATGGTCCAGGCAAAGTTTAGATTCTCCAGCTGTCATCTTTTCTTTGTTCGATGATTATTTTTTCATTGTATGTTCTTTGCATTCAGAGAGTGAAGGCTTGGTAATGGGTTTAAGTTTGAGCTCATTAGTGGACATTAGTGGATTATAAGCTGGTCCCTAGGTAAGTAATGCTAAGATTTTGCTAAAGATATCATCTTTATCATTGAATTTGGGGTTTCATGTTATTGGGTAGGGTTAATAACATTGTGCTCTGTTTTTTGGGAAGCTAACAGAGGGATTGCTCTGTTTTCGTTGGTTTCTGGTTGAGGTGATGATGGAATGTTCAGTAAAAAGTTCTGATAGGAGAATATAAAGTTGTTGTTAATACGTGCATTTTCTGTTGTTATTTCATGCATTTTCAGTTGTTAATACAATCTTCTTGTTGCAGATTGTCCTGAAAAATGGAAGGTACTTCTAGGAAAAATATATTTTGTTACTTTCATTCGGGGGGAGGTTTTTAAATGGTGGGGGAGATGAAGGTCAATACCTTGGAGGTTTGGTAAGAACAAAATTTTTAAAGGAAGGCACAACCTATGACGAATTGCGAAGAATCATATCATCTCTGATTGGAAAAGAAAGCAATGACATTTGTTTGAAATTCAAAGTTAGCTTTGATCCATGATTTGGATACATGGTCAAGACATGCAAAAATCCAAATCCCAACTGAAAACACAATGTACATGCTTTTGATTGTTAATATAGCTTAGTCATTTTGTCTATGCACACATTTGTAGTAGTGACTTCTTGTAACACCTTTTTGTATTTTGGTGGGTGGACAAGAACTTGTAATTATAGCTTGCGCACATGGACGTGAAACTAAATATGATATTAAGTTCAATGAGTAGGTGCAAATACCCACTTACTCATACAACTTAATATTTTGAAATGATATTCACTTCTTCAGCTAACCTTATATAGCTGTCAAAAGTTTAAAAAGTTATTGTTATTTCATGCATTTTGTGTTGTTATTTCATGCATTTTCTGTTGTTATTCGCTTCTGGAAGTGAGAGATGGCAAATTCTAGATTTTAAAAAGTTGTTGTTATTTTATGCATTTTCTGTTGTTATTTCATGCATTTTTTATTGTTATTCGCTTCTGGAAGTGAGAGATGGCAAATTCCATATTTTAAAAAGTTGTTGTTATTTCATGCATTTTCTGTTGTTTTTGCATGCATTTTCTGTTGTTATTTGCTTCTGGAACTGAGAGATGGCAAATTCCAGATTTTAAAATGTTGTTGTTATTTCATGCATTTGGTGTTGTTATATCATGCATTTTTGTTTGTTATTCACGGAAGTGAGAGATGGCAAATTCAGATTTTAAAAAGTTGTTGTTATTTCATGCATTTTGTGTTGTTATTTCATGCATTTCCTGTTGTTATTCGCTTATGGAAGTGAGAGATGGCAAATTCCAGATTTTAAAAAGTTGTTGTTATTTCATGCATTTTGTGTTGTTATTTCATGCATTTCCTGTTGTTATTCGCACGGAAGTGGGAGATGGCAAATTCAGATTTTAAAAAGTTGTTGTTATTTCATGCATTTTATGTTGTTATTTCATGCATTTCGTTGTTATTAAGTACGGAAGTGAGAGATGGCAAATTCAGATTTTAAAAAGTTGTTGTTATTTCATGCATTTTGTGTTGTTATTTCATGCATTTCGTTGTTATTAAACCGGAAGTGAGAGATGGCAAATTCTAGATTTTAAAAAGTTGTTGTTATTTTATGCATTTTCTGTTGTTATTTCATGCATTTTCTTGTTATTCGCCGGAAGTGAGAGATGGCAAATTCAGATTTTAAAAAGTTGTTGTTATTTCATGCATTTTTTGTTGTTTTTGCATGCATTTTTGTTGTTATTCGCACGGAAGTGAGAGATGGCAAATTCAGATTTTAAAAAGTTGTTGTTATTTCATGCATTTTTTGTTGTTATTACGAAGTGAGAGATGGCAAATTCAGATTTTAAAAAGTTGTTGTTATTTCATGCATTTTGTGTTGTTATTTCATGCATTTCCTGTTGTTATTCTCTTCTGGAAGTGAGAGATAGCAAATTCCAGATTTTAAAAAGTTGTTGTTATTTCATGCATTTTGTATTGTTATTTCATGCATTTCCTGTTGTTATTCGCTTCTGGAAGTGGGAGATGGCAAATTCCAGATTTTAAAAAGTTGTTGTTATTTCATGCATTTTGTGTTGTTATTTCATGCATTTCCTGTTGTTTTTCGCTTCTGGAAGTGAGAGTGACAAATTCCAGATTTTAAAAAGTTGTTGTTATTTCATGCATTTTGTGTTGTTATTTCATGCATTTCCTGTTGTTATTCGCAGCAAACAAGCAAGCAAAATAACATCCTTAAGATTTTGAACTACACCAGCAAACATGCATCAAGCTTTGCCTCCTCTTGATGTTTTCCTTTCGTTTTGTTTTCAATGAAAAAAAGGCAATCACCACAACAGACTGTACTAGTGACAGTACTTAGTGCATATGCATCAGATTTTCACAGTTCTAACAATAGATTCAACAACAAAAGCTAATTGAAACTAACCAACAATTCATTTCTCATAATCAAACTCTACCAAAATAGAACTCCTTCAACATAATCAAAGATTTAATTAAATGCACAATGTACATTTAGCTATAAGGTTAGTACCAAAATAGTCAGTATTTGCTCTTGGGTTTGGCATAGTTGATACATTCGGTCCAATACTTTCAACTACTCTACAATAAAACTACAACTCTATTTCTTCTTCTTCTTCGATTGTTGGTTGCCCGGTAGTCGGGACAACACCTTTTGCGCATGTATGTTTTTCTCATGAATTGATTTGGGGCACAACGCGTAAGGAAAGGAACAACATATTTTTTTCCCGACCCTACTTAATTTCTGGGCTCTCTTCCTATATTTTTCCCTCTCCTTATCTCTTAACGCATTCCATGCTTGTTTAACAGCGTGAGTCTCCGTTCTCAAAAGCTCGACCTCTTCATTCTTCTTCTTCTTTTTGTTGAAATACTCTTTAGTGAACAATTTATATCCGGATATCTTTTGAATGACCTCTTTATCTGTCGTCATATTCTTATTACCTGAAAAATAACATCAGCGGTCATGAAGATATTCAAGAAGCAAAACTTAGGTCAACAACACTTGCCAACCAATATAAAAAGCGTAAACGATTCATCATAACCTATTAGGATTGATGGCACATTACTCACATTACAAAGAAACATAAGCTTGATTAGATCAGAAGATGCATCTTAGGATAAAGAAATATTGTGATGGTTGGGTTAAGCACCAACATGAGAAGTAGGTTACATATACTTAGTATTTACAATGGTATTGTAATATATGACAAAATTTGAAGTGCTTGAGTATGGTTTCAAATGTTGTTGGCCATATCAAAGGTATCATTTCAACTGTTGGAAAAAAACAAAGAAAGGAAAAGGAAGTAAGTTTTGAGTGTGAAATTAGGTAATTTAATTTCCAATGCAGCATTATTCAATGGAAATTTATTGGGAAACAGTCAAATTCAAATTGGGTGTGGCAATATTGTGATGGGAAAGGCTTGTTTTACCCTCTTTTTGCTAACTTGTTAAATCCAAATTCAATGCAAGGCTACAAGGGCTGAAGAAGGCAAATGAGTTACAAATGGTAACATGAAGGCACACCCTTCATCATCATTCAAATATCCTTCTTTTGCCAAAGTGTCAATCGATCTGTCAATCAATCAATAGAATCCCATCACAATTACAATTAGACTCATTACCTTACACTAAGAAACTTATTGATATTCATGCCAGAGTTTGTTGACCTGTTTCCTAAAATGAATACAAATTCTGGCCTTTTTCAGGTTTATGATTGTGCATAGAACTAAACTTTGGGGTTAATTGGTAGTAATTAGATTATTTTTGCCCGAAAGTGACCACAAATTTATGTTTTATATTAATAAAGATTATTTAAGTTAGCCAGTATTGTAAAAAGCATTTTTAAAGTTAGTTAGTTTAGATGATTAGACTAGCGGCATTAATCATTAGTGGCATTAGCTGCTCAGGTGAGGCACTAGTCAAAATTGGCCTTAGCCATGTCTAATGACTAATGAACCTATAAGGTGCCCCTATTTTGATGACCCCTCTAATGCCTATATATATGGCAAAGTATCTATCGCAATTCAGATTTGCATTGCTAATACTTGATCGCACTATTCATATTTTAGCTCTATTCTCTACTCTCTTCTTCTCAACCCTCTAATCTTATTTCTCCTATACTCTAATTTCCAGTTCTATTACATTCATATTACAATTAGTTATCAGCATGCAAATTTGTTCTACTTCTCTGCACCACCTTATTTTCGGTTAAAAAAACATCTATTTCGTAGTACTTAATCTCCACATCATCCAAAAGAAAACTACCATCAACGGTAAGGTTCAAAGCCCGTGGGGAAGGCAGCGTCAGTAGTAATAACTACTATACTACTGAACAAGTAAATCAAGCTAAAAAATTCAGCAAGGAAAAACTACCAACTCTGTATATACCTCAAGCTCAAAGCATCAGAAATTTAGAAAGAGGGCTCCGAGTGCAACTGAAGTCTCAACACCAAAATGACGAACAATATCCAGGTGTTGCTACCAAAGAGGAGGACGAAAAATGGCTTGAGTCAAGTGAGGAGCAGTGAACTAGGAATTCGATCATGGGTTCATACTTAAATGAAAAGGAGAAAAAAATGGCTAGAGTTACACTCTTCATAAGTTATAAGTAATATGACTTTCCTATATATTTTATATTAAATTAAATACAGATCGAAGCTCTTGGTATTTGTAAAAGGTAAATCAAGAAAACTGTCGGATTAGTGTAAGACATATAAATGAAGGGGAAGCAGTAATTTGGAAGACAGACGATCTATCATCAATAAAGGCCACATGTTTTTGGCATGAAAGTTTCACCGATAATCATACATCCAAATACCCCAAGGACCAAACATATAGTTTTCGCTTGATAAACCCCTACTTAAAGGGTTCCCTTACAGCATATAGTAGAAACCTTTGCCAGATATCAGCTAAGAGGCAGATTAATTACGACATTTCATTGATTTAAGCTTTTGTTTTGCTGAACCTTCAAATTAACAAAAACAAACCCATGTAGCCACTCATACAAACATATACACTCAAGAAATTGATAGCAATAAGATTCAAATCAAGCCTAACAAGAGATCAACAGTTAAATGCACAAATCAAAATCCAGGTTTTACGAAAACGTCACACCATCAGAGATCAAAATACAAAAGAAGGATCAATTTCCGATAAAATAGAAGCAACAAAAAACAGAGCAGAAGCACCGACCTTCAAGCCGCACGGCGAACTTCGAACGGCGAGCAGAAGTGCCCCCCTTGATTCACTATACTCTGACCTAACCCTGCGTGCGTGCGCCTCTGCCCACAACCACCCCTTGCCTGACGCAAATTTACTTGGCGGTCGAACGCTGTCGAACGCGGTGGAGATCGAATGCGGCGGAGATCGAAATAGGGTAGAGGTCGGTGTAGGTCGAAATAGGCTATTGTCGAAGGCTGGAGTCGATAGTTTTAAGTGTTTTCTCCTATGGGCATTAGAGTCTTTTTAGGTTTTGAAATAATCACACAGAAGTCCCTAGGGACTTCTGTGTGATTTTGTCATTTGAAGGGACCTAACTGTAATTATGTTCCTTCCTTGGGACCTGTGAGTAATTTTCCCTAAATATCTCTTACCTTTATGAACAGAATTCACCCCAAACTATATCTTACGCGTACCGTCCAACAACTGATTAGTATTCTCCTACCAAGTTTATTTTCTTTTGTTCTGTCAATTTTTTATTATGAAAAAAGAAAAACACAATGAACAAGTGTTCCCATTAAAATGTGTCATAGAAATTGTATAAAATATAATCGGTTGCTCTTCTGCATTCAAAGTGCTTGTTTAGAGCCGTTTATCGATAAGAAGGTTCACATAAGGTGAAAAGACAATTTCTCACAAACAACTATTAACCATGATGATTTTACAAAACCTGATTAAAAAGTGATAATGAAAAAACTCTTTTCTTTTCGACAAACCAGAGTCCAAGGCACAAATTCCGCCCACAAACCCACTACAAAAAATCTATAACTCTAGGCATAATTAACAAACAGAAGAATATACAGCCCACAAATCTTACAATATTAAACCCCATAACAAAAGGTCTACACAAAACAATTTCCACAAGATATGATTATGGATTCACTAAAATTTTCAGAGTGTATAAAATAAGGCCTCTAGCCCAATAGTGGTTAAACCGTCATTCCGAAACCCAATTTCAAACATCAAATATGATATTTCAAAAACAAGTGGGCTCTAGAATGGAAATATAAAAATCAATACAACACTTATACAAAAAAGAGGCCTACAAGGCTCATGACACATATGCCTCTGCCTGCTTCCCTTGGCCTCTAACAAAATTATAGGCCTTGCCTAAAAAATGTTAATAATGATGGGGTGAGACATAAAGTCCTAATAATCAAAATCAATTTACAAAATATGCAGGATAAGAGTGCAAGTCAGAGAAGCAGGTTTATTAACATAATAATAATATTTTCAACAATTAAATAATACATAATAATAAACGGTTAGAGCAATTAATACATAATAATCACAACAATTAGAACCATCCTCACTCATCCAATCTGCTTCTCCTTATTTTCTCTGGATGTGGTACAACCTATTAGTGCTAGTATACATGGCCAAGGTTAGCTAGTCCTTCAAAAATACTGTCCCCTCCCTTGCCACCACTGATATACCATATCAGGGAGTTGTTCTCTCAAAACACTTAACTCAAATCCTAAGCCAAGAATGAGAGAGTCGATGGGCGCAATTTCACTCTCAATCTCTTCCACACAACCTAACATAACCCACAACAGAAAAATAATATATCCCTATAATTTTCAAAAATGTCTTATAAAATTATTATTCCATATACAACATACCATAACAAACATCATAACAAAAATATCTTACAAAATTATTATTACATATACAACATCCCACAACAAACATCATAATTATCACAACAATAACAATCTCAATAATAATATTCACTTATATATCTAGGTTGGAAAATACACTACTTCCCTGAAATAATTTCATATTCGAACATACGCATAATTTTTCAAAATACATATAAGTAGTATATACGAAAATAAGGTTTAGAAAACACCTTATAGCCCAAAACAAGTATATAAAATATATTAACCTTACATCAAATCCAAGCTTAACCTTAACTTGAAGGGTAAGACATGAACAATCACCAGTCACAAAAAAAATCTAAATTATCAATGTAAATACTAATCAACCTCAAATAATAACAAGATAAATAAGTTATACAATTTAATTCCCAAAAATTTGATTTTCCTCTATACCCATGATTCTCAACATCCTAATTTTTTCAACAATCCAAGGTCATAAATAATTTCTAATGAGCCCAATTTGCTCATTAAATTTTTTAGATAACCTCTATTCCACAATCTCACCTCAATCAGTCAATTTTATAAAGTAAAATTTTACCTCCAACACACCTATAATCATAAAATCATTAATATTAACATACTAGACTAATTAAATCTCTTTTCTAACTTATATAAGTATAATCCAATTATTAAACAATTCTTGAGCCTTCACATAATTAAAACCATACCTTATAATTTTAAATAATTCAAAGTATACAAATTCTAATAATAATAATAATAATATATTTTTATAATAAAAAATGAAAATAACAGCTTGGAGGTTAAATTTTAAAAATGAACGTTTAGTCTTTCACAATTTATAAAATGACAGTTTAGTCCTTAAATTTCAAAATGATAGTTTAGACCTTCAAATTTTAGAAATGACAATTTAAACCTTCAAATTTCAGAAATGGCAGTTTAAACCTTTGAATTTCAAAATTAAGCTGATTAAAATCTCAATAATATCTCCATTAACCCAAATAAGTTATTAAACCCACATTTAATCGTAGAATTATCCTATAGGACATAAATCCGAAACTTCTTAAATAGAAAAATTAATTTTAAATCCCTAAACAACCAAACAAAATTTTGAGTTTTTAATCATCGTCTACTTATTTAGAGTCTTCTATTGTCAAAACTCAAAATTCTCCCAAAATCCTAACCCCAAAATTTTCACTAACCAACACAATATTACCATCATTAGAAAGAGAAAAATACATAGAATAACATTCATTAATGAAGTTTGTTGAAAGGAAGCTAGTTTAGTTACTTATATGATCTTATAAAATAAATAACTTACCTTCGAAAACCCAAAGAGTCATCGGCCTCATCTTCTTTTCCTCTCCTTTCTCCCCCTCTCTTTTCTTACACTCCCCTCTCACCTACGGCCGGGAAATCGGGTTGGCCCGTTTTAGCCCTGGCCCTTCAAGGAGCCTATAAATGAAGTCGGGCTAAAATGGCCATCCCTGTAGGACTATATATGATCCAATAGTTCTTACTCAGGGAATTTTTGGACTTAGATTAAAGGTTTTATTGAATCATTGTGGTTTTAGTATGAATCTGAGGTTTTCTTTAATCGATTTTATAGGGTCTTTGAGGACTTAAAAGGGCCGGCTTGTTAGGCCTGTTAATTTTTGTTTTAATTTTAGTATCAATTGAATATGTTGGGTGTCATACCCCTTACATTTACAACATTTATCATAGTCATACAGTGAAATTTAGGGAGCAACACAAATATAGAATAGTATATTGATAATTAAAAACATTATTGGTTATGTACAGGAATAGACTACAAAGTTCTCAATAAAGTGATCCATAAACATCAGTGCCAAAATGTTACAATTCCAAAATAAAGTTAACTATACAAGTCTATAAGTTCTACAGCTCTATCCAATACCCAAGCAGCAGTTTCAGTATTTTGTACTCGCTGCCTTTCCTTTGGAGCCTTGTCCGCCATTATGACCGTGTCTGGATCCTGAGTCCTTAGAAACATCTAGGATTCAATTTGAATCCTAGAGTAACAACTCATTTCATATTCAATGTATGGACAACATATAATAGTTAACCACATTCATAAACAATTATAACAACTCAAAATTCACTAATCAATCATCAAAAAACACTCCCAACAACAAATACGGATACAAGTTTACATACAATGTAATAGTGTACGTAGGACTCAACATGTCCCAGGCAGTATTAACTGCAAAAGTGAATCGTATGACTCTACATGTCCTGGGCATGGTTACATGCAATGTTGATAATGTACATATGACTTAACATGTCCCGGGCATGGTTACATGCAATGTTCACAATATTCGCTGAACTTAACATGTCCCAGGTAATATTAACTGCAAATTGCATGACTCAACATGTCCTAGGTCTCAGCGCTGGGCAACAATTGGGTAAAGACCTATAACAATTAAATACATTTCATGCTTCACGACCCAAGGACCATTGGTCCACAAGGTCATATAGACTAACGCGTGTTCACAACACTATTTACAATCAGGTTACAAACATGCATACACAATCATACAAATTATGTAAGATTAGAGTTATTACCTGATTGTTTTGTAACTATCCGGGTTGATCACAAGAACTTTGCTTGCTCCGAACAATTATGAGTTCTTTGATTGTTGCTCAGTGTTTCTCACAAAATTTCTTTCTCCTTCGGCTATTCAAGTTTGCGGCCAGTCCTCAAAGCATACCTTGGTTGCTCGAGCTTTCACTTCTTCTCCTTCTTCCTTGTGTTTCGATGTCTTTGGAGAGCTAGGGAACGAAGGTGCTGAATGAATTAAGTATTTGGGAAGGGAAATATCCTATATTGAAGGGTCAAAGGCAGTTTGGAGGGGTTAATTGACCAAATTGCCCTTCAATTGTCGTGTATTTACCAATCGTGCCATCGATTTCGACTTTCTCTTTTCCTAATCTAATTGGCCGAAATTCTTGGTCCATCCTTAGGAATATTTTGATCCATTTTATTGGCTTATAATCATTCTCATGTGTCCATAAATTTAAATAATTATGAGACATGTGCCACAAATTCTTACCAATTGCAATTTTTAACATACCTTCAATTTTTCTCATAATTTATAATAAACTTCATGCAACTTCTTCTCATCCATTTTTAGTTGAATTTAATGCACTTAAATGGAATAAAGAAGTGTTAATTCTATATGTCCCATTGGCACCAACATATGCCTCAAAATTATCGGTTTCGGCAAAATCAAGTATTTTGGATAAAATTGAACTTTTGTCAAAATTACACCATTTCATTTTTAGATACACATACATCATACATGGAATTTTTTAGAGCAAATTTAGGATATTACATTATTGGGTGTCCAACTAATATTTACTTGAATGTTTTGTTATGATACAGGATTATCAAGATATTTCATGTTTGTCACCATAGTTGTAAATCGTTCAAATCAAATTTTAACAGTTTAAATTTATTTACATTTTTTTAAGAAATAACTATAATAATATTTTTATAAAATGTTAAATCTAAACTATTGAAATTTTAATTTAACTAAAATGAGTAGTGTAAAAGATAGGTAGGTGATGGGAAAGAGTAAAAGAGAGAAACCAACTCCATTGGATCCAGTACTTGTTTGTTCTTACTTGTCTGAATCCACTTGTTTTATCTTTTGTATCGTTTTTCTTTGTGTATATATAACGTAATAATTGAGCAAACATCTGAGTAAATCTGTGTTTGTATACAAAATCAATGCTCAATTATAATATTATCACGTTGAGTGATTTTAATCTCTGGGCTATATAATATTGATTTGACGAAATATTTTTGTCCTAAATCATTGGCCTTTTTGGTGCTTGATGTTTGGCATAATCTTCTCGATATTATAATAATTATCCTTATTAGAATATTTAGCCCAATCTTGTAATACTGTCGCATATAATTAATTTCTTATCTCAAAATTAAAGTCGGCAGGTGCCGGGTAGGACATAATATAATCTGGATTACGCTAACAATTAATTAAGATGCCAAATTGAAAGTAAAAAACAAGATGCACTTTCGATTTTATTTTTCCCAACAAAATTAGATGCACCATACATTCAACTTTTCAAATTTAATATTACCTCAGATCCTAACCTAAGGTATGTAGAATTTATCATTTTGATCTTATTTATAAGTCTCTTTTAATTAAAAAATTTGGCCATATTTATAAGTCTTCTTTCAAGTAATGAATGAGATTGTGAAAATTTTGATCATATTAATTATACAAATAAAAATAAGAGAGAGAATAAAGATTTGAAATATACACATTCAGTCATTCATAAATGAGGGCAAAGTTGAAAATTTACCCTATAATCATTGAGCTAACTACCTCTACTTGGTATATGTGATTTGATTAAAAGAGACTTATAAATAGGACTAGAGTGGTAGTTTATAGTGCAATATGCTTTTCAATCTCATCCTTTTTCATAATTATAGATTTTTTTTTCTTTTAATAAATGAGACCACACCACTTGGTATTTTCCGGTACCCGGTACCTTTTTTAGACTCGGTCTTCTATCAACTGGGCCAAGTACTAGACTGGAGAGAGTGAAAATCTGCAGTTATATATTGTTTCTATCCTTTTGTGTGTGTATTAATTTCATGAACTACTTCTTGAACGTCATTGTTCATTTTGTATACATTCAAAATCCTGTTATGTTATCAAAATATATGCAAATTAATCTTTAAAATGATAGTATTAAAAGTTCATGTAATTAAAGAAAAAACAAGAAAATTTTGTTAAGCTATAATTAGTTTTCAAAGACAATTTTATGCAAATTTAAAAATAAAATAGGTAATTTAACATAATTCAGAAGAAAAATGAGTCCATGAATTCTATTTCATAAGACCACTTGAGTGAAGGACTTTTTCAATAAGGAAGTGAAAAAATTGCTTGGACCAAATGATAAGATAAGGGGGAAAAAATTTTAAAAAAGAAAAAAGGTCAAGCTGAAGAAATTGAAAATATAAAAACGGAAACTGATAAGAACGCTTTCAACGAAATAGAATGAATTTCCGAAAAAAAAAAAAAAAGAATAAGAGAGGAATGGAGTGGGGAAAATGATATGAAAGATAAAAATACCACAACAATGAGATTAACGGATTGGGAAAAACTATCAATTTCTTCGGTCCTTAATAAATCTTGGGAAAATTAGAATGAAGGACCTAGAGGAAAATATATTTATGAAGAAGGCCCATAAAAATTGTAATTATTTAGAAGGACCAATTATAAAAAGATATAAAATTAAAAGTACTAAAATACCCCTAACAAAATCTTTTGCATTCCCTCTTACATTTTCTTTCACATTCTATTTTTAAAACAATACAAAATTCTAAGTTTCATTAAATTAAACAATAATTTTCTTAATTTTCATTTTTCACAACTTGAATATATATATATATATATATATGGAAAAAAATTACGCATTCTTCAATTTATTAAAAAATATAACTTTTTAAAATCAAAAAAAAATTTAATTAAAAATGGAATTATATAATTTTAATAAAAGTCATGGTCTTTTATAATTTATCATATATGTTAAACCATGAAAGTTTCTATGATTTATTTTTGTTTTAGAAGCAATTTATGAGGGTTAAAAAATTCATGTAATGTTAATAAAATGAAAACATCTAATTAACCTATTATATCCTGAAAAATATGAAATGAGTTTAGTTTATAAAAAGAGTTTAATTGATATCAACGTTGATAATATAAATTAAGCAACTATATGATATAAATTGGTGTTTTAAAAAATACTTTAACAATTGTTAATTAAATAATATATTAAAAATTGTAATAAAAAAAGGTACGATCATATCATGATGGGTTGTTTTAATTTTAATTTCAGTTATTTTTTAAAAAAATTATGAATACAATAGATAATACAAGAGGTTTGATTAGAGGTAATTTAGTAATTTTAAATTTATATTATGATATTCGGTCCTTTTAAGTAATTATAATTTTTATGGTCCTTCATAATAAATATTATTTTCTCTAGGTCCTTTATTTTAGTTTTTCCTTAAATCTTTTAATTTTATTTTATTAGCACAATTAGCTTTAACAGAGTAAAAAGTTACTGCAGCCAACGATGTTAAAAGATCAAAATTGAAAGATTTAATAAGGAAACAAACACACACCAGAATAAAAATTAAAAGAAACTACAAGTATTTCAATAATGATTTTCCCTTGTGAACTTTGTAGAAATCTCTTAGTAAATACTGGTGCAGTCCACCAACAATCCAAAGATCACACACCATCTTGTAAGGTGGAAATTACTCATAAAAACTAGTTTAGTGTAACCAGTACAAAGATGGAAAAGCAAGCAACTGAATTTTGCAGCATTAATTCTTCCTACTTTACATATATGATATAAGATCATTTAGACAACCTGGGATAAAGGTCCCACATATAAGACCATTTACATATATAGATAGGTTCAATAAAGCTACTAACATCTGATATGGGAATACATCTTCAATCATCGTTGAAGAAAACATCGCCAAAGGACATCAAGCTTTATAACTGCAGAATCATCTAAACTAGTATGAATTCATTCCTACCAAAATAAAATGCTTAAACTAAGCAAATATAATATCTACAGCACTAACTAAGATTTAGGTTCATGGTTCTTCATTGGGATATTGTAAATTGAGACAAGGCTTTCTACATGATTGAAAATACCATGAGAAGGATCAAATCTGCAATGAGTAAACGTGTTAACTTTGAAGAGGAGAATTACATTCTCTAAGTTCTTAACTTCTAATTGTAAAAACATAAATTTGTGTTCTCTATCTCAGAGATTTTTATATAAGAACACAATTTTTAAGGATCTTTAGATATCATGTTTTCACATTCAATAGAGTTAAATGTACTAACCTTTTATTCATAATTGCGGAAGATCTTTAGTAATGGAAAACTTTCTTAGAGTTTTAACCTTCTCTCTTCTTGTATCTTCTTGTAATAGGGATGAGATACAACTTTCACAGTAAACTTTGAAGGCCTCTTACATTCTCTATATATTCCTCTTTTCTGATTGTATATGCCTTTTCACTTTATGAGAAATGCACTTATCAACAGTCATTTCTTTATAACTTACAATAACTCCCATACCAATATTACCTTTTTACCCTTTTCTCATTAAATCAAAATAACAATTTTTTTATACATGAGACACATAAATGTTTTACATTCTCCCACATGGCTCATGTCACAAAGTGTCCTTTCATGATTTAATAAAAAATCATCATAATGCACATATATAAGGCTAAAGGTTCCATACATTGGCCTCATCATACATCATGATCAAAAATAAAAAACCAATTTGAGTCATGGTGGTTATATGCTATCAAACTAGCATCTTTCCTTCCATGTACCACTATATTAGTTCTTCTTCCTAACATGATACTTTAATGGAAGTAAACATTATGTCCCGCAATAATACTATAATGTCTTCATTAGGGACAAATCCTGTTTTTCAAAATAATCATTTATGCATTCATGGAAACAATTAATTTTTTTTTTAAAAAAAATAAGGTGACTTTCAGAAACACATACATCATTGAATTCAAAGTGTCAATAGTCAATAATTATAATAATGATCCATCATTCATTAGCTGGCATAATTCCATACTATACAAATGACCAGTAAACATCTTGGGTTGTAATCCCTTTGTCAAGGGATCAACTATCATAAGATTAGTGCTAACATGTTCTATAGACACTCTGTTTTTGAACCTCTTCTTTAACAGTAAAGTATTTCAATTCCATATGCTTGGCACCTTTTGAATAATGGTCGTTTTTAGAAAAGAAGACTACTGCGGAATTATCACAAAAAATTTTCAGCGGCCTTTCAATACTGTCAACCAATCCAAGCCTTGAAATAAAATTCCGTAGCCACTTAGCTTGAACCATGGCCTCAAAGCAAGCCACAAATTCAGCTTCCATAGTGGATGTAGCAATCATCGATTGCTTCACACTTTTCCATTATATAGCTCCTCCAACTACAAGATATAGGTAACCATAAGTGGATTTTCTTGTATCCACACATCCTACAAAATCTAAATCCATGTATCCAAACACTTCAAGGCTGCTAGACTTCCTAAAAGTAAGCATGTGACATTTAGTTCCTTGCAAATATCTCAGAACCTACTTTGCAGCTTTCCAATGACCCATACTAGGATTACTCTGGTATCTCCCCAACATTCCAACTGCAAAGCTAATATTTGGTCTTGTACAAGTCTGAGCATACATTAAGCTCCTAACTAGTTATGCATATAGAATTTCTTCCATTTTTTCTCATTCCTCACTACTACAAAAAGGGCTTTTACTTCCCTAAAAGGCGCCCTTTTTTTAAAAAGGGAAGTAAAATATAAAGGTGGTGGCATTTTTGTAATTATGTGTGAGGAAATTTGATTTTTGGCGTCCGAATATTTAACTAGGACGCCAAAAATCAACTTTTGGCGTCCTAATTTAAAATTAGGATGCCATAAGTGGTGTTTTTGGCGTCCCAACAAAAAATTAGGACTCCATAAGTGGTATGTTTGGCGACCCATCAAAAAATTAGGACGCCAAAATGTAAAATTTCTACGCTCTCTTGAAAAAAAAAAATCAGATTTAAAACTTACTCTCTCTCTCTCTCTCTCCCCCCACCACACATGCTACACTCTTTGTCCGTGCTCCCTTCATGTCGCTCGTCTGTGTCGAAGCTCCAAGCGCGCTGGCGATCTTGTGCTCCTTCTATCCGTGCTCCCTCAATCTCGCTCAATCTGTGTCGAAGCTCCAAGTGCCGGCGGTCTCGTGCTCCCTCCATCCATGCTCCCTTGATCTCGCTCGATCTGTGTCAAGCGTGTAAAGCTCACCCTCGATCTGTGTCTAGCGTGTGAAGCTCTGGTGAGATCTATCTCTAAATCTGTATCTCTCGATCTGTTCTTTATTTGAGATTTTGTTGGAGTTGAGATCTGTGATTTTCTGGGATTTTTGGAGTGAAATTGCTATTTGTTTGTTTTAAGAACTAAGATGATATTCTGAGAGTTTTTATATTACCTGAAATGGACTCGATTGTTGTATGTGTCATTCTCATATGCAAACATTCTACTTTGAGATGTTAACAGAGTTTCTTGATGTTCATTTTCGTTGTTTTTCATTGTTGTTCTTCATGGTTTATCACCGTTGCGAAGGTAAAAAAAATATTTTTTTAAAAACAATTAGGCACTTTCAGCATCCTAAATTATTTTTTGGATGTCTTAAGTGAAGCTTACAATGTCCTAAATTAGTTTTTGGATGCCGTAAGTGAAGCCTTACTATGCCTCCTAGATAGATGTCTCCCTGAAAAAGGACGTTAAAGGTGCAAAAAAAGGATGCCATAACCCTTTTTTGTAGTAGTGCCTTTCTGAATTGGAATTGGAGATGATAAGCAATTTTCCATTCCGAATCTCTCCAAAACTTTATTAATATATGCTTTTTGAGACAAGCCCAACAATCCTTTTGATCTATCACGAAATATTTCTATCCAATCACAGAAGTAGCCTCACTTATATCTTTCATTTCAAAGTTACTAGAGAGAAACTTCTTACTCTCATTTAAAAGACCAAGATCATTGGTTGCAAGCAAGATATCATCAACATATAGAACTAGCAACATAAACTTGCTCCCACTGAACTTAAGATATATACACCAATCAATAGTGCTTTCTTTAAATCCAAAGGAAACAACGGTATCATTGAACTTAAGGTACCATTGTCTTGAAGTTTGTTTAAGTCCGTATATTGATTTCTTTAATTTGCATAGCATGTGCTCCTTTCCTTTTTCTATGAACCCCATTGGTTGGTCCATGTACACATCTTCCTTTAAATTCCCATTTAGAAAGACAGTTTTTACATCCATCTAGTGTAACTCTAAATCATAATGAACCACCAGTGCCATAATGATTCTTAAAGACTCCTACTTAGAAATTGGTAAAAAAAAAAATTCTTTTACAGTCAATGCCATCTTTCAATGTAAATCCCTTTGCAACTAGTCTAGCCTTGTAACTTTCCAAGTTACCATGAGAGTTACGTTTAGTCTTAAAGATCTACTTACAACCAACTCTCTTACATCCTTCTGGTAACTCAACAAGGTCCCAAACATCATTTTGTTTCATAGATTTCAACTCATCTTGCATGACATCTAACCACTTGTCATCATTTTCACTATTCATGGCTTGTGAAAAAGTAACTAGATCATCCTGAATACCCAAGTTGAATTCAGGCTCTTGCAGATATACCATATAATCATTAGAAATATTTGATCTCTTTTCTCTCTGAGATCTTCTTAATGTTATTTGTTGTGATTCTTCTATAATGTGTTTATTCTATTCATTAACAATATTTTCATCATGAGAAGTGGGATCATTCATTTGTTGTTCTCCATTATTATTAATCGGTTCAATAATACGAGGAACACCAACTTTACTATAGAAACTAATCAAGGGAACTTGTACTCTAACTTCTTGAATATCCACTTTACGTGGTGTTTCACTCCCACTAAGTTCACCATCCTCAATGAACCTAGTTCTTCCAATTTCAATAATCCTTGTGATATGATTAGGACAGTAAAATCTATACCCTTTCAATTTTTCTGGATAACTAATGAAAGAAACACCGGTTGTTCTTGCATTTAGTTTCTTTTCTTGTGGGTTGTAGTGTTTAAGTTCTGCCTAGTAACCCCAAACATGCAGGTTGCTTAAACTAGGTTTCCTTTTAGTCCATAGTTCAAAAGGAGTTTTTAGAACCACCTTACTAGGAACCCTATTTAATAGATACATGCATTGTTATGAAAATCGCGCGTTAACTCGTAGGATCGCGCGATCCTGCGATATATTTAAACCAAACGATACAGCTAGCCACAGAAATCACGATTTACTTTGGAATGATAGGATTGACGACTAAATCGTAGAAATCCTTGAATCACACCTTTCAGATCCAGCTGCACTCAGTGAGTCATTGCACGTTTCAAAATTTAAAACTAGAAAAAAAGCTCAAATACCCATCAAGCCCTGTTGCAATCCACAATTTGGGAACCCTAATTTTGTAATATGACGAGCAATGTTGCTACTTTCAAGTTGAAAGTTTCACTCCAGAAGACCATAACCCTGCTGCTGTTTTGAAGTTGAAAGTTTCACTCCAAAATTGCTGCTTTCAGAAATCAGAAATCAGAAATCAGAACCCTGTTGCTGCTTGCCTACTTTCACTCCAGAAGCGCTGCTGCCACCGGAGATGATACTAGATCATGAGCCCTCCCCGCACATTCACCGCTTAAGGAACTAGGAAGAGGAAGACAATCTCGAAACTTCCACTCTCTGGTAAGAAGTTCTAAACACTAACAGTAAACATATTTAAACATTTATCATTCATTTAATATATATGACTCATGGCCCACGCACTGACGTACGTGCTTTGCAATAATTGTTCATTTGTTTGCTATTGTTTGCTTTTTAATATATTATATACTATATTCAAGCTGCAAAACTATAGCTAGAACCTAGAATATATAATATTATAGACCCTTTTTCCTACTAGTATTATAATTTACTTTTCACTGCATGCCTGGAAGTTCTGACAGTCATGTGTAAAATAAAAATTTTGCGTAAATTTCGATGTCATTTACTGTACATGATTGCAGGCCTTGCATATTTATAATTATAGTGTCACGGTGTAGCCCTGTAGTTAGAAACATACTGTAACAAGTTTACAATATATAATATATAGAGTAAATACCCTTTTGGGTCCCTGGAAATAACACGGACCCCATTTTGGTCCCTCACACAAAGAAATGCCCTTTTAGTCCCTAAAAAGGACGAATAAGGGTCGATTGGTGAACATTTTGGTCCCTCGTAAATTTCCAAAAAGCCATTTTTAGTCCACAAAAAAGTCTCATTTTAGTCCCTAGGGACTAAAATGGGGTCCGTGTTTTTTGTCGGGGACCCAAAAGGGTATTTACTCTAATATATATGTATTAGTATTAGTGTATTACAGTACCACGGTAGAGCACAGTAGCTGGAATTGTTTAATATTATATTATATAACATCTTTACTTCTTTTGTTTTATATTGTCATGTGATATTCGATGCATGCCTTTGTTTCAATTGTAGTTTGTATTTTGTTATACAGAAACTTGGGGACTTCTAAAGTTGTGGGTCACTAGTTGGTATATAAAATCTTGATTTTGTTGTTTATTAAGTATGGCTTCAAGTGATGCTATTGGTAATAGCAATGTTCAAGTTGCTCTCGCCTCTAGTTCAGGAACTCAATTACCCAAAAATGCTCATGGAAATATATCAGATATTGGATGGAAACATGGCTTTCCAATTGAAGGATATGTAAGAAAAGTAAAATGCAAATATTGTGAGAAAGTAGTGATGGGAGGTATTTATCGATTGAAACATCATTTGGCGGGAACACAAAAAGATGTGGGAGTATATAGATCAGTGTTGGAAGAAGTAAAGAAAGAAATGTTGAAGTAAAAAAAGCCTTCCTGAACATGGTCGATTCCCGAGATGCAGCATCACGCAATTTTCGGCCAGCCCCTCCTTCCATCCTCGAACTCCTGCCATTTTCAGCCTCCTCCCATTTTCGGTCCCCTCCTCCCCTTTTCGACGATCGGCAGCCATTGTACCCCTCCTGAGTCCTGCCATCGTCGGCCTTAAGACATTTTCGGCCAACCCCTCCGTTCCCATCCTGCCATCGTCAGCCTCTGCCATTTTTGGCCAAGCCTTCCTATAGATAAGACATTTTTTACCAACCCTTGCCATTTTCTATACTCGTTACAGTAAAAGTGGCCTTGAGAATTTTTTTATATGTTGAATGTTTGCTTAATGTTAAATGTTTTGTTGTATGTTAAATATTTTGTTTATGGTGTTTATACTTAGATGATCTATTGTTTATTATATGTTAAATGTTTTTTTATAGCCTTTAGATACTAATTTAATGATGTTTGTATATTCAGTTTATGACTTTGATGATCTATTGTTTATCATACTTTTATTTTTGAGCATTTATGTGTGTATCTACTATCTTCGGCATAGCGGTCATCCTACAATGTACTATACCGCTATAGCGTTTTTTGGGCTTGCCGTTCCGCGCCGCTATCCAGGATTGACTACTTTGTTGGGATCCGTTCACGCAGCGGAATAAAAAAAACTTACGAATCCCAAAGAAGATCTATCAACGGCGTTTAAATCAAGGTTTGTTAGAAAAATCGTACCTATGCGAAGGGTTGAGAGTTTCGTTCGATCCGGTCTGGTGCGCATCTCCTGCTTCGTGCGTCTCAACCGTCATACGTCTTGAACGTGGTGCCATCTCGTTCGATCAAACAGAAGCAGACTTTTTGAGTCTCCTCCCTCTACTGGTATCCACACCGAACAGCTCTTCCAACACGTACGGCAGCGTGCTAGTGCCTTCTCTTTTGTGACTCACGTTTTTCTCTCTAGGATTTCTTTCACGGCCTGCCTCACTTATTTCAATACGACTAAAGCTCCATTATATAGAGTTTCTCAAACCCTAATTGGGCCGTATTAAAATATTCAAGATTAATCTAAATCAATCTTGGAAAACAAGTTTGGATTAATATATTAATTAAATCTGTCCAACAGATCTAATCTAATCTATTCATTTAATCCAAATTAAAAGCCAGCTAATTTAATTTATCTTTATAAATTAAATCTGAGATATGATATCTATATATTTAATTAAATCTGAGATACTATATCTCAATTCAAATTAAATCAGATATATGATATCTTTATTCGAAAATTAAATCGAGATACAATATCTCTATTTGTTTTAAATATTTAATTTATCAAATAAATTAAATACAAAACAAATATTATATAATAATATCATCATTAATTAATAATATTATTAATTAATTTCGAAATATATATATATATATATATATATTCATCCTAGAATAAGTATAGTATTCATTAAATCATAGACACATATAAGATTCAATGAATCTGGACACTACTGCTCGTGTTGGGCTATTCTTGTGTGTGACCCTGTAGGCCCACATGAGATTGGCAGTGGGTGAATACAGTACCAGCCCACAAGTCGAAAGCGGCCTCTAGCAAGACATTGCGACTACCCAATTCATATGGGGATCGATAATGCGATACAATCTATCGTATAACCATGTCACGTCCATTTTGTCACGCGATAATTCAGTCAAGGATGAGGCATGAATAATGTCAACTTCCTGTTCTTGACCATTACTTTCTCGATTCTTGAGTAGTCTAATAATTGAAATGGAAACTCCTTTCCATCGTAGTATGGCCATACATTTCTCAGACTCACTCATCGAGGGGCCCAGTATTATCTCTCTACAAATGTGAGGGACAAATTCCATCTTGACCATTCACATTCCTCTGCATGAAAACTATTGATCCCGATCCAAGCCTTTATCATCACTCGGTCAAAGGTGACTTTTGATTTGGTCAAAGGTCAACGATTCTCATATAGGAATCCATGATGATCTCAGGTCAAAGGGCATTGTGACGCGGTTATACATGAGAAAAGCTTATGACTTAATCCATGCAGCTTTCTCATAGTGGGTCGGTCCAACACCTTGTACTCTTACAAGTGCCTATGACTTTGATTTGTATCTCTATACTCATCAAAATCATACTGGTCTTATTTCATCTTCGCTCCCGCATGGGTGACCGACCAGGGACACTCAGGATAATCTATAAGATATATCCAAGGATACAGTTATCACTATAAACATGCAAATGAAATGATAACTAAAAGAGAATACTCTAAATAACATAAACGTTCAAAGTACAATGACTTGCCCCTAGGGCATAATTTCCAACATACTTTGCAAATAACATGATATCATAGATATGCTAAATAAAGTTTGAAACATCTGCAATCATCATTGCAGAAAACATCTCCAAAGGACATCAAGCTTTATAGTTACAAAATTTTCTAAACAAATATGAATTCATTACAACCAAAAGTACTTAAACTTAGCAAATATAACTCGTAATGTAGTAATTAAGATTCTGGTTCATGGTTCTTCACTGGGGACATTGTTGAACTTGACTAGGCTTTCTACATAATTGAAAATGTTGGGATTCGTACATGCAGCGGAAGGATTCTCATCCATTAAAAATCTTACAAATCCCATCAGAGGATCAATCAACGGCGTTTAGATCAAGGTTCGTTAGAAACCAAACCTATGCGAACTCGTGAGCGTCTCGACCTCGTGCGTGTCTCGAACGTCGTGTGTAATACCCAAATAATTATTTATCTTAAATATTATATTTGAATAAATAATATATCTTGAAGATTATATTTGGATAAATAATGCCTATTTAAAATAGGTGAATATGTGGTCTCAATTTTTCTGTTATGTTTATCCTATTTTCTAGGTAATGTCTCCCTGAATTTAGGTGACTAGAGATTTAATTTTCTAAATTTATTAGGGATCATAAAATATCCTAAGATTATCCTAATTAAGTGGGATTTTAATTTTGTCACAAAAAGCAATTAAATATCATCAAAAGATGCCTAAATCAATTAGAGAAAATTAGCAACAATTATTGGGCAATTAAATTTGCAATAATTGAGATAATTATTATAATTTTCGTAATTAATTAATTAATTAATTAATTAGAAAGGGCATAATTAAAAAGTATATGAGTTGAATTAGTAATTAAAGGGTTCACATGGAGCATTAAAATCATGAAGACTTTTAAGGCATAAGTGTCTTAATCTCACATTAAACTCAAGAAGACTTTTAAGGCATAAGTGTCTTAATCTCACATAATTGCAAGAGGACTTTTGGGGTAAGTGTGACATAAGCATATGTAATAAAGTGATTAATGTTTAAATTAAGTAAATGGTAAGATAAGAACCATTAGGATAAATTCTAGACACAAGTAAATGAGAACCGATAGAAAATAAATCATATCTTGAAATCCATGAACTAAGTAACAAATCTAAGTAGATATTATGAATAAGCAAAAATCAAGCTTGAACCTAGTGGTTTCCAAAGTGATTTTGGTAAACGTTTGAAATTCATACTATTATGAAAGTAAAGTTTAAAAATACCATAAATCAAATCATAAAATTGTGATTCCAAAAGTACAAATGAATCCTCAAGAAAAATACCAACTTACACCTAACTAAATTAGGATTTGGGAATGGAAGAAAGATGAAGAGAGTTATGAGAGAGGGAAGTCAGCTAGGAGGATGAGAATGAGAGATAAAACTTGATTCAATAAGTTTTTGGAATCCACCAATTAGATGCATCTTGTAATTGCTATAAATAGAGGCATTAGCCTTCATTAATTCTCACACCAAAATCAATCCAAGAGTTGATTTTCTATAGAGAGTAGAGAGAAGTGAGAGCTAGTGGGAAGCAAGAAGAAGGAATTTCTTCAAGAGGTAAGCAAGCTTTGAGTTTCTAGTCTTTAGCTTTTGTAGTTCTTGAAGTTCTAGTTCAAGTTCATAGCTTAAATGTTGTTTTGATCTTTAATCTTCCAATATATTCTTGTTATCATGTTTTTATGGTTAAAAATGGTTTTATTTCGAAAAATTGATGAAGAAGAAGTTATAGCAAAATTTTTGGAAGATTATGATCAAAGTAGCGAAGCTCTTGCGAAATTGTGTCGGTTTGCGATTTCTGAAAGCTATTTCAAAAATGCTGGTATCTTATGTTGAAGATGCTATGCAAAAATTTTGATAAAATTCATGTTGAAATTATACATATAGGGCTTTCTAAATATACCTATAGAATGTCGTTTTGAGTTTTGTGCTAGAAGATAAAAATTCTACAAAATGGGCTACGAAATTCTGGAAAATGCTGAGCAGAGGATGAAAATACGAAAACTGGGAAGTGTTCATAAAATCTGGGTAATAAAAAATATTTTTTCTTAAAATTATACATCCTAAGGATTCCGAGGAATTTTATGGATCCTCGTTTCGATTTTTGTAGATTTAATTATGATTTTCCAAAGTTGATGAAAATTCTGCCCAGAAATTCAGCATAGCGTTTTTAAAGAAATGTAAGGGCAAAAATGAAATAATAAATCCACCAAGGGTCTAGGTAAATTAAACCTTTAGGATATTATTCTAAGCAATATGATATTTATCAAATATCATATAATAATCCGACGATAACATATAGGATATCCGGAAAGTCTGGAGTCGGGTTCAAAGGACGGGCAAGTTGGCCAACACGCGGTGAAAGGTACGTTCACGTACTGTAACACTAGCTCTGATGCTTATTGTATGATTATATATGATTGTTGTGTTCATCGACTAAGACTTACATACGTGGTTATGTCACATACGAGGTTATGTTCTAATTATTGTTGTAGCATATGTGGTTATGTTACATACGAGGTTATATTCTAATTATTGTTGTAACATACGTGGTTATGTTACATACGTTGTTATTATCTTACATACGTGGCTATGTATTTTTAATCATACATCTGTTATGGGCTTTTGTATTGATTGTTGCTGTCATGAATATCGGTCATGTATATATTGTCATACATAAGCATGAGGTTAACCGTTACCTGAGGTCCGATGGGCATTGGACCTCAGTCTTAACTAATAGTCAAGGAAGAATCATGGAAGGCATCGATAGATGGAACCATAGAAAGACGTCGAGGGATGGAGCCGTGAGGAGGCACCGATCAAAGTAAAAGCAGAAAGAGGAATAACAGAACCTACGTTATAGCATGAATCTAATAAGGTTACTTCATATCATTTGGTGCTTAAACTAAAAAGGGTCGTCTATGTGGTTCAGTCAATCAGTCGCCGTAAATACTCGGGGAGACTTTCACTAGACTTTACCCAGCCTAGCCAAATGGGATGATTTAACTGAGTTAGGTTCTATGTCCCAAGTTTACCTAAGGCTTGGTTGAAGAGGGTATAGTTACATGGAAGAAATGTAATTATAAAGTTTTATAAGTCTTGTATCACATGAATATTCCTTCGGGAAATTTTTAATATACCAGTATACGTCAGGCATCATCATATGTCTGAGTATTTTATTACGCGTTGTTAAACTCGTTGTCCAAATTGTTAGTACATGCTCTCCGTTTCCGCAACACGCTAAGCTGTAGCACCTCAAACTCTGACGATTTTTCTAAAACCACGTGTCACTGACACGATTTATGCTACGGAAATTGGGGTGTTACATCGTGCATCTCGGACGTCGTGCGTCTCGAACGTGGTGCCATCTTGTTTGATCAAACAGGAGCTTACTTTTCAAGTTCACTCCCTCTACCGGTATCCATACGAACAGCCTTTAACACTGACGGCAGCATGCTAGCGCTTTCAGTATTTTCGCGTCTCTCTGTTTTCTCTCTAGGGTTTCTCGCGGCTTTTCTAATACGTCTGATAAAGTGTCCCGTAGGTTTTTCAAAACCTAATAGGCGTATTATATATTCAAAATTAATCCTTATTAATCTTGAAATTTGAATTTGGATTAAATAATATATTAATTAAATCTATCCAATAGATCTAATCTAATCGATTTATTTAATCCGAATTTAAAAGCCTTCTCATTTAATTTATCTCTATAAATTAAATCGAGATATAATATTTATCTATTTAATTAAATCTGAGATACTATATCTCAATTCAAATTAAATTAGATATATGATATCTATATTTGAAAATTAAATCTGAGATACAATATCTCAATTTGTTTTAGATATTTAATTTATCAAATAAATTAAATATAAAAAAATATTATATAATAATATTATAATCTCTATTAAATAATATTATTATATTATTTTCAAATTTAATAATATATATATATATATATATATTCATCCTATATTAAATACGATATTCATTAAATCTTAGACATATCTAAGATTCAATGAATCTGGACACTTTTGCTCGTGTTGGGTTATTCTTGTGTGCGACCCTGTAGGCCCACATGAGATTGGCAGCGGGCCAATACTGTAGCAACCCACAAGTCACAAGCGGCCTCTAGTAAGACATTGCGACTATCTAATTCATATGGGGATCGATGATACGATACAACCTATCGTACAACCATGTCATGTCCCTTTTGTCACGCGATAATTTGGTCAAGGATGAGGCATGGATAATGTCAACTTCTGTTCTTGACCATTACTTTCTCGATTCTTGAGTAGTCTAACAATTGAAATGGAAACTCCTTTCCATCGTAGTATGACCATACATTTCTCAGACTCACTCGTCGAGGGGCCCAGTATTATCTCTCTACAAATGTGAGGGACAAATTCCATCTTGACCATTCACATTCCTTTGCATGAGAACCACTGATCCCGATCCAAGCCTTTATCATCACCCGGTCAAAGGTGACTTTTGACTAGGTCAAAGATCAGCGACTCATCATGTAGGAATCCATGATGATCTCAGGTCAAAGGGCGTTGTGACGCAGTTATACATGAGAAAAGCTTATGACTTAATCCATGCAGCTTTTTCATAGTGGGTCGGTCCAGCACCTTGTACTCTTAGAAATGCCTATGACTTTGATTCGTATCTCCATACTCATCAAAGTCATACTGGTCTTATTTAATCTTCGCTCCCGCGTAGATGACCGACCAGAGACATTTAGGATAATCTATAAGATATATCCAAGGATACAGTTATCACTATAAACAGGTAAATGAAACGATAACTAAATGGAGATGACTTACCCCTAGGGTATAATTTCTAATAGAAAATGCTATAATAAGAACTAAGTATGCGGTCAGCAAACATGTTAAATTCTAAATTAGTAGTGAGATTTATTAGAAGGATCTTTGTTTCAACCTTCTCAACTTCACCTTCAATTTCCCTAATGGGTTGATGAACTCTACTAACAATTTCATTCCTCCAAATAGTCCTTGGACTTAAAAATCATGGATGGGGATTGTTAGTTTATTTTTTAGTTCAACTCCATTTCTTCCTCTCCCTAGCTGCACTTGTATCCTCCTCCATCACCCACAATTCAATCAAACAAGATTCAGAGATTGTGATAGAACAAAGAATAGCAAGTTTGTTCTCATAAACTGTAAAGTTAGTATTAAAATTAAAGTGTATAGGGGGCATCAGTATCAATGTAAATACTTCCTTAGCTATGTCAAATGAAACAATCAAATTATGACCATGTTCCCCCACAGGCTCCGGCTTTGACCCAAACCAAAAGATAGCTCTATCAGTGGTAAAACTGTAACTCCTACTGAACCCTCCAAGTTCTCAACTTCTTCCTTCCATGAGCCTGTACTTACTGAAAACACTTCCACTTCAAAAACCAGCTCATCAACGGAAGAAGCACAAAGTCTTACTATCCTGTAATCATTAACAATAGGACTGAACCCAAATCCTATATGGAATTCCTCACTGAAATGATCACGAGGTTTGGGCACTGTTTTAACATCTATAATTGCTAGATTACACAATAAAAGGGAATGATTAGTACCATAAAGGTGGACACAGAGCAAACCATTGCTGGAATCCACGATTCAAAACCTCTTCATGTCATGGATCCAAGGTGCGTTCTGAA
Source organism: Acacia melanoxylon (assembly GCA_019022615.1). Lineage (NCBI taxonomy): Eukaryota > Viridiplantae > Streptophyta > Magnoliopsida > Fabales > Fabaceae > Acacia > Acacia melanoxylon. Next base: position 2,124,125 of record JAFJYJ010000072.1, read on the forward strand.
CTTGACGGACTCGTATCTGGCAATCGACAAGAGATAAGTGCAAGGGACCACATTCAACATAAGGATCACATAGGACATGACATTTGATAAGAAGAAAACTGCTTTGATGGTTGTGGCGGAGGTGGTCGGCGATGAAAGATGAGTTCTCAAAGAGATTTCTCCAATGTTTGCACACACATTGAAATCAGATCAAGGATTTTACCGGAAGTCGTATGAGAATGTTTCTAATGATTTCTTCTAGAAGATATTAAGGGTCGCCATCCATCATGATTGGCTTCACAGGACTATTGAGTGGAAGGAGTAGGGCACGAGTAGGGATTCCGATCGTAGTTCAAAAAGAAAGAATTAATAACCAATATATTAGGTGTCATTTTTTTCATCCATTTAAATTAGTCAAGGTTTTGAAGAAATTAGGTCAAGCTCAATGAATTGCTTGAGCCTCCATAATTCTATATATAGAAATGTACAACCAATAATACAATGACAAGTGTTCTCACAGGCTTGTCGTAGAATATACAACATTATTTTAGAATATAATATACAAAGGAATATACAAGATATTATTTATTTCTAACTCCCTCCTTCACTTTGGACCTTCTTCTTCCTTTTACTTCTAATCAATGTAAGTTCTTGCTGATGCCTTTTAGTGGGAGCAACTGTGACTCCCAGCTTATCTCTAAGGAAACAAAATTGAGAACAATGTAATGGTTTTGTAAAGCAGTTAGCAATTTGAAACTCTGTCAAAACATAGGACACCTTCGGGACTTTGGATAAAACTTGGTCTCTTACAAAGTGCACATCTATTTCAATATGCTTTGTTCTAGCATGATGCACAGGACTGGATGCAAGAACAGCTGCACTGGTGTTGTCACACCATATAGTAGGTATATGCTTAATTATCAAACTCAGCTCAGAAAGTAATGATCTAATCCAACTCAATTCAGAAGCAGTATTAGCTAAAGAACGGTGTTCAGATTCACAACTAGAACAAGAAACAACTGATTATTTCTTAGATGACCAAGTTGTTAGTTCTCAATGTGTTTTGATGATTAATAACAATTGTAAACATGAAAGAATGATTTTTGTTAAGAATTGGTAAAACATGTTGTTTGCAATACAAAAACATTTACGTCGGCTCCAAACTCGAGCTTGGGTCTCTAAACTCGAGCTTGCCCCTTACGAAAGCAAACCAAGCTATTTTGCATTTTCTAAACTTGAGCTTGGTCCACAAACTTGAGCTTGAAGGTTTTCAAAAGTTTACTCATATTTTGAGTAAGCTCGAGCTTGCACCTATAAGCTTGAGCTTACGAAGGTTTGAGGATTTTATCAAGTTACTCAAATTGCAAACTCAAGCTTATTAGTTTTAAGCTCAAGCTTGCCTCTTCCGGAGACTATTCTCACTAAGTTTACAAATATGTAAACTCGAGCTTGGAGTTACAAGCTCGAGCTTGCCTCTGCGCGAATCCTTTAAACTTGAGCTTATCATTTTCTTTGTAGAGTTTGTGAGTTTACAAAAGTTGTAAACTCGAGCTTGGCATACCAAGCTCGAGCTTGCACAGACAAAAAGTTTTCAAGTTTTTCCTTCAAAGAGTAAACTCAAGTTTAAGGTTGTAAACTCAAGCTTGCGTCGACAAAAATCTTTCAAAGCTTTTAAAACCATTGCCAAACTCGAGCTTGCCCTTGCAAGCTCAAGCTTGGGTCGACAGAGCAATATCATATTTTGAGTTTAGCAAACTCAAGTTTACACCTCTAAACTCAAGCTTGCATTTTGTGAACTAAAAATATTTTTGACATGAATAGTGCCAAACTCGAGCTTACTCACTAATAAGCTCAAGCTTGCGTTTTTCCATTTTGGCTCTCAAAATGATTTCAAACATCTTTCCCCGACAAATGCTAAACTCGAGCTTACACACTTACAAGCTCGAGCTTGAGGCTTCCAGAGGCAAAACTCAAGTTTTAAATGAAGAGCAAACTCGAGCTTACATAGGTAAACTCGAGCTTGGAACTTCAGAACAGATGAACGCATCTGGGTGTATTTTGTTCAGTTTGATTTATGCTTTAACTTGATTCTACGAATTGGTTGTATATGATTTATATGATTCATATCAATATTTCCTAACCAGATTTAACCGGTTTGCTTATGAGATTACGGAAGATCTAGGTTTGTTTTAAAGAAGACTTTAAGACAAACAACTTGACAACTTGCAATATTATATTATTCTCCAAAAGCAATGGGTTACAACCTGGATAGCAACACAACCATTCTCCAAGAAAGAAAGCTAGCTTCCAAACAACTGGACAACATTATACAACCGCCTCCACTAAACATAACAAATGACATGGGAACACATTCATGAGGAGCCAAATTTCAAATATTCAAATACGCAACAACCATATTCAAACAGATTTGTTCACAACAGCTAGATTCATGGAGACACACTCACAACAGCTATATTTTCGAATTAGATCAAGTCTCAACGGATCTACAACGTTCACAAGCTTCAAACCTGTATAAATACATGAGGATTTGAAGTCTGAAAGTAGAAAAGACATACACAGAAAACGAACACAAGAACATCAGTCTTTCACTGCTTATATTTCTCATTTGTATCTTTGATACATTGTGCTTCAGTGCTTATATTTATTCACTCTTTGAGAGAGTTCATTTCTGTAAATCATTCTTTGTAAGAATCTCAAAGTTGTGGGACTTTGAGGTTGGGTTATCGATTACAACTTGTAAGGGGGAGTGTATCCTAGAGAGAGGATAACTTTCGAGTACGAGTGTGTATCGATTTGAGTGATAGTAGAAAAACCCGGAGAGTCGGGGATTTGGACGTAGGTCAAGAGTTAAGACCGAACCAAGTATAAATCTTCTGTGTCAAGCTCTTCTTCTCTAACTCCATTTACCTTGGTTAAGCATCATTGTGTGGGTGATCGAAAAGTATTTTTAAAATCCCCAATTCACCCCCCCTCTTGGTGATTTCCTTCACTTTCATTTGGTATCAGAGCATAGGTTATCTATTTAAAGGATTAACATCCTAGATCAAAGGTCCAATGGAAGGAATTCTACCCGATGGAGCTTCAATCAACAGACCTCCAGGTTTCAATGGAGAACATTACTCCTTCTGGAAGGCTAAGTTCAGAGTCTATGTAATGGCAACTGAATATGGCCTATGGAGGGTGTTCGAGAGAGGAAACTATGAACCAGCAACAACAGAAGATGGTGTCAGAACTCCTAAGCTAGAAGAAGAGTATGATGAGAATGACAGAAAGCAAGTCACTCTCAACATGAAAGCAATTCACATCCGCAAAGTGCTCTAAGCCAAAAAGAGTATTTTCGAATTTGCACTTTGTCATCTCGCTAAAGCTATGTGGGATGCTCTTGAGATAGCCCATGAAGGGACATTTGGAATCAAGGAAAATCGAGTAAACACTCTCATGATGAATATGATTTATTTCGTATGAAGTCTGGAGAATCCATTAGTGAATTCCAGCTCAGATTCACTCATCTGATCAACCAACTTGCTGCATTGGGAAAAGTCTATGACCAACCTGTTCAAGTGAGGAAAATACTAAATATCCTCAGCAAGGAATGGGAAGCTAAGGTCACGCAATCGAAGAAGCTCGCGGTGAATCAATGGCTTCGATGGCAGCACTATTTGCGGTCTTTCGAATATGAAGGAAAAATCAAATTCGAGAAAAGGGCTTGATGAGATTGATGGCAAGAATAAAGGAATTTCTCTCAAGACTGTCAAAGAGGTAAAATCGAGATGATGAAGATGAAGATGAAGATCTTTGAGCTAGGCATGATGGTCCGAAAGTTCAAGAAATTCTACAAAAAGGACCAAGCCTATAGAAAGTTTCACAAGAGTAGCTCTAGCAAGAAACAAAGAAACCCATCATATGCTATGAATGTGAGAAGCCTGGTCACATCAAGTCCGAATGTCACATTTGAAGAACAAAGATAAGAAATTCAATAAGTTCAAAAGAAGAGCTTATGTTTCAGCTATATGGGGCGATAGCTCATCCGATGAAGATGAAAGCGAAGAAGAAGAGAGCCAATATTTGTCTTGTAGCTCAAGAAGAGGATTCGAGATAGTGAAGAGGTAAACAATTCGACTCATCCTATGATGAACTTTCAGCTGAATATAATTCTCTTTTCATTGAATTTCGAAAAATTGCAAAAGAGCTTTTGTCTTCAAAGAAGAAAATTAAATTGTTGGAAGAACAAGCTCAAACTGTTGTTTCTTCTTCTCGTTTCTCCTTGTGAAAACATTTCGAAAAGAATTGCGAAAAGATTTGAGAAAAAGTTTGTGACAATTGCTTTGTATTTTAGAGAAAAGAAATTTGCATCTTACAAAAACTCTTGAGAAATTCACTAGAGGTAGTGAAATGCTCAATGTTATTTTAAAACAAAGCAAAGGTTCACAAATGATAAGTCGGGAATTGGTTATAGACTGATTCGATAAACGAAAAGGGAAGAAGAAGGTTGGACAAAGATCTTATTTGAACTATTTTCGAAAAACAGTCCACTCCTCTAATCCTTTTGCTCATTGCAACTATTGCAATCGTAAAGGTCATGCAACTTCTTCTTGTTTTCATAAAAAGGAAAGAAGAAACAAGTCTATAGGTAATTATCAATGGGTGCCTAAGGGATCTTATAAGATTCCTAAGACACAAACTAACCCAAAAGGACCCAAGAAAAAATGGGTACCTAAGACTTGATATTCTATATCATGCAGGTTTGTCTTAGAGCATCAAAATCCAACAAATGGTTCATTGACGGTGGATGCTCAAGACATATGACGGAGACGAATCTAAATTTGCCACAATTAAACCTAAGGATGGTGGCAAGGTAACATTTGGTGGAAATCAATCCGGAAGGATTCTTTGGAATTGGAGAAGTTGGAAACAACGAAGGACCACAAATCAAGGATGTCTACCTTGTAGAAGGCTTATGTCACAACCTCCTTAGTGTGAGTCAAAGCACGAGATAGAGGTAACTTAGTTATCTTTGATTCGAAGAATGTTTAATTGTGAGCAAAGATGTTCTCTCTTTAGACAACATTAAAACTAAAGCTTTGTTTAGAGCTCCTAGAGAAGGTAATTGCTATACTCTCAATCTCTCTAGTAACTCTATTTCGAAAATTGTTTTATTGGTAACTTGGATGAAAGTTGGCTATGGCATAAACGTTTGGCTCATGTCAATATGTTTCAACTTGATAAGTTACGAGAAAAAGGATTTGGTCATTGGTTTACCAAAATTACGGTTTAAAAACGACATGATCTGTGATGCATGTCAAAAGGGTAAACAAACCAAGTCTTCCTTCAAATCTAAAAATGAAATTTCAACTAATAGACCTCTTCAACTACTTCACATGGATTTAGTTGGACCAGCTAGAGTAAAGAGCCTTGGTGGCAATCTTTATACTTTGGTCATAGTTGATGATTTCTCTAGATTTGCATGGACCATATTTTTATCTTCAAAAGATGAAACATTTGATCAATTTGCTGTATTTGCCAAGAAGGTCCAAAACGAGAAAGGATTCACTATTGCAGGAATTCGTACGAGATCATGGTGGAGAATTTGAAAATCATGCTTTTGGAGAATTTCGTGATAATATGGGCATTGATCACAATTTCTCAGCCCCAAGAACTCCTCAACAAAATGGAGTTGTTGAAAGAAAGAATAGAGTCCTCACTGAGATGGCAAGGGCCATGTTAAACGAGAATCAGACTTCTCAAGTGTTCTGGGCTGATGCTATGAGCACTGCATGCTATATTTCAAATCGAGCATATCTTCGGAAGAAGCTGAACAAAACTCCATATGAGCTGTACAAAGGAAGAAAACCCAATATAGCTCATTTGCACATCTTTGGATGCAAATGTTTCATCCACAACAATGGTAAGGACAACTTGGGTAAGTTTGATTCCAAGTCGGATGAAGGTATATTTTTGGGTTATTCAAACAGAAGTAAAGCTTATAGAGTCTTTAACACTAGAACACGTATTGTTGAAGAATCTATGCATGTTGTATTCTGTGAAACCAATCTAGACAAATCCTTGGATGATGATGATGATGTTTCTCCTATTTCAAATCAACGGTTACGAAACATTTCGTACTTTAACAAATTCTGAAAAACCTTTGGAAAAGGAACTGAATTTGAAAATCATTGTGAAAATGTTTGTGAAAACACCGATCAACACCAACCTAAATCATGGAGATACAAAGAGGAGTCATCCTCTGGATCAAGTGATAGGTGATGTTAATCAAGGAGTTAGAACCAGAAAAAGCACCTTGAATGAAGTCACATTTTTCGCATTCATTTCGAAAATTGAACCCTCTAAGATTGATGAAGCCCTTTCGACAATGATTGGGTTATAGCAATGCAAGAGGAGTTACATCGTTTGAAAGAAATCAAGTTTGGGATTTGGTACCTAGGCCTAAAGACCATCCAGTCATTGGCACTAAATGGGTATTCAAGAACAAACGTGATGAATCTGCAATAATTGTTCGAAACAAAGCAAGGCTAGTTGCAAAAGGATATAATCAAGAAGAAGGAATTGATTATGAAGAAACTTATGCTCCAAAGTAGCAAGATTGGAAGCTATAAGAGTTCTTCTAGCTTTTGCTTGTATTAAAGGATTCAAACTTTATCAAATGGATGTAAAATCTGCATTTTTAAATGGTTTTATTCAAGAGGAAGTTTATGTTGAACAACCTCCTGGTTTTCAAAATGATCATCATCCAGATCATGTTTATCGCCTCAAGAAAGCATTATATGGTCTTAAGCAAGCTCCTAGAGCTTGGTATGAGCGATTAAGCAAATTCCTTCTTGATCAAGGATTTGTTAGAGGTAAAGCGGATACAACTCTCTTCATAAAGAACAATAAACTTAATGAAATTTTAATTGTCCAAATATATGTTGATGATATAATATTTGGTGCTTCTAACAATGCTTTGTGTGAAGAGTTTGCTAAGAACATGCGGGGAGAATTTGAGATGTCCATGATGGGAGAACTCAACTATTTCCTTGGTCTGCAAATTAAGCAAAAGAAAGATGGAATTTTTATTTCCCAGGACCAAGTATCTCAATGATCTCTTAAAGAAGTTTGGGATGAATGAATGCAATGGAGCCGATACTCCAATGAGTTCAACCTTTGCCTTGGATGCTTGATGAAGAAGGCAAGGACTTCAACATTACAAAGTATAGAGGAATGATTGGATCATTACTCTATCTCAAAGAAGCCGTCCCGACATCCAATTCGGTGTGGGGATGTGTGCAAGATTTCAATCTGCTCCCAAGGAGTCACATGCCGAGAATGTGAAAAGAATATTCGAGATATCTTGCGACACAAAGACTCTTGGTCTATGGTTTCCCAAAGGTCAACTCCGAACATTTGGTGGCATATTGATTCAGATCATGCTTGGATATAAGGCGATAGAAAAAGCACAAGTGGCCAATGTGAATTTCTTGGTGGTTCACTTGTTTCATGGTTCAGCAAGAAGCAAACAAGTGTTCTTGTATCCTCTACCGAAGCTGAATATGTGGCTGCATCTAGTTCTTTGTGCTCAAGTTCTTTGGCTCAAGCAACAAGTTTCGACTTGGGAATCAATTTAAAGGAGATCCCATTACGTGTGACAACACAAGCACAATAAGCTTGGCTAAGAATCCAGTTCAACATACTCGAACCAAGCATATTGATGTGAGACATCATTTCATAAGGGATCATGTTCAGAAGAAAGATGTCAAAGTCATATTCATTCCAACACATCTCCAACTTGCTGACATCTTCACAAAGCCATTAGCAAAGGAACAATTTGTGTTCATAAGAAGAGAATTGGGAATGGTAAATCCCAATGAGTTGTAAGTAACTCCTACTTAAATGTTAGTTATGTGTTTTATGATTACATTTTACTAACTTAAGCATCGGAGTATCTAGATGTGTTTTATGCAGGGCATTTATAATGTTAAACAACTCTCACATGTTGCTGAAGTTTGCTGTCAAGAGAGGCAAACTCGAGCTTAGCAGTGTAAGCTCGAGCTCGAGGGAGTCAGAGAAAATGAAATTTCGGAGAAACCCAAACTCGAGCTTATAAGTGAGTAAACTCGAGCTTGCGAGAGGAATTTCAAGAGCTTTCACATACACTCTTGAAGTCCAGGTTAGTACAAGATTATGCAAACTCGAGCTTAGCTTCCTAAACTCGAGCTTGCCGCGCATTTTATATATGTAAAACCTGACTGTTCCTCTTCACTTCACTCAACTCTCGAGCTTGCTCCTATTCCCTCTCAAAATTCTCTCATCTTCTTCGACAAAACCCAGCGAAAATGGCCCCGAACACTCGCTTCCGTCAATGTCTCGATTCTCAATCCACTCAAAACCCCGAACGCCCTAGTAGATCAAAAATGCTGCCTAAAAGATTTAATGTTGGGATAGATACCCACATTCCCGGAGTAATGACAACCCATTCGACTCCTCCATCAAGACCAAAAGGAATCGAAATTAGAGACAAACCAGAGGCTCCCAAGAAACGACCAAATCCGGAAGAAGCAACCAAAGAAAGGGAAAGGCAAAATTCCAGAGGTGACCGCAACCTACAAGTCCAAACGAAGCAAGAAGGCAACCTCTCGGGACCGGTCAAGCAAGCACACAAGTTCCCTCGAGTCTCGGCAACAAGAGGATCCTACTCCTCGGGTATCCAAGGAAACTCCCGCACTATATGATATTTACAATCACTCTACTATACCCGAAGGATTCTCTAGTGATCCTATTCGTTTGGAAGGAGATAATGCTATTAATTTTAAAGAAAAATTTGGTTCCAAAGTTTTCTCGTCCCATCGTCTCTGTGGACCTTGCTGCACTTAAGAGAGAATGCAATTTGGATCTCTTTCCATGGCTGAAACAATTTGAAAATCTGATTTCTATAAGTGTTTCTTATAGCCCCACTCTTGTCAAGGTATTCTACCATGGCATGTCCTACAATAACCTGCTAGACAGTGATGGAAATTTAGTTGAGGAAAGGGTTACCACAACCATTAGAAACAAACAAATAACCATTACCCCTTCCTATCTAAATTCATTCCGCAAATCTCCAATCCTCCATCTCGTAGCTTCATTGAACTATCCGATAGGCAAATCTATGAACCGCTAAGACCCAATGAGCCTATTCCGCAGAGGGTTAAACATTCTCAATTTTGAACCTGGATCAATGAATCCTACATTCGAGCCATCTGGTACATCTACACCGTAAATCTTGTGCAAAAAGGAGGAAGTTTCACCCATTTTGCAAAGAAGGATTATCCTATCTTTGCTTCCATTATTGCCAAGGTACCTCATAATGTTGGGTACTGGATTTTTCAAGAAATGGTAAGATTTCGTTTTGCTTCCGAGAAAAACCTCCCGAATTCCTTTTGCAAACCTTATCTCCGTCATCCTTTTCCATGAGAAAATTTGGTATGTTCCGCCAAAGAAAAATTAGAAAAACCTCAAGTTTTTGGTAGACACATCCTAAATCGATGAGAATTAATATGGATGAAGGCTCGGCCAATCAAGGGCCCCTCCTCAATCAAGGCCTACAAGATCAAGGGCCACTCACTCAGAGTGCAAGAAGCACGAGTGCTCCTCCACCTCCTCCTCGGCCTACCATGCCTTCGATTTGGATGCAAGGATCAAAGAGATAGTTGACAAAGCTATTTCGATTTATCGAAGGAATCGGCGAGAAATGGGAAAATTGGTTTTCGAAGTAAATCGGGGTCATAGTAATTTGGTGGATACTCGGGAAGAATTCAATATAGGCCGGGAAGAGCTGAAAGAAGGTCGATTTAATTGAAGAAGGAAGTTAAAGACCTTAGTGGTCAGCTTGGAGATCACTCAAGCAAGTATTTCCACTCTTTTGGTGACCATGATGAGTCCGAACGACAAAATGGACCAAATTCGAAAAATCAGTCTATAGTGCTTCTAGTTCTGGTTTGGGTGCATCTTCTTCAACCGAACCTAGTTCTACTATGCCCAACACAGACTCGAACCCCCAGATCCCTACCACGCAATGACCATCTCCATTGAACCCGAGGCAAACACTCTCACCAATCGGCTGAGCCTCCCTCTCAATCGACAACCCTTCTACCCCGTAGCTCCACCCTTGTTTGCCGATGACAAAGGGGAGAAGAAAAGAAGTGAAGAGAAAACAGAGAGCACTTTCATACTTTCATGTTTCTTTTTGTTTTGCTCATGTTTCTTTTTGTTTTTGATCATTTCATTGTAGTTTTAACTTTGATTTTGTATATTTGCTTTTGAAACTCTACTTTAATGGATTGATCATTTCAGTTATATCATTGTTTGCTATTTCTTTTCTTGAAACGATATGATGTTTATATGTTTAAGAATTAAATTGTAATTTCAGCTGCTAAACTCTGATATCTACTTGATCTGAATTGTTTAACTTTGTTAAATCTGAGTTTATCAAATTGAAATTTCAAAACCTCAAGTTTGCAAACATTTTACCAAAATCTCTTTCTCAATGCTCAAATGCTCAAATCTGTTTTTGAAAAGAAACAAATGTTTACAAGTGTTGTCATCATCAAAAAGGGGGAGAATGTTAGTTCTCAATGTGTTTTGATGATTAATAACAATTGTAAACATGAAAGAATGATTTTTGTTAAGAATTGGTAAAACATGTTGTTTGCAATACAAAAACATTTCTGTCAGCTCCAAACTCGAGCTTGGGTCTCTAAACTCGAGCTTGCCCCTTACAGAAAGCAAACCAAGCTATTTTGCATTTTCTAAACTTGAGCTTGGTCCACAAACTTGAGCTTGAAGGTTTTCAAAAGTTTACTCATATTTTGAGTAAGCTCGAGCTTGCACCTATAAGCTTGAGCTTACGAAGGTTTGAGGATTTTATCAAGTTACTCAAATTGCAAACTCAAGCTTATTAGTTTTAAGCTCAAGCTTGCCTCTTCCAGAGACTATTCTCACTAAGTTTACAAATATGTAAACTCGAGCTTGGAGTTACAAGCTCGAGCTTGCCTCCGCGAGAATCCTTTAAACTTGAGCTTATCATTTTCTTGTAGAGTTTGTGAGTTTACAAAAGTTGTAAACTCGAGCTTGGCATACCAAGCTCGAGCTTGCACCAGACAAAAAGTTTTCAAGTTTTTCCTTCAAAGAGTAAACTCAAGTTTAAGGTTGTAAACTCAAGCTTGCGTCTGACAAAAATCTTTCAAAGCTTTTAAAACCATTGCCAAACTCGAGCTTGCCCTTGCAAGCTCAAGCTTGGGTCAGACAGAGAGCAATATCATATTTTGAGTTTAGCAAACTCAAGTTTACACCTCTAAACTCAAGCTTGCATTTTGTGAACTAAAAATATTTTTGACATGAATAGTGCCAAACTCGAGCTTACTCACTAATAAGCTCAAGCTTGCGTTTTTCCATTTTGGCTCTCAAAATGATTTCAAACATCTTTCCCCGACAAATGCTAAACTCGAGCTTACACACTTACAAGCTCGAGCTTGAGGCTTCCAGAGGCAAAACTCAAGTTTTAAATGAAGAGCAAACTCGAGCTTACATAGGTAAACTCGAGCTTGGAACTTCAGAACAGATGAACGCATCTGGGTGTATTTTGTTCAGTTTGATTTATGCTTTAACTTGATTCTGCGAATTGGTTGTATATGATTTATATGATTCATATCAATATTTCCTAACCAGATTTAACCGGTTGCTTATGAGATTACGAGAAGATCTAGGTTTGTTTTAAAGAAGACTTTAAGACAAACAACTTGACAACTTGCAATATTATATTATTCTCCAAAAGCAATGGGTTACAACCTGGATAGCAACACAACCATTCTCCAAGAAAGAAAGCTAGCTTCCAAACAGCTGGACAACATTATACAACTGCCTCCACTAAACATAACAGCATGGGAACACATTCATGAGGAGCCAAATTTCAAATATTCAAATCTGCAACAACCATATTCAAACAGATTTGTTCACAACAGCTAGATTCATGGAGACACACTCACAACAGCTATATTTTCGAATTAGATCAAGTCTCAACGGATCTACAACGTTCACAAGCTTCAAACCCGTATAAATACATGAGGATTTGAAGTCTGCAAGTAGAAAAGACATACACAGAAAACGAACACAAGAACATCAGTCTTTCACTGCTTATATTTCTCATTTGTATCTTTGATACATTGTGCTTCAGTGCTTATATTTATTCACTCTTTGAGAGAGTTCATTTTACGTAAATCATTCTTTGTAAGAATCTCAAAGTTGTGGGACTTTGAGGTTGGGTTATCGATTACAACTTGTAAGGGGAGTGTATCCTAGAGAGAGGATAACTTTCGAGTACGAGTGTGTATCGATTTGAGTGATAGTAGAAAAACCCAGAGAGTCGGGGACTGGACGTAGGTCAAGAGTTAAGACCGAACCAAGTATAAATCTTCGTGTCAAGCTCTTCTTCTCTAACTCCATTTACCTTGGTTAAGCATCTGTTGTGTGGGTGATCTGAAAAGTATTTTTAAAATCCCCAATTCACCCCCCCTCTTGGTGATTTCCTTCACTTTCACAAGTCACTAAATAGTTACCTAGAAAGACACAATAACCCCCAATAGAGCACCAATCATCCAGGCATGATGCCCAATCTGCATCTGAATAGGCAGAGATAGCGAGAACACTTGCTAGTTTTACATGAATACTATAATGAATAGTACCCCTAAGATACCTTAATACTCTCTTCATTGCTTTCCAATGCTCAGTAGTTGGTTGTGACAAAAAAGTGACTCAACTTACCCATACTAAAACTAATATCAGGCCTTGTGTTGCACAAATATTGAAGGGCACTTATTGCACTTCTCTATTCAGTGGGATTGGAAAGTAATTCACTTGAATATGCCGACAAAGATTTGTGTGTTGTCATGGGGGTCGGACATGGTGAGGCATTATTCATATTGAACCTATCAAGCAAGTCACATATATATTTCCCTTGAGTTAGGTACAATCCTGTGCTATCTCTATGTGCTTTAATTCCAAAGAAATAATGAAGAGAGCCAAGATCCAATAATGAGAAAATAGAATGAAGTTTGGTAGGAAAGCATTTAAGACTATAGGGCTTGCTACCAATCACAAGTATGTCATCCACATATATCAAAATCATCAGTATTTGAGTCTTGTCAGAATAAACAAATAGGGAGATATCACTCCTTGAATTTGTGAATCCCCAATCAAGAAGAACATGATGAAGTCTATCAAACCATGCCCCTAGAGCTTGTTTTAAGCCATAAAAGGCTTTAGACAATTTGCACACATAATCAGGCTTAGATGGGTCAACAAAACCTTCTAATTGTTTCATAAAGACAGGTTCAGACAAGAAACCATTGAGGAAAGCATTATTTATATCAAGTTGCTTTATTTCCCAGTTTAAAGAAATAGCAAGAGTCAAAACAATGCGAATAGTCGAGGCTTTAATTTTAGGGTTGAAAATCTGATAAAAATCAATACCTTCACTTTGTTGAAACTCCTTAGCAACAAGTCTTGCTTTCCGCTTGGCTAGAGTGCCATCGGAATGAAATTTGGATTTAAAAATCCACTTGTTGTCAACAATGTTCTGCGTCTTGAGTCTTGGAACAAGAGTCCAGGTAGTATTTCTTGTAAGAGCCAAAAATTCTTCTATCATGGCTTGCTTCCAAAAAGGTGAAGCTAGAGATTGCTTTACTGTTTGTGGTACAAAATCTAAGGCAATTATTAAGCCAACATAAGGGAACTTGGGTTTGGAAATCCTAAGTTTGCTCTGAGTGATCATTGGATGACGATGAGTGACTATTGGTGGCTGTGTAAGAGTTGAATCAGAATCTGATATGGAATCTGATTGGGAAGGGAAATGAGATGATGATGTAGAAGAATCTGGAGCTGATGGAGAAGCTAATATGGAAGAAGAAAGGTAGTTGGGTGATGGTATGGGAGAGGATGAGACTGATGTAAGGGCTGAAATGGGAGAAGATAAGTGGTTAGGTGATGGGGAAGGAGAGGCCGAGACTGGTGAAGGAGATGAAATTACAGATGAAGGGTGATTTGTAGAGGCAAGTCGAGAAACAGATGTGTTTGATGAGGGTGGATTAATCAGCAAATCAGACACAACAACTGATCCATATTCACTAATAAAAGGAGACAAGCTTGAGAGATTAGCAATTTTAGTGGCTGATGGCTTCTGAAAACACAAGAAATTGTTAGCAAATGGATAGTCAGCCTCATAAACACAACAAGCCGTGATATATAGATCTTGCCAGTAGAACTTAAGCCTTTGTAGCCTTTATAAGAACCTTTATAACCCAAAAAATTGCATTTAGTACTATGGTATTGAAGTTTGTTCTGGTTATAAGGGTGAAGGCAAGGCAAACAAGCACATCAAAATTTTTTGAAGTTCCTATAATCAGGTTTTCTGTTATACAAGACTTCAAAAGGTGAAACATTCTTTAAAACAGCAGTTGGAAGCCTGTTTATGAGATAAACAACAGTAGAGAATGCTTCCCACCAATAAAAACTAGGCATATACGCATGTGCTAAGAGTGTTAAACTTGTCTCAACAATATGATGATGCTTTCTCTCAACTCCACCATTTTGAGCTGATGTATGAGGACAAGAGTGTCGAAAAACAATCCCATTATCATCAAGAAAACTCTAAAAATTTATGAACTCACCACCCCAATCACTATGAAGAACTTTAATTTTCCTTTCAAACATATTCTCAACCATGTTCTTAAAAACTTTAAAGGTAGAAAGAGCTTTTCCTTTTGTTTTCAATGGATAAATCCATGTATGTCTACTATAGTCATCAAGAAAACTAATGTAATATCTATAAGCTCCAACTGATTTAATAGGTGAGGGATCCCAAAGGTCTGTGTGAATCAAATCTAGAACACAAGTGGCCCATGAATGAGAGACAAAAAAATGAGAGTCTATGGGATTTACCCAATTGACAAGATTTGCAAAACTAAAAATTTTCATTAGCTGGCAAGTGAATATTACAATCAGTAAGCACTTTTTGTAGAATAACTTTACTAGGATGTCCTAGTCTTCTATCCCAAGACTCTGAGAAAGACAAATTCCTACTTGTCCTAACTTGACTATTTCTAACAGAAATTAAACTAGCAGCAAGACTTGTCGCTGGAACAACAGGGTTGTCAATCCAATAGAGGCCTAGGGTTGATCTTTTGGTGGTTTTTCCTTGCAGAAAAATACTAGGCAGACTCTTGTCCTTCACAAAGAAACCATCAGAGTTAATTTCAACAGAGACATTACTATTGTCATTAGTCAATTTTAGCAACTGATCAGTTTCTTTGACATTTGAGGGGCAATGAGAATATCATTCAATTTCAGAGATTTCAAACTAGCAGGGTTATCACAGAGTAATTTAGCTTTTCCAAATCCAATTACATGTATAGAAGACCCATTACCTACTAAGATCAAATGGATACCTGATGTCACAGTGGTTCCAACATCATCAAAAGTGTTGGTGGTGTGGTGAGTAGCCCCTATATCCAAATACCACGCTGGGTTAACTATGGTTTTTGGAGTAGTGATGTGGCAGACACGGTGTTAGGCTTACACTTGGGAGGCTTGAAGTTCTTATCGAAGTGCTTAAAACAGTTAGCAACTTCATGTCTTGGCTTGTCATATAAGTAGCATCATAGTCTATCAGGTTCGGTCTGAGAAGTGTAGCCTCTGCCTCCTGCCTCCACGTCCACGTCCTCTGTTTGGCTGATTTTGATCATATTGAAAAGTCAAGCCAGCGAAGGGCTAAGACAAATTGGCAGAGGTTGTAGTATGCAACTGCTCCAAGTGAGATTTATAAGTGAGTAACTTTGATTAAAGTTTAGACCATGACAAATTATCTTTCTCAAACAGCAATACTACAATCGGTGTGTATTCAGTGTCTAAACCAGCTAATGTTTGAGTAATAAGATCGATAAGGGATAAAGGACTGTTAGCTATGCTTAGTTTTTATGATGACAAATAATCTTATCAATATCCAGAGCAAAAATTTTGTATCATATACATCAATTAATTACTGTATTCCATGTATATTAGTGCAAGTTGAATTATAGAGAATGATCAAGAGAAGAGAAGAAAGAAAGAGTTTAATTATGCATAATGATCAAGTGGGGAGATTGAAGAAGGAAGAAATTTCTGAATGAAATGAGAATATTATTATTCAAGTTCCTAGATTTACACTAAAAGTCTCCACGATCAAATGGAAGTTGGAATGGCTCAATTCGGAGTTAAAATAAGGCAAAATGAGCTTCAGGATAAACCAACTCGAGTTAAGGACTAAGCTGCCTCGAGTTAGTACTATTCTCTACAGTGATTTGCTCATCTGAATGAGTTAACTCGAGTCAAGACACTAATTGCCTCGAGTTAAGGTGTATTTCAGCAACTCTGTTTCACGTTTCACTCAGGCGAGGTCTGGTAATTCGATGATATCTCCCAAACCAGAGATCGGATTGAAGCGAAACCAGTGGCATATGAAACTAGACTCCGAATGCATCATGTTGATATAAAGTTCAAGCCCAAAATAGTTCAGATAATAGGGCTATGAATTGTAGAAGTTGGAACTGAAATTCACGCCACACGGTAGACCAAGCTTTGGTATTTTGGGCGTATCTCACAAACTACACATCCAATTGAGTTGAAACCGGTGCCATTGGAAACTAGACTCAAAAAAATTTTCAAAAACATCAAGATCAAGAAAAAAATATCAATTGAAGGAGATATGATGTTTTGAAGTTGACAGTCAGTGCAGGATGTTGTAAAAACGCTAGTCAAGAATAGCCTTCATTTATCGGATCATAACGATCAGAATACAATGAGTTTGGAGCTGATTCTTTTTGCATTTGAAAGAAGACTCAAAGAGCTATATGGGGATAAGTGGTTTGTCAATTTTGGAATTATATCAAGGATGCTACACTCATTGTAAATTGACCCTTGTGTTGATTATATTCTTGCGTTCTGAACGAGGAAAGAGGAAATTCGTTGAAGAAAAGTTCTTACCTCGAGTCACATACATTTTATGCCTCGAGTTAAGTGAATGAAGAGAGCAAATGTTTTGAGAACACTTACTGCCTCAGGTTGGCCACTTCATTACCTCGAGTTAAAGAACTCTGTTCAAGTATTCTCGACACATACTTGAAGTCCAGATAAGTATTGTTTGTTACCTCGAGTAAAATATGTTTTGACTTGGAGTGAATAAGTGTTGAAAAGATATGACTCTAGGTAAATTGTTTATACCTCGAGTTACCCAACTCAATTGATTTAAATTCTTTTTCGTGCTCTCATAAGTGCCTCGAGTTAATTAATTTAATGCCTCGAGGTAATTGATTCATTATATAAATTGTTTATCTCTGGAAGCATGAGTACCTCGAGTTAAACATTTATTGCCTTAAGGCATATCATGATGACTCAAGGCAATCTTCCTAGAGGCTTCTTTCACTCGATAAATGTCGTTGCCTCAAGTCAAATGTTTATTGCATGTCATGATGACTCAAGGCAATCCTTCCAGAGACTCTTTTAAGGTGATAAATCATTTTTGCCTCTAGTCATTAAGTCACTTGCCTTTAGGCACCATGACTCTAGGCATCATATTTTGACTCAAGGCAAAATCTTTTCAACATGATTTCCAACCGATTTATTCTTACCTCGAGTCAATTAAAATGCTTCCAGTCAATATGCCTCTAGGCATGTTCTTTTTAACTAGAGTCATATTTCTCTGATTTTCAAATCACCGTCTTCGGAAATCTAAATTAATTGATTGTGATTTCATTTCTTCATATCATCACTCATTACTATTCCTAATTGCTTTTAATCAATTTGCTAATGAGTTTCAGATGATTATGTTATGGATTAACATCAAATTGAGATAAAGCAATTTGTGTGTCAGACAACATTAAACGCTACGTCAGAAAACAGAGGAAAGCTTATGAGTCTAACCGATAGTTTGAACATTCTAACAAAAAGCTTGAATCGTTACAACGGCCATTAATACAACTCTCAAGAAAGAGCATTAACAAAGTCAACGATAAACATTCTATTATTAAAGTTAGATTAGAGCTCAGCGGGCAAAAAGTAACAAAAGCTTCAACGGCTACTTCCAACAAATCTCCAATAGTCGAATGCTCGCAACGGTCGAAACACAAATGCCTATAAATTGTGAAGTCTTCAAACCAGAAGAAGAGACTATTGATGAATGACTCGACAAAGCCAATGAAATGATTGTACTACTTCACCGTCGATATGTCAATAACTCATACACTCTATGTTTCTCAATATTTCTATAGTTTACAGTAGAGAGTGAGATGAACGATTATGTACTTCAGTGTTGATACATTCACTTCTGAGAGAGAAAAGATTCATTGTAATCATCTTATCTTTCTATCTAGAGTTACTCAAGATTGGGTGATCTTGAGTGGGAAACCCATTGTATTGATTACAGCTTGTAAGGGGGAGTGAATCCTAGTGAGAGGATTACTTCAAGTACAGAGCGTGTAATCAAGTTGAAAGAAGATAGTGGATTGAAAATTTCAAGTGAAGCTTGGGGACTGGACGTAGGTCAAGGATTGGGCCGAACCAGTATAAATCACAATTTGCATATTCTTTCCCCTTATCTCTTATATTTCCAATATATGTTTATTCGAATATCTAACTGTTAATTTAGAAGATGCGAAAAGATTTTCAAAGTTCCAAGTTTTTTAATCTTCACCCAATTCACCCCCTATTGGATGACAGCTGGTTCTAACAAGGACAACCGGCAAGCGTTAAGTTGTCAGAGACTGATTTCATTTTGGCTAGGTATTCTCTCATCTTGAGAGAACCTTTCTTGAGTTGTTGAAATTCACTTTTCAAGAAAGTGATTCGCGATTTAATGTTAGCACCAACAAACTCAGTAATAGCCTTCCAAAGAGAGGCTGAGGTCTTATATCCAGTCATTTGGCTTACTATTTTGACTGTCATGGTTCTGAGTAGACATCCGAGAAGGATCTGGTCGGTGGCTAACCAGTCATCATAGGATGGATTTGGGCACACTTGTTCAGCGGAATCAAAAATATACTCTAGAGGAATGGATTTGGTACCAAGAACGTGACCGTCAAGACGATGTCCACGTATGATGGGCATAATCATTGACTCCCGTGTGAGGAAGTTGTCACCGTCCAACTTGACGGGACTGCCCTAGTGTAACTAGCTTAACAAAGGAGTTGAGCAAGTAGAAACCTGAGGACTGTGGTCAAAGGCAGAGGAAAAAGTGGGAAACTGGGTATGGTTTAAATGTTGGAAGATCGAAGTGATGGGGAAAACAGAGGAGAATAGGTCAAAATAGGGATGGGGTTCGACAGAATGGCTGAAGTCGACTGTGGAAACGGAGATTGAGGAAGACATGTCAAAATAGGGATGGATGTCAACGGAAAAGTCAAAGTTGACTGTGGAATCAGAGAAGATGAGAGAGAGGTGACTGGAATCTAGGTGTGTGATGGGGTGAAGGCTGTCGGAATTTGGGTGTGAGATGAGGCGAAGGATGTCGGATGTATGAGGAAGCTTGGTTTATTGAACGAGAAAGGTGGATGTGTGGGAAAAGAAGAAAATGTTGAAAATGATAGAGGCTGACGATGTGAGAAGGAAGTTGAGGACAAAGTGTGTGGGGCAAAGCCTGCAGACGCTAACATGGGAAGGATTGAGGTGACAATGGAGTCTCTTGGGGACTGTTCAGTGTGAACGATGGTGCAATTAGGGTTAGGGTTTTCATATATTTGTGTGGTGGTGGCTGGATCTGATTGGTTAGAGTAATTCCCAGAAGATGCCATTTCTGGCTTTTTTGCTCTGATACCAAGTCAAGGTTTTGAAGAAATTAGGTCAAGCTCAATGAATAGCTTGAGCCTCCATAATTCTATATATAGAAATGTACAACCAATAATACAATGACAAGTGTCCTCATAGGACTATTTTAGAATATACAACATTATTCTAGAAAATAATTTACAAAGGAATATACAAGATATTATTTATTTCTAACTAAATTTCTCTCACATCTAGGGTGGAAAATAAGCTAGGCCTCTATCAGAGGCTTACGACCTAATCTACTTTAAGCCTAGTCTAGCCTATTTAATAAATAGGCTAGGCTCAAGTTTAGGCCTATTATCAAGCCTATTTAGTTAAACAAGTCAGACATATTTTCGTAAGGCCTAACATTTTGGCCTACAGCCTGGCCTATTTTTTTTTTATATATATAAATGTATTATTTTTCATAATTTTATATAATTTAATCTAAATTAATTTTGTGAATTATTTATAAACTTAATAACTTATTCTTAACCTAAATTTCACATTTCATCATTTATTAATAAGCTTAACATTTTCATTCATCAATTGATCACATATACTTTTCTTCTTTTTGATCGCTCGAAATCACAATGTTAGCTCACTACCTTTCCTTGATTTATATCATTTGACGCAACACAATAATTGGAGTAATTTTATTTTAGTGATGCCCAAATGAAAATGGTCCCAATAGGTCTCATTTTTAGTAATAAAAACAGAAGGCATTAAATTGGCTTGAATTATATATGAATTTAGTTGCATAGGCTTTAAGTCTATTTAAAGGCCTACATTTTAAGTAGGTCTTTAAATAGTCTTCAGGTGTAATATCTTGAATTGTGGGCCTAGAAACTTGAGAATAAGCTTGTATCAGACAGACAACTAGACCCGGTTCAGGAAGTGTGACAATATTATAACAGGAATTTTCTTGAATGAAATAGTGAAATTTACCCGAACATTTAGTTTCTCTGAAATTTTAAATTTTGGGATATAATGTACAAATATTTATCATGGAATAAATATTCCAATGACCAATTGAGGTCATAATTTTGGACAAAAAAAATGTTATTTGAATTTCTCCTTGATAACTATAATTAAGGAAAATGAAATGGCAATTAAGGCTATTATTTGCCAATTTAGGAAATTATTTGTTGATTTTGACTAATAAGTGAAATACTACAGATCTTATGGTTACAATGGGATTACCTAAAGATTAAATATGGATACGCAATGGACACCATTATTTTTGAAATAATGGTAAAGGAAGAAGGGAATAATGAATTTATTAAATCTTGGGTCAATGGATAATTAAAATAATTGGATAATGGACATGTGATTAAAGATGAAAGGAGATAACTTGGGAACTCTTTATCTATGATAAATTTCGCACAATAAGAGACAAGGAAGAGGCACAAAAGTAAGTAATATAAGAAGGTATAAAGTCAACAAAAGGGGCTTAAGAGGAAGCTTTTTGTTTGTGGTTAAGAAGTTTCCAAGTCTTCAAGGGGAAGACCAGGACATTTTTAGCACACATGAAAGGAAACTTCCCAAAGCTCTAAAAGGACCCAAATTTCGTATGAACCAAGGGAATAATGGAGATACGATGATTTGATATTTAGACTAAATGGGACCAAAGAATAAATCATAAATTCTAACTTGTACTTTAAAATACCATTTGTCATGCTAGAGAAATTGTGTGACTAGATGACAATGAATTTTTTGCATATGATTGAGCTTGGAAAAGATGAAATATTACTTCATTGAGAAGCCATATATTTCGCCTAGCAAGGGAAAATTCCATCAAGATAGGAATTAGTCTCATGTGGTAGGTAAAAGTTGTGGAAAATAAAGGGCCAACAAAGCAAGGAAAAGTGAAGGAAAATGAATGACAAGGAGGTAGGTAAAATATGTGGAAGGAAAAAGGGTCAATAAAGCAAAGTAAAAATTGATGATTTTATCCTCCTCCCTATCACAAATTTCGTGTAGCATATGAGGGAGACACGTAGACTAAAGATTTACCATAAAAATAAGACAAATTGAAAGCCACGAAGGGACTAAAATTTCGCCAAGCATAAAGAGAGAAAAGACAAGATTTATTTACTACAAGACAAGTTGCAAAAGACATATAACCAAGGGGCAATTTGGGACAATCACCAAGAGGGTTATTTGGGTCATATTCCATCAATTATAAAATACATTACACCCCTCTTGCTAAGTAAATTTCCCACAAGACACTAAGTGAGAGCACAAGAATAGTTTAGACCAAAGCATAGAAAGAAGAAGGAAGGAAATCACAAGGAAACACTACTACAAAAAGCATTTTTAACGTCCCAAATTTGACCCAATTTACGTCCCTTTAATTAGGGACGTCTTTTGAGGGGACACAGTAAAAGGGAGTGATACGGCGTCCCCAAAAAATAACGGACGTTAAAAATTCATACTTATGACGTCCCAAAAATTATTTGGGATGCCAAAAATCATGGCTTTGACGCCATTTAGTGTGATTTTTAGCGTCCCAAATCATGATTTGGGATACCAAAAATCAGATTTACGACATCCCAAATCATGATTTTGGACGCCAAAAAGTCCCAAAAGATTATTTAGGCAACTAAACTATCTTCTTTTCAACAAACTTCCTTCATGAAAGTTATTCTACATATTTTCTCTTTCTAATGAGGGTAATATTGTGTTGGTTAGTGAAAATGTTGGGGTTATGATTTTAGAAGAGTTTTGAGTTTTGTCAATAGCTGACTATATATATGTAGAGGATGATTAATAGTTAATTTTTAATCGGTTTAGATTTGTTGGTTGTTTGTTGTAGGAATTTTAAATTTTATTTTATATTTGAGAAGTTTAGGATTTATGTCCTACATGATATTCTTATCGATTAAATATTGTATAAATAATTTATTTTGGTTAATAGAGATATTATTGATATTTTAATCGATTTAGTTTTGAAATATGAAGGACTGATTTGTCATTTTTGAAATTCACGGGACTAAACTATCATTTCTAAAATTCGTGGGACTAAACTATCATTTCTAAAATTTGTGGCCTAAACTGGCATTTCTGACATTCATGGGACTAAACTGTCATTTTTTGAAATTTTGGGACTAAACTGTCATTTCTGAAATTCGTAGGACTAAACGGTCATTTTTTAAATGTAAACCCCAAACTGTTATTTTCATTTTTTTTATCATAATAATAATATATTATTATTAAAATTTGTATATTTTGAATTATATGAAATTATAAGTTATAATTTTGATTATGTGGAGTTTTGAAGAGTTATTAATGGTTAGTAAATTAATTGTGATACATTGATTTTTGGCGTGTGTTTGGGCTCTTGGATTATGAGCGATGTGATAATAATTTACTTTGGTGAGAGGTAACCACTTTCCACTTGTTATGTATATTAGTATGTTGTTTGTGAGTATTTTATGAAATGATTATGAATATCTTAATAGAAATTGTCTTGCGGAACCTTATGACTTGAATTGTGAATATATACATACATATACATATGTATGTATGTATAAGAATTGAGAATTGAGATCTTATGACATGTATATGAGGATGATTTAAATAACATGAAATGAACGTGAAAACCTTGAAAAAATTCCTGTTGTACTATTTATTGTGATAATTATAGTAAGGGTTGAATTGGAAAGAAATGAATTAGTTTATTTCACCACGTGGTATAGCCTCCATTGGTACACAATGGTTGGCTCTCTATCGTCCTACTAATTCAATAAGGGACTACCCCACTATTTCAATGAGGGCTTTTGACACCTCACTAATTCAATGAGGGGAAAAGACTCACAGTCTGGGACATGTGTTCTAAGGATTTTGGTCGGTCCTCATCACATGACCAGTAAGTTTTTAAGTAACTAGTAATATGAATAGTAACTTAACTCATGGGTCTAGTCGGCGGAAATAAGGCAGTTTAGTTGGATTGAAGGGAGGCATCTTAGGAATTGTGTTAACCGTGATACATAATTTATGATACATAATTCATATGAAATTTGTAATGTGGATATTAGTGAATTATGTTTTTAACACCTTGTTATATATATTGTTCCACTTGACACCTCACAAGTACATATTAATATTTGTAATAAGTTGGATTGATGGTTTTACCACCATTTATCAGGTGATAGTTCCCATGCGCGAGTCCATCAGGAAAGACTCCAGAAGCTTAGGCTACTTCTACTGACAGTAGTGCTTCTATCTTTTTGGTATATGTGGGATTACTGTATATTGTCATGTTAGGGCTCATTTTGCATACTCTGGTTTATAGTTGGATATTTTGATAAACGATGAAACATTATTAAGTTAATGATCAAACCTTTGGTTACTATGCAAAGTAAAATGGAGGATGTTACAATGATTACTTCAACTAATAGCATTACAAAATGGATCAGCGAACTTTAAATCATTAAGGAGGCTCTTCATTGCTCAGCAAAAGGTACTAGTTCGGCAATATGATCTAATCAAAACAAATTTCCGATTAATAACATCTCATTCTTTTAATTTAATAAAATACAAGAGTAAATAATTTAAACATTTTTATCTTCTAATAATAACGATATGTCAATAACTTCAATCTCTATATCATATGATCATGAATAATAACAAAACTCTATATAGGATCATCAATCAACTACCTCGAAATATTTATTACAAAACCAGTTTAAAACAATAAATCATAAATAAAATAGAACTCAATATAAAATAGCGTTAATCAAATAATTTCAAGTACGTAGTAAAATCTTTGATTTAACATAATCAATTTTAACCATAATTCTCAAAACCAAATCTTTTTGTAGAACCTCTTACAGAATGAATGACACGAGGGTAACTAACCAAGCATGACTCGAGGCCATGAAACAAGCATAGACACACATTCCATGAGGGTAATAACCAAGCATGGCTCGAAGCCATGAAACAAGCATGGACACAGTCCATGAAACAAGCGCAACACGAAGCTACGAAACAAGCGCAAGTTCAGAACCTATGAATAACTAGCATGAGAACAAACCCCATGAATATTAAGTGAGCTCGAGGTTATGGTTCACCAAGAACTAACAGTACTACTATTAATAACCAGCGTTCTGTATTCAATCCTCCCAAAAACATTTTCAAGCATGCTTGAAGCCAATTTATCAAAGCAATAAAAAAATCTTCTTTCAAGATAATAACAACTTGTATCTCATACTTCATAATTGAATTCCCCCATGAAGGTTCACTAACAATATTTCAAAATTTTCCTTCAAATTCAATATGAGAACGGAAATCCTTTTCAAATAATAAATTCTAGCTTATAAACTTTCCAAATGCAAGATCATTTCAATATAAAATGTATAAAAAATATCCCAAAAAAACCTCCTTACCACTTTAGTACATAATCATGAATTATGCTTTGAAACAATTAGAAAAAATACATAATGGATAAAATCATCAATCAACAAATATGACAAACTTTCCTTCACAAAATCGGACTTCAAAATATGGTAATTAACATAAAAATACGATAACTAGTAAATATCTTATTTATAAGAGTTATAATAGGACACTATTTACTCATTTGTTGCTCTTTCTGAATCTATACCTTTACTAAAAGCCTTTGGGTTTACTTTTCTCTTGAGCTCAAATAATTGTCAATTCCTATAAATTTTGAAATTCATAGAGATTGGTCATCATTGGTAATCTTGTATCCTTATGCATATATACTCACTAAGACATAATTAAATGCCTATTATCCAACCAAAACTCTCAACTCGGAAGCGGCTATGGTCCTCTGCCTTAGTGTCCACTACTGCCCACTTCGGCTTATCCGTCGACGGATAAGTTGAAGTGGACGCACTGTTCCCTTTTTCGCCTGTTTCTTTTTTCTTTTCTTTTTTAAGGAACAGCTTATCCGTCGACGGATAAGCCGAAGTGGACAGCAGTGAACGCTAAGGCAGAGGACCATAGCCACTTCCCTCTCAACTCATGGTTAGATACATTTATCCAAAAATATTATCATTTTCGGACTTAACAGAAAATCTGACTATAATTTCTGAAGGAATTTGGAAAAATCATAACTTAATCTATAAAACTCTAAATGAGGTGATTTCAATTCCTAATTAAATCTATGAATGTCTGTTTTAGAGGGAAAAAAATCACCAAACTAATTCGTGGCCGAAACCTTCTCATAATTTCACAGAATAGATACTACTTGAATCTGAAGATAAGACTTTCTAGTTTTCCTGACCAAATTTAAAAAAATCATAATTAGTTTTATATAATTCTAATTGGGGTGGTTCAAATTCCTATTCAAAGCTCTTTGAATATATTGTAAAGATAAAATATTACCTAAAGCCAATTCTTGCTACAAAATTCCATAACCACGCTTAAACCCTCATTGCCACAGATTTCATTCGAGATTCAAGCCTAAATTCCAAAAATCATAATTCTTAATGTACTAATCCATTTTCCTCATATTATATATCATTTTAAAGCTTATCATTCCTACTTTAAATATGGAAAATTTCATCACCATTTGAAATTATTTAGTTGGTCAAAACCTTGAACGAAAACAAAACCAAAATCTAGAAAACAGAATCTCTATTGTTTTCCTTGTCTGACTTTGAAAAATCGTAAATTGAGCTCTAGACCTACGATTAATATGAACTTCGACTTGTTTTAAAGCTTAGGGAGTGAACTATCTCCTTACCAAATTTCCAAAAAAAAAAAAAAACTCAAACTACAGCTCTTGGAATCGACATGCAAATGATCCTCTGCTTTTTTGTCATGAAACTGAGATAAAATGGAGTGCATGCACCTCAAACTCAAGCCTAACACTCCAGAAACTTGACACGCATGAGAGCTCTATTTCATTACTTCAATGACAGAACTAAAGAACCTCAAAATCAACATGCACGTGAAGAAATTATACTCAGCAACTCTTCTTGCAAAGTGACAGAAGCTCTACCCAAAAACACTCAACCTTCAACAACCTTTGGACCTCAAAAACAACATCAATCAGCTGAAATAAAGATGGGAGAGGGATTAGAAGAGTCGCCTTAACTCAAATCCAATCTTGCATGAAGGTTTGAACTCTTCTTTCCCTCTCCAACGATTGCTCTCTCTCCGCTTCTCACACTTTGTTTTTTTTTTTCCTGTTTTGGCTAAATGATAGATGCAATGCGAAGTGTATATGCCATGAAGGGAGGGAAGAGCAAGTGTGTTTCAGTAAAGTGTGCACTGTCTTTGGCCGAAATGGATGAGAAAATGGGGAAATCGAGTCCACATTAGGTGCTAATACCTCTAATTAGAGGTATTAGCATATTGTTTTTTTAAAAAAAAATTATATATTGTATTTATTTAGATTTAAATTATATGCTGCTTTTTGAGATGTTTTTTGCACCCAGTATCTCAAATTAATTAATTTTCAGTTCTGCATTTGTTTGTAACACCAGTATTATGAAAATTAATTAATTTGAGATACTAGGTGCAAAAAACATCTCTAAAAAGCAAGATATAATTTAAATCTAAATAAATAAAATATATATAATTTTTTTAAAAAAATATATATACTAATATCTCTAATTAGAGGTATTAGCACCTAATAAGCACCTAATGTGGACTCCTAAAATACCAATCTGATCCTCTTTGATCCCCTACAAGACTCTTGTTTGCAATTTGGTCCTTTACTCATTTAGTTGCAAAAATTGGGTAAGTGATAGAATTTAATCCTTAATTCCATAAAAAGAATTTTTCTTCCTTAATTAGCTTCTCTAAGCCATAAAATATCAATTAAAAAAATTCTAGTCCACAATTTATCCTCTAATTATTTTTCCTTGAATTTTTTAGAAAATAGGCCCTAAATTTCAAATAATTGCTTTAAAACTATTTTTGGCTAATTTTCATAATGAAACCCCTTATAATATTTCTAGATTCTCAAAATAACCTTTCATATTTTTTTTTCTAATTTTTCGAAGTCCAAAATAATTTTAAAAATTTTCTTAAGCTTTTCCCCCTCTCATGATAAGTTAAGACTTTTGGTCTCCACTAGCTTAGCAGCCTATTTATCTCCTTGTCCCAAAATTTGGGATGCGATGCTTCAAGCCAAATTTGCGTTCTTCATATACCCTCTTAGGAATTTCATAGTTTTTTCAATTGAGTACATCCATCATAAATGAATAGGGTCACACAACTTTATCTATCTCATTAGATGAACAATTAGATGTATCATAATGTCAAAAAATGCAAGAAGCAAAAGCTTCTCAAGTTGGCATAAGATATAATTCATTTTTCAATTCATCCAATTCTTCAATCTAAAAAACTTTACTATATATAGCATTGAAGAAGAAACAAACTCTAGTTAAAATGTGTTGAAGATCATATTCGACAATAGCTTGAATAGCTATTGGGAGTAATTGTTACATTAAGACATGACAATCATGAGACTTTTAACCTACTAATTTTAAGTCTTTCATCCACACAAGCTTCTTAGAATTTGAATTGGAATATTGTTGAAGAAAGAAAAGCAAGTCTGTGCTTAAACTCAATAAGTTTAACAACATATCTAATGTCTACAACAAGCCCCGGCATTAATTCAAATACTTTCGTTGCTATATCAACTGAAACTATAACATATTCAGGAACCTCCCCAATAACTTGCTTAATCCCAAGCCTAAAGATAGCTCCATTCATAGTGAAACCCTCATGATCCATACTCAAACCTCTTAAATAGTTGCCAACTTCTATCTTCTTCCATGACCCGATTCCTAATGAATACACTTCCACTAGATGAACTTGCCAATCATAGTTAGAAACATAACGTCTCACTATCTTGTAATCCTTAACAATTTGACTGTACCCAAATCCTATATCGCAATCGCCCCTCAAAATCAGGAAGAGTTGTCGACACCTGTCTATCTTCTCTAAAATCTGGATTCCACAATAAAAGGGAAGGAGGACGAGATATTTTTCTTACCAGTTCCTATATCAATTTGTAAACAAAGCAAGCCATTGCTGGAACCAGCGATCTGAACCAAACCACTGACCACGGGTATGTTCTGAACTTGAACCACTTGCATCTCACAATCAAGCAACTTCAAATCATTACTGATGAGAGCCGACTTGAAAAGAATACAAGGTCTATGTTGAGCGGAGTAGTGGAGATGCGCGTCGATGAAAGAAGGGGATTTTATGAGATTCTTCCAAAACCTGCACACACCCTGTAATCTGATTAGGGATTTTACTGGCAGAAATTTGAGAATGTTTCGGATGATTTCTTGCGGAAGAAATGGTGCGACTCCATCCATTGCCACCTGCCCCATAGTGCTCGACAGAAAAAAAAAAAAAAAAAAAAAAAGAATCAAACGAGAGAGTAAGGATCCGAGGGTTTTACCGTTGAAAGATTATAAATGGCATGTTACGATCATGGTGGATTGTGATCCATAAATCGATCACGAGATGATTTATAAATTCAAGTTATAATGCCCATTTGCGTAGCGGTGTTTGAACTTTGAAGTGACTTTTGTTTTCCCCAATAGGCTTTTGTAAATGGAAGATAGGATAAAAGTCATGTGGTAAATATGATTTGTGTTTGAGATAGCGGTGACTAAAGTACATTTTCTTTCAAATGAGCTCTTGTTTAGAATAACGTTTGAAAAATCATTTGAGATAGAAAATAACTAAAAATGACATAAATCTTATTGAATACTATATATATATATATATATATATTAGTTTTATATATTGTAATAATTGAAGATACAAATTTAAATTTGATAAAAAAAAAAAATTATTATTGAAAAAACTATAAAGTAGTTAATTAAATATATTCTAATGGATAAATTAGAATGCATACAAATGTATATTTAATAGTACATTACTTATTGGATCACATATCCCTAACATTTTTCTCTAGAAGCTGAAAAAAGTCACATCATAAGCTGAAAAAAATGACGTCTATCAAAAGTTGCTGTTTTTTATAGAAGCTCATCAACCCTTGAAGTTATAACAAATGGTCCAATATTAGCTTTTTTTCTTCTGTCGGGCTTATTTCACTATTTGATAGGCTTCTGAGCAGCTGCATAGCTTTGCCAAACAAACCCATTAATCTTAAATGGTGGATTGTACTCTATAAGTCGGGACTTATCATGATTTTTTAAGAATCAATCTTTTAGGAGTTTTGTTTATGGAATATAATTATGCATTTCAAAAAGATAAAACGTAGTGTACAAAGTATCTGAAGAGAATACATACATCCCGTACTAAATAGGACAGACTCCAGTGGACATTTTTTGTCGTAATAATAATTTTGACATGAGAACGCTTAACAAGTTTACAATGGATTGGATAATGGTGTGGATGTGAAACTTGTTCTTGTCTTAGGATATGATGAAGACCATAGCTTCTCGGAGTGCAAGTAGCTGCAATTGTAATACTCCAATTCTAGCTTGAGGAACCACATTCCACTCATGGAGAGAGAATTGATTGAAGGTAATTTGGACATGAATGGTTCCCCTGTCTTGGCTTGTTGATAGTGAAGGAAATATTCCACCAAGGGGAAGAGTTCCATTGTGAATGTTGCCACATTGCATCATTTGGAAGTGGATATTATTCATTATGGCATCAGGTTGATTATGTCGCTTCAAAATAGAGGTAGCATCATTTTCCTTGGCTTGCTCTATTCGTTTGTGTTGCTTGCTCCTCCACCAACGCCTTCATCTTCTTGACTCATCTACAAAATTGATTAGTACATTTATTATTTGTACTTCATTTGAATGGACAAGAGAATGAAAATTATCAAAAACAAATGTATTATGTTTACCGAACAAACCCCTACGGTGCCGAGATGAGGCGCTTTGTCGCTTCGTCGGCCGGCAGACTCACCGTATCCAAAGACCCTCCCCTTCTTGTCAAATCCGCCGGTAGCCTCAAAGAACGGAACTCGTTGTCGGATATAGAGGATGAGGGGTCGGTCTCACGCCGCGTGGCTCTCCCGCGACGGCTTCTCAAAGTTTTCCTACAAGCAAACAAATATATAACAAATAAGACATGTAAAACTATATAAATATGGTGGTGCATAAAACAAGTAATAAAGGCAATAAATGTCTAACCGCTATTTGTTGCGCCCTTGGATTAATCCATTGCCTCTCACTCTCCCTTGTTTGTCGGGAATGGGTCCCGAAAGAATAACTTGTTGGGGAGACCATTTAGTTCCTGCATGAAAGATGTTATTGCATACAAGGTAGTTCCCTTAAGATCTGCGTTTGTTCCAATGATGATCAATGCCGTACCCCTCAGGTTCGCTTGAAGCAGCCCCCTCTTCGACACTCGGAATGTGCCTGACCCTGTCCCATATTTCTTCGACACTCGGAATGTGCCAGAGGAAAGTACCACATCTTGCTTAATGCATGACGGGTCTTTTTCCTTCCTTTCCCCACAACTTTATATCTCAATATCTCCACGGAATTTGCAATTGGTCAGCCAAAGATCATCCTTGTAATACAACATACATCCTCTAGGCAGAAAGATGTTATTGCATACAAACCACAAGCTCTTTCACCTTTTTTTGCTTGGTAAAAGTCTTTCGGCAAATTATTGTCTTTGGGAACAACCTTACTCATGATCTCGCATCATTTCGTTGTAATTCCTCTCACTCATATGGTGATCGGTCTTCAAACTTAGTGTTGCTAGGGTAGCCGATAGCGATGAATATTCACTATTTTCAAAGTGGTCGCAACCTTCCCATAACGGACGTTGTGCTTCTTGAAGCATTTTATAGAACCTAGCAGCTTCGGATGAGGATCCTCACCCATGTTTGATGGTTGAGGATGGGCGTGCCTCTCCTCTCCCATGTATGACGGTTCGGCATGAGTAACGGATCAAAATATTGGCCGATCGACGGTCCGCGGCATCCATAACCAACGCTCATATTGATTAAGGTTTTCTCGATGACTCTTGTCCCCGTAATAACCACTCGGTGTCATCCGGACTTCGCCATGACATTCCCAACATTCATAATCTTTTATGAATCCCTTTTGACACAAATGAATCATTGACCGTGTCCGCATCTCAAATCTTAAACACTTACATTTGGCACACGGACACCCGATCTCCCTTCTTGAATTATTTGAATTCGCCAAAGCAAATTGGACGAACTCTTCCAAACCCGCGAAGAATCTTTTGTTACTTGTCTTCTATCGTTAAGGACGATTGTACATCCAACTTCTATCATGGTTGCCTTAGCAGTAATTGAAAAGGTAAATATGTTATAGCATTACCAGGACCTTTGTGGCTTATCAACCACAAAAGTATCGATTATCTTAAACATCTATCAGGTTGGGCATCAATTCTAAAACCATAACAAAGACCAAACCAACATGCTCTAGAAAAATGATAATATAAGAATAGATGCTCAAGAGACTCATTAGGACCATTACAGAAAGAACATACCTCAGAAGCAATTAAATGTCTACTGTGTGGCAAACAGGTTGTTGGCATAATGCCTCGAGTAATCTTCCTTAACAGCAACTGATCCTTCTAGGAGGCAATGAAGATTTCCAAATCAACGAACGTATCTCCACATCAATAGGCATGGATTGATCAAAGCTTTAAGCGTTTTTTCTTCTTTTTTTTTTTACCTGAAAAGTTTAAGAGTTTATTTTATAGAAAGAAAAAAAAAATGTTCATCTTTATAAATTGAGGAGTTATCAAAATCTAAATTTAATAAAATTTTCTAAATTAATTATTTATGTACATTGAATTTTATGTATCTTTTTTACATACTTTTAATTAATTATATCTTATAAAAAAAACATTTTGAATTTTTAATGACCGTTTTCTACTAATTTGACTGCCCTCTAGTCTTTACATTTATTTTACATTGAAATCTCAACCATTCCTTTATTTTAATTTAAATAAAGAGAGATAAACTAAGCTATTTGTGTATTTCATTATGGCTCATCTCTACTTTTCTTGTTCAATTGAACAGCACAGGCTTCATGAGACTCGAATGTCCGCGATGCCAGCTTGAACCCAAAAATATGTTCAACCCGGCCCGAAAAAATCAGCCCATAAATAATTAGGACATCTTCATGCAGGGCCAGACAAGTATGCTGCCTTACCCATGTGGCTCTGCTGAAGTATATCACATTTCTGGCCCATTTATAAGTCAGCCACCAAATTCCACATACTAAGGAAAAAAAATTACCTCAATGATTATGAGGTAAATTTTCAACTTTGCTCTCATTTATGATTGGACATTTTTCAACTGTTTCTTCTTTCTTTATCTTTATGAGTATAATTAATATGGGAAAAATTGTCACAATCTCATTTATTACATGAAACTGGACTTATAAATAGGACCAAATTTTTTGGTCAAACTGGACTTATAAATAGGACCAGAGTGGTATATAATTGTATTTAGGGTTAAGGTACAAATTAAAAATACCTACCAACTTTCTTGGATGGAAAAGTACCCACAAACATTCAAAATCAAAACAAAAATGACACATCCATTAAAATAGGTTAACGTCCATTACTTTTTGTAGTGAGAGCCACACTATTTTTTTAAAAGTACCAAAATGCCCCTGGCTCAAAAATGGTAAATATATGAAAATACTTATAAACTTTTACCCAAAATTCGTCAAATATTATATGTTTTTTAGAAGTGCAAAAACACCTATGAACTTTCAAAATGGACATGAAAATACTAAAATACGCTCAATTTATATATAAAATATATATATTTATCTAACTATTCAAATTATACGCTATTGTTATAAGCATAACATGAAATTTTATACATCAACTTTAAATTAACAAGAAAATTACTATTATCTACTCACTTACTCCTATTTATAAGTCACTTCTAACATATTTTATCATAACTAGGAAAAATCTTTAGCTTTGTTAATTCCATCTTCAAACTTGATAACTTTTTAATTTTATCCATAATGAATATACAATGAACTCCAAGTAATTGGATGTGATAATGTATATTATGTCAGATGGAGCACATGCTATTAAATTTTCTATTAATTTTCTATTTTGATTTTTTCTAAATTTTATTTAGAAATTAACTTATAATTAACTCACTTAAATTTTCTATTTCATTTTTTATAAACTTTTTAAGAGTTAAATTTAAGGCGTAAAATATAAAGCCATAAGAAAATAATTATGGAGGAACATATTATTGAATGTAAAACAAAATTAAAGTGGGTATTTTTGCACCTTTATCATTTTTTAGTCGAGAGCATTTTTGTAGTTTTAGAAAAATAAAATTGGCCCCACTACAAAAAATAGTAGACGTTAGCCCATTTTAACAAATGTGTCATTTTTGCTATGATTTTGAATATTTGTAGGGACTTTTGCAATAAGAAGAGTTTATAGTGTTTGGTGTACTTTAGGTATAAGTTTGTGGGTATTTTTACAACTTAACCCAATAAACAATCGTAACTTATGGATATCTATATGAAAATCAACTCTTTGGATTAATAACATTACTTACTGCTTTCATTAATCAACATGATTTGGCCATTAACTTGCTTTGTTCATTCATGTTTCAAGACAATAAATTGAAACTTGAAAGCTCCTCATCACCTATTGCTTTTAAGTTGAAGAAAGAACGTACTTAAATATACATTAATCATTATTAATATTAAATTATTGGGTAAAAGAGCAAAAATACACACGTGTTTTACCCTTAAGAGTGCCCAGCACCATATTTTTTTTTTTGGAGCAAAAATACAACCATTTTATAGCAAAAGTCACACCTGCTTCAATGCACCGTTTATGTGCTGTTTTGACCCTTTTTTTTCTTCATTTCAAATCCCATCGTCAAGCGACAAACATCGTTCTACAGCCTCGGCTGTGTAATCTGAGATCTTACGACTCCGATCGGTCGAGAAGCTTGATCAGGACAAGGAAGGACGGCGGCGCCGATGATGACGTGTCCACCTTCTTCGCGACACTGTCTGAATATATTGAAAGCTCTCAGAGAAGCCATGATTTCGAGATCATCTCGGGTCGCCTGGCTATGGTAATCTCTCTAATCTCTAATTTCTAGTCACTTGAAATTAAATAAGAAAACAAGAATCAACAATGAATCATCTGATGACTTTCAATGATCCATCATTTTTAAAGGTATGAATTCGTTGAAGATGGTGTTTGCAGGGACAGTGACGATGGAAATTGTGACGGGGAACTCAGTGTTCAGGAAGATGGAAGTTGAAGGGATAGTGGAAGCCGAAGGGGTGTGTTTGGGAGCTGTAGCTTTTGCGGCCACGTTTGCGTGGTTCTCAAGTGCTCGAAACAGAGTGAGTAAGATGTTCAAAATTGGATGCAACACTTTCATCGATTCAGTTTTTGATCAAATCGTAGATACCTTGTTCTACGAAAGTGAGTTAAGTGACTGGTCTGATGAACTGTGATGCTGTGTTAGAATCTTAAGTATTTTAGTTGTGTAAAAAATGACTCCTATATAGAAAAGGAGTCCAAGACTTGTCTCTGCATAGTGCGTAGAATGGTGTAAAAAGCTATATATGTTTGCTGCTTTTATGTAGCAAAGAAAAACACTAGCTAGTTGATATCCAGGGTTAGAAGTCAGAATTATATTCAATGAAATGCTTTAGACCGATTTCACGTTTCAATTTAAAGTTAGATGCTTGGGGAAGAGACTAGTTTCTTTCGCCTTTGACGTCTCAGAACTTCATTGTTGAATGAGTGGAATTGAGAGTGGGAGGATGAGGGGGGGAATTGTTTGGTCAAAACGAAGAGGGAAAGAAAAATAGGAGTTGGTGAAGGGGGAAAACTGAAAAAGATTTGCTGACAGTGGGATTTGAAATGAATAAAAAAGAGGGTCAAAAGGGAGAAGAAAACGGCGTATAAACTGTGCATTGAAGTAGGTGTGACTTTTTGCTTTCAAAATGGTAACTACACGTATATTTTCTTTCCAAAAAAAACATATGGTCTTTGGAGGGTAAAGACACGATGTATATTTTTGCTCCTTTACCCTAAATTATTATATGCCGATATAAATATCATGAAAACTTTACGAGATATTGAATTAGACAAGGTACCAATTCCTTCAAGGGTTGGATTAATTATTAATAAATCAATATATCTAAGAAGATAAAAAAGAAAAAACAATTATCATAATCATAAAATAATTTTTAAATTCAAATAAAAGTAATAATAGTAAAACAAAAATGGAATACCTATTAATATTTCTAGATTAAATGTATTGAATTATTTTATAATTTTAGAGTATATTATATATAATTTTTCCTATTTGTTTATTAATCTTTATTTTTCAATTCTTATTACGTACAAAAAGTCAAAATACTCAAGCGTCTCCGAGAATCCCTGGTGTGGATCACAAAAGAAGGAACTCAAGGCGATGTCACTCACCCTCGTTATCGCTCGTCCAAAAAAACTTGCCAGTCTCAATATTGATTCCACAAGGATATGCTCCAGCAATGTGATTGAAAAAGATATCGGATTTTACTTCTTCTTGTCCTCTCTCAACCTTTACCTCAAAATTACATAATTTTGGGATAAATAAAGCACGGGAGTTTTTTTTTTTTTTTTTTTTTCCCGCAATATTTTCTTTAGCAGCATTCAATAGCTTAAACATTATCTAATGGAAAATACTATAATCTAAAAAAATATTTTAGGGTTTTAATTTTTCTAAAAATTAATGTAGGATCTACTAAAAAATATTTTATGGTGATGGAATTTTTTTTTTTTTTTACCCCTTACTTTGTTTACACCCAAAACTACATAGTTTTGAGGTAAAGGATACATGGGAACAAAAAAAAAAAGGAGAGAATTCATATATAAAGATACCCTATGCTTTTTTTAGTAAGGTTAAGGTGCAAATTTTGCAAGAAAATTTTTGCTAGAAACAATATTGCCTTGAAAGTTTTTTCAGGTTCAATGTTCCTCCAAAAGTTTCAAAACGTAAAAATGTTACCTCATACCGTTAAAAAATTAACATTAACTGTTAAAAATTTGACATTGACAGTTAACTTTTTAACAAAAAATGACATCATTGCCCCATTTTAACACTTCCAGTGCAATATTAAACTTAAGAAAACTTTCAAGATAACATTATTCCTTAATTAAAAGTTTCAACTAATTTTCACCTTAACCTTTTTTAGTATGCTCTTTGTCAAGCATCTCTATTTAGTTAAGTGTATTGTAATTAAAAAGTTTTACTTTTTTTTTTTTTTGGGTCAAATAATTAAAACGTTTTACATTTAATATAAATTTGTCTTTTTTTCCCCCTAAAAAGGTGCAAAAATGCATTATTTATATAATTTAGAAACATTAATTAAATTTGTTTATAAAATTTTGTGGCCGATTCACCAACACTTTCTACTGATTTAAGGCTAGTTCAACAAGTTTTGGCTAGATCTCTCCTGTTTTCTCATGTTTGGACCAGACACATAAGGTTATATTCATGTGACTTCCAAATCTCTAATTGTCAGAAAGCTTATACGACAGAATAAGATAAATTAGTGAACAATTTTAAAAATGTCAAACAAGAAAATTAAGCCAATAATTTTGCAAGTTCATCACATGAGTAGTCTAAAGTAAGAAACCATATATTGTCAGTAAGAGCGGTGGTTAGTCACGGTACATGACTTGAAGGCCACAGAAAACATAAATATAAATAAAATTGTTCAATCATATGTTTTTTTTTTTTTTTTGTTGATAAGAAAATTTTAGGAAAGGAGCGGGCCACCCATGATCTAAAGTAAGGGCGCTTGGGCCGTCCCACACAAAGATAGTTACCGCTTCTTTGTAGGCATCAGGATCAAATGCTTTTTGTGGTCCAGGGATCGAACCCCTCTCCTTTTTGGTGAGGAAGTCCGACCCCTTCGCCAGTTGAATCCAAGGAGGAGGGGTTGTTCAATTATATGTTCAAGGTACATAAAAGAGTAACAACTTTATCTCCAATCATTTTAAATATAATGACATGATAGAGAAATAGTCAAAAGGATAAATACAAAAACATTAATAATTAAAGGAGGAATTTAAAGACAAGCAGTTGAGCTTTCCCTTATAAAATGGAAAGCTAATATTCCCCCGATTGGACACACAGTTTGTAGGAAAAACTACTTGAGTATTCCTTAATATGTCTATGCACTATACGATGGTTTTTTCCCTTCATCTCCTATTGTTGATCCATTGCATTAGAGAGAAATTCCTTTTTATTTTTTATTTTTTTTTTTAAAAAAAGAAATTCCTTTGGTCTCTAACAAGCGTAGCAAAGAAGTGGTACTACACAAGATGGTGGCCCCAATATGCCTGCCTACCTGCTGATATGAAAAATCATAAGACAAAAAGGTAGGGTCATTGAATTCCTAAAGTTACCTCAACTTGAAGTTCCTTCAAAATTGCTGTAATGTTTGGGGCATATGGTAGAGGCACTTCTTTCTTCTCCTTTGCCTTTGTTTTGGTTAGAACAACCATCCTCTAAATCATGATATGAGCCAGGTTGAACTCCTGCTTCTCAAGTAGTAGGGAACACAAAATCTGAATTTCATTTTGATTCATGTGTTCAAAGCTACCTCTTTCATTGAGAAACATCCTTAACACCAAATAATACAATAATGCTCTCTCCATATCTGAGGACTAACTTCACTTGGATGCAAAATCTTCCAATTCTCCCAACAACAGTTGAACTTAACTTTATCAGCTTCCTCCTTTGTATACACAAGCTTTCCATGTGGTAGTTTCAAAATCTTTGCCAACTTAATTAACAAAACCAAATCTACTTTATGTCATTTCCTTTAATCTTAACATTTACTAGATGTCTTCCAATATTACCACAGAGAGAGATTGGCTTCAAAATCTTTTCGAACTTCAAACTTGTAATGAACCAGAAATCCTTCATACTTATAGCAGACTGATTCCAACATGGGTCTTCTGGCAAAATGCTCATGACAGTGTGGAAAATGACTTTCAGAGCATAAGGCTTTCACAGAATTAGGGAAAGAATATGAAAGATGCAGCAGAACCAGAAAATGTTCGCTGCTTAGAAGAGGAAGAAGATGGGGAACTGGGAGAAGATGGAAGATTAGGCGGTTGAGTATTCTGGGCACACAAACCTTGAACCTACAGTCCTCTTGGATTTGGATGGTATATTTTGCTGAGACAAAATGTTGGAGCTTGTGCATTCCTGGCAAACTTCAATTGTATGTTCCTCTTTAGTCTAGTTGAAGTTTCTCGCTGAGACAAAAAATTAGGTGATTCTGGCTTCTTCCTCTTCTTGGAGATTTTAGCTTTCTTCTTGGCAAACCAAAGACGTCTCTTCTTGGCAAACCAAAGACGTGTCCCAATCTCAAAGATATACATTGTGATAATCAAGACTGCTATCACCTCTATGAATCAGCCACCAAAAAACGGTTGTTACTAGGAAATTTCCCAACTGATATTAACTGTAATCATTCTCAGAAATACCATTTCACATCCAGGAAGAATTGTAGGGCTTTGGGCTTTTATAGAAGATGAGGAGCATTAAGGTCAACATATTTTATTTGCAGAGTACCTCTCCTTGAAGAGAACTACCCTCATACTTCAATATTCTCCAGATTTGCCTGGCTAGAAGAGCATTATTCATGCAGAAAACTGGACTAATTCCTAAGCCTCCAATGCTCATTGATTCCTATCACCATTGTGTCCCCAGAAAAAGCTTACACACTTCACAGATATGCTTAGGAATTTTAATGCATGAAAGAATCTGCATACTATCAAAACACAATATATCTGAACAGTATTGTATCACAAATTAAAAGAGTCAAGTGTTTAGGGAAGTCAAGCATTTAAATACTTTTTCCACATAACAGCAACTAAATTACATACCTTGATCTTTGAAAGAAAGTACAAGAACATGAAATTATGATAAGGTAGAAAAGCAAGAAATGTCTGGTACTAAATATTTACATTCATTATTCTAGGCATCCAAAAGTCTAAAGGACATTAAACCTTATGAATACAGAATGATCTACATTGTCAATCATTGCACGTTTACCAAGAGAGCCTAAATTAAAGCTGCAATTTATCACTAACATGTAGGTTAAGACTCTTCAATGCGGATGTTGCTAACTGGTACCAGACTTTCCACATAGTTGAAAATAAAATGACAATTGTCAAATAACACCTTCAATTCAGTACTAGTGAAATTGGCCATAACAGTCCATGCAACAAATTCTGGATCTTCATCTCCACGCAGTCGATGACACATTCTGGCATTTCCATTCCTCCAAATAGTTCTGGAACACAACAAGCATGGAGAGAGGATGCTATTATATTTCTTAGTCCACCTCCATCTCTCCTCAGATCCACCTGTAGCCTCCTCCAACACCCACAATTCAATAAAGTGAGAATAGGAATTTCTAGCTGGAGTGGTACGAAGCAAAGCAAGTCTGTGTTCAAACTCAATAACATGAGTTCTGTGGTCAAGGTCTAAGGCAGGCACAGGTATCAATTCAAATACTTCCGTTGCTATATCAAAAGAAAGTATAACATATTCAGGGTCAGGGTCAGGGTCAGAGTCAGAGTCAGAGTCAAGGTCAAGGGGAAGGCCCGTAGCTTTCTTACACCCGAACCAAAAGATAGCTCCATTCATAGTCAAATCCGCAGTAACCCTAGCTCCATTCATAGTAAAATCCGCTGTATCCCAAAAAGTTAAACCTGAGTTCCGAATTTCTATCTTCTTCCACGACCCTGAACCC
Source organism: Acacia melanoxylon (assembly GCA_019022615.1). Classification (NCBI taxonomy): domain Eukaryota; kingdom Viridiplantae; phylum Streptophyta; class Magnoliopsida; order Fabales; family Fabaceae; genus Acacia; species Acacia melanoxylon. Next base: position 2,164,729 of record JAFJYJ010000072.1, read on the forward strand.
AATGAATACACTTCCACAAGATGAACCAGGTAATCAGACCTAGAAACATAAAGTCTCACTATTTTGTGATCATTAATAATTGGACTGAACCCAAATCCTATACAGCAATCACAGTCAAAATCAGGAAAAGTTGTGGGAACCTGCCTGACCTCTCTAGAAGCTGGATTCAACAATAAAAGGGAAGGAGGAGATTTATGATTACCATCCAATCGTAAACAGAGCAAGCCATTGCAGGAACCGGCGATCCGTACCAAACCAGGGACGATGGGTATGTTCCGAACTTCAACGAGTTCCATGTCGCAATGAAGCAAATATAACTGCAAGCAATTACCAACGTCATAGTGTTGAAAAAGAAGACAGGCTCTATGTTGAATGGAGTGGTGGAGATGTTCGGCGATGAAAAAAGGGGATTTTATGAGATTCTTCCAATGCTTGCACACACACTGAAATCGAATTAGGGACTTCACAGGAAGCAATTTGAGAATGTGTCTGATGATTTCTTGGGGAAGAAACGGTGCGACTCTATCAATTGCCACCTGCTTCATGGTGCTCCACTGAGAAAAAGGAATCGCACTTCTCAATTAAACGAGAGAATAATCCCACACGAACACGGACCGAAGTAGAAGCTTTGTAAATCATTCGCGATTTCTCACCTAAGATATGTATCATACAGTAAAAGTTGCTTGAGTTCTACGATCTATTTGAGATAGCAGTGAGAAAGAAGTGAATTTTATCCAGATGAATTTTTTTGTAAACAGAAGATAGGATAAAAACTAGATTGTAGATGTGATTTGTGTTTGGGATAACCATGACAGAAATAACTTTTTTCCAGATAAGTATATTGGGCCTATTAGCCCTGGAACACCCTAAGTTCCTATATACAGAATATCCAATTCAAATAATGTTGTAGCTATTTACAAGAAGAGATACAGGGAGAGAGACAAGAACATCAACTAACCGTTAAATAGTTGGGATGGAGTTAGAAAAAAATTAATAGTTTGGGGAAAATTATAATAAAATACTTTAAAAAAATAATATTTATTAAAAAAGACAATAAAAATAATAATTATTTTGAAGGATCGTAAATTAAAACATTAAAATATAAAGATTAGATTGTCTTTATTCAGATTTCCAATATTCTTTCTAACTAAATTAGAATCTGGAGTGGTTGATAAATCAGAATCTCTCTAACTCTCTTCGAGGACCTTTTTAGCCTCTTCAGTATCCTCAAAAGTGAAAAAGAAGATGTTGAATCTAAGGATGTTTAACCTCCATCGTTTTCTTCGGTTTCAACACTGCCCCTACCTGTTCTCTTACTACCGTTAAACTCACTTTAGCATATGAGATTACCCTTCCCACCAAAAGTTGATTATCTTCCTGCTCTAAGGTTCCTCCCTTCCATTGCATTCGGAGCTCCATGCCTGCCACATTGAAGCCTCAACCTCCTCCTACCTTCGATTCTTAAAAAGCAGAGTGGAGCGCCAGAATGAACATTACCGTGACTGAAACACCTACCGGTGGTTAGATGGTTGTTGGTGATGGAGAGAAGGTGAGATGGTGGAGGATGAAGATTGAAGATGAAGTCTGAAGGTTTCTAGTATGCGGTTGTGTCTCTGCATCTTTATCTCTCCATGAAGTTTAGAAGAGTGACGGAAAAAGAAGTCACATTGATCGTAACTAGGCGAGTTCGGTGCAGTAGAGACGCTAACTTAGCAGCTGATCATTTGGCCAAGGAAGCACAGGTCTTGCGGAGGGTCTTCAACTGAACTCCACTCTTTATGCAATCCAAAAAAGAAGAGATTATCTGAATTAACCTATATTTGTCATTATCCATCAATCACTCTATATTTTGATTTAGTTAGAGAGAATATAGGAAATCTGGCTAAGGACAATTTAGTCTTTCTATTTTAATGTTTAAATTTCTGGTCCTTCAAAACAATTACCATTTTTATAGTCTTTTTTAATAAATATTATTTTTCTTAGGTCCTTTATTATATTATAATTCTCCCTAGAATTTTCTAGCATTAATTTCAATTATTAAAATTTTATATTTTTTTTTTTTTTGTTTTTGAAAAGATTATCTTTTAAGTTTTTTATTAATAAATATTTTTTCGTTAGTCCTTCACTCTAATTTTTCCTTTATTTTTTAAAGGAAAAAGTACTTAACATCGACCATAAAAATTGTAATTACCTAGAAGGACCAAACATCATAAGATAAATTTAAAATTACTAAATTGCCCTTAATCAAACCTCCCGTATTATCTCTTGTATTCATAATTAAGAAATAACTAAAATTAAAATTTCCCATCATGATATTATCATATATATTTTTTCAATATATTATTTAATTAACAACGGTCAAACTCATATATTTTTTAATTTTATTTTTCACTAATTTATATTATCAACATTGATATCAATTAAGTTCTTTTTATAAAAATAAAAACTAAACTTATTTCATATTTTTTAGGATATAATAGGTTAATTGAATTTTTTAATTTTATTAACATTACATGAATTTTTTAACCAACATAAATTGCTTCTAAAACAAACATAAATCATACAAAACTTTCTTGGTTTAACAAATATTATAGATTATAAAAGACCTTGAATTTTATTAACATTATATAATTCCATTTTTAATTAAATTTTTTGTTGATTTAAAAAAAAAATATATTTTTTACAAATTGAAGAATGCATAATTTTTTTCATAGATGTATATTCAAGTTGTGAAAAATTAAAATTGAGAAAACTATTTTTTAATTTAATGAAACCTAAAATTTTGTATTAGTTTTAAAAATAGAATTTGAAAGATAATGTAGGAGGGAATGCGAGAAGATTTTGTTAGGGGCATTTTAATACTTTTAATTTTATATTTTTATATTCGGTCCTTATAAATAATTACAATTTTTATGGTCTTTCTCCATAAATATCTTTACCTCTAAGTCCTTCATCCTAATTTTCCCAAAAAATTAATTACTAACTGTTAAATAATTGAGGTGGAATTGGAGGGAGATATGAGAAGAGAGAGGGGTTTGCATTTAGTGCTCATCACTGTAATGAGTAACTAATTTCTCATCACTATAATGAAATCTCAACCATTTAAACTTTGATCCGAACAAAGTGCAAATTTAAAATTTATGATTTTTTAAATGATAAAATCATTTTTGTGGGAAGTGATAATTTTAAAATTATCTTTATTTTTAATTCTGCATATAATAAAATAAAAATTTATTTAAAATATAAAAATTAAATTAAATCTAGACGGTTTAAAATCAATCTAATAGTAAAGATGAGTGATGAATTGCTCATCAAAGTAATGAGTATAATATGTGCTCCCGGAAGTGAGAACATCAAGTAACCATCAAATAGTTGAGATAGAGTTAGAGAAAATGTTAGGGTTTTTTTAGGGTTAATTTCATAATTAAAGATTTTTATTTTTATTTTTGGGGTTCTTAAAAATAATTATAATTTGTAAGATCCTTATTAATAAATATTATTTCCATAGATTCTCTAATTTCCCCTTTATTTTTGTAAAGGAAAAAGTAATTAACACTATGCACCTGCCTTCATTAAAGTTAATATCTTCAGGAAAAAAAATTGTAAAAAAAAAGAAGAAAAAAAGTGTGCCCCACCATAGTCCAGATTGGAAGGACTCTATAGTGGAAAGTTCCCTTTCATATTTCATATGGACGGAAGATGTAATTTTTTTTTATCAACTATTTGATATTTCGAGAGAATACCCACAATCACTAGATCATTAGTAATTAATACAATTATTAATTAATTATAATCAGGTATTTGTTCGGAATAAGCAATCACGCTTTGTTCGAAATAAGCAATCACGCTTTGAATTAATAATCTTACTTATGACTTTCATTAATCAAGCCCTTCGTCACCTATCCTATCGCATTAAGTTATGAAGAACTTATATACATAAATTTTGGATAATATATTCTTAAAATAATAAAGAAAAAAAATATCTATAATCATTAAAAGTAATTATGAGGTTCACATAAAAGTAATACATAGTAAAGAAAATGGGAATATCAATCAATACTTTATTAGTAATATTTATCTAAAATGTATATATTTATCTTATGATTTTAGAATATCTTACATTTTTTGCATATTGTCTATCATTCTTAATTTTTTAACGCTTGTTAGTTAAAAAATGCATAAAATATAATTTGATACATTAAATAAAATTTTAAAGTAGAAGTAAATTGTTCAATATTTTCAATAATTTTAAATATAAATAATAGATAAATAGCCAAAAGGGAAAATATAAAAAATATCATTAATTAATCATATAACATAGTTAACATATGGTAATTGTAAAGGCTACACAAGTCTTGAAGCCTAAACTTGTGGGTTTGTAGTGGTTCTCAAGCACCCGATTAAAGCTTGAGGGAGATAGTGGATTGAAACCTCGGGAGGAGCGCAGGGATTTGGGACGTAGGTCATCGTGGATTGGGGCCGAACCAAGTATAAATCGGTTTGCATATTCTCTTCCCTAAACTCTTATATTTCCAGCGTATATGTTTGATTGAATGAATGACTATTTCTTTATAAAGTACTTCTGTCATACGAATTGATTTCAGTAAGTTGCGAAAAGATTTTCAAAGTTCGTAAAGTTTTAACGGACACGCAATTCACCCCCCTCTTGGGTGATAGCCAGGTCTAACACTTGGTATCAGAGCAAGGCTCTTGTTTAAAGGACTTAACAGTCTCAAGAGTTGTCAATGGCTAATTTTGGGTGTTGTTCGTTTTCAGAAGGTTTCGACTATACTGTTCAACCATTTTTCAAAGATATTGATTTTTGGTTTTGGAAAGCAAGAATGACTAGTTTTATTAAAGCATTTGATTTTGATATGTGGAATGTTTTTATAAATGTCTTTGATTTCAAACCGAGAAAGGATTGGACAGAAAAAGAAAAGAAAATGTTTTCGCTGAACATTAGAGCAGTGAAAATTTTGTATAGTGCTTTAACTGAAAATGATTTTGTGAAAATCAAATGTTGCTCTAGTGCTAAAGATATCTGAGATACTCTTGATTTTATATATTCTTCTAACAATTGTGTTGAAGTTGGAAGTGTTGACAGTTCATCTAAGAATATAAGTTGTATATCCACAATTGATGAACAAACAGAAGTTGAGATTGAAGAAGGTGAAATCAGAAAATGCTTCCACACTCTGATCAACACAGAACAAGAGGAAGACGATTCACAAGAGCTCATTATGCACAATTATGGTAAATCATTATCTGGAGCTCAAGATGCAGATCTGGTAAACAATTCCAATTCTTCTTGTGTAGTTAAGAAAAATGTTTTTCAACATTTGCATAAAATTGTCTTCCAACCGATTATTGATTATATTTTGAAAAGCAAAATTATTTTCGAAAATAATGCTGGAAAATCATGTGGGAAGAAAGAATTTACAAATACAAATCATTTGATATTGCATCCACTCGACCAACATATTATTTGCAAAACTGTTCATAATAAGCATCATCATATAGTTTGCAATTATTGTCGCAAATCGGGTCATATTTCTCACACATGCTATATTAGAAGACATTCTAATGTGAGGAATAAATTTTTTTGGGTTCTGAAAGGACAAGAAAGGTCCAATACTAACCGTCAAGGACCCAAGTATAAGTGGGTACCAAAATATCCATCTAGTGCCGTGTGTGTGCAGATTGATTACAAAAAGAATGGACATAAAGGTATAGAGAAGAAGAAGAGTCCAAGAGTTTCTCATGCACCAATGAAGAAGATCATAGCATCTATATCAAGCAAGAGAACTCTCGGAGCATCCATTGCCAGAACTACAAAGTCAAATCATAAGAAGCAATGGACACCAGTAAGAAGAATACACTTTGCCTCAAGAATGGACTACCATGAAGTATCATTCAACTATCTTAAGGAGAATAAGATAAGAAGGATCTCTCGTACACAAAGGAAAAGACTCTTACCGTCTATATCTTTTGAGAAAGCTTCGTATGCACCCACAGGAAAACAAATGAAGAATCAGTGGGTAAGCAAAGCCAATCCTCCAAGTACCTAAGGTAAATGTAGACAATGATAAAACCTCCTATGCTATTATCTGTAATATTTCATTGAGGTTTTAGATTTTGTAACCTTAGGAATAAACATTGCAAACTATTTTAAAATTGGGTTTCCACATCCTGATTTATTTTTCAATGAGATTGCAATGTTCATGGATTTAATTCTTTATGCATACATGATAATTTGAAAAGAAAGCATCTCTTTTATGCATAAAGTCATGTTTAATTCATTATGCTCATTTGTTCTGATTTGATTATTCTCGTAAGAGCATATGAATTTTGTTATGATTCCTACAAGCTTAACAATTAATGGATCAAAGCATGGTTGGATACCATAGGAGAAAAATGTTTATATGTCTCTGTAGGATCAAAGAAAAAGCTTATCAAGAATGCAACTATATAGAGAAACAATTTGACTCTTGAGGAAGCCAAAGAAGCAATAGTTGATGTTGATGGTGAACGTCGGAAAATGAGTTATCTACATCAATCCATCTCAACCAAGCAAGATACTATAAGGACAAGAGGAATTACGGTGATATCTAATTCTTACCTCATACTGTGATTATATATATTCATTTTTGGGTAATGAATACTTGTCCATCATTACATTCCATTAGCAATCAATCATTTATGTTTTTCAAAGTGTTTTCCAGATTGCTAAATGGACAGTAAATCAAACTGTGCAAAACTTTCTGAGATTTTTTTAAAAATGCACAATTCTAAAATTTGTTTTGAATTTCAATTCATTTTGTTTTGTGAAAATGCATACAAATGTTTTGAAAATATTTTGATTGCATTCAAATGATGTTTCAAAATTGAAAGTTAATATTGTATACTGAATGTCGGATATGCTTCAAATTTGCCCAGTTGAGTTTTCCCTACATTTCACATATTGATCTTTGGATTTCAATTTGTTGCTTGAACTTCTTGGTTTCATTCTCTAACTAGTTGGATCTCATGTCTAACGAGTTGATAATGTATGAGTTTCAAGCCTATCTTCAAGAAAAGAATTCAATTCGTGTGTATTATGCTTAAAGCATAAATTCTTAGTTGACTGTGATTTATTCCAAGTTTTATGAATGTTCATTAATGCATTGAATGTTAATGCATTAACCATTAAGTGGAATAACCTACTGGGATGTTTTTCTGGAACTCTAGTCATTTGGACTAATGAGTATATGCTTCATCATCCATGAATCCTAGTAGTCATTTTGTTACTCAAAGTCATTATCTTTGTCTTCATCCATTCTTTTGAGTAACTATATCTCTATTGTGCTAAGCATGTCTTGCTAATACTTTATCCTTATGATCTTTGCTTTTGGGAAAATTCTTCTACATGTTAACTTCAATATTCGACATGTTCTCCAAAACTGAAGCATTCTAGAACATTCTGATATATATATATATATATATATATATATATATATTGACTTCCACCATGTTTAGAGTGAGCATCGATTTTAAACATGTTTCAAAAATGAATCTTTCATTCATGAAAATTTTGATTTCATAATGCATTATCACGATTTGAAAGAACATTCAAGATTTGAAACAATTTGCATGTTTCATTATCGTTTTTGGAATTTTAATCTCATCCATGGATTACTCGATTCATATCAATGACATACTTTTCTACTTAAAGTATATTTTCAAATTGTCATTGAGAAATAACTTTCTTGAAATCATTTAGCTGTTATCCTATCTGATTCATTGGTTTGAATTTATTAGATTGGGTAAAATTTTTTTTATATATATATATATATATTTTAAATTTCTGATTGTTCTACTCTTTGCTCAAATATCATATGGTTAAATTATAAGAGCATAAGGGTTGTCATGTCTAATCTTGTGTGGACCCAAGAAACATCGGGTACCAAAAAACATATATTTGTTTATGCAGGATGCTCTGTTGAGATACTGAAAAACAGGGGTTAACAGAGAAAACTCTACTCGAGCACACCTCCTCTCTCTACTCGATCAATAACTAGAAAAGTCTCTCAAAGAAACAAAGTCAAAGAATCATTGCTCGAGCACGCCTGAAAGCCTACCCGAGCAACAACGGGATATATGGAAAAAATGAAAAATGAGGAACAATGCTCGAGCATCCATTTTTGTCGCTCGAGCATGCCATGCGATGGACGAATTTTTGAAAGTTTGAAGACTTAATCTCAATGCTCTAAAGGTTCAAATATTATCTATAAATCAAGTATTCACAGAACATACTTGATGGGAGGATAAACAGAGGAAGATAAGCATGCAAGGTCCTCTCATGTGAACTACAAGTGATGACTACAGAGTCATGGACATCACATGAATAACCACTCGAGCTATGTGAGAAAGGAACTTCAACAATTCTACACTGAGCTTGCCACAAACGATATTCAAGTTCATCCCTTTTGTGAATGACAAGATCAGACAACTCTATGAATTGATCAACCCACACACTTCACAGAAACTCATCCTTATGCATCAAATCTGGAGATCTTCAGAATTGATCACATCATCAGATAGTGGCTAGCGAGTGATGCATCAATGGATAATAGAGGATTATTACTCAAGTAATTACGATATTACTTGAGTTAGGTATTGTAATATGCATATAGCATAATCATGCCAGGCTAACTTGTTTTTATTCATTTAATTTTTAAGTTTAGCCTGAACAAACTCATTTTTAAAAATGATCCTTATGCTTCAAACATTTTCGTCATCATAAAAAAAAAAAAAGCATAAAACATTTCTTCATACCAATTTGGTGTCACATTATTGTTTGGTATCATTAAAGGGAGCTTCATATTTTAGTCATGCATTCATTAAGGGGGAGCTTCACATTCACATGTGTTCTATATCTTACAAGCTCATCTCCCAAAAACTTGATAGCGACTTCGGCAAGTGCACCGGTCGTTACAAGTAATAAAGTAGTGAGAAAAAGATCGTCCCACGAGGAATAGTACTCCAATCACTAATTCACTATTTTCGCTTTAGTTGGATGAATTGAATAATATGGGGTGAGTTGTAACCAAACAGAATTTAAAGAATTAAATAAAGAACAAGAATCCAAAATCAAGAATTTCAAGAAAATGTTTAGAAAAGATGAGTAATTACGAAAAACGCAGCTAGGGATGAGAATCCCCCTATGTTCCTCCAAGTATTTGAATTGAATCCCTAATTGATTATTATTCCCACGATTGACGATCAATTCTCTAAAGTTAGACTAAGTCCCAATGTCTTGATGCTACCTTAGTCCGTTATCTTTGAAAACAACCTAATGTCTTAGTATTGTTTGGAAAGATCATATTTTTAAACCAGAATTATGAGATCGCATAAACTCGTAAGCCTATGTCTAGGTCATACAACTCTATGATGAATTATCGGTTCTAGTTAAATGCATCAACATCTCTATTGTCATACACCAACCTATGAACAATCTAAAAGGTGATCAATCTTTAAGAAAGCTTTAAACAAAGATAATTCATTCAATCAAGAAAAGAAGATCAATAAAGAATCCAAACAAATACTTTAAATTCGCATAGGGTTCATCCTTACCCTAACTACAAAAGAAAACTAGCTTAGCATGGCTATAATAAAATCCATAAAATAAATAAAAGCCGATTTAAATAAGATAGGAAAATAAAAGAGAAATAAAGACTCCTAGGAGAATCCCTCGTCTCATATGCTCCTCCCTGCCGCGTCTTCAAATTCCTTCTTGAATTGGTTCGTGCCTCCTGCGTTGATGTGCGTGCTTCTAATTCTTTGCCTCGTTCTCGTTCTCCACTTTTCTTCTGCGTTTTCGTTAATTGCTGCATGGTACGTGCGGCTTTTCTTCTTTTTTCCCCTGCGTCTTGTGCGTCTTTTTATAATGTATTTTGCAGTTGGGCTCTGATATCTTTGTTTCCACCAGATATGATAGATCATATATCACAACAATATCCAATCCTTTCCGGCTCACATTTTTTCTCTCATGTAGGTCCCACCACGTAATTCTTAGATGATATATATATATATATATATATTTATTTTTTTTGCTCTTGCTCCTGTACGTGATGTATTGTAGCAGCAATTAGTTTGTTTCATTTTTATTAAATGAATTAAATATAATATACCCATATATTATATTATAATATAATATAATAATATATTATATTATATCCTTTTCGATTTAATTTGTTGCCTCTTTATCGTCTTTCCTATATTTTCTCCCCTCGTAGATCACATAATATCTCATACAAAATAAAATAGGATATCAATAGATTTTATGTTATGATATTCTTTTATCCTATATTTAATTAAAAGATATGTAAATATATAAAAAGATAATTAAATAGGTATAAAATATTAATAAATCCAACTCATTATACCATAAAATATATACCTATTTAATTATAAAATATCTACTTATCAAACTCCCCCACACTTAAACATTTGCTTGTCCTCAAGCAAAAGAAATAGAATTCATTATTTGAAAAGAATATCACTCATGAAATTCCTAAACAAAGAGAGTTTACCACCACACTTAGATCATATCATCAAATTTTATTTCAGTTAATGTTTTATAAGAATAGATTACTAAGCCAATAGCCTTAAACAATTGTAATAATCTCTTAACATCCCCTGATCAAAGGATCGGCACGCAATAAATTCAACAATAAGATTAGTAAAAGAATATTACGCTACTCAATTTCTCCAAAAAAAATTCAAATTCCCTCACTAAACCAAGTTTTTTTATTTAATTTAATAGGGATCCTCAGGTAAAACATAGCTTTTTTTTTCCTTGAGCCGTTGTAGGTCCCTTTTTGACGCAACCCTACACATGGGTGATGCAGGACCGGTTACTCAGTTACTCCAACAGGCACCTCAAGAGGCTTTTAGCCCAACTCATAACCCTCTTGGACTTTACCGTTTGACGCGACCCTGCACATGGGTGATGCAGCACCGGTTACTAAGTCAAGTCTAGAGATATCAGCGGAGTTTTTTTTTTTTTTTTTTTTACCTGAGTCATTTCCCGACACAAAAGTTTTACTTAGCTAGCAAGGTCTTCATCTAATTTTCTAAAGAAATCATGTAACAAAATATTCATAAACCAATAATCTGTTGACCATACTACAAACTAATCTCTATTCTCATTATCAATCTTAAGATTGATACAAAAATTCAAGACTTAGAGGCTACTTGAAACATTCTTTCTTTTTTTTTTTTTTGATTTGATAAAATTTTCTAAGATGGGGAAAGCTCAAAGTTAAGGCCAATCCTAAACAATGCAAAAATCTCAAATATTAAATTCTTAACAAAAAATTAAGGACAAGCATCACCAAAGAAATTATATCCCTCCCCCACACTTAAATCAAACATTATCCTCAATGTTGCATAAATCAATAAAAAGGGAAAGGAACTAGTACTCCCCTGGTTTAGGTCTCTAACTCTGATGTGGAGTTCTTCCTTTAGTACCATCCATGATATTTCAAATTTTGAGATAGAAGAGTGCACAGGCCAGACTTTGCAGCTACAAGAGGAGTGATCATCTTCAAACCTGAATAAAACTGAAAGAAGAAAAAAAAACAAAAGAAAAACACAATAATAATAAATAAATAAACGCAGAACCCTTGGGTTGCCTCCCAAGAAGCGCTTGGTTTATAGTCTTCAGCCCGACTATGTCACCTTAATTCTCAACTTCCAATGCCACAGAGGTTCTTCCTCTGTCAATGTCTCCACCATTGTAAGGTTTTAATCTTTGCCCATTCACCTTAAAAGCTTCATCTGAACCTATTGGTGCAATGACAATTGCACCAAAAGGTGTGACTTCTTTGACTACAAAAGGTCCTGACCATCTAGACTTCAATTTCCCTGGAAAAAGTTTCAAACGAGAATTAAAAAGTAGTACCTGCTGTCCCGGATGAAACTCTTTAGGAATAATCCTCCTGTCATGCCATCTCTTGGTTCTTTCCTTGTAGAGGTTAGCACTCTCATATGCAAAAATTCTGAATTCATCAAGCTCATTCAACTGAAGTAATCTCTTTTCATCAGCAGATTTAGCATCAAAATTCAGTAGCTTAGTTGCCCAAAGCGCCTTATGCTCAAGCTCCACTGGAAGGTGGCAAGACTTACCATATAGCAGCTGAAATGGTGACATGCCAATAGGAGTTTTGAATGCCGTTCGGTACGCTCATAAAGCATCATCAAGCTTCTTAGACCAATCCTTCCTTGACTTCCCAACAGTTTTCTCCAGAATTTGCTTCAATTCCCTGTTAGACATCTCCACTTGCCCACTAGTTTGTGGGTGATATGGAGTAGTGACACGATGAGTGACACCATATTTGCTAAGCACTGATTGAAACTGTTGGTTACAAAAGTGAGTTCCTCCGTCACTGATAATGGCCCTAGGTACCCCAAACTTGTTGAATATATTCTTTTTGAGAAAAGATACCACTACCTTAGCTTCATTAGTGGGAAGAGCAATTGCCTCTACCCACTTTGAGACATAGTCCACAGCTACAAGAATGTACTTGTTGTTAAAAGAACTTGGGAATGGCCCAATAAAATCAATCCCCCACACATCAAATATCTCAATAATAAAAATGTTGTTAAGGGGCATCTCATGTCTCCTAGAGATATTCCTATTTCTTTGGCAATGATCACAACGCTCCATAAACTTCCTAGCATCCTTGTACAATGTAGGCCAATAAAAACCACTTTGTAATACCTTAGCAGCAGTGCGTTCTCCAGCAAAATGTCCACCATAATCTGAACCGTGACAATGCCAGAGGACCTTATGAGTTTCCTCCTCTGGGATACAGCGCCGGAGCACTCCATCTGCACACCTGAAAAACAAGAAAGGCTCATCCCAGATATACCGTCGAACATCATGCATGAACTTCTTCCTCTGCTGCCATGTTAGTCCCTCTGGTATCATCCCAATTGCCTTATAATTAGCAATATCAGCGAACCAAGGTACATTGTTGATTGCCAAGACATACTCATATGGGAATTCATCTCGAATCTCCATCTCTAAATCATCCTGCAACTCCTTATCCTGTATCCTAGATAAGTGATCGGCTACCACATTCTCCACCCCTTTCTTGTCTCTGATTTTAATATCAAACTCTTGGAGTAGCAGCATCCAATGGAGAAGCCTTGGCTTAGCGTCTTGCTTATTCAAGAGGTATTTTAGAGCAGCATGATCCGTAAAAATAATCACCTTGGAACCAATCAAATATTGTCTAAACTTATCTAATGCATAAATAATTGCAAGCATCTCCTTCTCAGTTGTTGCATAGTTCGGTTGTGCCTCATTCGAACTTTACTCGCGTAGTAAATAACATGCAACAACTTATTCTTCCTTTGCCCCAACACAGCCCCTATAGCATAGTCACCGGCATCACACATCGGCTCAAACGGTAACTCCCAATCAAAGGCCGTCGAATAGGTGCAAAGTGGTCAATCTCTCCTTCAACAAGTTAAATGCCACTAGACAATTATTGTTAAAGTTAAAGTCTTCATCTTTAACCAACAACCGACTAAGTGGTTTGGCTATCTTGGAAAAATCCTTGATAAACCTCCGATAAAAACCGCGTGACCAAGAAAGCTCGCGAACGCTACGCACATTGGTGGGAGGAGGTAAGTCTTTGATGATTATAATCTTGGCTCTATCCACTTCTATCCCCTTATCAGATATTCTATGACCCAAGACTATCCCATCTTTCACCATAAAGTGGCACTTTTCCCAATTAAGCACCAAGTTACTCTCTTGACATCTTTGGAGCACACAAGACAAATTAGCCAAGCAAGTATCATAAGAAGTGCCAAAAACAGAGAAATCATCCATAAATACCTCAATAAATCTCTCAGTCATGTCAGAGAAGATAGACAACATGCACTACGAAAAGTAGGCGGGGCATTGCAAAGACCGAAGGGCATCCGTCTATAAGCAAAAATCCCAAAGGGACAAGTTAAAGCTGTCTTCTCTTGATCCTCTGGAGCCACTGCTATTTGATTGTAACCGGAATAGCCATCTAAGAAACAATAATAAGAGTAACCTGCAAGCCTCTCAAGCATTTGATCCATGAATGGCAAAGGAAAGTGGTCCTTGCGAGTGGCATCATTCAACCTCCTATAATCCACACACATTCTCCAACCCGTAACAGTTCTAGTGGGTATCAATTCATTATTCTCGTTCTGCACTATAGTGATTCCACCTTTCTTCAGTACTACATGTACTGGACTAACCCACTTTGAATCAGAGATAGGATAAATCATACCTGCATCTAACAGTTTCACCACCTCCTTTCTCACCACTTCCTTCATAGTCGTGTTAAGTCTCCTCTGGGGTTGCCTTACTGGTTTCACATCGTCCTCCATAAGAATTTTATGAGTGCAAAATGAAGGACTAATCCCCTTTAAATCAGATATAGACCACCTTATTGCAATCTTGTGGGTGGTCAAAACTTTCAGCAACTTCTCTTCGTCAGTAGGTGACAACTCAGCACTAATAATAATGGGATAAGTGTCATCCTTCCCTAGAAAAGCATACTTTAGATTAGAAGGGAGCTCCTTTAGTTCCACCTTAGGAGTAACAGGTGGCGCATCATAATCCTTCTTCTTAAGCTCCTCAACCTGTAAATCGAATTCTCATTGCGAAACCTCTTCTTCCACTTGTAACAATTGAGCAAGATCATCCTCCATAGACTCATCTGAACCTTCTTGAAAAAGCTCTTCATGAATGGCCTCATCAACTACATCAATTCTGAAGCAGTCACTATTATCAGTTGGGTATTTCATGGATTGAAACCATTGTAAGTGACTTTCTCATCATTCATTTGGAACTCAATTTTTCCTGCAGCTACATCAATTACCGCTCTAGCAGTAGCCAAGAAGGGTCTTCCCAAAAGCAAAGGAAGTTCAACATCTTCCTCCATGTTAAGAACCACAAAATCCACCGGGAAGATGAATTTGTCCACTTTCACAAGCACATCCTCAATTACACCTTCTGGCTTCTTAATAGACCTATCCGCCAACTGTAACGACATCATAGTAGGCTTCATCTCTTTAATGCCGAGAGCTTTCGAAACAGATAAGGGCATTAAATTTATACTAGCTCCCAGATCACAAAGTGCTCTGCCCATATTGACGTTCCTTATTGCACAAGGAATGCTAAAGCTGCCCGGATCTTTAAGCTTTGGTGGTAACTTTGTTTGAATAATGGCACTACACCGTTTCTTTGCGAGTCAATGCTTTGTTTCGGCCTCTTGCAACTTATGCTTCTTGGAAAGCAGATCTTTCATGAACTTTGCATAATTAGGCATATTTTCAAGAGCTTCTGCAAAAGGAATGTTAATATGCAATTTCTTAAAAATATCAAAGAACCTGGCATACTGTTGCTTCTAAATCTGCTGCTTCAACCTTTGGGGGTAAGGGGGTTTTGCATAAGAAGGAGTGGGAGACTTCTTTGTAGCTATCTCCTTTGGAACCTGCTGCACATCATCATTCTCAGCCTTTTCCTCCTCTTTTTCTAAAGCCTTTTCATGTTCTTCCACCCCTTTTTCAGATTTTTCCTTCACCGGAACAGATTTATCAACTGGCTGAATCACTATACCACTCCTTGTAGATATGGCCTTACAATGCTCCTTTGGATTGACCACAGTATCACTAGGGAAGGACTCTTGGCTCCTCTCTGCTATTTGCTTTGATAACTGACCAATCTGATTCTCCAAGTTCCGGATTGAAGCCTCCTGATTTTTGAGAGAAGACTTTGTTTCATTCCGGAAAGCTTCTGAACCCTGTATGTATTCAGTGCTGGTATGGGTCAACTGTGTCAAAGCCTTTTCCAGATCAGTAATGGTGGTGGTGGTTTGGTGGAATTGCTGAGGTGCTGCTTGGGGTTTATAGGAAAAGTTTGGGTGAGATTTCCAGCCAGGATTGTACGTGTTGCTATATGGATTAAACTGATTCCTAGGAGGATTACTCATGAAATTAACCTCAGTTGTTTCTCCAGTACTACCAGCTTCACAATCTCCATTAGCGTGTTCCCCTTTGCAAAAATCACAAAGCAAAGGAGGCTGAGAAGTGATGGATGAGACCTGAGAAGAGGCAAGTCGTTTAGTGATGTCAGCTAACTGCTGTTGGATCATCTTGTTTTGTTGGGAAAGGTTCTCATTGTGGGCCAAAATTGTATTATAAGAATCTAGATGAAGAACTCCACTCTTTGGTTGTGGAGTAACAGTTTCATTCTCAAGGGACCCCATAGCCTCAAATACTCCAATGCTCCGGAGTTTTGCTTACCACTTTCTTTGCGGCGTTAATCATCATCCTATAAGACGGAAGCATCCCATTGAAGAATATTCTCGCCTGATCATAGTCTTACAACTCATGTTGTGGACACTTCCTAAGCAACTCCTTAAACCTTTCCCAAGCTTCACAGAATGATTCCACATTGCCTTGAGTAAAGCAACTAATATTTGACATCAGCTTTGTATACTTAGAAGAAGGGAAAAATATTTCAAGGAACTTTGTGGTGATAATTTCCAAAGTGGTGAGACTTTCAGTAGGACAAGAACGAAGCCAAGCTCTTGCTTTCCCCGTCAGAGAGAAAGGAAACAGTCTCACACGAAGAGCATCTTCAGGAACCCCATTCATCTTGTTGGTATCACAAATGAGAAAAGTCTCAATATGCTGATTAGGATCCTCTAAATCACTCCCACTAAAAGAACCTTGTTGAACCAAGCTTATAAGGGACGGCTTGATTTCAAAATTATTCGCATTCACATCAGGATTGACAATGCTAGTTGCAGTCCTGTCAGGATTAAGTGTCATGTAGTCGCCCATGGTCCTTTTTGGAGGAGGACGGGGAGGATCTGCACCATTTTCTCGCAATTATAACCAGTTCAATCCCAAGTACTAGAGCTAACAACCTTTCTTTTCTCTCGTTTAGCAAGTTTTCGGTTTCTCCTTCTTTGTCTTTTCGATTTCGAGGATCAAAGCGCATCGAATTTACGTCGTGGTACCTCGCATAAACGAGTAAAATAACAAAAGAAAAAGAAAAATCCAATCTAGAGTTTCAATAACTACTCTTAGTATTGAAATAAAACTATTCCCCGGCAACGGCGCCAAAAACTTAATAGCGACTTCGGCAAGTGCACCGGTCGTTACAAGTAATAAAGTAGTGAGAAAAAGATCGTCCCACGAGGAATAGTACTCCAATCACTAATTCGCTATTTTCGCTTTAGTTGGATGAATTGAATAATATGGGGTGAGTTGTAACCAAACAGAATTTAAAGAATTAAATAAAGAACAAGAATCCAAAATCAAGAATTTCAAGAAAATGTTTAGAAAAGATGAGTAATTAAGAAAAACGCAGCTAGGGATGAGAATCCCCTATGTTCCTCCAAGTATTTGAATTGAATCCCTAATTGATTATTATTCCCACGATTGACGATCAATTCTCTAAAGTTAGACTAAGTCCCAATGTCTTGATGCTACCTTAGTCCGTTATCTTTGAAAACAACCTAATGTCTTAGTATTGTTTGGAAAGATCATATTTTTAAACCGAATTATGAGATCGCATAAACTCGTAAGCCTATGTCTAGGTCATACAACTCTATGATGAATTATCGGTTCTAGTTAAATGCACCAACATCTCTATTGTCATACACCAACCTATGAACAATCTAAAAGGTGATCAATCTTTAAGAAAGCTTTAAACAAAGATAATTCATTCAATCAAGAAAAGAAGATCAATAAAGAATCCAAACAAATACTTTAAATTCGCATAGGGTTCATCCTTGCCCTAACTACAAAAGAAAACTAGCTTAGCATGGCTATAATAAAATCCATAAAATAAATAAAAGCCAGATTTAAATAAGATAGGAAAAAGAAAGAGAAATAAAGACTCCCGGAGAATCCCTCAGTCTCATATGCTCCTCCCTGCCGCGTCTTCAAATTCCTTCTTGAATTGGTTCGTGCCTCCTGCGTTGATGTGCGTGCTTCTAATTCTTTGCCTCGTTCTCGTTCTCCACTTTTCTTTCGTTTTCGTTAATTTCGCTTTGGTACGTGCGGCTTTTCTTCTTTTTTCCCCGCGTCTTGTCGTCTTTTTATAATGTATTTTGCGGTTGGGCTCACGATATCTTTGTTTCATTAAAGATATGATAGATCATATATCAAACAATATCCAATCCTTTCCGGCTCACATTTTTTCTCTCATGTAGGTCCCACCACGTAATTCTTAGATTATATATATATATATATATATATATATTTATTTATTTTTCTCTTAAATTACGTGATGTATTGTAGAGCAATTAGTTTGTTTCATTTTTATTAAATGAATTAAATATAATATACCCATATATTATATTATAATATAATATAATAATATATTATATTATATCCTTTTCGATTTAATTTTTGTTGCCTTTATCGTCTTTCCTATATTTTCTCCCCTCGTAGATCACATAATATCTCCTACAAAATAAAATAGGATATCAATAGATTTTTGTTATGATATTCTTTTATCCTATATTTAATTAAAAGATATGATAAATATATAAAAAGATAATTAAATAGGTATAAAATATTAATAAATCCAACTCATTATACCATAAAATATATACCTATTTAATTATAAAATATCTACTTATCACTCATCTCCTTTATTTGAAGAAAATCCTTTTTAAATTTGCTCATCCGTACTCACCATGTTTTATTAGTTTTGATAATGAGTTAATTTCATATTTGAAAATATCTTATATTTTCCTTTCATTATCATTATTTGAAAATATCATATCGAAAGGGATACTTTGATATTTGGTTGCACTGACAAATCTCTCTTGCAAAGAAAGTTCTCAATTTGTAGCAGGAGATTTCATTCTATATGCAAATATCTCTTAATGCACTTCAAGGAGAAACTATTAAATTATGAAAAGATGCCTTGATGGTTGAAGCTGAACTACGTTCTATAAAGGAAGAGAGTAGGCCACGGAGATTCAACTGAATTGCATATAGCAAGAAAATGGACTTCATCGATCATCCATCATTTGCAGAATCTACATGAGCATCTCTAATCTCTATCTTTTTGTATTCAGCTAAATTTTGCACATGTGCTTTAATTGTGAAAGATGTTTTGACAAACCTCTCCAGATTGTTTTCAAACATATTTTCATAAAAAAAAAAATTCAAATACTTTCATCGGGGGAGAGAAAATTAGTTTCTTCATTCTTTATCATCTGGCTTCATAATCAATTTTTTGCTAATGACAAATAAGGGGGAGAGAAATGGCAAGAAAAATATGTTGCATTTAATGTATTTTCATATTCATCCATATTTTTCTTATAGTATTTGCCATCATCAAAAAGGGGGAGAATGTTAGTTATGCTTAGTTTTGATGATGTCTTATATTGATGCCATTATCTAGAGCAAAAAGTTTATATCATATACATTGACTAACTACTTTGTTTATTATAGGTTAGTCCAAATTAAATTATAGAGAATGATCAAGAATGGAGTTTGAAGAAAGAAGAACTTGTTAAATATCATGAGAATATCAATATTCAAGTCTCGTGATCAAATAGAAGTTGGAACGACTCAATTCGGAGTTAAAACAAGCAAGTTCAAGCTTAGGATGAATACTTTGGTTTGTTTGGGGGCATTAATGTAATTTCAGCATTTTTTTCTCACACAAACAGTGCCTTGCTCGAGTACAAATAATTTCATGCTCGAGCAACATCATTTCCAGCTCTTACTTTCGCCCAAACAGTGTCATGCTCGAGCAAGAAAATCCCCCATGCACAAGCAAGGTCGTGCTTCAGAATACTCTGTTCAGCTCTGTTTCAGGCGACCTTCGGTAATGCGACGATATCTCCCAAACTAGGAATCCAATTGACGTGAAACCAGTGGCATATGAAACTAGACTCCCACTGCGTCATTTGGATATAAAATTAAAGTCACAATGAGTTCAGATGAGAGAGCTATGATTTTTGGAAGATACAAAAGAAATCACCGTCACAATCAGAACCAGCTTCGGTATTTTGAGCATATCTCACAAACGACAAATCCGATTGAGCTGAAATCGGTGCCATTGGAAACTAGACTCAAATAAATTTTCAAAAACATCAAGATAAAAGAAAACTAAGATCAATTGAAGGAGTTATGATGTTTTGAAGCTGATAGTCTGTTTAGGATGCTATAGAAAACGCTGATTAAGAACAACCTTCATTTATCTGATGATAATGGATGAACTACAATGAGTTTGGAGCTGATTCTTCTTGGATTGGAAATAATACTTGAAGAGCTATATGGGGATAGGTGGTTTGCCAAAATTGAAGCTGTATTGAAGACGTTATCACTGTAAATTGATCCTTGTGTTGATGATATGCTTGCTTCGAAGGCGAGAGAACAATTCATGTTGAATTGAATTATTGCATCGAGTCAAGAAGAAGTAGAAAGCTTGCTTGAGTAAAGAATTTGTGATGCCCGAGCATCATCGAGCTTAGAGCGAAGAAGTACAAGTTTAGGAGCCATGCACGAGCAGAGCATTTGGCATGCCCGAGCATCATCGAGACAGAAGCAAAAATCCACAAGTCAGATAGTCTTGCCCAAGTAAAGAAGAAGGCTTGCCCGAGCAAGCTGCCCGAGCAAAGACCAAAAGAATGTCCGAGCAACATCTATCAATCTCAAGATTTCGCCTCTGTCTGTGTCTTGCTCGAGCAAGAATGTTGGTTTGCTCGAGCAACAACGAGTAGAAGCACTTTGTTTCTACATAAAGAAAAGCTTGCTCGAGCATAAAAATTATCATGCCCGAGCAAGGGAAAAAGCTTGCCTGAGCAGTGCGTGTATTCCTTCTTGATTTCGCCTCTGCCCATAGCTTGCCCGAGCAAGGAAATAAGCTTGCTCGAGCAACAGCGATTAGGAACCATTTCTCCTACTCATTAAAAAGCTTGCCTAAGCATGAAAATTATCATGCTCGAGCACCATGCCCGAGCAAGGAAATTTATCATGCTCGAGCATCAACGAGCATGAGTCCTTTATAACTGAATCTTAAGAAGCTTGCCCGAGCAAGCTTGGAATATTGCTCGAGCAAAGAGCCCTGTTTTTAAATCTCCGTTTGCGTAAACAATGAATCACTGTGTTTAATCTCATTGCTTCATAATGTTACTCATTATTAATCCTAATTGCTTTTAATCAGTTTGCTAATGAGTTTCAGATGATTATATGAAGAATTAACAATAGATTACAAAAAGCAGATGATTACGTCAGAAGCTCTAACGGCTACTTCCAACAGACATATTCTAAACTGGAAGAATAGCTCACGGTCGAATACTCGCAACGGTCGAAACACAAATACTTATAAATTGCGAAGTCTTCAAACCGAAAGGAGTGACGATAAACGAACGATCAACAAAAACGAAATCTCATTCTCAGTCAAAATGCCTTCTGACGTTTATCTCATTTCTCTCTGTTTTCTCAGTGATCATATAGTTTATTAGAGAGTGAGATTATTTGTAATGCACTTCAGTGTTCATCTTATCACTTCGAGAGAGAAGATTATTTGTAATCATTCATTACAAAGATTGTATCCTTACGGTGGGTAAGGGGGAGTATCTCGGTAAGAGATTTGTAAAGGCTACACAAGTGCCCGGCTAAACTTGTGGGTTTGTAGTGGTTCTCAAGCACCCGATTAAAGCTTGAGGGAGATAGTGGATTGAAATCTCAGGAGGAGCCTGGGGATTTGGATGTAGGTCATCGTGGATTGGGCCGAACCAAGTATAAATCACGGTTGCATATTCTCTTCCCTAAACTCTTATATTTCCAGCGTATATGTGTGATTGAATGAATGACTATTTCTTTATAAAGTACTTCTGTCATACGAATTGATTTCAGTAAGTTGCGAAAAGATTTTCAAAGTTCGTAAAGTTTTAACGGACACCCAATTCACCCCCCTCTTGGGTGATAGCCAGGTCTAACAGTAATTGTCAAGTCAGCTTGAAATCTTAATATTCCCTACAATTCTTAATATAAGACATGTTTACATAATTTGATTCGATTAAAGAAGTTGATTAAGTTAGTTAAAATGACATGCATTTTCTAAAATACTATAGTCATACATATTCTTTAATTCCCTCATTCACTATCTTCCTTGATTATTGTTGAGGGAGAATCAATATAAGTAAATTAGAAAAATATTGATAATATAAAAATATGTCTTATCTTTAGGATCAAGATTAACTCTCAAAATATGTCTTATATTAAAGATAGGAGAAAGTATGATTTGTCAATTCTTGGTTCTGTTGAAGTACTACTGGATGCATAAATTGAAACTACCTTATAAATTGCCTCCATTTGTCATTTAAGCAAGCTCATTGAGATTTATATTTAAACAAGAATTGGTGTCTGTATTCGAGAGCTATATGGCGGAAGGTGGTGTGTCCAACACAGTGACATCGGTTTTGTAATATGAATCTCTCTGATTGAGTATGGAGGAACATAAGTGACAAGAAAGGAACAAGTTGTGAGTCGGCCTCCAGGTTTACTATCTTATGTTGTGGTTGTGGCAACGAAGGAATTTATCTGTTTTCGAGAAGAAGTTTGTAGCAAATGACACCATACTAGCAAGTGCGAGCACAATGGTAGAGTGCATGAACCTCACAAAAGATTGTCTAGCAGGGACGACAATTCAAGGTGCTACTTTGGCCCCTAGTCGTGAGTCTTGGCACCCACCGGAGGAAGACTCGGCGAAACTGAATGTGGACGGTGCTTTTTTAGGAGTCACTATGAAGAGTGCGTGCGGGGGTCTGATACGTAACTCTACTGGCAACTTTATCAAAGGCTTTATACACCTACTTGAGGATGGGGATGAATTAACAGTGGAAATTTGGGTGTGTCTGCTTGGCTTGAAAATGGCATGGACATTGGGGTATAGGAAAGTCTCGGTGGCAACAGATTCCATGGAGACTATTAACCTTATTCGGCACGGACATAGCCAAGTACACAGGGATTCCAGTCTCCTTGAAGAAGTGAAAGGTATGATGGAAATGGATTGGGAATTAATGCTCACTTTCGTACCCCGGGCGGCCAACAACGTGGCGGACTATATATCTAGCAAAGAGAGGGCTTGGAACAGGGCAAGGTCTCTTTGAAGTGTATTAGCCTTCTGAGGATCTAGAGAGGATACTTTGTCTGGATTGTAATGGGGAAATATTCCCATAGGGCGTTAGCTGAGGTGTCTACTATGTTATCAAAAAAAAAAAAAAAAAACAAGAATTGGTGTCCATGGCCTTGTTAAGGGTTTGTATTTAGTGCTCATCAAAGTGATGAACGACTTATCACTCATCACTTTGAAGAGATCCAAACCATTTAAAATTTAATCTAAATAGTTCAAATTTAAATTTCTTAATTTGTGATGTATTAAATGATAAATTTATTTTTACAATAAGTGATAGTTATAAGATTATATTTATTTTAAATTTGACATATATTAAAATAAGTTATTTAAAATATAGAAATTAAATTAAATTAAATTTGGATCGATCAAAATCAATCTATAGATGAATGAAGTTCATATCTATGTGATGCTTCAATTAGGTTATTTGAAGTCGGATATAATTGTGGGCACTTGTGTTTGTAAATATTTTTCTTACCATTAATTATGAGTATGTGAATTACTGCAAAATATCTTTCTCCCTTGAAAAGGGTGGCGTCTTTCTAGTCATGGTCCACTTCCTGATAACCTGAGCAATGATATACTAAGTATCCTTGTGGTTATCAATATCTCTAGTAAGTCCACGAGGGCAACCTACCGTGATATTGCATTCAAGTTTGGCAACTTGTTTGAGAAATAATAAGAAAAAGTTGAAAAAAAAATATAGTTTTGAATTATTATAACTTCTTAATTTATAGAGATCAACATTTTTAAATTGTAAAGTATGACAACTCCTTAGTTTAGGGAGATAAAACAAAATTAGGATTTGGAAATTTGTTTGAGAGATAATAGGAAAAATATGGAAAATATTATTTATGGAGATAAACATGTTACCTATGATGTTTTTGGGTAAAATAAAATTTAAATTTTGAATTATGATAATTCCTTAATTTATGGAGATTTGATGATTTGTTAGAGAAATAAGGAGGAAACACAAATAATGTGGCTAAAGGAATTAAATAGTTTTACTTAAAAACAAAGTGAAATATTAACTCTTTATATGTATAGTATCAGAAGATACTGAGTGAATTGATAAAACGTTTTGGAGTGGTATTAAAAATCTTCCTACAAATTATTTATAGCCTATATAATGTCTGTGTTTGTAACGTATGCTGGCAAAGCTTCTAGCTCTTCTATGGCATCAAAGTACTGGCCGGTGCCATATAATTTATAATATCCATATAGTATGAACAGACAAAAATTATATCCCAAACTGAGCACGAGAAAACTCCTTTTTAGAAGGTTTTGGTGTCTAAGGAAGTCAAAAGCACTTAAATAAATTTTCCACACCCCAGCAACTAAATTATATATCTTCATCTTTGGAAGAAAGTATCAGAAACTGAAATAATTGATAGGTAAAACAGTACGAAATATTTGTTTAAAAAAAAAAAAAAAACAGCAAGAAATATAAAGTATCGAATGTTTACATTCATCATTCTTGGCAGAATTAGTTACTACACCGTTTCGCCTCCTTCTACTCAAACTAGATTAGTTACGAAAAGGATTTCCCAACATTAGTCACAAACGAAACAACGAAAAAAAAAAGCACTGAACGACAGAAAAGATTTGCAGAAACAGATTACCAAGAACCCTAATGTATCGAGAAAACCTCACAAGAAAACAGATTTGCAGAAACAGATGGGGTGCATCACTGGATTGTTTCAATGAACAATTTTAATATGGGTCAGGGACGAGAGATACTCACCGGAAAGAATTAGCAAATTCGATCGTACTCTCCGTCGATATCTGTTTCGAGCGTGCTCTCCGATTGTCGTTGCTCTTCTCTCGTCGAATGAGGTAGCTGCCGAATAGAAGTGTGTGTGACTGTGAGCTGATCGATCGATTTAACAGTAATATAGGTTTCAGGGTATTTTGGGTATTAAAGCAAAAGACTAGGGACATTTTTGTCCACTCACACACCCATTTTAATAATCCCTCCGAATCCGTCCGATTTGGGGGGTGAGGTTTTTGAGGGGAGAGAGGGGAAAATTTTAAAAAATTTCCCCTCCCCTCCTAAAAAAGATCACCAGCCAAACGAGGGGAGGGGGCTAAAATCCCTCCATCCTCCTCCCCTCCCCTCCGATTCCCTCGAACCAAACAGAGCCTAAAAGACATCAAGCATTGTGAATAAAGAATGATCTTATTGTCAGTGATTTCATTTTCACTAGAAGTGCTTAAAGTAAAGCTGCATTGCATCGTTAATAGGTAGGTTAAGACTCCTCACTGGGGATGTTGCTAACTGGTACGAGACTTTCCACATAGTTGAAAATAAAATTACCATGGTGAAATAACAACTTCAACTTAGTATTGGTGAAATTGGACAAAACAGTCATGTCAACAAATTCATAATCTTCTTCATCTCCGGGCAGTAGGTGAAATGAGCACGCAATTTCATTCCTCCAAATAGTTCTGGGAATCAAAAAGCATGGATAGGGGCTGCTAGTATATTTCTTAGCCCAACTCCATCTCTCCCCAGATCCACCTCTACCATCCTCCAACACCCACAATTCAATCAAATAAGATTCGGGATCTTCAATCTGAGTGTAACAAAGGAGAGCAAGTCTGTGCTCAAACTCAGTAACATAAGCTTCATCATTAGTAAGGTTTATTGCAGGCACTGGTATCAATGAAAATACTTCCATTGCTATATCAAACGAAACTATAATATATTCATAACGATCCTCTATATATTGGGTTGCAAACCAAAAGATAGCTCCATTGAAAGTGAAAGCTGGCCCAAGATTCCTAAGATCCAAACCTTCTAAGTTCCCAACTTCTATATTCTTCCACGACCCTCCACCTAATGAATATACTTTCAGGTGTTGAACCAGGTATTCACAGCTAGAAACACAAAATCTCACTATTTTGTAATCGTTAACAATTGGACTGAATCCAAATCCTATATGGTAATCATCATCATCATAATCTGCTGAAGCATCTTCTGATATGGGCACCTGTTTGACCTCTCTAAGAGAGGGATTCCACAATAGGAGAGGAGGAGGAGATATACCATAACTATTCCTATCAATTTGTAAACAGAGCAAGCCATTGCAGGAGCCGGCGATCCAAACCTTACTATCCAACGCGGGTATGTTCTGAACTTCAACAATTTGCATATCACAATCAAGAATATATAACTCCAAACGCTTATGACTGAAATACGTTTGGAAAAGAAAACAAGGTCTATGTTGAGTGGAGTGGTCGAGGTGGGCAGCGATGAAACAAGGGGATTTTATGAGATTCTTCCAATGCTTGCCCACACATTGAAATCGGATTAGGGCTTTCACAGGAAGCAATTTGAGAATGTTTGTGATGATTTCTTTCGGAATGAATGGTGCGACTCCCTCCATTGCCACCTGCTTCATGGTGCTTGACCAGGAAAAAGGAATCGCCCTTCTAAATTAAACGTATCCGAGGGTTTTATTTTTACCAATACTGCTCGAATTATGATTTTATTGATCGTTACAGTGATAAATTGATTATTTTTTTGTGATGTAAATTACCAACAAACCATTATAAATTAGAACAATTAATTAATTTAAAGACGGATAAAATCCAAATCGGTGGATGATAGGATCTAGTAGAGAAGATAATGGAGAAGGATATTTATTAAATTATGAAAAAAAATCTTTAATAAAAGATGAGTAAGAATCCTAAATCGATCTACTAATAAAGGCAGAGAGAATCTCCCAAATTTAGGGAAATATTTCTTTATGAATTTTCATATATTTCCATATTTACTTGTACATGTCTTGATTTGATTCCAATATTTATAGATTGAAAAACAGATAATAATAGCTCCCTGAAAAATACTCCTAAAACTATCCCAATTATCTACCAAATTATTATAGGAGTAACTATACCTAAATAAAGATATTAGCATGGTTGTCAAACTCGCGAGTTGACTCTCCGAGTTTACCGTCTTTACGTCTCTAGTTTATCAAATCGAGTTGAGTCACTAGTAAACTCTTGACTGTTGTAAACTCGGTTAAACTCACGAGTTTATATATCGAGTTTACCATTTTTACGTTTCTAACTTACAAAACCGTGTTAACTCACATTTAAACTCGTGTAAACTTTTTTATTTAATCATGCTCAACGGCTTTATATATAAGTTTTATAGAAACTTCTTTATTAAATATGGTAAATTTTGATGGTTGATAGGTTTAATTTCAATTATTTGGATTTAAAATATTTTTAAATCAAATTATTGTCATTTTTTTATATTTTAGTTATTTATTTTACACTGTTAATATCTATTTAATAGTGAAAGTAAACTCTTACGAGTTCACGATACGAGTTTACATCACTGTCACGAATTTATTTAAACTCGTGAGTTTGACAACCTTGGATATTAGACTAAAGCATAAGTTTAAGTTTAGTCCTTTAAGTTTACACTAGCTAGGGTTAAGTTTTATCCCTTCAGTTTAAAAATGATACTTTTAATCCTCAATTTTAACAACATTACTTTTATTTAATAGACAACGCTGACTCATCAATTAAATGTTAACCAGGCATACTTAAATTTCAAGATATAAAAATAATAGGAAAAATACTTTTAAGGTCCCAAGCGACCAAGAAAATATCAAAAAATTCTTACAAAGAATTCTGATGTAAAAAAGGTCTCAAAGAGTTTTTAAAACCCACAGATGGAGTTGTTAATCATTTACTGAAGGAGTTGTCAGTTTTTAAAACTCAAAGATGAAGTTGTTAATCACTTACTGAAGGAGTTGTCAATGAGACTTTTTGATATCAGAATTTTTTGTATAACTTTTTTGACATTTTCTTGGCTCCTTGGAACCTTAAAGATATTTTCCCTATTATTTTTATATCTTGAAATGTAAGCATGCTTAACATTTAATTGATGAGTCAGCGTTTTCTGTTAAATAAAAGTAATGTTGTTAAAATTGAGGGATTAAAAGTATCATTTCTAAACTAAAGGGATAAAACTTAACCCTAGAATAAGCTTAAATGACTAAATGTATACTTTAGTCAAAATATTAATTTATTATAAAATGGCTAATAAACTAATCCTAAACTTAAGACCACTCGGTAGTTCATAAAATATCCTAAATAAAATAAAAATATCTAATATAATACTTCTCAACTTACCTGTAGTCCCAAATTAATCGTTATTTTAGCGAAGACCTTTATATGAACCATGATAATGTATCTTATACATAATACATTGATGCATTGTATTCTTTTAATATTTGAAGGCTTATAAATAAATATCAGGCCACATTTTCTGCAGGGTGGCTTAATTAAAGTGAATATTTTCACGAAAAAAATTTCAAAAAAAAAAGTAAAAATAGTATGAGAGACCATAGTCCAGATTAGACGTGTCTATGGTGGAAAGTGTCATTAATTTAGTTTGTCAACAATTTGATATTTTCAAAGAGAATATCATCCACAATTACTAAATAAGGGCCAAGTCGTTACAAGGAGAATTTGGAATGAAAAAAAAATTCTAGAATGGTGAGATGATTGATAGACATTGGAATGGAAAATAGTTTCATAGAAAATCGTATTCTTAGTAGGATGAACATGATGCGATTGTGGTAGGAAAATAAGTACAAATTCTCCTATTACTCTTCTTATGAAAAATAAAATAAAAAAATATTTTTTCCAAAAATAAAAAAGAAAAGAAGCTACGAACCCTTGCTCACTCCCATTCCGTAATACTTTTTTTTTTTATAAAATAAATAAATTTAATTTAAATAAATAAATTTTAAATATTCAATGTAAATAAAAATAACCATAAATTTCCAGGGAAAAAAATCATTATAAATATTAAATGATTAAAAAAAAGTAACTATAAATAATAATTTGAAGATTGCCTTTTTGTAAGATATCAAATCAAATATATTATATCTTGAAACTCAAGGAATTACCAATAATATGAGAATATTGAATCAAATCTATTCTATTTTAAAAATAATTACCAATAATAACCTCTAATCCATATTAATAATAATAATAATAATAAATACTAGAATAAATGATTCATGAATCCAATTGAATCTTCACGATTAAAATCAAGCGCCAAATCCGCTGTACATGCCAAAATTGAATTTGACTTACCACTAAAGAGGTAGCCAAATAATCATAAACACAGCAGAACCTTCTGTTAGCCAAATTACACATTATAATTAAGAGAAAGCTTTTCTTAATTTTGTTAGCTAAAGTCTCAAGGGACTGAAACAAACTAGTCATTCAACCCATAAATTCAAATGTCCTCTTGTCAAATTTGAATTTGCCAAATAAATTCAAATTTTCTTACTTAATTAAAGAAGATAACTCTCATTAAATTCTGTTTACTCCTATTTTTTCAATTACTAAACATAGCACCATGAAGTATTTTCTTTCAAGCGTGTCCAGTATCATAAACTATTTTTTGTATGCATCCAACATCCTAAAGTATTTTTTAAAATGTATTTAGCATTCTAAAATATCTAAATTGTTAAGTGCGAAATTGCACAAAAAGTACTTTAGAGTAATGGACGCCAAAAAATTATTTTATGGTATTAGATACACCACAAAATATTTTAGAGCATTTGATGCACCTAAAAAAATATTTAAAAATACTGGATGCATCTTAACCCATATTATGAAAACTAGGCTGACTATTGAATCGATCAAAGGTACCACCAAATCAGGGTTCAATGATCGGACTGATTATTAATAAATTAATATATTTTGAATAATAGATACTGATAATAATAAAGAATGACACCGAAAGATAAATTAGTGAACAATTTTAAACATGTCAAATAAGAAAATTAAGCTACTATTTTGCAAACATTCGTTCGAGTGGTCTAAAACTATACAGATTGATAAACCATATATTGTCAGTAATAGCCGTCGTTATTCCCATTGAAGGCCACACGAAATATACGTAGACATTAAATTGTTCAACCATATGTTCAAGAAGCTATACATGAAAGATTAACAACTTTAAAAACTTTCAATATGTTAGAATCCCTTGATTTTTAGGATCTTGATTGAGTCTTCTAGTTTTAGAAAAGTTTCCTATTTTCTGTTGATTGTAATCCCTTCTTTCTCTCCATATTGTACCTCTTCTCATATGAATAAACACGTACAATTGTGAGAGTGAATAAGCCGATGATTTAAACACATATAGTAAAATGAGAGAGAAATAGCAAGGTAAATATAAAATATATACCAATAATTAATCATTTAATATACTTAAGCAAGGTAATATTCTTAACACAAGGTAATCATCAAGTGAACTCAAACCCTAATATAATTTTGTCAAAGCATATTGGTAATTCATAAATGCATACGGATGCATATATACACATTGAAGCTGCCTTACACAAATTCACTAAAATTCATGATAAAAAGAATTTCAATAATGCAGTTAGATAGAACTTAAGTAATATTCATACTTATCAGAAAACAAGCCAAAATCAACATTTAATCTCACCATAAAAAAAGAACTTAATTAATACTCCCTTGCGTAATTTAGGTAAAACATAGAGATAATCAATGTATTTTACTCTTTAAAATATAGGTGAAACCGTGAAACGTCAAGTTGAAGCATTAGTAGAAGAGAAGCAAGTGGAGGTTTTTTTAAAGAGGTGAAGAGAAGAGGGTTAGGGGTTGTGTTGGTCCAACTTCAAATTAATTAAACCCGTACATAATACTTCCTCTAGTTTTAAATATAAGATAAAAATGATTTTTTTTAGAAATATTAAGAAAGCTAAATAAGTTAATTAATCATATAATATGTTTTGTATCCTTATATTATGTGCCTATTTGGATCCTCTTTTTTTAGCTTCTCTTCTCCTTATAAACAGAAGTTAGATCAAACAGGTTTTTATAAAAACTCTTACAATAAAAATGAGTTTTTCTTTTTTTACAATGAAGAAAAAAAACCAAAAGTCAAAAGTTCCTGATATGAGTTTTTTTGAGCTCTTGTTAGCTTTTGTTGAAAAAATATCAAATATAAATATTTAAAAGTAATTTAATTAACTTTATTAATTTCTAAAAAAAAAATCAATCTTTTATTATATTTAGGACCAAATGGAGTATAACTCACTCCGACAAAAATCATGGTAGTCATTTAAACTAATTTCACGTAATTATTAAATGACACCAACACATCCGGCACCAAAATCTAGAGAGCATATAGACGGACTTGGCTTTCCTCCAATTCTATTACTGTCCATTGCCCTCCAATTCCACCAAATTGTGCCGTTTTGGCACAAATCAGTGGAGCTTCAAATTTTTTTTTTTTTTTTTGAAAAAATATTTTTGGGTGCTGAGGGTACTAAAATGATATTTTAGGGTATTGATTGGTATTGAAAAAATACTTCATGATCTTGAAAAAATATTTTAAAATGTATTTTTAATACGAGTCAATACCCTGAAATATTTTTTTAAGATTCTAAAATAATTTTTCAAGATCACGAAATAATTTTTCAATATCATGAAGTATCCTTTTAGTACTATTCAGTACTTTGAAATATTTTAGGATCTCAAAAAAATATTTCAGGATACTGATTGGTATGAAAAAGATATTTCAGGATACTGACTGGTATTAAAAAATGCTTCATGATCTTGAAAAATTATTTTAAAATACTGACTGATACTAAAAGGATACTTCAGGATACTGACTGTTACTGGAAAAAATATTTCATGATCTCAAAAAATTATTTTAAGGTTTTAAAATAATATATTTTAGGATCTTGAAAAAAATATTTTAAAGTTTTTAGTACGAGTCAGTGCCTAGTCAGTATCGTGAACTATCATTTTAGTATCATTCAGTACCTGAAATATTTTTTCAAAAAAAAAAAAAAAAAAAAAAAAGGCTGAAGCTCCATGATTTGTGCCAAAACAGTGCAGTTTGGTGGAATTGGAGGGCAGCGGACAGTAATAGTATTGGAGGAAAGCCAAGTCCCATATAAACACCCACTGTCAACTCACAACGACACCCACTTCCAGCTCACCGACAATCACTCTTTTTCCTTCTCCAGATGCCTTCGACTCTGACTTTTGTTCGACACAATGTGGAGCTTAAAGTCTTTCATGCCTTTCAGCTCATGAGAACTTCACGTTTTAGGGGCAAATGTGTCCATTTCAGCTTTCACCATGTGATAGAAAATAGGTTGACTAAATTTCGTGGGAAGGAGGCAGGTTCCCTCCCACGTTTAAAGGGGAAAATATGTTGACGCGGGAATTTGGCTTCCTAGAAAATTTGGCACCCAAATGCATTTCAAGATGGAAAATCCCACACTTTCCATTTCCATCCCAAAGTTGCCGGGTACCAAACGGGCCCTAAATTATCATAAATTAATATAAATACTAATCAATTTTAAGGTAGGCATGCATTCGTTCAAAATAAACAATTATGCTTTTTGGATCAACATGGTGTGTTTGGATTCACGTGGTAAGAGTGACTTTTTTTTTTTAAATT
Organism: Acacia melanoxylon; assembly: GCA_019022615.1. Lineage (NCBI taxonomy): Eukaryota > Viridiplantae > Streptophyta > Magnoliopsida > Fabales > Fabaceae > Acacia > Acacia melanoxylon. Next base: position 2,197,419 of record JAFJYJ010000072.1, read on the forward strand.
TAACTTTTTAAACGTAAGGTAGTCAGATAATGTACGTGATTTGTGATTTATATTTGAATTGACAATGGTGTAGTGACTTTTTTAAATTGAAATATAGTTGGACGATTATAGAATACTTGAGAATAATAAAATACTTAATTAAATATATTTAATGGATACATATGCATATAAATTAGAAATCATACCAATGTAAAATTTTCTAACAAAATAATATTGTATAACTAATTGGATCACAGTTGGATTGTGAGAAAAGAGATACACGCTCATGACTTAAAATCAAGAATCAAGGGTAAATTAGGGTGAATAAAAAATATTAAAAAATGTTAAATGCCTTGACGGTCATGCATAAGTACTTCCACCCGTACTTCCCACCCCTGTTTAAGATTTTAAACAATTTTTGGCACATAAGCCAAATGGACTAAAAATTTATCCAAGCATCTCAATTTTTTCTTAAAACACGTTTTAGCAGGTTAAGCATATTTAATCGTGAATCTAAACAGACAAAACTCTTTGGATCAATAACCTTGGTTATGACTTTCATTGATCAACATGTCTTCGCCATTAATTTTCTTCGTTCTTGTTTTATTTTATTTTTTGCCATAACCTGCTTCGTTCATTCATGGATCAAGACATTAAATTGAAAGCTGAAGAACTTGTTTATATAAAAATTAATTTTGAATATTAAATTATTATATACCAATATCAATATTAAGAAAACTAGGTTGGCTATTGAATAGAACGAGGTACCAAATCATGGTTCAATGATCCGACGATTATTAATAAATTAATATATTTTGAATAATATATTCTTATAATAAAGAAATAATTATCTATATATGACCCAGTAAGATGAATTAGTGAACAATTTTAAACATATCAAATAAGAAAATTAAACTACTAATTTTGCAAACATTCGTCCCATGAGTGGTCTAAAACCTTACCGATTACTAAACCATATATTGTTAGTAAAATAGGAATTAAATTGTTCAACCATATGTTCAAGCTACATGAAAGATCCTATTAGAAAAAAAGTCTTTAAGACCGGTTGAAACTGACTTTTTAGACTGGGTTCAAATCCGGTCTTGTATCGACTAGTTTAGAAAGTCTGTTCTTATTATGACTGGATGAACAATTGGTCTTAAAAGTACCTTTTCAAATTAGTTGTTTAAATGACCTATGTTAAAAGGTTTTAATTTATAATAAAAAAATGTTCACTCTTTAGACCAGGTAATATCATACCCGGTTTAAATAGTGTGCTTTTTTTTTTTAAAAAAAAAACATATACATATTATTTTGTTTTCCAAAAGCCTTGTTGGATATTATTATATCAAATCTATATTATATGATATAAATTCTACAAACAACCCTAAAAATACAAATGCAATCGATAAAAACAATAATTATAACTAATAACCATGCATGAATCTAATTAATTAAGTCCTATATTATGAGATAATAATTGAACCTTAATTCCAACATTTGCTTTTTCAATGTTTACTTTTTTTTTGCTTGCATTTTCCCCACCTTTAAAGGAGATACATGATTTTTTAGTGTTGGATTTAGTGGATGCAATTTAGGCCTTTATGCACACTGTTGACGCATTATTCAAATTGTGAGTATCCCAACATTTGAATGCAGCTACCCCATGGATTGGGTGCTAGATTACCATATTTATGCATTTTAATTCTTCTAGACCTCAAATATGAAACATGTCTTTGTCTCATCCTAGTGTCAAGTGATAAAGGAGAAAATTCTTATTTAATGAAGCTGAGTACAATAAAGTTAATATACAAGTATGAGAACTAGATTTTATGTGTGAATATGATCCTGTAGGGAGGTCTTGGTTGAAAAGAAAAACAAACTAAAGGCCAATAATAAGGAAGTAATAACCAACTAAGTGGAAAAACTTGTTACGAGGTGAGGATTAATAACTATAAAATGGAGAATGAAAAACGCATAGGGCTGGTGATCTAAACTTGGAAGGATAAATTTGTTGACCTAAATGACCAGGTGTTAATTGTAACAATTCACTCATTTAAAAGTTGATTTTCCCATTCATCACTCGGTTATACAACTCAACGATTTTTTTTATCCAATACTAGATTACTGGCCATACCTTTTTCATCATCTAATTTGGATGTCCTAATCATCATCCTGTCACTAGTAACTCCACCTAATTGGGTAGCTCCTTGTTATTGGTCTTCACTTTGATTTCCCTCTGAAAGAAAACCTTATCACATGACCATATTCAACCATACAAAATAGAATTCTTAAGTTTGTATATAATAACAATGTACAACTATGTATCATAGAAAGTCCAAGATATTAATTCTATCATTACATATGAGCGATAATGACTGGGTCTCTCTCTTGAATGGACACTTCAAGAACATGTACAAACTTCAAACAAACAAAATACAGCTACAAATTCACATGCTACTGTCATTAACTTTTCCTCTTGTGATACCATAACAGAAATTTAATGACGAGGAAAAAGACTCATCTAATCTTTAGCAGCCTCCTCCTTCACCAGCGACATACTCTTCTTAATCTTTTGTTGACATTCTTGTAACATACAGTTTCGGAGCTTACATTATTCCTCAAGTTATTAATTTATCTATAGTATAACATTGTGTTAGTTGTATAACCTAAACTATTCATGTTTGAGTTTGACAGACTCAACATCTTGATGTTCCTGGAGTTTCAGTTTTCCTCTGTCTCATTTTTCCCATCTGGGTTGAGTATGAAGTGGAGAAATAGTAAATTTGTTTCCTTCTAAGTGAGCCTTTATTTCCTCGTAACTAAGCAAGCTTTTCCATCATAAAAAAGAGTGCATTTTAACAAATGCAAATAACAGTAGGTCAGTAGCTAACATATGAGGATAACAACAATAGTTAAAAACAAGCTGCAAAAAATAAGACATTACAGACATCATTATCACAATGTTGAGAGCAGAAAATCATAACTTTTACATTAAAGACAGTTATATTCTTAGCCTTGACAGTTTGTCAGACTTGATGTTCTAAACTAATAAGAAAAAACAATAGCATGACAGTGAAACATAAAAGGGGGAGTGAAAATCAAGATTGACATCCATTTGAGGCAAAGACACAGTAACAGGATCAAATCATTCATGCTAACATAACAAACATTATTCAAAGAACATAAAACTACATTGCTAAGTCTATGAGATCCAAATATAGCATTCGTTTTCCACTTGTTTGTTTTATTCCTCTTGTGACATCCAATAGCAATACAATTCAACAGCACTGACATGAGTAGTCCATTAGCATACCTTTGTTGGCTAGAAAAGTACAAAATTATCAGATTAGATTTTCTACTATCTCTCTCTCTTCTCCCAATGTCGTTCAAACTTGTAACCATGTGGCAAGGAAACTTTTCCTCACAACCAACCAAACCAACATGGCACTCAAACATTGACTAGTTTGTTTACATCTTATCTATAATCTACCCTAAGCGTCAGATGTCCAAAAGCTTTGTAGTAAATGAAGCATAGACACATAAAAAAAAAAGGAGCCATCTTCGTGTCTAATACATGTCAAACCACCATGAAACTTCAAACAACTGAAAAATTCAAATGACCATGATAGAATTGCGAAGAAAAGTATAAGCTCAAACCCACAAGATCATGAATGTCAAATCCGATCAAAAATATTTTTGCCAAGACAGAGTCCTGTGAAAGAATTTAAGGATGTGTGGTCGTCATTAACATAACCAATAATACTAGATGATAACAAATCAAATGAAATTAATATCTCTCAAATTAAAGGCTGAATAAAATCAATTAACAGATCTTATCACTCAACATTCAACCCTGCAATCCTCAAATAGAAGAAGGAAATTAATGTGATAAATCATATATTAGATGTGCTCATCCTGAAATTTGTTTATTTATTTTTATTTGTTTATTTTTTTTGTTTTTTGTATTTTGGAAATTACACTTCCTAAACATATGAGATAAAGTAGGACCATAGCTAACTCACCAGGCCAGCAACCCCGACCTCCACAGCAGCAATATGAGAGACCCAAAGCAGGCACAAGTTCTTTTTTTAGAGACAGATAGATTTGGATGGTTATTAAAATCTTCGCTACAAATTATTTTATGCATATAGCCTATATAATGTCTGTGTGTGTAGCATATGCTGGCAGTGCTGCTAGGTTTTTTCTGGCATCAAAGTACTGGTGACATATAATTTTTTATAGAAGGTTTTGGTGTTCCTACTTATAAAACCGAATCGATAGTGCCCTGAATCAAATAGCTTTAGAATAATGACTAGTGCCAACAACATGATTTGTAGTTTCTCCTTCTTGGCAACCAAAGAGGCATCTGTTCTCCATATTTGTTTGGCTAGGAGAGCTCTGTTCATGCAAAAAGTTGGATGAATTCTTAAACCTCCATTGCTAAATAATTCCTATCTCCATATTGTATCCCCAGAAAAAAAGCTCACACACTTCACAAACATGCTTAGGAATTTTAATGCATGACAGAATCAGCATACTACAAAACAGAGTATAAAGTGCTGAATGATTTTACCATAATGTAAAGCCAAATTCGAATTCATCCATAAAAAATTAAGTAAAAAAGAATGGCACCATTCAAAAGTATAATGTTCTCACCCCCCACGGAGTTCTCCTAGGATATCCTTTAGCCACAGATGAAAACTCTGAAAATCATGATGAGGCAGTCTGATAGAAGGACAGCCAAACCATATCACTCTGGAATAAGGGCAGGTGACAATTAGATGTGTTAAGGCAGTCAAATATAATAGGCCCAATACATGTAATCTGACACTTAGAGACTAGCAAGGCCCATTTGTATATCAGCCTAGTAGGATTTATGTAAAAGCAAATACTGTGAGTCCACGTAAAAATGACGATGGTGCTCTCGAAAATAGGTTCTGCCCTAGTGCCTCCGACATCGGAAGATGACGATTTACTTAATCGTAGCTCAAAGAAGATCAAGAACGACGGCATGACTACGACTGATGAAGAATGGCCTAAGCTAGGCACGGCAGGAAACATCAAATGGAGCTCTGGACCTTCCTTTGCGGAGAAGCTTCAGGGTATTCATAAAGAAAAGAATGATGTTGTGATACTGGACGGAGACAATACAAAATCTGACGATTCTATATCGGACTCTGATAATGATGATGAACCTACCTGTATTATCAAAGAGGACCCAGGCAGGAATTTTCCTATCTTCTCGTTCTCGGAAAAGATGAAGAAGCGGCTGCACAAGGCTTGGAACAGGGTTATCATCGTGAAGCTGTTAGGAAGGAACATCGGGTATATGTCTCTCCTCTCTATTCTGCAATCCTTATGGGCTAAGCGCGGAGTCATAAGCCTGATAAACATTGGAAATGGGTTTTTTGTGGTGAAGTTAACAAACAAAGAGGACTATATTAATGCACTCACTGGGGGGCCATGGATGTTATTTGATCATTACCTTACTGTGCGTCCATGGGAGCCCCATTTTCGTCCGAAGCGAGCTACGATTGACAAGGTTGCAGTGTGGGTTAGAGTGCCAAATGTGTCTCTGGAATATTATGACAAGGAAGCTCTAACTTGGATTGGTAATAGGATTGGAGAGATAATTAAAATAGATATTAATACTTCTAGCCAGCTCCGCGGTCACTTTGCTAGGATCTGTGTATTGGTTGACTTGGGGAAGCAGCTTATGTCGGGATTCACCCTTGGCGATGAAGACTTTCTGGTTGAATATGAGGGCCTCCATGGTCTGTGTATAAATTGTGGCATGTATGGCCATAAGATTGAGAATTGTAAAACCATGCATTCAGTGCCGAGAACAGTGCAGAATCCTGATATGCCTGCGATGGAGAAGGAGCCTGCAATGTCGAGCGTTGAGGGCGATAAGAGCAATTCAGAGGTGTGGCGGGTGGTTAATAAAACACTCCGGCCAAAACGCAATAAGAAGGACGGTGGTTCTGCTGTGCCCCAGTCGCAGAACGGCGGCTCTAGATTCGGTGTGCTGGTTGTTGAGGAGGCGGGAAAGGATGGGGTCACCGAGGGAGTAGCTGTGGGGCCAAATTTGACAGTTAATGAGGTAGTAGTGGGAGGACCAAGTAGTGCTATTGTCGTGCGTAGTGGTAAAGGAAAAAAAGGTGGTGCTCATAATAAAAAAAATAGGGAATATCCTAAGTACCCATGCTGATAGTGGTATTGAGGCTGTGAAATATTCCTCTCGAAAAGAAAAACGTCAAAGAGAAATGTTTCTAAAAGAAGAGACAAAAGCCGAGCCTCAGGGGACCACTATTGAGAAGTCGAAGGATGAGGTAATGGGAGTAAACGAGTTGGAGAATATTGAAGAAGTATTTTTTGATACAAACATTGAAGATGTTGTATTGAATCCACTAGCACAGCCCCCATAAGATGAATTCATGACGCCGACCTCTTTTGACCCAGGTAACTCTGGTAAAATAGATGGCCCTATAGGCAAGTTTTGGGCTGGCACAGGCCCAGACGATCCTGATTGTGAAATGGTGTTGGAGACACCGTGTGAGAAGCTTGTGGAGTCGACTTTACCAAAGCCCAATTGTTAGGAGTTTTATCGGGTCTCTAGTAATCTGCCTTTGTCTTAATGGGTAGTATTTTATATTGGAACACTAGGGGAGCCTGTGGGTCAAATCTCCTTCAAAATATCAAAGTAGTCTATCATGGGTCCCAACCTTGCCTATTGATCCTTTCAGATACGAAATCTGACGAAGAAACCAAGTTTCATTGTCTCCGAAGCCTGGGGTTCGATGAGTTAGCATTCATTCCTAGTTCCGGCAGATCAGGAGGTATTGTAGCTGTTTGGAAGAAGAGCTTATGCGACATCTCGGTTCTGAAGAAGGGCCGGCAATTCATCCACTTACGATGCTCTTTTGGTAATGGTGAGAATTTTTTGTTGACAGCTATTTATGCAATTCCACATTCTAATCTGAGACAAGATCTATGGAGAGAATTGCTAGTGCTTGCTACTTCTGTTTCGGACCCATGGGCGGTTATCGGGGATTTTAATGATATTCTCTCGCCGGCTGAAAGGACGGGAGGTCGAAATGTCAATAATATCCGTATCCGATGGTTTTATGACCAAATACAGATGTGCAAGCTCACGGACCTAGGCTTTTTGGGCCCCAAATTCACTTGGAAAGGACCGCAGCTTGCAGGTTGTAGGAGATTATTCGAAAGGCTTGATAGGGCCTTTTCGAATGAAGAGTTCCTGTTTAAATTTCCTAATTGTTATGTCAAAGTTTTGCCTCGGACCATCTTCTCCGATCACAATCCTATCTCTCTAAGGTGGAATGGACATTGCTCAGCTGGTAGGAGACTTGATGTTTTTAGATTTGAAGCCATGTGGCTCCAACACGATAATTTCCCTGATTTCCTCAAGAACTCTTGGCCGAATGAAGGGGATCTTAATCAATCGCTTGAGAGATTTCGTAATTTGGTAGGGACCTGGAATAAAGAAGTTTTTGGTATGGTGGAGAAGCAGAAGCAGTCATTAATGGCTAGACTAAATGGTATCCAACGTTCTGCGGATTACCCTCGATCTCAGTCGTTATGTAAGCTTGAGGCGGAACTTCAGTCGGAACTGGAAAGATGGCTCAAAATTGAAGAAATTAAATGGTTTCAAAAAGCAAGAACAGATTGGGTTACCAAAGGGGATCGGAATACTAGATATTACCACCTAAAATCTAAGATGAGGAAGAGGAGGAATAGGATAGTAGCCCACGAAGAATGATAGAGGCTTGTGGATAGAGGAAGAGGAAGAGTTGAAGTTGTTAGTTACTTCCTATTTTAAGACTTTGTTCACTTCGGAGGATGCTTCTTTTACTCCCCTTGTTACGAGATCTTCTTTCCCTGCTATTGATCATTCCAGATTCTCTTCTATGTCTAGGTTGCCAAGTGTCGAAGATATTAGACAAGACATTTTTTCTATGGGTTGCTATAAAGCTCCTGGGGTTGATGGCTTTCCCCTGATCTTCTACAAAGTAAATTGGAGGACCGTGGGCCCATCTCTTTGTAAGTTTGTTCAACAAAGCTTTCAAGGTACAATTTCTCTATCCGAGTCTAATAGAACCCTTATCTCTCTGATCCCTAAGATAGATAATGTGGAGTTTGTCACACGGTTTCGGCCAATTTCTCTCTCGTCTTGTGCATTATAAATGTCTTACTAAACTAATTACTTCTCGTCTAAAGGAGGTTATTGATGATTTAATTTCCCCTAATCAAGCTAGTTTCATTAAAGGGCGAAATATACAGGATAACATTGTTATTGGCCAAGAGATCCTCCATATAATGAGTAAGAACAGAAGTAGAAAAGGTTTGATGGCTGTGAAGATAGACCTTGAAAAGGCGTATGATCGAATTAGCTGGGAATTTTTAAAGCAAGTCCTTATGGAAGCTGGCTTCGAATGTACTTTTATTCAGTTAATTCTTAATTGTGTTTCGTCTGTCTCTTACAACGTGCTTTGGAATGGGGCTAAGACTGATGACTTTCTGCCCAATAGAGGTTTGAGGCAAGGAGATCCGATGTCCCCCTTGTTATTTGTATTATGCATGGATAAAATTTCCCATTTAATTAATGATGCGGTTGCAGATGGTTCATGGAAGCCAATTTATGTCTCTACGGAGGGGCCACACATTTCACACTTATTATTTGCAGATGATTTGTTACTGTTTGGTGCTGCTACAGAAGCACAAACGGTGTGTATGTTGGAATGTGTTGACAAGTTCATGAAGGCGTCGGGAGGCAAGGTGAATAGACTAAAGTCCTCTATTACGTTATCCTCAAAAGTACCATTGCATACTACGAGACGAATCCAGGATGTGAGTCAAATGCAGATTACTACCGAAATTGGCAAGTATCTAGGCTTTCCTCTCTCGCGTACCAGAAAAACAACACAGGTTTTTAGCTATGTAACCGACCGTGTAAGACAAAAACTAGTGGCTTGGAAGGCAAGTTTGTCTTTCTATGGCGGGGAGAGTTACCCTTGCCAGATCCGTCCTTAGTTCAGTGCCTTTGTATCCTATGCAAGTAGCTCGGTTACCTGCTGCGGTGTGTAAGGAAGTGGAACGGATGGAACGTAATTTCATTTGGGGTCATGATAATACTGCTCATCACTATCATTCGATTGCTTGGGACCAAATCACCAAACCTAAAGAATTTGGAGGCTTAGGTTTTTGTAAGCTACAATCAGTAAATCGAGCGTTCGGGGTTAAACTCGCATGGAAGCTAGTGGTTGGTGACAAGGGAATGTGGGCTGATGTTCTTCAAACCAGGTATATGTTAAGGGACGAATCTTCATTGTTTTCAGCCAGAACAGGGGATTCTAAGATATGGCGGTTCATTTGCTCTCAAAGCGAGTTTGTGGATAGTGGCTCTAAATGGCAGGTTCGCGATGGTCAGTTGATAAACTTCTTCACTGATAATTGGGTAGGGGATGGCTGTACCTTACAGGAATTTTGTGTTAGACAACTGACGGAGGAGGAACTTCATTCTTCTGTGGCTGACTGGTCTACAACAGGAGGATGGGACTTTGCGAGGTTAACTGAAATCTTAAATCTGGAGGGTATCAAATTAATTATCCCTCAAGTTCCTCCGAGCCCGATCTTTGGGGCTGACGGTCTTGTTTGGGGAGGAAGTTGTGATGGAGGCTTCACGATAAGGAGTGCTTACGCATTGATTGAAAAGGATGGACCGTTGCCTGATAGACTTCTGAAATTAATTTGGAGATGGAGTGGTGTTGAAAGAGTTAAACTGTTTATGTGGAAAGTTTTTCTGAATAAGCTCCCAACTAATGTTTGGAGGAGCTCCTGGTCTAATGCGTCTCCTTTATGTGACTGTTGCAAATCAGAGGTCGAAGATATCCTCCACATTTTAAGAGATTGCCCATATGCGAAAGGTATGTGGGGAAAACTTATCCATCCGAGTTATGAGCAATTGTTCTTTTCCGCCAACCTCAAAGAATGGCTATCTCTTAATCTTTCTGGGAAGTTAGGATTAAGATTGGGAGGATTTTGGGATAGGGTGTTTGTGTTGGTTATGATTAGTTTTGATGATGTCTTATATAGATGCATTCTTGAGAGCAAAAAGGTTGCATGCTACATTTATCTTTTACTTTAACTAATTCTCATATTTAATGTAGATGCTAAGCTAAATGATGAAGAATCATCAAGTTGGGAGATGAGAGAATGAAGAACTTGCTGAATGGAATGAAGACATCATTATCCAAGTTCTTATATTGATGCTAGAAGCCTCCAAGACCATATGGAAGTTGAAATGGATCAATTAAGAATTAAAGTCAGCCAAAATCAGCTTCAGGATGAGAAAACTCGAGTTAACCATCAAAACTCGAGTTATCAAGTGTCTTCAGCATCTCTAGCATCTCTGGACTAGCAAAACTCGAGTTTTCAGTCAAAACTCGAGTTTCCAGTGGTCATCAGCTCTTCAGCTCTACTCTGATTCACGTTTCAGCTGGGCGAGGTCTGGTAATTCGATGATATCTCCTAAACCAAGAATCCGATTGAGGTGAAACCAGTGGCATATGAAAATAGACTTCCAATGCGTCATTTTCATATAAAATTCAAGCCCAAAGGAGTTCATATCAAGGAGCTATGAATTGTGGAAGTTGACACTGAGATTCACGTCACACAGCAAACCAAGCCTCAATGTTTTGAGTGTATCTCACAAAATACATATCGGATTGAGCTGAAATCAGTGGCATATGAAAGTAGACTCACAGAGCTTTCCATCAAGAGTTGAACCAACCAAAACGGAGTTCATACCAGGGAGATATGACCTTTGAAATTTTGACAAAGTTTTCACTGTAAAGTGAAAACTCGAGTTTTGTTTCAAAACTCGAGTTTTGACCTTACAGAGAGTCTCCTAAGTTTTTGAATTCTAAAAACCTCCAGTTTTGCCTAAAACCTCCAGTTTTGATTTTTCCAATTTTTCACAAAGTTGTGAAAACTCGAGTTTTGAATCAAAACTCGAGTTTTGAGTTGACGAGAAACAATTCGGGTTTTAGACAGATCTCAAAACCTCCGAGTTTTGGTGAAAACCTCCAGTTTTGAGTTTGGCAAAGTTTTCACGAGAAAAGTGAAAACTCGAGTTTTGATTCAAAACTCGAGTTTTGATCGAACGAAAGCATTCATGTTTTCGAGTTTTTGAAAACTGCCGGTTTGCCCAAAACCTCCGGTTTTTTTGACTTGACGCGAATTCCTCAAGTTTTCATATTCAAATGAAAACTCGAGTTTTGATTCAAAACTCGAGTTTTGGCCAAGCAGAAAGGTTGATGCATTTTCAATGTTTTTAAAACTGCCAGTTTTGATAAAAACTCAAGTTTTAATGTTTTGGACAAATGTGATGTTTCACGATAAAGGACCAAAACTCAAGTTTTGGTACAAAACTCGAGTTTTGGAACGACAAAGTATTTAAAAACGCATTTGACATAATATTGTTGAGTTTTTGATTCATGGTTTAGATCATTTCGTAAAATGGTTGTTTATGATTTATATATATATCATATCATTATTCCTAACCAGATTTAACCAATTTGCTCATGAGATTTTCGAAGATCAAAGATTGTTTGATAAACATTAAATCAACTACTTTGACAAACTTGCAATATTTTATTATATCTCTCTTTCAAAGCAAAATGGATTACAACCTGGAAAGTAGCACAACCATTCTCCAAAGGGAAAGCTAGCATCCATCATCTAAAACAGCTGGACAACATTATACAATGTCCACACTATTGAAGATCCAAATTTCAAATATTCAAATCGCACATTGCTTCCAACAATGACTATATTCAAACAGCGGTGGTCATAATGAGCTATATCCATGGAGAAACACTTATAACAGCTACATTTTCGAATGGGTTCAAGTCGAACGGATCTATAACGGTCATAAGCTTCAACTAGCATAAATACCTTAAGATTTGAAGACTCCATACGAATACGAGTAAGACGAGCAAAAACGCAGAGACACAAAGTTTACATCTTTGAGATGTTAATACTCTGATTTTCACATCATTTACTCTCTGCTTTCAATGTTTACATAGCTTATCATAGAGAGTGAGATGACTTGTAATTGTGCTTCAGTGCTTATCCATCTACTTCTAATAGAGAGAAGAGTCATTGTAAACATCCTATCATTCTATCTGTGAGATACTCAAGATTGGGTGATCTTGAGTGGGAAACACATTGTGTTGATTACAGCTTGTAAGGGGAGTAAATCCTAGGAAGAGGATTACTTGAGTACGAGTGTGTGATCAAGCAAGTGTATTGATTACGTTTGTAAGGGGAGTGAATCCTAGTGAGAGGATTACTTCAAGTACGTATATCGTGTAATCAAGTTACAAGAAGATAGTGGATTGAAAATCTCAAGCGGAGCTTGGGGACTGGACGTAGGTCAAGATTGGGCCGAACCAAAGTATAAATCACGGTTGCATATTCTCTTCCCTTAACTCTTACATTTCCAAAGCATATAAGTTTGAATGACGATTATCGCTTTATAAATTATTACTGTCATACAAACTACTTTCAGTAAATTGCGAAAAGATTTTCAAACTTCCAAAAGTTTTATCATACACCCAATTCACCCCCCTCTTGGGTGATAGCCACGTCTTTCATTTGGTATCAAAGCTAGGCTCTTGTTTAAAGGACTTAACCGTCTCAAGAGTTTCAATGGCTGATTTTGGGTGTTCCCTGTTTTCTGAAGGTTTCGATTTTACCATTCCGCCGGTTTTCAAAGATATTGATTTTTGGTTTTGGAAAGCTAGAATGACTAGTTTTATCAAAGCAACTGATTTTTATATGTGGAATGTTTTTACAAATGCTTTTGATTCCAAACCAAGAAAGGATTGGACGAGAAAAGGAAAAGAAAATGTTTTCATTGAACATTAGAGCAATGAAATTTCTTTACAAAGTGCATTGACGAGAAAATGATTACGAGAAAATAAAATTTTGCTCTTGTGCTAAAGATATTTGGGATACTCTTGATTCTATGTATGCTTCTAACAAATATGTTGAAGTTGATAGTGTTGGAATTTCATCTGAAGCTATAAGTTGTATATCCACGATTGATGAACAATTGGAAGTTGAGGATGAAGAAGGAGAAATCTTAGAACACTTCCATGATTCAGTATACACGAAAGAACAAGAGAATGAGGATTCCGGGAAGAGTTCATCATGCACGAATATGGTAAATCATTTTTCGGATTTCAAAATGCACATGCGGTAAACAACTCCAACCCTTCCTCGTAGATTCGAAAAATGATTTTGAAAGTTTACATAAAATTGTTTTTCAACCATTTATCGATTCTATTTTGAAAAACAAAAATGTTTTCAATCATGCTGGAAAATCATATGGGAAGAAAGTATTTACAAATATGGGTCATTTGATATTGCATCCCCTTGACCAATACAATTCTTGCAAAACCGCTCATAATATGCATCATTCTATTATTTGCAATTATTGTGGTAAATCTGGTCATATTTCTTACACATGCTATATTAGGAGAAATTCTAATGTGAGAAATAAACTTGTTTGGGTTCCTAAAGGACAATCAAGGTCCAATACTAACGAGTCAAGGACCCAAGTATAAGTGGGTACCAAAATGTCCATCAAGTGCCTTGTGTGTGCAGATTGATTCCATAAAAAATGGACATAAAGGGTGCGAGAAGATGAAGAAGAATCCAAGAGTTTCTCATGAGTCTAAAAGGAGATTCACAACAGTTAGGAGAACTCGTGGAGAAGCCATTCTTTGGAACTACAAGTGTTAAACATCGAGGAAGCAATGGATACAAGCAAGAAGGGTATCATCCACCTCAAGAACAAACTACCATAGAGTATCATTCAACTATCTTGAGGAGAACAAGAAGAGGAGAATCTCTCAAAGATCAAACAAGAGACTCTTGAAGTCTATATCCCTTGAGAGAGCTTTGCCAACACCCATGGGAAAACATATGAAGAACCAATGGGTAAGCAAAGTCAATCCTCCAAGTACCTAAGGCAAATGTATACAATGGTAAAACCTCCTATGCCATTATTTGAATTATACATTGAGGTTTTATATATTGTAGTCTTAGGAATGAGCATTGCAAACTATTTTTAAATTGGGTTTTCACATCCCCGATTTTTTTAAAAAGGAGATTGCAATGTTCAATAGGCTTAATTCTTTATGCATGCATGATGATTTGAAAAGAAAGTATTTCTTTATGCATAAACTCATGATTAATTCTTTGTGCTTTGTTGTTCGGAATCGATAAAAGCATATGAATTTAATTTTGGTTCCTACAAGCTAACGATGATTGGATCCAAGTAAGGTTGGATACCAAGAAAGAAAAAGCTTTATATGGTTTTGTAGGATCGAGAAAGCTTCTCAAAGAATGTAACATAGAGAAATGATCCAAATCTTGAGAAAGTTGAACAATCTATGCTTGATGTTGATGGTGAACATTGGAAAATGAGTTATCTACATCAATCCATCTCAACCAAAGCAAGCTTCTATGAGGACAAGAGGAATTACGGTGATATCTAATTCTTACCTCATACTATGATTATATGAAATTTATTTTTTGTTTTGCCTTTGGTTAAGTTAAAGGTTTTTAAACTTATTCAATTTCAATTAGCAACTTTCTTGTCAAAGCAAAACTCCAGGTTTCCGAGAGAAACCTCCAGGTTTCGTCATCATACGAGAGACTTCTCAACATTTTTGAAAAAAAAAATAGAAAACTCGAGGTTTCGTTAAAACCTCAAGGTTTCGGCACATACTCGAAATTTCAAATTCTGCGAATTCCTAAAACCTTCTTGTTTGATCTTAATACTCCCTATCATCATTCACTAATATTCCTAACTATGTTTAATCAATTTGTTAGTGAATTTTTGATAATCAAACAAGTGAACTTGTGCATAACTTTGTTGATTTTATAATTTTGAAATGCACAAGTGTAAAATCTGTTTGGATTTCAACTCACATTGTTTTGAGAAAATGCATACAAATGCTTTGAAAACATATCCATACTTTGATTGCATTCAAATAATGTTTTCAAATTGGAAGTTAATATTGTATATTGAATGTTGAATATGCTTCAAATTTGTCAAGTTGAGTTTTTCCTATCATTCACATATTGACCTTTGGTATTCAATATGATGCTTGAACTCCTCATTCTTCATTCTCAATCAAGTTAGATCTTATATCTAACAAGTTGATTATCTATATGAGTTTCAAGCTTATCTCGAGAAAAAGAATTCAATTTGTGAAAGTCTTATGCTTATTGGATAAACTCTTATTGGTCAAGTTACTCAAATATACTTTTATCTTCATCCATTTTCGAGTAACTATATTTATATTCTTGCCTTGAATATTCATATACTTCAAGATTCTATTCTAAAAGGCAAGATCATCTCTAAGACAATAGCAAAGTCATTGTGCTCATATATTTCTGTTGTGCAAAACATGTTTCAAAAATGCTTTACCATTATGACTTTTGCTCTTGGGAAAACTCTTCTACATGTAAACTTCAATGTTTCACATGTTCTCTTAATCTTGAAGCATTCGATCTATTCCTTAACATGTTGACTTCCACCATGTTTAAAACGAACATTGTTTTCAAGCATGTTTCAAAAATGAATCTTTCACTCATGAAAATTTTGATTTCATAATGCATTATCATATTTTGAAAGAACATTCAATATTTGAAACATTTTTCATATTTCATTATCATTCTTGAAAAATCTGAGCTCATTCATAAAGCGTGAATTGATAAATGCTTATATTTATGGATAAGATTTTCTATGCTCTTTGATCAAACCTACATGTATTTTGTCAATGACATATTTTCTGCATAAAGTGTATTTACAAGCTGTCATTGAGAAATAACATTCTTGATATCATTTAGTTGTTACCCTATTTGATTCATTGGCTTGAATTTACTTGATTGGGTAAAACTATGTTTTTGATCTTTGAATGCTATACTCTTTGTTCCAATATCATATTGTTAAATTATATGAGAGCTTAAGAGTTGTTATGTCTAATCAGTTGTGGACTCAAGAATCATTGGGTACCAAAGAACATATATTTTTGCAGGAATTGACCAAAATGTTCTGTTGTTGAATACAAAGAACATAGGCAAACAGAATAGACCATTTCGGTGGCTATGTACGCAAATTATGTGACATCACTTGATTGACATTCCATCACAAGCAAGAGGCTTAGGCCAAGATGATAAGGAGCATATTAGCTTGATGAGAAGCTATGAGCATAAACTAATTTGAAATCCTATACAAAGCTCATTTGGGATTTCAGCTTCTAAGATGCATTCAGTACAATTGAAAATTGCTATCCAGTAATGCATCTATGTACTACAGAGGATTATAACTTGAGTAATTACGATATTACTCAAGTGAGGTAGTGTATTATGCATATGTCATAATCATGCTAGGCTAACTTGATTTCATTCATTCCATTTTAATGAATCTTAGCCTAAGCGTAATCATTTATTTAAAATGATCCTTATGCCTTAAAACTCTTTTATCATCATAAAAAGCATAAGTGATTTCTTCATACCAATTTCAAGTCCATCCATGTGAACTTGAAAGTTCTTAATTCTAAGATACCATGTTATGTCCATTGGAGTTAGATGAATTCCAGACCTCATAACACTTGGTATCACATCATTATTTGGTATCATTAAAGGGAGCTACAATTGTTTTATTCATGCATTCATTAAGGGGGAGCTTCACATTCGGATGTGTTTTATACTTTAAAAGCTCATCTCCTTTATTTGAAGAAAACCTTTTTTTAAGCATACTCATCTGTATTCACTATCTTCTATTAGTTTTGATGATGAGTTAATTTCATATTTGAAAATATCTTATATTTTCCTTTCATTATTTTTAAATATCATTTGGAAAGGAATACTTTGATATTTGGTTTCACTAATAAATCTCTTTTGCAAAGAAAGTTTTCAATTTGTAGCAGAAGACTTTGTTATGTGTTACAACTTTCCTTAATGCACTACAAGGAGAAACTATTCAATTAAGGAAAGATACTTTGACGATCAATCATTGAAGCTGAGGAAAGAAATGGAAGTGAACTATCGATCATATTCATTCGGATGAGATACAACTCAAGAAACCAAGTACTTTAGTTTCATTTCTCATCTCCAAGGCTATAAGGCTATTCAGAGCACATCACAGATCTCAAAGCTAGCAAATGGATTTCACAGATCAATCATCAATCTCGCAAAACCTACATGAGCATTTCTAATCTCTATCTTTTTATATTCGTAGAAATGTTGCACATGTTTGATATCTATATGCTTTAAGTGTGAAAGATTGATTGAAAACCTCTCCAAATTCTTTCAAATTTGTTTTCATAAAAACATTCCAAATTGCATCATATTTAGAATGAAAACACTTACAAATCGAGGAGAGAAAATCGGTTCTTTGACTCTTCTAATCTGGTTTCATATTTGTCCCTCTAAGCATTCCTTCTTTACTTCAACTTTTTGCTAATGACAAATAAGGGGAGAGAATGGCAAGAAAAATATGAGCATCTAATATATTTTCATATTCATACATATTTTTCTTATAGTATTTGCCATCATCAAAAAGGGGGAGAATGTTGGTTATGATTAGTTTTGATGATGTCTTATATAGATGCATTCTTGAGAGCAAAAAGGTTGCATGCTACATTTATCTTTTACTTTAACTAATTCTCATATTTAATGTAGATGCTAAGCTAAATGATGAAGAATCATCAAGTTGGGAGATGAGAGAATGAAGAACTTGCTGAATGGAATGAAGACATCATTATCCAAGTTCTTATATTGATGCTAGAAGCCTCCAAGACCATATGGAAGTTGAAATGGATCAATTAAGAATTAAAGTCAGCCAAAATCAGCTTCAGGATGAGAAAACTCGAGTTAACCATCAAAACTCGAGTTATCAAGTGTCTTCAGCATCTCTAGCATCTCTGGACTAGCAAAACTCGAGTTTTCAGTCAAAACTCGAGTTTCCAGTGGTCATCGCTCTTCAGCTCTACTCTGATTCACGTTTCAGCTGGGCGAGGTCTGGTAATTCGATGATATCTCCTAAACCAAGAATCCGATTGAGGTGAAACCAGTGGCATATGAAAATAGACTTCCAATGCGTCATTTTCATATAAAATTCAAGCCCAAAGGAGTTCATATCAAGGAGCTATGAATTGTGGAAGTTGACACTGAGATTCACGTCACACAGCAAACCAAGCCTCAATGTTTTGAGTGTATCTCACAAAATACATATCGGATTGAGCTGAAATCAGTGGCATATGAAAGTAGACTCACAGAGCTTTCCATCAAGAGTTGAACCAACCAAAACGGAGTTCATACCAGGGAGATATGACCTTTGAAATTTTGACAAAGTTTTCCTTTGTAAAGTGAAAACTCGAGTTTTGTTTCAAAACTCGAGTTTTGACCTTCTACAGAGAGTCTCCTAAGTTTTTGAATTCTAAAAACCTCCAGTTTTGCCTAAAACCTCCAGTTTTGATTTTTCCAATTTTTCACAAAGTTGTGAAAACTCGAGTTTTGAATCAAAACTCGAGTTTTGAGTTGACAGAAACAATTCAGGTTTTAGACGAGATCTCAAAACCTCCGGTTTTGGTGAAAACCTTCGTTTTGAGTTTGGCAAAGTTTTCAGAAAAGTGAAAACTCGAGTTTTGATTCAAAACTCGAGTTTTGATCGACAGAAAGCATTCATGTTTTTACGAGTTTTTTGAAAACCGCGTTTTTGCCCAAAACCTCCAGTTTTGACTTGACGCGAATTCCTCAAGTTTTCATATTCAAATGAAAACTCGAGTTTTGATTCAAAACTCGAGTTTTGGCCAAGCGAAAGGTTGATGCATTTTCAATGTTTTTAAAACTGCCGGTTTTGATAAAAACTCAAGTTTTAATGTTTTGGACAAATGTGATGTTTCACGATAAAGGACCAAAACTCAAGTTTTGGTACAAAACTCGAGTTTTGGAACGACGGTCTGGAAAAACGCATTTGACATAATATTGTTCAGTTTTTGATTCATGGTTTAGATCATTTCGTAAAATGGTTGTTTATGATTTATATATATATCATATCATTATTCCTAACCAGATTTAACCAATTTGCTCATGAGATTTTCGAAGATCAAAGATTGTTTGATAAACATTAAATCAACTACTTTGACAAACTTGCAATATTTTATTATATCTCTCTTTCAAAGCAAAATGGATTACAACCTGGAAAGTAGCACAACCATTCTCCAAGACATTTAAAGCTAGCATCCATCATCTAAAACAGCTGGACAACATTATACAATGTCCACACTATTGAAGATCCAAATTTCAAATATTCAAATCTGCACATTGCTTCCAACAGCTATATTCAAACAGCAGTGGTCATAACAGCTATATCCATGGAGAAACACTTATAACAGCTACATTTTCGAATGGGTTCAAGTACGAACGGATCTATAACGGTCATAAGCTTCAACTAGCATAAATACCTTAAGATTTGAAGACTCCATACAGAATACGAGTAAGACGAGCAAAAACGAGAGACACAAAGTTTACATCTTTGAGATGTTAATACTCGATTTTCACATCATTTACTCTCGCTTTCAATGTTTACATAGCTTATCATAGAGAGTGAGATGACTTGTAATTGTGCTTCGGTGCTTATCCATCTACTTCTAATAGAGAGAAGAGTCATTGTAAACATCCTATCATTCTATTCGTGAGATACTCAAGATTGGGTGATCTTGAGTGGGAAACACATTGTGTTGATTACGGCTTGTAAGGGAGTAAATCCTAGGAAGAGATTACTTGAGTACGAGTGTGTGATCAAGCAAGTGTATTGATTACAGTTTGTAAGGGAGTGAATCCTAGTGAGAGGATTACTTCAAGTACAGATCGTGTAATCAAGTTACAAGAAGATAGTGGATTGAAAATCTCAAGCGGAGCTTGGGATTTGGACGTAGGTCAAGATTGGGCCGAACCAGTATAAATCACAGTTTGCATATTCTCTTCCCTTAACTCTTACATTTCCAGCATATAAGTTTGAATGACTGATTATCGCTTTATAAATTATTACTGTCATACAAACTACTTTCAGTAAATTGCGAAAAGATTTTCAAACTTCTGAAAGTTTTATCATACACCCAATTCACCCCCCCTCTTGGGTGATAGCCACGTCTTTCAGTTTGCTGTTGGTATATGGAAACTTTGGACTTGGAGGAATTTATTTCTGTTCGATCATAGTTTTGTAAAGCCTCCTGATCCTGCATTAGTTTTATCTTATTCTTGGAAGGATTTTACTATTACTCCCACTCCCATGTCTCTATCTGGTGCCACTTCTGATGGTCATCTGCAAGGGTGGTATCCTCCCCCAAATGAGTGGGTCAAATTGAATACAGATGGAGCTATGGAGCTAAGGTCTTCTAATGCTGGTTGTGGTGGATTATTGAGGAATTGCCAAGGTGCTTGGATTGCAGGTTTTGCGAAGAAGCTAGGTAGGTGTAATCCATTGAAAGCGGAATTGTGGGCTGTACTTGAAGGCCTATGTTTGACTTGGGATATGGGTTTCAAATCTGTCGTTTTGGAAGTAGATGCCAAGGAAGCTCTTAATTTGATTTCTAATAACAGTACCCTCCCAGAGGATCGGTTAGTTTCTAGAATTAAAGCCATGTTGGCCAAGGATTGGAATGTCAAGCTTTGTCACATTCCTAGGGACTCCAATAGAGTAGCTGATGCTTTAGCTAAGTTGGGTATCTCCTCAAATTCTATTTTAGCTAGTTGTCCTACTCAGTTGAGGTTATGGGTAGATCAAGAGTCTATGGGATTAATTTCCCCACCTTTGTAATTTCTTTTTATTCTGCTGGCTTTTTAGCCCTCTTCAATATCAAAAAAAGAAGAAGCAAATACTGTACAAATGTCATTACACTGTGTATTCTAGGGTTCTTTACCCTACTATAAATAATACAACAATAGGTGGTCACTATGCGCCACTTATACAGAAATTCATTACTCTAAATATATTATCTTAGTATCAGAGCTTATTAGGCTAGCAGCCATGGCAGATCACGTCACTCAAGATTCCTCATCTTTTCCTCATACAGAAAAGAGGTTTGAAGCTATCTCTCTTGTATCTGCAGCCTCTCTATCCAAACCCTCAGCTAGTAGTAGCATTTCCCAAGCTTGTTCTGTTAAGTTGGATGTTCCCAAGCTTGTTCTATCAAGTTGGATGGAACAAACTACTTTATTTGGCAAACCCATGCGCTACCCATTATTAAGGGTCACAAGCTTGAAAACCATGTCCACCTCAGTTCATTGTTGAAGATGGTAAGACCATACTCAACCCAAGTTTTGAAGACTGGGTGGCTGTAGATCAGTTAGTTTTTGGCTGGATCTTGAACACCATGACACTAGAAGTGTCTTCTCAAATTATAGATGTTTCATCAGCAGCTGGACTCTGGGCAGCAGCAAAAGAAGGTTCTGGTGCGCAAACAAAATCAAGGATTCTCATGCTCGAATCAGATTTCCAGCGCACAAGAAAGGATTCCATGAAAATGAAGGAATACCTAGTCAAGATGAAGGGCTTTTCTGAGCAACTTTCGGTCGCTGGTTGTTCTGTTTCCCTGCCAGATCTGTTTATTCAAATTCTTGCAGGCCTTGATGCTGAATACAATCCAATAGTTGTACAACTGAGAAAGGAAATTGATGAACTCAGTTGGATTGGCTTTTAGTCTTCTCTCTTAACCTATGAGAACAGAATGGAGCAATTAAATCATTTTTATAAACTTTCAGTTTCTAACAATTATGTCAACTATGTTAGATCAGAACGCCCACCTTCCATAAACTAGAGTGGAAATCACTCTTTCTGTGGAAATCGAGGAAGAGGTAGAAGAAATTATGGCAGAAGAGGTGGAGCCAGTAACTATAACACTAATTATAATGCAAACATACCAAAATGTCAGCTATGTGACAGATTTGGTCATGAAGTTGAAAATTGTTTCTACAGATATGATAAGTATTTTCTCAAACCTGGTAAGCAGAAACACAACTCAGCTGCTACCTCTAGCTCAAACAATGATGATTTTATTGGGCTACTCTTGAATGTGTTGATGATGATGTAGATGTCTTAAATCCTTTAAAGCAAATTTCTTGTTCAGTTGCTCCACAAACACAAATCAGTGCTG
This sequence comes from Acacia melanoxylon, assembly GCA_019022615.1. Taxonomy (NCBI): domain Eukaryota; kingdom Viridiplantae; phylum Streptophyta; class Magnoliopsida; order Fabales; family Fabaceae; genus Acacia; species Acacia melanoxylon. Next base: position 2,219,663 of record JAFJYJ010000072.1, read on the forward strand.
TAGTATTTACTGCCATTTCCTTTTCCTTTTAAAGCCTCTCAATCACAAGCCACCAAGCCCCTTGAGCTAATTCATACAGACCTATGGGGACCTGCACCTATGAATTCCTTAAATGGTTTTCGCTACTACATTTTATTCTTGATGACTACAACAAATTCTCATGGATTTTTCCTCTAAAAACCAAAGATGAAGCACTAACTGTGTTTGTTCAGTTCAAAAATCTTATTGAAAATCAATTTGATAGCAAAATTAAAATGCTTCGAAGCGATTGGGGTGGACATTCATGCCCTCATACCTCTTCTCATAATGGTACAACAGAAAGAAAACACAGACATATAGTTGAAATGGGACTCACTTTGCTTGCTCAAGCTAAAATGCCCCTTCACTATTGGTGGGAGGCATTTCACACAGCCCCAGCTTTAATAAATCAGTTGCCTACCAATGTTTTAGGCGGAATCTCACCTCACTATAAGCTTTTTCAAAAAGCTTCAGATTACAACAGACTTAAAGTGTTTGGTTCTGCATGCTATCCCTGTCTAAGGCCCTACAATCAATACAAATTGGATTTTCGAACCACCAAGTGTGTTTTTCTAGGCTACAACAATTTACACAAGGGATACAAGTGTCTAAGTTCTACTAGGAGAATTTATTTACCTAGACATGTTGAGTTTAATGAAACTAATTTTCCTTTTGCTACAAGTTTTATCAATTAGAGAAAGACACCTGAAGAAGGGATTCATTCACAAAACTTCCTTAATATGTCATTACCTGAGACTAGTCTGCAATCACATCATGATTGTGTTGAAGCTAACCTTTCCGAGTAGCCATTACAACATAAGGGAAATACTAAATCAGATTTGTCAGCTAGTAGCTCCTCTAGCTCATTTATGCACTTGAATGATAACCCTGGAAATGAAGAAAAACAGTCAGTCACTATTAATGTAAACTATTCAGATTCTTCAACTCAATCCAATGCAACAAATCAAGAAGCACATGACACTACAGATCAACAATTCACAGTGAGAAATCAACATTATATGGTTACTAGAAGGAAAGTTGGTGTGTCTAAACAAAAATTGCCCTACATTGGTATTGTTACAACTGAGAATAATGCAGATACAGTCCTTGTCACAGTCAAAGAAGCCTTGAAGAGTCATGAATGGAGAAATGCAATGCAAGAGGAATATTATGCACTGATTAAAAACCAAACCTAGAAACTGATCCCTTACCCTGGACAAGGCAATTTAGTTGATTGCAAATGGGTTCTCAAAATGAAGTTCAACTCATATGAATCATTTCAAAAGCACAAAGCAAGATTAGTAGCCAAAGGATTTCAACAAAGTCCAGGTGTCGATTTTGATGAAACTTTTAGTCCAGTTTTAAAGTCATCTACTCTAAGGTTCATTCTTACCATTGCAGTTACACTAAACTGGCAAATCAGACAAATGGACATGAACATTGTGTTTCTCAATGGTAAGTTACAAGAGGTAGTTCTCATGAAACAACCTAAAGGCTTCATTGACTCCAAACATCCAAATCATGCTTGTTTACTAAACAACGCATTGTATGGACTCAAACAAGCACCAAGGGCCTAGTTTGACAAGTTAAAAACAAACCTTACAAGGCTCGATTTTTACACATTCAAGGTGTGATCCATCTCTCTTCTTCCTTAGACAGGAGAGAAATGTTATCTTTGTCCTTATATACGTTGATGATATTATAGTGACCGGGAACTCAGTGAAAATGATAAATATGTTGTGGAGCAACTGAACAACAAATTTTCTCTAAAGGATCTAGGACATTTGCATCGTTTCCTAGGCATTAAAGCATACCGAGATAAGACTGGACTCTATTTGAAACAAGAAACATATATACAAAACATTATGCACAGAAGTAACATGCATAATTCCTCTTCTGTTCCTACTTCTATGGTGATAGACAAGCATCTATCTAAAAATGATGGCATACCACTTAAAGATGCAACAAACACTACAAAAAAAGGTCAATTTGTAGCGGTTTGTTTGTAGCGGTTAAAATAAACCGCTACAAACATGCGAATTTGTAGCGGTTTATACCGAAACCGCTACAAATTTGTAGCGGTATGATTCGTGCCAAGTGGCGTGCTAGTTCGTGAACGACATTTGTAGCGGTTATCATAAATTAACTGCTACAAAATATGGCGCCAAGTTGGCGCCAACTTTGTGGCGGTTATTTTGTAGCGGTTTATTTATACAAACCGCCACAAATTTGGCGTCTTATGGCGCGCAATTAATGACAGTTTATTTGTATCGGTTTATATCCAAAACCCACTACAGAGTGCCAAGAGTCTGAATTTTTGTAGCAGTTATAGAAAACCGCTACAAATGTGAAGTCTTTAAACACGTCACAAATAGAAGTAATGCAAAAATAATATTTTAAAAAATATCCTTTAAAAAAATACGTTCATATTTGTAGCGGTTATTTAGCTCAACCGCTACAAAATGTGATATTTTAAAATTTATTTTTTAAAAAATAGACCAATGAATTTTTGTAGAGGTTTTGTAACCGCTACAAAATGTTAAACCGCTACAAAAACCGTCGCATCAACCACGACAAAGTGTGTAATATTGAAATTTGAATATTTTGAATCCCGCGAGTTCATTAATTTGTAGTGGTTTTTCGTATATTTGCTACAAAATGTGATATTTTAAAATTTATTTATTTTTTTAAAAATACCAATGAATTTTTGTAGAGGTTTTGTAACCGCTACAAATGTTAAACCGCTACAAAAACCGTCGCATCAACCGCCACAAAGTGTATAATATTAAAATTTGAATATTTTAAATTCTGCAAACGTTCATTAATTTGTAGCGGTTTTAGTATAACCGCTACAAAATGTGATATTTTAAAATTTATTTATTATTTAAAAATACCAATAAATTTTTGTAGAGGTTTTATAACCGCTACAAACGTTAAACCGCTACAAAAATCGTCGCATCTACCGCCACAAAGTGTATAATATTGAAATTTGAATATTTTGAATCCCGCCAACGTTCATTAATTTGTAGCGGTTTTAGTATAACCGCTACAAAATGTGATATTTTAAAATTTATTTATTTTCTTAAAAATACCAATGAATTTTTGTAGAGGTTTTGTAACCGCTACAAAATGAAAAAAACCGCTACAAAAACTGTCGCATCAACCGCTACAAACGTTACGCATATCCCTATAAATACCCCCACCACACCTCATTTCACACACTCTTATTCATTTCTTCCCACCTCTTTTCTCTCATTTTTTCTCATTTCTTCCCACCCGTTATAAAATCGTTGATTTTAATGTTTTATTTTTTTTTCCTTCTTATAATATTGATACTATTTTTTTTTCTTATCCAAAACTTTGAGGATATTTCCTCAATATTCCTTCTATCATGATCAACATTCTCATAATCAAATATCATCTAATGGACAACATAATTTTTTTGCTTAGAGGTGGACAATACAATAAATCCTTATTATCTACACAGTCTTAGTATTATACCTACATAATGTTTATACTTATCTAACTTAAGTTAATTATTTTTTAAAATATTAACCATTATCATTTAATTTGTCACCTAAATAATAAAAATATTCAACATAATATTGTAACAATGGACTCAAATTATGATTATTTTTTAAAAAATTTGTAATATTTTGTAGCGGTTGTAAAACCGCTACAAATTTGGCTTAAATATTTGTAGCGGTTTTACAACCGCTACAAAATTTTGCCGCCAATTTTTTTTTTTTTTGAAATTCTTCATCTTGATCGCATCTTGTAGCGGTAACTCAAAACCGCTACTAATATAGTAGCGGTTTTAGAAAATCGCTACAACACATCTTGCAACGGTGTATTTTGTAGCGGTTCACAAATGTCTTTTGTAGCGGTTAAAACCGCTACAAATACATAATCTCAACTGCTACAAAATGTCATTGTTTTTTGTAGTGAAAGTATAAAAGAATCATTAGAGCTCTACAGTACCTGACTAACACCAGACTAGATATACTATTTGTTGTCAACAAGCTGAGCCAATTTTTGAGCTCCCTGACAAGCGTTCACTGGCAAGCATTAAAAAGAGTTCTTAGATATCTAAAGGGAATGAAATACTTAGCACTACACATCAAATCGAGTAGTCATCTCACCTTACAAGGCTTCTCATATATGGATTGGGCTGTGTGTCTGGACGATCGGAGGTCTATGGGAGGCTATTGTGTTTATTTCGGTGATTCTCTCATCTCCTGGTCAGCAAAGAAGCAGTGAGACATCTCTAGGTCAAGTGCCGAGTTTGAATACCGGGCTCTTACAGATCTTTTGTTGAAACTCTCTTGGATCCAGTCTTTCACAATCAAGATCAGCCTCCATCTCCGAGAACCACCGATTGCATGGGGCGATCATCTCAGTGTCGCGGAACTCACGGCTAACCCATTTTTTCATGCCAGATCTAAGCACATCAAATTGGATGTTCATTTTGTTAGAGATAATGTACTTGCTCATGAGCTGTCGGTGAGATATGTGCCCTCAACAAAACACATTGTAGATTTCTTCACCAAGGCCTTATCTCATTGTCGATTATGTGACTTCAAGACCAAACTTGGAATAGTCAGACTACTCATTCCTAGTTTGCGAGGGCCTGTTAAGACAGTCAAATATAATAGGCACAATACATGTAATCTGACACTTATAGAATAATAGGGCCCATTTATATATCAGCTGAATAGGCTTTATGTAAAAGCAAATACTGTACAGATGTCATTACACTATGTATTCTAAGGTTCTTTACCCTACTATAAATAATACAACAATAGGTGGTCATTGTGCTCTACTTATATAGAAATTCATTACCCTAAATATTTTATCTAGATGGAACAAAGTTTTCATCAATATCACAACCAAATAGACACTTACCTTATATCATTTTTACCATGTTTTGGTGCTCTTAGTTATAACATAATTTATAAAATCTAGACAGTAATTAATACTTGCTTTTCAAAGGCCTACTTGATAGCGCACCAAATCAATAGCTTGGGAATTAAGACAGGTGCCAAAAACATTATTCATAGTTTCTGCTTCTTGGACTTTAAGATGATAATCTCAGATGGATTCATAAACTGGCAAGGAATTATAAAAAGTAAATGTTTGAGAGGTAAATGGAATTTCCAAAAAATTGACAAAATCCAAGAAAGACTTTCAAAACTGTATGCTTGCTGACTGAGACAGTTAGAGAATTGCCTTACCCCACAGATATATGAGCCACTCTTTTCCTTTCCATATCCAAACAAAAGGAATGGGAATGTTGAGAACTTTTTTTTCCATATGAAGGCCTTTAGAGATTTTTAACAAAAGATGTGTCCCAACCTCCGAGTATGCAATATGAGATCAGAAACCTTGTTAACATGATAATCAAGATTGCTATCACCAACATGCATAGGCAACCAAAAATGGTGGTTAATAAGGTATTTTTAAACTGATATTAACTGTAATAACGTGTATTCTCAAATATACCTTTCCTGATTCAGGAAGACCTGTGGGGCCTTTATAGAAGAAATTCTATTTGCTATCAATCATTTACAAACTCAAACAAATATGCTTCAGGATTTTAATGCGTGGAAGAATCTGCATACTATCAAAACACAATATATTTGAACCATGTATCATAAATTAAAAGAATCCAGTGTCTAAGGAAGTCAAGCACTTGATATTTTTTCCATATTGCAAGAAATCATTTGCATACTTCACTTGATACTGGAAAAATTTTTGGCAAGAAAACAAGGTAGAAAGATATCCATTTTAATAAGAAATGTTTGCGCAAAAGTTAAATATGTTGAGAGGTCTTATGAGAAGTCATTTGAAAGTGTATAAATTAATATAATGGAATTGGAGTTTGTTATCCTCCAATTATCACCCATCTATTATACCACAGTGCTTAGGGAAGAAGGGCATCTCATAAGTTGGGGAAAAAATAGTGTTTGGTACGCATGAAATGAAGAGAGAAATCAAGAGGAAATTGTCTCAACAAACAACTAAATTTATTTGATAGGCAACAAGAGGTTGGAGAAAGAAAATAAGAATGTTTTGAAAAACGAAACTATACAGATTAGTAAAGAAATAAATCATCAAAAAAATAATTCTTACCCGGATGCTATTCTAATCTGGTACAATTCTGTAGTTTCTTAGCAGAATTATGTTGAAAAGATAGGTAGAAGAGAGGAGAAGAGTTAGACAAAAGATAGTAGAGAGATTTGAGGGGAAGAGACACACACACGAAGATTCAACTGAATCTGTATTCATTCAATATCAATCAACAACGACACACACACAAAGCAAACAAAGGAAGGTGGAGGCTCTGGGAAGTCTAGAGGAGGATGGAGAGGCTTCACAGCTAGATTTGTTGGTTAATTTTACCTATTGCATGATTTTCATGTAAAGTTTCATGAGGTTGAAAACACATATTTTGTTTAATCGTTGCAAAAACCCGTAACTCCTTCGGTCCTCATGAATTATTAACCTTAACTCATTACGTTAATTATTTATTAATTATTAATCCTTAACTCTTTACTGTGCTCATGAGAATTAATAACAATTTTATAATATTCGAGAGCCTTAGGATTACTCGTTAAAACAATTATTGGAGATTAGGATAACTTGATAACATGACTATTAGAGATTAGGATTACCTTAAATCACTTGAAGACCTCAATGTTGTTGATGTCCTCTAACATTGATCCACATGGCTATCCCCCGATTGCAACAAGAACTCCTTCTCTTGAAACCTCTCACTCCTTGGATGCTTGCTAGGATAAGACAAGGTGTAATGAACAACTAATGAGCTCCACAATATGTTGTCTGTTGTTGGTCAAATTTCTTGATGGCAAGTGAACCGGTCGAACAAGTAATAAAGTGTAAGTAAAGTATCGTCCCACAAAGACTGAGATACCGAGAAGTGACGCTCAACTGCTGTAATAGTTGTGTGAACATAAAGTAAAATATGATTGGGTTGGAGGTTTTTGTGATTACTCTAACTAATAAGAAAGAAAACAGAATATTGGAGTCATAAGAAGAAATCAGTAGGAGAATAGGCTAAACTCGGAATCATTCTTAAGCATATCAATCTCCCAGTTGCTGCACACATTGCTATAGTACTTATACTGCATAGTTTCCGCAATGCTACAGCATAGGTGCTATTTACACTGCTTTTCAGCTAACCCACCACTATAGTCTACCGAAGCTTCCACGTCCGATACATATAATACTAACTTTACTTCTCCCATATGCCTATGGCAATTTTCTAGTTAGATCTACATTACAAAGCAAGGTGTTATGGTTATGAGCGGTAGACCCATTCCTGAAGCCTACAATAATAGGTTAAGCCTTGCACCAGCCTGCCTAGCAATCACTGTTTCTCAGAATCACCCTTAAGTGCATCAACAGAAAGTAATATTTGTGCAAACAGAAAGTAAATATGATTGGTTTGAGAGGTTTTTGTATTTATGCTAATAACAGAAATAAACAGAGTATCGTAGTTTTAAGAAGACATCAGTAAGAAGTTAGGCTGAACTCGAAATCACCCTTAAGTGCATCAATCCCCCAGTTGCTCTACCCATTGATATAGCATCTATACTGCACAGCTTCCGCAATGCTACAACATAGCTACTAACTACAACGCTATTCGGTTAACCCACCACTATAATCTATCGAAGCTTCCACGTCCGATACATATGATACTAGCTATACTCCTTCCATATTCCTATGGCACATTTCTAGTTAGATTTGCATTACACACAGGGTGTCATGGTTATGAGAGGTAGACCCATTCCTGAAGCCTACAATAATAGGTCAAGCCTTGCACCGGCTGCCTAGCAAATACTGTTTCTCAGAGGTCTAACCTCGACTCCTTGCCAGTAAGTCGAGGCCACAAATCTAGCCCTTAGCTTTCGCTAATCGACTAGTAATTAATTCACTGATAAACAAACCGAATATATTAAATTAAGAACTTGCAACTGGGTTCATATAACACTTAAGAATTCATCCTCGTTCAGCCATAGGAAAATCAGTTCATGACTGACAAGGGAAACACAAAACAGATAGTAATAGAATGACCCATGATCTAAATACTAAAATAAAAGGAAAAAACAGAAAGCTTGACGAAGTTCCGACGGCGTGGAAGAAGCCCTATCACGTCACCACTCCACGTCTTCTTCTCTCCGTCTTACTGCAAGGAAGGATGCTGGGTTATCCTGGAATTCTCGTGCTTGTGAAATCTCTCACTCTTCTTTCGAGTTTGCCGAATGTGAAATCTCGTTTTGGCTCTGCGCGACTCCCCTCTAGGGTTGACTTGATGTTTCCTTTTATAATCAGACTATCTTGTGGCGCAAGTTCCAGCGAGCTGGGCTTTCCAAATCTGTCGAGATCCATTGCATCTTTTGACTATAGTAGATTGATTCTACTGATCCTGAGGGATTCTTCAAATCTTTTACTTTTGATCCTCCGCATCTTCTATTTTATTACATCAGCAATCTACCTATCGTTCTCGACCTTCATTATTAACCCTAAAATTATCTAGATAGAAAGGTTAGAAAATATGCCGCATAGCATTGCGTCCTTTACTTTGCTATAGCTTTCGTGATGCCTTTCGTTGCACTTTGAGTTGCTATCCGAATGCTATAGCATAGTATCAGCTTTGCTATATGTTCTTTCTTAAAAACAATGTAACTTGCTCCTTTCTTAGCACATGTTTAGGATGTAAATGGTTTCTATCCTTCAGTTCCCTATATCATGAATATATGTCTTTTTGCTTGGATTGTTTGCAGTTAAGATTTTATTTAAAATACAATTCAGTCATGAAATATAGGGAAAACATGGCATAATTTGTGCTCATCAGTTATTGCATCCGACGTGCTGATACTGGCTGTCTCGCCAAGGGTGGTTCTGCTGTCATCGGCCCATTAATAACCTCGTGTTGCTATTTTTTCCAACAGTTGACATGCCTTGTCATATGGTTTCATGAGAATAGATTCATTTGCGCAAGCGCCCACAAATGACGGTGTCATTCCATTTAGTCCACTGTAAAAAGTTTCCAATTGGGCCCATTATAGCAATCCATTTTGGGGGCATCGGCTGAGCAGATTCTTAAATCGTTCCCAAGCTTCGTGGGCCAGTTCTCCAGGCTTTTGCTCGAAGCTAGCTATATCCCTCCTCAGTTGCGCATTCCTCATTGGTGGGAAAAATTTGAGCAGGAACTTACTCCCCAGATCTTTCCAGGTGGTAATTGAATTGGCTGGTAGGTTGTTGAGCCACGTCCGAGCCTTGTCCCGAAGGGAGAATGGAAATAATTTAACTCGAATTGCATCAGGTTTGACTCCAGGAATAACAAACGAGTCACACACTTCCATGAAGGCCTTAAGGTGTAAGTGCGGGTCTTCAGATGGGAGTCCTCCAAATTGGCCGGCTGCATTCAGCATCTGAATCATCACACCTTTAATTTCAAAGTGTCCCGCATTAAAGGTTGGTGGTGTGATGACCGAATTCAATTTGCTCAAATCTGGAATCCCAAATTCCATGATAGCTCTTGTTCCTTCTGGATTTGGAGGGGGCGGGACCTGATTGTCCATATTGATCATGTGTGGCTCCCTTTGATCCTGATCATGATTTATCGGCATATCCGCCATGTCTGCAGGGTCAAAGAGTTGACTTCTTCACTTCTGTTTCCTGTGCCTTTGCTTGTAAGTACGTTCGATTTTAGGATTATAAGGCTCTAGGTTGGTTAAAGGCGAGTTGCGCATGCACTACAGAATGTACCTAAAAATCAAGAGAAGGAAAGGGTGAGCTTTTGCCAGATAAATCACAACTATTAAGCAAAAGGGACGTCGTCACTAGAGGTATCTACAGTCCCCGACAACGGCGCCAAAAACTTGTTGGTCGAATTCCTTGATGGCAAGTGAACCAGTCGAACAAGTAATAAAGTATAAGTATAGTATCGTCCCATAGAGACTGAGATACCGAGAAGTGACGCTCAACTGTTGTAATAGTTGTGTGAACAGAAAGTAAAATATGATTGGGTTGGATGTTTTTGGGTTTACGCTAACTAATAAGAAAGCAAACAGAATATTGGAGTCGTAAGAAGAAATCAATAGGAGAATAGGCTGAACTCATAATCATTCTTAAGCATATCAATCCCTTAGTTGCTGCACACGTTGCTATAGCACTTATACTGCACAACTTCTGCAATGCTACAGCATAGGTGCTATTTACACTGCTATTCAGCTAACCCACCACTATAGTCTACAGAAGCTTCCGCGTCCGATACATATAATATTAACTTTACTTCTCCCATATGCTTATGGAAATTTTCTAGTTAGATCTACATTACAAAGTAAGGTGTTATTGTTATGAGCGGTAGACCCATTCTTGAAGCCTACAATAATAGGTCAAGCCTTGCACCAGCCTGCCTAGCCATCATTGTTTCTCAGAGGTCTAACCCCGACTCCCTTCCAGTAAGCTGAGGCCACTAATCTAGCCCTTAGCTTCCGCTAACTGACAAGAATTTAAATCACTAATAAGAAAACTCAATTTATTTAATTAAGAACTAGCAACTGGGTTCATTCCAAACTTAAGAAATCATCCTCATTCAGTCATAGGAAATTTAGTTCATGACTGACGAGGAAAACACAAAACAGATAACAACAAAATGACCCATGATCAGAAGATTAAAATAAAAGAAAAATAGAAAGCTTTGACGAAGTCTCCGACGGCATGGAAGAAGCTCTGTCACGTCACCACTCCACGTCTTCTTCTCTCCGTGTTACTGCGAGGAAGGATGATGGGTTCTCTTGAGGGTTCGTGCCTTGTAAATTCTTTCTTTCTTCTTCCGAGTCTGGCCGGATATGAATGAGATTTGGCTCTCGACGACTCTGTTTAGGGTTGGCTTGCTGTTTCTTTTTATAATCAGGCTTTCTTGCGACGTAAGTTCTAGTAAGCTGGGCCTTCCTAATCTGTCGAGGTCCGATTGTATCTATCTTCCAATTTGTGATAGATTGATTCTGCTGATCCTGCGGGATTCTTCAAATCTTTTAGTTCCGATCCTCCGCATCTTCTATTTCAATCCATCAGCAATCTACCTTTTCTTCTTGACCTACATTATAATTCCTGAAACAATCTTGACAAAAGATTAGACTATATATGCCGCATAGCACTGTGTCACTTACTATGTTATAGCTTCAGGGGTGCACTGTATTGCACTTCGATAAGGCTGTCTTGATGCTATAGCACATCATCGGCTATGTTATGCGACTTTCTTATAAAACCTCAAAAATTGCTTCTTTCTTAGCACATGTTTGGGATGTAAACAGAATTCACTTTCAAGTTCCCTGTACAATGAATAAATGCCTTTTTGCTAGGATTACATGCACTTAAGATTATATTCACCATACAATTCAGTCATAAAATACAGGGAAAACATGGCATAAATCATGCTCATCATCTGTATATTACGTTAAATGGAAAATCAAGAGCTTACAATTTTAGAGAAGTTCAGAAACACACAAATTCAGAATAGCTAAGAAGCAGAAATACAGAAATGAGAGGAGCATAACAAATAACAGAAAGTAGAATTTTTCAGAGAGAGAAGGGAGAGAGACAATCCATTTCTTTCACACCCTCTCCCATAACTAATTTTGTCCTTTTATTCTATTCTTCTTCCATTTCCCTCAGCTTCCAGGACCTTCTTTTCATTCTTTTGCTGCATTTTAGTTGTTGATTTGGGCTTTTATTTTCATGTGTCAAGCCCATACTATTTTGATCCATTACAATACCCCCAGATGAGTTAGAACCTTGTCCTCAAGGTTCAAGTCAAGATATAATGCCACCAAATCCTCAACTGGTTCCCATGTTGGTTCTGAATACCATCTCAACGTATTAAACACTGTGAGACTAATTGGCCGTTCTGTAAAATCATGTGACGCTGAAGAACTTCCAAAGGTTGACACAGAGGGCCTTCGGGAAGAAAAAGTAGAGGTAGCGGAAGGTACGGTGAATCCTTCCTATCACCAAAAAAATTCTTTAAAACAGAGACATGAAACACAGGATGAATACAACAGTTGGCAGGAAGAGCAAGACGGTAAGCCACTTGTCCAATGTGTTCCAATATTTGAAATGGACCAAAATATTGCATGGAAAGTTTGTGATATTTCTGTAGACAAAATGAGTGCTGTCTATACGGTTGGAGTTTGACCAAGACCCAATCATTGATCTGGTACACAACATCAGTACGACCCTTATCAGCATAGAATTTCTGTTATTGTTAAGCACGAACCAAATTTTGCTTCAAAAGACCGAGTACTTCATCTCGCTGGCGTAACTGCTCAAAAAGGTCCGGTGGAGTATCCTCTGTAGAAGAGTGGCGTAAGACAAGGGGAGGGTCACGACCGTAAACCACTTTAAATGGCACCATACCAATAGAGGAATTGTACCAAAACTTAGCCCACGGTAAATATATGAGCCAGCGTCGAGGATATTTATAGACATAGCATCTAAGGTACATTTCGAGACATTTGTTAAGAGCCTCCAATTGTCTGTTGGTTTGCGGGTGATAGGCTGAGTTGAAACAAAGGTGAGTACCCTGTAATTTCATTAGTTTGCCCTAAAAAGAACTGGTAAAAGCCTTGTCGCGGTCAAAACAATTGTTTGAGGAAAACCATGGAGACGAACAATATTCTGTAAGAAAGCTTCAGCAACAGTTCTACTAAAATACGTAGCTAGTAATGGTATGAAGTGAGCATACTTAGATAAGCGATCAATGACAACCATAATAACTGAGTAGCCTTTGATTATTGGGAGGCCAGTAATAAAATCAATAGCAATATTTTCCCAAATACGTTCCAGAATTGGTAAGGGATTTGATAAACCTGAAGGATGTAGATTGGAGACCTTGGCTTGCTGGCAGATTGAACAAGAGCGAATGTAATGTCGTATAGTATGTCGCATCTTGGGCCAGAAAAATAAATAAGCAATACGGTGAAATGTGGGAAGAAAGCCAGCGTGACCACCCACAACAGATGAATGAAACTCATAAAATAACTTGGATCAGCTCGTCATTGTCAGGAGGAATGACTAAACGATTATTCCAATATAAATCCAGTTGTCTAATATTATAATGAGGGAACAACAGGGGGTCAGTCGAAACCTTAGCTTTGAGATCAGTAATGTAAGGTGAAGTACGAACTTGAGCATAGACAACATCCATAAATGAAGAAGTAAGATGTGAAAGAGCCATACATTGAACTCGTGATAAAGCGTTCGCGACTTGATTAGATTTACCTGGCTTATATTCAATTTTAAAATGATAACCCATGAGCTTTGGTAAACAAGCTTCCTGTTCCGGAGTATCAATGGTTTGTTCATTGAGGTGTTTTTAACTCGCATGGTCCATTCAGATAATAAAATAATGGTCTAAGAGATAGTGTCGAAACTTAGAAATAGCCTCCGTAATAGCGTAAAGTTCCCTAACATACATAGATTGTGATTGCAGCCAAGGAGATAGTTTCTTTGGGAAAAACTGCTATGGGATGAAGTTCCTAACTTAGAACAGCCCCAATGCCAACTACCAATGCATCGGTCTCGAGAACAAAAGGCTTCGTAAAGTCAGGTAAGGCAAGAACATGGGTTGAGATCCAAATTTGTTTCAACTTCTCAAAAGGTTGCTGGACTTCAGGGGACCAATGAAAAGCGTCTTTGCTCAATAAATCAGTAAGAGGACCAGCAAGTTGAGCATAATGACGGATAAAACGGTGATAGTAGCCATTAAAACCCAAGAAACATTTAAGCTACTTAACATTGCGGGGTGTGGGCTATTGACGAATTGACTGAAGCTTGGAAGGGTCCATTGCAACACCAATGGTAGAAACCACATGTCCTAAGTATTTGACGTGATGATGACCAAAAGAACATTTGGAAAGCTTAGCAAACATTTGATAAGTGGATAAGTACTCCAAAACTTGTAACACGTGTGATAAATGCAACTCCCAAGTGGCACTGTAGATTAATATATCATCGAAAAAAATGAGGACAAACTTCCGTAAAAAGGGTCGGAAGATGGTGTTCATAAGAGCTTGGAATGTGGCCGGTGCGTTAGTGAGGCCGAAAGACATAACTAACCATTCATAAAGACCTAGATAAGTGTGAAACGCGGTCTTTGCACGGTCCAATTCTCACATGAGAATCTAATGGTAGCCGGGTCGGAGGTCTAATTTAGTGTAAAACACAAAACCGTGAAGCTCATCTAAAAATTCATCTACCATGGGCATGGGAAACGCATCTTTAATAGTAACAGAATTTAAAGCACGGTAGTCTACACAAAACCTCCAAGTTCCATCTTTTTTTAACGAGTAAGACTAGCACTGAGAACAGGCTACAACTAGGTTGAATTAATCCTTCAGCAAGAAGATCTGAGACCATGTTTTTGATATCTGTTTTTTAACTCACAGGGTACCGATAGGGACGAACTTTGATAGATGAAGCTCCAGGTTGAAGCTCAATGTGATGTTCATGACCACGGGTAGGAGGTAAACCACGTGGAAGGGTAAAAACATGCTCATAACGATGAAGAAGTTGTAATAAATCATTGGGAACATCAGGCCATGACTGTATAACAGAAGATGGTGCTATAACTGGTTCAAGCATGAAAATGCGCAAAATAGAATCAGTCTGATACAGACGAAGGAGATGATGACATGTTGCTTGAGTGATTGATGAGCCCCAATAGCCAGTAAGAGTCACAAAGCGTCCATTCTCTAGAAACCGTATCGTCAAAGTGCTATAGTCGACCACATGAGACCCCAAGGTTTCTAACCAATCAGCGTCGATGATCATATCTACGCCCGCAATGGGCAGAACCAAAAAAGTCAAAGATAAGGTATGGTCACAGATTCTGATATGTATATCACATACCAATTCGTTGGTGGTCATAATGGGACCAATTCCACCAAGAACACGTACAGCAAGGGCTGGTTCGCGCGTTAAGTGTAAATGAGATACCACTTATGGATGAATAAAGTTGTCAGAGCTTCATCCATCAAGTAAGATTTGAATGGTAAGGCCCATAACTGTACCCATAAATCAAATCGTGGTGGCCCCCATGGTGCCTCTTAAGCCATAGAGCGATAAATGGTGTAAAGTAGTGTCAGGAGTAGGAGTGGCATCGGAAGCATCGAGAGCAATGTCATCAGGGATAAGGTCATCATCGTCACAGAGCAGCATCATGAACTGGCGATTAGGACATCGGTGAGATGGAGAAAATTTGGCGTCGCAAGTATAGCAAAGGCCCCAGTCACAGCGCAGTTGCATTTTAGCCGGAGTCATCCGTTTAATGGGCGTAGAGGATGGTGTTAGTAGTAATGGTGGAAGATTGGACTTGCCACCGAAATTAGTAGTAATGGAGTCATCCGTTTATTTGGTGCTACTAATGATTCTCTCTGTGAGGAATTTTCCAAGAAAATGCAGGGTGAATTCGAGATGTCTATGATGGGCGAATTGAACTACTTCCTCGGCTTGCAAATCAAACAGCGGAAGGATGGTATCTTCATCTCTCAAACGAAGTATCTCCATGATTTGCTCAAGAAGTTTGGAATGGAACATTGCAATGGAGCCGACACTCCAATGAGTTCAACTGCTTCTCTAGATGCGGATGAAGAAAAAGACAAAGACTTCAACATAGCCAAGTATAGAGGAATGATCGGATCATTACTATACCTGACTGCAAGTAGACCCAACATCCAATTCAGTATGGGTATGTGTGCAAGATTTCAAGCTGCTCCAAAAGAATCACATGCTGAGCATGTGAAGAGAATTTTCTGTTATCTTGCTGACACAAAGGATCTTGGACTCTGGTTTCCAAAAGGTCAACAAGAATTCTTGGTAGCATATTCAGACTCTGATCACGCTAGATACAAAACTGATAGAAAAAGTACGAGTGGACAATGTGAGTTTCTCAGAGGCTCACTTGTATCGTAGTTCAGCAAGAAACAAACCACTGTGGTTGTACCCTCCACTGAAGCTGAATATGTTGTTGCCTCTAGTTGTTGTGCCCAAGTCCTTTGGCTAAAGCAACAATTATCTGACTTGGGAGTCCATCTGAAAGAAATTCCAATCCTTTATGACAACACAAGCACAATTAGCTTGGCGAAAAATCCAGCTCAACATACAAGAACCAAACACATTGATGTGAGACATCATTTTATCAGAGATCATGTTCAAAACAAAGATGTTAAAGTAATGTTCATACCTACCCACTTGCAACTTGCTGACATTTTCACCAAGCCGTTGGCAAAAGAACAATTCACATTTATTCGAAGGGAATTGGGAATGGTAAATCCCAATGAATTGTAAGTAAAATTAAAATGTTAGTCTTTGATGAATTTTTAAAATGTTAGTTGTTATTAAGTTCTGTTTTGATGACAATTAAATACTAATTTAAGCATCGGAGATTCTAGTCTGTAGTTTTGCAGGACTCTCTTAAGGAAATGAGAAACAGAGGTTAACAGAGTAGAGACTTGACTTGACTCATGGATGGATACCTCGAGTTACATCAGTTCCTATATCAGAAGTTCAAAAATGCCTCAAAACAAATTTCAAGAGTTTAACTTGATTCTTCAAGTTATCAATCCACGCTAAAGGTAAAATGATTCCAAGTTCGAATGAATCATGAACTAATACTTGTTTATTTTGTGTAGAAAGAAATTCATTCGCTGGAAGTCAAGTTTGAGTACCTCCAGTTAATACCTCAAGTTTCGACTAAGGCAGAGAGCATAAGGAGATTTCATGACTAGTTGCCTCGAGTTAACAGACGTCTCGCCTCGAGTCAATCTAAGTCAGAGAGAAAGCCGAGTATGAGAACTAATTGTCTCGAACTATCCAATGCCGAGATTACACATCAGATTTGCTCATTGGAAAAGCAACTTACCTCTGCTATCCATGATGATAAACTCGCTCAGCAAGCCAACTACATCGCTATCCTATGCCAAGAATCCATGTCGGAGAGCAAATCATATCTGTTATCCAATTCAGAGATACCGAGATGGTTCGTCGGACTTGCACATCGGCATTATGGCTAAGTATCTTGGCATAACCGAGATAAGCATTTGCAACTCCCTACTTGGTGGTGATACCGACTAAGGACCCTGGCAACTTGGTCAAGTATCCCGGCAACTCAGCAACCCGGCTGAGGGAACAAAGGAGAGTTTCGAGGCTGATAAGGAAAGCACGCACTTAGAACTATCGTTGATTTCATTGGTTGGAAATCACCTCAAGTTAAGTATTTTCGATGCATACTTGATGTCTAGGTAGGTATTGCGTCTTTACCTTGGGTCATTCAGTGTGTTGCTTGAGTTTATATATTGCTTCTCTGTTCCCCCACCATCATCATCATCCTCTGATAGTCACCCCTTCTCTTTTTGCTGATGACAAAGGGGGAGAGAGTTTGTGAAGAAGTTTTTGCAATATGTTTTAATTTATTTTTGCAATTTGATATATGAATGTCTATCTTTTATATCTTCCTCCCTGTGATAATCAAAATTTCTTTGCTACTAATTTATCTGGTTTTGCTATGAACTGTGATTATTACTGTTATATTTTACTTCAAAGAAATTTTGTTCAAAAACTTCAAATCACATTATAAATGTTGTCATCATCAAAAAGGGGGAGAATGTTAGTTCTCGATGTTTTGATGATAACAAATATAATGTAAATAAGTAAATAGATTCAAGGTTAAATCATGTTTTATATAGCCAACTTGAATCTATAATGTTTTGAAGTTTCTGTCCTTATGGTTTGCCTCAAGTTATCTGTGCCCAAAGTTTTAAATTATGTGTTTCACGTTTTTAACTTGAAGTTAGATATTAAATGACTCAAGGCAATTTTTGTTTAAAGACTTGAAGTTATCATTTTTACAATATCAAGTTAACTTTGTCTTTAAACTAAGTTATCGTTTTTGACTTGCAACCAATATCAAGTTAACTTCTTATTTCAAGTTAACTTTGGCCAATATCAAGTTAACTTCTTATTTCAAGTTAACTTTCTCTTTGAACTAAAAAAATGTGAAGTTATCGTTTTGACTTGCCAATCCAATATAAAGTTAACTTCTTATTTCAAGTTAACTTTGTCTTTTAAAGTATAAACTTGAAGTTGGCTACTTATTGCCTCTAGTCAACAACTAAGTGTATCATTCCTTTTACACTTATCGGGTTTAACTTTCTCCATACATCAAGCTAACTTTCTGCTCATATATCAAGTTAACTTCTTATATCAAGTTAACATTATTTTAACTTGAAGTTAAACATTGTTCTCCTCTCATATCTATCGTGTTTGACTTTCTCTATATCAAGTTAAATTTCAAATGTGTATCAAGTTAACTTTCAAATGAATATCAAGTTAACTTCATATTTCAAGTGAACATTGTTTTTAACTTGAAGTTAACTTCATCAGATTTGAAAATCACCGTCTGCGTAAACTGAAAGTCAATGCTTGTGATTTCATAACTTCATATCTTCACTCATTACTATTCTTAATTGCATTTAATCAATTTGTTAATGAGTTACAGATTATTAGAATGAGGATCAACACAGGATGTTTGACTAAAGCAATCAGGCATTTATTAAACTTGCCTATTCGAGAAACTCAACCAACGGACATACCTACGCAACGCGTCGGGCAAGAATATTTCATTTCCTTTCTTTGGTCTCAACGGTCATAATCACAATTACGGGAATAATGACGGCGATTATTTCGACCCTTCTGCTTCATCTCTAAACGGTCATTTTCAAGTTTCTCAACGGATACTTCCTTCAAGCTTCTTAACGGTCATGAGATCAACTATATATATATATATATATATATATATATATATATGAAGTTTTGAATTCACCACAATCACTGAAAAACGCTGTGAACTCTATTCTTATTGTATTCAACTATTTTATCTATTCCATTAATATCTTCAGATATCGTGTACCTCAGTGTTTATCCTTATTTACTCGTGAGGAGTTTCAAAAACTTATTTGATTATTGTGTTGTAAAATCTTAAGGTTGTGGAACCTTAAGTGGGTATACAATTACAGCTTGTAAGGGGGAGTGAGTCCTAGTGAGAGGATCATCCGAGTACGGTGTAATTGTCCTTGAAAGATAGTGAAAATCCCGGTGTTAAGGGATTTGGACGTAGGTCGAAGTATTAGACCGAACCAGTATAAATTGCTCTGTGTCTGTTTGCTTTTCTTGTCTTTGTTTTATTTGTGCTCGTGTGATTCGAGAAAAGAGTTTGAGATCACCTATTCACCCCCCTCTAGGTGATATTCCACCTTCACAAAAGCCTCTTGTTTTTCTCCTAGAAAAACGTGCAACCCAAGGGCACACAAAAAATCAGCACTTTATAAGGGTCTAACCCTAATTTAAGTGCTTACAACAAAGGCCCAATCCAAGCTTGAATTGGAAAATCCAAATCACAATGATTAAATTCATATATTGATTGATTGGACTAGATTTAAGATGAGATTGAATCAATCATTTAAGATGATAGATCACATTTATATCTTAATTGATTGATTGAGTCAACCATTTAAGATGATGGATCACATTTATATCTTAATTGATTAATTGGATAATGATTTAAGATGATGGATCACATTAATCTCTTAAACTAAAATTCAAAATCATTTTTAATTCAATCCTCATTTATTATTTATTATATCTTCATCTATTCATTATTGGATATATATATATATATATATATATATATATATATTAGATAATTCAGAATTATCTTTTATAACCTAACCTTTTGAATTAAAATTCAAATTTAAATTTCAAACTTAAATTCAAAATTCGAATGTCAAATTCAACTTGGCCTAAGACCCTGTTGGGTCTTCCAACATATTTGGGCCCTTTTATAGAGAAACTGATTTCCCACTAGGGACCATATATGTGACGTCATTTTTCTTCTTATTGGGCTTGGAGTTTCACTCCAACTCAATTACACATTTACTCTTGATAAAGTCTGATAACAATTATTGGCTCAAGTTTGCTAATTTTAAGCAATCGGGAATAACCTTTGTGTGTGACCCATTAGGCTCAATTAGTCACTGACATAAATAAACTTGAACCAATTAAAACTCCTTTAACGGGCCCAATTTATTTCATGACCTCATAAGATACTAGCAATGCTTTAAGGCCCCAAACTAGTTGAGCTGATCAATTTATCTACCTTTCGTATTTGGATACCATGCAGATATCACCCCTCACATCATCATTCACATTTAGTCGAGAGCAAAGATAGAGTATCATCTCTCTTAATTGACTAAATGTAGCTATTTCAAAGAACTAGAAATCTTCTTATATTAACTCTATAACGGATCATGACTCTTCATGATCACTTGTTGTACGCACAAACTCCCGAGTTAATTAGAAGCTATCCAAGCTCTATCGGTCTTGTGAATGACTAATCCCTTGTAGGGGACTGTGAATCCTCTCGACATGTCCATCTATACTCATCTATTCGAGTTACACCCAAGAGTACACTGTTCTCCCTACTTTCAGGCGAATAGAGTTGTACAATCAAAGTATAACCCTGAGACATAGTGTTCGATGACATCCTTAAGTCTAGGATGATCCGCACTACCAAACAGTGAGAAACTTTACATATCCAATTATACTTTCTACAATGAATCTTTGTGGAGTCTCTTGGCGAGTCAGTTTGGTGCTATCTGTTCTCTAACAGATCCACCCACAATATCAGCTAAGTCATCACCATGCCTGTATTCCATGAGGTCCCTGCCTTGTATCTCATACACGTAGATGATGTCGTACTAGTCTTATTGAGATCATCAATGCCCTTTCTTGGTGATTCAAGACTAGAAACAAGTTTTAGGCAATAGATATCTAGTGTTGTTGAGTCCTTCATGATCTCTATTATTGATCCTGAAGAATAACACATATTCTATTCCTAGGGCTTTTATCTTCAAACACATATTTACCTTAAAATAAATGTGAGACATAAATATGATAAAGATAAAATGTGCTCATTTATTAATAATGAAATACTACAACGTAGAAAGGGTGTTGATCTGTCCTTACAAATTGTCTCTAGGACACCTAAATACTAACAAGATTACTATACAATTTCAGCATAGAAACAT
Source organism: Acacia melanoxylon (assembly GCA_019022615.1). Classification (NCBI taxonomy): domain Eukaryota; kingdom Viridiplantae; phylum Streptophyta; class Magnoliopsida; order Fabales; family Fabaceae; genus Acacia; species Acacia melanoxylon. The sequence continues at coordinate 2,240,854 of JAFJYJ010000072.1, forward strand.
GGAAAGTATGGAAGGAGCTTCTCTCATCATCTATGTTCTCATTAGCCTATTTGGGCCGTTGATTGAGAAGATGAGAGAAAAATCTAAGAAGTATACCTTGATGATGAGACCTTTCAGATTGATTGGACGGACATGATTTATAAATAATGAGGGATGATGAAAAAATGGATGATGAAAAAAACCTAACCCAGAAAGTAGGGTGAACCCTCGACTGTGGAGGTAGCTCAAGTCTATAAGCAACGGGACCAATCTTTTCCAGTACTTGATATGGCCCAAAATACCTTGAAGCAAGCTTTTGTTAGCTCCTAACAGCTGTTGAACTCTGTATATGCGATTGTAACTTAAGAAATACCCATTGACCGACAAGAAACTCAAGGTCAGACCTATATAAGTCAACCTTTTGCTTCATTCTATTAGAGGCACGATGTAATTGAATTTATCAATAAATTGATTAAAATGATTTTTTTAGGAAAATTATAGAAAAATAATTTTGAAATTGTAAGAGCCCATATAAAATATGTTCAAAAAATGAGTTGAGCATTGTTTATCAAGTCTCTGTTGTTTTTCCTTTCTTCTTTTGAGTGAATATAAATGACCAATAAAAATTAGAAATTTAAACAACTCATTGAGTTGAAGACCTATTCCTGAATTATGAGAATGTATCTTATATATTGATGCATTGTATTCTTTTAATATTTGAAGGCTTCTTTTAAGCAAAATATTTGAAGGCTTGTAAATAAAAATCTAAATACATCGTACGCTCCTTCATTAAAGTGAATATCTTCAAGAGGGAAAAAAAATTAAAATAGTCTCTTGAGGGTTTTTTTTTTCCCCTGGTGCATCCAGTAGTTGGAGTATTTTTTAAAAAAAAATTTACATCCAAACCCTAAAATATTCTTTTAGTGGTATCCATTTATCCATCACCTTAAAATACTTTTTTATATAATTTTACACTTAACAATTTAGATAATTTAGGAAGTTGGATACACTCACAAAAAATATTTTAGGACATTAAAAGCCATTTTTTGGCTTTTTGTGATGTTTGGATATGTGTTTTAAAATTAGGCTTTCGAAGAAAAAGCTATTTTAAACCTTAAGTAAAAATTTCATGCTTTAAGCTTTTCTACTATTGAGAGCGAAGAAGTTTTTATCATGAAGAGAGAATAAATTAAATATCTTATAAAGAAAAGATATTGGGTACCACCTTCATTATTAAAATAACGTTATGATCCTTATTATAAGTTCACTTTTAGATGAAAATTTTGGTCCTAATTATATAAGTTTACTAAAAGGTTAATAATGATTGTTTCCAATTTTATCCTTATTTATGAAAGTATCTAAAGAAAATAAATAAATAATAAAATTTAAGGGAAATCAAGAAAAAATTCCTCATTATAAATTTAATTGGCATGAATAACCCGATAAGTTTTTATATATGAAAAATGAAGGTATTCTTATTGAGATCATTCTCACCACTTAAATTTTTAAAGGGGAACGTTTCTCCAATTTTCCCTAAAATTTAAGTAGTTTATTATTTTCATTTTTTTTTCAATAACACATGAACTATTTTCATTTTTATTAAATTCATATCTTTACAAGTCATTTTACATACAAACTTAATTTTTGCATTAATCATCCAAACAAGTTTCAATTTATCAAACTAATCTTTTCAGAAGTCAATGCAAACATAAATCATATTACACAATCTAGGCATGAAGGTTTTGTTCGCACTTCTGCCTTACAGAGCTTCTACAAAGCTTCTGCCTTATTCTCTCGGCATAGCATGCAGTCCAGAGCTAAAAAAAAATAGAAGCTTTGTAGAAATTAGGATAATAATCACAAACAATTAATCTACATGGTACCAGAGCCACAAACAAAGACCCGAGCCCGCTACGTCTTCTCTACCAAGAACCCCTAACTCGAAACAAAGAAACGTGCCCTTAGATTAAAGAAATGAAGGTGCTGGGGTTTGCAAACGAATATGACGCCTGTTCGAAAAAGAAACAGAGGCTGTGAGATTTGACCACAGAAATCACAATTTGTTGCTTGAAGATTTTAGGCAAAGGCAGAGAAGCGTCTTCATGATTGGTTGCTTCAAGATTGAACACAAACAAAAAAAAAAATCAATGAACTACAGCATCTCAGCTTTGGTAGTCCAGATCCATTTTTGGATAGTCGACACAAATCACAAACAGACGTTCAGAGCAAACTTGAAGAACAGGGGAAACAAAACTCATAGATAGACTCATATACATACATGTATGCCTGCAAAGAACCCAAATGATGTCGTCGGCTTCCATCAATAGCATTTTCGAAGCTCCAGGAAGACGGACGTACCATGTCGGCGAAGCTAGTGTATACATACCATATCGGTTTCCGTTCGTAGCTCTCTGCACTTACTCATCCGAATCTAAGCCCGTAAGGCTGCTCTATCTTCTCTTCATACTCTTCGTAGGGCTCTTCTTCTCCTTCCGCTGCTTCGCTCTTCACTTTGCTATTTCGATGTTTGAGAACCAACCCCGGGCGATATTTTAGCAGTAAAAAGGAATGATTTTGGGATAACAGTATCAGTGAAGTAAGAAGCAGTGAGATATGAGACGTTTATGGAAGCAGCAGGACATTCAAATTTGAATTTGAAAGCAGTAGGCAGGGGATTAAATTTTGTATGAAGGGCACGAAGCCAAATGAAATGCAAACGGCTTGATGATCCTCAGGCACGGAGCCCCAAAATTTTTAGCTGGCACTGTTACATTGAACAGTGATATGTGAGAGGAACTACAGTAGATGGCTTAGATTGATTTTCTTATTAAGTTTATATTGATACGGCTCAAAAATGTAATTTTATTTTTAAGGTTCTCTTTGGTTTGAAGTCGGGGGTTGGAAGAACAAGGCCGGAGTGGAGGGATTTTAATAGAGGACAAGGGATGGAAGGCAGAGGAGGGATCATAATATTATTCTTTTCAGTCCTAAATATAAAATAAAATTGATTTTTTAGAGAAATTAAAGAAGTTAAATTAGTTGCTTAATTATATCATATATTATGTATCCTTAGACTATATATCATTTTATTAGTTAAACTAATTAATTTAGAGAAAAATATAAATATAAATAATCTAAAGTTTCACTAAAAAAGTCAATTTTATCTTCTATTTAGGACAAGAGGGAGCACCTTATTTGGATTAATCAAAAGGAAAGGAAATGAGAGATTTTAATTTTACCTTGTTTGGTTGGGGAGGGGAGGGGAGGGAAATTATTTTTATATAGACAACTTTACCCTTATATTATAAGAGATATTTTAGTGTTACCTTGTTTGGTTCAAGAGATGAGGGGAGAGAAATTATTTTCACATAGAAAACTTTACTCTTATGTTATAAGAGAGGTTTTAATGTTACCTTGTTTGTTTTAGGAGGGGAATGAAATTATTTTCACATGGATAACTTTAACCTTATGTTATAGGTGATTTTTTCCAAATTGTATTAGATGTATAATAAAGTTTAATTATAAATAACATTTTTTACCCTAAATTAAAAATAACCTTTTATACAAATATATGTGTGTGTGTGTGTGTGTGTGTGTGTGTGTGTGTGTGTAGGATAGGATATTGTCACTACCAAGTCACTATCATAATCTCATCTACCTTTATCATTTCTTTCTTCTATTGAGATTCTGATCTAACCGTAGAAAAGTGATAGTAACATTGGTAATGACCAAAATTGGTAGTGACAATATCCTATCCCTATATATATATATATATATATTAATTTTTTTTTTAAAAAATCTAATGGAGTGTAAAAATAAATTGTTAAGTAGAAAATCCGCTCCGGAAGTCTAAAAGTAGCAATGTTGCCCTTCCCTGTTAAAAAACTGACATTGACCATTAAAAAATTAATGATGACCGTTAACTTTTTAACAGCAGAGGTAACATTGCTATGTTTTTAGACTTTCGGGGCGACATTGAGACCCAAAAAACTTCTAGGGCAACATTGCCTATGGGCATATATTTCTGGGGCAAATTTGCTACTTAACCTAAAAATAAAATACACATGAATTTTTTTAATTAGGTCAAAAATATTAACATTGCTAAACTTACATCCGATAATTTTAGGATTAAAGTACAAAATGATAATCTAACACATCCACATCCACAATTTGAATACAATCAAATGCAAGACAATAAAATCAAACACTATGTCATTCACTTGCTTCACACAAACAAGATTCTGATCAGGTTCCATCACCTTCTTGCAAATAATAATGCAGGACTAGACCTTGAAGCTGGATCAGCTTCAATTCAAGAAAAAACATAGATTTCTTCAAGAGACGCTATAACTATGGGGGAAAAAAAGCATTTGAAGGGGACAAAATGTGTTGCATCTTCAAGAGACGCTAGAACTAACTATGGACAAGAAAGCATTTAAAGGGGACAAAAACATAGATTTCTTCAAGAGACACTATAACTATAAACAAGAAAGCATTTGAAGGGGACAAAATGTGTTGCATCTTCACCACCAAATCATAGTAATCAACGTTTATATACCATAAGAATATTCTCTTCCTGGCTTTACATAAATGCCTAAGGTTGTCGTCAAGACGGCTTTCTAGCTCCACATCCTCTAGCTTGCCTATTTTATCAATACAGTATACTAATATTTTTTCCAAAATATGAGACTATGTAAAATGGTTAAGGTATTTTCCTTTTAAGAACTTCGATTGGGATCAAGCAACCAAAAATAATTGTGAAACCTGGTATATCTTTTTGAAAATTATATCATCTGCTCATATGAACACAATCTCCAGAGAGAATTCCCATTCTTGATTTACTTGTTCTTCCCTTTATTCAAATAGTACATGTTACAGTCAACAGATGACAAATTCATGCCACAAAGACCAAGCAGAGACTATTGTCTAAAAGTATTTAAGCCAAAAGACAATTTGTAATCCCTCATGCCAAGCCCTATCATTGGGAACTCAACCTCGAAAATCAACCGGCTAGTAAAGGTCGCCACGCCGTTGTTTTGTCAATGGGAGGCTTGTCCTGATTAATCAAATCATAAAATTAGACAACTCATAAAATCATAAAGCGAAGTTAAATACAATTAGTACTTACTGGACCAACAAGAGTGGAGTGGCCCCAACTCCCAAGCTATTTGGTCTATGGAAAGTGTAAGGAATAAAACTTTCTCATGAAGACATAAAACTATATGGTCTATGGAAAGTGTAAGAAATAAAGATTTCTCGTCAATGATCTCATACTTAAACTAAAAAAATTAGTGTAACTTTCATTTCCATTTTCCCATCCATGCCTGCATTCTATGAAGTCCCTACCTTGTATCTCTATATAAGTATATGATGTCGTATTAGTTTTATTGAGATCACCAATGCCCTTTCTTGCTGGTGATTCAAGACTAGGAACAAGATTCAGGCAATAGACATGTACTGTCCTCGAGTCCTCATGATCATGATCCCTATCATAAATCTCCGAGTGAACATCTGTTCTATTCCTAGGGCCATTATATTTAAACGCATATTAACCTCATAAAATATAGGCAAGACATAAATATGATAAAGATAAAGTAAACTCATATATTTAAATCATGAAATACCAAATAGTAAAAGGTGTTCATATGATAAAACCAATTGCTCTAGGATACCTATATACTAACTGAAACATCCCGTTTTCAAAAGCAGTATATATTTTTTTTTCATCAGAGTAGAGCATCGGAGCGATTGAGTAACTGATACATTTATTCAAATTGCCGTAAGTCTGGCTGATTTACAGAAGCGGTACATTGACCGAAAGTTTTCAAAATGAATAACGACGACGGAAGAAAGTCTTGTCGGGACTCGTACGCACCGCTCGCCATTCTCCTCGGTCCTCGGTTCTTCTGAACCTGACGCTATGATAAGAGCTGATGAGATCCAATTGCAATTTGGATCTCAGGTAACGGTTAACCTCATGCTTAAATACGACTACATATACACGACAGCAGCAATCAATACAACAGTCAACAACAGATATATGATTAAAAACACATAACCACGTATGATACAACAATAATAACCTCGTATGTGACATAACCACATATGTGACATAACCGTTTATATAACATAACCACGTATGCTACAACAACAAACAGAACACAATAAACATATATAATCATACAATAACCATCAGAGTTAGTGTTACAAAGACGCGAACGTACCTTTTTGGCGGTACAATGTAACTTTTACGGAAAAACGTGAAATTCGACGGCGGGAAAAAAGCGGTATGACGGCGGCACAACAGCGGCTCGATTAGCTCGATATCCTATAAGGACAACGTTTATCAACATTTGGCATCATAACAGGCCATTTGGGCGAAAATTACTATTTTGCCCCTAGTACCCCTATTTGGCGGAATTGCGCCGAGCTTATTTATTTTCGCTCTATCTCTCCGAATTTTGACAGATCTTTTCCCTTATCATATTTTCGAAATATGTATCATATTTACCCCTAAATATGATATCTAGAATATCTTGAAAATTTAAAGATAAATCTAGCACTTCTACTATATCTACTGAAAGAACTACTGAAACTAAAGACTAAGGACCGAAGAACTTACCCAGACTTTGCTCAGACTTTCTCTAGAACTTCTCTCTAAGGGGCATATTTTTGGTGTGAAAAATGAAGAAGGTGCTCATACCTTTATATAGGCAAAAATTGTGCCACTTTGGTAATTTCCATATTCCAAATCTTGTAATTTTCTCTTACCTTATAACCAAGTAAAATAAAGCATAATGGTGTTTAATTCCTAGCCATGCAGCATGTTGGTCGACATTCAAGGCTGATTTGGCAGCAAACAATTGGTCCAAAAATGGTGAGTCAACTTGCTTTATGGCCGGTTCGATGATTTTCCCTGTTCGGTCTCCGTTTCGCGTCTCTTCGGAGAAATCTCAAAATTCGGATTCATAACTTTGAAGATCTTCTCTTCCTCATCAATAATATCTAATTTAACTTAGATTTCGGTCCCTTCTGGGTTCCAACAGATCCAGTTGAAGTTTTCTCGAAAAACGTGTCCGAACACGTCCGGTGTCGGAAATCGCTTTCGGAATCATCAATCTCTCGGATAATAATTCACGATTCCAAATATGTCCAGATAATTATAAACTCATCTCTAGATGTTGAGTTATAATTATTTTCTTCAAATCAAAATGTGAATATCTGCATTTTTCCCTATTTCGTCTTATTAGGCAAATGCGCTACCGACCTCGGAATTAACTTAGGAAGAGGTCACTTGAAGGTAAAAACTCACTGATCAATTTTTACCTTGACTTTGGAATTCCTATTCCTGGTTCTCTAGATAGGATCTGTTTCCTATTTATTCCATTACTATTCACTATATTATATAATAATACAATTTTACAAAAATATCATGATATTTATTTATTTTTTCTTTTATTTTTTATTTATTTTTCTAAGCATAAAATATTTTATTAATATTTTTTTTATTTATTTAATAATTTCGAATTTCTCCAATTAAAAATAATTATTTAAATTATTTTTAATTCATTTACTTTATACCTTAATTATCCCATTAATTACCAGATTAGCCACTTACTAATTTTTGATAATTTTCTTAATTAGGATAAATCATTATCTCACAATTATTTTACTTACATTGGTATTTTATATCCCATGTAAAATATTAAAAATCATGGGGTCAATTATGATCCCCAAAATAATATTAAATCTTGCCTCAATATTTTCCAAGGAAATTAATCCCAAAAATTACCTAAATTAGAGACAACATATTCTCCAATTTTTAATAAATATTTCATTGCCTCTTAGGATTTATCATAATATTTTCAGGGTATTTTATGGCCCACAATTGCATTTAGGGATTTTTAGCTCTTTATTCATCCTAATTTCAATAGAAATTACCTTAGAAAATAAGATAATTATTACTTATTATTTGAAACCACATATTCACCTATTTTCAATAGGTATTATTTATCGAAATATAATATTCCAGATAAATAATTACCCGGGTATTACACTAACACATATCGGTGTCTTTTCAAAAAAACGTAGGGTACGCATTCCTGCTTTGGAAATGCCATATGCACACATATACTTGCACATTTTGTTCGACCAATCATCCCATACCTTATACCATAGCTTGGTGGCATTTTTCTATCAACACAATGGCACCGTATATGTGTTATGTGCCCTTCCACACCGACACTCTATTTCTACTACCTATGCATACTAAGTCCTTTGCCCCATAGGACCGAATCACATAGCCCTCGAGAGTCTTTCTATTTCTCGACATTCTTAGGACTCTTCCCAAATTAGGCTTAGTCATCTTCCTAATATAAACTTACCCTCAAGTCTCTAGACTCAAAATTCAGGATATTACATCCTCTTCATTTAGGTTCATAGTCAGCCATGGCCTCATCCGATTCTGTGTTCACATTCAGCCACCAATCTTCCTTAATTCAATGTTAATTGTTCATTTTAATTAGTGATTAATGGCTAGGTGTTTGAATCAGAGTGTGATCATGTTTTTTGAAGCTATTCTCATGAGCGGCTAGGCAATTTTGTGCTCTTGGAGATGATTTGGGGGATGGCTTGACCTCACATGTGCTTCAAATGGGAATTTAAATTACCCATAACTCATTATATTTGTGATTTCTTAGTTTTAGTAATTTATTTATATATTGAGACTATGATTTCAGTTATGTTTTATTCCATGGATTGAGTTCTTGTGATTTGTGATTTGTAATGAGGATTTGTACTCATCAATATATATGGTGATATATATGTTTTTCTATGATTATATTGATTTTTATCTATTTAACATGATATTATATTGTTGGATAGCTTGATTGAATTGGATTTATAGTTGAACCTAAATGCATTGCATATTTCATAGTCACTCTAGATTTAATAATGTTTAAATGTATGGATTCATGAGTTTATCCATTAAATATATTTAACTAAGGACTTTAGTATTTATTATTATTATTTTTTGGTAATAATTTAACTTTTTTTTCCAAATTTTTAAATTTAAATTGTTATTTTCAATTATCACAATATATACAACTAATAACTATATATGTAGTATTCAATAAGATTCATGGCCCTTTTTAGTCATGTTCCATCTTAACTGACTTTTCAAATAGTCATCCAAACACGTTTCAGTTTGGAAAAAAGTCACTTATACCACTTTTAATCCAAATATAAATCACATTTACAATATGACTTTTATCTTATCTTATTTATATAAACGTCAGATTGAAAATAAGTCACTTCTCCCACCACTAACCCAAATAGGCTCGATCAAAGAATCAAAAGAGAGAATATGATTGAAGGTTTTAGGCGGTAGCCACTAGCCAGAGCCGTTTTATATTTCCAATACGGCTGAAAATGTAATTGAATTTCTCGATAACTTATTATTATTATTATTATTTTGTAAAAAATGACAGAAAAAGAATTTTGTAATTGCAAAATCCTAAATAGGGTATTCTTCAAAAAAATAAATTCTGCAAATTGCTTATCAAGTCTCTATCATTTTCCCTTTCTTCTTTTGAGCCAATATAAAATGACCAATAAAAATTAGAAATTAGAACAATTAATTGAGTTAAAGACCTATACCTGAATTATGAAATGTATCTTATATATTGATGCATTGTATATTCTTTTAATATTTGAAGGCTTCTTTTATATTTGAAGAATTGTAATTAAAAATCTAAATACATTGTACGCCCCTTCATTAAAGTGAATATCTTCAAGAGGGGAAAAAATTGAAAATTTGTAAAAAATAGTCTCCTGTGCCTAAGGTAATTTTTAAGATGCACCTAAAGTATTTTTCATGTACATCCAATATCCTAAAATATTTTTTTAGGGGCATGCATCACCTTAGAATACTTTTTTTTGTAGTTTTGTACTGAGCAATTTAGATAATTTAGGAAGATGGATACACAAAAAAGAATACTTTAGGGCACTAAAGGCCAATTTTTAGCTTTTTTGTGATATTTGGATATGCACCTTTTTTTTTTTTTTTGAATGAAACTGAAATCAATTAATAGCTCAAAGAGCTAAATGAAACAAGGACAAATACAATCCCCTATCCTTCCCCAACTACCTCCCATTGGTATGAAGGAGGCGGTTGATGAAGCATGCAAAAACTACCAACGATGTTGTGAGATGATTTAGCCAAATGATCAGCTAAACTATTATGTTCCCTAGGAATATGATTAATCAAAACTTGCCGTCTTTAACTAACCACAACCTGGCATCAACTATGACGTCCCTAAAGGGATGTGAGTGATCACAACCCCTAGTCAAAATATTTATTGCTTCAATACAATCCGATAAAACAACTACTCTTTCGTATCCTTGGTTCCAACAAATCGAAGACCTTGGATAATTGCTATAATCTCAGCTATTACTGGTGGAACCATCGTTAGTTTGCACATGAAACCGCATATCCAACTCCCATCATCTGCCGTAATAGCTCCTCCACATCCACTTCTTCCTGACTCCAAAACTGAAGCATCCACCTCAAGATAGGTAAAATTATGTTGACGTTCCCTGTTAGCCCTAACTTCAATATTCTGGTTAGAGTAAAATTGAGAATTTATGACTAAATCCTTATCCCAGCTTGCCCGAAGAGACTAGCATAGGCATCAGCTGTATCGTTGATTGGTTGGTCACCAAATAGCTTCTTACAGCGATCCACCCAAATATCCCAGCAGATATAACAAAAAAGAGTAGCCCAAGAAATTTTTTTGGTGAAATCCCTTCCTGCTTCATGACTAAGGTTCCATTGTAACCAATCCTTTCCTTGAAGAGATATAAATTGCTCCCAAAAGTTGGAGCAACTACTCGAAATCCATCTTTCTTTGGCGTTGCAGCAATCCCTCATTAAGTGCATTATGTCCTCCTCCCGGCCGCATCCAAACAAACATCTCGCGACTCCCCAAGGCCTCTTTGGACTCTTAGACGTTTGTGTGAACCCTCCCATGTGCAAAAGTCCACATAAAGGACTTAATCTTCTCGGGCAAGCGCATTTCCACAACAACTTCCACACGAGTCTTCGTTACCGATTACTGTAGAAAGAAAAAGATATGCGAGACTTTACGTAAAAACAACCGTTAGAAGATGGTTTCCAATAATAATTATCATCCCTTCGCTCCTCCCTAGGAGGATGCGCACACATGATCCTATCAACAAGTTGCGGTGGAACCACCTAAGCAACTTGTTTCGGTCCCATTCTCCCCAACAATCGACATAATCAACAACTTTCTCATTACTGTCTACAAAAGCTTCATACCCGGGAATAAGATCAATAAGGGGAGTATTAAATTCAGACCAATTATCAAACCAAAACGATGCTGATTCACCATTACCAATTGATACTCCAAGCCCCTTTTGAAATTTATACCAAACAGTACATATACCTTTCCAAATGAAGGACACTCCTCTCTTCTTTTGAACTTGTGTCCGAACCCTTCTCCAATATTATACTTATTACGAAGAACCTTTACCCAAAGGGCTTCTCTATTACACAAAAGATTCCAACACAATTTCATTAGAAAAGCTTTATTCGTTTGCGCATATCCTTTATTCCGAGTCCACCATATTTTTTATCTTCAATCACTTGTTTCCATGCTACTAGGTGGAGTTTCTTACCTTTGTCATCATCACCCCATAAGAAACTTTTACTTGTCTTTTCCAGCTCTTTATTCTGAACAAGCTCTTTAATCACCCCATAAAAATTTCATGCCTCAGGCTTTTCTACGGTGGAGAGAGAAGAAGTTTCTAATATGAAGAGAGAAGTTAAAACCTCATAAAGAAAGATACTAGCTCCCACATTCATTTATTAAAATAAAATTCTTATCCTTATTATAAGTTTATTTCTAGATGAAAATTTTGGTCCTAATTATATAAGTCTTCTAAAAGGTTAATAATGATTGTTTCCTATTTTATCTTTATTTATGAAAGTTTATAAAGGAAAAAAAAATTAAGGGAAACTGGGTAAATATAATTGGCGTGTATAATATGATAAGTTTATGTATATGAAAAATGCCGATACTCTTAAGTCATTCTCACTAATTAAATTTATAAAGAGGGACTTTTTTCAAATTTTCCATAAAATTGAAGTAATTTATTATTTTCAAAAAAATTTCAATTATGCATTAACTATTTTTATTTTTATTAAATTCATAACCTTATAAGTCATTTTACATCCAAACTTTTTTTTTTTTTGCATTAATTATCCAAGCAAGTTTCAATTTATTAAGTTGACTTTTTCAAAAGTAAATCCAAACATAAATCAAATCCAAACACTCTAATTAGAATTGTTAGATATTTTGAATATTTGACATTAGTTTAATTTTAATTTAATTCTCTTCTTTTACCATTAATTATTATTTGCATTTAATTTAGTGCTTTAGAATTTTCTACCATTAATTCTTAAGCTTAGAGTTGAAGTTATCAATCGCCCTCCACAAATTTGAAGAATTGAATAACAATAGCATTTGCATCCTCAGTTTCTCTCATCTTCCTCTATTCGTATAACAAAAGCAAACTAATATCAGTTCCCAAAAAACAATTTAATTTAAAAAATAATAATACGTCCACCTGGACCCTAGAAGCAACAGAGCTAAAAAGATCAAAGGACAGGAATTTAAGAAATTGAAAGAGCTAACAGATGGCGAATAGGACAGACAGATCAAAGATAAGGGGGGGAAATACTTTAACCCTATGTTTATACAGAAAATAAAGCGGGAAAGAATAGTATGAGGAAAAACTCCCAAAAATGTATTTTAGAAATTTTCCTTCCGAGTATTTGATAAATCCCTAATTTTATATATTTATCCCACCTTAATCATTTATTTTGGGGGATTATTTTAGGCTAATTTGGATATATTAGATAATATTTGGATTATTAGCCAATTTTAGGAAATAATATAAATCAGATTAATTATAAGATTATTGGGCCTAAATATTGATATTCTGATTAATATCTTGTGATTAAATAATATTTCTTAAAATATGATAGATTACGATTTTATCATATTAGAGATCCTATGGTACAGAATTTTTCAGGGAAGCTAAAAAGGAATCCAATGGTGGAATTTTATTGGGCTTCTTAAATTTTGATGGGCTCAAGTTATTATCCAAAAATCTATCTCTTTCTTCCTATTAATTAACCTAGCTGCCAAGGGAAGAGGGACGCTCTCTTGCAGAGCCGCACACGGACGCACGCTAGAAGACGCCGAGACAAGACATTCGCTGGTTATCAATTCAGCGGACAATTAATTCATCATCACCGTCCTATTCTTTCTACCATTCAAAACCATTTGGGCATTCCTCTCTTCTCTCACGTACAGCCACGCAAGGCTGTGGTCAAAGCATTCATCCATCAATATTGTGCAAGATACCTTTTCCAATGACGGTGGCGTGTTGCTTGAAGGAGTTTGAAGGGGAGATTTTCTTGGTAGCTTAAGCTCTTTTGGGAGGCAACTTGGGAGGAGCATGGAGAAAGCTAAAGCCTAGTCTTACACTTGAAGACCATATGTGAGTGTTTTTCCTTTTATCTATTTATTTCAAGACTTGAGATTATTTAGTTTTAGATAATTTTAAGTGTTTTTATTGAGAACAATTTAGTTTTAGATTGTAAACATATGATTTAATTTGGATTAAATTGGTAATTTGGATTTGAATTGTGTTTAAGATATTTATGGGGTTTTTGTTTGCAAACCGTTTGATTGTCGATTAAATTATTAATTGAGTTTTCATTATTAATTTAATTGTCGATTTAGGTTTATCCTCTTAATTGTTTAATTAGGTTGGTGAATTGTCTAGTTGTTTAATTAGGCAATTGTGAACATGATTCCCAAAACTATCTTGAACTATTTTAAATTGGTTTTAATGGATTTAATTAGCCACCACTTATTTCACTAAGAGTTTTCTGGTGGAATAAGTGTTATTGAACTTGAGGGTTTCCCATGTTTCAATTAGGTAATTAAATTAATTAATTCCTATATTTCATTAATCTCCCTTTGGTCTAATTAATTAATTTGGGCTAAGAAAGTTAACTCCATGTAAATCCTAAGTTGTTCCCTTCACCGTACCAGAACTAAACCATCTTACCTTTTCTTATTTGATTTTCTTAGTTATTAGTTAATTTCTTTGCTTAGGATTTTAATTCTCTTTTCATAAAACCCCCCAGAATTGCATTTGCATCTAGATTAGTTCCATCATATAGGTTTTAGAGTCATTTTCATCCTGCATTTAGTTAGTTTAGTTTTATTACATTTTTCATCACCTAAATCCAATCTAAGGAATAACCCACATATTGCTCCTTGGGAGAATGACCTAGGTTGACCCTAAACTGCATAATTAATTAGGACATAGTTTAATTGATTGCTTTAGCGACAAAAGCAAGTTCATCAGTATTCCTCCCCGATTTTTCCCTCATTTCTCTCTCCATCAAAACATAGATATAAAAATGAATGAAATTGATTATCTCTTTCTCCTCGTTTTTAATCTGTGAGGGTTTGTTCAAAAAGAATATTTACAGCTCCTCCTTCTGAAGAGATAGGATATTGCCATAACCAATTCTGGTCACTACCAAGTCACTACCACTTTTTTCAGCATTAGATCAGAATCTCATCTACCTTTATCATTTCTCTCTCTTATTGAGATTATATCTAACGGCGAAGAAAGTAGTTGTGACCAAAATTGGTAGTGACAATATCCTATTCCATAATTTAATCCTATAATATCTAACTTATAATAATATTATTTACACAGAATAATATAATTACCACATGATTGAAGTTTGTCATCCTCCAATTTTCACCCACCTATTAAACCGTAGTGCTTAGACAAGAAGAGCATTCTCATAAGTTGGGGGGAAAAGTAATGTTTGGTACGCATGAAGTGAAGAGAGAAAATATTTTGGAGAGAGAAGATCTAGAAGAAACTGTCTAAATAAAAAGCTAAATTTGTCAGGCAGGCTCCAAGAGGATGGAGAAAGAAAATAAGAATGTTCTGAAAAACGGAACTGTACAAAATGGTAAACAAAATAAAAATCACCAAAAAACATTCTTACCTAAATGCTATTCTAATACACCACCAATGATCCAAATTAACACACAATCCTATAAGGCGCAAGAGTCAGCAGAACTACATACATAAACCATTGTAGTTAAAAATATACATTAGTGAGACATATGGTACAAAATAACCCACACGCACCAGCAACTAAATTATATATCATCATCTCTGGAACAAAGTCGAAAGAAGCTGAAATTATAGTAAACAAGGAAGAGATATCTAGTATTGAATATTTACATTCATTATTCTAGGCAGCTCTAAACACTAAAGGACATTGAACCTTGGAATACAAAATGACCTACATTGTCAATAGGTTCATCTTTCACCAAAAGAGCTTAAAGTGAAGCTGCAATACATCATTAATATGTAGGTTAAGACTCTTCAAAGTGAATGTTGCTAACTGGTACAAGGCTTTCCACATAGTTGAAAATATTGTGGACATGGTCAAATAACACCTTCAATTCAGTAGTAGTGAAATTGGACATAACAGTACTTTCAACATGTTCTGGACCATCTCCATGCCTTTGACGAAATATAGAGACAATTTCATTTCTCCAAATACTTATGGGACGCAACAAGCATGGATAGGGGTTGCTAGTATATTTCTTAGCCCAACTCCATCTTTCCCCAAATTCGCCTGTAGCCTCTTCCAACACCCACAATTCAATCAAACAAGATTCGTAATTTCCAATCAGGTTGGAAGAAAGTATAGCAAGTCTGTGCTCAAACTGAGTAACATTAACTGCATATATAAGGTTTAGAGCAGGCACTTGTATCAAAGAAAATACTTCTATTGCTATATCAAATGAAACTATGACATATTCAAGAACATCCCACATATCATGCCTCATCGTAAGCCAAAAGATAGCTCCATTTATAGTGAAACCCGCATAACTCATAACAACTAAACCCTCAAGGTTCCCAACTTCTATCTTCTTCCATGACCCTATACCTAATGAAAACACATCTGCTTCGTAGCCATCCAAAGAAACATAAAGTCTCACTATCTTGTAATCATTAACAATTGGACTGAACCCAAATCCTATATAGCAGACTCCCACAAAATCAGGAATAGTTGTGGGAACATATCTGATTTCTCTAAACGCTGGATTCCACAATAAAAGTGGAGGGAAAGGACATATACCACTACCAGGTCCACATATTCGTAAGCAAAGCAAGCCATTGCTTGAACCGGCGATCCCAACGACACCATCAACCACGGGTATGTTCTGAACTTCAAAAATTTGCATCTCGCAATCAAGCGAATATAACTGCATATGATTGCGGAGGAAATCCGGTTCGAAAAGAAGACAAGGTCTACGTTGAATTGAGTGGTGGAGGTGGGCATCGATGAAAGAAGGGGATTTTATAAGATTCTTCCATAGCTTGCACACACACTGAAATCGGATTAGGGATTTCACAGGCAGAAATTTGAGAATGTCTATAAGGATTTCTTGTGAAAGAAATGGTGCGACCCCATCCACTGCCACTTGCGTCATGGCGCTTGACTTGGTAAAAAGAGCGGCACTACTCAATTAGACGAGGGAGAAAAAGGATCCGAGGCTGTTATATAGGCGGAGCCCTTCTATATTTCGAATACGGCTCAAAAAATGTAATTTTATTTCAGGTTTGGTTTGAAAGAGGGGAGGGGATTTGAGAGATTTTAATGGAGAGGAGGAGACGGCGGGGGTTTGAGGGATCTTCATATTAGTCGTTTTAGTTTAAATATAAAATATAATTGACTTTTTTTTTTTTAGAGATTAAAAAAATTAAATAAATTACTTAATCATATCATATATTGTGTATCTTTAGATTATATATCATTTTATTAGTCAAACTAATTAATTTAAAGAAAAAATATAAATATAAATACTCTAAAGTAATTTAATTAGCTTCCTTAATTTCTCTAAAAAAAAAAGTCAATTTTATCTTATACTTAGGATTAGATGAAGTACCTTATTTGAATTGATCAAAAGGAAGGGTAGATAAGAGATTTTAATTTTACTGAGGGGAGGGAAGAGAAATTTTTGCGCATAGACAACTTTGCTCTTATATTATAAGAGAGATTTTAATGTTACTTTGTTTAGTTCATGAGAGGAGAGGGGGAATATATTTTCACATAGACAACTTTACCCTTATGTTATAAAATGATATTTAATGTTACCTTATTTGTTTCAGGGGAGGTGAATTATTTTCACATGCATCACTTTACCATTATGTTATAGGTAATTCTTTCCAAACTATATTAGATGTATAATAAAGTTTAATTATAAATAACATTTTTTACCCTAAATTAAAAATAACATTTAATACATACATACATACTTACTGAAAATCTAACTGAGTGTAAAAAAATAAAATACGCATGAATTTTTTTAAAAGGGTCAAAAATATTTAAATACATACATACATACTGAAAATCTACCTGAGTGTAAAAGAATAAAATACGCGTGAATTTTTTTAAATGGGTCAAAAATATCAAATCACTGATTTAATCTTATGTCGAATATTTTGAGGATTAAAGTACAAAATTATAATCTATAATATATAGCCACAATTTCAATACAATCAAATGCAAGACAGTAAAATCAAACACTATGTCATTTACTTGCTTCACACAAACAAGCTTATGATCAGGTTCCATCCCCTTTTTGAAAATAATAATGCAGGGCTAGACCTTGAAGCTGGATTAGCTTCAATTCAAGAAAAAAAAAATAGATTTCTTCAAGAGACGGTATAACTAACTATGGACAAGAAAGCATTTGAAGGGGACAAAATATGTTGCATCTTCACCATCAGATCATAGTGATTAGCGTTTATATATATGCCAAAAGAATAGTCTCTCCTGGCTTTCCGTAAACGCCCAAGGCTATTGCCAAGCCGGTTTTCCAGCTCCACAACCTCTGGCTTGTCTATTTCATCAATACAGTAGAGTAATATTTTTTCCACAATATGAGACTATGTAAAATGGTGAAGGTATTGGCATTTTAAGAACTTCGATTGGGATCAAGCAACCAAAAATCATTGTGAAACCTGGTATATCTTTTTGAAAATTATATCATCTGCTCATATGAACACAATCTCCATAGAGAATTCCCATTTATTCAAATAGTACATGTTACAGTCAACAGATGACAAATTCATGCCACAAAGACCAAGCAGAGACTATTGTCTAAAAGTATTTAAGCCAGCACAGCTGTAATCCCTCATGCCAAGCTCCTATCATTGGGAACTCAACCTCTGAAAATCAACCAGCTAGTAAAGGTCGCCACGCCGTTGTTTTGTCAATGGGAGGCTTGTCCTGATTAATCAAATCATAAAATTAGACAACTCATAAAATCATAAAGTGAAGTTAAATACAATTAGTACTTACTGGACCAACAAGAGTGGAGTGGCCCCAAGCTATTTGGTCTATGGAAAGTGTAAGGAATAAAACTTTCTCGTGAAGACATAAAATTATATGGTCTATGGAAAGTGTAAGAAATAAAGCTTTCTCATCAATGATCTCATACTTAAACTAAAAAAATTAGCGTAACTTTCATTTCCATTTTCCCATCCATACCTGCATTCTAATGAAGTCCCTACCTTATATCTATATGATGTCGTATTAGTCTTACTGAGATCACCAATGTCCTTTCTTGGTGATTCAAGACTAGGAACAAGATCCAGATAATAGACATGTAGCGTCCTCGAGTCCTCATGATCATGATGATCCCTATCATAGATCTCTGAGTGAACATATGTTCTATTTTTGGGGCCATTATCTTTAAACACATATTAACCTTATAAAATATAGGCGAGACATAAATATGATAAAGATAAAGTAAGCTCATATATTTAAATAATGAAATACCAAATAGTAAAAGGTATTCATCTAATAAAACCAATTGCTCTAGGATACCTATATACTAACACATATAGTGTCTTTTCCAAAAAAACGCAGGGTACACATTCCTGCTTTGGAAATGCCATATGCACACATATACTTGCACATTTTGTTCGACCAATCATCCCATACCTTATACCATAGCTTGGTGGCATTTTTCTACCAACAAAATGACACCGTATATGTGTCATGTGCCCTTCAACACCGACACTTTATTTCTACTGCCTATGCATACCAGGTCCTTTGCCCCGTAGGACCGAATCACATAGTCCCTGAGAGTCTTTCTATTTCTCAATATTCTTAGGACTCTTCCTGAATCAGGCTTAGTCATCTTCCTAATATAGGCTTACCCTCAAGTCTCTAGACTCAAAATTCAGGATATTACATCCTCTTCATTTAGGTTCATAGTCAGCCATGGCCTCATCCGATTCTGTGTTCACATTCAGCCACCAATCTTCCTTAATTCAATGTTAATTGTTCATTTTAATCAGTGATTAATGGCTAGGTGTTTGAATCAGAGTGTGATTATGTTTCTTGAAGCTATTCTCATGAGCGGCTAGGCAATTTTGTGCTCTTGGAGATGATTTGGGGATGGCTTGACCTCACATGTGCTTTAATTAAATGGGAATTTAAATTACCTATAACTAATTATATTTGTGATTTCTTAGTTTTAGGAATTTATTTATATATTGAGACTGTGATTTCAGTTATGTTTTATTCCATGGATTGAGTTCTTGTGATTTGTGATTTGTGATTTGTAATGAGGATTTGTACTCATCAATATATATGGTGATATATATATTTTTCTTTGATTCTATTGATTTTTATCTATTTAACATGATATTATATTGTTGGATAGCTTGATTGAATTGGAATTATAGTTGAACCTAAATGCATTGCTTATTTCATAATCACTCTAGATTTAACAATGCTTAAATGAATGGATTCATGAATTTGTCCATTAAATATATTTAACTAAGGACTTTATTGTTTATTATTTATTTTTTTAAAATAATTTAACTTTTTTTTTTCCAAATTTTTAAATTTAAATTATTATTTTCAATTATCGAAATATATACAACTAATATCTATATATGTAGTATTCAATAAGATTCATGGCCCTTTTTAGTTATGTTCCATCTCAACTGACTTTTCAAATAATCCTCCAAACAAGTTTCAGTTTGGAAAAAAAGCCACTTTCGCCATTGTTAATCCAAACATAAATCACATTTATAATATCTTATCTTATTCTACAAAAATCAGATTGAAAATAAGTTACTTCTTCCACCACTAACCCAAACAGGCTCGATCAAAGAATCAAACAAGAGAATATGATTCGAGGGTTTTAGGCGGTAGCCACTAGCCATAGCCGTTTTATATTTCCAATACTGCTGAAAATGTAATTGAATTTCTCAATAAATAAATTTATTTTATTTTATTTGTAGAAAATAACAGAAAAAGAATTTTGTAATTGCAAAATCCTAAATAGGGTATTGTTCAAAAAATAAATTCTGCAATTTGCTTATCAAGTCTCTGTTATTTTCCCTTTCTTCTTTTGAGCCAATATAAAATGACCAATCAAAATTAGAAATTAGAACAATTAATTGAGTTAAAGACCTATACCTGAATTATGAAATGTATCTTATATATTGATGCATTGTATTCTTTTAATATTTGAAGGCTTTTTTTATATTTGAAGAATTGTAATTAAAAGTCTAAATACATTGTACGCCCCTTCATTAAAGTGAAAATCCTTAAGAGGGGAAAAAATTGAAAATTTGTAAAAAGAGTCTCCTGTGCCTAAGGTAATTTTTAAGATGCACCTAAAGTATTTTTCATGTACATCCAAAATCCTAAAATATTTTTTTAGGAGCATGCATCACCTTAGAATACTTTTTTATGTAGTTTTGTACTGAGCAATTTAGATAATTTAGGAAGATGGATACCAAAAAAAAAAAAAAAAAAAAAAAAAAAAAAAAAAAAAAAACTTTAGGGCACTAAAAGCCAATTTTTAGCTTTTTTGTGATATTTGGATATGCACCTTTTTAATTGGGCATTTGAAGAAAAAGTTATTTTATGCCCTAAGCAAAAATTTCATGCTTCAGGTTTTTGTACTGTGGAGAGAGAAAAAGTTTCTAATATGAAGAGAGAAGTTAAAACCTCATAAAGAAAGATACCAGCTCCCACATTCATTTATTAAAATAACATTTTTTCTAGATGAAAATTTTGGTCCTAATTATATAAGTATTCTAAAAGGTTAATAATGATTGTTTCCTATTTTATCCTTATTTATGAAAGTTTCTAAAGGAAAAATAAATAAATAATAAATTTTAAGGGAAACGGGGTAAAACTCTCTCATTATAAATATAATTGGCGTGAATAATATGATAAGTTTATGTATATGAAAAATGCCGATACTCTTATTGAAGTCATTCTCACCAATTAAATTTATAAATGGGGACTTTTTTCAATTTTTCCGTAAAATTGAAGTAATTTATTATTTTCAAAAAAAAAATCAATAATGCATTAACTATTTTTATTTTTTTTAAATTCATAGTCATTTTACATTCAAAATTATTTTTTTGCATTAATTATCCAAGCAAGTTTCAATTTATTAAGTTGACTTTTTCAAAAGTGAATCCAATCATAAATCAAATCCAAACACTCTAATTAGAATTGTTATTATTTTAATTTTAAGTAACAGGGTTCCAAATCCAAACACTCTCAAAAAGTTGACTTTTAATTTTAATTTAATTATCTTCTTTTACCATTAATTATTATTTGCATTTAATTAAGTGCTTTAGAATTTTCTACCATTAATTCTTAAGCTTAGAGTTGAAGTTATCAATCGCCCTCCACAAATTTGAAGAATTGAATAACAATAGCATTTGCATCCTCAGTTTCTCTCATCTTCCTCCATTCGAATAACAAAAGCAAACTAATATCAGTTCCCAAAAAAACAATTTAATTAAGAAAATAAAAATACGTCCACCTGGACCCTAGAAGCAACAGAGCTAAAAAGATCAAAGGACAGGAATTTAAGATTTTTTTTT
The DNA here is from genome assembly GCA_019022615.1 of Acacia melanoxylon. Classification (NCBI taxonomy): domain Eukaryota; kingdom Viridiplantae; phylum Streptophyta; class Magnoliopsida; order Fabales; family Fabaceae; genus Acacia; species Acacia melanoxylon. The sequence goes on from JAFJYJ010000072.1 coordinate 2,262,904, forward strand.
TTTTTTGATATATTACAGGAATTTAAGAAATTGAAAGAGCTAACAGATGGCGAATAGGACAGATAGATCAAAGATAAAGGGGCAAAATACTTTAACCCTATGTTGATATGGGAAAAAAGGGGGAAAAGAATAGAACGAGGAAAAACTCCCAAAAATAGTACTCCCTCCGGTCTTAATTATAAGACCTAGCTGATTTTTTTGGAGAGATTAATGAAACTAATTAAATTAGCTTAGAGTGTTTTTTTTTTCTTCAAACTAAAAAGTTTGACTAATAAACTACTACCTCCGATCCTAATTATAAGACCTAGTTGACTTTTTTTGAAAAGATTAAGAAAACTAAATAAGTTACTTAATCTTTTCATATATTGTGTTTTCTTAGATTATATATTAGTTTATTAGTCAAACTATTTAGTTTGAAGAAAAAAAATAAAAATAAAATATTTTAAGCTAATTTAATTAGCTTCTTTAATCTCTCCAAAAAAGTTAACTAAATCTTATAATTTGGACCGAAGGGAGTAATATATAATCTAAAAAAACACAACATATGAAATGATTAAAAAACTTATTTAGCTTCTTTAATCTCTCTAAAAAAAGTCAACTAGGTCTTATAGTTAGGACCGGAGGTAGTATTTTAGAAATTTTCCTTCCTAATATTCCTATCCCAATTTTTCTCTCACTTCTCTCTCTATCCAAACATAGATATAACAATGAATGAAATTGATTATCTCTTTCTCCTCGTTTTTAATCTGTGAGGGTTAGTTTAAACAGAATATTTGCAGCTGCTCCTTCTGAAGAGGAGAAAAATTCAGACTTGCTTCTCCAGACTAGCAGTTCTCCCAAGCATCATTGAGCAAAAGCCGAAAAAAAGAAAAAGTATTACCAGCATGAAATTTTCTCCAGAGGAATTCTTGAATAGATTGCCATTGGCAACAGATCCATGCATGACAATAAGGAGAAACTCGAGCCTTGTACTTTTTAAGGATAATAGATCATCCTTGTTTATTTAAGCGCAGAGAAGCTGAAAACTTGAATGTGCTGGCAGCCTTGCAGTGGTGCTCAAGGAATTAGAGAGGAAGGCTATGCCAGAGAAGGATAAGCCACTGTGGACTCCTTCAATAACCAAATGTGGCTGAATGATTTCACCATCATGGACAGCCAAATTCCTTTTCATCCATAGAACATTAAGTAAAAAAGAATAGTACCATTTAAAATTAAAGTAGAAAGTTCTCATCCTCATGCAGTTGTCTTAGGATATCCTTTAGCCACAGATGAAAACTCTGAAAATCATGATCAGTCAGTCTAATAGAAGGACAGCCAAACCATATCACTCTGGAAGAAGGGCAGGAAACAACTAGACGGAACAGAGTTTTCAACCATATCCTTTTTAGAAGGTTTTGGTGTTCTTAATTATAACATAATTCATAAAATCTACACAGTAATTAATAGTTCCTTTTCAAAGACCTAATTGATAGTGCACCAAATCAGATAGCTTTAGAACAAAGACAGCTGCCAAAAACATTATTTATAGTTTCCGCTTCTTGGACTTTAAGATGATGATCCCAGAGGGATTCATAAACTTGCAAAGAATTATGAAAAGCAAATAATTGAGAAAAAAAAATCCAAAAAATTGACCAAATCCAAGAAAGAATTTCATTACTGTATGCTTGCCGATTGAGACACAGAGAGAATCACCTTACCTCAGATATATGAACTACTCTTTTACTTTCCACACAAAACAAAAGGAATAGGAATGTCGAGAAATTTTTCTGCATATCAAGGCCTGTAGAGATTCTTAACTAAAGACATGTCCCAACCTCAGAATATGCAATGAGATCAGAAACCTTATTAACATGAGAATCAAGATTGCTATCACCAACATGCATGGCCACAACAAATGGTGGTTAATAAGGTATTTTCAAACTGATATTAATTGTAATAACATTTGTATTCTCAAATATACCTTTCCAGATTCAGGAATACTTGTAGGGCTTTTATAGAAGAAATTATATTTGCTATAAATCATTTACAAACTTAACAAATATGCTTCAGGATTTCAATGCATGAAAGAATCTGCGTACTATCAAAACACAATATATTTGAATAATGCATCACAAATTAAAAGAGTCAAGTGTCTAAGGAAATCAAGCACTTGATCCTTTTTCCATATTGCAAGAAATCATTTGCACACTTCCTTGATAACTTGAAAAATAGTTTTGGTAAGCAAATGAGTAAAAAGATATCCATATCAATAAGAAATATTTGCACAAAAGTTAAAATATGATGAGCGATCTTATAAGAAGTCATTTGAAAGGGTCTAAATTAATATGATGGGATTGACGTTTGTTCTCCTCCAATTTTGCCCCTCCGTTAAAAACCATAACGTTGACCGTTATGACAGTTAACGGAGGGGCGACATTGCTACGTTTTTAAACTTCAGGGGCAACATTGCTACCGAAAACTTCAGTCGCAAAATTGCTCCTGGGCGCATACTTTAAGGGCAAAATTGCACCTTAACTTTTTTTTTTAAAAAAAAAAAATAGGTTTTTGAAGAAAAAGCTGCTTTAAGCCCTAAGTAAAAATTTCAAGCTTTACGCTTTTATATTGTGGAGAGAGAATAAGTTTCTATCATGAAGTGAGAAGAAATTTAATAACTTATGAAGAAAAAATATTCATTTATTAAAATAACATTTTGGTTTTTATTATAAGTTTACTTCTAAATGAAATTTTTGGTCTTAATTATATAAGTCTACTAAAAGGTTAATAATGATTGTTTCCAATTTTATCATTATTTATGAAAGTATCTGGGGGAAGAATAACATTTAAGGGAAATCAGGAAAAATTCCTCATCATAAATTTAATTGGCGTGAATGACCCGATAAGCTTATATATATGAAAAATGAAGTTACTCTTATTGAAGTCATTCTCGCAAATTAAATTTTAAAAGGGGGATTTTTCTCCAATTTTTCTTAAAATTTAAGAAATTTATTATTTTCAAATACTTAATTTTCAAATAACACATTAGCTATTTTTATTTTTATTAAATTCATATCTTTATAAGTCATTTTACATCCAAACTTATTTTTTTACGTTAATCATCTAAACAAGTTTCAATTTATCAAACTAATTTTTTCAAAAATCAATTCAAACATGAATCACATTACACTATCTAACTTTTTAACATTTGAAAAAGTCAAATTAAAAAAAAAAAAAAATCACTTCAAAGCAACCACCAATCTAAACACACCCTAATTAGAATTATTAGATATTTTTATATTTGACATTAGTTAGTTTTAACTTTAATTTAATTTTCTTCTTTTACCATTAATTATTATTTGCATTTAATTTAGGGTTTTAGAATTTTCTACCATGAATTCTTCAGCTTAGAGTTGAAGTTATCAATCACCCTCCACAAATTTGAAGAATTGAATAACAATCACAATAGCATTTGCGTCCTCAGTTTCTCTCATCTTCCTCTATTCCTACGATTCTCCCTCCCTTCGTTCTCTTCCTCTCTCTAGTCTCTCTCTCTCTCATTTCTCCTTTCCCTGTCCACATCCTGCATAAGTGCCCTTTCATGTTTCTTATGCTAAACATGTTGTTCCGGTGTGGAACCAGATGTCCAGCCCAGGGGGCTGGTGGTTTGATTTTGGATTGGGTTGCCCTATGGGAGTATCTATGAGTGGAGATATCCCGTGAGCAAGGAATCACCAAACACAAGGCCTTTCGCCAATAGGGAGGGGGTATGTGTTTAGTGGGGGGGTGTGATGTGCAATGCGAAAGTAAAGAGCGGGAGTTAGAACGTGTGCACCTTAATGTTACCCCCGGTATTTATAGGATGTGGCGTGGTATCTTAGCGCCTATCTATCATATCCCTGGATTATGGATATGATAGATTACCCCCGATTGCGGGGAAACCGGGATACTCGGGATCCTACTCTTTGGGCCGTCAACCGGGCCGGGCCGAGGTGCGGGTATGCCCTTGGCGGGTCGTGCCCTTATTGGGCTGTGGGTCAGATTCGTAACAGTTGCCCCCAGCTCGGTAGTTCAAGGTTTTGAGCCGGGGGTGTTCCCAGTTCTCCGGGCTAGGACGCGCCCTTGCCCCGGTCCCGGGTACCTTAGCGGACTCGTCCGACGCGTGGCTCCGAGGTGGGTGCCTGTCGGGATGTTCGGACCCGAGATTGTTTCTCGAGGGTCGGCGTCGCTGTTGGTGACCCTAGGAGCCCGAGGTGATCTCGCCGGGCTTCGGGGTTGAAAAGCCCTTCTGACTTCGCCATCATGGCGCCCTGCCACTTGGCGGCTTTGGAGTGGAGAGGTTTTGCAACCGTCATTCTCTGCCGCCTTTGGTTTCCGTGCGCCATTAATGCGTGTTCTTCCCGGGGTGCGTCTCCTTGTTTTTGCCGGTGAATTTACGGGTTTGCCCTTAGTCCGCGGCGCTTTTCGTATCCTCGCCGTTTCACGGGTTTTTAAACTGTTTTCTCTTCTCTTTCTTCCACTTTCGAACATTTTTCGAAGTTTTTTCTCGAAGTTTTTTCTCGCCTTCGACAAGTTTTACCACTTGGGTCTTTTGATTCCGGCGGCTCTCCAAGTGCGAGCTTCCTTCCGGCGGTTTCAGGCTTTTTTCCTCTGGTGACTGTCCTCTTCCTCCTTATCCTGGTAAGCCACTTCTCCTGTTGCTGGGTTTTTTATTTCTTTTCTTCGTTTGCTCAGTCCTGTCGTGAAACCAGTACGCCCGTGGTTTTGTAGAGATTTCTGGGTAGGTTTTAGGTTGCTAATTTGGGTTTTGCTTCCTCGCCTACAAACCTTCCGCCTCCATTGCCGGAGGAGTTATTGTCTTTTCCTTATTGCCATTTCTGTCTCTTTAGGTTTGCGTCCTTGGGTGACAATGAGTGGGAGTAATCGACCTTCGACTTCGGGTCACTTGACTCCCGAAGAGGTGGAAGCCCTTAGTGCCGCTTCCTCGAACTAGCCACCGGTTCTTGGGTACTCCTCCGTCCAGAAGCAAGGCCGGCCACCTTCCCCGGGCGGCGGCTCGGGTGGCACGCGTAGGGGGGCCGTTAGAGGGTCTCGCCCCCCTGTTAGATCTTTTCCAGAGGGTCGGAGAGAGGTCGCGGTCCTGTCGGCCTTACCCGTCAATCCTTATAACCCTCATGTTCGCCCTAGGTCTGCTCATATGCCGGAGGGGTATGCCGGCCCTTGTTGGGTTTGCGTAGAGTCAAGTTCTTACTTTGTCGCTAGAGGCGAAGATTTTAGGGCCAACGCAATTTTAGGCTCTTGTCGTCATCGTCGGCTCGCCCATATCTTCTTTTCGACCGATTGTTTCTGTGCGGGTATCCTCGCATCTACCGATTCCCGGCACTTTTGTTTTTTGCTTTTATAGGTAAATGGAAAGGTTGCTTTCGCCAAGTGATGCCCCCTCGGGCGCTGGGAGGTCGGATTCCCCCGCCTCTCCTCAAGCTCTTGCGGGACCACTTCATTGGGTGACCCAGGACGTGTGGACAACCCATTCGCTGATCACCGTTCAGGCCCTCCGCCAGATGAAGCTCTCGGCTATGCAAGGCTGTTACTTTTGCCCCCGGGGAGGATGAGCCCGTACGTGATTCGAGGGTTGGAGATTTCACCAACTTCTTTTTCTTCTATAAGGCCTATATGACCCGGCTCGGTGTTCGCTTTCCGTTCACCGAGTTTCAAATGTCCTGCCTCAGCCATCTCCATCTGGCCCCTTCTCAACTCCACCCCAACGGGTGGGCTTACATAGTTGCTTTCAAGCGGCTATGTCAGTCCTTCTCGGTACCTATTCCTTGTACCGCCACCTTATTCTTTTTCTTCTTCGGCCCTTTCACTCCTCGCTATGGTAAGGAGGATGAGAAATTAAAGGGGCTCACCTCTCTCCGGGTGACCCCGACCGAAAACCGCGACCGCCTTTTCGGACTCCTTTAAATACTTTAAGAATGGTTTCTTTAAAGTGGTGGCGAAACCCGGCCGGCGGCCTTGGTTCTTGAAGGGGGCCGAGGCCCGTGATGTGGAGTAGAGGTTTCCCTCTACCTTGGACTTTTGATCATCATAGGCTCGCTCCCGCCTCGTACCAAGTGATGTCCGACGACCTTCCCGCCGGCGAGGTCGTATTCGTTGACCGCCCTGGTTTCGTATGTGAAAACATATGGTGCCGGGAGCGCGGCCTTCTTCATCACCGGTCCGGATCGGAGCCGGGATACGTAATTTGTATGCGGCTTGTAGTTATTGTTCTTGCGTTTGTTTTCGTTGATTTTGTTGCCTTACTAACTTCCTTACTTTCCTTTGTGTTTTGTAGGCGAGGCGATGAGGGAGCTTCCGCGGTACTTGTCGGTCGTGACTCCTGATCCGGAGGCTCCTCCGAAGAGGAATCCTCGGAAGCGTCCTTCTTCCGAGCCCCGGAGAGTGCAGCCCGCCAGTGTCGCACAAGACCGGGTTGCTAAGAAGGCCAAAGTCGCGTCTCCTGTCCGGACGCCTTCGTCACCCGAAGGTGAGGCTGTCCGGACGTCAGCTGCTTCTCCTTCCAAGGGTAAGGAGGTTTCCGAGGGGCCGTCATCTCCTATCGCCTCTCCGTCTGCTCCCAAGATCGTCCGGGGTCTCGCTTGGGAGAAAGGCCCTTTGGCCGAGGAGCTCGAAGTTGCCTTCCCCGCCTCGCCAATTTACAAACGCCCGCCACCGGCCGACATTGATGAGGCCGTGGTTCACGATATTCGAGGCTCGCCCGCCCGTGGTGTTGGTTTGGCCCGGGCGTATCCGCACCTTAAGGGCAAGTATGTGAAAAAGTTCGCCGAGGCTCGCCGGTGAGGAAGGAAAAAGACGCGGCGGAGGCGTCCAAGGCTAAAGGCCGAAGAAGACGCCGAGGTCGCGAGGGCGAGCGCCGGGAAGGCGTCCGAGGAGCTTATTCTTTGCAAGGAAGCTGTAGAGAAGGCTACCTTGGACATGGCCGCTCTTCGGAAAGCACATTCGGCAGGGCTGGATGCCCTCAAGACCGTTCAGAGCCAGCGGGCGGACCTATGTTCTGAACGCGCGGTTTGTACATGTCGGCTTGATCGGGGCCTACATGACAATTCACCTCCCTATTTAGGAGCATTTTTCGATGCATCTTTTTTTTTTAAAAAAAAAGAGATGGTGTTTTTACCGTCTCGCGAACCGGGGCGTGGTAGCCCGGGTATAGTACCGCGAATTGGGCTGTCAGTAATGCCACAGATCGGGCTATACGCAACCTGGGTGTGGTAACCCTGGTGTAATCCCTTCTTTTGGTATTTTTGCTTGACCGGGGCTGCTTGTGCCTCGGCGATACCTTATTTAACCAATCCGTAATGCATAATTGGTGTCTCCACTGGGGAGTTTTTAAATAAGAACGAATGAAAGAAACAATGAGTGTTGTCTTTCAGCGAAATATAAAAACTGGAATTGAAAATACTAAATTAATTGAAAAATTGCAACATAAATACGCCCGTCGGTTCTATCTTGGTAGGCAGACCGAGGTCTAGCCGTAGTAGATTCTCGGTTGTCGGCGTTCCAGTCCTTTTGACCGCTTTTCGCTCGGTGGTCTCCCGGGATGTAGGCGCCCTTTTCCAGTTTTTCCTTTACGCGGTAGGGGCCCTCCCAGTTTGCCGCTAGCTTGCCATCTTTGTCGTTCTTATTTCCGATCGGCGCGTCGGAGCACAAGGTTGCCCCGGTTGAAGGAGCGAGGGTTCACCTTTTGGTTGTACTTCGCTGCGATCGGTTGCTTTGCGGTGAGGTCTCGCGGTGCGCTAGGATCCGTGCCTCGTCAATGAGGTCTAATTACGTCATCAAGGCGTCACTTTGTTTGGCTCTTCTCCTTCCCTCGCTAGCTTTCATTTTCCTCCATGTCGGTTGGCCTATCTCGACCGGGATCATCGCCTCGCATCCATATGTCAAACGGAATGGGGTTTCTGCGTGGAGGTTTGGACGCTCGTCCCTGTGCCCCCCGGGACGCTGTAGAGTTGCTCGACCCAGGAAGAGTCGGCGTCCTCCATGCGTCTTCTTAACCCGTCGATGATGACCTTGTTGGCGGCCTCGGCCTGCCCATTGGATTGGGGGTGTTCGACCGATGCAAAGTGATGCATGATGTCGAGGTCCGACATCATCCTCTGAAATCCTTTGTCAATGAACTGTGTTCCGTTGTCCGTAATTATCTCGGCCGGTATTCCGAACCGAGAGAGGATGCTTTTTTGAAAGAATCGTTGAATGCGGGCCGAGGTGATTGTGGTTAATGGCTCGGCTTCTATCCATTTGGTGAAGTAGTCGACCACGACTATGAGGTACCTTAGCTGTCCTGGGGCTGTTTTGAATGGCCCGAGAAAGTCCATCCCCCATTTGTAGAACGGCCAGGGAGCCGTAATGCTTTTTAGTTTTGTCGGGGAGCGCCAAAGGATGTTGGCGTGTTTCTGACAACTGTCGCACCTTCGTACCGTTTCCATTGAGTCTGCCGCCATCGTTGGCCGAAGTATCCGGCTCGAGTGATTTCCGAGCTAGGGATTTTCCTCCCATATCGACCGTTAATGCCTTTATGTATTTCAGCGAGAACGTACCTGGCCTCGGTTGCATTCAAGCATCTCATCATGGGGGAGTGTAATCCTTTCCTGTACAACTGATCGTCCACCATCGTGTACATGGCGGCCTGCCGGATCAACTTTCGAGCTTCCGTTGTGTCGGTGGGTATGATTCCTCTTTCTAGGTAGTCCTCGATCGGTTTTCTCCAGTCCGAGGCTGATGATATGGACATGACACAACTTAGTTCGTCCAGGTTTTGTTGGACGACGGTCCGGTAATTTCCCGGACCTTTGGTGCTAGCCGTTTGACAATATGTCGGCCCGGTGTTTTCCTCCCCGGGATATGAGTGATCGTCACCTCTTCGAACTCGGCCATCATGTCTCCGGCTTTGTTCAAGTATTTTGCCAATAACGGGCCTTTGGTTTGATAGGAGCCTTGTATTCGAGCCGCTACGAGCCGGGAGTCGGTCGGGATTTTGACTCTGCGCCCCCCGCTCCTTTGCTTGTTCGAGACCGGCCGCATCTTCGTATTCGCCGGTTGTTGGATGTCGGAAATTTGAGGTGGAGGAGTGTTCAACGACGACTCCGTCGGATTTTCAACTATTATTCCAGCCCCACTCCCTTTTGTATTTGAGGATCCGTCGACGTATACCGTCCATTCTTTAAGACCGACGTCCCTTCCTCGTGGGTTAGGGTAAGCTCCCTTACGAAGTCGGCCAAGGCTTGCGACTTTATCGCGTCGGCTTCGTACCGTAGGAAATGTCGAATTTCGATAATTCAATGGCCCGGTGGTCATTCGCCGGCCAGTGGGTTTGTGTAGAACCCGCCGGATTGGCCGGGCCGGTTCGTACCACCACTTTATGCCCCGGAAGTATGGGCGTAGGCGTCTTGCCGCCGTTAGCGGGCGAATGCTACCTTCTCCAACTTCTGATATCTGAGTTCCGAGGTCTGAAGTGCCTTGCTAACAAAGTAAATCGGTATCTGGCCGGATTGGGTTTCTCGAACCAGGGCTGCGCTTATGGCTTCTTGGCCGACGGATAAATACAGGAAAACCGTCTCGCCTGAGTCGGGCCTGGATAGGACCGGCGGGGTAGCTAGGCATTGTTTGATTTTTGCAAATGCGGACTCACATTCGGAGTTCCATCCGCCTCTCGTCTCCTTCTTTAGCAGTTTGAAGAAGGGAAGGGCATTTTCGGCCGACCTGGGTAAGAATCTTGTCATAGCCGCCAACCTCCCGGCCATTCCGTACCTCCTTTTTGTTGGTTGGTGCTCTCATATCCAGACCGCCTTACACTTATCGGGGTTTGCTTCAATTCCTCGGTGTGTGAGCATAAACCCGAGGAACTTTCCTGCCGAGACTCCAAATGCACATTTTGCCGGATTCAGCTTTATTCGGTGCTTTCGTAACTTTTCGAACGTCTGTTCGAGGTCTTGGATGTGGTCTCCCGGCTTCACTGACTTGACGATCATGTCATCAATGTATACTTCTACATTTCGGCCGAGCTGGTCTTTGAAGACTTTGTTCATCATTCGTTGATAGGTGGCCCCAGCGTTTTTCAACCCGAACGGCATGACATTATAGCAAGAATTGGCCTTGTCGGTTATGAAGGTCGTCCGTTCTCGATCTTCGGGTGCATCACTATTTGATTGTATCCGGAGTAAGCATCCATAAATGATAATAGTTGAAATCCGGATGAGTTGTCGACCAATTGGTCGATGCTCGGCATCGGGTACGAGTCTTTAGGGCAGGCTCTGTTTAAGTTGGTGTAATCTATACACACCCTCCAACTCCCGTTAGGCTTTAGGACCATGAGGGTATTGGATAACCATGTGGTGTATTGTATTTCCCGGATGAATCCGGCCTCTAGTAGTTCCTTCACATGCTTTTCTAAGGCGATCTGCTTGTCAGTCCCTGTTTTCGTCTCTTCCGCGATACCGGGGTAGATCCGGTTTGATTGCCAACCGTGGCGGCGAAGTTGGTTGGGGTCGATTCCGGGTACCTCCGAAGCCCTCCATGCAAAAAGATCTCGGTTTGCTTTTAGGAAATTGCTTAATTCCTTTTTGAGCTCTAGGGTCATTGTGCCTCCTATCTTCGTTACCTGGGTCGGATCTTCCCTCAGGACTAAATCTTCCAACTCTCCCTCTGGCTCGGGTCTTGGGTTTTCGGGCTCCTCATCTCTTAAGTCCAATTCCACCACACTGACGGGTCGGCTCTGCTGCTTGCATTTTTCGCCGGCCGAGCTTCCCGTGGCGTTTTGATCCTGAGGTGATGACGCCTTCCGGTCCCGTTCTCTCGCATGGTTTCATAATAACATTATCGAGCTTCCTTCCGGTCCCGGTTATGGTGATAACCGTATTTTTGAGCCGACCATTTTTAACTTCTGGTGCTTGGTGGATGCAACCATATCCCAGCTGTGGATGGTTGGTCTGCCCAAAATCATATTATACGGGGAGGGGAAGTCGGCCACGATGAATCTTACCCTCTCGGCTTTGAAGGCTTTTTTAGTTCCCAAGGTCAGCTTGAGGTCGATGTACCCCTTCGGCTTGGATTTTTCGCCGTTAAAGCCTACGAGTGTTGTCTTGCATGGACGCAGTCTTCTTTATCCAAGTTCATCCTCTTAAAGGCGTCTACATGATGATATCTCGCCGAACCGCCGGGATCAACGAAAATCCTTTCCACAAGGCGGTTTACCGGGATCCCGTAATTACCAATCCGTCTTGGTGCCCCGTACGACGTCTTTTAGGTATTCGGTGGTGAACCGTAATCCGGAGGCGTCGGTCGGTCATGGTTGTCTTTGAACTTGGGGGGCTCTTCGACGTACCTCCTCAAGTATTTTCTTCTTTGACTTGAGGTGTCTCCTCCTCCGCCCATGCCTCCACTGATTACGTTACACCTGTGGTTCATGTCTATCTCCGGAAACTGCTCGTCGTCAGAGGATGATTGTCGTCCTATTCCATCGACTTTCCGATCGAGTGGGGGCAAACTCGGGCTTCGGCCTTGTTTCCTTTTGTTGTTCTTCTAACCCTGTGTTTTTATCAGGTACTGGCGCAATTTACCCTCTCGGATGTATCTTTCAATTGCGTCCCTGAGTTCGAAGCATTGGTCCGTGGTGTGCCCCGGTCCGTCGTGGAAATCACGTAACTTTGATCGATCCGTGGTGGGTCGGAAACGTGGGGGCCGGGTCGGTCTACCTTTCTCATCTCTCGTGGAGGCCACTTCTTTCCATAACTCGCCCCGCGAAACATTGAGCGGGGTGTACCTCCCATACCTCGGCCTCCTCTCGACTTGTCGGGTTTTGTTTCTTGTCTCGATTCGACCACGGGGTCCTCTTTACGACCGCTCGGTTGATTCTTGACCGGGGTGGTGTGCTTCACTTTTCATCGCCATTAGTATTGGCGATCTCCATCTGTTCTACGTCCAGATATTGCTTCGCACGGGTGTTGAACTCAGTGAGAGTGTATACCCGGTTCTTGAAGATGGAGTTTGCCAGCCGGGAAGAGGGTTCCAAGCCGTCCACGAGACAATACACATGAACGCTTTCTGGGAGGGACCTTACCTGGAGGGCTACCACCTTAAATCTGTCCGGAGGTATTTTTGTAGCGTTTCCCCTCCGTTGCTTTATCTTACTTAGGGTATACCGAGATTTGGGTTGTTTCCGGCTAGTTGCGAAATTCAGTTCGAATTTGCGCCGAGGTCTTGAAAGTCGTGGATGGATCTTTTCGGCGTGTGTGTAGCCAAATTTGAGCCGGACCGATCAAAGTGGCCGCGAAGAGCCGACTAATGACCGGGCCTTTGATTTGCCTTACGAACATGAGTAGCTCGAAGGCGTCGAGATGGGCCCTCGGGTCGGACACGCCATCATACTTCGGTAAAGAGGCCAGCTCAAATTTGCTAGGGTATGGAGCATTCTCGATTTCTTCCGAGAAAGGGCTGTTGTGGCCCGCTATATATTTCACGTGATATTCCCGGGGCGAGCCCTTTGGCTGGGGCGGCCTCTCTCTGTCTCGGTCTTCGTCATCCGAGGTCTTCCCTAGAAAACGTTTCTTCCGAGCCGACAAGAGGTCTCGGGTCTCCTCATGCTCGGAGTCCGTTTCCGAAGAGGTCGTTTTCTTTGCATACCGCTCATGCCTTGAGCTTCTGGCCGGCCGAGGGCTTCCGTTTTTCCGGGATATCCTTACTTTCTTTCTCTCGCGTATCCGGTCTTGCTCGTGTTCCGACGCTTTAGCTTACCGGCGGTGGTCTTCCATGATCTCGTTGCATTACTCGAAGTCTTCTTGACGCCGGAGGTCATGTCGCTTCTCCATGTTCTCTATCCTCCTCGAATTGATTCTGTATTGTGGACGGAGGAGGATGAGGTCTGAGTTCGGTATGTCGTTGCACTTAGCTCCCGCGGGGAGACGAGGCCGTGTCGACACTTTGTTCCCATCCTTGCTATCATTGTTATTGGGGATATCCTCGAGCCGGGAGGTCCTTGAGTTTGTTCCGCGACTGTCTCGCCCCGCCCACGCGATGGACTCTCCCGGTGAGGGTTCCGACTGCTGCTTCTAGTAGTAGCCATTGTTGGTCACGGGGATCAAAATTTACGGTCCCCACGGTCGGCGCCAATGTTCCGGTGTGGAACCAGATGTCCAGCCCAGGGGGCTGGTGGTTTGATTTTGGATTGGGTTGCCCCTGCCGGAGTATCTATGAGTGGAGATATCCCGGCGAGCAAGGAATCACCAAACACAAGGCCTTTCGCCAATAGGGGTAGGGGGTATGTGTTTAGTGGGGGTGTGATGTGCACACGAAAGTAAAGAGCGAGTTAGAACGTGTGCACCTTGGTGTTACCCCCTGGTATTTATAGGATGTGGCGTGGTATCTTAACTGCCTATCTATCATATCCCTTGATTATGGATATGATAGATTACCCCCTGATTGCGGGGGAAACCGGGATACTCGGGATCCTACTACTGGGCCGTCAACTGGCTGGGCCGAGGTCCGGGTATGCCCTTGCTGGGTCGTGCCCTTATTGGGCCGTGAGTCAGATCCGTAACACATGTATTTTTATTTTATCAGCAGTAGGGTATCCCTATCTCTACAGAATATTACTACGTGAAAATCACATTTTGTTTGGAAAAAAATAGCACTCCCTCTCTTTATTATAAGACACCAACTAATCATTCTGACAAATCAATAAAAACAGTTAAAGTCAATAAAGTTGTCATACAATTTAAGTAACTTCAAATATTTCCCCTACTAATTGCACTATATTTTAATATTATATTAATTATTACTCTCACCCACTACCCTTATTAATATATGACATACATGGAAAAAAAATTAATACGTTTTGGAAATAAGCTAATGCCTTATAAAAAAACCAAGTACAATTGCTAATTGGTACCTTATAATAAAGATCAGAATGAGTATTTTGGGATTCAAAGACACGAGTAGAAAATGAAAATTTTAGTGACAAACAACTACCTTTTCATTATTAAAAACAATTTTCTACGCTAACATCAATGATATAGAAAACAAACCCGATCAAACTAACTCATTGGGTCGAGAAGCAAACTAATATCAGTTCCCAAAAAACAATTTAATAAAAGAAAAAAATGATACGTCCACCTGGACCCTAGAAGCCACAGAGCTAAACAGATCAAAGGACAGGAATTTAAGAAATTGAAAGTGCTGACGGATGGGGAATAGGACAGACAGATCAAAGAGAGGGGAAAATACTTTAACATTATGTTTATATGGGAAAATAATTAGGGGAAAAGAATAGTATGAGGGAAAACTCCCAAAAATAGTATAACAATAAATGAAATTGATTATCTCTTTCTCCTCCTTTTTAATCTGTGAGGGTTTGTTCAAACAGAATATTTGCAGTTGCTCCTTCTGAAGAAAAGAGAAAAATTCAGACTTGCTTCTCCAGACTAGCAATTCTCCCAAGCATCCTTGAGCAAAAAAAAAAAAAGTATTCCCAGCATGCAATTTCCTCCAGAAGAATTCCTGAATAGATTGCCCTTGGCAACAGATCCATGCATGACAATAAAGCGAAACTCGAGCCTTGTAACTTTTAAGGATAATAGATCATCCTTGTTTATTTAAGCGCAGGGAAGCTGAAAACTTGAATGTGCTGGCAGCCTTGCAGTGGTCACTACTACAAAAATGCTAAAAGACGACCTAAATAAGACCCAATTAACGTCCCTTTGCGAGGGACGTCTTGGAGAGGGTAGAGGAAAATTTTGAATTTGGCGACCTGATCTTAAATAAGGTCGCCTTATTAAGGCGACCTGATTCTAGATCAGGTCGCCTTATTAAGGTTAATAAGGCGACCTGATTAATATTGAGTTTGCCTTAAAGGCGACCTGATTTGTAATCAGGTCTTCTTATTACTTACATTAAGGCGACTCGATTGTAATTTCGTGTCGCCTTAATGAGTTCATAAGGCGACACGATCATTAATTCAGTCGCCTTATGAGAACAAAGGCGACCTGATTTCAAAATCAGGTCGCCTTTGTTGAGTTTTTTTAAAAAAAATATTAGCTACATTTTAATTTTTCCCTCATACATTTCATCGGTAACAATGAGATAGGAGATTAGCTACCAAGTTTTGGATCATATCAGTGTAGTAAAATCTAAAGTAAAATAATACAGTAAACTTGGAAAGACACAAACTAGACAATAACACCAAACTTGGAAAGACACAAACTATCAATAGGATTACAACTATGAGATATCTACCAAGTTTTTTGCATCAGCCTTTAAAACCACCAAGCAACACAAGAATCACACTAACACAATACATAAAATAATGAAATAGGAGATATCTAGCTACCAAGTTTTGGATCATATCGGTGTAGTAAAATCGAAGTAAAATAATATACAAAAACTTGCACAAACTAGACAATAACACCAAACTTGGAAAGACACAAACTATCAATAGGATTACAACTATGAGATATCTACCAAGTTTTTTGCATCAGCTAGAAACCACCAAGCAACACAAGAATCACACTAACACAATACATAAACACAATATATAACACCAAACTTGCATATTTTGAACAGACAAAACATCAAATAGATACAAATGAACAACAGTAGCAAATTTGAATCACTAACAAAATAACATATTAATCATGCTCACTATACTAACTAGGTTATGTGTTGAAGAAGATGTCTAGCTATCATGTCTCGAACCGAATCGATCTCATCCTGCGAGTACGGATCCCTAGTACCCATAAACTGTAAATTGGAAAACGTGGAATAAGATAAACCAATTAAGTGAAGGAAATAATTAACAACTCAAGTACAACAACAAAAATTCAATAAACTTGAGAATCACAGAGCGATTACGTACTTTTTGAAAATTTTGAACACGTCCGCTGGTAATGATGGATTGCATCCAATTCATAACGTAATATCCGCACTCGGTGCTCCCTGGTTGTGGATGGCACTATAAATCAAAGGCAAATTGTTAAAAACGAATAAAGGCATATCGAAAGCTACCGTGTCAATGAAATAACTTGAATTGAAACTACTCACCGTCGGTTTATACCACCTCGGTCCACCCCGCTCTTTTGCATTGATAAAGCTGTCTATACGTCTTGAGGCCCCTATCATTAAAATGGAAATTAACAGACATGTTAAACCATTCATTTAAAAAAAGAATCGATGATTCAGACAAAAATGTACTTACCAAACATTTAAAATATAAAGAATTACAATTTCATATCAGCAAGCATGAATAAGTTTTCATCCATCCAAAGCAAACTCATAATTAAAAGATGCCCAATAGTTCTTAGTCATTAACATGAAGTCTACCAAAAGAAAAAAGATTGAATAGCTATTGGTGATTGACCGACTAATTAAATACGGAAAACAAAACAACTCCATTTGGATACAAATACAATACATACTAAATCTTAAGGGCGGAGAGGGAAATTAAAGTAAGAAGAAATCAGAAAAGTTTCCCCTCACAAAACTTAAATATATATTGGTGATTGACCTTGTTAATTGTTATGGCCTATTGAGAGTCTTTGATACGTAGGAAGCATTTGAATTGGAAAGCAACCATCCATCTCCTCTCTGCTAGTTACTTTAAGCTCATTTTAATTAGCTCAAGTGAAAGTTGCATGTGTGTGTGTAGTGGGAATTAACGTGAAGAGAAATATAATAAAAGGTTATACAGATATGGTAGTAAATCTTCGTTAACTACATCGACCACGTTTTTAGTAAAATCATGAATAGGAATAATGAGACACGTACCCAATTCCCAAAGAAGTTTTGCGTCACACGCAGACTTGAGAAGGAGTTTGAGAGATCACCGTAATCTGCTATAATCCATGAAGCTAAGAAACGAAGAAACTTTACCGGAAACTTTTAATTTTGTTAATTAATTAATATTTGACACCCCTTTGAAAAAATGCAACAAAACAAAACAAAAGAAAAAAGGGGAGAGGTATCCACCTTTAATTTTGCTCATTAAGAGTAGAGAAAGGAGGTGGTGAGAAATATTGTCAGTTTATTAGGGCAAATGAGGAATCCATATCAGAGCTAGCTTGCAATAATATATTTGGTCCCGTTGTTGAAAAGGTGCATAAATAAAGACAAAGCATTCAGCCAAAAAAATATAAAGGAAAGAGAAGAAAACAAAAAGAGAAGCAACAGAGAGACATCAAGTACAAGTTGCTTAAATTGAAGAACAAGGTGAAAGATCCACATGCATCTATTTATAAGCTAAGCCAGTCGTTATGTGCAATTAGTATGGGCTAGAGCATATGTTTGATTATATGTTAAATATGGGAGTCCCTTCAATTTACAAAGTGCATGCACAAAATCTCTTTTTGCTCGAAAGTGCACAGAATCTCTACTACACCCTAGAATGATGGTTTTGAAGCTTACCTCAGTCCAAAATCAGGTTTGCATGTCCAAAAGGTGCCTCCTTCAAGCTCGAACTTCTTCTCCGTGAATCTCCTCCTCACGACCTCTCTCTGTATCTCTTTTTCTGTTGTTTTCAGAACCAAAATGAGGACCTAGGGGGAGCTGAAGTGGTTTTAGTGAAGTGGAGTTGGCCGGAAGCACGCAGTCGATTTGCGCGGCGTAGTGGAGGTAGGAGACGCCTGTGAAAAGGGAAACGACAGGGACGGCCGCGAGAGGGAAATGACGAAGGGTTTAAAATTTCGACTCAGGATTGTGCGTGGATTTGATTCTGTTTTAGGTTTAAAAATGAAAAATGGCGACCTGAATTTACATTCAGGTCGCCAATTGTGGAAAATTGGCAACCTGATTGTAAATCAGGTCTCCAATTTTGAGGACCTGATTTAAAATTAGGTTTCCAAAATTGGCGACCTGATTTTATATCAGGTCGCCAATTTTTCACGCAAAATTTAATAAAATGGCGCAAACAAAAATACTCCCACATATTTCCCTCTGGCGCCAAAATATTTGGCAGATTTTAGACGTCTTGAAAACATATTAGGACGCCAAAAATTAATTTTATTCCAAAAAAAAAAATTACCATGGCGCCAAACAAAATTCTTATATTTCTTATCGCGGGAAGCAGTTAAAACGTCCTAAAAAAAGCTTAGAACGCCTAAAATCAATTTTAGAAGACCTAAATATTAATTCAGGACGTTGCACACTCATTTTTCTCATAATTATCATTTTTTACTACCTATTTTTTATTTAGGACGTTTTTTAGGGTAGTAATATCGAATTTTTGTAGTAGTGGGTGCTCAAGGAATTAGAGAGGAAGGTTATGCCAGAGAAGGATAAGCCACTCTGGATTTCTTCAATAAACAAATGTGGCTGAATGATTTCACCATCATGGACAGCCAAATTCCTTTTCATCCATAAAAAATTAAGTAAAAAAGAATAGTACCATTTAAAAGTAGAAAGTTCTCATCCTCATGCAGTTGCCTTAGGATATCCTTTAGCCACAGATGAAAACTCTGAAAATCATGATCATCAGTCTAATAGAAGGACAAATGACCAAACCATATCACTCTGGAAGAAGGGCAGGAAACAACTAGACGGAACAAAGTTTTCAACCATATCCTTTTTAGAAGGTTTTGGTGTTCTTAAATATAACATAATTCATAAAATCTACACAGTAATTAATACTTCATTTTCAAAGACCTAAATTGATAGTGCACCAAATCAGATAGCTTTAGAACAAAGACAGCTGACAAAAACATTAGTTATAGTTTCTGCTTCTTGGACTTTAAGATGATGATCCCAGAGGGATTCATAAACTTGCAAAGAATTATGAAAAGCAAATAATTGAGAGAAAAAAATCCAAAAAATTGACCAAATCCAAGAAAGAATTTCATTACTCTATGCTTGCCGATTGAGACACAGAGAGAATCACCTTACCTCGCAGATATATGAACCACTCTTTTACTTTCCACACAAAGCAAAAGGAATAGGAATGTCGAGAATTTTTTCTGAAAGAATCTGCGTACTATCAAAACCAAGGTTGTGAAGATCGCGATTTTACTTAAGATCGGAAGGGGGTAGCAAGATCGTAAATCGTGGGATCGGCACGGATCGTAAAGATCTTACTTTTTAAATTTTAGTAATAATAAAAAATATATATACATATAAAATTACATTTAACTCACAACTTAATATTAAAAGACAATTCAATCTTCAAATAAAAATATATAGCATTCCAAATATCATTTATTAAGTCCTAAAAGACAATTCATAGCATCGCTTGAGCCACAAATACAAAAGACCAAATCACCAAAACCAAAACAAAATACTTCAAATCTAATCTATCAATGCATTCAAATCACAATTATCATCTAGCATTTCACCAAGTTCCTCTTCTCCATCTTCAAAGGCTTCTTCATCAAAATTTGGTAACTCTAACTCCAAATCCAAATCATTGCTAGGCTCAACCAAAGCTTCATTTTGAGTTGGCACCAAGTTGTCTACATCTAAGTCTTCAATGTTAGATGGATTTTCATCATTTTCCACAATCCAATCATCATCAGAAGAAATATCATCAACATTATACTCATTTGCTTTTCTAGCCACCTTCTTCTTGGCCAATCTTGAATTAGTCATCACAAAAACAACATCATTCATAGTTTTTTGTTTCAAGCGCGATTTTCTCTTTGTATGGAACTAAGCAAATATAAAAAACAATTAATACAAAATTCATTCTTGAAATGAAATATAATTCATATTTCATAGTCATGAAAATTTACCATCTCAAAGGCACTCCAGTTACGCTCACAACCGAAGGCACTGCATGTCAAGCTCAAAACACGAATAGCAAATTGTTGGAGCTCCGGATGTTCATCCCCATACGACTCCCACCATTCTACTGGAGCTTTTGTGTCAATTGCTTTCTTGGCTATTGCTCTACCAAAAAACTTCCTTTGATGCTTGAAATCTTCAAGTTGAGTATCAATCTTATTCATTTCTTCTATATCCCCCACCATCCTTTCCATGCAATCATATAATCCACGTTTCACTACAATATCAGCCTTAAATGAAGAATTATAATGTAATTGCGGGTTAAGGTAATAGCCTGCAGCATGCAAAGGACGATGAAGTTGCTTGTCCCATCTATGATCAATGACATCCCATAAAGGCAAATAATTAAAGAATAAAAAAAATTGAATTAGTGTAGAGAACAAAACTACAAATTTAAAATTTAAATCAAACTTAATAGTTTACCCTCTCTCTACGTTGTTGAAAGCCTGAGCAATTCTCTCTTTAGCCCGATCAATCTCTTCATATATGAAGCCCATGGCTGGCTTCGCATCTGAATCAACCATACGGAGCACCCTGACCAAAGGATAAGCACCTTTCAAACAAGTAATAATATCTTTCCAAAAAGCCTTGTCCAAAACCACATCTTCTATAAGCTTTCCATCCTTTGTCTTTGCAAACCGGCTAGACTTCCACTCTTCAGAGGTGAACATCTGAATCAATGCTCCTTTGTTTTCATGGAGGCACCCCAAAGTTAGGTAAGATGTGGCAAAGCGAGTGAGGGCTGGTCTCACCAAATCTTTCCCTTTAGTGAAGCGGTGCAATAAAGTAATCAAAGCGGTTCTTGAATAAATGTAGGTTGTGATTTTTTCCCCCTTGGAATAGTATCATTGTGAACTGGTATCTTCTTTTCCAAATCCTCCAACATTAAATCAATGCAATGTGCTGCACAAGGTGTCCAATACAATCTCTTTCTTTTCTCCATTAACATCTCTCCTGCTGCTTTGTAATTTGCTGCATTATCCGACACCACTTGAATAACATGTTCTTCACCAATCTCTTCAACAACATCATCAATCATCTTAAAGATTTTATCCATGAGTCTTAGATATGTCAGATGCATCAATAGACTTGAGGAAAACAGTTCCCTTAGGGCTGTTCACTAAGAAATTTATGATTGTCTTCCTCCTTTTGTCGGTCCACCCATCTGTCATTTTTTAGCATCCAAATTTCCTCCAATAAGCTTTATGTTCTTCAATATCCTGCATTGTTGAGTCATATTTTTTCTTCAAATATTTAACTCTGATCTCATGGTACGATGGTGGCTTGAATCCTGGACCATGTTTTGCAACTGATTCAAACATTTTATGGAATTCCTCTGTCTTTGCCATATGGAATGGAATAGCATTATTGTAGAAAAAAGAGGCAATGTCTTCACATGCTTCTTCTCTCAAATTCTTCTTGAAGATGCTATTTATTGTAGCTTGAGTGCTCACTCCCCTTTTTTAAAAAATATTTTTATCATGCCCACTATCCCCTTCACTCTGTTTTCTTTTTTCACCAAGTTCATCACCATCATCAACTTCTGTGGATGTGGTTGATTTCTTCATTAGTCTCTTGTAAAGACGATACAATTCCTAACATTTCTTTTCTAACGTTCTCTGGAACAGAGCTACAAGGCCCCACATTTATTTGTGTTCCCGCCAAATGGTGCTTGAATCGGTAAACACCTCCTGTTATTGTCTTCTTGCAATCATTGCATTGAATTTTTCTCCCACTTCCATCAACTTCAACGCCATGCTTCCATCCCAGGTCAGTCCTACTTCTAGCAGTATTTTTCAATTTAATTCCTCTACTAGAGGAGGTAGACTTAGCAATAGCATCATTACTAGCACCAGCACTAGAAGACATTTCTCAAATGCTAAACCACCACAATCTAAAATGGACAGAATAGAAATAGAAAGCAAAATAAAGAACTAAACAATGAACAATCTAATATTGGCACCAACAACATCAACAACAATTATAAAGAGCAGCATTCTAATATCAAATATGGACACCACAATCTAATATTTATATATGGCAGCATTCTAATAATTAAAAAAAACAAAGGACAGCGTGGAGAGAGAGATGAACAATGAACAATCAAATATGGGTGAAGATTTAATTGAACAATGAACAATCAAATATGGGCTGAAAATTTAATTGATTAATTTTTTTAAAAAAAAGCAGCAAAACAATAAACAAAGGAGAATGAGAGATGTTCGAGACTCGACCGTGGAGAGAAGAGAGGAGTGATTCAAATGACTTGCAAATGTGCTCCTGGAATCAGAGGTGGACGCCGACAGGGAGAGAGCTGGAAGCCTGGAACTGAAGACAGCAAGACGCCGACACAAGACTCTGGAATGAAAACAGTCGAGGATGATCGCGGATGATGGTGGTTGATCGCGGATGATGGTATTGGTCGCAACAGAGAAAACAGTCGAGGTGAGTCGATTTAGGGTTTTCAGATGGGCTAAAACGGGTCAAATCTCGGGTAGTGGCACTAGTGCAAAAAAGGGCTTTAAGACCGGACGAAAGAGGCATCGTAAGACCGGACCCGGACGACCGGTCTTGTTCCGCAGTATTAAAAGTCCACATTTAAGACCGGACTACAACCGGTCTTAAAGAACATCTTCCGACCGGACATTTAAAACATTAGGTCTTAAAAGTAGTACTACATAAGGTTGAAATATGTTTTGTTCGGTCCTAAAATTCAACTTTTAAGACCGGGGAAAATATCGCCCGCTCTTAAAAGATCAAATTTATAAGACCGGACAATTATAAAGCCGGTCTGAAAAATATCGGCTTCTAGGACCTGAGACTAATTATACGCGGTCTTAAAAGATTGACTTTCAAGACTGGACAATAAATTCTCCGGTCTTAAAAATTGAATTTTAAGACCGGACTTATAAACACACCGGTCTTAAAAGACAAACTTTTAAGACCGGCTTAATATCAAATATGTACACATGACCTTTAAGACCGGATATATGGATACCTCCGGTCTTAAAAGTTGAACATATAAGAGCGGCCTATTTATTACGGGTCTAAATTTTCCCGTATTTTATCCCCGTTCGTTCTTCCCGATCATATATATATATTCATTCACAAATCCACCAACCAATCCAAAGACATAAAAGTCGAATCTATAAGTACAAGCTTTGAACAAATTATGAATAAATTGAATTGGGAAAAAATTACAAATAATATTCACCATGAGTCTCGTGACAAATACAACATACATGCCCAATGGAATAAGTTAGTTACAATGCATAATATACAATAAGTTACAAATACATTCCCAATGGAATATTCACCATGCCTTCATCTCGATTCCCACCCAACAACGTAACATCCTCTTTTATAACATGCCCCTTAGGATCCGATCCTGCCACAAAAATAGAACAAGAACAAACTTCATAGTCAGTGACAATAATGTTTAAGAACATAGATCGAAGAAATATATAATATATATAGTTAAAACCTTAAAGTTTGCAAAGAAGTTTGCATATGAACATTACCTTATATATGAATTATATTGACTCTTATAAAGCGATATCCTCCCATATCCCTTCTTGATGATCATTTCTTATGCCGGGTTCATTATCCGCTTCATCTTCTTCGTTCAATATTTCCGGTAGACCCCTTGAAAAATTAGTACTTTCAGGAAGACCATAATTTGAATGACTTTCCTCATCAATATCAATGACCCTTTTACCTTGGAGAGCTACAGACCACATTTTATTTTCTTGATCGGTGATATAGAACACTTGTTTCGCCCGGGTCTCGCCATAATAAAAGGTTCATCACCAAAACTTCTACCGTTGACATCGACTAATGTAAATCCTAGCCGATCGATCTGAACACCATTATTGACATTAACCCACTTGCATTTGAAAATGGGAAATCTAATTTTAACATAGTCTACTTCTCAAATCTCTTCAATAACCCCATAATATGGCATTACTGCCAATAAAGGCCTCTTGTCTTTCAAACTGGAGAAGTGCATAGATTCAGCCTCTAACATAACACCACTATTCTGGACGGTGCTCCTATCATCTAGGGACTTCGTGTAAAATGTATAACCATTGATCACATACGAATTCCAACTTATGACATCAACCTCAGGACCACGGGCTAACCATTTAATTGTATCATAAACACATTCCTCTCCCTCGACCTTTTGTTTGAACCAGTTTGCAAAAGTTCTGTTATGCTCCCTAATCAACCTTTGTTCGATCATTCGATGATTTTCCTTCCTTACTGAGCCTTCTTTATGAGCAGCTATGCTGGCTTGAACTTCATCAACATTATTCAAGATGTATAAGTGGACTTGTGACAATTCATCAGGATCCACACTCTTTACCGAAGCCCCTCGTCTACCCCCTTCAGCATGCTGACCTTTTGGAACCCCAATATGTCTTACTTTGGCCAAATAATTTTGACAAAATTCCATGGCTTCTTCAGAAAAATATTTCTGAACAATTGATGCTTCTAGCCGGTATGCGTTCTTCACGTACCCTTTTAGGAATTTCATAGATCT
The DNA here is from genome assembly GCA_019022615.1 of Acacia melanoxylon. Classification (NCBI taxonomy): domain Eukaryota; kingdom Viridiplantae; phylum Streptophyta; class Magnoliopsida; order Fabales; family Fabaceae; genus Acacia; species Acacia melanoxylon. The sequence goes on from JAFJYJ010000072.1 coordinate 2,287,232, forward strand.
TTCGATTGGGTACATCCACTGTAAATGGATAGGTCCGCACAACTTTATCTCCCTCACTAGATGAACAATTAGATGAACCATGATGTCAAAAAATGTAGGAAGAAAAAGCTTCTCAAGGTGGCACAAGATAAGATATCCTTCATTCTCCAATTCATCCAACTTTTCAATATCGAAAACTTTACTACAAACCGCATTAAAGAAGACACAAAGTCTAGTCAAAACGACTCAAAGATCATATTCGGGATGCCTCGAATAGCTCGGGAGTAGCTATTGCATCAAGACATGACAATCATGAGACTTTTGGCCAACTAATTTCAAGTCCTTCATCGATACAAGCCTCTTAAAATTTGAAGAATACCCCGAGGGAACTTTTGTGCCATGTAAACACTCACAAAAACTTCGTTTCTCATCCTTAGACAAAGTATGAGAAGCCAGGGGACAATAAGTTCTCTTCCCGTATGGCCTTGGATGTAAGTCTTCGCGTATTCCCATTACTTGCAAATCCAATCTTGCCTTCACACCATCCTTGGAACTACCTTGTATGTTTAGAAGCGTGCCAACAATACTATCACATACATTTTTCTCCACGTGCATGACATCAATACAGTGTCTCACATCAAGATTGCGCCAATATGGAAGATCGAAGAATACAGATCTCTTTTTCCATATATTTGTTTCTTTTCTACTCTTTGCAGTCTTACCGAAGATGACACTGATATGTTTCACCTTTTCATAAACTTGCTCCCTACCAATGCCACTAGAGCATCTTCATACTCCCGGCCACCAAAAAGGCTTTCTTTAATCGACGATATGGGTGGTCCGTCGAAGAAATCTCCTATGTCCAAGATAAACTGTCTTTCTTCCATGTTGAAGTTGATGGTAGCATGTGCCTTCTTCACAAACCGGACATGCTTTATGGCCTTTTACACTATACCTCGACAAGTTCCCATATCTTTGGGAAGTCGTTTATAGTACAAAATATCATGGCTCGCAATTTAAACACATCCTTCTTGAAAGAGTCAAAAACATCGACACCTTCTTCCCACAACTCCTTCAAGTCTTCGATCAAGGGCTCAAGGTAAACATCAATGTCATTTCCGGGTTGTTTTGGTCCCGAAATCAACATAGACAGCATGATGTACTTTCGTTTCATGCATGACATTGGAGATAAGTTGTAAATAATAAGGAGCACAGGCCATGAACTATGTATGCTGCTAAGGCTTCCAAATGGATTCATGTCATCCGTGCTAAGGGCAAGCCTAAGGTTCCTAGGTTCTTCGCCGAAGTTTGGAAATAAATGATCGATTTTCTTCCATTGAGAAGAATCGGCCGGATGTCGAAGCTTTCCATTAGAAATTCTCTCATCCGCATGCCACCTCAAATTCTCTGCATCATTTTCATTCGCAAACAACCGCTTGAACCTTGGTATGATTGGAAGATACCACAACACTTTTGCAGGCCCCTTGTTTGACTTGTACCTTGGTGTTTCACATATCGGACAATTCCGCTTCTCTTCAAACTCTTTTCTATACAATACGCAATCATTCGGGCATGCATGGATCTTTTTGTACTCCATCCCCAAAGGGACGAGTATTTTCTTAGCATCATAGTATCGATGCGGCAACACATTATCATCCGGAAGCATGTCCTTAAAAGCCTCAAGCATTTCAGAAAAAACTCTTGTCGCTCCATCCATGACCTGCCTTCAAGCTTACCAATTTCAATACAACGTTCAACAATTGATATTTTTTACAATCAGGGTATAGCGGGGTCTCTGCATCACTGGACATATTACCATATGCATGTGATTGATGAAAAGCCTCTTCTCCTACATCACGAATAATGTCCTCTATGTGATCATCCATATCCGTGTCATTATCATCAAACGCCACTTCCTCATGTTGAGACCCACTTGGTACTTTTCACTATGCCATACCCATACTGTATAAGTCTTACAAAATCCTTCACAAATTAAATGTGTGTAGATAACTTCAGGACTTAGTCGCCTCTCATTCAAACATTTTACACAAGGGCAATAAAACTTCCCACTATCATCATGGGCATTTTGTTTAGCAAATTCTATAAATTCCCTCACCCCATTCTGATATTCAACACTCGTCCGTAACGCATTTATCCAACCGTGATCCATACTAGAATTCCTATTTATGACACGAGATACAAAATAAGGAAACACCAAATTCATATTTATGCTCAACGAAGAAACTTGCCCATTAAATGCATAACGAAGAAACACTTTTGGTCATAAATAACACAGTGAATCCAAGAAGAAAAATTAAAGCATGACGAGGAAATTAAATGCATCGCGTGAAATTAAATGTGGACTCACCTGTAGCATATAAATTCAAATGGTTTGCGGAGTCTTTCTTCTCCCGCCACGAACGTTGATGTTGCAGACAAGAGTAACCTAAAAACATTTGTTGGTCAGTTGGGTAGGTCAAAAGCGCAAATATAATCTTAAAAATACAATATTCATTAACAACAGATAAACACACTAGAACATTTCATCGATTTCGTTAAACCCAGAAAACCATAAAGTTATTTAACCGAAACACCTCTTACAGCTTGGTCGATAGACGTTTAACTAAGGAAACAGAAAACGATTGTCGAGAGAGCAACGCGGCGCACGACGAAGCAACACAAACAAACCGGAGACAGTAACACGAGAAATCACTATCGGCGCGACGAGAGAAGTTTTGAGAGGAAAATTTGTTATTCCGCGCGAAAGAGTTGTGTTTTAGTATATTTTGGATTTTATTAAGACCGGTTATTTATAAAGTAGACGGTCCTAAATATATAATTACATTTTTAAAACCGGAAAATTACTTTTAAGACCGGAGTTTTATTCATATCCGGTCCTACTCCCTCATTATTATTTTTTAAACAAAAAGATTATTAGCTCAGCAGCAACTCAATGAAAAAAAATTAAAGGAAAAATTGAGAATATGAACAAAAAAAAGACACAAGCTTGGCGGTCGCAACTTTTATTAAGACCGTTTATTTACAAATGGACGGTCCTAATATGTTATTATTCATTTAATTTTAAGACCGGAGTTTTATTAAACATCCGGTCCTAAAAGTCCTCATTTGTTTTTTTTTTAAAAAGATGAAAATTAAAGGAAAATTCCAAGCTTAGTTTTTAATGCTTCATAGATTACTGGAGAATATATATACACGTACACAAAAAAAAAACAAGCAGAAAATTATAAAAAACAAGAATCTGATAGACTAAACATCCTTGTCGATATCGGCGTGAAAAACATTAAATTCCCGCATGATATCAGCAAGTTCCTGCCTTAATCGCATCAGCCGCAATAAATCGAGAGGACGAGGAGAGGGGTCAGCGGTAGGCGCGCGCCACTGGGCCAACTTGTTGGAGAGGGGAGCAGGAACCTCTTCATGGTCTGAAGGCTGGAGGGGGTGGGGCAACTTGTTGGAGAGGGGAGCAGGAACCTCTTCATCATCCGAAATAACAATGGGTCCAACGACCCGAGACTCCTCTGTCACAATAGAACGCACTCTTGATGGAGGAGGCGCACCGTATAACGATCTACGGAAGGCACGAGCATCACGAGTAAGAGTACCCCTACGAGCGGTTCTCTTGTATCTAACCATGGTTTGAGTTGGGGGCAGAGCCGCGTAGTGTGGAGTTATGAGATTGTGATGAGTTTAATAAGGACGAGAGATGTATGTGGAGTTAATAAATATGCGGGTCTAAAATTCATAATTAAATTTTTTTCAATTCCATTGAATTTAAGACCGACCTTTTTAAATATATCCGGTCCTAAAAGTCTATTATTTATTTTTCAATCAATTCAATTACTTTTAAGACCGACATTTTGTCTTATATCCGGTCCTAAAAATCAATTTAATTTTATTAAGAACGGATATTTTACAATATCCGGTCTTAAAGGTTCTCTGTTCAAATCAATTTCGTAATCGCTTCGACTTCCGATAAACTTCCCAACTAGGCGTCTCCTCGTATTCTCGCGGAACTATGCGTCTCCTCGTTATTGTTTCCGGCGTTTCAAATTGTTCGGGCGGGGTTCTCTATTTAAACCAGATGTTACTTTACTTCCATCACATTCTTCCCCATCACTTCGAAACATCCACGTAATGGCCGCTCCACCACCACGAGGTCCTCCACCACCACGAGGTCCTCCTCCTCCGTTGCCTCCGAACCGACAATCTACCGAGATGATCTAGCACACCCCGGCCCGCCTCGATCATATAGACCGACGGTGCGGCCGGTTGTTTCAGTGTCTATCACGCCGTCAACGCAAAGCCGCGGGCGGTACTCGATGTCCGGACATTGAGTACCATCCTTCGAGATGACGACATGTCCGACCCTCCGACGACTCCCTCCCCTCCGACAACGATGGGGGAGTAGATATTTCATTTTTTTTTGTTTTTTGTTGTTGTTGTCCGTACTCGCGCCGTTGCTCCTCACGAGGCGGTAAAAAAAAATATAAATTAAAGATCTTTTTGTTTCCATATTCGATCGCCATGTCCTTTTCATTATCTTCTTTCTTTTTCTGACAAAAAAGGAAACAAACAAAACATTGTCGTCGCGTAAATCAACATTAAAAATTCTCACAATAAAGTTAAGAACATACAAAAAACAAAAAACAAAAAAGATCGTTTACCTTATTCGAATCAAAACAAACCAAATGACTATTCTTGTCAAGGTTGGACCGTCAAAACCTCGGTTGAGCAGAACGCCAGAACCTCGGTTGTCTGAAAACTGAGTCAAAAACTATTAAGAGGAAACAAATATATATACACAGTCCTTTAAAAAAATATTTTTATGACTTAACTTTTAGGAGCGGATATATAACAAAACTACGGTCTTAAAAGTCTTTACATTTTCAAAATAATAAAACGTAGACTTTTAGGACCGGACGAAATATAATAACAAGGTCCTAAAAGTCTAGCGAATTTTTAGAATACTTTTAAGACCGGACCAATAATTACGCCTCGGTCCTAAAAGTATAGCCATAATTTTTTAATAATATAAACGTAGACTTTTAGGACCGGCCGTATAATAAAGATGCGGTCCCAAAAGTCTAGCTCATTTTTAAGACCGGGCAAATAATTACGTCCGGTCCTAAAAGTATACCCATAATTTTTTTTAAATTAACGAAGACTTAAAGCACCGCAGTTTAATAACTATGCGGTCCTAAAGGTCTCGCCATATTTTTATGAACAAAGACTTTCTCATTTACAACATCCCGTAACACAAATTTCAAGCATAAATATCTAGAATGAATAAACGAATTTATTCTTGAAATACACGTTTGTATGTTTATTTACAAATGAATGACTTGTTCGAAAAAATAAACAAATTTGAGAAAATTATTTTTGCTACAACATATATTTACATCCAAATTTAAGAATTAATAAGGCGATACAGATATTCACAAAACACATTGCGTATGTGCTCCACTTCATTATCAGGACAGGAACCAGAACCTTTAAACATTTGTAACATCAAAGACAGCTAAACTGAATTAACTTGTGTGCATATTTCATTAAGCCATAAACTGAATTCAGACATAATATATGTAATTACATCAATTACATTTACCTTTGCTAACAATTTTGTCTTTCCTCGCGATGATAACATCATACATGTGTTTCATGACGTATGTGCCACATAAGTTGGATTCTTTTGGTTGCCGATGGGTCTAAAACGAACAAGAAATAATATAGCATAAGTGACAAGAAATATATAGCATATATATATATAGGTTATGACCAAGTTCTCAAGGCGGTGTTTCGGTGTCCAAATTAAAATATGTGCTAACCTCCGGGGTGTACCACGAAGGTTTAATAGTGGCCTCTTTCCCACGCTTTTGTCTTACCCCGACTTGGTAGGTCATCATGGCACTATTATCAAAATCACAAATTTATCAATAATTCACTTTCGAAACCATTACGGTAGAGATTTCGAGACAAGAGAATTTCAATGACATGCATGCTTACTTGTTGACGGTCTCCGTCATTATAGTATCCGGGTTATTGTGAGTGGAGCATAAGAAGATAACTTTATGATCCTCCATGCACATGAGGACCAAGCGCGTGGCGGCTGAAAATTCACAAAAAGTATTATATGTAGCGAATTATATTAAGTTAATTGCATACAAGAATTGTGATATGTATATACCGTGGAAGTATGGAAACACGTAAACCTTTCTTATCACTTCACACACCCTATTTGACATGTATTCTTGTCTCAAGTCCTTCTCTCGTTGTACGTGCATAGACGGGGCACAAGAATCCAAAATCATTGATTGTGCCCTGTTCAACCAATTCTTGATGCAAGAACCTACAATAATGACATCGATCAGGGAATTAGTATATATGTATGTGTGTCTAAACGATGCATTTAAATTATGTACTCATATATAGAATCAGATACTTACTTCATAAACAGTTGAATGATTGCATTACTAATCTCTTGTCTAGGAATCAGCAGGGACATTACATCTATTTTGTCAAGGTAGACATCTTCAGGATGAGGGACGCCTACTACTTCTTGGACAGGCCACAATTTATCAGTAAAATAATTATTGTTTGCCAAGTCAGTTATTTTTTGCATGGCAGTCAAATGAGCAGTAGGGGATGGAACTTGAGGAGGAGGTTGCTCTGACTGCTGTCCAACAATGCAGCTCCCCTAGTGCTCACGCATAACCGTGTGAATGTGTGACGGAACACCGGTCTCGGACGAGAGCTCAAAAGCATCTTCAATTGATTCATTTCCTCCTCCATCTTGCTCACCGGGATTGAAACCGTGCGATCCAACTTTGCGATCAATGAAGCTTCTTGAGCCGCTGCTTTGACCGCTGCTTCTTCATTTATTTTGGCCAGCGTCTGTTCCATCTCCTCCCGGGTAATCATACTTTGTTTGTGGCTTTTGGATTTACCAAAGTATTCCTTCAGGCCTACCCGTCCTCCAACCCCCCTTACATGCCCCGCGTGATCCGGTTTTCCAGTCGCAACGGTCAGAACATCATTCCTCCCGTCCGACACGAAAGATCCCTCTCGCTTCTTTATTTTTAAGATCTTCCCGTAAGATACGGATAACGAGAAGCTTAGTAATGAAACATGTTTAGTAACTAAAAAATAACAATAACGATACTTACAATTCTTTCAAAGCAACTACACGAGTTTGTTCACTCGTGTAGGCGCCGCTTGGCTTTTGCCGAATATGCAACCACAACTCCTCGCGACGTATAGGAGATGGGCGATCAACTACGGTGAAGGATTGGATTCAGCTTCATCATCCAATCTCTTCCGCTTGGCCGCCATCAATTCTTTTTCGGCCATTTCATATCCGCGCGAGAAGCCCTATGCGGGCAATCATTCTTTCTCCCTAGCTCCCGTGCTTTTGCCCTTCTTATCTCGTGAATCGAAATGAAAAAAAAAAACTATTACTTATGAATTCCAGCCATTGATGTCTAACGAAATTAGAACACTTCTGCTTCATATGAAGGTCAAACATTAGTCAAATTCACTTTATCAAGTTTCAACATTTTATTTAAGAAAGATGTAGAATTGTAGAAGAAATTGGGATAAACAGAGGAAAGGGAGTTGCAGAAATGCTGCCAACTCAGTCAATTCATTCATTCATCATAACTGGTTCCCACACATATTAGACTAACCTCTTACATATAGTTAGAGGCTTGACTCATAACAAGCTTGAACCGAAACCATTACACGTTAACATACTAACATCATAACACCAATGTCTAACAACCGCCTACTATAAAGTAACTAAGACTATATAATTGAGACTTGACTCTTATGCCATCATTATTTCCTTAATTTACTTAATTTCTTTATCGTGGTCTACATATCGACTTGCATTGACAAAGGCGGGAAATGTATACTTCTATTCACAAACCAAACCATTTAACTAAAAGGATTAGATGAACACAATAACATTCAAATATCCGCAAAGTTAATAAGCACACAAAAAGGCAAACTAAACTAAATATAAACTCACTAGAGCTTCAAGAGTGGTCTGCAGTTGAACAAATTGTTGCCAAGTTTGTTCATCAATATATGGGTACTTATCCCAAGGTTGTTCTTGAGGCAGAACCTTGGCAAAAATATAGGTGTTAGCTAGAAAGGTCTTAAACTTCCTCCACCAATCAGCACAATAAGACAATGTCTTCTCTTTCAACTTCGGACGTGTCGGGGACGGTGTAGGTAAGTCGGATAGTGTCCCAAATAGGATCCTTTACTTTAGAATCGTCCACACTTTTCCACTCATCTATCAAGATGCTAACATGGCTGCGTAATTGATAGCCAACAAAACTATTATATTTGGATTTCATGGGACCGAAAGGTTGCAACTTTTCATTAAACTGAATCTCCAACTTTGACCCAGAAGTCTGACTTAGGGTTACATCCTGCATTCGTGTTCCTCTTCTACCACGACGTACACGGCGGTTTTGAGGCTCATTGACAGATGAAGACGGTTCGTTCAGACTCACACCGGTCAAAAGAAGGCCGGCGTTCCGGAACGGGAGTATAATCGTTTTCACCGTTCATTTTCGAGACAGGAAGAGAGGTAATGCAACAGGAAGGGTTTCGCAACGTTAACAGAGGCTCTTCAGTGATAGTAACAAAAGCTTACGCGCGAAGAAATGTATATTTGGCGGTTCATTTTTAAGACCGGACATAAAAAGAGACGGTCTTAATAATTAACATTCAAGACCGGTCATACTACTGATCCGGTCTTAAAAGTAATTAATTTTTTATCCTAACTATTTTTCTAGATTTTATACCGCCGCATTTTATGTCCGGTCTTAAAAGAATAACTTTTAAGACCGGTGATTATTTACATTCGGTCTTAAAACTTTATTACCTTTATATTTAAATTTTTCCTTATTCTTTTGGCCCGCATAAAATATTAGTCCGGTTGTGTGAGATTTCTCCATAAAGTAATTGATATTTGAATATTTTTTAATAACATTTTTAAGACCGGCCTTGTTTTGAACTGGTCTTAATAATATATTTAAGACCGATGAAAAAATGATCCGGTATAAGAAGTTCTTTATATTTACAAAATCACACGGTCATACATAAGAAGTTCCTTTTATTTACAAAAATGCAACCGGTCATACCTTTAAGACTGGTGCTTCAAATGTCCGCTCTGAATGAGCCGGTCTTAAAGCCCTTTTTTGCACTAGTGTGGGCGGGTATACGGGTTTGTTCGATCGGGTGACCCACCAATCAGGATCGACGATCTTCAGCGACTTCACGATTTCACAATTTTGCACTGCGATCCTATACGATCTTGCTCCGGTCCGATCCTGCCTGTGATCCAGATCGTTTTCCTACCGGAAAATCGTGAAATCGCCGATCTTACGAGCTGGATCGGCGATTTTGACAACCATGATCAAAACACAATATATTTGAACAATGCATCACAAATTAAAAGAGTCAAGTGTCTAAGGAAATCAAGCACTTGATCCTTTTTCCATATTGCAAGAAATCACTTGCACACTTCACTTGATAACTTGAAAAATAATTTTGGCAAGCAAATGAGTAAAAAGATATCCATATCAATAAGAAATATTTGCACAAAAGTTAAAATATGATGAGCGATCTTATAAGAAGTCATTTGAAAGTGTCTAAATTAATATGATGGGATTGAAGTTTGTTCTCCTCCAATTTTCACCCATCTATTAAACCACAGTGCTTAGAGAAGAAGAGCATTCACATAAGTTGGGGGAAAAAATAGTGTTTGGGACGCATGAAGTGAAGAGAGAAAATATTTTGGAAAAAGAAACTCTAGAAGAAACTGTTTTAGTAAACAATTAAATTTGTCAGGCAGGCTCCAAGAGGTTGGAGAAAGAAAATAAGAATGTTTTGAAAAATGGAACTGTACAGAATGGTAAACAAAATAAAATCACCAAAAAAATTCTTACCTGAATGCTATTCTAGTCCACCAATGATCCAAATTAACACACAATCCTATAAGGTACAAGAGTCAGCAGAACTACTTACATAAACCACTGTAGTTAACAATATACATTAGTGAGACATATAGTACAAAACCCACACACACCAGCAACTAAATTATATACTGTATCATCTTTGGAAGAAAGTCGAAAGAAGCTGAAATTATAGTAAACAAGGAAGAGATATCTAGTACTGAATATTTACATTCATCATTCTAGGCAGCTGTAAACATTAAAGGACATTAAACCTTGGAATACAAAATGATCTACATTGTCAATAGGTTCATTTTTCACCAAAAGTGCTTGAAGTAAAGCTGCACTACATCATTAATATGTAGGTTAAGACTCTTCAAAGTGGATGTTGCTAACTGGTATAAGGCTTTCCACATAGTTGAAAGTATAATGGCCATGGTCAAATAACACCTTCAATTCAGTAGTAGTGAAATTGGACATAACAGTACTTTCAACATGTTCTGGACCTTCATCTCCAAGCATTTGAAAAAATATGCAGACAATTTCATTTCTCCAAATACTTATGGGATGCAACAAGCATGGATAGGGGTTGCTAGTATATTTCTTAGCCCAACTCCATCTTTCCCCAAATCCACCTGTAGCCTCTTCCAACACCCACAATTCAATCAAACAAGATTCGTAATTTCCAATCAGGTTGGCAGAAAGTATAGCAAGTCTGTGCTCAAACTGAGTAACATTAACTGCATATATAAGGTTTAGAGCAGGCACTTGTATCAATGAAAATACTTCCATTGCTATATCAAATGAAACTATGACATATTCACCACGATCCCCCATATCTTTCTTCGTCGCAAGCCAAAAGATAACTCCATTTAGAGTGAAACCCGCATAACTCATAATAACAAAACCCTCTAAGTTCCCAACTTCTACCTTCTTCCATGACCCTATACCTAATGAAAATACAACAGCTTCGTAGCCATTCTTAGAAAAATAAAGTATCACTATCTTGTAATCATTAACAATGGGACTGAACCCAAATCCTACATAGCAGAATCCCTCAAAATCAGGAAAAGTTCTGGGCACATGTCTGGGCACATGTCTGACTTCTCTAAACGCTGGATTCCACAGTAAAAGGGGAGGGAAAGGAGATTTAACATGCTCATATATTCGTAAGCAGACCAAGCCATTGCTTGAACCGGCGATCTGAACGACACCATCAACCACAGGTATGTTCTGAACTTCAACGATTTGCATCTCGCAATCAAGCGAATATAAGGTCTACGTTGAATTGAGTGGTGGAGGTGTGCGTCGATGAAAGAAGGGGATTTTATGAGATTCTTCCAATACTTACACACACACTGAAATCGGATTAGGGATTTCACAGGCAGAAATTTAAGAATGTCTGTAACGATTTCTTGCGGGAGAAATGGTGCGACTCCATCCATTGCCACCAGCGTCATGGCGCTCGACTGGGTAAAAGGATCTGAGGCTTTTAGGGAGACTGTGAGTGTCCGTTTGGATAACCATGGAAAAGCACTTTTTTTTTGGGGGCAAACCATGGTTTAGAGAAAAAATAGCCAAACACTAAAATGTTGAAAGTATTTTTTTAAGGGGCTAAACATTTCTGCAGTTGTAGCAGAAAAATAAATCTGCAGCAAAGGTAAACGGCGCCGTTTCTTCCTCTTTGCTATAAAACTTAAGAGATTAAAACACTCTCCGCCCCGCAACCTTCACCACCAAAATATCTGCAAGTTCCACCGAACATGGCGACCCAAATACGAAAAGATCCAAATGCAGAAAACAGAGGCGCAAGATTCCGCCTCGTGACTGTGATCAACGGTGTACAACTAGCAAGGCAGAGCAATCTTGTGTCAATTCAGTTCTGGATCACTCCAAACTCGTCACAATCAGGACCACATCAAAAGTCCAGGATATCAAGCCTGAGGAGCAGTTAAGCTTGAGTACGAGGAAGAAAGTAACATTTGATTCTAATGTGAAAACCTACGAGCCAGTTTTGTCAGATGAAGTTACAGAGCTTGACTTGGAGAAGTGTGAACAAGGTGGGAATAAGGAAGAAGCTTTTGTGAAATCAAGCCAATCCAAGTCTTCCTTAGACGCTAGTTCTGTGACTTCTACAGGATCTTATCCTCCGAACAGCAGATACCAAAATTGCAGAGAAAGCGATGATGAAGATGAAGAAATGGATTATGGGGTTAGTGATCTTAGTGATGGGGACAATGACATGGGAGAAGAATTCGGCGAGGACTTCGACGATGATATTGAGTATTCAAGGGTGAGAACTTGTGCTGCTCAAAAGGCTGCTGAGGAAATGAAGAGTCCAATCCCAACTGGTTCTTTGTGTGAGAGTGAAGCGAAGCCAAATGTTATGAACCCAAATGCTCCGAGATAGAAGTGAAACGACGTCATTTGGGTTGCTGCAGAAAAGTTCTTCTGCAGTAAATGCAGAAACGATTTCCCCTTTTTTAAGTTAAAACCATGATTTTGGAGAAAGTTATTATTATCATCCGTATTTGTACCGGTTACTATACTAAAATATTTTTTTAAGATCAGTCAATACCCTAAAATATTTTTTCAAGATCTTAAAATAAAATTAAGATCATATAGTATTTTTTTTAGTATCAGTTAGTATTTAAGTATCTCTTTAGTACCCGTCAATACCCTAAAATATTTTTTAAAGATCATAAAATAAATTTTTAAAATCACGAAATATTTTTTAGTGCCGTTAATATTCTTAGGTATCTTTTTTTATACGCCAAGATTCTAAATATTTTTTCAACATCAATCAAGATCTTATAAAATATTTTTTCAAGATTATGAAGTATTTTTTCAAGATCATCAAGACATCAAAAGTATTTTAATTTTGTAAACAAATTTATGTAAATTTTGTTATTTATTATGAGATTTAATGTTAAAATATTTAAAATAAAACATAATCATTTATATACAATTATCACAAAGGCTAACATAGTTTTTGATAATTTGAGCATGAAAAAGCTATTTTGATAATATCCAAACACTCTCATCTGGAACAATTATGTTTCTAAAGTTTTTCAAGGGTAATTTACCTCAGAAGTTTCAAAAAATGAACAATTTTTTCTTGGTCGTTATCTTAATTAATTTTGACTGTTAGTTGACCAAATATGTTGAGTTAGCATTCCATATGTCACATCTATATCATTTTTGTTGATGTAAGAAATTTTAAATTTAACTTTGAAAAAAATGAAGTGGATAATACATCTGGGGCAAATTAGCATCTTAACATACATGATATAGATAACATGTAGACTGTCAACTCAACATATTTGGTCAATTAATAGTCAAAATTAACAGTAAGGGCAAAATTACTATCCTTTGAAACTTTTGGAGTAAAATTTGCCCCCAAAAAAATTTGAGGAAAAATTACCCCTCAACCAAAACTTTTGGGATAAAATTGTCCCTTACTCTTTTATTTATTGGTTAAAGAGCAAATTGACCAACAATTTTTTACCTCAGGAACCCTAGCACAAATAACTTTTAAGTGGACCAAAAATACTAAAAAACTTTTAAAAATGTGCAGTCAGCCCAAAAAACTTAGAAAAAAGATAATGTCATATTCAAGGTGTAGATTGGCCAACAAACTTTTACTCCAAGGGGATTGTCAAAGACAAAAAAGTTTTTTTACTTAGAAGCGTCGAACACAAAATTCTAAATTTCACTAAATTAAATAATTTTTTTTCTCAATTGTCATTATTCAAAACTATTTGTATAGATATCTATGGATAAAAATTACTCATTTTTCAATTTTGTCAAAATTATAATTTGCTAAAATAAACAAAAGTTTTAATTAAAAATATAATTATATTATTTAAATAAAATTTAAGGTGTTTTATAATCTATTATATATGTTAAACAAACAAAAAATGATTTATTTTTATTTTAGAAGAAATTTATGTGAGTTTAAAAATTCATTTAATATGAATAAAATTTAAAAAAATCTAAAAAAATATATTATATCCTAAAAGAAATAAAATGAGTTTTTTTTTATATATATATAAAAAGGGATTTAAACTTCTCACGTATTTGCATGAGAAAAAGAAAATTCCTACATACATGAAATGGTAGGACCCACATATATATATAATGCTAATTATATATATATACGCCCACCATTTCATGTACAGAATACGTAAAACACTTCTCCCGCAATACGGTAGAAGTGTTTTTCCCATATAAAAAGAGCTTAATGAATATAATGGAAATGAGTTTAAATCCGGCAACTTAATATTAATTATATTTGTTTATTAAGCTGAATTGAAATTATATTTGTTGATATCCATTATTAAACTCATTTCTGGATTGAAATATAATTAATATTAAGAGTAACACTCTTTTTTTTTTTCAGGAATAAAAATTGATAAGAATTGTGTTTAGTAAACCGTTTTTTTTTTCACAGGATGAAACAGTTTATTTTTTGTTCTGGGAATAAAAAAAAGAAGTAAAAAAATTTCTGCTTCTTTATTCCAGGATTTCTCTCAAAATCACCTTCCTCCTTCGACCTTCAAAAGTCTTTCCCTCTCGTCTCCCAACACACCGACACCGAGGGTACCCTATTCGGTTTTCCTCTTGTATTGATTACTCTGCCCTTCTCGTTCCGAAAAATCTGGTATTCTTCATTTTTTGTTACTGCTCAAATCTAGAGCGCGAGTATCATTCTGTTCGATTTTGAAATGTTAGTCATTTGATTTCTTCATTCCCAAATCTGAGCCTTGATCACCTTGCCATCAATATTCAAAGCTCTTGGTAGCAAACTCAACACCTATAGTGGACTTGGACTCCAAATTAAACTCGTTCCTGGTGAATCTGGAGAGCAAGTTGGATTTACCCACTCCCGAATCACCAACCAGAACAAGCTTGAACAGGTAATCATACTCATCATCAACCTGTACGCAGCCATAAGAGCGTAAATATTTTTGCCCTACTTGTCGTTCTTCGATTAGAAATCCGAAAACGGGATGGTTACAGAGGAGAAGAAGGGGTGTGATCTTAAAATATCATCGTGGGATTTCGATGTTACAAAAAAATATTTGTTGGTTGGATCATCGAAAATCTCACGGATGAAATAAAATTAGGGTGAGTATAAAGGGACAAATAGAATTTACAACTATTGCGCGATGTGTCCTAGATTCTGGGAACCATTCTAATTCTGCTTGGAATAAAAAAAGATGTGTTAACAAATTCTCGGACTAAAAATAAAATGAGTTAACAAACGTGATTCTCGGAAGAAATCTTCTCGGCGCAGAATCGAAAAAACTGCATTTCATCTAAAAAATAATCTTTGGAGTAATGAAATGGTTGTCATTATATACACCCAAAGTTTCACGGATTTAAACTCATTTCCATTATATCTATTAATTTCTTTTTATAAAAATAAAAATTAAACTCATTTAATTTCTTTCAAGATATAATAGATTTTTTAAGTTTCATTAACATTAAATGAATTTTTTAACTTAGATAAATTTCTTCTAAAATAAAAATAAATCATATATTTTTTTGTTTAATATATATAATAAATTATAAAACACCTTGAGTTTTATTTAAATCATATAATTATATTTTTAATTAAAAATTTTTGTTTATTTTAGCAAATTATAATTTTGACAAAATTGAAGAATGAGTAATTTTTGTCCATAGATATCTATACAAGTAGTTTTGAATAATGATAATTGAGAAAAAAAAAACTTTATTTAATTTAGTGAAATTTAGAATTTTGTCTACAAAGGTTTTGGAGTAAAAGAAAAGTTATATTAATTTGCACCTTAGATAACAAATGTTATCTTTTCCTAATGACGTTGTGCTAAGTGCACATTTTTAAAAGTTTTGTGGTATTTTTGGTCCAGTTAAAAGTTATTTGTACTGGGCGCTCCTGAGATAAAAATTCGTTGGCCAATTAAGGTGCAGATTTACCAATGAACTATTACCCGAGGAGTGTCTGGCACAAAAAATAATTGAAGGGATCAAATTGGGTAATGAACTATTAAAAAGTGAAAAAAAAAAACCAAATAACTATTTTAAAAAAATAACTATCACTACTACGTTAAAATATGAGGCACTGGCGTAAGACGGTGGAGGAAACACTGGAGAAAAGAGCGGTTAAGCCTTCTTGTTGGATAAGGCAAACACCAACCGAGATGAGACCCATGCGAAAGGCGTTAAGGGTATAGCAATGGGGGTTCTTGCTTTGGCAATGGGCGATTGGTTCTTTTAGTGGCATCGAGGGACGCGTGCACAAGGTGTGTGTTAGTCGAAAGTCGTGGATCATTGGATGAGTTCAAGAGGGTGAGTGGAACACCCAAAGAACAATGGAAGCTTTGGAGATCGACGTCGCTAACATTGATAGTTAATAGAAGACGGAGACACCAAGACAGTGACGGGGTAATAGTTCGTTGGCGAATCTGCTCAAAATTGTGTTTTTTCACTTTTTAATAGTCCATTAGCCAATTTGGTTCATTCAATTGTTTTTTGTGCCAGACGCTCCTCGGGTAATAGTTCGTTGGCAAATCTGCACCTTAAGCCTTTTTATATTTATCAGTTTTTTTCTCTAATTTATCCCCTATTGATACTCCCTCAACAATAATCAAGGAAGGGAGGGAATGAGGGCATTAAAGAAGATCACTAGGGTGTTTTAGAAAATAGATGTCATATTAACTAATTCAATCAACTTCTTTAATCTAATTAAATAAAATAAATATATTTTATATTAAAAACCCACAAATCATTGTTGAAGGCCAGGTCCCACTTAAACAATGACGGAGCTTTGTAGAGACAATAGGGGGCCATGCCCCCCTAAAATAAAAGATTTGTCATAAATATCTAATGTAAATTTGATTTTATTTTTAATATATATTTGGCTCAAAAATTTATACATTTATCCCCCAAAATATTTTTTTTAAAAAAAATAGTTAATGAGTATACATTTTTTTCTATCAAATATCTCACACTGCACTTAAAGTGTTTGCTCTTCCACTAAAGTGAATATCTTTAAGAGGAAATATTCTCAAACAAAATTGTAGAAAAGGTCTCCGAAACCATAGTCCCGATTGGAGCCATTTATTGTGGAAAGTGACCGATGGATATGAAATAATATTTAATTAGAATTTTTAGATATTTTGAATATTAGGGTTTTGAGGAATATTGTAGGTTTAATGTTGTTAATATTTTTTTTCTTTTATCATTAATTATTATTTCTATTTAATTTAGGATTTTAGAATTTTCTATCATTAATTTCTAGGGTTAGAATTGAGATTATCAATGACCCTCAACACATTTCATTTTATACCTCATTTTAAGAGTAAATGTAGAAATGTTATTCCCTTATTAAAAAGCATATTTGTATGTAAAAATGAAAAAAAGAAATTTTATAGCCGAAAATAAAAGAAAAAAGACATCAATCAATCAACAATGATCAACTAATAATATCTCAAGAACTCCCTTTTTACAATAATATCCTAATAAATATTCATTGTGTATTTCTATTTAATTCTTTTAATGCTATTAAAGAGACGTTATGTTTATTTCTTTATTTTTTTAAATTTCTTTGTTAATGAGTAATATCATGGTAGTGAAAACGTAGTTTTTACCTAAAAACGAAGGAGAATGAAAAATCGTAAAACGTAAAATCGTAATACAAAACGTAGTTTTTACCGTATATGTATATAAAAAAATTCAAGAAAAGTAAGATGATAAGTAGATATTTTATAATTAAATAAGTATAGATTGAGATATATTAGATTAAATTTATTAATATTATACTTATTTAATAATCTTTTATATGTTTATCCATCTTTTAATTAAATATAGGATAAAAGAATATTATAATAGAAAATCTATTGATATCATATTTTGTTGCATATGAGATATTATGTGATCTAAGAGACAACAAATTAAATTGAAAAGGATACAATATAATATAATATATTATATTAGAAGTGACGTGGGGACCACACATGAATTCAAGAGGCAGATCACGCACAGTGAGCAAAGAGTCAAAAAGATATGATATATCATATCTTTAATGAATTGAAGGAGAGATGCGTGGGGCCTAAGGAGAGATGCGTGAGGCAGATCATGGCTGGTTTTTTCCCCCACATTTTTTGCAAAAACACAGCGTTTTTACGTTTAAACGCTGCGTTTTTACCGTTTTTACTCTGAGTCCGTTTTTTCCACAACGAAACACGTTTAACCCAAAATAAAAGGTAAAAACGGCGTTTTTACCGTTTAAAGCGCGTTTTTGACTACCATGAGTAATACCCTAATTATAACCTCATTTTTTATATTTCTGAGGTCAAATAAACCTATATCCCAATTAATGTTCATAGCATTACAAATAATTTAAAATCATATCGTCTAATATCTCTTCATTTATATAAATGTTACAAATCATTTAAAATGTTATTAACATTCAAATTAAGAGAAGCACATGGGTCTAATAATTGACTAAGTTGGTATATAAGGGTTTTTATAACCCAAAAAAAAAAAGCATAGAAATTTTAAGTATAATGTTAGGGCATTGGGAATTTGGGATACTTAATTAGGTAATATTTTTCTTAATATATTTTTTAAAATAATTCATCATCTCTTAATACTAAATATTAATAGAATGCTTTTGTCATTAATGAATCAAGTATTTCTCTAAATGTTGAAGTAGTGACTTTGATTTCATTTACAATTAAAATGAAAAATAAATGTTGAAGTAATTGTTGATTGTTATTTCATCATACACACACACACATATTTTTTCCAAATATCATATTTGACAATTTGATTTTATTATTATCCATGATATTTGATTTTATATCAACTAATAATATCCCAAGAACTTCCTTTTTACAATAATATCCCAATAAATATTCATTGAGCATTCCTATTTAATTCTTTTGATACTATTAATAAGACCATATTAATGATTATTTCTTTATTTCTTTGTTCATGAGTAATACCCTAATAATTTCCTTTTTAATATTACTGAGAATCTGTTGTCAAGTAAACATTTATTCTCAATTTTTTGGGGTTAACTTACTGATAGGGCTTGAAAATATCTTGGAACTTGGGTGGATCCTGGTCGCAACAACGCTCAAGTATATTCCCAAATATTGCGTTCTATTGAACATAGAACCACTGCTTGGAAGGCAAGAGTTTTATCTCAAGCATCAAGGCTCACTTTTATATAATATTGTCTGGAGTTAATCTTCATGTTATATCTTGTATAAAGCTTCCCCATTTCATTTGCATCCAAATTGACTCTAGATGTATCAAATTCTTCTGGGGATCAAATGGAGATAAGAACTGCATTCACTTGAGAAAAAAAGATTTTTTATCCAGACCCATCTCAGAAGGAGGTTTGGGTATTAGATCAATCAATCATGTTAATAATTCCCTTTTGGCCAAGCAATTATAGAGGATTATGTCTTCCCCACCTGGTGCCTTACTTGCAAAATCTCTGAAATTCAAGTACATTGACAATAGTGGTGGTGTATCTATTGTTAAAAAACCATACAATTCTTCATAGATATGGAAGGGCACTTATCAGTGCTCTCAATTAATTATAGATAAACTGAAATGGAAAGTTGGAACTGCATCAAATGTACCTTTAAACCACCATTTGTGGTGGCCCATGCAGTCTGGATCATTGGCTTCTCATCTGCAAACAATTGAGGAACTATTACTGCATCTTTCATCTACATGGTGTCCAGTCAGATGGAAAACTGATCTTGTTTGTTCAGTCTATCCTCGGGATGAGGCTGACATTATTCTCAAAATCCTAGTTTCCTTCAACAACATTCAGGATAAAATGGTTTGGAACTTGAGCAGCTCTGGTGATTAATTACTAATTAAGTCAGCAATGGCTTTAATCTAATGTCTTCATTAAATCAAAGGCTAATTGATGCATTTTGGAAATTCTTGTGAGTTTGTCTCTTCCTCAGAAAGACCTTCAGTTAATTTGGAAAGTCTTGAATGTTGTTCTTCCTGTTGTTGATATTTTAACAAAACATCATCTAAATGTCACTGGAAGTTGTGCTTTTAGATGCTCTGAAGCAGAAACTCTGGATCATCTCTTTGTGAACTATCCATTTACAAATGTAGTTTGGCATGGTGGATTATCAATTAGATTTCCTTTTACCACTTTTTGATCAATTCAAAAGTTGCAGCAGGATCCAAACAATGTCATTAACTGTGAAACTTTTGTTTTTGTTTTTATTTCTGGGGCAGCAGGATCCTCTGGAGAGACCAAAGGGGCATGATAAAAGAGGAATGCTGTGAGGTGAGAACCTAATCAAGAAATGGTGATAGATATGGGCGGTGTATTGGGCTTGTCTATTCATTTCGATGTTGTCTTTGTAACTCATATTGTATTGTAATTCATATTGTATATTCATTTCGCTGCTGTCTTTGTATTCATCATATTAAGAGGATACATAACACATGGTGAAGCATATTCCATTTGCAATAGTTCGCTTTGTAATGCTGAATGAATTGTTCATAGCTTGTAGCTTAAATTACTACCTTTTAGGTGCTGAATTGGATGATAGGTAAGAGGAAGCAATAGATAAAAAATACGATAAAATTTAGACTAGATGATATAAATAACAGGTCTAAAAATTAAAATCAGTCGAGATTTTTCAAACTGGATATTTCACACAACCGGTCTTAAAAGTCTGAATTTGTAAACTTGTTGGGTTGAATATTCGGTCATAAAAGTCTAACATTTAAGACCAGTTGTGTGGGTTGGATAATATATCTGGTCTTAAAAGTCAGACTTTTAAGACCTGTTGTGTTATACATACGGTCTTAAAAGTTGGAGTTTTTAGACCTGTTGTGTTATACATCCGATCTTAAAATTGGGAGTTTTTAGACCGATTGGTTTAGAAGCCATGTCCAGTCTTAAAATTCAGATATTTTAGACCGGTTCGTTGATATATCCGGTCTTAAAAGTTGGATTTTTAGACCTAATGTAAGTCATGTCATGTTTATATAGTCCGAATTTTTAAACCTAATATTTTATTAAGCAGTCTAAAAAAAAATTTAAGACCAGTTACGTATCTAGTCTTAAAAGTCTGTAAAGTAACAGACTTTTAAGACTGCTTGTATTGAGACCCGATCTAAGAATCGTTTTATATCCGGTCTAAAAAGCCTTTTTTGTAGTAATGTTGGCTGAAGCATTCTTTGATGAATTTACATAAGGATGGTCATTAAATGATTGTCACTAAAATAATTAAACTCATTTCAATCATTTGGATGAAAGGTAATCAAGTTTTTCATCAAGGGCGGCTTACTTCGCCTTTGGTTGTAATAAAAGAAATTAATCATGTATCATCTCTGACTTCTCTACCTTTTACTGCGGATGGGGGTTCATCGGGCTCTCAATTTGTTGCCTCAACTATGCTCTCAAGGTTGTCATAAATCTCTTCACAAGGATGGAGCATCTTTTTAACAAAAATATAAGACTCGAGGAATTACTCATTGTCAATCATGGCTTTGCTTTCAAGGACAATCAATCCAATCTATGTTATGGAAGAAAGTTTCTAATCAGGATTACCTAGCTCTTCAATGCTTCCGAGCCTCTTTTCTCTAGATATCTAACTGTTTGTTTTTTAACGTAACTCTTCAAATAGCAAAGACTTGCAGGTGATTTGTATCAAAAAGAACTATTGCCAGAGGAAGGATCGAAGGCCAACTCATCCAATAATTTATACAGAGATATATCCTTATTCCTAGGCTTATTTAACTTTCATAGTATTTTGATTGTTGAATGAGTTGATCAAAATGTTTTCATATCACTGCAATCATGTCCTTGCATGATTGTAGATTGTTGATGTACAATCATTTGAATTTTAATGCATTTTGACGTTTATCAAAACCTATATTCCAATTAATATTCATAACATTTAAAATAATTTAAAATCATATTGTCTTAATTAGTACTACCTCTGGTCCTAATTATAGGAGCACTTTTATAGTACAAATTGCACTATAAAAGTGGTCCTATAATTAAAACCGGAGGGAGTATCTCTTCATTTATGTAATTGTTACAAATCATTTAGAATTATCACGCCATTGAATATTAAGGAGTGACTGACACAAAATGTGGGTGAACTTACATTCCTTTAAGTCTTAAACTCATAAATTTATATATGAATATTAAATAATACTCATAATACCATTAACAACATCGTAACAAGCATAATAACCTTAAGCATGTGTAAACCTTTTTTAATTCATATATAATAATATACTTCATATAATCAAAATATTAAGTCCCTTTTAGAAATTTTGGGCAAAATCTCCTTTATAAATCGGACTTCCCAAAAATTCTACAATGACCCGAATTTTTAAAATAGCATTCAGATCGCTTCGCTTCACTACAACATATACATTTACATATATTTCAAAATACAAGGGAAGACAGCCTGCCTATAGGATACATGAAGCATCTAAATTATAGAAGTAAATACATAAATATAAACTTAACTTTGCATCAACTAGCAGTTGTTCCAAAATGCATCTACAAGCGTTGATTAGCCTCGAGAGTCTTCATTGTTCAACTAAAGGTGCAAGTCACCATTGCTATCTAAGGCTAAAATAATTTTCCGATGAATAACGTTCCATTAATGAAAATAAATAAAATACTAAGAGTGTAAATTGATTGAATGATAATCTATAATAAAGAGATAACAATTAATTCCAACTTCCAAGTATGAAATCATAACTATAAACAAATTCATATAAAAGAGAATAATTGAGGATGCATAGAAGATCATTAAATGAATAATACCAAGTATATAATAAAACAGTTTGTTTAATAGAATCAGTTTGAAAACAATAAATCTCAAATTATATCTTCTCATAGAACTTCACCAGAATATAACAAGTGTGGGCACACAGTTCATGAGGGAAAATCACCAAGCACGGTTGAAGGCCACGAAAACAAGCGCAGACACACAATCTATGAGGGTAAGTAACCAAGCTGGCTTGAAACCATGAAACAAGTGCAGGTACAAAACCTATAAATAACAAGCGTGAGAACGAATCCCACTAATATCAAGCCTCAGTACTGTGCTCATGAATGTCAAGTGAGCTCGAGTTAACCATGGCACGCCAAGGACTAACAGTACTACTGTTAGTAACCAGCATTCTATATTTAATCATCACAAAACATTTTCAAACATGCTTGGGGAAAATTTTGCTTAAATAAACCAAACTCTTCCTTTAACAATAAAACTCGAGAAGAATATTGCATAATAAAATACCCAAGCATAAAAAGTTCACAAGAATACCTCAAACACTTTCAAAAACAATAACAATAAATTGTAGCTGAATAATTCACAATATAAAATCTGAGCCGAAAAATTTATAAATATCATATCAGAACCTCTCTTCCATATTCCATGCACAAATATTCTTTACAAATTGAAAGGAAAAGTAATATATATAACATTAAATAAAATCCTTATCTTATCAAACATTTAAGTATCGATAAGCAAAATAAATAATTCCAACGAGCTTACTTTGATGATATAGTATTGAAAGTTCATCATAAACTACAAAGAGAAACAAATAACCTTAATATAAACTCTTAGTATTTACTCATTTCAATATCCATGGAGAACTAAAATAAATCTGACAAATACTTCTTAATGAAATCGTACTAAAGAATTGTGGTAACTACATAAAATATCCGGTAGAAAAGATATTAATGCGATGCTATTCACTCACATGTTTTGCTCTCAAATGTGCAACTTACTCCTATTCATCAACTTCAAAATTATGACTACTCCTTAATCTCCTAATGTGCAAAATAAAGTCATTGTTACTACAATAATATCTTATATAAAATACCTGTAATATATCAATATCTCAGTTAATAAGATTCCACCTTATGATAGTATATGCGTGTGCACACAGGCGTGTCACCCACATCTCAATTTAGTTCAAAACAAATCCATCTTCGTTTCTTTTAGCGAATTTATAAAACCAAGTGCTTCTACATACAAGAAAGAACGCATTCATAACCAATCTCTTAATATATTATACTTTAAAGTTATGTTCTTTCAAACACCCATCCATAACCTCCAACAACCCAGCAAACACAGCCTAGCATCTTATAGATGTCTCAAACGCTAATATGAGAACAAGCCAGCTTTGTCCTTGAATTAGTTTTATTTCCATCTTCATTACAAACGATAATTGTTCCTTATACCACAACTAATAACTGATCTCATAACAATTCAATCAAACATAAAAGAGAACCTTCCATTCTTCCTCCCATACATGCTCCATGATTCTATTAATAATTCAAAATTCACCACCACTACACAAGTGTATTTATGTAAGCATCATCTATACCTCTCTGAGCTTCAATAAAGAATTTAAACAATCTCAATGCAACCAAATTCTTCTCTTGCACATTTTAACAAACAACTAGTGTGCAATAATATTCAAATAATATTATCAAAGTTCTCACTTTTAAAATCTCTTGCCCAAATACTCCAATCATCAGTATATAAATTTACCATGCTTCCAAGACTCCATCCTTTACTAATAATCGATTTAAAACAAAGAAAATCAAATTTTAAACACGTCTCCTTCCTCTTATAACAACCCAACAATTAAAGAAGAATTACCTAAGATGAGCACCTTAACTTTAATTTCAGCTCCATTTGAATCCAACCTTCCTCGTACTTTCATGCACAGCAGCTGGAACAGAGGGGAAGAATTATATTAAATCTAACCACACATAACACATACAGACGAACAAAGGGAAATCAGGGCCAGCTTCAATCTATCATGTGCATACCAGCTAGGGAAAGAAGTTCTAGCCATGCCCAAGCTCCACCAAATTTGAGCTAGAAGAAGGGAGACACAAAGCTCAACCATTTCCCAAGCCCCCAAGATGTGTGCCAAAACAGAGAAGGAAAATGAGAGTCCAACGATCCTACAACCACAGCAACAACCGACCACAGCTAGACGGGTAGGCACCAAAAAATCAAAAAGAAGAACAACAACAGCACTGACAACGAGTCAGATCGAATGAATCGAGAAGTCTCCAGAAACTACTACCCTTGTTTGCTCTATGCATTTAACGGGAAACAAGACAAAATGAGGGGAAAATATGACGGTGTATTTTATTATTTTCTTAAAGAATCACAGTATGGTAATTTCATAACTGTAAAAAAAATAAGAGACTACTTTAACCTAATCTAATAAAGATTTGATCCCAAAACCTCATTTCTCCTCAACACATCTAACTCACGCTTGTCCTAAAATTCCTCTTTATTCCATCACCGACAAGAATTTTATACGTAACATAAGAAGAAACCTATTTACTTCACATTGAGCTCATTTTCACATTAATAACATAATTATCTTATTCAAATTTTGGGCCATCACAAAAATGTTATTAACATTCAAATTGATACAAGCACATGGGGTCTAATAATTGACTAAGTTGGTATATAAGGGCTTTTATACATACATACATACATACATACATACATACATACATACATACATACATACATACATACATGTGTGTGTGCATGGGTGGACCCACGTTGTAGAGAAGGGGGGCAAGTGCCCCCCTTGAATTTGAGATTTTTTTTAAAATAAAAAAATTAGTACATGTTTGAATGATTGCCCACCTTTAATACATCAAGATCACTTCGTAATCGGATGAGGAATGAATGGTTGAATGATTGTTTAGTGCCTGATATTGAAAAAGATGTATTTGATAGCATTGATAATAAGACAATTATGATGGAATTCCAAAAAATAAGGCCTAGAAGGATGACATTGTAATTATTTTTATTGTAAAATACTTTTGTTATTAAAATATATGTATTTGAATTTATTGAGTGCCCACCCTTCATTGTAATTTATGTAGCTGCATTTCTAACAGCAATTAGTCTTGCTTTTCTAAATGACAAGTTTCTAAAATAATTGCTTCTCTTATTACATCATTAGTATTCACTTTATTTCATGAATATTTTTTTGATATTCCTTTTTTTTTTCTTGTTTATATTCTTTTGTTATCTTTTACACAATCATACCATTGACTGTAGAGTTTTTTAATTCTTCGGCTTTGTTCCAAGTGGAACTATACATTTTGTCAATCCACATGAATATACCCATGGTTCTTCCATTGAGGAAGTATTTCAGAACAGAGAAACACCTTCCATTGAGGAGCAGACTCGGCAGTGAGAATTGCTTCATTTACAAACCAAAAACAAGGGAGCACTAAATAATCGGACTAGGCAGCATGTGAAACTCGACATGAGCAAAAAATATGAAGCAGGGAGAGATTTTTTAAATCAATACCCCAATTATATAGAACTCGACACTATGAAATAGAACCAGGGAGCAGAAATGGGCTGAATAACCAAGAACCATGGTGTAAATGGAGGAAATCACTAAGAAGGGGGGTGAATTGGGGATTTTAAAAATTCTTTTTCAACACTCAAAAACTAAGACAGTAAAACAGGATAAAACATAGGAGAGAAGAAAAGCTTGACATAGCAAAATTTATACTGGTTCGGTCTTAACTTTTGACATACGTTCAGTCCCCAGATACTCTGGGATTTTCACTATCACTCAAATCAGTTACATAATTTACACTCGAAAGTTATCCTCTCACTAGGATACACTCCCCCTTACAAATTGTAAATTGATAAACCAACTTTGAGATTCTTACAATGATTCATAATCAATAATAAACTCTCTAAAAGAGCATATGAAATAATCACTGAAGTACAATGTATCAAAATATACTTTACAAGTAGGTAGAAAACACTAAATGCAGATGAAACTTGATAGCTTTTCGTTTTCTGTATTCTGTTGGTTGTTGAGAATTGAATGCTTCAGCTTATATATGTTAGAAGCATTAAATAACCATTGGAATCATTAATGTAACCGTTGAAGACATTAATGTAGCTGTTAGGTTGTAACTTGGTCCATTCTCTCTCTAGCTTTGTGTTAATCCAGGTGCTCAGTTATTCTTGTTGACTTTCCTTCAAATTAATCTATTGGATGATGTGACTTCCATAGAAAGAAAGACAACATTTAAACCTTTGCAAAGTCTAGGGAATGATTTGCCAAAAGGATGCTAAATTTTCTAGATCAACAATAAATGTGCTGACGTCACTTTTTGCTTTATGCTTAATCCTCATTCTAATACACTTTTAATCATCTGAAACTCACTAACAAACTGATTAAACATAGTTAAGAATAATAATGAGTGATGATAAGAAGTATCTAGATCATATATGGAGATTTCGCAAATTCGAAAAAAGTTGATTTTCAAACAGAGAGCTTTAAACTGGAGTTTGTTCAAGCAAACCTGAGTTTGCAATATTTTCTCAAAAGCAAAACTCGAGTCTAGAAATACAAACTCGAGTTTAGTTCTTTCTCAAGTAATCATCACGATTGAGCTTAGAAGAATACTTTGAAATAAGAGCAAACTTGAGTCATTAAGTGACAAACTCGAGTTTGGGACTTATTGAGATGAAAATATGTTTAAGTCCACAAAGCTCAAACTGGAGTTTTCAAATACAAACTCTAGTTTTCTTAAGTTCAAAATAGTGAGAAGCTCTCGGCCTGCCACAAACTAAAATTTAATAAAACCAACTCGAGTTTCCTTAAAAGAGTAGAAACTTTGAAAACTCTCAGCCAAGCACAAACTGGAGTTTACTATGTTAAACTCAAGTTTGCTTAAAAAATGAAAAACTTTAAAAGCTCTCGGCCAAGCACTAACTCGAGTTTAGTTAAGTTCAAAAATCATTGAAGGCTCTCTGTCTAACACAAACTCGAGTTTGTCATAACTAAATCGAGTTTGCTTTAACTTGAAAAACTTAGAGTTCTCTTTGTATGACATAAACTCGAGTTTGCTAATATAAACTCGAGTTTGGCCAAGTTTAGAAAACTTGAGCAACTCTCTGTCAAGTCAAAACTCGAGTTTGACAACTCCAAACTCCAGTTTGCCTTTGACAGTAAGTTTTTAACTTAACAAAGACAAACTTCAATTAAGTTTACAATGATCAGTTATCATCAAAACACATAGAGAACTAACACAAGGATCGCTAAATAATCAGACCTGGGAGCATGTGAAACTCGACATGAGCATAAATATGAAGCAGGGAGGTTTTTTAAATCGACACCCACATAAAACATTGAAAGGAGAGATTTATTTCAGAAACACTGAAAATACGAGTGAAGTGAGGCTGGAGAACTGGAAAAGAGGTAGATTGGTGAAAGACTGGAGAACTGAAAATACGATCAAGAACGGTTAAAATAAAGTACTGGGTGAAGTGAAGAAACTCACCAAAGTGAGAGATGATGCTGAGACGACAAGATCGACCTTTGCTTCGGACTTCAACTTCGGAGAACTGGAGAAGAGGCAGATCGCAGTCACATATAATAGAGTGAGATTGGATCTGTAAAGTCTGTCAAGATC
The DNA here is from genome assembly GCA_019022615.1 of Acacia melanoxylon. Taxonomy (NCBI): domain Eukaryota; kingdom Viridiplantae; phylum Streptophyta; class Magnoliopsida; order Fabales; family Fabaceae; genus Acacia; species Acacia melanoxylon. The sequence continues at coordinate 2,315,699 of JAFJYJ010000072.1, forward strand.
GAGTTTTGAAAGGCCCTATGAGAGTTGACCGAAGTGAAGGGAGAGAAGGCGAATCGAGAATGCAGAGTCTGGCGACCAGATCTGTGAGAGTGTGAGAAAAGGCGTTGTGAAACTTGATTCGTTGTATACAAATAAATATTCTGCCTCCTCTCGCCTAGATCAGCTAGGAGTGTAGAAAACTTATCCCATCCACGCGATGAGTAAGGTTTATTGTTCTTGCTTGACTTGCCATGGCTTTTGCTTCTTTTAGATCTCGGTGAGGCGGAGAAATCAGAGCTCTTGTGACATGCTTCATCATCTTCTTCTTTGCTTCTTCCCATCGCCATATGTCTACAAGGAGAAAGATTTTGAAATTTTGAATTTGAGGTAAGGAGAAAGGAGACAAACAAGGATTATGACATCTGAAGAGGAAAGGTTTGAGGAAGGGAAAAAAGAAGGGAGCATTCGGAGAGAGGTCGCTAAATCGAGTGTTTCAGATGAGTAGGGACCTGTGAACATGCACGAAGCCCGATTGCTTATCTAGTGCAAGTAAAAAATGACTTGTGAATAGTGAATTGTGTGTGGAGTCAAAGATAAGCCATTTAGGAGATGGCTTGGGGATGCGTGTGTGTGTATATATATATATATATTATCCATTTTATATTTTCTTCTATTGGCATTGTTAATTTTGGTAGATTTTGGAAAATTCTTTTAAGTTTTTTTATAATTTCTTTATTCCATTTCCAATCACTTTTTTCTCTTGCTAATTTAGATATTTTTTACGTTAATTTGGTACATAATTTCTTACTTGATTTATTAATCCTAGAAATGATTGTAAATATTTTTTATTAGTAATTTCTTTAAATTCTAAAACTTTCTTACGTATATGATCTTGTAATTCAATTCCACTAGATGTTATTATTTGTCCTAACAATGGTATTTCAGTTTTTCTTAACACTAATTTCTTAGGTGAAATATTTAAACCTTTTTATTTTATGAATTTTACAAATTGATTTAAGTGCATCTCATGTTTATTTTCTAAAAATATTAATGTCATCTATGTATATTACATCAAAATCTCTTATAGGCATAGACGGATCTAGGTTATGGATTTTTTGGGGGGGGGGCATGTGCCCCCCAAAAAAAAAATTAGTGCCCAATTGCCCCGCCATTGGTGCCCCCCTTGAATAATTCTCTGGATCCGTTCTTGCTTATAGGTAGTAATAATTTGGATACATACTTTTGGAATATACTTAGGCTTTTATGAAATCCCATTGGTAGTACATTTTATTCTTATAATCCTTCTGATGTACTAAAGGCTGTATATTTCTCACCCTCTTCTTATTAACTATTTGAAAAAAATCCTGATTTACAGTCAAATTTGCTAAATATCTTTCCCCCCTCTTTTTATAAGATTAAATAATCATTCCATTTTGGGTATTGGATATCTATTTCTTATAGCTATAATATTTAGCTTTTTATCCTTTATTACCATCCTTGATTTTCCTCTCCTTTCTTCACTAAATTTTGTTATTATCATTGCAGGTGATGAATATTCAAACATGCTTTCTCTAATTAAATTATATTTTTTAAATTTCATTTATATACATTATAAATTATTTTTTATCCTTAGTTGTCCAAGGATAAGGTTTATATTTTATTTCTTCACTATAAGGTCTTAATTCTAATTTTGCCATAGAATTAAGAAACAAAAAAGACGAGGAAGAAAATTTCGAGGAAGAAGACAAGAAAGGTAAAAGAAAAGGAAGGAAATTTCATGAAGATAAAAAGTTACCATCTTAAGAAAAGTAACTTAGGTTTGTTAGTTCTTGGTTTAGAAGTTTTAATGACAACAAACTTAGAAAAGAAAAGAGGACTTGATGATTCAAGTCACTCGAGTGTATATTTTAAGACACTCGAATGTGTTATGGTTATTTGAACTAAAACTTGAATCAAAAAGCAATTTTGAAGTGTTCTGGTATGAACATACTTGAGTGTTACTATGAACACTCAAGCGTCAGCTTGACACTTGCAGCAAGATTGCCTGACACTCGCTTCATTTGTGAAAGTATTGTGTTGAACACTCGAGTGCTTAAGTGAACACTCAAGTGCTGGTTCAACAATCACTATGAAAGTGTCTGACACTCGCTTCTACCTTGGAAGTATTGTGCTGGAAACTCGAGTTTTGATCCAACACTTGCAAAGGTTTTCCTGACACTCGTACTTGTTCTAAAAATATCAAGGTAGACACTCAAGTGCGGACTCCAATACTCGAGTGCAAGGTAAACACTTCTAAACTTGGAGCATGACACTCGTTGATGAATCAAGTTCTATCTCTTTTGTTAGTAGCACTCGAGTGTGCCAAATTGTACACTCAAGAGTGGTACTCGAGTGTAACATTATGAACACTCACGTGTTTGGTAGAGATCAAAGCTTTGAACTAAACTAATCTTGAAATAGTCTTCTACCACTCACAAACTCAGCAGCACTCAAGTGTGAAAAATTGCATACTCGAGTGTAACACTCAATTATAACAAACTTGACACTCGAGTGTCTGGAAGAAACCATTTCTTTTAAACTAAACTCATTTATGAACAGTTTTCTTCCAAAGGGTGAATTCATCAACACTCGAGTATGAAAAATGAACACTCGAGTACGAGTTCATTTTGCATTGAACCTTCATCTCCGAGAATTCAAATTCACTGTTTATCATCTGGTAACTTTTGATTGTTACTCATATTACTTCTCAATGTTACTAAACATATTTAGTTATGAGTTTCAGATGATTTGGATCATAGATTAAGTCCAAAAACACAAGCATGGTTCTGTGTCAAAACGTTAAATATGATCACAGAAACAGAGCATACGCAAGCAAACCCAGAGTAGGTCAATGAGTATCGTCTGAAGCGGCAATTGCGACAAAGCGAAAACGATCCAACATTAGGCAATTGCAGAGACCAAAAGGATGTTGTATGAAGATCTATTGCGCTGATGCAAAAGCGATTGAACCTCAAAATCTTTCAACGACTCCGGTTTGTCTCTAATGGAAAGTTTTATTAGTCTAACGGACAATTTGAACACACTTAACGGAAAACTTCAACTTTCACAATAGTCATTAATTTTGTTAAACTATAAAATGCATGAGCATTCAATTCGGAGCAACAACCAAGCACAATCAAATTTATTACTTATTCATTGCTCATTAATACTCTGTGAAGTATCCATTGATATTATATTCATCAGTGTTTATTCATCTACTCTGTAGAAGAGTTTTACAACCAATTTGATTTTTGTAAAATCTCAAGGTAGTTGAACCTTGAGTGGTCATTAAATTATAACTTGTAAAGGAGAGTGAGTCTTGGTAAGGATTACTTTGTATCATGTAACATCCTTAAATTTTAGGGCTTAGAGCTAATTGTAGCTTAAGTTTTATTTAACCAAAGAGTTAGAATAAATTAATAATTTAAAATGTGGAATCAAGTTTTAGAAAAAAAAAGTCCTTAAAACTTCTAAATATATGGCAATGTATGTGAATTAATAATATAAAAAAATGCTGTCAGATATTATTATTTTTATTTTGTTTAAAAAAAATATTATTAAAACCCTAACCCTAGTACCCCTATGTATCACCCGGTGTACTTGAACCTTACATGATGCTTCTCACTCTCGTGTTCACACCTCTCCCTAGACTCTTTATATTCGTGCTTCTACTTCTCTGGTACTATTAATGATGTCTTTTCACCTTTTCTTCATTTTAGGGGTTTCTTCTCCTAATGTTTTTTACTCCCTCTGGTCCTAATTATAGGAACACTTTTTTAGTACAATTTGCACTACAAGAATGTTCCTATAATTAGGACCAGAGGTAGTAAAAGATTTGTTGTCTTGTCATATCAAATCCCTGCTCCTTTTACATTGTGTGGGTGAGCAAGACTCCATTCTTTTTGTACAACTCCTTCTTCAAGCTACTGCTCATATGTCCTTATATGTATATATTTTCTTTAAGTATTTTTTTTCTTTCCTTTCGTCTTTTGTTGGTAATGTTGGAAAAATGTGATAGGATTTTTTTAATTTCTTCACCCCCACCTATTAACCAACAGATGCGAGGAAAGACGAGAGGATGAATATACTGTTTTTGTGTGACTATTTCACAATTTTATTATCATTTTCTTTTTTCTTTTTCAACATAAAAGCCCCAACAACTGTCATGTGTGTGTATATATATATTTTGAGAAATACAGGCAAGCCGAAACTTGAAAAGTTGAGATAAGGAGTAGGCTAAAAAGTCTACCTCCTAATACATCAAATTAGAAAAAGAAACTAGTTGTGGCAAGCCAGTTGGTCCTTCAAAACCATGTCCAGACATCCTTTAGGAATTATTAGAATTGGAACCACGTCAGCATTAGCAGGAGCATCATGGCCTTCCTTGGCCATATAGTCGGCACATGAGATGTTGTCTCTTGGAGTATAGTGAAGCTACACGTTCCAATCTCGAAAAGGAAGGTCTCTAGTCTCCTTAATAATATCTCTGAGCGGGTGATTAGCATAACAACGGTCTCTCATGAGGATATTAACTGCATCAAGAGAATTAGAATAGAGAAGAATTCTGTGTATACCCATATGTTGGCCCATTTTTAATCCTAACATGATGGCGTATATTTCCGCCTCAATAAAAGTATGAAGACTGAGGGACTTATAAAACCCCATGAACCAATGACCTTGGGAATTCCTGATAACTATACCATAGGCTGCTTGGTGTTGATGACACATTGATCCATCCACATTGTTGCGGACCACATTTGCAGGGGTGGGGTCCAAGACTTCTCCTCAAACTTGTGAAGATGGAAAACTTGGTGAGATAGGTTTTTGATTAGCAGTGTTTTCCATGAAAAGATAGTTACACAAGTAGAGCATCTCCCTGGTATCTTTGCTTTCACCCTGAAAGAGGAATTTGCATCTGGATGTCCAAAGGATCCAATAGCCCAGGGTGTATATATATTTGTAAATAGCTTTTATAACCTATTGGTACTACTGTTAAGCCCTTGTCTTTCCTATCTTATTTTTTGTGGGTCTCTAAGACCATTGAAATTTAGGACTTGTCAGACCAAAATAAAGTGAAGGCTTATAATGAATTTGACATGTTATTTTTGGGTCCTTTTGGTGTGTGTGCGTGTAGTTATATATTTATCAATGTCCAAGCCTTTGACCTTTTTGTTTTACTGTGTGGTGTCCCTATTTTTGTTGTCTTTGGCTCATCTATCCCTTTCACCATTTATTTCTTGTCTTTTTTGTTTTCTTGCCCTTGCCGTCAAATTCATTTCTTTCTTCTTCTTTTTTTTTTTTTTAAAAAAAGTGTGTATATGTATGAAATCTCTACCACCAGCCAAGCCTTTTTGCTTTTTCCCATATCTGCGCCATCATATATGTGTGTAACTTTTATATATTTAACCTCTGTTACCTTTATAAAAATTAATTCCCAAATTATACCATATCTAAATAAAGAAAATAGTGGAATCCATTGAAATTTAGGTGTGTATAATATTAGTCATAGAGCGTAGTTTTAATGTTTTAAAGTAGTTTTAATTAATATATTAATAGATGTTTATATATGTAATTTTGTAGACTCTCATTGAGACCTTTGGTGTGACACATGTGTGATTGCCTATACACTAGGGAGTAATAGGTAACTCTGAATATTCTTCCATATACTTGTAAATTGTGTATGATTGTGAATAACTATCTTTTATTTAAAATTAAAGGATTGAATCATATGTATATGTGTATGTATTGTAAATTGATATTTTATATGAATTGAAGCATGATTTATTGTTACTGAATATATTTGTCATGACAGCTGTATTTGTGATGGGTTGGAGTAAGGAGGGATTTGTATGCTGAGATATTTTACCACGTGGTATGTCATCACTTGGTGCACAGTGGATGACACTTGTCAAGGCCATTTCTTCCATGTTTTCCTTTGGCCAAGAATGCATTGGAGCTGTGGGATATGTGGCACCTCCTTAATTGTGCTGTTTTAAGGAGGGGAGTCATAGTCCATACTTAAGCTCTATACCTTTGGCCTGATGTATCCTAAGTTTTGGTGAGCTTGGGACAATCCAGTCAAATGGATGAGTTGCTATTGGACTATGTATTAGCCTATGGCTCCAGTCAGCGGTATGAGGATGGACGGTGATATAAGGGAGGCTGCATATTGCATATTGTATAATTGTACGATTCACATGAACATCATGATAATTAATGTTGTACGAAATTATGGTGTGTGTGTGTGTAATCAGCTCCTGCTTTCTGTCATATGTGATTTGCTTGTGTACGGTAGAAACTTTCAGTAGTTACTGAGATGTCGAATCTCACCCTATGTTAACAATTTTTAGGTGATTGTTTTAGAAGGGAGCAAGGGAAGGGACTTATGGAGTGAGCCTTGAAGGCTCGATTGTGCTCCTAGAACTTTTTGTTACGTCATTTTATTTGTCATTACTCTAAGACTTCCGCTTTGATTTGTATTTTTGTAATGAAATATTTTGGGAATTTATGTTGACTCTAAAAATATATTTTGATTTGAATTAGTTATGTATTTTAATGATTTGGATGTTGATTATCCTTGTTGGAGATATTTCAAGTGTTTTGACAAAGATTTTGGGTGTTGGATATCATGGTGCCAAGAACCTGGTTGATATTAGAACGATAGTGAAAATCTCATAGACACTCTGGGGACTAGGTGTAGGTCAAGGAATTAAGGCGGAACCTGTAATATCCTAAATCTTGAGCCTAAAAACTGGAGGATAAGCCTATATTAGGCAGATGATTAAAGCCCAATTCAGAAAATGTACATAAGGGAAAGACATGAAACCTAGAGATTTTGAGACACATGTTAGTACAAGAATTTAACACATAGAATTAACATTTTAATTGATCACTAAGGCTCCTAATTTTTGGCCAAGTAAAGGAAGAATAAATGTAAGGGCTAAATGGGAATTTTAAAGACCATGAGAAAATAATAAAACTTGGCCAATGGAATGATATCATCAACTTTCTCATTTCAAGCTCATTTTCAATTATAGAGAAGGAAACACATGCAAGATACTATACCTTATGAAAATTTGGTAAAAAGGGGATAATACTTAGTAACTTTTGGACATTTACCTAAGTACATTGAAATTTAAAATGAGGACCCCTTAAGCATGTGATTTTCAGCCAACAAGAAAAGAGGAGCTCAATGGTTAAAAATCATTTAATGAAAGGCAATCATGGGGATTTGCATGTGAACATAAAATATTGGCTAGGTGGCAAGGTGAGAAGGAACTAGGAAGGAATATTCAAAGATAAAAGACCACATGCTTCAAGTCAATGAAGTAGCCTTCAAGAAATTCACGAAACCATAGAACTTTGTCAAGTGTACATCTAGATAATTCAAGAGAATTGGTCACATGTTGAGATATTTCAAGAAGCTCTATGAGCATGAAGATTTCAAATTGCTTGGGGAGAAAGGAGAATAGGATATGGTCATATTGGAACTTAGTTAATAAAGAGAACATTTATTTGCTAAATGGACAAGTACCAAAGGGTAATATGAGATAACTTGAGAACCCTTTTCCTATGGCCATTTTCGGCCAAGATATGAGATGAGAGGGAAGAGTAATAAATTGCTTAAAGACATAGGATACAAAGTCAAGAAGTGTAATTATTAAACTTTTTTACTTAAGCCTTGGATTTGTGCCATGTGTACAAAGATGGAAAACTATAAAGATAAGCCATCTTGACACATGATAAGGAGTCTTTATGAAACTTTAATCTTGTTCCCATTCGTCCAACAAGATGAGAAAAGGGAAGCTTCATGAATTAAATATCTATGACATGCTAAAATTAAGGTACAAGTCATAATTTTTATCTCGTATCCTAGAGTGCCATTTGTCATGTTAGGAAATTATGGTGAATTGATGACAATGGACATATGTGCATGTAATTAATAGGTAAAGGATAACTCAACAGTTTCCTAAAATGGCCCCTATGTCGTCCCAAGTTAAGAAGGAAAGGTAAGAAAATAAGACAACATTACAAGTTAATAGATGTACTAAAAGTTACAATTGCATGATCATGAATTGTGACAAGTGTAAGGCAAGGAAAATGACTAGTCTTGCAAACAAATAACCATCCCTAAATGGATGATGTGTTCGACCAAGAGAGAAGGAGAAGGGAATTAATGAAATTTTGACATTTAAAAACATGGTACAAAAGGAAGAGTTAACATAATTAAACTTCTCTTGGCATTTGTTTTGTTAGGGAAGTAAGTTGGAAAATTCAAGAACACTTAAGCATGAAAATGAAAGATTTAAATGAGGACACATATGCTCCCTTAACAGCCATAAATTCAACCAACCAAGGGACAAAGGGAAAGAAGTGTGAACAGAAGACAAAAAGATAAGAGAAAAGAACTAATATGAGTCAAGTACAATCCTTTTATCAAACTTGTGATTCTCGGTCCATAAGAAGAGAGAAAGGGAAAAAAAATGAATCTTAATAATTTGACACATATTCAAGGCAATTAAAAGAGCTCAAACATGAACATGTTTTGGCCAAGGCAAGAGAGAAAAAAATTCATGAAACAAGTCACAATTTATCAAATGTGAGAGATAAAAGTAAGGGTATTTTTGTCAATTAATAAGAGGGACCCTAGGAGGACTTCTTAACCAATTAAAAAACACCTTTCACCCGTCTTTCCATGCAAGAGCACGTCCAACATATCCAAGAAGCCAAAGAGAGAGTGTTGGCCGAAACAATAGGAAGAAAAGGAAGGAAGGAAAGATCAAAGTATATAAGGTGAGTAATCATGATTTAAGCTCGAATTTCTCTTCTTCATTATTTATGTAAACTTCAAGTGTTGAAAAGGTAATGGTATATGGTATTTTGAAGGGTAGGCTGAAAGTTTAAGAAGGTTCAAGAGGGAGGAAGATCTCAAGAAGTTTAAACACAAGCCAAGTAAGTGATATCTCTAGCCTCCTATACTTGTTTATGATGATGGTTGGTCTTGGGGATTTATTTCTTTATGTTTCTTGAAATTTGAGAATCATAAACCCTAAGGGAGGGTTCTACCCAAGTTTATAAAAATGGATTAAGAAGTGTATTAAGTTTAAACAATGAGTTAGAAGGTAAACTAAGGCCAAAATCATGATGCTTGTGAAGTTAGTTTGAAAGATCACTAAAGTTATTTTCCAAGACATGTTTCACCCATAACTAAAATATAAGGAAATGATGGTATTTTATGTGTTTTAATGTTTCCAACATGTTAATTAGGAAGGAAAATAGTATGGTATAAGGAAGAGAAATGATTTTTGGAAACATTAGACATAAAGCCAGAAAATGTTAAAATTGCCAGAATTGAAGCTCTATGAGGCATGCCACTTATGACATACTTTTAAATAAGTAAATGGTGTCCAACATTTATGACATTTTACAATCTTAAAGTAGACATATTGAGCTTTAATTTGATAGTTTATGGGCTTAATTTTGATTTTTGTACATGGAGATATTAATTTTTGAAGTTGACCCATGATTCTTGAACTTTAATTTTAACAGTAAAGATATTTAAATTATTCTTGAACTGTACGAATTTTTCAGGTTGCTGATGATATTTTTATGTAAAACTAGACTTATCAAGGGTCACATAGCCTTTAGAACCACCTAATTTGGACACCTATACAATTAGATATGAATTTTCAAAGTTGTTGAAAATTCTGGACAAATTTAAAGAAAGGTCTGAAAATGGAAGCCATAAAAGTCAAGGCTAATTGATTTTTGTCCTTGCAATTAATAAAGGACTTTTAGCCATACGTTGGGCCTAGAATGATAATTAATTCGAGTATTATTTGAATTATGGAGAATTTACATAAGTGACAAATATTACTTTTAATTTTAGGGAGTGTCGTTGCTCGGAGCCTTTGAGGAACTTGAGAGTTGGTTGTCAGTCTAAAAATTTGTTAGGTAGTAACTTTAATCTCATATGCTTTATATATCTTTGTATGCATGTTTGTACCATGAATTATAATCTGTTTTTGGGCCACACATTTATTACATTCAGTTGTTCTGGGTTGGAGGCTCATTATTATTGTTTTTCCCAGTGTTGTGGATTTAGGACTTATAGGGTCTTGTGTTTCACGGTCTACATTGTTTGTGATGCTGTGTTGCATTATGTGACTGCGAGTGTGCTGAATGCTGGTTTGTTATTTTTCATGATTATGGTAGACTAACATATACTGAATATAATTTTGAATATGAGATTAACCTGTTACTCTACCTAAAAGTTTAGGAAGGGATCACAGTGGTGAGCAGAGCTCTAGGGGCAAAATGGTGGACACGGAGCATAGCTAAAGGCTAGTGGCTAGTGAATTTGGAGTGGTTATTTGTATTATATTCGTATTTGTATTATTTATTTTGGATGAGAGATTTTAGATAGTAATGGAATTTTATTTCAATGACAGTAATATTAATGGTCTTGAGAAGTTGTTTATGGCATATAACAAGAGTAGTTTTATTATTAAAATCAGTATTCAACACCCAAACGGTTTTACACGATTAATGGTGCTAATTACTCTGATATATAACGTGTGATTTGAGGGGGTGTAACATAACTAGTATAAGCAACTGTGTACACTTTGGTGGTATCTCTTTAACTCCTTCTCATTTGATTTATTAATTTAAAGCTTTTGATTTATTTGTTTTTTAAAAAATCACCCAATTCACCCCCCATCTTGGGTGAAACGTTGACACTAACATGGTTAACTAGAATTGGAATGCCAGCTTTATATAAAGCCTTGTAAGTTTTGAAGGAACACACTTTGAGCTTGAGAATTCAGCTCAATTCTTTCTCCCTCTTGTATTCATAGAAATTTCTAAGTAATAAATTCTAAAGTGTCATCATCTTTTATGTTGAGGAATATTTCAAACTCTCAATCCGGAAATATAAGGTATGAGTTTCTAACTCATAGGGGGTCAAATTAGAGAGTACTATTATCAGCAATTCAATTGTTATGATCCTGTAAACGAGATTGTTCATGGTTATATGTTCAAATGAGGTTAATGTTTGGTTATGATCATATGATTACTAAAAGATAAAATTCCAGTTACGCCTTTTGTAGAAAATGAAGGTAGGCTGTGCTGGTATGATTTGAAGGGGGAAAGTCTAAGTCATAAGAGCATGTGGCTCTACCCATGTGTTGGAGACTTTGTAAATGAATTCCTGTATGAAAGAGGAAAGGGTTCATTCCATGACTCAGATCATATTCGGTCAATCCCTGAAATTTTATTTATGGTAGATCATGTCGTTATACCCAGATTTTCTCTGAAAATGAGCATATAACTTGGCTATCCCGAAGAATATATATATATATATATATAGACACATGTATACATAATGCATGCATGTCTGTGTGTGTGTGTGTGTGTCTGTCTCTGTTTCTGTGCACACACACATATATACATATATGTATAAAAGGAGAAACTATATATATATATACACACACACACACACATTTGTATACGGATTTAAAAGCTAATGTTACACCATTGAGATACTTCATTGCATAATATTTGTCTTAATAATTATAATATCTTAATACTCAAATATTAATAGAATGGTTTGTCATAACAGAATTTAAATTTCAAAGGGTTAAATGAGGAAATAATGACTTCGATTTCATTCACAATTAAAATGAAAAATAAATGCTGAAGTAATGGTTGACTTTGATTTCATCATATTTGTTTTCCAAATTTTATATTTGACAATCTGATTTTATTATTATACACAATATTTGATTTTATCTCAACTAATAATATCCCAAAAAATTTATTTTTACAATAACATTCCAATAAATATTCATTGAGTATTCCTATTTAAATCTTTTAATGATATTAATGAGACGTTGTTAATGATTATTTCTTTGTTTCCTTTTATTTATATGCGGCAATAGATAATTCATGTTTGCTTCAATAGCAAAGCAAGAGCAGTCATGGTAAAGGAATGAAGAGGGGATGATTGAAGCTAAGGGTTCTTCATTTTGCTCAGGTGTGATTTACTTTCTTTCTCTTTATTTTCAACTTCCTCTTAAGCACCAGGTGCCCCTTTTTTTTTTCTTAGCTAGGCTATCTCTCCTCTTTTTTATTCTTTTTCCTCCTCTTCTCGCTATTGTTGATTTGTAGGAGCATAGGATAGTGGTTTCTAAAGGGGAACGCATTACTTGGCCTTTTTTGATTGTCTTACTGTGTGGAGGGGCTTTTGTCATTAACAATTCCCTTCTATTTTAAATTAATGGAGTATATAGCTTATCAATTTTTAAAAGTTTATAATAAAATATTGAATATTTTAATTGTATGTGCTATCAGTTTCATTGTGACAATAATGTTAGGGAAATTTTCATTTTTAGTTATATTAGTTGATTAATTATTCTAAGTCCTAAATCCTCTTTTAGAACAATAGAAATTGCAGCTATGTGACATCTAATTTAAAATCATTTAATTTACAATTTGGTTTAATATTGGTGAATTATATTGAGTTGAATAACTTCTATTATTTTAAAAATGCATACAAAGATTTGTGTTAGCATTATATTGGCTGACACCTAAGGGGGTAAATTGAGTGTATGATAAAAACTTAGAAACTTTGAAAATCTTTTCACATCTTAGTAAAACAATTTGTATGACAGAATTGAGTTATAAAGAGATAGTCAGTCACTCAAACATATATGTTAGAAATATAGGAGTTTGGGGAAGAGAATATGCAAACAGTGATTTATCCTGGTTTGGCCCGATCCACGATGACCTACGTCCAGTTCCCAAGCCCTCTTGAGATTTTCAATCCCTTATCTTCTTGTTTAATCTGGGCACAAGAGAAGCTTTTACAATCCTAAAGGTTTAGCCGGGCACTTGTGCAACTTTTCACAAATCTCTAACCGAGACACACCCCCCTTACATACCATAAGGATTCAATCTTATGACGAAGGATTACAATCAATCTTCTCTTTCGAAGTGTATAAGATGGACATTGAAGTACATAACAAATCAATTCACACTTTACAATAAACTATATAAACATTGAGAAATAGAGAGCATGTGAGATAAACATTGGATTCGAGTGTTGGCATTTCGGTGGTGAAGTTGTAAGCTATCGTCATTGGCTTCATCAATCCATTGGATAGATTGTTCTGTCTTGAATAATTCTCTATTTATAGTCGATAGAGATCATATGCCCGTTGAGTAAATTCTTTGTTGTGTCTCCGCAACATGATTGTTGGAAGTTCTTTGTTGAGTGTGTTCAACTTGTCCGTTACATGGAGAAGCTTTCCGTTAGACACAAACCAAAGTCGTTGGAAGACTTGAGAATATGTTGCTTTCGTATCGCTGTCAAAAATCTTCATATGACATCTATATATGATGGGAAATTGTAGCAAAAACGTTGTAGCTAACTACTATTCATCGTGAAGCTTGAACTTGCTTATTTTAACTCCGAATTGAGCCATTTCAACTTCTGTTTGATCATAGAGACTTGAATATAGATATTCTCATAATATTTGACAAGTTCTTCTTTCTTCAATCTCTTATTTTGATCATTTTTTATAATTCAACTTGGACTAATCTACATTAAACAAAGTAGATAGTCTATGTAAGAGATAAATATATTATGTAAACTTTTTTCTCTTAATAATGACATCTATATAGGACATCATCAAAACTAATCATATCCAACATTCTCCCCCTTTTTGATGATGAAAAATCCTTTAAGAAAAAAATATATTAGAAAAATATGTATGAGTATGAAAACATATTTTTCTTGTCATTCTCTCCCCTTATTTGACATTAGCAAAAAGTTTAAAGTATATAGAAAAAATTCTTGTGGAGATGTAGGTGTAAAAAACAAAGTAGAAATGATCGACTCTTCGTTAATCAAAATGTTAAGAAAACATATTTCTCTCCCTTTTTTGGAAGTATTTTCATTTTGAATGTGATGCAATTTGGAATGTTTTTATAAAAACAAGCTTGAGACAATTTGAAAAAAAAATCATGATTGAAGCAAATAGATACTAAAGATGTGCAAAATATTGATAGAAAATTAGAGAGTACTATTATCAGCAATTCAATTGTTATGATCCTGTAAACGAGATTGTTCATGGTTATATGTTCAAATGAGGTTAATGTTTGGTTATGATCATATGATTACTAAAAGATAAAATTCGATTACGCCTTTTGTAGAAAATGAAGGTAGGTCTTTGGTATGATTTGAAGGGGAAAGTCTAAGTCATAAGAGCATGTGGCTCTACCCCCATGTGTTGGAGACTTTGTAAATGAATTCCGTATGAAAGAGGAAAGGGTTCATTCCATGACTCGATCATATTCGGTCAATCCCCGAAATTTTATTTATGGTAGATCATGTCGTTATACCCAGATTTTCCGAAAATGAGCATATAACTTGGCTATCCCGAAGAATATATATATATATATATATATAGACACATGTATACATAATGCATGCATGTCTGTGTGTGTGTGTGTGTGTCTGTCTCTGTTTCTGTGCACACACACATATATACATATATGTATAAAAGGAGAAACTATATATATATATACACACACACACACACATTTGTATACGGATTTAAAAGCTAATGTTACACCATTGAGATACTTCATTGCATAATATTTGTCTTAATAATTATAATATCTTAATACTCAAATATTAATAGAATGGTTTGTCATAACAGAATTTAAATTTCAAAGGGTTAAATGAGGAAATAATGACTTCGATTTCATTCACAATTAAAATGAAAAATAAATGCTGAAGTAATGGTTGACTTTGATTTCATCATATTTGTTTTCCAAATTTTATATTTGACAATCTGATTTTATTATTATACACAATATTTGATTTTATCTCAACTAATAATATCCCAAAAAATTTATTTTTACAATAACATTCCAATAAATATTCATTGAGTATTCCTATTTAAATCTTTTAATGATATTAATGAGACGTTGTTAATGATTATTTCTTTGTTTCCTTTTATTTATATGCGGCAATAGATAATTCATGTTTGCTTCAATAGCAAAGCAAGAGCAGTCATGGTAAAGGAATGAAGAGGGGATGATTGAAGCTAAGGGTTCTTCATTTTGCTCAGGTGTGATTTACTTTCTTTCTCTTTATTTTCAACTTCCTCTTAAGCACCAGGTGCCCCTTTTTTTCTTAGCTAGGCTATCTCTCCCCTCTTTTTTATTCTTTTTCCTCCTCTTCTCGCTATTGTTGATTTGTAGGAGCATAGGATAGTGGTTTCTAAAGGGGAACGCATTACTTGGCCTTTTTTGATTGTCTTACTGTGTGGAGGGGCTTTTGTCATTAACAATTCCCTTCTATTTTAAATTAATGGAGTATATAGCTTATCAATTTTTAAAAGTTTATAATAAAATATTGAATATTTTAATTGTATGTGCTATCAGTTTCATTGTGACAATAATGTTAGGGAAATTTTCATTTTTAGTTATATTAGTTGATTAATTATTCTAAGTCCTAAATCCTCTTTTAGAACAATAGAAATTGCTGCTATGTGACATCTAATTTAAAATCATTTAATTTACAATTTGGTTTAATATTGGTGAATTATATTGAGTTGAATAACTTCTATTATTTTAAAAATGCATACAAAGATTTGTGTTAGCATTATATTGGCCGACACCTAAGGGGGTAAATTGAGTGTATGATAAAAACTTAGAAACTTTGAAAATCTTTTCACATCTTAGTAAAACAATTTGTATGGTTTAATTGAGTTATAAAGAGATAGTCAGTCACTCAAACATATATGTTAGAAATATAGGAGTTTGGGGAAGAGAATATGCAAACAGTGATTTATCCTGGTTTGGCCCGATCCACGATGACCTACGTCCAGTTCCCAAGCCCCTCTTGAGATTTTCAATCCCTTATCTTCTTGTTTAATCTGGGCACAAGAGAAGCTTTTACAATCCTAAAGGTTTAGCCGGGCACTTGTGCAACTTTTCACAAATCTCTAACCGAGACACTCCCCCTTACATACCATAAGGATTCAATCTTATGACGAAGGATTACAATCAATCTTCTCTTTCAGAAGTGTATAAGATGGACATTGAAGTACATAACAAATCAATTCACACTTTACAATAAACTATATAAACATTGAGAAATAGAGAGCATGTGAGATAAACATTGGATTCAGAGTGTTGGCATTTCAGTGGTGAAGTTGTAAGCTATCGTCATTGGCTTCATCAATCCATTGGATAGATTGTTCTGTCTTGAATAATTCTCTATTTATAGTCGATAGAGATCATATGCCCGTTGAGTAAATTCTTCTGTTGTGTCTCCTGCAACATGATTGTTGGAAGTTCTTTGTTGAGTGTGTTCAACTTGTCCGTTACACTGGAGAAGCTTTCCGTTAGACACAAACCAAAGTCGTTGGAAGACTTGAGAATATGTTGCTTTCGTATCGCTGTCAAAAATCTTCATATGACATCTATATATGATGGGAAATTGTAGCAAAAACGTTGTAGCTAACTACTATTCATCGTGAAGCTTGAACTTGCTTATTTTAACTCCGAATTGAGCCATTTCAACTTCTGTTTGATCATAGAGACTTGAATATAGATATTCTCATAATATTTGGCAAGTTCTTCTTTCTTTAATCTCTTCTCTCGATCATTCTCCATAATTCGACTTCAACTAATCCATATTAGATAAAGTAGTTAGTCAATGTAGGAGATAAATTTATTATGTAAACTTTTCTCTCTTAATAATGACATCTATATTGGACATCATTAGAACTAATCATATCCAACATTCTCCCCTTTTTGATGATGAAAAATCCTTTAAGAAAAAAATATATTAGAAAAATATGTATGAGTATGAAAACATATTTTTCTTGTCATTCTCTCCCCTTATTTGACATTAGCAAAAAGTTTAAAGTATATAGAAAAAATTCTTGTGGAGATGTAGGTGTAAAAAACAAAGTAGAAATGACTGACTCTTCGTTAATCAAAATGTTAAGAAAACATATTTCTCTCCCTTTTTTGGAAGTATTTTCATTTTGAATGTGATGCAATTTGGAATGTTTTTATAAAAACAAGCTTGAGACAATTTGAAAAAAAAATCATGATTGAAGCAAATAGATACTAAAGATGTGCAAAATATTGATAGAATATAAAAAGATAGATATTAGAAATGCTCATGTAGATTCTGCAAATTGATGAATGATTGATGAAGTCCATTTGCTTGCTTTCTTGTTGTACGAGATCCTCTGAAGTGTGCTCAATAGAAGGATCATGAATATCCTTTGAGATGTGAATAGGAAGAAAGTACTAGCTTCTTGAGGGTTATCTCATTCGAATGAATACCATTAGTACTCAGCTTCCATCCTTTGCCATTTCTTAATAGAGCTCTTCTATAGAGCATATCTCAGCTGGCTCCAAGAGGTTTTTCTCTTCCTTTGTAGAGCATAGCTCAGCTTCAATGTGATTAAACGTCAAAGCATCTTTCCTAAATTTAATAGTTTCTCCTTGTAGTGTGTAATACCCGGATTTTAGTAAATCTGGAAGTTTTGAGATAAAGGAAATTAACGAATATTTTGATAAAGCAAAATCATGAGCTTAAAAATGTTATAGAAAATTGTTATAATTATAGAGTAAATTGTCAAAAAAGTTACGGGAAAATCGATGAACAAGAATGACTAAAAATGATATAATGGTGATAAAAAAGTCTAAAAATATTATGATAAGTACTTGAAAGATCATGAAAAATTATGAGAAAAATATGGAAGTGTTATCCCTAAATATGAGAATTTAATAAATTATTTCAGAGGAAATAACATGAAGAAAAGTTTAAAAAGCATTTCGGAACCATAAAGTAAACTGATGGAGTAAACATTTTTAATATTTTACATAGGATATAAAATGACAAAGTGTCAAGATAAAAGTTTGTAAGATAACAATATACTGTAAAATTGGTAAAGATAAATATATGAAGAAACCGATCCTAAAAAGATCACTAAACGAAGAAATTAGGTCGATTAAGCCCTAACGGGGCGGGGTAAAACGGGAATTTTGGTAAAAAATATTATATTTTAAAAAAATGGAAAAAATTATAGAAAAATAAATAAATCTGAATTTTTAAAAGAGGGGGCCGAAATTCTAAGTATTTTTAATTAAAAAGAATTGTTTAAATAATTAAAATGGTAATTAGAATAAAATAATAATATAATGCGGTGAGTCGAAACTTATATAGGCGAGGACCGGGGGAAAAGTTAGAAATAAATTCTACAGGTAAACCAGAGGTAAAAGTCCTTTCAGACTGATCAAATTAAGCACAAGTGAAATTCTACACGAAGAAAGAATTTACCAGACGTCGATTCCGCAACCGAAAACCCTAATTTCAAATAAGACGAAAAGTTGATCGATAGAGTGGAGTCGATAGGCAAAGTGAGAACCTATAGAAACAATTGTGTCTTTTTAAACACGAGATTAAGTTAGACAACAACTGGACGTTTTACGATTGCGAATTATTGTCCGAAGTTGGTTCTATCGGAAGCGATTTAGTAATCGGACGCGTTTGTCCGAATATCTTCCGACGCACCGGAGAATACCTGGATATGATCAAAAAGAGGATCAAAATAGATAATAAGAGAGAGGATGAAAAGATCTTCAAAGTTGCATGCCCGGATTTTTGAGTTTCGCGAAATCGCGAAACGGACACCGTCGGGTAGCTTTATCGGACCTAGGAGGCCATAAAGCAAGAGTCATCATTGGATGACAACTCATTCTTTGACTTTTTGGGCCCTAGATGTCGACCAAGACCATGGATGGCCAAGATTCCATCTTACAAAACCCTAGATCCAACGGCCGTAATCATTTTCGAAGACTTTTTGGAAATTCCCACCTTGTCCCTATTTTTCTCTATAAATAGCAAGCTCTCTTGCTCTCATTCTTCACACCAAAATTCAGATCCTAGAGAGAGGTTCTAGAGAGAGAAGCTCTGGAAAAATTGTGCCTTAGCTCCGAGTAAGTTCTTCTGTCCTTAGTTTTTAGTTTCCGTAGTTCTTTCGGTAGTTATAGTAGAATTGTTGTTTTGATCTAGGAAGTTTCAGAATATATTCCTATGCTTGTTTTTATGCCTCATTGCATTGAAAGATGCGACGAGGTAAAAACATAGTGGGGATAATTTTGAAATGGAATACGGTCAAAGTAACGAAGTTCCGCGAAATTCCGCCGATTAGGGGTTCGGGGCAAAATGGTAATTTGTACCTAAAATGCCCGTTATGCTGCTAAAAGTTGTTAAATATTATCCTTATAGGATATCTCGAGATAATCGTACATTTTGCCGAGCTGCTATTGTGCCGCCGTCATACCGCATTGTTTTTCCGCATTTGTCGAATTTCACGTTTTTCCGTAAAAGTTCCGTTGTACCGCCAAAAAGGTACGTTCGCGTCATCGTAACACTAACTCGATGGTTATTGTATGATTATATATGTTTGTTGTGTTCGTTTGTTGTTGTAGCATACGTGGTTATGTTATATACACGGTTATGTCACATACGTGGTTATGTCACATACGAGGTTATTATTCGTATCATACGTGGTTATGTTACATACGTGGTTATTATCTTACATACGTGGTTATGTATTTTTAATCATACATCTGTTGTGGACTGTTGTATTGATTTTGTTGTCGTGTATATGTAGTCGTATTTAAGCATGAGGTTAATCAATTTACACCGAGATCCAAATTGTAATTGGATCTCGCTCTTATCATAGCGTCAGTTCGAAGAACCGAGGACCGAGGAGAAAGGCGAGCAAAGCCGTCTGAGTCCCGACGAAGACTTTCTTCGGGTGTTATTCATTTTGAAAACTCTCGGTCAATGTACCGCTTCAGAATAAATCAGCCAGACTTACGACAATTTGAATAAATGTATCAGTTACTCAATTGCTCCGATGCTCTACTCTGATGAAAAAAAAATATACTGCTTTTGAAAATGGGATGTTACATAGTGCATTAAGGAAAGTTCTTGCACAGATCGAACTCTTCTGCCACAATTGTAAAACTTTCTTGCAAAAGAGAATTATTAGTGTAATCAAATATTTCTTTTTATATGATATTTTCAAATTAAGATAATAAAAGGAAAATATAAGATTTACTCATCATCAAAACTAATAAAAAGATAGTGAATTCAGATGAGTATGCTTAAAGGATTTTCTTTAAATAAAGGAGATAAACTTTGAAGATATAAAACACATGTGAATGTGAAGCTCCCCCTTAATGAATGCCAAATATTAATGTGATACCAAATGTTATGAGGTTTGGATAACTCCTAATGGACACAACATGAGACCTTAAAATAAAGAACTTTACATTTCACTTGAGGGAAATTGTTCTAATGAAATTCACTTGTGCTTTTTATGATGATAAAAGTATTTAAAGCATAAGGATCATTATATAAATGAGTTTGCTCATGCTAAGCTTCATGAAATAAAATGGAATGAATGAAATCAAGTTAGCCTAGCATGATTATGATATATGTATATTATTTCAAAATACAATAGTTTACTCAAGTAATATCGTAATTACTCTAGTCATAATCCTTTGTTATCCATTGATGCATTACTAGCTAGTCAATGTGATTAGTACTGAGGATCACTGAAGATGAATGTGGAGAACCTTCAGAAAGATGAGTCCTTTAAGTGTGTTCTGTGCACTTGAACCTTTGGGAGAGAGACTTGATCTTCATTCAATGACTTTTTTTTTTCCTAGATTGAGCATGCATCAAGTTTCTGAGTGATTACTCAAGCAACATTGGAAGGTTACTCGAGTATGCTTGTTTTGTTTTTCTATTTCAACTAGAACTTTTCTCAATGCTCGAGCACGTCTGAGGCTTACTTGAGTACTATGCTCAAGTAAGGTGAATGCATACTCGAGTACTTATTCTTTCATCCGCTAGAAGCTTGCCCATGCTCGAGCACATAAGAACTTTGTTCGAGTATGATTGTGCTTTGCTTGAGCATTATCGTTCCAATGCCTGTAAAATACCTTTGTCTTCAGCAGACATTTTAGAGCCACTTTGTACACTATTTATGCGATATTACTCGAGTGCTCTTATCAGTGCTTGAGTATTGAACTACTCTGTTTTATATCATAATAACAGAGGATCTTGCAAAACAAAAATATATGCTCTTTGGTATCCGATGTTTCTTGGGTCCACACAAGATTAGACATAGCAACTCTTATGCTTGCTCTTACATAATTGAAACATATTATATTTGAGCAAGGAGTATATCAAAATTAGCAATAATGGAATCCAATTAACTCATGTAACTGAACATACATGTCAACAAACCTCATGTACTATATGAATGAGATCATGTTTTTCAAAAAAAGAATGAAAATGAAAAATGAAAAATATTTGAAATATCAAATGTTCTTTAAAACCATGATAATGCATTATAAGATTGAGATTTTGAAGATATGAAAAAAAAAATTGAAACATGTTCAAAAATGATGTTTGTGCTACAGATGATCCGAAGGCAAAAATATTTCTTAGTGCTTCAATTTATGTCGGCCATTATAGTTAACATGTTGAGGAATTTTCCCAAAAGCAAAAGTCATAAGGAAAATCAATTAGTCAAAAAGGCTAAGTATGATTGAAAAATATATAAGCACAATGACGTTGCTATGGATGGAGATTTAATCTTGACTCTTAGACATATATAAGGAAATCGAAGTCATTGTTTGAAATACATGATGACTCTTGTTACTCGGAGAAAAGAAGTATTGGGATTTAAGAATAATGAAGCACAAACTCGTTACTCCAAATAACTAGTGTTGTAGAATTTATGCATTAACATTCAATGCATTAATAAACATTCATAATACTTGGAATAACTCGGCCAATAAGGATTTATGCATTAGACACAAGGCTTTCATGAATTGAACTCTTTTCTTGTGAATAGGCTTGAAGCTTAAATAGATGGTCAATGAGATTCAACTTGTTAGAAAATAAGGATTATGGAGTTCAAGCATAGGATAGCATATCTAAGATCAATGATCAACATTTTAATAATCGGAGGACATATTTGAAGCATTTCGGACTTAGCTAGATTTAATCTTCAGTTTTTTGAAAACTCATTTGAATGCAATCAAAGTAAGAATTTTTTTCAAAACATGTATATGCATTTTTATAGAACATGTAAATTGTAATCCAAAATAAGTTTTAGAATTGTGCATGTCAAAAACATAAATTCAGAAAGTTATGCACAAATTCACTTCCGATTCATTTAGCAATCTGAAAACATTTTGAAGATCATAAATGATTGATTGCTAAGGAAATGCAATAATGGACAAGTATTCATTACCCACATATGTAATTCATTTAAGTGCAAGATAAGGTCAGAATTAGATATCACCGTAATTTTCCTTGTCCTTGCTTGATTAAGATAGATTGATGTAGATGTAGATGTCTCCTTTTTTGACGTTCACCATCAACATCAAGCATAGCTTGTTTGAGTTGAATTATTTCTCTATTTTGTACTCTTGAGAAGTTTTGTTTATCATCCTACAAAACCATATAAATCATTTTCTTTATTCATATCCAACCTTACTTGAATCCAATCATCGTTAGCTTGTAGGAACAAAATTCATATGCTCTTATGAATGTAATCAATTTAGAACAATTGAGAACAATAAATTAATCATGACTTTATGCACAAATGAAATACTTTATTTTCAAATCATCATGTATGCATAAAGAATTACACTTTTGAACATTGCAATCCCTTTATAAATCTATTAAGTGGATTTTTACTAGAAGTGAAAACCCAATTTTAAAATAATTTGCAATGCACTTTCCTACAATTACAAAATAAAAAACCTCAATAAATAATACAGATAATAGCATTGGAGGTTTTACCATTAGATACCTTTTCCTTGAGTACTTAGAAGATTGCATTTGCTCACCGGCCCACTGCCTCTTTTTGTCACATTTATTCTTCATATGTTTTCCCATGCGTATCTGCAAACCTCTCTTAGAAGATATAGACTACAAAAATCTTTTCCTTTGTGCATGAGAGATCCTTATTTTCTTATTCTTCTCAAGATAGTTGAATGGTACTCTATGGTAGTTTATTCTTGAGGTGGAATGTACTCCTATTTTTCATTGCTTCTCTTTGTGATTTGACTTCGTAATTCCAGCAATAGGTGCCTCGATAGTTCTCCTAATTGATATAGATGCTATGATCTTCTTCATTGGTGCATGAGAAACTCTTGGTTTCTTCTTCATCTTCTATGTACCCTTATGTCTATTCTTTCTGGAATCATCCTGCACACATAAAGTACTAGATGGACATTTTGGTATCCACATATACTTGGGTCCTTCATTGTTAGTATTGGACCTTACTTGGTCTTTCGGAACCAAAACATATTTATTTCTCACATTAGAATTTCTCCTAATATAGCATGTGTGAGAAATATGACTAGATTTTCTACAATAACTGCAAATAGCAGAATGATGCTTATTATAAACATTTTTGCAAGTATTGTGCTAGTCGAGCGGATGCAATATCAAATGACCCATATGTGTATATTCTTTCTTCCCATATGATTTTCCAATATGATTGGAAATATTTTTGCTTTTCATAATAGAATCAGTAATTGGTTGAAAACCTATTTTATGCAATTGTTCAAAATCATTTTTCCTAAATACATAAGAAGAATTAAAGTTGTTTACCACATGTGCATCTTGAGCTCCAAATAATGATTCATCATAATCGTCCATGATGAGCTCTACTTGAGAATCGTCTTCCTCTTGTTCTTTTGTGCTGACTAGATCATGGAAGTGTTCTAAGATTTCTCATTCTTCATTCACTACTTCCAATAGTTCATCAATGGATATGTAGCTTATAGATTTAGATGAACTGTCAACACTTTCAACTTCAAGATAATTGTTAGAAGCATATATAAAATCAAGAGTATCACATTTATCTTTTGCATTAGAGTAAAAAATAATTTTCTCAAAATCATTTCCGGTTAAAGCACTGTATAAGATTTTCATTGCTCTAATGTTCAGCGAAAATATTTTCTTTTCTTTTTTTGGCCAATCCTTTCTCAGTTTGAAATCAAAAGCATTTATAAAAACATTCCACATATCAAAATCAAAGGATTTTATAAACGATGTCATTCTAGCTTTCAAGAACCAAAAATTGATATCTTTTAAAAATGGTGGAACAGTATAATCAAAACCTTCTAAAAGCAAGAAATGCCCAAAGTCAACCATTGCTAACTCTTGAGATGGTTAAGTCCTTTAAACAAGAGCCCTGCTCTGATACTAAATGTTAGCACTGGCTAACACCCAAAAGGGGGTGAATTGGGTGTATGATAAAAACTTTGAAACTTTGAAATTTTTTTCACATCTTAGTAAAAGAAATTCGTATGACATTAATAAGCTATAAAATGATAGTCAGTCATCCAAACATATATCCTGGAAATTTAGGAGCTTAGGGAAGAGAACATGCAAGCAGTGATTTATCTTGGTTCGGCCTATCCATGATGGCCTACGTCCAATTCGCAGGCTCTTTATTAGATTTTCAATCCACTATCTTCTTGTTTAATCTAGGTACAAGAGAAGTCTCTACAATCCCACAAGTTTAGTCTGACACTTGTGCAACCTTTCACAAATCTCTCATTGAGATACTCCCCCCTTACACACTGTAAGGATTCAACCTTATGGTAAAGGATTACAATCAATCTTCTCTCTCAAAAGTGTATAAGATGAACACTAAAATACATAACAAATCAATTCACTCTCTATGGTAAACTATATAAAAGTTGAGAAACAGAGCATATGAGATAAACATTGGATTCAGAGTGTTGGTATTTCGACAGTGAAGTTGTAAGCTATCGTCATTGGCTTCGTCGATGCATTTGAATCATTCTAAACATAATAACTAGACATATGGCCTTTTCCTTCTGGAGTAAACCAAGAGAGGGCCATGTGTATCTCTATCAATACCCTCCCCTTGGAAAGAAGCCTTGTCCTCAAGGCTAAAAGTAGGAAATTGAGAGGCAATAAAGTCATAAGACTCCCAACTTGATTCTTCAAGCAGTCTAGCATGCCATTGAATTAAAAATTCAACCGTAGGTAGACCATTAGTAGTGACGACCTGAGAATTCAGGACTTTGGCTGGTTCAATGTTTAGTTCCCAATTTTTCTGTCACTGGAAGAGGCTGGACAGACAGCTGAGAATCACAACCATGTGCTAGTTTGAGCAAAGAAACATGGAAAACTAGATGAAAATGTGAATTTAGAAGAAGCTGAAGTTCGTAAGCCACTTTACCAATGCTTATAATCACAGAATATGGTCCAAAATAGTGAGCAGAAAGCTTCTAAAATTTCTGGGCTGAGAGCGATTGCTGACGATAAGGTTGCATTTTCAAGAAGAATACCATGTCACCCGGCTGAAATTCTAAATTGCGGCGGCGTAAGTCAATTGCTTCATATGTGCTTGGGCAACACTAAGATTAGATTTAATTAAGTCCAAAAAAGCATCCCTTTCAGTAAAGAAGTCTTCTAACTCAACAATATGTGTAATACCATGCATAGAAGGGACCAAAATAGGTGGATCTTTACCATAAACAATTTTGAAAGGAGTAAAACCTGTGGAAGTGTGATAGCCAGTGTTATATGAAAATTCTACCCAATGCAAAAAACGAAACCAGCTTTTTTGATGATCTTAGCAAAAGCAACGGAGACAAGTTTCCAAACATATGTTCACAACTTCAGTTTGGCCGTCTGTTTGGGGATGATAAGAAGTACTCATATTGAGTTTAGTCCCAGATAGTTGAAACAATTGTTGCCAAAAGGAACTTAAGCAAACTGGATCCCTATCAGAAATAAGGGATTTAGGGGTACCATGGAGGCGAATAATTTCGTTGCAGAAGAGAGCAGCCACTGTCTTAGCACTAAAAGGACGTGTAAGACCAAGGAAATAAGCATATTTACCAAAACGGTCAACCACTACCAAACTTACCTCATAACCATTTGATTTTGGTAAGCCTGTGATAAAATCAAGGGAAAGATCTTCCCAAATGTGGTTTGGAATTGGTAGAGGCTGTAATAAACCTGTGTATGATTGAGGTAAATACTTACTACGTTGGCAATTGAGACATTGCCGAATAAAATCTTTCACCTCTTTCTTCATATGTTTCCAAAAATAATAGGTGTGCAGTCGTTTGAGGGTTTTGAGTAAGCCACCATGACCTCCTACTAAAGAAGTATGAGCTTCAGAAATTAACTTTTGAGGAAGTGAAGATTTTGCAGGAATTACCAATCGGTCTTTATAATATAATTTTCCAAAAACCAGAGAATAATGAGGAACACAATGGGGGTCTGCTTGAAGAGATTGGCAGATCTGATGTGTAGAAGGATCTTGTTGTAACAATTCTGGTAGTTGCTCAAAATCAAAAGCATGAGGTATTGCCAATTGGAAAAATTCAGCAGAATGTGGACATCTTGACAAAGCATCAGCACCCTAATTGGTGATACCAGGCTTGTAAATAATAGTGAAATCAAAGGGTAGCAGTTTCAATAGAAGTCGCTGCTGTGATGGCGTGGTTACCCATTGTTGCATGAGATATTTCAAGCTAAAGTGGTCTGTATGGACTAAAAACGGGGGGCCAAATAAATAATGACGCCACTTTTCTAAAGCCCTAACCAAAGCATATAATTCTCTATCATAAACAGATTTCTGTTGGTGAGAGCTAGATGTTGTAATAAGCAATAGGATGACCTCCTTGTTGCAAAATGGCACCAATACCAGTTGATGAAGCATCACACATTCCACAATGAAAGGCTCATGGAAGTTTGGGAGTTGTAAAACAGGGACTTGTGTAAGTGCTACTTTGAGATTCTCAAAAGCAGTTAATGAAGTACTATCCCAATTAAAGGCATTCTTTTTAGTCATGTCCACCAGAGGCTTAGCAATCTGTCCATATTGAAAAACAAACCTTTTACGATATCCTGTAAGCCCTAAAAATCCTTGAAGTTCATAAATATTTTGTGGTAAAGGCCAATCATTTATTGCAGCAATCTTGTCAAGATCAACTGAGACGCCTTTAGCAGATATTATATGCCCCAAAATTGATATATCTAACTGAAGGGAATCACATTTCTTGGGGTTAGCATAAAAGTCATTTTGCTGCAAAATCTGAAAGATGGTATTCAAATGTATCAAATGATATTCAAAATCCTTACTATACACCAATATGTCGTCAAAGAAGACCAAGATGAATTTCCTTAAAAATGGCCTAAACAAATCATTCATTGTGGCCTAAAAGGTGGCTGGTGCATTTGTAAGACCAAAAGGCATGACCAGAATGTTTCTAAAGGATGTTTTAGAAACATCATAAGGAAGTACCCTTATTTGGTGGTAGCCGGAATGAAGATCAATCTTAGAGAAGAATATAGCTCCATACAATTCATCAATTAACTCATCAATGGTAGGAATAAGATACTCATCCAGAATTGTTAAGCGGTTTAGCTCCCTGTAATCCACACAAAAGCGCAAAGTGGAATCCTTTTTTGGAACCAGCAGTACAGGGCTGGCAAATGGGCTCACACTGGATTATATAAAGCCTTTTTGTAATAAGTCAGCCACTTGTTTTTCGATTTCATCCTTTTGAGCAAAAGGATATCTATAGGGGCGAATATTAGGAGGTATTGTAGTAGGATAAAGAGGTATTGCATGACTATTCCGTTTGAAGGGAGGTAAGGAATGAGGCTCTTGAAAAATAGAAGAATAAGAAGTCAACAATTCTTCTAATGTATCAGATCTGTCAATTAGTTCTTCACAAACATAACTGCATAATGAAGCTGAAGTAACCTGTTTAGGAATTCCTTGCAGTTTGTACCTCTTACCATTAACCCAAAATATCATAAACAACTCTTGCCAATTTGCCTCTATTGTATTCAAAGATGCCAACCATTTAATGCCAAGTACCATGTCTACACTACCCAAATTGAATGGAAAAAAAATCCTCCTTAATAGTTAACTCCTGAATTTTAATCTCCAAATTGTGACAGATTGTCTTACAAGCTATCATTCGGTCATCACCTACTTGAACACCAAAAGGAGGAAGAGAGGTTGTCTGTAACTGCATTGCCTTGATAAGCTAGTTGGATATAAAATTATGGGTAGAACCATTGTCAATCAGAATTAAAATCGTTTATGATTTTAATATACCTTTCACTTTCATGGCAGAGGATGAATGATTGCCCAGGATTGCATGTAGTGAAATCTTTGCCATTGCTGGACCGACATCTTGTTCATCATCGAGAAATTCAAATGTTTCTTCAGGATCGTCCGAAATCTCCATAATTTTCAAAGTGGAGGATTTGCAGTGATGTCCAGGCATGAATCGTTCACCATACTTGAAGCAGAGTCCTTTTTCTCTTCGGCATTGGCGTTTAGCGTCGACTGGATATTGGGTGTTAAGTGTTGATGAGATGACGCGATTTTGGGATGCCGAGTATGCTATACCGAAGGTTGATGGATATTGTCGAGTTGGATATGACTTGGTCGAATTTGCGCCGCTGACCGACAAATCACTTGGTTGACGTGGCGAGATGATTTTTTAATCACGCCAATTAGTTGAAGAATCATAACTGCGTGAGAACGAGTTCGTTGTGTGCGGAAATTGTGAGCATGGCGCATAACATGGAATCGGTTGTGATTGGAGTTTTGCTTCAAATTCAAGCGTTAAATGAGTGCTTTATAAACGGTGCATGGCTTCTGGATTTTCACATAGGCTTGATATTCCTCTTTTAATCCATTAATAAATACCCCCAAAAGGTATGTTCAGGTTGGCCTTGAACTCACGATTGGTTGTCCATATCCATCTCCTCGTGTTCATTGAAAGGATCCCTGTAACTATGACTTGTTGCACCATGATCAGCGGTCTGCCCTTTTGCTCTCTTCAATGTGTTGATCTCTGAATTCATTAAGTGTAATTGAGCAAGAATTGCCGCTAATTGAGGTTGGTTGGAGTCTGGGTGTGATGGAGGTGGTTGTTGAATTAAAATTACAGCAGGATCATCTTGGGGATTGGGATTGGGTGGGATTGCTGGGGTCAGATTTGGATGTATTTGTGAATCATTCTCATACAAAGAATTTCTTGTGTAAGATAGAGCAATCACTGTAAACAGATAATAACTCCTCCTAATCATAATAACTTCTCCTAAACAAAATAACTAGACATGTAGCCTTTTCCTTCTAGAGTAAACCAAGAGAGGGCCACATGTATCTCTATCAAAGTGTTCCACATAGGACTACAAGTAAGGGTGATGCTTCTAGGAGGGATGGTGAGATCACAAGTCACGTGTATCTCTGTTTTTAATTTACTTTGATCAACTCTTAATTTCTCTCCAGATCAGTTTCTAATATGTATTTTGTTTTGTCTCTTAATTGTAGGTGTGCAACTTTGCGCTGCTGTTTTTTTCTGGGATTGTTGCTACGTTGAGGACCGAAATATTTTTGCTCTTGCTCTCAGAGCCTGCTGTTCTTCCCCATGCCTATGTTAATATTTCATTTGAGTCGCATAATACAAGCAAGAAAGTCTTGTCTTTTATAAGAAGTCGGATAAATGATATTAATTAAAAAAAAAAACAATTGTAGAATATAGTAAGAAGTTGGACCAAGATTAAATCAAAAAGAAAAATAAAAAAAGGAGGGGACTAGGAAAGAAATTACATTAGAAAAAAAAATTCTAACCGTAATATTGATATCATTGTAAACAACATTGTGTTGGTTTTACATGGTCTAGGCGTACACGTATAGTTTGATGTCTGTTGTAATTTGGACTCGAAATGTATCCCTCCCGCTCATGAGCTGAAAAAGGATCAAGAATTGTCATCTTAGACCTTCTGGTTTGACTGTGTTGCTTATCTTCAACTCCTTTCCCAACAGATGCAGCCCCCTCTGCTAATAAGGGAAATATTTTTGGGTTGTCTCCATATGCACTAATCTGTGTTTTCCCAAATCTCCATGGTTCCAACAAGTGAGCATTTGTAAGTATCAAACCTTGACTGTTCAGAAGAACACCAGATGCCCAAACTACATCATCTATAGTAACAAGAAAGATAGAAGCCATTGCTTTCTCAATTCGTAATGATGAGGAGCTACCAAACATAGAATGTTCATGATTAGAATCCCAGGATCCTACGTTATCCGTTTTGGCAAAAGACCCCTTTCCTCCATCCTGTGACTTTCCCTCATGATATAACTCTCTCACTGTATTTTGAGGTGAATTCCGCAGCAAACCACTAGAAGCAGTCACAATGACTTCCCAGGGAATGACCAGCTATTAACAAAGATAAGATTTGCATGATGACACATTTAAAACATGTAGGCCAAGATATAAATTTCTTTAGGCTTTGTTTGCGAGTTCCATTTTGGAGGGAAAGGGAAGGGAAGGGAGGGTTTTGGTAGTCCCTTCCTTTGATAAATGCAAGGGAAGGGACTACCAAAACCCTCCCTTCCCTTTCCTTTCCCTCCAAAATGGAACTCGCAAACAAAGCCTTAGGCTACCTGGATTTCCACGGAACTAGTCTTCTGCCTTAATGGTCTAATCAAGATGCCAGTAAGAGATGCATACTCACTAAAGATTGGGCTGCCTTCCATTCCTGAAAGATTCAGCACCAAATTAGAAACACTGGTCAATTGAATTGAAAGATTGATGGATTATAAAACACGGAAATGTCTCAAACCAGGAAGATTTCGTATGTCAGCCATCAACAATGATCCATCAGATGAATTAGGAGGATAGCTGTTTGCAATGCATCCCACTGATATGCTAATTCAAGCAAGAAATTAAGTCAATGACAAAACTACAAAGGACCAAACAGTTAATCAAACAATGAGTTTAGAATGAGGATACCAAAAGTATGGTGTGACAACAAGAGTATTAGCTTACAGCTCAATAATTTAATGAAGCCAAAAACGTAACATGAGGAAAGATGGGACCAAGTAACACATCTTGAATTAACAAACAGCCAAATAAAGGACTGAAATTTCCACAATCAACACTGAATTTATGAATTTCAGAGAATTCCATTTGATTTAGGTTATGTTACATATGATTACACATAATAATGTTAAAAAAAAAATCAAAATACATTTTTTATTAGGTTACATGTCAATGTTATACCCACCACATAGTGTTGCAGAGAACTGGATCTTAGACAAATCAAAATACATCTCACTTTTTTTTCCCTTTCTTTTTATACCGCAATAAAGCACATTTGAATTAAAGATTCGATGAATGTGTGTATAACATTAACTCTAAACATCTTCTCACACCAATACTATAACCACGCATAGATATTCTACAAGGCTAAGAGCTAAAAAGTTGAGTATGCTAAAACAATAAGAAAAATAGCTTTCACCATTCACCTCAATAGATATTACAACTGTTTTTAAAATCTTTCACATGCTAATTAAGTGGTCCCTGTTGTAGTTCACTAAACAAGATGCTTCAATGAATTTCAGCAAAGTCATACCCGAAGTCTTAAAAGGATTATCATTCTTTGATCTCAGGCCATAGAATAATGATTCAGATTAAGGTGCTCTCAGGCTTGCAAACCAAAGAGTCAAACTTGCAGGTGCTTCGATTGACCTGTTTAGTCCTCTAATCAGCCAATATAAACGTGCTACAATTGAATATAAGAGATCTCCTATTTTATTCAGACAAACATCGTGCCAGCGACTGGCAACTACAATTAATATGATCATGCTTCAGAAAAAAATAATTCTATAGAGGCAGTTCACAGGGAATCATATTTACAAATCTAGCAGAGCGTATTACTTTTAGATGTGACAATCATAATAGTTATCATTGCCAAATAACGCATGTGTTTAAGCTGATTTGTATACTAACTAATTTATGACAGAAAAAGATAAAAAATAATACTGACATCATTTCAATAATATTAGGAAAAGTTAAACTTGCAGGAAAAAAAAGACGGAAAAACAAAACAACAAGGCTAACCTGAGTTTGTAAAATATCTTTTGAATGCTGAGAATCATTAGTCTAAGATGCCAAAGACCAGCCAACTTCACACCCGAGCTCTGGTGGGCTGAAAGATGATCCAACAAGTGACTGGAGACAATGGGCTGATGCAGGGATATCCACCTGCATATGCCATAGATCTCATTGAAATTAAACGTAACAAGTTATGAAAAGAAAAACATGAAAGTAACAAACTCAAGCAATATGAACAAAATAATGTCAGACTGTGCAATGGTCATAACGTTTAGTTAACATATTTTAATCATAACATGAGTATTCATATTGAAGTCATGTCAAAACATTGTACTCTGATAACATTGTACTTAGACTGTAGAAAGGAATAACCATGTAAAACACCAGAAAGTGACCAAGAAATTAGACATTAGACCAATGGCCAAAACATTGTACTCTGATGACATCTATAAGACGCCTTAATTTAACAGCCACATTCAAAATGATGAAAGATGAAAGTTTAAAAGCCGGACCAGTCAGTCAGATTTACATAGCAGAATGTGTCCCATATCATTAATCTCAAGAAGCCTGCATTTAAAGAAGAAAAGAAGTTCAAATGGTCAAATTAAACAAGAGACGAGATGGCAAAATGTATACCAATATGACAAAAGCGGCGCCTCAGGCCAAGAGATTCCTTTATCTGTTTTCGCACTGATTTTCTCAGTTCTAGCATCAATCGGACACCAGAAATTAACTCAGGCCGACCCTGAAACTAAATATAACAAAAAAACAAAAATTCAATAAATATAAAAAATAAGAAAAGGCCAGTCAATTATAATGCAAATCACTTTAGCGCCAACCTGAGAAACATTTTCTCTCTGCTGTGGTAGAAAAGGCTCAACAACTGAAGCCACTGTCACAACTAAACACATAGCCTCACAAAGGTCGCCATAAAGATGCTTGGCTACTTCAGTGTCATAAAGGTTAGCTGGTATAAGCATTCCAGAAGCTGAAAGCGTTGTTTCTCCAGAGCTATAAATATCCAAAAGGGGAAAAAAAATTAATAAACGAATGTAGCAAAATAGGAAACGAATAAAATTAAGTTAGGAGTGCCTCTTGGAGATAACCGATATTGATGAAAAGCGTGTCTTCTCATCTTCAACCCTTTTGGATCCTGAAAATCAGTAGAAGCGAGAATTTGCGAGCTTAGTGAGGCATATATGCGCGTGTGGTATGAAGAACTGAATTTGTTAACATAGGTGAAGTGAAGGAGACTTACTGGACCTCGAACTCTAACCATAACTGCGAAATTTCGAGCAAAAGCAACAGCTTCTGGTAAACCCATGATTGAAGGTAACACGCTGCTCCTCTGAGGATCCTCAATTTAGGAATTGCGAAAGGGATTTGTCACGCGTTTCAATGAAAGTCTGAATCTTGTTGCTGTACCTTTGAGAGTCAACAAAGTGAATGGAATTGATCAAGACTTTCAAAGCAGATAAGGGTGCGGCAAATAGACTTACGTTTAGAAAACCAAAACGGTTTGATCTTCCAGTCTGATCACACCCTAACACACTTGCCGTTGCCGGGACAACCGAATTGGATTGATCCGTGTTTTTTCTTTCTTAATATAAGTTATCTTATTAAAATTGCTACTATATGAATGAATAATTTTATCACTAATTTATTTTTTTTACTTCTAAATTCTCACTTATGTCTTCGTATTTAATAGAGGTAATATTAAGAATTTCTTAAATAATAATAAGTTTTAATATAAAGTTAATATGATTTAGAGTTTTGATTGGTTTCCTTGATATTGGCCAAAAAAAATTGGTTCCAAAGATATAGTCTTTTTTTCTCTTTTGAATAAAAAAAATCTAAATATGAGTATTATGGGAGTACTTTATAATTGATATAATTGAGTTTAGATGTGCAGAAATATTTTAATAAAATCTATAAACTTATATCTTATTGATTATTAATCATTAATTATATGTGTATTGTATATGGTTCTAAATATTAGAGTAAGTTGAATAATTTAGGGAAACTAAAAAAAGTTAAATAAATTTTTTAATGATAATATATATTATGTATGGTTAAATTATATGAATTTATAAGTTAAACAAATTAATTTAAAATAAAAAAATAAAAAAATATTTGAGTTAAAATATTTTATTTAGCTTTTTTAATTTATCTAAATTAATTAACCGGAAAAAGTATATTATTATATAATTAAAACTTAAATAGATATTTAAACATTTGATACTTCTAGAGATCGAATGTACTAGTATTAGAGATGGGGAGATGATCTTCTCATAATCTTTTTTCTCTTTTTCCCTCATAGGCCCATCTGAGCCGTTGATTGGAAAGAGGAGAGAGATTCTAAAGTAGTATTGTGATTAATTAGATAGATATAATTTTAAAATGATGAGAGATAATGAGAAAAAGATTATGAGAAAAACGCACATGTACCTACTCCTTGGATTGATGGCAAATACTTTTGACATTTCGCAGAATAATTATATTAAATGATGAGTTTTGGAGGAAGTTCGTTGGACTTTTTGGCTGAAACTTCACGGTCATTTCCTACAGGAAAGTCATTTGGCAAACAAAGTTCATTTGACTTGCGTCTGCAACTGCAAGATCTTCTTATTCCTCACGAAAGAATCTCCCATTCCATGAATGGATTCCAACAAAATTTTCTTGCTCTCGTTTATTCCCTTCCTCTTTTCTCGCACAACTGAAGCACTGGTTACTTATCTTCACCACAATTGCTCTTCCAGCAAAACCTTCCCTGCCGATAGTGCTTTTCAGTCGGACCGTGCAACCCTCCTCTCTTCCTTAGCTTCCGCCAACACTAAGTTCTACAACACCACGGTTGTCAGTGGCGGCGGCGGCACCGTCTACGGCCTCTTCATGTGTCGGGGTGACATCCACTACTAGAAAAATAGGAAATAGCTACGGAATTTGCTACGGAACATTTTCCGTAGAAATAGTAACGGATTTTGCTACGGATTTCTAATTCCGTAGCAAAAATGCCCAATTAGAATTTTTTGCGACGGATGACATCATCCGTCGCACTTTGGCATACAGAAAGTCCGCCTATTTGCGACGGATGATGTAATCCGTCGCAATTGTGCGACGGATGAAGTCATCCGTCGCACTTTGGCGGACAGGAAGTCCGCCTTTTTGCGACGGATGACGTCATCCGTCGCAAATTGGCGGACCAAAAGTCCGCCTTTTTGCGACGAATGACTTCATCCGTCGCCCAATTGTGACGGATGACGTCATCCGTCGCAAATTGGCGGACAGAAAGTCCGCTTTTTGCGACGGATGACTTCATCTGCCGCAAAAAAAGGGGCGTGAAGCCCAATTTGCAGCTTTTTGCGACGGATAGGTGATCCGTCGCAAAATTTTGCGACGGATCACCTATCCTTCGCAAAAAGCTGCGTTTTTTTAAACCTTCCATCTTCCCGTTCCCGATCTCGCCCGGCCCCCCCCGCGAACTCGCCACCCCCCTCCCCCGTCTCCCGCACGCCTCCCCCCCCTCCCCGACCCTCCCCTCATCCCCCTCCCCGACCCCGACCTCGACCCCACTCCGTCTCCGACCCCCCTCCCCCGCTCCCCCGACCCTTCCCTCATCCCCCATACACGTCTCCAGCCCCCCCCCGCTCCCCCTCCGTCGGACCCTCCCTCCTCGGACACTTCCCCTCCGTCGATCATCCCCCCAACCACCCTCAACTCCGCCCCCCTCCCCTCCTCCCCTTTGCAGTTTTTTTTTTTTTTTTTTTTTTTTTTTTCATTTTTGCAGGTTTTTTTTAACCTCCATTTTTGTTTTTTTCAAACACTTCTAAGTACTTTCATTGGTGCAGCACTTCCAGACAAACAAATCCCAAAGACTAAGATCTTCGGAAGGGAATTAGCCAATAAATCCTAGCACTTCTTATTTTGCAAGTTAGCTTGAAGTATATTTTCTTTTTTATCACTATAAGATATTTATGTTATGTTTGCTTAGCTGCAATAATGAAAATATGTATGTTGGTAGAAGATTATCAATTACATGAGTTGAAATCGTTTTTTTATGTGAAGTATTTTTATCTAGCACTTTTTAGGAATTTAGAAATTTCAATTCTGATTTTGGTGTGATAAAATTAAGATTTTGTATTATTTGGTATTGATACATAAATCTTTAAATATGATGATGTTGAAACTAGAAAAGTGAAGTGTTTGGAAATAAAATTTAGGGATAAGACAATTAATTAATTAATGTCAACTGGTAGGAGGAAGATGTGACATTGAAGAATAATCACATTTGTATGTGTTCTAAAAATTAGTAGAATTTATTATTCTATTTAGGCTATTATAAAAATGATTGTTAGTAATTTGTTTAAAAAATATTTCATTTAAATTTTTTATTTCAATCTATGTTTAACAAGTTATACAATAAATTTGATTAAATGTTAAGTAATCTCTTTGATCTAGCCCATATATGTTAGAAACTCCAAAATACTTAGTATTCTATTCTTTGTTTGGCCCTCCACATGCATGTAACCATGTTCGGTGTGCTATCCTCATTCTCCGGTTGCTTGCTGAAATATGTTCTTTGTTCAATGCATGTGTTTGTTTTTCACTTTCTTGATTAAGTGGCAATTGGTAGGCATAAGAGGCGGCTTATATATATATATATATATATATTTGTGGTATGTTGAGAAGTTAATTAGGGTAGTAACTGAACTAGCTAGGAAGTATGGAAGGCAACCATGATAGAAGTTGGATGTACAATCGTCTAACTGATAGAAGACAAATAACGCAAGCATTCTTCGCGGGTTTGGAAGAGTTCGTCCAATTTTCTTTGGCGAATTCAAATAATTCAAGAAGGGAGATCAAGTGTCCGTGTGCCAAATGTAAGTGTTTAAGATTTACAGATGCGGAGACGGTCAGAATTCATTTGTGTCAAAAGGGATTCATTAGAGATTATGAATGTTGGGAATTTCATGGCGAAGTCCGACGGACACCGAGTGGTTATTACGGGGACGGTAGTCATCGAGAAAACCTTAATCAATATGAGCAGTTGGTTATAGATGCCGCGGGTCCGTCGATCGGCCAATATTTTGATCCCGTTACTCATGCCGAACCGTCATACATGGGAGAGGAGACGGACACATCCTCAACCATCATACATGGGTGAGGATCCTCATCCGAAGCCGCTAGGTTCTATAAAATGCTTCAAGAAGAAGCACAGCGTCCGTTATGGGAAGGTTGCGAACACTTTGAAAATAGTGAATATTCATCGCTATCGGCTACCCTAGCAACACTAAGCTTGAAGACTGATCACCATATGAGTGAGAGGAATTACAACGAAATGATGCAGATCATGAGTAAGGTTGTTCCCAAAGACAATAATTTGCCTAAGGACTTTTACCAAGCAAAAAAAAAAGGTGAAAGAGCTTGGGCTTGGATGTGAAAAAATCCATTGCCGCCCCGCAGAGGATGTATGTTGTATTACAAGGATGATGCTTTGAGCTGACCAATTGCAAATTCGTGGAGATGACGAGATATAAAGTTGTGGGGAAAGGAAGGAAAAAGACCCGTCATGCAATAAGCAAGATGTGGTACTTTCCTCCGGTGCCCGACTTACGAGATTGTATGCATCCGAACAAACACCGCTTTCACATGAGATGGCACCGGAGCATCGTAGGGATGAGAACTTTGTGACGCATCCATCTGATGCCGAAGCTTGGCTTAAATTTGACGAGGCGAATCCTTTCTTTGCTATGGATCCCCGTAATGTTCGTCTTGGTCTATGTTCGGATGGGTTCGCTCCTTTCAACAATACGGGCGGGAATTATTCCGTTGGCTCATTGTGACTCCGTACAACCTCCCACCTTCTATGTGCATGAGAAGAGAGTTTTTCTTCCTTAACGCGTTAATCCCTAGGCCGTCGAACCCAAAAAGAAGATAGATGTGTACCTCGGGCCTTTGATAGACGAGTTGAACATGTTGTGGAGTGAAGGTGTTCTTACGTATGATATATCATTAAGTCGAATTTCACCATGCGGGCGCCTTAATGTGGACGATAAATGATTTCCCGCATATGGGATGTTGAGTGGCCGGCAAACGTCGGGAAAGCTCGCATGCCCGGTATGTCTTGAACAGAACATGGGTTTTAGCTTGGAACACGTCGCAAGGTTAGTTGGTTTGACAGCACCGACGATTCCTACCCCGATCATCCGTTTAGGAGAAATAGAAAAGACTTCACGCGGAAGGTTGTCGAACGAGCAGATCCACCTCGTCGTTTAAGTGGACAAGAAATATGGGACAGTGGTCGGCACATTCCGAGTGTCGAAGAGGGGGCTGCTTCAAGCGAA
Source organism: Acacia melanoxylon (assembly GCA_019022615.1). Lineage (NCBI taxonomy): Eukaryota > Viridiplantae > Streptophyta > Magnoliopsida > Fabales > Fabaceae > Acacia > Acacia melanoxylon. The sequence continues at coordinate 2,354,113 of JAFJYJ010000072.1, forward strand.
CCCGAGGGTACGGCATTGATCATCATTGGAACAAACGCAAGATCTTCCGGGGAACTACCATATTGGAAAGATCAATTGTTAAGACACAATCTCGATGTCATGCATATTGAGAGGAATGTGTTTTGCAATATTTCGTACACCGTGATGGACACCAAGGGCAAGACGAAAGACACGGTCAACGCAAGATTGGACGTTGAAGCGATTTGTAGAAGGCCCGCTTTGCATTTGGTGGACAAAGTGGCACGGACGCCAATTTCCAAACCCAGAGCGCCGTACACATTCAATAAAGAGCAGAATTTAGAATTGTTGCAATGGGTTAAAGATCTGAAACTCCCTGACGGTTATGCGTCAAACTGGAAAAGATGTGTCGACATGCACGAGGTGAAGTTGAGCAAGATGAAGAGTCATGATTGTCATGTTTTTTTCCAGAGATTGTTGCCGTGGGCCTTCAAAGCACTACCGAAGCATGTATGGTCTATTCTAACGGAGTTGTCCATGTTCTTTAGAGAAATTTGTGCTTCAGAGCTTAATGTTGAAAAGTTACGGCACCTGGAGGTGAGCATGCCCATAACGCTATGCAAGTTAGAGATGGTGTTTCCTCCTAGCTTGTTTGACTCAATGGAACATTTGCCCGTTCACTTGGCCTACGAAGCAAAGGTAGGAGGCCCGCAACAGTATAGATGGATGTATCCGTTTGAGAGGTAATATATATATATTGATTTGCGATGTTATTAATTGACCGACATGATACTTTAGCTCAGATATTCCATTGTAGGTTTTTACGCACACTTAAGCACAAGATCAAAAATACAAGGTACGTTGAAGGATCTATCGCTGAAGCTTATCTAGTCGAAGAGGCCGCAAAATTTGCGTCATACTATTATCCCCTTGAAATGATGTCAAGATGGAGAGGGTACCTCGTAACGATGATGCCGGTGATACGAGGGATCAAAAATCAATATTTAATTTTCCAGGGCGAGTCGTGGGAAAACGTTGGAAGTCAACTCTTGACGGAAGAGATAAGCAAGTTGCAGAGTGGTACATTCTAAACAACTGTGAAGAGGCTGCAAAGTACCTAGAGTAAGTTTTTTTTTGTTTACTATTACGGTAAGTATTAAAGTATTAACTTAAGTTTTTTTTGTTACAGTTACTTCTCTAATTGGGTCAGATCGGAAATCCTTCAATGTCGGTGTCCCAAGTTGATCAATTCACTAATTTCGAGTTTCCAAAATGGTTTCGATCATATTTCTTGGAAAATCCATCGATCCCAATGAAGTTGCGTGAAGTTTATCTTATAGAGCTGCAATGACAGTTACCCGATGCAACAAATATATAATCAATGGGTATCGATTTGCAATTGTTGACGCGAACGCAGGTACACTATGTTGCAATTACGGTGTATGTTGTCGAGGTGACCAAATTGACGGGGTGGAGACTGACTACTACGGGAAGTTAGTTGAGATAATTCAGCCGAGTTACCGGTGGGACAAGGTGGTGACCCTTTTTAAGTGTGAGTGGTTTGATAACAGTCCGCGTGGGACAAAAGTGGACAAACATGGAAATATTGAGATCCACTGGACAAGGAGATATTCGGTTGGTTATGACCCATTCATCCTTGCTCAAAGCGGAACAAGTTTACTATACACCATACCCTACATCTCGCCAAGGGTGGACGGGAGTTATTAAAACCAAAGCACGAAATATTATACCAAAGTCGAAAAGAGGAATCAAATGACAAAGATGGCCGAACCTTTCCAAGCCGATGTGAAACATGTGCTGCCCATAAACATCTTCGATGACGAAGTACCAAGCAATCTCTTTGATTCTCATGCGGAGTTAGAGTTGATTCCTATACAAATTGACGATGAGGATGAGGCAGAAATGAGCTTCTCTGATAGTGAATCCGAGTTCGACGACTATGAGAGTTCGATGAAGACATGCAAGTAGATGTCGATGAACGGGGAATCGTCCGGTTGATTTGTGTTAGTTCTTTGTTTATGACGATATGTTATACTACATACTTTGTTTCTTTGCTACTATCATATTAACTAATTTTTTTATATATATATATTTTGCCATGATGTCTATAAGTGTTCAGAGATGGAGCATCCAGGAGGACGTTCAAGTAGTGGACGGGCGTGGTCGAGCCCGACCCCGTACTATAAGAGGGGGTAGGGCGACGCCAACCGCTCCATATGGAGGCAGAGGGCTCGCCTCTTCTCCGCAGGTGCCACTATTTGATTTTTTTCGTCGTCACCGTCGGGATATTTGTCATCTTCACCGTCACTTTATACATCGTCGTCACGGCGGCTACCCCCCGATGCACATGCAAGGAGGACCACAGGTTTACTTTACCATTTCGATTGATTTACATTTGTTTAGTTTCTTGAAACCATCTATGTACAAACATCTTCAATATTTCACATTTCTTCCTTAGCACACCGCGTCGCCTCGAGCCACGTCGGGAAGAAGGTAGTTCTTCGTAGGTACCAAACTGGGCTCAAGAGATCCCGAGACAGGTTTCTTTGGATCCGTCCCGACGGCAACGAGTAAGTCATGCAAAGTTACCCGTAATGTTACAATTTTTTTTCTAATTGGTTTGTATGCTAATATTTGCATGATAATCTCTGTTTTCAGATTTTTGCCTGATACTCCGGTGGCGACTTTCATGTCGGACCAAATATTCCGTAATTACACTCAAGCTTGGACCGCGTGGACAGAGATTCCTAAGAAGCAACGAGACACGTGGTTCAAGGAGTTCTTGGTAAGTTATTTTTTTATGCGTGTTAATTTAGTACTTTTAAAATTTTGAGCACTAATTGTTCGTTATTGATTTTCGGATAAGCATATGACGTTGCTCGAGCATCTTGAAAATCGAAAAAAGCTTATAACCACGGGCCGGCGTGATGGTGCGTCGAAAGCTCTATGCATTGAGAAGGTCGAGAGGCAAGACAGATTGGCTTCCACAGGACACTAGAGATGAATTATTTGGCAATTGGGAAAACAATGACAAGTTTAAGACCATAAGTGCGAAAAATAAGCAAAATAGGGCCAAAATGGAAGGACCATCATATGCTGGCGGCTCCATATCAATTAGTGAGCATCGACGCAAAGTTGTAAGTACACGTTATTTTCTATTTACGTATTCAATATTTTGTACTTTGAAGTAATTAATTAAGGTCATCATTTGTGTTTGCAGGTAGAGTCTGGGGAAGCTCCAGCTGGATCGGTTGAGTGGGTTACCTTTCAGCGGACCCATTCCCGACTGAAGGAGTGAGAGGCAATGGATTAATCCAAGGGCGCAACAAATAGCGGTTAGACATTTATTGCCTTTATTACTTGTTTTATGCACCACCATATTTATATAGTTTTACATGTCTTATTTGTTATGTATTTGTTTGCTTGTAGGAAAACTTTGAGAAGCCGTCGCAGAGAGAGAGCCACGTTAGCCGTGAGATCGACCCCTCATCCTCTATATCCGACAACGAGAGTCCGTTCTTTGAGGCTACCGGCGGATTTGACAAGAAGGGGGGTCTTTGGATACGGTGAGTCCGGCCCGATCGAAGCGGACAAAGCGCCTCTCATCCGGCACCGTAGGGGTTTGTTCGGGTAAACATAATACATTTGTTTTTGATAATTTTCATTCTCTTGTCCATTCAAATGAAGTACAAATAATAAATGTACTAATCAATTTTGTAGATGAGTGAAGAAGATGAAGGCGTTGGTGGAGGAGCAAGCAACACAGATGACCCAGAACGGGAGATGATGAGCCGGCTGACTCGAAACAGAGATGATGAGGCGCAGATGATTCAGAACAAGATCGATCAAGCGGCGTTGCAAACAGAAAAAGATCGATCAAGCGGCGTTGTAGCAGGAACGGGAAGTGATGCGACGGAGAGATGACTCAACGAGAATGAGTTGATGAGGGTGATGCAGCTTCAAATCATGTCCCTTATGAAAGATGAGGTTCCGTGTCGACTCCGGTGATGATGAACATCTTTGGTGATGATGACCATCTTTGGTGATGACGATGATCACAATGCTTTCGCTTGTTTAGCCTACTTTTTTGTATTTGCTTGTTGCTACTACTTTTTTGTATTTGTTTGTTGCTACGGATTATATATATATTGTGTTTTCACTTTGTAAACTCTTTTTTATCGTTAATATATTCATGGTACATTACTTTACTATTTGTATTCAATTTTCTATTAAAAAAATTTAAAATTTGCTACCGAAAAGAAAATCTCCGCAAATTCTAAAATTTGCTACGGAAAAACAAATCTGCTACGGAAAAAAGTCCGTAGCAAATTTTCAAATTTGCTACGGATTTTTTTCCGTAGCAATTGCGACGGATCTGAAAATCCGTAGCAAATTGCTACGGATTTTAATATCCATAGCAATTGCCACGGATTTTAATATCCGTAGCAATTTGCTACGGATTTTCAGATCCGTCGCAATTGCTACGGAAAAAAATCCGTAGCAAATTTGAAAATTTGCTACGGATATTTTCTCCGTAGCAATTGCGATGGATATGAAAATCCGTAGCAAATTTGCTATGGATATTAAAATCCGTGGCAATTGCTACAGATATTAAAATCTGTAGCAAATTTGCTACGGATATTAAAATCCGTAGCAAATTTGCTACGGATTTTCAGATCCGTCGCAATTGCTACGGATTTCCTGAAATCCGTAGCAATTGCCACGCGATATTTTGCTACGGACTAAATCCGTAGCAAACATGTTTTGCTACGGAAAAATGGGTTTTTGCTACGGATTTTTTCCGTAGCAAAAACCGAAATTTTTAGTAGTGCTCGTCAACAACCCCACTATGTGCCACCAATGCGTCGTTAAAGCAACCCAACGATTATCTTCCGAGTGCAGAGTTTCAAAGGAGGTAATAATCTGGTACGACGAGTGCATGATTCGCTATTCCAACAGCTCCTTCTTCTCCACCATCAACACAAGACCTAGACTCCGCCTCCTGACCACCGGAAATGTCTCAAACCAGGCAAACTTCATGAGAACATTGTACGATGTATTGAACAAGACGGCCGATGAGGCGGCTAAACCGCAACGGGGAAAAGAAGTATGCTCTTTGGAACAGCCGAATTTTTCAAGGTTTCAAACAAGATATTGTGCAAAGACAATGCACCCTGACCTTACGCCAGCAGATTGCGAAGTTGCCTAAGTGGTGTGATTGGGGACCTTGAATGGTGTTGTAATGGGAAGCAAGGAGGAAGAGTTCTGTACCCTAGCTGTAATGTTCGTTATGAACTGTACCCTTTCTACCAATCGGAAGCAGTAAGTGTTTCGCCTACAAGTACTACTGGTTCCCAAGGTAAAAGATCTGAACTATATGCCTAAGCCTCCCTAATGTTTTGAAACAATATTTATGTTTCTCAGATTTGGAAATTAGTGTGCTAAAATTTTGGACTTGGTTACCGTCCTCTGCTTTCCGTCATTTTTCCCTCTACTATTCGGTAACTAAATAAGGTAACCCCCGCTCTATTCCACTCAAACCGAACGCCATATTAAATATACTTGGAGCGAAAACAAACTTGACTGTGGAATATTAATGAAGCCATGTTGGTTACTCTTCTTTCTCTCTTTTTGGGAAGATGCAGGAAAAGGAGGAATATCATCTAAAACGATTGTTGCTGTTGTGGTTCCAATTTTTGTGGCTGTCCTAATATTTATAGTTGGCATATCTTGCTTGATTAAAAAAAGAATATGGAACAAGTATGACTCTGTTCAAGAAAGAAAATGTGAGGATCCCTATAATCTTCAAGAAAGAAAATGTAAGGATCCCCATAATATACCAAGACCTCTTTGCGTTTGCTCGCTCTTCTGTTTTCACTTCTTCTCATCATGAACATGCACCATTTGGTTGTGTAGCTGTAAGTGGCATTAGCAATTTGGATTCACTGCAGTATGAACTTGCTACAATTGAAGCAGCCACCAACAAGTTTTCTGAATACAACAAGCTTAGCGAAGGTGGATTGGGACCGGTTTACAAGGTATCAAGTTTGTGTGCTTTCTTTTCTTGGATTTTAACAAGAAGGGAATTAGGCCCTTACTCCATACATATATGTTGACATTATGTTTTGAAATTCAGGGCATACTTCCAAATGGACAAGAAATTGCTGTGAAAATACTCTGTAAATACTCTCCACAAAGTGCAGTAGAAGAATTTAAGAATGAAATAGAGATACTTGCCAAGCTGCAACACAAAAATTTAGTGAGATTTCTGGGTTTCTGCGTGCAAGAACGAGATAGGATAGTTGTTTATGAATACATGGCCAATCGAACTCTTGAATACATTCTTTTTAGTAAGTCCATCTATGTCAATTTTGGGTATTCATTCTTAATATGCTTATCTTAGTTTTTCGAGGAGAAAGCTTTGCTTTACTTTTTATTGTTGAGAGAATTTGCTCTTCTTGTATTTGACATTTCTTCTTTTTGAATATGTTAGACCATAAAAAGAAAAAACATTTAGATTGGACAAAGCGTTATAAGATTGTCAAAGGAATTCCTCGAGGCGTTCAATATTTTCATGAAGATTCAAGACTTAAAATTATACATTGTGATCTTCAAGCTGCTAATGTATTATTAGATAGTGATATGAACCCCAAAATCTCAAATCTTGGTAGGGCAAAAATTCTTCTGGTTGGCCAAACTGAAGTAAATATCGGCCGCATTGTTGGAACTACGTAAGAACAAATTTATATATTATCGCAATCTTATTCAAATATCTTGCATCTTCTCTTAAAATGAAATAGAACTATCGCCAACCCAAATTTGCATGTAATTTTCCATGCACTAATAATTCTCTTATGATGATTCAATGTCTCAGTGGTTATATGGCTCCGGAACTTTTAAAGCATGGAGTGTATTCCATTAAGTATGATGTGTACAGCTTTGGCGTCCTTCTATTAGAGACTATAAGTGGAAGGAGGATTTATCAACGTTTCCATCAAATAAATGGTGCTGCAGGACTGCTGAGCTATGTGAGTATATCAAACACTACACTTCAGTTTGATTCAAATGAATCATTTTGCTTTCTACCAAAAGGATAAATAATGTGGCCCCGCTATTTTGATACAGGCTTGGAAACTTTGGAATGATGGAAAGCCCTTGGAATTGTTAGACCCCAAAATAAGAGAAACTTATACTCCAAATGAAGTTATTAGATGCATCCACATTGGCCTTCTGTGTGTTCAAGGAAATTCCGCATATAGACCTTCAATGTCATCTATACTTTTGATGCTTGAATGTTACCCTATGACTCTGCCAACCCCTTCGCAGCCAGGACGTTTCGTCGGCAGGAGAACTGATTCAACACCAATGTCAGTCAACGAGATTTCTGTTAGTGAAGAAAATGGCTAGGTAAGTGTTACGGATATGAATTTAGGCCTAATAGCAGTATGGCCCAACAGGCAAATATATCTCATATTAGGATCTACCTATAATAAAGGGAAATCCTATCTTATCTAGAATCAGGGGAGATCTATCTTATTCAAAGATAGATTCGACCGTTATGATACTAGGGCCGGGGATTACGAGGCCCATATTATCCCACCTGAGGAATACTCTATAAATACAGAGGTCAAACCCTAAGGTGCGAAGAACACACTGAATGGAGCATACACACTACCCATTGAGTAAATTCTTCCGTTGTGTCTCCTGCAACATGACTGTTTGAAGTTTTTCGTTGAGTGTGTTCAACTTGTCTGTTCTACTGGAGAATTTTTCCGTTAGACATAAACCAAATTTTTTTTAAGACTTGAGAATATGTCGCTTTCGTATCGCTATCGAAAATCTCCATATGACATGCCTTTGGTTTGTAGTTGACTAAGAAATTGTTGCTTTTGCTTTCGCCAGAATGGGTGTCTGAAGTCATGATCATTTGACCTACTCTGAATTGCATTCCGCGTGAATGCTCTATTTTTTGCAATATATTTAATGCTCTGAAATTTTTTTCGCTTTTTGAAGATTTACATGAAATCCTTTCGCTAATTATTTGAAATTCACTAACAAATAGGTTTGAAAGCGTTGAGAATAATAATGAGTGATAATTAGATAATATGGAATGTTAATCATATATTTTGAATTTTCGGAGGTGAAGAAGAAGGAGAAGAACAGTAAGAACTGGAATGCCTTTACTCGAGCAAGAACATTGTTTACTCAAGTAACATGCTCGAGTAACACACAAATATACTAGAGTAACCTTCGATGTTTTACAAAGGATACTTAGAGAATCATATAGAGAACCTTCAATAGATGATCTTACGAGAGTAAGCATATAACCATGCCCGAGCAACATGCTCGAGTATGGCTTCTAAGTGCTTGAGCAATATCCTGTAAGGTGTTAGATACCAAAAACATGTATGCTCGAACATGTTATTTTCTTTGCTCGAGTAACAACTTTAAGGTGCTCAGATAATTGAAATGAAAACGACTTTGAACCAAGAAAACAAAGCAACAATTGCAGAGGAGTCGGTGGCTCCGGTGATGAGAGCCGAGGCGCCATAGCTTCCAATGAGGTCCTGTTCAGATCGGAGGAATGTATGGAAGATCTAGGTCCCTGAGGAGGGACCTAGTTATAATGGGTATTGAGATCGAGCAACCTCGTGTTGACCTTTCAAACAGCCGTCTATGAAACTCACGACGAAAACTCACCCTATTTTGCTGGGTGGGAAGCATACGATAAGAACCCATATGACGAGTTCACTAACACCTCCAGAGTGATACAGATGGGATTGGCAGAGAATCAAGTAAGTATTATTCCATTCTATGTAACATATAGTCAGTTAAACCAAATTAATCCAGAAGCTCTCTTTGTAATAGTATATCTAACCATCATGTTTTCTAATACCATACAAAGTGGCGGACCCTTAAAATTACGTAGGGGCACAATTTGGCGGGGGGGGATTTGGGCATTTTGGGGGTTCGGGGCTGTGCCCTGAATTTTTTTAAAGGAAAGTTTTAAATGCATTAAAAAAAACAAAAGAATATAAACAAGAAAAAAATATCAAAAAAATATTTATGAAATCAAGTGAATATTGGTGATGTAATAAGAGAGGAAATTCATTTACAAACCTGTCATTTTAAAAAAGCAATGTTAAATACTGTTAGAAATGCAGTTACATAAATTACAAGGAATGGTGGACACTCAATAAGTTCAAGTATATATATTTTAATAAAAAAAGTATATTACAATAAAAATAATTACAATGTCATCTTTCTAGGCCTTATGTTTTGGAATTCCATCATAATTGTCTTATTATCAATGCTATCAAATACATATTTTTCAATATAAGGCACTAAACAATCATTCAACGATTCATCCCTCATCCGATTACGAAGTACAATTTTGATGTATTAAGGGTGGACACTTAATTTAAAGGTGGACAATCATTCAAACATGTATTAATTCAAGGAAAGTAGACAAATAATGCTAATACTAATGCTTATAGAAATTTGAAACCATTATAATCAAATCTCCTTTAACTTTATTTTTTTAAAAAAATCCTAAAATTCCCAAATTTTTGGGGGCCACTTGCCCCCCAACAATGAACCTGGGTCCGCCAATGTATACAGGTTTCATTTGATTTGGTAGAGAAATACTTGGAACAGCACCCAGAAGTATCCACGTGGGGAAAAGGAGTACGTGGCTTTGGAGAGAATGCTTTGTTCAAGATTATCATGGCCTCAAATCTTTCAGAACCACGATGGCAAGCTTCTTGCAACAAATAAGAGGTGGGAGGGCCAAATTCGACCCCAATAGAGTCGTCCTCTGAATGATATTGACAAAATGAGTAATGATATTGACTAAAGGTATTTACTCTTTAAGTGAGTACGTTTACACATTTAGTAAATACCTTTTTTCATTTAATCAATATCATTACTTATTTAGTCAACAACGTTGCTGTAGTCATTTTCATTACTCATTTAGTCAAATACTATTTGGTCTATATTCAATACCATTACGCCTTTAGTTAATATCATTACTTATTTAATTTATACCATTATGCCTCTAGTCAATGTCATTATTCATTCAGTCAATATCATTACGCTTTTAGTTAATACCATCATGAATTTAGTCATTACCATTACAAATTTAATCATTTCTATTGATGATTTAGTCAATATCGTTACGCTTTTATTTGTACCCCCCCCCCAACACACACACACACACATATTTTATTTGTCTTGAGGTTTTAAGAGTAAAAGGTTCTCACCTCTTTCAACAAGTGCGCTTTCTAGGATTTGAACTTGTGTTCTCCTTCTTATAGGGGTGAGGCCTCTTACCACCTCAACCAACATATATTCACTTATGTATGTATATGTGAAAGAGCCTTTGATAGCCCAACAACCATCATGCCTCTTTGAAACCAAGGTGAGGTGGGTTCAAATCCCATCATCACCACCTTGGAACATTTTTTCCGAAAAAAAAAAATTTAAACCCCCAACCACACAAAAAATCCACTGGCGGCTGAGGCCCATGGGCTTCTGGCCGACAGAAGGAGGGTACTGGTGGGCCGGTAGTGGTGTTCCGGCGAGGTGCCTTTTCTTTAATTTAAAAAATTGAGGGGTATTATAGTAAAATCAACAACATTTTAAAATCTCAATTTGATCTCTGTCACCTCTTTGTCATTTACAAGTGTTAATAAACTTTTTAGGTTTTTATAAATTCAAATGGTATTTATTTAAAATTTTCTCAACTAAATATTTGTTACATCATTAATTTTATAAAAATTTTAGTATTATATGAACAATATATATATATATATATATATATATATATATATGAAAGGGTCTAAACGAGCCGGCTCCTTTAGATCCGATTGCAATTTGAGGGGTAAATTTTTAAGCCCGGCCCTCATGATAAAAGGGCCTAAACAGTCTAACTGGCAACGCTCGACTCGTTTTTTCTCGACTCCATTTTTAACTCGGTTAGATTACAAATGACGTGCAAACTAAGCTCACACGAGAATTTCTCCCTAGGACAATTAGGTCATTTCATTTAACAAGTCATTTAATTAAATTATTACTATAATTAATTATTTAATATATTACTAAAATCATATAGAAAGACATTAAAAATTAAATTATAATGGTAAATTAATAATTTTAAATTAATTTTAATTAATAACAAATTTAGAATCTCTAACAATTTTTTTTTTTTTAATGATGTCAAAAAGGTGCATTGAAGTGGGTACGAAAATAGATAAAAAGGGTGTTTATAATTTTGGCAAAATTGAGGAGTGATCAGTGTATTTTACTCTTAGAATAATGATCCTCCTTAGACCCCAATTGCTGAGATTTGGTAATCATCCATTACTTTGAAATACTCATGGGATTTTAAATTCAAGAAGATCATGATAGAAAATCTGGGCCTTTCCCTTTTTATTAGCGTGCTACAAACAGTAAAACAAATTATCCAAATCCTAGAAGGTGGAAATTATTTACCATGATACTTCACTTTACATTGTTGAGGCTAAAAATGAGTTTAGAGAGAGAGAGAGAGACTCGTACAAGGCTTAAACGAGATTGCATTATATTACCGCATCAACTATGACATAGGAGACTGATATCGAACCCTTCCAAAACCTTTTTATATCAAAAAAAAAACTATGACATATTCTTTTAATAAGGAAACTTAGTAAAATCATTCATGGGTAGAACGATTTCACCTCTTCCGTGCATTCTGTCTCATCCTCCCCTCTTTCATATTCTTAAACTCGTTCTTGGCCTTAAATTTTTTTAATATTATGATAAATAATTTCCACCAAGTACGATTTGGGTAATTTGTTTTATTGTTTGTAGCAGTCTTTCATAGAAAGGGTTCTAAAAGAGAAGAATGGTCGTCCTTTATTTTTTTTTATTTTTTTTTTTCAAATCCTCCTTTATTACTCCATTCTCATATACTGCTATTTATTATACATTTTTTAATACTGCAATTTCTGAAATTTGGTTAGTTATTCTTGTTGTATACAAAGCACTTTATCAAAAACAGTCCATCTAAATGGAGAAGCCGAGAAGGGCTAGACTAGAGATTGGATAAAAGCCATTGCGATAATTGATTACTTCTTTACAAACCCAGGAAAAAAAAAATGATGCAAAACTCAGTAGAATTTTTGGGAATTTTTATTCACAAAATCAAGTATATTCTTATTTTTTATTTTTTTAAAAAAAATACAATGTAATTTGTATCATCTGGACGCGTATGAATCATAGAGGATGAAAAAAACAAAACAAAAGGAACCGAAGCATAAGAGTGAAGTTACACATATTTTAACTACAACAAAATAATAAAACAAAGATAGCAAGAGCCCTGTCACCTTCTAATATTTGAAACACTTTATAACCTCAATCACAAGCACAAGTTCACCACAAGTGCTGGGACCAAACATGCAAAAAGAAAAAAAACACATTTCTTTGTATGCTAGAATTCAACATGTCGAAATTTTTTGATTTGATCATACTGACAGGATAATTTATCAGCTACTATATGCCTAGCTAGAATTTAAAAATCTCAACTTTCAGGACAAATTCCCAGCAAATTTGTCACAGGACCCAACAACTTAGTTCAAGTATAACTACTACTTTTTCACATCTTTCTTCTCCTCGTTCCGAGGATTGAGCTCTTCATCATCATAATATTCTTCACTACATCCTCATCATAATAATAATCGTCTTCCTCATCCTCACCATCCTTTCCGTTTCGTAGACGATACTGCTGACCTCTTAGCCTCTCTTGAATTCGATCCCTGATCGCCGTTCCCTGAAATAGACAAACAAAGGTAACATTTAAAAAATGCAAATGAAAAATTAACTGATGCTGAGTCTGCATATTAAGAGCATAATAATTTTATCTGCATAAAGTAACTAACCATTTTGTGGCACCCTTCTTCAAACATCTCTAAAAATCCAGCAACCCAACGATCAGCATTTTCCACCCATTCATTTCGATGCATGTCTTCGCAACAATTTGAATCTGGAAGTCCAAGTATATTTATCACATCCAGAAAAGAAAATGCAAGCTACCATAAAGTATTCTGAGCTTTAAAACATGTATTAAGATGGAAAATTTGTGATCTCCATATCACCACAATTATTGCTTTATTATGATGTGCCAGGAAATATCTCCATGATTGAATGCCCTGTCTGTATCATCATCAAAGATATGCAGAAGCAGAAACCTTAACTGGGTTATCATCTTTCAAAATAAGAGCATTGTACGACAAGTTATAATTGCTGCTGCCTCGTAGTCAAGTCTACATTTTAGGAAGGTTTATCCTCCAGCTTATTTAGATTTCACTTCTTATAAAGCCACTTAACTTGTTAAACCGGTGACCCTGACACGTACCTTCAATATATATATGTACTACATAAGACCTAATGTGATCTTACACTTCTTACTATAAGACACGTGCATCTGTCACAGCCCAAGGTACTGCCACATCACAAGAATTCCTGATCTTGCAGGTTTTTAACCCCGCTCCCTTGTAAAAGGGACACACACACACACACACAAAACTATAAAGCCTTTTCTCAACCATTTCCTGCATCAATGATTCCTGTGTTAGAGGTCATTCAGCCAGATTTTGGGGCTTCTGGATGTAGGAGCAGGAGAGTCCATAGTAAAGGGGTATTTTCCAGCAATATGAAAAACTATCTCTATGGAAACCTTATCTTGATCGCTCCTGGTTCCGAGCACAGGAAACCCTCACCAAGCTGGCAGTCAGAAGGAGAAACACTCTTTATTTTCCCCTCTTTCATGCATACATCCTTTGAGACCAAAACTCCGTGGATCACACACAATTTGTGCCTTGAAGGCTCTGAATCCGCTGTTAACTCTCAGATGCTATGAGCAAATTGGCTATCTACACATCTCAGAAGAACACACCTAAGCAGAAAAGGGTTTAACGTGCAGCTTCACAATATCAGAAATTTCAGGAAAGGGGATATATCCTACGCAGTTTCATAGATTTCACTGTCAATTGTTATGGCTGGGATGAAGCTCTCCCCAATCCTCTAGTGTCAGAGGAGGCACAGATATCATCACTTCTAACTGCTTAGCTTAGTCCAGGTGGTGGTTATAATAACTTCCTCAAGTCCAAGCTGCGGTAACAACTTTCCTTAAGTTCTGTGAGAAACTAATGATAGAGAAGCCTCTAGACTCCAGAAAACCTGCTATCTTTTTCAACTGCTATGCTAGAAAAAATGAGAAAGGCATACGTGGGGTTTTGTTTGTGTTCCGAAAAGAAGGAAGAAAAAAGACATGCTCATGTGAAAGCGATTAATTGACACCATTTTCAGAGTAATCCTATCCAACGGTTGAAAGGTATCTAAAATTGTTATGAAATCTCACATTAATTAACAGTGATAAAACCATGTAACTTACCCTCAATCCATTTATCCATCTCAGATGCCATGGGTGAATTCCGCTGTCTACAGCATATTTTAGAAGAAGATGCGACAGAGAAAAAGGTCTAACAAGCAGCTTTCCAAAATCCAAAACGACCAGAGGTTATTAAACCAAGTTTCACAGATTTCAGAGTCAACGGTTATAGCTGTAGTGCAGTTACTACCCCAACATCATCTTCCAGTTCAAGCAAAGGAAGTGGTATCATCACTACAAACAAGTTAGCTTAGTCCAAGCAGGGGTTTTAACAACTTTCCTTAAATTTGTAAGAAATGATGGAGAAGCCTTGAGACTCCAGAAATTCAGCAAGGCCTATTTTTCAGCAATTGGAATGATCATCTCTGTTGAAACATTATCCTGATCACTGCTGGTTCTGGGTTCCATATCCCTCATGCGAGGAGAAACAAAAAGTTGCTTCTCAGACCAAGCAGGGGGATTAACCTGGTTTTTTTGGAAGGCGAATTTGCCCACCGCATCTGCAATGGATAAGCAGTAGCTCTAGAGCCTGCAAGATGCATCTGTAATGAATTTGGTTTCACAAAATTATTTGCCTTCTAAGAAAGCCAGGGTATTTCTCGTCCTAACCACCTGGTTGGTCTGAGAATGCAACGGATTTTTTCTCTTTGCATGAGGGAAATGTCCCTGTGAGACCAAAACTTAGAGGACCATACATGAGTTACACCTAGCAGACTCTAGAGCAACTGCTTTTCCATCTTGGATGCCAAAGGCAAATTGGGTTGTCCATCACATATTTCAATGGAGATGATACATAAGAGAAAACGAAAAGCTCCTAGACTGTTAAAAAAAAAAAACTGAGAAGCCTCTAGACTTGAGAAAACCTGTCATCTCATTTTGACTGTTAGGCTAGAACTAGACTTTGGAAAAGAAGTAATCTTTTTTCAACCACTAAACTAGAATAAATGAGATTGACATGCAAATGTTCTTTTTCCAAAAGAAAAAAAAAAGGTGCACCTGTGCAAGTGAAAAGGGGATCTACTGACACCAATTGGAGCCATCCATCTTGTTTTATCTTATGATGAGATTAAAGGATGACATTGAAGCATGAGAGAAATAGTCTGAATATTATTGATTCTTATATCGTAAAGGAGTATACAAAGAGACCTTTATATAGGCAAATTAATCGGCTAACCCTAACCCTAAAATCTACCATAATGCAATCTAATCAAATCATAATATCTTAAAGATATATTCCTAAAATATAATATTCATATCTAATCCTAATAAATACTAAACAACATCCCTAATAATAATTAATTAATATTTCTAAACTTGATATTTCCAACAATCTATAATGGTTAAAATGTATCTAAAATTATCATGAAATGGCACATTAATTAAGAATATAAAACCATTTGAATTCGATCAATCTAATTAATAATTCACTCTCATATATCATCTGTCTGTACATTTTTTGTTTCTGATATGTAAACTGTGAATAAATTGGGTAGTTAGTTAGTTGGGAATTAGTTAATTAGTTAGGGAAATAGTTAGGTAATTCTGTTATGTTTGTTGGGAATAAAGTCTAAGGCAGCATCCTATATGAGGAAAAGCCTAGACTAATTGTATGGTGTATTGAATGATGATTCATGATTAATGAAAATGCACAGTGATGTGATTCTGCATTTTCTCTCTTCCCAATCCCTCTGAATTTCTGTCCTTAACCCTCTAAATTCTCTTCTCTTCCCAAATCCTCCAATTTCTACATCTTATCTAACAGTTTCAGATTTAACTTCCAATGAGTTATCTTTTTCTCCTTCTAATCTCACTATAGATCACCCAAGATATATATAATGTAGGTGTGCACTGAGCACACATCAGAAATAGCATAGGTGATTTACGAATAATATCCAAGATGACTAAGAGCAATAACTTCTATGAAAAAAGACAGGTGGAGTGGACGTTGCATCATCAATCTTCAATTAATTCAGACCATTGCTAGGTATTAAGAAACTAATGATACAACCTTAGGTCTAGCCTAGTTAAACTTGAAAAATCCCCATGAGGCAAGAGATTCAGCCCCATAGACGATGCTATGGCAGCTAAAATGTAAAGTGATTGACAGAAGTGTCAATGAGAGAAAACTCTTAAGAGGATAACTAGTACCCAGATAACAATAACATCTGTAGTACTGACTACTGACCACTTGGTTAAGATGCTCAACAATTATTCAAGTCATTTTCACAAACAGCATAGAATTGATCTGTTAAGACCCAGTTGTACAATTATGAAATTTGGGCCAACATCAAAATTATAAGATTCTGATGTGGGGTATATTAAGACCTTGGGTTCTCCAACCTTATGAGCTACCTGCCAAAATGTGGTTCTAGTTCCCGCAGAACTTTTATCAATTGGTATTAAATCCTTCCATTGCATCCCATATCATGCAGCATATAAGTTGTGTTGCTGGTATTGCAGCGTTGTCCCAAGGATCGATAGGAAGTCAGCCTCTGTAAGTGTCATGGTTGAGGAAGCATGGTAAAATGTAAAGACTAAATCCCAAGGGATCAAAATCAAATCTCAATCCCACCTTGGAAGCATGATCCTTCAAAGAAACATTTCATGGAGGGATTCTACACAATTGGCAAACCAAATGAAATGGATTCCCAAGACTTCACCTAAACTTCAACAACAACAACAAAGCCTTATCTTACTAGGTAGGGTCGGCTACATGAATTGCACGATGCCATTGTGCTTTGTTGAAAACCAGATCTTAAGATAAATTATTGCAGAACCAAGTGAACAATCCCTAAATTACTCACATAAGGTCTGTCCATAACTAACAAATCTATGTTCTGTTACTAATTAACCATGGGTTAAATACCATTTTTGCCACGAAAGTATTGGCTAGAGGGCATTCAGCACCCGGAAGTATTTTTGGTATCATTTTTGCCTCAGAAGTTTACATAAAGGAGCAAATATGCCCCAGAAGTTTTTTTTAGGAGCAAATTTGCCCCAAAAGTTTTTTTTAGGAGCAAATTTTTGTAAATTTCTGGGGCAAAAATGATCAATCCAACGGTCAAGATCAACCGATGGGCAATATTGCTACGTTTGTAAACTTCCAGGGCAAAAATGATACCCAAAAAACTTCCGGGTGCTCCAAAACTAAAACTTCCGTGCCAAAATTGGTATTTATCCCAATTAACCATTGATAAAAATTATTATCAACTTATTCTGATGCAATGGCCTTATATCTACAATTATAATGGAAGTAATGAAGGCTATCGAAATGGAGAAAAATATGCAAATACAATAGAAAGTATAAGAACATATATAGAGAAATAGATCATTTAGTAGGTATATATCTCCCTTAAGACATATTTCATAATAAATTTACATAATTTTAATCATTAGATATACACAAAACCAATGGCTTACGATTGGTGAAAGAGTTTTGCCCTTACTTTTGGAAGAATTCATCCTCTTGTATATGTTAAAAATAAGGGATAAATACCATTTTTTTACGAATGCAGTTTAGCTAAGGAAAGACTAATCACCCGGAAGTTTTTTGGGTGTCATTTTTGCCCCGAAAGTCTGAAAAACGTAGCATTTTCGCCCTGACTTAACAGATCCAAAAAGGTCAACAGTTAGTTGACCTGATTATGCTGACGTGGCTCCACCATATAGGATTAAATGCCACATAATAATCCACGCCAGCTCCTCATTCATCTCTCTCTGCTCCCTCTTGCTTTCTCTGTGTATGAAGGCGGCCTCTTGAGCCTCCTTCTCCCTCACCGTCCCTTCATCATGAACAACCACTAGAAAACCCAGAAAAGGGAGAAAATCTAGAAAAAGCAAGCATGAAGCTTCTTCCCCTTTCACCATCATCAAGTATCAAACCAAAAATTAAAATGGAGAAATCAAAGAATCAACAAAAACCAAATAATCCATAGATCAAAACCCATGTATATGATATATGAGCACCCAAAAAATCAAAAAGCATTCCATGTACCTTCAAACTTGGCCAAGAAAGTGAGAGGGAAGAGTGGGGAGAGTAATTTGTGACGATGCAAAATCCCAAAAATATTTGTCATATTGAACCCCAAACGCGTCCAAATCTGAGTAAAAATTCCAAACTAATCAATACGCCAAGATGGGAAAAAAGAAAGCCCAAAGATTCACTAATTGATTCAAATCCTCTCTGTAAAACAAAGAATCAATATACCCAAAGTTTAATCAAACCCGCAAATCAACAATGGACAGGTTCGATGACTTTGAGTGAGAACGGAGGGCCAACGGGAGAGGGAATAGAAGGCATCAATGGGGGCGATGGAGGAGATGCAGAGCTCACAAGACATGGAGACGGGCCCGACAGCTTTGAAGGGAAGGACGAGGAAGAAGGTGAGGGAGGCATAGAAGGTGGAGGATGTTTGAGTGTGAGGCGAGATTGAGTCGGAGAGATAGGGACAGCCGTAGAGGAGCTCAGATCTGCAATCGGATCCTCCAACACCCCATCCTTCTCTTGTTCAGGCTCACAAACATCCTCCAACACCCTTGGCCAAACTTCCCACGAGACCACCGATGGTTGGCCCATCGCACCTAACGGTCCTTACGCATGGGGGTATTGCTTCAAACAAGAACAGAACCCCAGAACCCTCCAAGCGATTACTGTGCCCCCCGACGATCCTTACGCATGAGGATTGCAATGTCTGGAGGAGAAGATCAGGTCGATCTAGGGAGAGAGATATCGAGAGGGAGGAGTGAGAAAGAATGATCTGCCTTAACACATGTACCATCTCGGCCTCCATTGTGTCAGTTTCAAAGCCATGTGTCATTTTAACAATCAACGTGAAGCTTCTGTGACGGTAGGGAAAAAATGCTACATTTTTTAGACTTCCAAGGTAAAAATGAGACCAAAAAAATTTTTGGGTGACATCCATGGGCTAAACTTCCATGGCAAAAATGGTATTTATCCCTAAAAATAAAACTATTTGGCACATACAATTTCAACATTAAGTTTTATATAGATTAATGCATGAACGTTACGACAATCTTGTTATCATTAACAAAAAATACTAATGATCTTGCAAATAAACTAAAAAAATATGAAACATAGCATATAATTAGCAAACAAGGTATTAGATTGTAAAAGTCAACTTAGGCAACCGGGTCTGAATCTTGCATTCTTCTATGCCATAAATGAAGATTAAGTGGAGGATGTCAAAGTTCAAAATGCAACCACTCAATTACAGCATGAACCACTTAATTATTTCAAAGTGTCAATCCAGGACTAGGTTGTCCAACTAGCAAAAACCAATGGCTACTTGATGTCAGTTCACAAAGTTACACCGGTAAGGATAGACACAAGAAAAAATAATGACAAAAAAACTACCATATGGCATAAATTTTGGTAAAATAATATTTTGATGCTGACAGCATGGATAAGTTTTTTTCTTACGGTAAATACCAAACACAAACTTTGCAGGATCATTCTCATTAACAGTTAATAAGCAATTATAATTAAGAACATGCATTATGTCACTTCTTATCTTATAGGATTAGTATATTTTGCTGCATCATCCTAATTAAAAATCTTCATAAAGCAGAATATATATATATAATCAGAAATAGGCCAACAACTCAGCAATACTGCACAGAAAATACCCTATGATTGGAACAGACCTATTGCTGCAAAAGAAAGAGTTATAGTAAAGCAGTAAGCAATCAAGCATTACCAGGATCTCATGGTGGTAAGAAGCCATCCAACTACTACAGTTAGTGCTAACAAGAGACTGTAATGCACAACACCCTCAGAGTGAAAGTCTTGAAATACATGAGAATTTATGAGCAAATTCTCACTGGCAACTAAGTTTTGGACCTCAACCCCCCCCCCCCCAAAAAAAAAAAAAAACAAAAACCATTAATATAATTACTTATTTAATTTATACCATTATGCCTCTAGTCAATGTCATTATTCATTTAGTCAATATCATTACGCTTTTAGTTAATACCATCATGAATTTAGTCATTACCATTACAAATTTAATCATTTCTATTGATGATTTAGTCAATACCGTTACGCTTTTATTTGTACCCCCAACACACACACACATATTTTATTTGTCTTGAGGTTTTAAGGGTAAAAAGTTCTTACCTCTCTCAACAAGTGCGCTTTCTAGGATTTGAACTTGTGTTCTCCTTCTTATAGGGGTGAGGCCCCTTACCACTCCTCTCCGCCGGCGCCACCTCCGCCATCAAGCTCTTAACCTTTATTTTCGCTAACCCAGGAGATGCTTTACTTGTCCTCATCTTTTGGGATCTTTGATTTGCTCCAAATCGAAGTATATGGTTAAGAGAATTCTAGTAAGAATCAGTACGAAAGAGAAAACGAGTTTCGAGAAACGGCGAGCCGCGAGGAAGATGAAGGAGAATGAGGGAATCAGATTCCCTGCCTATTTAAGAGGAGCATTTCTCATTTGGGCTATCCAGATGAGATCCGGACGGACCGCATTTAATTTCTTTTTACTTTTTATTTTTTTGAAAAAAATATTTTAAAATGGGTAGAGAATCTTTCAACTAATATTTTTTTAAAAAATGATTTTTTAATTTAAAAATCACCAAATAAAAAATATTAAATCGGATCGTCCAAATCTCATCCGGACGGTTCGGATGAGACAAGCTCTCCTTGCCTATCCTTTTGGATAGGCGGGGAAACCGGTTCCGGAGAATGAGAGTGCAAAACTAGCCACGTAATCCACCACTCACAAGAAGATGTCACATTTGCATTTTTTTGTTGTTACCATATAATTATTGGAGTTGGCTTCTCTCCTTTCCCTTACTCTCCTTTTTCTCTTCTTTTCTCATTCTTTGCTCTCCTTTTTACATCTCCACCGTTGAATGAAAATTTCAATGGCTCAGATTTTATATCTTATAAAAATATTATTATAATTTTAGTTAAAAATACATAAATAAATTTTAACTGTTAAAATTTATTCTGAACAATTGTGAAAAATGCAAATAAAATTTACTCTATAATAATAATTAACTTATTTCAGAATAAATTTTAACAATTAAAATTTATTTATGTATTATTAACTAAAATTATAATAATATTTTTATAAGATGTAAAATCTGGGCCATTGAAATTTTCATTCAATGGTGGAGATGTGAAAAAGGAAAGCAAAGAATAAGAAAAGGAGGATAAGGGAAAAGGAGAGAAGTCAACTCCATAATTATTTGGGAAAATATCAGTGAGGTTTCAAGAAAGAGAAAAAATATCAATCTCAAATCCCCTATAAAAAAAGTCCTAGGAACTTTTTTGATATTAATTATGGAATTCCAATATCAAAAAAGTGTTGTCAAAATGGCTTTTTCATGTTGTTAAAATAGTTTTTCCTATTGTTAAAATTTCTCTATGAAAATATTGTTGTCAAAATGACTTTTCATGTTGTCAAAATGACTTTTCCTGGAAAATTTTTGGCAACAGGAAAAGCCAATTTGACAACAATAATTTCATAGGGAGATTTTAACAACAAGGAAAGTCATTTTAACAACATGAAAAACCATTTTGACAATAATAATTTTTTGATATTGAAATTCCGTAATTAATATCAAAAAAGATATTAATAAGGAATTTGGGGTTGAGACTTTTTTTAGAAGGAATTTATGTCGGTTAAAAAATTCATTTAATATTAATATAATTTTTTTAAAAATATAAATTATATATATATATATATATTATATCCTGAATAATATGAAATGATTTTAGCTTTTATTTTTATAAAAAGATCATAATTGATAATAACATTGATAATAAAAATTGAGTAACTTGATAATATAAGTAATCTATTATATGAGAGGTTTTAGTTTTAATTTTAGTTATTTTTTTAAATTATGAATACAAGAGATAATATAGGAGGTTTAGTTAGGGACAATTTAGTGATTTTGGATGTATATTAAGATATTCAGGCCTTTTAAGTAATTACATTTTTTATTGTTCTTTATCATAAATATTATTTTCTCTAAGTCATTTGTATTTAATTTTCCCTGTTTTATAACCTAGTGATGGTGCTGAAGGGTTTGTTATAAAATAGCATAGCTAGCAGCACTGCCTTCATAAGCATAATATAATCTGCAGCGAAGAGTTTACTAACCATCCAAAACAGTCTGCCTCTAAAAGAAGAACGTTGGATTGATCATTTTTTATATCATTTTGCCCCGGATGTTTACAAAAATTTGCTCCTAAAAAAAACTTCTGGGGCAAATTTGCTCATAAAAAAACTTTTGGGGTATATTTGCTCCTTTTTGCAAATTTCCGGAGCAAAAATGATCTGAGAAAAAACTTTCGAGTCTTTGAATGCCCCATAGCCAATACTTCCACGACAAAAATGATATTTAAACCAATAGTAAATAAATGAATACTTTTTTTTATATTTAACTTTCGAACAAAAATTCTATTGAGCCAGTATTTTATATCTCTAATTAACTAACAGATCACAGCCAGCAACAATTATGAATGTTAGAATAGAATAAAGAATTTTACGGAATGAGAATATTTAATATTTTGAGTTTTCCCATATAAGTAACGATTTAAAATAATTTTAATGTGCTATTTAAAGAAAACAGCACGTTTAGCTAGTGAAAATATAATTTATGTAATACTTTTTATGTATGTAAGAATAGAATAAAGAATTTTATGAAATTAGGTCAAGTTCTTTAGGTCTATTAGATCCCGTTAGCCAATAATATGTTGCCACCTAGATTATTTTCACACATCAGCATTTAACACTGTTAGCCTACTAAAATTTCTGGAGAAACATTAAAAAAACAAAAAGAATGAGAGGAGCTGGGCAATAATGAGGAGTTCCATTGGTGAAGAGGATTGGCGGCCAAATATACATTGCCGACTATGATGCTGTTTTCATGTTCATCTCCATCACTATTAGATGTATCAAAGAAGATTATGACCTTGCTCAATGATTACTTAATAACAGAATGAGAAAGAGGGGAGTTATATATTCCTTAATAATACTACACATGTGGCAGTATATGATTGGCTCATTGGACCTAATAGACCTAAGGTACTTGACATAAGTTTTGTCATTCTGAGTTTTCCCATGTAAGTTACAATTTAAAATAATGTTAATTATTATTTAAAGAACACAGCACGTTTAGTATATTGAGTAGAAATACTATTGATCCATATCCGAGCCATCTCATGTTTTGGATGGCAAATGGCTCTCTTGTTATTTTTGTTTTCTTACAACACTCAACTGTGTTCACTCTACAGGTTAAAAAATATATATGTGTGTGTTTTCACTACAGTATTATTAAACGGTGACTGGACCGGCCGGTTCGACCTAGAAACCGGTGAACTGGCTAGGTAACTGATCCGAGTGAACCACTAAACCGATTCACTTTCTTTTTCTTTTTGTAAATTTAATTTAATTTTTTAAATTTTCTTCAGAATTTCATTTTAATAACCTTGAAATCTTCACTTTCTCATCAATTTAGCCTCGGCTTAGCTCTGGTTTGACTCTAATCTGACCCACTAACCTTGACCTAGTAGCTCGACCAGTTCAATGCCTGGTTCGGATTTAATTAATTAGTTATTACTTTTCAGATTTGAAAGGAAAAAAAAACGTTAATCATCAGAGTTAACAAAATGAGATAATTTTCTTCGATTAATTATACATATAAGGATTCTCTGTTGGGAGAGGTGCCAACATTTAGTGCCCAATAATACCTCAAATAGGATTGCCTCCAATAGCAAGATAACTATACTTAAGGAAAAAAAATTAAACACAAGAGGATCCGAGTATAAACACAAGAAAAAAGAAAAGAAAAAATTATGCGCACCTGACATATAAAATAGGGTCTATAAACTTCAATTTCTTTCACCCTCCACCACCACAACTAATATTTGTGTTTTGTAAATTTACTTCTTTATTTAACTTTGTGTTATTTCCAAAATATTGACTATCTATAAAAACTCTAGACAAAACAATGCAATTTGACGAGCCGGGCTAGCCCGAGGGTCAACCTGTAGCCTATCCGTTTATTTTTCAATGGGTACAGGCTAGCTTTACCCGTTAAGAACTCATTTGAGCTTGCAGTAAATGGGGCTGGTATAACTCATACAGGTTGGGGTGGGGAAGGTTAGCCCGTTTATTGTTTATGTAAAAAAAATTTCCCTCGTGTTAAAAAATCAACAAGACCATACAAGAAAATATCTTTAAAAAAATCACAAGAATAAGAAGGGCAAAACAATTTGTGAAATGTAGAGGATAGTTTGAAGAAGTTAAAAGGGGACGATAGATGGAAACAAATTGTTGAGGTGAGAGAGAAGCAGAGTTGAGAGCAAAATAAAACTAGATCTATGATCATTTGAGGAAGAAAGATCGCTAAACACAAACGAGATTTGGAGTCGTTTGAGCAAAGAGAAGCATGTTCACATAGAGAAAAAGTGAGAGCAAGAGGCTAATAAGGTAAAGCTGTGATTAGGGTGGTCGCTTGGTCGTTGTCATGTGGTCTAGATCAATATCAGGAATGGAGGTCTTGGGGTTGATGGTGATCGGCGGTGGAGGGGGACATGGTGATAGTGATGTGAGAGAGGAGAAAAAGTAGTGAGAAAGGGGAAAGTTGGCATTAAAAAAATGGCATGGGTGAGGTCTGTGTGGAGAGCAAGGTAGGCAACAGGTCAAATGTCAAAGGCTTAAATTGGAATCAACTCAAAATTAAATCAATAATAAAATAAAATAAATATAAAATAAATCGCAAGAAAAATATCCATATACTTATGCAAAATATTTTAAATATTTAAAACACATATTCTCATTACTTCATTTTTCAAAAATCTGCACCAAGCCTATTACATCACTCAACACGACCCTAACAAACACTCCCTATTCCCATCTGCAGAGCCGCATTCAACTTCACCAGAGGTATCAGACTCTCTCTTATTAATTTTCTTATTTTCCATTGAAAGGAGGGGGATGGGGAGGGGGAAGAGGAAGCCACAAAAAGACGAGTCATCTTTCTTTTTGAGCCATCACGATTATGTTGCTGAGGAGGAGGAGGAGACCATAAGAAGACAAGTCATCTTTCTTTTTTAGCCATTATGATTATGTTGCTGAGGAGGAGGAGGAGACCATAAGAAGACAAGTCATCTTTCTTTTTTAGCCATTATGATTATGTTGCTGAAGAGGAGGAGGGGGAAGCTATAAAAAGACGAGTCATCCTTCTTTTTCATCCATCACGATTATGTCGCTAAAGAAGAGGAAGCCATAAGAAGAAGAATCATCTTTTTGTTTTAGCCCTCACGATTATGTTGCTGGGGAGGAGGAGGCCATAAGAAGACGAGTCATCTCTATTTTTTAGCCATCATGATTATGTTGCTGGGGAAGAAGAGGAGGAATCCGAAAGAAGACGTGTCATCTTTCTTTTTTAGCCATCATAATTATGTTGCTTGCTGAGGAGGAGGAGGAGGCCAAAACAAGATGAGTTATCTTTCTTTTTTAGCCATCACAATTAAGCTGCTGAGGAGGAGGTGGAGGAGGAAGCCATAAGAAGACGAATCATCATTTATTTTAGCCCTCATTATTATGTTGGTAAGGAGGTGGAGGAGGAAGTCATAAGAAGACGAGTCATCATTTTGTTTTAGCCCTCATTATTATGTTGATGAGGAGGAGGATGAGGACGCCATAAGAAGATGAGTCATCTTTTTTTTTTTAGCCATCATGTTTATGTTGCTGAGGAGGAGGAGGACACCATAAGAAGACGAGTCATCTTTCTGTTTTAGCCATCATGATTATGTTGATGAGGAGGAGGAGGAGGAGGAGGAAGCCATAAGAAGACGTGTCATCTTTATTTTTTAGCCATTATGATTATATTGCTTAGGAGGAGGAGGAGGAGGAGGAGGAGGAGGTCATAAGAAGACAAGTCATCTTTCTTTTTTAGCCATTACAATTATGTTGCTGAAGAAGAGGAGGAAACCATAAGAAGACAAGTCATCTGTCTATTTTAGCCTGAGATGATGAGGAAGCCATAAGAAGATGAGTCATCTTTCTTTTTTAGCCATCACAATTATGTTGCTAAGGAGGAGGAGGAGGAGGAAGCCATAAGAAGACGAGCCATGTTTCTCTTTTAGCAATCACGATTATGTTACTGTGGCGGAGGAGGAGGAGCAAGCCATAAGAAGACGAGTTATGTATCTTTTTTAGCAATTACGATTATGTTGTTGAGGAAGAGGAGGAGGAGCAAGCCAAAAGAAGATGAGTCATGTTTCTTTTTTAGCCATCACAATTATGTTGCTTGTCTTCTCCCTCTCTTTTTCATCTTTCATCGTCACTAGATCTAAATTCCCTGTCTGAAGATGGACAAAATTTAACTTAGGTGACTCACCCCACTCAATGAGTCACAAGAGTCAGGCCTGGATTGCCCCAAAGTCACGTGGGGACATTTAGATTGATCATGAATAAAAACTTCTGCCACTATTTTTATATAAAAATACAAAACTAAATGAGCGGACAAAAGTAGCCCGAAGGTGAGCTTGTAGCCCGCCTATTTAATGCTTTAATTGGCAAGTTTACGAGACTTTTTTTTTGTGGGTCTGCAAAGGGCTAATTTTTAGCGGGCGAGGATGGGTTGCCGGTAGCTTGCCTTTTGTAAAGAGACATTGTTATTAAGTATAGGGGAAGCACTTGCCCCCTTTCATTTTGGCAAGAGATTCAACACTTCTTAAAAAAAGTTCTCGAGTCTATGTCTTATAAATAAAGAAAATCATTTTAGGAGAGTTCTTCATAATTAATTATTAGTGCTAGTTTGGATCGTAAATAAACCCTTACAATGTTAAATACTTAATTTTATAAAAAAAAAACGTAATTATGTGTAAAAAGAACGATAAAATATATAGGTTAAAGCCATGGTAATATATGCTAGACACCCACCTACGCACCACATCTCGACACGTGTACATGTGCTATATATTTATACATACATTCATATATATCAACTATATATGGTAATTAACTAAAACCTTGGTTAGAATGTGTGGTCTAAGTAGGAAAAGGATTGGGCATGGTAAAATAATAATTTTATGGTAATGAGTACAAAGTGCAATAAATAATTTATATAAATACATTGTGCATACACATATACAAGTATTCAAATTAGACACAAAGCACCATGATTAAGAAGCTTATCAACGAATTATGCATTTTACTCATTACCATAAATTCACAAAATATAAAATGTTTCATTTCAGTAGAATTGATCATTAACAATTGTAAAAAAACAACGAATTATGAAACTGACAGGAATATCGATAATTATCATATATAGGCATTATTCATGAAAATTGAACCATCATACATACATATAGCCAATAAAGTGATGGCGTTTCAAGAGATACATTTATAATTTCTATATAGTGATTGAAGGTGACTAATTAGGCACTTCAGGTGAACGTTCAGAATTTGGACCTGAAGGAACAGTTCTCTTAATAATATACTTCATGTTGGAATCATAGTTTTTAGAAGCTACGGATGGCGAATCAGGCGAATGCTGAGAATTCGGACCAGAAGGAACAAGCCTCTTAATAATATAGTTCAGGTTCGAACTGTCGGTTGGTGAATCAGGTGAACGCTGAGAATTTGGACCAGATGGAACAAGTCTTTTGATGTTGTAGTTCACGTTAGAATCATGTCTAGTGAAAATGGTGTGAGGTGGAGGATCAGGTGAGTGCTCACGATTGGGACCCTGAAGGAACAAGTCTCTTAATCTCATAATCACCAGGAAGCATAAAACGATCGCTCACAACAAGAGATACAAAGAGAAAGGAGATCACAAAAAGCAAATGAACTTTTGAGTTTGCCATATTGCCTTACAAACCCAACTTAATGATAAGTATGAATGTGTATGAATATCTCTCTCTGAACAATGCTATATATAGGGGTGAGCATTCAATTTTTTTGTTGGGTTTTTGAGTAAAAGCCAAATAACCGAAAACCCAACAGAAAAACCAAATAAAGCTAATTTTAAACACATAACCAAAATAAATTAACCAAATTAATTGAGATATTTGGGTTCGGTTTAGTTAATAATTGAATTATGCAATTTTTTTTATTATATTATCTACAAAATAATATGTGTATATATATGTGTGTACATAGGTATATGTATGTAGGCATGCATATGTACATATATATATATATATATATCTACACACACATATACATATACATATACATATACATATACATACGTACGTACGTACGTACGTACGTACGTACGTATGTATGTATGTATGTATGTATGTATGTATGTATGTATGTATGTATGTATGTATGTATGTATGTATGTATGTATGTATGTATGTATGTATGTATGTATGTATGTATGTGTATGTGTATGTGTGTATGCATGTATGTATATCTGTATATACATACATATAGACATACATGTGTGTGTGTGAGAGAGAGTGTGTGTCTATGTATGTATACATAGGTATATGCATACGAATATATATATACATACATATATAATCGTGATTACTAAAAAAGAAACATGGCTCGTTTTCTTATGGTCTCCTCGTCTTCTTATGGCTTCCTCCTCCTCCTCCTCCTTAGCAACATAATCGTGATTGCTAAAAAAGAAAGATGACTCATCATCTAATGGCTTCCTCCTCATCAACATAATCGTCAGGGCTAAAATAGAAAGATGATTTGTCTTCTTATGGCTTCCTCCTCCTCTTCAGTAACATAATCGTAATGGCTAAAAAAGAAAGATGACTTGTCTTCTTATGGCTTCCTCTTCCTCCTTTCTTCCTTCTCCTCCTTAGCTACATAATCGTAAGGGCTAAAATAGAAACATGACTTGTCTTCTTATGGCTTGCTCCTTCTCCTCCTTAGCAACATAACTGTGAGGGCCAAAACAAAAAGAGGACTCATCTTCTTATGGCTTATTCCCCCTCCTCCTCAGCATCTTAATCGTGATGGCTAAAAAAACAAAGATGACTCGTCTTCTTATGGCCTCCTCCTCCTCCTTCTCCTCCTCAGCAACATAATCATGAGGGCTAAAACAGAAAGATGATTCGTCTTCTTATGGCTTCCTCTTCCTCATCCTCAGCAGCATAATCATGATGGCTAAAAAAGAAAGATGACTCGTCTTATTATGGCTTCCTCCTCCTCAACAACATAATTGAAATGGATAAAAAAGAAGGACGACTCGTCTTATTTCAGCTTCCCCTTCCTCCTCCTCAGCAACCTAATCATAATGGCTAAAAAAGAAAGATGTCTTGTCTTCTTATGGCTCCTCCGTCTCAGCAACATAATCGTGATGGCTTAAAAAGAAAGATGACTCATTTTTCTATGGCTCCCCCTCCCCTCCTCCCCAGCAACATAACCGTGATGGCTTCAAAAGAAAGATGACTCGTCTTTTTATGGCTTCCCCTTCCCCCTCCCCTTTCTTTTAATGGCAAATAAGAAAATTAATAATAGAGTGTCTATGCCTCTAGTGAAGTTGAAAGCGGCTCTGCAGCTTATAGGGGGTGTTTGTTGGGGTCATGTTGAGTGATGTCATAGACTTGGGCCCATGCTGCAAAGATTTTTGAAAAATGAAGTAATGAGAATATGTGTTTTAAATATTTTGCATAATATATGAATATTTTGCTTGTGATTTATTTTATGATTTTTTTATTTCTTATTGATTTAATTTCGAGTTGACTCCAATTTGAGCCTTTGACTTTTGACCTATTGCCTACCTTGCTCTCCACACGGACCTCACCCATGCCATTTTTTTATGCCAACTTCCCCCTTTCTCTATGCTTTTTCTCCTCTCTCACATCACTATTACCATGTCCCCCTCCACCGCCGATCACCATCAACCCCAAGACCTCCATTCCTCATATTGATCTCGACCACACGACAACGACCAAGTGACCACCCTAATCACAGCTTCACCTTATCAGCCTCTCGCTCTCACTTCTTCTCTCTGTGAATCTACTTCTCTTTGCTCATACGACTCCAGATCTGGTTTATATTTGGCGATCTTTCTTCCTCAAACGATTATAGATTTGGTTTTTATTTTGCTCTCAACTCCTCTCTATTCGACTTTGCTTCTCTCTCACCTCAACAATTTGTTTCCATCTATCGTCCCCTTTTATCTTCTTCAAACTATCCTCTACATTTCACAAATTGTTTTGCCCTTTTTATTCTTGTGATTTTGTTTTTTTATGATTTTTAGTTTTGACTTTAAAAATATTTTGTTGTCTGGTCTTGTTGATATTTTAGCACAAGGGATTTTTTTTAAAAAAAAATAAATAATAAACGGGCTAACCTTCCCCACCCCAGCCCCATTTACCACAGGTTCAAATGAGTTCTTAACGGGTACGGGTTAGCCCATATCCGTTAAGAAATAAACGGGCGAGCTATAGGTTAACCTTAGGCCCATTGCACAGTCCTAAAAAGTTGTTTAAAAGTTGCATTGTTTTATCTAGAGTTTTCATAGATAGACATTATTTTTTATATATAAAAAAAAGATAGTCATTATTTTTGAAATAACACAAAGTAAAATATATAAGTAAATTTACAAAACTCAAATATTTGTAGTGGTGGTGGAGTATGAAAGAAATTGAAGTTTATGGACCCTATTTGATATGTGTCAAGTGCGCATTTTTTTTCTTCTTGTGTTTATACTTGAATCCTCCTGTGTTTAATTTTTTCCCTCAAGCATAGGTATCTTAACCTTTTTCAGCGGGGAATCTTTTTGTGTATAATTAATTAAGGAGAATTGTCTCATTTTGTTAACTCTAATGATTAACTTTTTTCCCCCAAATCTGAAAAGTAATAACTACTTAATTAGAGTGAACCAAGAATATTAAACTCAAACCGAGCATTGAACCAATTGAGGTAATGAGTCAAGGGTTAGTGTAATACCCTGATTTTAGTAAATCTGGAAGTTTTGAGATAAATGAAATTAACGAATATTTTGATAAAGCAAAATCATGAGCTTAAAACTGTTATAGAAAATTGTTATAATTATAGAGTAAATTGTCAAAAAAGTTACAGGAAAATCTGATGAACAGAATGACTAAAAATGATATAATGGTGATAAAAACAAAGTCTAAAACTATTATGATAAATACGAAAGATCATGAAAAATTATGAGAAAAATATGGAAGTGTTATCCCTAATTATGAGAATTTAATAAATTATTTCAGATGGAATAACATGAAGAAAAGTTTAAAAAGCATTTTAACCATAAAGTAAACGATGGGGTAAACATTTTTAATATTTTACATAGGATATAAAATGACAATGTCGGTATAAAAGTTTGCAAGATAACAATATACTGTAAAATTGGTAAAGATAAATATATGAACAAACCCGATCCTAAAAAGATCACTAAACGAAGAAATTAGGTCGATTAAGCCTTAATGAAGGCGAGGGTAAACGGGAATTTTTGGTAAAATATATTATATTTTTAAAAAATGGAAAAAATTATGGAAAAATAATTAAAACTGAATTTTTAAAAGAGGGGCGAAATTCTAAGTATTTTTAATTAAAAAGAATTGTTTAAATAATTAAAATGGTAATTAGAATAAAATAATAATATTATGCGGTGAGTCGCCTTATAGGCGAGACCAGGGGGACAAGTTAGAAATAAATTCTACAGGTAAACCAGAAGTAAAAGTCTTTCCAGACTGATCAAATTAAGAACAAGTGAATTTTTACACGAAGAAAGAATTTACTGTGCGTTGTTTCCGCAACCGAAAACCCTAATTTCAAATAAGACGAAAAGTTGATCAGATAGAGTAGAGTCGAGATAGGCAAAGTGAGAACCTATAGAAACAATTGTGTCTTTTTAAACACGAGATTAAGTTAGGCAACAACCGGACGTTTTACGATTGGTGAATTGTTGTCGAAGTTGGTTCTATCGGAAGCGATTTCCGTAACAGACGCGTTTGTCCGAATATCTTCCGACGCACCGGAGAATACCTGGATATGATCAAAAATAGGATCCAAATTGATAATATGAAAAGGATGAAAAGACCTTCAAAGTTACACGCCGGATTTTTGAGTTTCGCGAAATCGCGCGAAACGGACACCGTCGGTAGCTTTATCGGGCCGGAGGCCATAAAGCAAGAGCCATCATGGATGACAACTCATCCATTGACTTTAGGGCTCTTAGATTTCGATCTTGACCATGGATGGCCAAGAGTGTTTTGTCCTCAAAAATGCGATCCTACGGTCCATATTCGTCAAGACCGAAGTTCGAATTATTTACCGTTCGCCATCCGTCTCTTCTATAAATACCAAGCTCCTCTTCTTCATTTCTCACACCAAAAATCTGCCTCTTAGAGAGAAGTTAGAGAGAGAAGCTCGGAGAAAGTCTCGAGCAAAGTCCGGGTAAGTTCTTCGGTCCCCGGTCTTTAGTTTCGGTAGTTCTTTCGGTAGATATAGTAGGAATGCTAGATTTATCTTTAATTTTTCAAGATAGTCTAGATATCATATTTAGGGGTAAATATGATATATATTTCGAAAATATGATGAGGGAAAAGATCTGTCAAAATTCTAGAGAGATAGAGCGAAAACAAATGAAGCTCGCGAAATTCCGCCGATTAGGGGTTCGGGGGGCAAAATGGTAATTTGTACCTAAAATGCCGTTATGCTGCTAAAAGTTGTTAAATATTATCCTTATAGGATATCCGAGATAATCGTACATTGTCGAGCATTTGTTGTGCCGCCGTCACACCCATTTTTTCCATTTGTCGGAAATTTACCGTTTTTCCGTAAAAGTTCCGTTGTACCGCCAAAAAGGTACGTTCACGTACTGTAACACTAACTCTGATGGTTATTGTATGATTATATATGTTTGTTGTGTTCTGTTTGTTGTTGTAGCATACGTGGTTATGTTATATACACGGTTATGTCACATACGTGGTTATGTCACATACGAGGTTATTATTCTTTGTATCATACGTGGTTATTATCTTACATACGTGGTTATGTATTTTTAATCATACATCCGTTATGGACTGTTGTATTGATTGCTTTTTGTCGTGTATATGTAGTCGTATTTAAGCATGAGGTTAATCGTTACCGAGATCCAAATTGTAATTGGATCTCGCTCTTATCATAGCGTCAGTTCGGAAGAACCGAGGACCGAGGAGAAAGGCGATCGGGCCGTACGAGTCCCGATCGAAGACTTTCTTCGGGTGTTATTCATTTTGAAAACTCTCGGTCAATGTACCGCTTTCAGAATCACCGGACTTACGGCAATTTGAATAAATGTATCAGTTACTCAATTGCTCTGATGCTCTACTCTGATGAAAAAAAAATATACTGCTTTTGAAAATGGGATGTTACAGTTAGTGAGTCAGATTGAAGTTAAACAGGAGCTAAGCAGAGGCCAAACTGATGACGAAGTGAAGATTCTAAGGTTATTAATATGAAATTCTTAAGAAAATTAGAGAAATTGAATTAAATTAAAAAAAGATTAAAAATAGTGATCGGTTTAGTGGTTCACCTAGACTAGTTACCGGCGTTCACGGTTTACGGGGTGAACCGACCAACTGGGTCCCGGTTTAAAATACTTTGCGGTGAACACAGATTTTTTTTTTGCACTTGTAGAGCGAAACACGATTGAGCGTTGTAAGAAAACAAAAATAACAATAGAGCCACTTCAAATCCTAAACATGAGACGACATGGATATGGATCAATAGTGGGCTTGTTTGGGTTAGCGGTGACTTTTTCTATTTGACTTTTACAGAAGCTCGGTAGGGAAAAAGTCAGATTGTAAATGTTATTTGTGTTTGGATTGACGGTGGCAGGAGTGACTTTTTTTTTATAAAAAAAACATAGACGTGTTTGAGTTAGCGGTTGAAAAGTCCGTTGAGATGGAAAATGACTAAAAATGACATGAATATTATTGAATAATATGTGTGTGTGTGTGTGTTGTATATATTGTGATAATTGAAGATAAAAATTTAAATTTAAATTTATGTAGGAAAATTAAATTAATAGATAAAAAGGGGCATGCATCATTTGTGGATTTCAACTTAAAATATCAGTTTTTAATTAAGTTTAGGAAATAAAAAATAATGAATAAATAATCAATTATTATATATATATATATATATATATATATATAACATTTTTACCATAGCTCCTTCCACACAGAGCCGCGAGTACCTAAGAGCATGTGAAGGAGATCATGTGGCGCATATTTATCCAGCACATAGCATGTGGTAGCACAGAGCCCCTTTCTCGACTTCTGTGTGTTGCCAACGTTGCTAGACAAAAAAAGCTCGATCTCCTAGCTTCTGAAAAAAAAAGGGCAACGTTTTGGGTTAAAGCCTTGTGGGAATAAGCCAACCCAAACATTTCCCACTAGTCTTTTTTGTTTTCACTAATTTTTTTTTCTAACGTCCATATTTTTTTGCTTGAAACGCTGTCGTACCCCAAAACCCAAACAGGCCCAGTATTGCCACACAATATACTAAACGTGATATGTTCTTTAAATAATACATTAACATTATTTAAAATTGTAACTTATATGGGAAAACTCAAAAAATGACAAAACTTACGTCAAGTTGCTTAGGTCTATTAGGTTCCGTGAGCCAATTATATACTGCCACATGTATTATTAAGGAATAAATAACGCCCCTCTTTGTATACCAATAATAATAACAACGCCCCTCTTTCTCATTCTGTTATTAAGTAATCATTGAGCAAGGTCATAATCTTCTTTGATACATCAAATAGTAATGGAGATGAACATGAAAACAGCATCATAGTCGGCAATGTATATTTGGCCGCCAATCCTCTTCACCTGTGGAACTCCTCATGATTGCCCAGCTCCTCTCATTCTTTTGTTCTGTTTTTGGTTTTTTGTTTAATGTTTCTCCAGAAATTTTAGTAGGCTAACAGTGTGCTAACAGGGTTAAATGCTGATGTGGGAAAATAACCTAGGTGGCAACATATGATTGGCTAACGGAACCTCATAGACCTAAGGAACTTTACCTAAGTTTGGTCTCTCAAAAAATTAAATATTCTCATTCCGTAAAATTCTTTATTCTATTCTTACATACATAATTGTTGCTGTCTGTGAGCTGTTTCACTTTGAGCTAATTAATTAGAGATATAAAATAGGGGCTCAATTGATTCTTTGTTTGAAAGTTCAATAAAAAATTATTCATTGATTTACTATTTTTTACAATTAAATTTTACAAATAGTTTATTTTTGATTTTTAGAACCATATGGTCTTAATGTTTCCATATAAAAAAAAACTATATGCACTAAGAAATCAATATTCATTCAATATAAAAATAAAAAGAAAAAACTTTCCACGCTAATTAACCATATAGAGTATAATCAAGTTGATCGACTAAGTTGATACGAGTACTTTTTTTTGCCATAAGACTAAGGTGATATGGTTCAATGAATTTGAAGATTTTGATGGTAAAAAGATAAATTCATTAAGTTTCATGCCTCTTATCTTGGTAAAAAAGAAATGCACCTTATCTCAATTGAGGCTCCCAAAATGTACAAATTTCAATTAGAAGATACTTAGTAATATATATATATCATTGTTGTCCCCCCAAAAAAAAAAATCATTAATATTAATGATAATGACTTGCAAAATTTGCCCGTGTCCTAATTACCAACACATTTACTCTCATTGTGAAAATCATGAATTTGAAGATTTTGATGGCAAAATTATAAATAAAAAAATAGATTACTTAAGTTTCGTCATCACCCAACTTACCTCATTTTGTGGCTCCGAAAATGTACAAATTTCCTACATAGTAATGACTTGCAAAGATTGTCCATGTCCTAATAAAAAAGGATTCACCTTAACTGCTAGTCTTAGTTTTCAGATATTTAAAGAATACGCTGCATCGATATAAAAGATACATTCTCATAATTCGTGTAAAGGTCTTCAACTTAATTGTTCTGTGCCAGTTTGGGAAACTGTGAAATCATGGTTTCATGAGCTTTTTTATGTAAGTCGAGACAAAACTTTTCACATACTTACCTTCAACGCTGTAAAAACACTAAAAAGTTAAAACAAATAAGCCTTAATTCTAATTTCTAGTGATGCATTGGTTATTTATATTCACTTTAAGAAAATCAATCAATTTACCAAAAAAGTAAAAATGGAAAAAAAAAAATCAAGAGAAAATTTCATTAAAGGACCACTTGAAAAAATTTATTTCAGTCAAGATCAAAACATTTGCAATTTCACCGTAGGATCAATGACCAAAATGAAAATAAGCTTTGTAGGTGAAAAGACAATAATGCCCCTTACTTTATTATTTTTTTAAAAAGGTTTGAACATCGCCAAAGCTCTGGTGACTGGTCCCCAGCCGCCGCCACGCCTAAACGGCCACCATCGGCCAGCCATCAAAGCTCCGGCGATCGGAAATTAATATGTTATTCATAGGAGGATTCCATTTATTTATGATGAGTTGCAGAGTTCCTTACTTCAATAGGCCTTGTTGTATAGTACTTCAACATGACCTTCCTTGACTGGTTGAATTAGAAATTGGTCTTGTGTTTGGTCCGAACATGAGAGAATTGGGAAGGAGAGAACCAGCTTGAACCAATCTGTGAACTGGTCACAATTTTTTTAAAAAAATTAATGTTTTAAAATTATAATTTATGCATTTTTATACCTATAATTGACAATAGGCAAAAAATATATAACATGTTCTAATATTATAAAATAAACAAATACCTTTTAAATAAATAGTATAAATTTCTTTTTCAGAAAATGTTTTAAATTATTGATAGATATTCCTCTTTCCTTTACTATATATTATTTTTACTATGAATTTACTTTCAAGTGCTTCTTATAAGATCTATCATCATATTTCAAATGACTTTTTATGCATGCATTTCTTATTAATATAGGTATCTTTCTACCACTTTGCTTGCCAAAATTATTTTTCCACACTTGCGGGAAAAAATTATCAAGTGCTTGATTTCCTTAGACACTTAACGCTCTTAATTTGTGGTACATAAGTACGTTGTTCAGGTATATTCTGTTTTATCAGTATGCAGATTCTTCCATGCACGCATCTGTGAAGTGTGTAAGCTATTTCTGGGATACGATTGAGATAGGAATCAATCAATAAAGCTCTCCTAGCCAAGCAAGTATGGAGAATATTGAAGTATATGATAATAGCTCTCTTCTTGGAGATACTTTGAAAATAAAATATGCTGACCATAATTCTCCTCATCTTCTATAAAATCCCTACAATTGTTCCTGGACCTGAAAAGTTATTTTGAGAACTTTCAACATCCCCATTCCTTTTGTTTTTTATATGGAAAGTAAACAAGAGTGGTTCATATTCTGTAAGGGAAATTTATTGTCAGTGTCACTGTCTCAGCCAGCAAGCATACAGCAAAAAAGTCATTCCCAGGTTTGGTCAATTTTTTTTGGGAGAAATTCTATTTACCTCTCAAATATTTGTTTTTTTTATAAATCCCTCTGGTATCATCTTCTTAAAGTCAATTTGGGATGCCGCGTTGGTTGCCAAGAAGTAGCAGAAACCATAAATCATTTTTTGGGCACTTGTCATTATTTTTCCAGTGAACTATCGATTAGTTCTAGATTTGAAATAGGGGCAAATGTACGAAGTAGCTTCAGTGTATGTATCTTCTGGAGTACCACACATTGACCAAATATATTATGGTTTGAAGCTGACTTGATGATTACCTTGTGTTAAGTATATTGTGTGATTAATTATTGATATATTTATATTTACCCTTTTTGGCTTATTTATGTTAAGGTTTGAAGTTGACTTGATGATTACCTTATCATTCATGTGGCTTGAACGTTAGATTGAACAATCTAATCTCTATATATGTTTCATGAAGCCTTCAAATCATGTATTGTGACTAAATACTACTTTTACTGACAATATATGGTTTGTGAATTAGTATAGTTTGTGACCATTCATGAGATGAATGTTTGCAAAATTAGTAGCTTAATTTTTCTTATTTGACATGTTTAAGATTGTTTACTAATTTCTCGTAGAGTGTCATGTAAGTATGCTTTTACTAACAATTAAAAGCTTTGGAAGTGGCACTACCTTACTTGAATAGGATTTGTTGTATAGTACTTGAGCAGGACCTTATTTGACTGGTTGAAATAGGAGTCTTGTTTCTGGTCCAAACATAAGAGAATTGTGAAGGAGAGAGAACTAGCTCGAACCAATCTGTTAACTGGTCACATTTTTTTTTTTTTTTTTTTTTTTTTTTTTTTTTTTGGGAAAAAAATGAGATGATTTGAAATTATAATATATGCATTTTTAAACCTAATAAGCATTGGAAAATAAAGAATAATGGCAAATAGGCAAAAAATATGTAATATATTCCAAAATTATAAAATAAACCTATACCTTTTAAATAAATACTTTAAAGTATTATTAGATATTCCTATTTTCTTTACTATATACTATATTCTTTTTATTTGAATTTAATAATCATTTTTATGATTTAGATAGGGAAAATTCTATATAAAGACGGTTTAATTACCCAAATTCTAATTTGGGTTACTAAACTCAACAAATTATTAATTAGGTTATGTGACACAATTTGAGATTTAGAATTTGAGTCAAATTACCTTTATACCCTTAGTTATTAAAAAAAACAAAATTGAAAACAAAAACAAATATTGTTTATGCATAAGAACCCTAACGACAAAAAATTCATTGGAAGCATGATGTTAGTTCTAATGTTAATAGATGTACTTAGATGGACTTATATTACAATATTTATGAGTCAGGTCCTCTCTGAAATTATCATATTTCGTGGATTTCTTTGAAATTCCAACAGCAACCATGCGCGTGCCCAGCTCGTGCGACAGTTCAATATTAGTCAAATTTCAAATTAAATGTCTGTTGTTTTGGCCGACAATTATATTAGATTTAACCCGATCCGAGATGCATGAACTTTTCCCTTAATTGTCTTATCAATCCTCGTACATCTTCCTGCTCTTATATATGTGTGTGGTTTAAATTTTAGAGTGGGACTTCAAAATCTTCGTAATAGTTTATATTTGCCTGTACATTTTCTTGTTTTTATAAAGTGGATTTCAACTATATATGTATCCTTCTGAGATCAAACCCAATGATTAGTTAATAATCACCCTCCACTCTTGAATCTGCATCTAGCAGCCGCTTACTTTTCATGATATTCGACCGGTAGAAAAACCTAGCGCTAAGCACGTACGATTCCGCAACCACTTCTACTCTCATTAGCCACAGACTAGATATACGTGACTACTGTGCTGGTTTCAATTATGAAAGGAAGCTTAATTATGTTATGTGTATCTTATAAAGTGATGATGATGGCAAACAGTGGCGACTTCTCATAGTGTTGTTCATACTTCACACCGCACATGAGAAAAGAGCGACGATTGTAACAAGTGCGACAAACATCCGACTTCGCTTTTCCTTTCTTCTTTTCTTTAGACTATGATTAGGGGTATTATTAGAAAATAACCAAAATTTAAATACTCTAGATTGAGTCATTGACACAATTTAAGATTTGTCGAGTTTACCAACCTTATGTAAAATTTTCTTATTTCAACTTTCTTTATATATATGAGATTCTCCCAAAATATTATACCTAAACTTTTTTTTTAAAGAAAACATAATGCACATATATTCAAAATAGAAAATTAAATGGAATAAAAAGAAAAATATTCTCCAACCCTCGAGATACAATCAAGCAGAGATCTCAAACAAAACCACATATTAATGGCGGGAGATAATCTTTCAATTGAAAGGCATAAGATCATTACAGAATATTCAAAAAACTCAAATGAGGAGCAATAAAGGAAAACAACACGCAGACGATGCTTATTAGTGCCATGCTGTTAAACAGAAAACACATAAATACGAAGTATAGATTTCACATAAAATTAAAACCAGATCCTCCTCCCCCTCGACCTCAGTTGCTTTTTTGTTCAGGAAGAAATAAAGAGAAAGACCAAGAAACAATGTCATGGGATTCAACCAATTCACCAGTGGCTGCAGAAAATCCAATTCTAACCCATTCCGGTAGAACACTCTTCAAGTCAATAATCTGCGACACAGAAACTGTCGTACCACCCTCAGTACCGTAACTTATAGTCACACTAAGTTCTTTTGTCTTAGAATCATACACAACACGTGCCTTTCGTAACGAACCTCGTGGTACGCTATTGATTGGCCAACCTGTTGTATTCACAGACCTTAGAGAGTTTACGTCGATTCCTACGTGAGCTGCTAAAGGTTCTGGAATTGGGTCCCAGGCATTCCCAAAGCTGTCGAGTTCAACGGCCACCACTTGGTTCTGGCTAGGGTTGAAGGCATTTTCGGGACTGAACAATCCGAGATAGCCACCAGAAGAATTTAGAGGGATGTTTAGGGCGGTTTGGACAGGGGATATGAAGAAGGCAAGGCCGTCGCCGTGAAGGAGTGGCCCGCCGGAATCCACCACGAACGTGAATTCAGTGGTGAAGTCGGCTACGTTTCCGGTGAATCTGTCCCAAAGGTGGATTGGTGTGAAGTACACCGCCCGGCCAACACTGTTTTTTCGGATGACGACATTATCTCCGACTTGATCTCTTCTCGTAAGGAGGAGAGCTCCGCCATATGAGATTGCGTCGCCCACTAAAGCTATAGGGAATGGGTTTGGCTCGAAAATATCGATTTTGAAGGAAAATGATTCTGAGTTAGTTTTATGGAGTAGAAAGAGGAAGAAGACGAAGATAGCAATAAGGGGAGGTTTTGGGTTGCACACAGCCATGTTTGACTTATGATGTGTTTGTGTGGTTGGACCATATGGAGCTTAATGCTGCCATATATATAGGCTCTTGGCCTGCTTCATGAGAATTTTATAACATTAATACAGCTTGTAATGGTCCGACCTCGTAAATGAGCTGTTCCAGCTGGTGTTGGATTAATACTTACTTAATAAGGAGCACAAGGTATGATACTAAGAAAACTTCCAACCTATAAGAAGTCGATCGGGATACAAACAAATTTCTCTTGAACGAGTAAATGTATTCCATATAAATTTGATGTTGTAGTTATTTTGTTAGGGAGTGATGATACTTGGTATGTATATGGAACTCCATTTGTCCTCTTCTTATCTCTTGAGAAGCATTGAATTATAGATTAATTGCTTCTTCTATCATCCTTAATTGTTTTTGACAGCTGTATTACTTGGACAACAACGCAAACTGACAAAGAAAATGAACGTACTCACGAGATAAATTTAATAATTTATAATAATTCGCTATGCATTTTTTTCTATTTCATAAAATTTTAAAAATAAGTTGTATGATTCACATTTTATGAATAGTTCAACTAATAATATATTTATATTTTACTTTAAATGAAACATCCCTCTTTTGTCTTGTTACTTAAAATTGTAAAGGAAAAAAAACCTCCTTTTCAAATTTGCTAATTCAAAATGCTTGAATTGTGTCAATGACTAATGAGTTTCCATTGTCATATATAATTTTATGATTAAAAGTGATAATTTAATTAACACTATATATATATATATATATATATATATATATAAAACAAATAAATAGTAGTACTACCTCCGATCCTAAATATAAGACCTATTTAACTTTTTTTTTTTTAAAAAAAGATCAAGGAAGCTAATTAAATTATTTATATTTTTAGAGAGATTTCAAAATTTTACTTAGAATCATTTCATTAATCTATGTGGCAGTTTGATAATGATGTTTTTGGTACTATATATATATGATAGAAGATAGATAAATGAATATTTTATAAGTGGTCAAGTTCACATTGGTCCCAACGATAAAAGAGTCTTGGTTTCAAATAGTGAAGTGATTCTCTATATCACTATCCCTAATAAGTTTCTCTCTGGTAGTAGTTATCTATGTTTTAAGTTATTCACAATCATGTCTATTGTGTTGGATAACGACTAATTGATTGACACAGTTGAAGATGGAATATCCCCTAGAGGGGGTGAGTAGGTGATTACAAAAATTCTTTCGCTAAGTAATCAATAACATCAAAGAAGACAGAGAGACACAAGATATTATCCTAGTTTGATCTAACTCTTTGACCTACGTCCAATCTCCAAAACCCCTGGGATTTCCACTATCTTTCAAAGACAATTACAATAGGATGATCCTCTCACTAGGACTCACAACCCCTTGCAAGATGTAATTGTACACCCACACTTAAGGTTCCACAACCTTAAGATCTAACAACTAAAATAATCAAATAGTGTTTAACTCCTCGCTGAGTAAATAAATGATAATCACTGAAGTACAAAATATCCGAAGATATAAATGAAATAGATGAACAGTAAATTGCAATAAGTTCGAATTGAATGTGCAGAGTTTCGGTAGTTGGCGAATTCAATGCTTCTCGTATTTATAGTTGAGCCATTAATGACTGTTGGAGAAGCTTGAAGATTAATCGTTGTGACTCTTCAAAACTAGCCGTTAGATACGAAGCTTTGATAATCACATTTGCCGTTTAATAGTTCAGTTGTAATTGTGCCGTCACGACATTCCTTCTATTTTGCCCGTTGTGAAATAACATTTAATGTGAGATTGGAATAGCGGGAATATCTTTCGAATGTTCGAGGTATGGTTCTTTGTGATTGTGTCTCGAAAAGACAAGTGCATTTAATACGTTCGACACACAAATTGTTTTACAACAATTTGTTGTTAATCCATGATATAATCATCTGAAACTCATTAGCAAACTAATTAAAGATAGTTAGAAATAGTAATGAGTGATGATAAGAATTAATGAAATCACAGGTAATGATTTTCAGTTTACAAAGATGGTGATTTTCAAATATGATAAATTTTAACTTCAAGTTAAAACAATGTGAATTAACTTGAGTCATTTATTTGATGCAGGAAAGTTTGTA
Source organism: Acacia melanoxylon (assembly GCA_019022615.1). NCBI lineage: Eukaryota > Viridiplantae > Streptophyta > Magnoliopsida > Fabales > Fabaceae > Acacia > Acacia melanoxylon. Next base: position 2,397,432 of record JAFJYJ010000072.1, read on the forward strand.
ACTTGAGTCATGATAACGCTTTCACAAAAGACTTGAAATCAAAGTTAAAGAAAGTCTTTGAAAAAGTTAACTTGAAAGAGGAGGAAGTTAACTTGATATAAGTGAAAGTTATCTTGGAAAAATGACTTGAAAGTTAAGTTGAAATATTGGCTTGAAAGTTAACTTGATATTGAGAAAATTAAAATTGCAAGTTGAAGGAAAAGCTTAACTTGATATATGACCAGAAAGTTAACTTGATGTTTAAGAAAGTAAAAAAACGATAGGTATAAGAAGAGAACATCTAACTCGATACATATAGTTATTGACTGGAGGCAATAAGTATTTAACTTCAAGTTAAATGCTTTTCATTAAGAGTCAAAAACGCATGGGAGAAAAAAATATCATTTAACTTCAAGTTAATAAATATTTTCCTTGAGTCATTGACTTGAGGTCATGACTTCTTTTGCAAAAGTTAAAAAGCTTTTATCGCATGTCTTGAGATGTATCGTTATTGACTTGAGGCAATAAGCTTTTAACTTCAAGTTGAAAATATTATTGACCGGAGGCATTAAGTTTTTGACTTCAAGTCAAAAATGCAACTTGGGTATAAAAGACATGTTAGAGAGAAGTTGCCTTGAGTCAATTAATATTTGACTTGGAGTTAAAATCGATATTCTCTTTTTTTTTTTTTTTTTTTTAAAAAAAAAAAAGTTCGAAAGGGTTGCCTTGAGTCACACACTAATTGACTCCAAGTTAAACCCAATGCTCTCTTTCAAAACATTTCAGAGAAGAGTTAACTTGAGTCAAATTAGTTTCAACTTCAAGTTAAAATCTCAATATGGCCTTGAGTCATTTATTTTTGACTTGAAGTTAAACCCGATAGACTCTTTGAAAAATGGAGTTCATAAAGGCATTAACTTGAGTCAATACATTTTTAACTTGTTTTTAACTTCAATTTAAAAATGATATAGGTGCGAAACACAGAATTTAAAAACTTTGGGCACAGATAACTTGAGGCAAGGCATAACGGACTTGAAGTTAAGGTTTTATTCCAAAACTTATTCAAGGCTTTAACTCGAGGTTCTTTTGCAATAACTTCAAATTACATTAACACAAAAAATTTACAATCAATTTGCCTTGAGATTAATTATAATTTTTATCATCAAAACAAGGGAACTAACAACGGTACTATATGCACCAATTTAGCGGCCTTGGCCTTTATAAGCTCGTTTTAACGTGGATTCAAAACTTGAACAACTTTTATCTTCAAAGAGGACCTCTAATACTATTTCCTTCCCCTACCAAAACAGAGAGATATAAATTTCGTTTGCGAGGGTTCACTCGAACATTGCAGATGAAAATAATGTCCAGCTACTACAAAAAAACAGCAAATTACCGACGGAATTAGGGACGAAAAAAATTCCGTCGGAAATTACCCACGGAATTCCGTGGGTAATCTGAAATTACCGACGGAATTCCGTGGGTAATTACATCGGTAAATTTCCGTCTCAAAAAACGCCATGACAAAACGTGGGTAATTCCATCAGTAATTTTTACCCACGAATTCCGTGGGTAATTTCCAACGGAATTTTTTCCGTCCTAATTCCGTCGGTAATTTGCTGTTTTTTTTTTGTAGTATATGTGCAAGCGTGGGTAAGGGGTGGATCTTCATTGTGACAAGGGGAGGCCATGGCCCGCAAAAAAAAAAAAAAAAAATGTCCCAAATATCTAATATAAGTTAGATATTTTTTTTAAAAAAATTGTCCTAAAAATATATACATTTGGTCCCTCAAATATATATATTTTTTTTAAAATAGAGCAAAAATGTATACATTTGGCCCGAAATATTTTTTAAAAAATTAGTTAATGAGTATATATTTGGCCCCCCAAATAGTTATCGCAAGATCCGCCAAGGATACACTAGTTTTAATAATTTTTCACATTTCTAATTGAATAACGTAAATTCGCCGCTTGAACTATGGGGGTTATATTTTCGACGGATTTGTCAGTATATTTGTAACCTTTGCTAACTCCTGGTCGACAAATTACATTATTACATTAATTAATGTAAAAATCTAGCCCACACAAACATACACCAAATTTTAAGCCTAAAATCTTAAAAAAAAAAAAAAACTCTTCTAAAGTTGAAGTAACTTGATATAATTTTTCTAACTTTTCAAAGTTTAAATTTATCCATCCTTTTAATTTTTTACATTCTCCCTTTGCCATGTTGATAAACTGGAAGCACGTAATTTTAAATTTTGAAACGTCACGGAGGTAGATTTCAGCCAAGTTTTAATAAGAAAGATAACTATATTATGTAGTTCAAGCAAAACACCTTGCATGCTTATTAGTGCCATGCTGTTAAACAGAAAACACAGAAATACCAAGTTCAGATTTCACATAAAATTAAAACCAGATCCTCCTCGTCCTCCTCAGTTGCTTTTTTGCTCTGGAAGAAAGAAGAGAAAGACCAAGAAACAATATCATGGGATTCAACCAAATCACCAGTGGCTACAGAGAATTCAATTCTAACCCATTCCGGTAGAACACTCTTCAAGTCAATAATCTGCGACACAGAAACTGTCGT